>CM068489.1:12139654-13619654 GCA_034769265.1 Remorina albescens
CCCCACTCCATCCACCCCCCCAATCCCCACCCTTCTCTCTCTCTCCACCCCCTCAACCCTAACCCTATCCCCACACCCTAAGCCCCCTACACCACCCCATCCGCCTCCCATCTGCCCCCCCAGCCCCCACCTCTCTCTCTCTCTCCGCCCCCGCCCCCCCAACCCTAACCCTTTCCCGATACCCTAACCCCCCCCCAACCCCAACCCCCACCTCTCTCTCTCTCCCTCTCCCCACCAACCAGCCGGGGCAGACGGCTGCTTGCACACTCTGAGCCTGGTCTGCCAGAGGTTTCTTCCCTTCAGAGGGAGTTTTTCCTCTCCGCCGTAGCCAAGTGCTTGCTCTTAGTGTGATCTGTTGGGTTTCCCAGTCTTGGTGACAGAGGGTTCACTGATCTGTGCTTATTGAGAACTATTGAAATAAAAGCATCAAAAGTATTTATTGTTTTCATGACTTTATTTTATACTATAGTATTTTTTTTGGAGTACTCATGACTATAATAGAATTTGGTATGCACTATCACAGACTATATATTTCCCTTGTAAGTACTATTTTCTGGAAGGACACCTTTGTGATTGCCTCTTATACTTTATAGAGGAGGAGAGTAGAGCAATAGTCAACAGTTAGGCAAGTCCATAGTAACTGCCATTGAATCTGGTCCATTGAATATTCAGTGTGAGGTGAACAGAGTTAATGGCTTTTGTGTACAACTCCTTTGTGACTCAGTCCTGGAGCCACACAACAGGAACATCTGAATGAGAAAAATCTCATCTTAATCCCACTCAAGAAAACAATTTAGAGTTTTACCAGGACAACGGTGTCCCTAAATGTACTCTGTCATTGTCAGTCAAGCTGGAATGTAACAAACTTCAAATCACCCTCAATCTTCTGCAAAGACTTAAAATTATTTTATCTACGAGCATGATTCATGACACACTTCATGGCCTGATCATGTGTCTCAGGTCTCCATATACTTCACCAATATGTGCTGAGATCCACGGCTGTTTGTCAGTCACCTCATTTAATGCTGCTCTGTGCAAGTTATTGAAATGAAACACTAATATTTTACACTTTTACAAAGTGTCTCAGTGTTTTATGTTATGTTTGTATGAAAATTCATTATTCCATTATTCCAGTGTTTACTGATAGTGGTGTTGTCTTAAATATGTTGTGTTGATATGTAATGAGTTGAGATGTGTTGATGCAGGATGTGTCTTATACATATGGCGGTAATTTGATTGAGTCATGAATGCGGATATGACCATTGTCAGACTGACGAAGACAACAGATCAGGGAGACCACAGCAGAGGACGGATAATCCATCTACAATGCAGGACAGAAAGATAATTCTCACTGTCATCAGACTTTACAACAACTGTTAGAAAATAAGCTACCAAACAGCAAACAGATTTCTGAAGTGGTTTTGATTCTGATCTTGATAATGGGCTTATGTTCTTAGTCATAGTGTAATCACAGTTATATCTTGTTGCTGTTAAGTGACTGACATATCAAACAGTTTGTCAGGATACAGGCGAAGACCAGTGTAACACTTTTCTTTGGAAAGCGAAAGCACCAGAGTTAATGCATGGAAATAGATACATACGCAGAGAAATCCAAGCGAAACAGGATAATAACTAGAGTCCAGACTGGGACAAAGGACTGACTCCTATTATTGGCTAATCTGGGATGAATTCAGCAGACCCAGATCACAGGCAACTAAGGTAAAAAAAAAACCTTTAAAAAGTTTTTCTTAAGCACAGAGGCCATCTTAATTGCATATTGGGATTTTTTTTTTTTATTTTTTTTTTTGAGAACCAGTCATTCAATCAAATTCAAAATGTTGATATCACCCAAACAGGATGCTGCATTTTATTTCAGTTTACTTTTCTATGATAATTGATTTTGCTAAATAAACTACCCCTTAGAAAAACACCTGGAGGTTTTCATACAGATGAGCTGAATGAGATATCACATGTTATGGGTGAGTGCTGTCCACAATCTACAGTCCATTTGGCACTGCTTTGTTGTTTTAGAGTCTATCTGACAGACTAATCTTTAGCAGTCACTGCTATTTTGAACTTGGAGATAGTCTCAAAGGTTTCTTCTAGGGCCCATTTTTCATTTTCTATCTGGATTTACTCATCTTTTTGTCTCTCTGCATCTTCATCTCTTCACTTCTCCTCCTCTTCTCAGGTACACTTTCCTTTACAGCGATGGCAGGAGAACCTACAATGAAGGGAGAGAAAGTGTGAGAAAGAAAAGAAATGAAAAGAGAGGGAGAGAGGCAGGTGAGAGGAAAGTTTAAGGGTGAATTCAGCACTTATCCATTTCTCGCAGCATCGGTGTGTCTTTTTCTTCACTTCCATAAGTTTCCTGGAGCTTTTATCTGTTCCCTCTATCCATTCCTTCAGCTTTATCGCTAATTCATCATCTATCCCGCTATGTCATGAAGTTAAGGGCCAATTATACCTTCTGGGTGTGACCAACACGGTTTACGATACACAAACACTTTTTCACTTCTGTGTGTGTGCATTATATTACTGCAAAATCCCCCCTCTATTGTAAATAGAGAAGGGTTCTTATCTGCCTTTTAACTTTCATTGTTTTTTTTAACCAAAACAAAACAAAACAGAACAGAACAACCAAATAAAATTCTACAGTTAAGAGTGTCTAACCTCAGTGGTATGACCCAAAAGTTCGGAGGTCTTTGTGTATTTTTGCTTATTATTTGTTTACTGTGTGGGAGATTTTTAAAATGTATTTATTTATTGTTAAAATACTTATTTAAACCGCCATCTTTGGAATTTTCGCCTTTTGCCTTGATCCTTTGATGTTCAGAGCTGCCTCGTGACATCATGTATGACATCATTAGAACCACAGGTAAATACAGCCTGCGCCTGACCCACACAGGTCACTTTTGTTCTGAACGTCGACACAGTGAAACAGTACAGCAGTCAACTCGAAGCAGAGCGAAACAGTCAACTCATCTACCTTTGGAACGTATTGGAAAGATGTTTTATGAAGAAATGTCTTCTGGAATCCAAGTGGAGATAGGAGATCTTCTCCAAAGCAATACCACCTGCTACGAGGTTTTGGACTTCAATGGCGAAGGCTGCTTTGGAAAAGTCGCCAAGTGTCTGGATTTGATCACTTCAGAGATGGTGGCAGTCAAGATCCACAAAGAGAACCACAATGACAACATTGAGTGGGAAGTGGACATGTTGGAGATCGTCGCGGCGCTTGACCCAGACAAAACCAACATTGTGCGGTTCATCGATCATTTCATGTACAACGACTCCGCTTGTCTTGCCTTTGAAATGCTGGACATGAGCCTGTGGGACCTGATGAGGAGCCATCAGCAGCCGCTTACTCTCAGTGAAATCCGTCCAGTGACCCACCAGCTACTGGTAGCTCTTGAAGCTTTGAAGAAAATCGGCATGATGCATGGGGATCTGAAACCGGACAACGTTATGCTTGTCAATCACGCGGATCAACCATTTAAGATCAAGCTGATTGATTTTGGTATGGCCCTTCCAACAAGCGAAGCGGAGGTTGGAACATTGATGCAGGCTAAGTCGTACAGAGCTCCAGAGGTCACTCTGGGACTCCCCCTGTCTGAAGCTGTCGACATGTGGGGAGTGGGCTGTGTAATGGCTTTCCTGTACTTTGTTAGTAACCTCTTCCCTGGCCAATGCCCATACCACCGCATCAAAACCATGGTCCAGCTGGTAGGTCAGCCAGCCAAACACCACATGCTTTCTGGACTATTCACCAGGGAGTATTTCATCTCAGACCCCAACGTAGGATGGAGACTAAGGACACCAGAGGATTATGAGGCGGTAACTGGTAGAAAGCCACAAATACACGAGAGATATTTTGATTCTGTCAAGAATCTGAAGGATGCAGTGAGGGGATCTCGACCAAAGACAGATAGAGCGGAATACGGAGACAGAAGACAATTTCTTAACCTCCTGAGACGCTGCCTTAATCCAAACCCTGAACTGCGCATCACTCCCAGGGAAGCCCTTGAGCACAATTTTGTGACTATGGCTCACCTAAGAGATGACGCGGCAGCCAGCTCATACACAGAGGTTGGTCTTCAGCTCATGAACGTTTCCCTGCTGGATAAGTCAGAAGAATCAGGTGATGAAGACAATTCACACCCTGCTGTCATGACTGACGTCCAAAATGATCCATCTTTGCACTCTGGACACGATTCTTTGAGTGTTTGTGGGTATGACGCAGATGCAGAGGATGTCAGTGTTGAGATCCAGAGTGACATCGACACCATCACCAACAGGAGCTGTTGCTGTTACAATAAGGGCTTCAGTTCTGAAAGTCACTCTTCAGGATACAATGCTGACATCGAGTCTATCAGCAACAAACCAGACAGGAAACAACGTCTCCAGTACCGCCATCACTGTCATCATTTCAACAACAAGTCCTTCGGACAGCCAGCCACCAGTTACCCCCAGAAAGAACACCTACCTCCTTTTAGCTCCACCAGTAATATACAGCCAACCAAACCACCTGGACCCTCAGCAACAAGCCACACTCCACCTGAGGAAGAGCCGTCCTGTGCTGCTCACAACAACTGCACAAGCTCCAAAAGTCTGCCAGTAGCCAGAGACAACAAAAACATGTCATCTGCTGATGCTGAACCAAATGATGGAACCACAGCCTCCGCCCCATCGAACAAAAAGAGGAGGGACGTCTTCCAGAGGCTGAACAAGTTCTTCGGCAACACAAAGAGAAGAGTGATCTCTCTCTTTACCCTGGGACGGAGAAAGTCCAACCCATCCACCTAACCACCACACAGACATTCAACTGTTCTCAGTGTCCACAGCCCTCTCTCACCAAGACACACCCCCCCACCCCATCCGCCCCAAAACACTAACCCTATCCCCACGCCCTAACCCCCCCATCCCATGCCCTAACTCCCCCCACCCCACTCCATCCACCCCCCCAATCCCCACCCTTCTCTCTCTCTCCACCCCCTCAACCCTAACCCTATCCCCACACCCTAAGCCCCCTACACCACCTCATCCGCCTCCCATCTGCCCCCCCAGCCCCCACCTCTCTCTCTCTCTCTCCGCCCCCGCCCCCGCCCCCCCAACCCTAACCCTTTCCCTCCACCCCCTCAACCCTAACCCTATCCCCACACCCTAAGCCCCCTACACCACCCCATCCGCCTCCCATCTGCCCCCCCAGCCCCCACCTCTCTCTCTCTCTCCGCCCCCGCCCCCCCAACCCTAACCCTTTCCCGATACCCTAACCCCCCCCCAACCCCAACCCCCACCTCTCTCTCTCTCTCCCTCTCCCCACCAACCAGCCGGGGCAGACGGCTGCTTGCACACTCTGAGCCTGGTCTGCCAGAGGTTTCTTCCCTTCAGAGGGAGTTTTTCCTCTCCACCGTAGCCAAGTGCTTGCTCTTAGTGTGATCTGTTGGGTTTCCCAGTCTTGGTGACAGAGGGTTCACTGATCTGTGCTTATTGAGAACTATTGAAATAAAAGCATCAAAAGTATTTATTGTTTTCATGACTTTATTTTATACTATAGTATTTTTTTTGGAGTACTCATGACTATAATAGAATTTGGTATGCACTATCACAGACTATATATTTCCCTTGTAAGTACTATTTTCTGGAAGGACACCTTTGTGATTGCCTCTTATACTTTATAGAGGAGGAGAGTAGAGCAATAGTCAACAGTTAGGCAAGTCCATAGTAACTGCCATTGAATCTGGTCCATTGAATATTCAGTGTGAGGTGAACAGAGTTAATGGCTTTTGTGTACAACTCCTTTGTGACTCAGTCCTGGAGCCACACAACAGGAACATCTGAATGAGAAAAATCTCATCTTAATCCCACTCAAGAAAACAATTTAGAGTTTTACCAGGACAACGGTGTCCCTAAATGTACTCTGTCATTGTCAGTCAAGCTGGAATGTAACAAACTTCAAATCACCCTCAATCTTCTGCAAAGACTTAAAATTATTTTATCTACGAGCATGATTCATGACACACTTCATGGCCTGATCATGTGTCTCAGGTCTCCATATACTTCACCAATATGTGCTGAGATCCACGGCTGTTTGTCAGTCACCTCATTTAATGCTGCTCTGTGCAAGTTATTGAAATGAAACACTAATATTTTACACTTTTACAAAGTGTCTCAGTGTTTTATGTTATGTTTGTATGAAAATTCATTATTCCATTATTCCAGTGTTTACTGATAGTGGTGTTGTCTTAAATATGTTGTGTTGATATGTAATGAGTTGAGATGTGTTGATGCAGGATGTGTCTTATACATATGGCGGTAATTTGATTGAGTCATGAATGCGGATATGACCATTGTCAGACTGACGAAGACAACAGATCAGGGAGACCACAGCAGAGGACGGATAATCCATCTACAATGCAGGACAGAAAGATAATTCTCACTGTCATCAGACTTTACAACAACTGTTAGAAAATAAGCTACCAAACAGCAAACAGATTTCTGAAGTGGTTTTGATTCTGATCTTGATAATGGGCTTATGTTCTTAGTCATAGTGTAATCACAGTTATATCTTGTTGCTGTTAAGTGACTGACATATCAAACAGTTTGTCAGGATACAGGCGAAGACCAGTGTAACACTTTTCTTTGGAAAGCGAAAGCACCAGAGTTAATGCATGGAAATAGATACATACGCAGAGAAATCCAAGCGAAACAGGATAATAACTAGAGTCCAGACTGGGACAAAGGACTGACTCCTATTATTGGCTAATCTGGGATGAATTCAGCAGACCCAGATCACAGGCAACTAAGATAAAAAAAAAAACCTTTAAAAAGTTTTTCTTAAGCACAGAGGCCATCTTAATTGCATATTGGGATTTTTTTTTTGAGAACCAGTCATTCAATCAAATTCAAAATGTTGATATCACCCAAACAGGATGCTGCATTTTATTTCAGTTTACTTTTCTATGATAATTGATTTTGCTAAATAAACTACCCCTTAGAAAAACACCTGGAGGTTTTCATACAGATGAGCTGAATGAGATATCACATGTTATGGGTGAGTGCTGTCCACAATCTACAGTCCATTTGGCACTGCTTTGTTGTTTTAGAGTCTATCTGACAGACTAATCTTTAGCAGTCACTGCTATTTTGAACTTGGAGATAGTCTCAAAGGTTTCTTCTTGGGCCCATTTTTCATTTTCTATCTGGATTTACTCATCTTTTTGTCTCTCTGCATCTTCATCTCTTCACTTCTCCTCCTCTTCTCAGGTACACTTTCCTTTACAGCGATGGCAGGAGAACCTACAATGAAGGGAGAGAAAGTGTGAGAAAGAAAAGAAATGAAAAGAGAGGGAGAGAGGCAGGTGAGAGGAAAGTTTAAGGGTGAATTCAGCACTTATCCATTTCTCGCAGCATCGGTGTGTCTTTTTCTTCACTTCCATAAGTTTCCTGGAGCTTTTATCTGTTCCCTCTATCCATTCCTTCAGCTTTATCGCTAATTCATCATCTATCCCGCTATGTCATGAAGTTAAGGGCCAATTATACCTTCTGGGTGTGACCAACACGGTTTACGATACACAAACACTTTTTCACTTCTGTGTGTGTGCATTATATTACTGCAAAATCCCCCCTCTATTGTAAATAGAGAAGGGTTCTTATCTGCCTTTTAACTTTCATTGTTTTTTTTAACCAAAACAAAACAAAACAGAACAGAACAACCAAATAAAATTCTACAGTTAAGAGTGTCTAACCTCAGTGGTATGACCCAAAAGTTCGGAGGTCTTTGTGTATTTTTGCTTATTATTTGTTTACTGTGTGGGAGATTTTTAAAATGTATTTATTTATTGTTAAAATACTTATTTAAACCGCCATCTTTGGAATTTTCGCCTTTTGCCTTGATCCTTTGATGTTCAGAGCTGCCTCGTGACATCATGTATGACATCATTAGAACCACAGGTAAATACAGCCTGCGCCTGACCCACACAGGTCACTTTTGTTCTGAACGTCGACACAGTGAAACAGTACAGCAGTCAACTCGAAGCAGAGCGAAACAGTCAACTCATCTACTTTTTGGAACGTATTGGAAAGATGTTTTATGAAGAAATGTCTTCTGGAATCCAAGTGGAGATAGGAGATCTTCTCCAAAGCAATACCACCTGCTACGAGGTTTTGGACTTCAATGGCGAAGGCTGCTTTGGAAAAGTCGCCAAGTGTCTGGATTTGATCACTTCAGAGATGGTGGCAGTCAAGATCCACAAAGAGAACCACAATGACAACATTGAGTGGGAAGTGGACATGTTGGAGATCGTCGCGGCGCTTGACCCAGACAAAACCAACATTGTGCGGTTCATCGATCATTTCATGTACAACGACTCCGCTTGTCTTGCCTTTGAAATGCTGGACATGAGCCTGTGGGACCTGATGAGGAGCCATCAGCAGCCGCTTACTCTCAGTGAAATCCGTCCAGTGACCCACCAGCTACTGGTAGCTCTTGAAGCTTTGAAGAAAATCGGCATGATGCATGGGGATCTGAAACCGGACAACGTTATGCTTGTCAATCACGCGGATCAACCATTTAAGATCAAGCTGATTGATTTTGGTATGGCCCTTCCAACAAGCGAAGCGGAGGTTGGAACATTGATGCAGGCTAAGTCGTACAGAGCTCCAGAGGTCACTCTGGGACTCCCCCTGTCTGAAGCTGTCGACATGTGGGGAGTGGGCTGTGTAATGGCTTTCCTGTACTTTGTTAGTAACCTCTTCCCTGGCCAATGCCCATACCACCGCATCAAAACCATGGTCCAGCTGGTAGGTCAGCCAGCCAAACACCACATGCTTTCTGGACTATTCACCAGGGAGTATTTCATCTCAGACCCCAACGTAGGATGGAGACTAAGGACACCAGAGGATTATGAGGCGGTAACTGGTAGAAAGCCACAAATACACGAGAGATATTTTGATTCTGTCAAGAATCTGAAGGATGCAGTGAGGGGATCTCGACCAAAGACAGATAGAGCGGAATACGGAGACAGAAGGCAATTTCTTAACCTCCTGAGACGCTGCCTTAATCCAAACCCTGAACTGCGCATCACTCCCAGGGAAGCCCTTGAGCACAATTTTGTGACTATGGCTCACCTAAGAGATGACGCGGCAGCCAGCTCATACACAGAGGTTGGTCTTCAGCTCATGAACGTTTCCCTGCTGGATAAGTCAGAAGAATCAGGTGATGAAGACACTCATGAAGACAATTCACACCCTGCTGTCATGACTGACGTCCAAAATGATCCATCTTTGCACTCTGGACACGATTCTTTGAGTGTTTGTGGGTATGACGCAGATGCAGAGGATGTCAGTGTTGAGATCCAGAGTGACATCGACACCATCACCAACAGGAGCTGTTGCTGTTACAATAAGGGCTTCAGTTCTGAAAGTCACTCTTCAGGATACAATGCTGACATCGAGTCTATCAGCAACAAACCAGACAGGAAACAACGTCTCCAGTACCGCCATCACTGTCATCATTTCAACAACAAGTCCTTCGGACAGCCAGCCACCAGTTACCCCCAGAAAGAACACCTACCTCCTTTTAGCTCCACCAGTAATATACAGCCAACCAAACCACCTGGACCCTCAGCAACAAGCCACACTCCACCTGAGGAAGAGCCGTCCTGTGCTGCTCACAACAACTGCACAAGCTCCAAAAGTCTGCCAGTAGCCAGAGACAACAAAAACATGTCATCTGCTGATGCTGAACCAAATGATGGAACCACAGCCTCCGCCCCATCGAACAAAAAGAGGAGGGACGTCTTCCAGAGGCTGAACAAGTTCTTCGGCAACACAAAGAGAAGAGTGATCTCTCTCTTTACCCTGGGACGGAGAAAGTCCAACCCATCCACCTAACCACCACACAGACATTCAACTGTTCTCAGTGTCCACAGCCCTCTCTCACCAAGACACACCCCCCCACCCCAAAACACTAACCCTATCCCCACGCCCTAACCCCCCCATCCCATGCCCTAACTCCCCCCACCCCACTCCATCCACCCCCCCAATCCCCACCCTTCTCTCTCTCTCCACCCCCTCAACCCTAACCCTATCCCCACACCCTAAGCCCCCTACACCACCTCATCCGCCTCCCATCTGCCCCCCCAGCCCCCACCTCTCTCTCTCTCTCTCCGCCCCCGCCCCCGCCCCCCCAACCCTAACCCTTTCCCTCCACCCCCTCAACCCTAACCCTATCCCCACACCCTAAGCCCCCTACACCACCCCATCCGCCTCCCATCTGCCCCCCCAGCCCCCACCTCTCTCTCTCTCTCCGCCCCCGCCCCCCCAACCCTAACCCTTTCCCGATACCCTAACCCCCCCCCAACCCCAACCCCCACCTCTCTCTCTCTCTCCCTCTCCCCACCAACCAGCCGGGGCAGACGGCTGCTTGCACACTCTGAGCCTGGTCTGCCAGAGGTTTCTTCCCTTCAGAGGGAGTTTTTCCTCTCCGCCGTAGCCAAGTGCTTGCTCTTAGTGTGATCTGTTGGGTTTCCCAGTCTTGGTGACAGAGGGTTCACTGATCTGTGCTTATTGAGAACTATTGAAATAAAAGCATCAAAAGTATTTATTGTTTTCATGACTTTATTTTATACTATAGTATTTTTTTTGGAGTACTCATGACTATATTAGAATTTGGTATGCACTATCACAGACTATATATTTCCCTTGTAAGTACTATTTTCTGGAAGGACACCTTTGTGATTGCCTCTTATACTTTATAGAGGAGGAGAGTAGAGCAATAGTCAACAGTTAGGCAAGTCCATAGTAACTGCCATTGAATCTGGTCCATTGAATATTCAGTGTGAGGTGAACAGAGTTAATGGCTTTTGTGTACAACTCCTTTGTGACTCAGTCCTGGAGCCACACAACAGGAACATCTGAATGAGAAAAATCTCATCTTAATCCCACTCAAGAAAACAATTTAGAGTTTTACCAGGACAACGGTGTCCCTAAATGTACTCTGTCATTGTCAGTCAAGCTGGAATGTAACAAACTTCAAATCACCCTCAATCTTCTGCAAAGACTTAAAATTATTTTATCTACGAGCATGATTCATGACACACTTCATGGCCTGATCATGTGTCTCAGGTCTCCATATACTTCACCAATATGTGCTGAGATCCACGGCTGTTTGTCAGTCACCTCATTTAATGCTGCTCTGTGCAAGTTATTGAAATGAAACACTAATATTTTACACTTTTACAAAGTGTCTCAGTGTTTTATGTTATGTTTGTATGAAAATTCATTATTCCATTATTCCAGTGTTTACTGATAGTGGTGTTGTCTTAAATATGTTGTGTTGATATGTAATGAGTTGAGATGTGTTGATGCAGGATGTGTCTTATACATATGGCGGTAATTTGATTGAGTCATGAATGCGGATATGACCATTGTCAGACTGACGAAGACAACAGATCAGGGAGACCACAGCAGAGGACGGATAATCCATCTACAATGCAGGACAGAAAGATAATTCTCACTGTCATCAGACTTTACAACAACTGTTAGAAAATAAGCTACCAAACAGCAAACAGATTTCTGAAGTGGTTTTGATTCTGATCTTGATAATGGGCTTATGTTCTTAGTCATAGTGTAATCACAGTTATATCTTGTTGCTGTTAAGTGACTGACATATCAAACAGTTTGTCAGGATACAGGCGAAGACCAGTGTAACACTTTTCTTTGGAAAGCGAAAGCACCAGAGTTAATGCATGGAAATAGATACATACGCAGAGAAATCCAAGCGAAACAGGATAATAACTAGAGTCCAGACTGGGACAAAGGACTGACTCCTATTATTGGCTAATCTGGGATGAATTCAGCAGACCCAGATCACAGGCAACTAAGATAAAAAAAAAAACCTTTAAAAAGTTTTTCTTAAGCACAGAGGCCATCTTAATTGCATATTGGGATTTTTTTTTTGAGAACCAGTCATTCAATCAAATTCAAAATGTTGATATCACCCAAACAGGATGCTGCATTTTATTTCAGTTTACTTTTCTATGATAATTGATTTTGCTAAATAAACTACCCCTTAGAAAAACACCTGGAGGTTTTCATACAGATGAGCTGAATGAGATATCACATGTTATGGGTGAGTGCTGTCCACAATCTACAGTCCATTTGGCACTGCTTTGTTGTTTTAGAGTCTATCTGACAGACTAATCTTTAGCAGTCACTGCTATTTTGAACTTGGAGATAGTCTCAAAGGTTTCTTCTTGGGCCCATTTTTCATTTTCTATCTGGATTTACTCATCTTTTTGTCTCTCTGCATCTTCATCTCTTCACTTCTCCTCCTCTTCTCAGGTACACTTTCCTTTACAGCGATGGCAGGAGAACCTACAATGAAGGGAGAGAAAGTGTGAGAAAGAAAAGAAATGAAAAGAGAGGGAGAGAGGCAGGTGAGAGGAAAGTTTAAGGGTGAATTCAGCACTTATCCATTTCTCGCAGCATCGGTGTGTCTTTTTCTTCACTTCCATAAGTTTCCTGGAGCTTTTATCTGTTCCCTCTATCCATTCCTTCAGCTTTATCGCTAATTCATCATCTATCCCGCTATGTCATGAAGTTAAGGGCCAATTATACCTTCTGGGTGTGACCAACACGGTTTACGATACACAAACACTTTTTCACTTCTGTGTGTGTGCATTATATTACTGCAAAATCCCCCCTCTATTGTAAATAGAGAAGGGTTCTTATCTGCCTTTTAACTTTCATTGTTTTTTTTAACCAAAACAAAACAAAACAGAACAGAACAACCAAATAAAATTCTACAGTTAAGAGTGTCTAACCTCAGTGGTATGACCCAAAAGTTCGGAGGTCTTTGTGTATTTTTGCTTATTATTTGTTTACTGTGTGGGAGATTTTTAAAATGTATTTATTTATTGTTAAAATACTTATTTAAACCGCCATCTTTGGAATTTTCGCCTTTTGCCTTGATCCTTTGATGTTCAGAGCTGCCTCGTGACATCATGTATGACATCATTAGAACCACAGGTAAATACAGCCTGCGCCTGACCCACACAGGTCACTTTTGTTCTGAACGTCGACACAGTGAAACAGTACAGCAGTCAACTCGAAGCAGAGCGAAACAGTCAACTCATTTACCTTTGGAACGTATTGGAAAGATGTTTTATGAAGAAATGTCTTCTGGAATCCAAGTGGAGATAGGAGATCTTCTCCAAAGCAATACCACCTGCTACGAGGTTTTGGACTTCAATGGCGAAGGCTGCTTTGGAAAAGTCGCCAAGTGTCTGGATTTGATCACTTCAGAGATGGTGGCAGTCAAGATCCACAAAGAGAACCACAATGACAACATTGAGTGGGAAGTGGACATGTTGGAGATCGTCGCGGCGCTTGACCCAGACAAAACCAACATTGTGCGGTTCATCGATCATTTCATGTACAACGACTCCGCTTGTCTTGCCTTTGAAATGCTGGACATGAGCCTGTGGGACCTGATGAGGAGCCATCAGCAGCCGCTTACTCTCAGTGAAATCCGTCCAGTGACCCACCAGCTACTGGTAGCTCTTGAAGCTTTGAAGAAAATCGGCATGATGCATGGGGATCTGAAACCGGACAACGTTATGCTTGTCAATCACGCGGATCAACCATTTAAGATCAAGCTGATTGATTTTGGTATGGCCCTTCCAACAAGCGAAGCGGAGGTTGGAACATTGATGCAGGCTAAGTCGTACAGAGCTCCAGAGGTCACTCTGGGACTCCCCCTGTCTGAAGCTGTCGACATGTGGGGAGTGGGCTGTGTAATGGCTTTCCTGTACTTTGTTAGTAACCTCTTCCCTGGCCAATGCCCATACCACCGCATCAAAACCATGGTCCAGCTGGTAGGTCAGCCAGCCAAACACCACATGCTTTCTGGACTATTCACCAGGGAGTATTTCATCTCAGACCCCAACGTAGGATGGAGACTAAGGACACCAGAGGATTATGAGGCGGTAACTGGTAGAAAGCCACAAATACACGAGAGATATTTTGATTCTGTCAAGAATCTGAAGGATGCAGTGAGGGGATCTCGACCAAAGACAGATAGAGCGGAATACGGAGACAGAAGGCAATTTCTTAACCTCCTGAGACGCTGCCTTAATCCAAACCCTGAACTGCGCATCACTCCCAGGGAAGCCCTTGAGCACAATTTTGTGACTATGGCTCACCTAAGAGATGACGCGGCAGCCAGCTCATACACAGAGGTTGGTCTTCAGCTCATGAACGTTTCCCTGCTGGATAAGTCAGAAGAATCAGGTGATGAAGACAATTCACACCCTGCTGTCATGACTGACGTCCAAAATGATCCATCTTTGCACTCTGGACACGATTCTTTGAGTGTTTGTGGGTATGACGCAGATGCAGAGGATGTCAGTGTTGAGATCCAGAGTGACATCGACACCATCACCAACAGGAGCTGTTGCTGTTACAATAAGGGCTTCAGTTCTGAAAGTCACTCTTCAGGATACAATGCTGACATCGAGTCTATCAGCAACAAACCAGACAGGAAACAACGTCTCCAGTACCGCCATCACTGTCATCATTTCAACAACAAGTCCTTCGGACAGCCAGCCACCAGTTACCCCCAGAAAGAACACCTACCTCCTTTTAGCTCCACCAGTAATATACAGCCAACCAAACCACCTGGACCCTCAGCAACAAGCCACACTCCACCTGAGGAAGAGCCGTCCTGTGCTGCTCACAACAACTGCACAAGCTCCAAAAGTCTGCCAGTAGCCAGAGACAACAAAAACATGTCATCTGCTGATGCTGAACCAAATGATGGAACCACAGCCTCCGCCCCATCGAACAAAAAGAGGAGGGACGTCTTCCAGAGGCTGAACAAGTTCTTCGGCAACACAAAGAGAAGAGTGATCTCTCTCTTTACCCTGGGACGGAGAAAGTCCAACCCATCCACCTAACCACCACACAGACATTCAACTGTTCTCAGTGTCCACAGCCCTCTCTCACCAAGACACACCCCCCCACCCCATCCGCCCCAAAACACTAACCCTATCCCCATGCCCTAACTCCCCCCACCCCACTCCATCCACCCCCCCAATCCCCACCCTTCTCTCTCTCTCCACCCCCTCAACCCTAACCCTATCCCCACACCCTAAGCCCCCTACACCACCTCATCCGCCTCCCATCTGCCCCCCCAGCCCCCACCTCTCTCTCTCTCTCTCCGCCCCCGCCCCCCCAACCCTAACCCTTTCCCTCCACCCCCTCAACCCTAACCCTATCCCCACACCCTAAGCCCCCTACACCACCCCATCCGCCTCCCATCTGCCCCCCCAGCCCCCACCTCTCTCTCTCTCTCCACCCCCGCCCCCCCAACCCTAACCCTTTCCCGATACCCTAACCCCCCCCAACCCCAACCCCCACCTCTCTCTCTCTCCCTCTCCCCACCAACCAGCCGGGGCAGACGGCTGCTTGCACACTCTGAGCCTGGTCTGCCAGAGGTTTCTTCCCTTCAGAGGGAGTTTTTCCTCTCCGCCGTAGCCAAGTGCTTGCTCTTAGTGTGATCTGTTGGGTTTCCCAGTCTTGGTGACAGAGGGTTCACTGATCTGTGCTTATTGAGAACTATTGAAATAAAAGCATCAAAAGTATTTATTGTTTTCATGACTTTATTTTATACTATAGTATTTTTTTTGGAGTACTCATGACTATAATAGAATTTGGTATGCACTATCACAGACTATATATTTCCCTTGTAAGTACTATTTTCTGGAAGGACACCTTTGTGATTGCCTCTTATACTTTATAGAGGAGGAGAGTAGAGCAATAGTCAACAGTTAGGCAAGTCCATAGTAACTGCCATTGAATATTCAGTGTGAGGTGAACAGAGTTAATGGCTTTTGTGTACAACTCCTTTGTGACTCAGTCCTGGAGCCACACAACAGGAACATCTGAATGAGAAAAATCTCATCTTAATCCCACTCAAGAAAACAATTTAGAGTTTTACCAGGACAACGGTGTCCCTAAATGTACTCTGTCATTGTCAGTCAAGCTGGAATGTAACAAACTTCAAATCACCCTCAATCTTCTGCAAAGACTTAAAATTATTTTATCTACGAGCATGATTCATGACACACTTCATGGCCTGATCATGTGTCTCAGGTCTCCATATACTTCACCAATATGTGCTGAGATCCACGGCTGTTTGTCAGTCACCTCATTTAATGCTGCTCTGTGCAAGTTATTGAAATGAAACACTAATATTTTACACTTTTACAAAGTGTCTCAGTGTTTTATGTTATGTTTGTATGAAAATTCATTATTCCATTATTCCAGTGTTTACTGATAGTGGTGTTGTCTTAAATATGTTGTGTTGATATGTAATGAGTTGAGATGTGTTGATGCAGGATGTGTCTTATACATATGGCGGTAATTTGATTGAGTCATGAATGCGGATATGACCATTGTCAGACTGACGAAGACAACAGATCAGGGAGACCACAGCAGAGGACGGATAATCCATCTACAATGCAGGACAGAAAGATAATTCTCACTGTCATCAGACTTTACAACAACTGTTAGAAAATAAGCTACCAAACAGCAAACAGATTTCTGAAGTGGTTTTGATTCTGATCTTGATAATGGGCTTATGTTCTTAGTCATAGTGTAATCACAGTTATATCTTGTTGCTGTTAAGTGACTGACATATCAAACAGTTTGTCAGGATACAGGCGAAGACCAGTGTAACACTTTTCTTTGGAAAGCGAAAGCACCAGAGTTAATGCATGGAAATAGATACATACGCAGAGAAATCCAAGCGAAACAGGATAATAACTAGAGTCCAGACTGGGACAAAGGACTGACTCCTATTATTGGCTAATCTGGGATGAATTCAGCAGACCCAGATCACAGGCAACTAAGGTAAAAAAAAAACCTTTAAAAAGTTTTTCTTAAGCACAGAGGCCATCTTAATTGCATATTGGGATTTTTTTTTTGAGAACCAGTCATTCAATCAAATTCAAAATGTTGATATCACCCAAACAGGATGCTGCATTTTATTTCAGTTTACTTTTCTATGATAATTGATTTTGCTAAATAAACTACCCCTTAGAAAAACACCTGGAGGTTTTCATACAGATGAGCTGAATGAGATATCACATGTTATGGGTGAGTGCTGTCCACAATCTCCAGTCCATTTGGCACTGCTTTGTTGTTTTAGAGTCTATCTGACAGACTAATCTTTAGCAGTCACTGCTATTTTGAACTTGGAGATAGTCTCAAAGGTTTCTTCTTGGGCCCATTTTTCATTTTCTATCTGGATTTACTCATCTTTTTGTCTCTCTGCATCTTCATCTCTTCACTTCTCCTCCTCTTCTCAGGTACACTTTCCTTTACAGCGATGGCAGGAGAACCTACAATGAAGGGAGAGAAAGTGTGAGAAAGAAAAGAAATGAAAAGAGAGGGAGAGAGGCAGGTGAGAGGAAAGTTTAAGGGTGAATTCAGCACTTATCCATTTCTCGCAGCATCGGTGTGTCTTTTTCTTCACTTCCATAAGTTTCCTGGAGCTTTTATCTGTTCCCTCTATCCATTCCTTCAGCTTTATCGCTAATTCATCATCTATCCCGCTATGTCATGAAGTTAAGGGCCAATTATACCTTCTGGGTGTGACCAACACGGTTTACGATACACAAACACTTTTTCACTTCTGTGTGTGTGCATTATATTACTGCAAAATCCCCCCTCTATTGTAAATAGAGAAGGGTTCTTATCTGCCTTTTAACTTTCATTGTTTTTTTTAACCAAAACAAAACAAAACAGAACAACCAAATAAAATTCTACAGTTAAGAGTGTCTAACCTCAGTGGTATGACCCAAAAGTTCGGAGGTCTTTGTGTATTTTTGCTTATTATTTGTTTACTGTGTGGGAGATTTTTAAAATGTATTTATTTATTGTTAAAATACTTATTTAAACCGCCATCTTTGGAATTTTCGCCTTTTGCCTTGATCCTTTGATGTTCAGAGCTGCCTCGTGACATCATGTATGACATCATTAGAACCACAGGTAAATACAGCCTGCGCCTGACCCACACAGGTCACTTTTGTTCTGAACGTCGACACAGTGAAACAGTACAGCAGTCAACTCGAAGCAGAGCGAAACAGTCAACTCATCTACTTTTTGGAACGTATTGGAAAGATGTTTTATGAAGAAATGTCTTCTGGAATCCAAGTGGAGATAGGAGATCTTCTCCAAAGCAATACCACCTGCTACGAGGTTTTGGACTTCAATGGCGAAGGCTGCTTTGGAAAAGTCGCCAAGTGTCTGGATTTGATCACTTCAGAGATGGTGGCAGTCAAGATCCACAAAGGGAACCACAATGACAACATTGAGTGGGAAGTGGACATGTTGGAGATCGTCGCGGCGCTTGACCCAGACAAAACCAACATTGTGCGGTTCATCGATCATTTCATGTACAACGACTCCGCTTGTCTTGCCTTTGAAATGCTGGACATGAGCCTGTGGGACCTGATGAGGAGCCATCAGCAGCCGCTTACTCTCAGTGAAATCCGTCCAGTGACCCACCAGCTACTGGTAGCTCTTGAAGCTTTGAAGAAAATCGGCATGATGCATGGGGATCTGAAACCGGACAACGTTATGCTTGTCAATCACGCGGATCAACCATTTAAGATCAAGCTGATTGATTTTGGTATGGCCCTTCCAACAAGCGAAGCGGAGGTTGGAACATTGATGCAGGCTAAGTCGTACAGAGCTCCAGAGGTCACTCTGGGACTCCCCCTGTCTGAAGCTGTCGACATGTGGGGAGTGGGCTGTGTAATGGCTTTCCTGTACTTTGTTAGTAACCTCTTCCCTGGCCAATGCCCATACCACCGCATCAAAACCATGGTCCAGCTGGTAGGTCAGCCAGCCAAACACCACATGCTTTCTGGACTATTCACCAGGGAGTATTTCATCTCAGACCCCAACGTAGGATGGAGACTAAGGACACCAGAGGATTATGAGGCGGTAACTGGTAGAAAGCCACAAATACACGAGAGATATTTTGATTCTGTCAAGAATCTGAAGGATGCAGTGAGGGGATCTCGACCAAAGACAGATAGAGCGGAATACGGAGACAGAAGGCAATTTCTTAACCTCCTGAGACGCTGCCTTAATCCAAACCCTGAACTGCGCATCACTCCCAGGGAAGCCCTTGAGCACAATTTTGTGACTATGGCTCACCTAAGAGATGACGCGGCAGCCAGCTCATACACAGAGGTTGGTCTTCAGCTCATGAACGTTTCCCTGCTGGATAAGTCAGAAGAATCAGGTGATGAAGACACTCATGAAGACAATTCACACCCTGCTGTCATGACTGACATCCAAAATGATCCATCTTTGCACTCTGGACACGATTCTTTGAGTGTTTGTGGGTATGACGCAGATGCAGAGGATGTCAGTGTTGAGATCCAGAGTGACATCGACACCATCACCAACAGGAGCTGTTGCTGTTACAATAAGGGCTTCAGTTCTGAAAGTCACTCTTCAGGATACAATGCTGACATCGAGTCTATCAGCAACAAACCAGACAGGAAACAACGTCTCCAGTACCGCCATCACTGTCATCATTTCAACAACAAGTCCTTCGGACAGCCAGCCACCAGTTACCCCCAGAAAGAACACCTACCTCCTTTTAGCTCCACCAGTAATATACAGCCAACCAAACCACCTGGACCCTCAGCAACAAGCCACACTCCACCTGAGGAAGAGCCGTCCTGTGCTGCTCACAACAACTGCACAAGCTCCAAAAGTCTGCCAGTAGCCAGAGACAACAAAAACATGTCATCTGCTGATGCTGAACCAAATGATGGAACCACAGCCTCCGCCCCATCGAACAAAAAGAGGAGGGACGTCTTCCAGAGGCTGAACAAGTTCTTCGGCAACACAAAGAGAAGAGTGATCTCTCTCTTTACCCTGGGACGGAGAAAGTCCAACCCATCCACCTAACCACCACACAGACATTCAACTGTTCTCAGTGTCCACAGCCCTCTCTCACCAAGACACACCCCCCCACCCCAAAACACTAACCCTATCCCCACGCCCTAACCCCCCCATCCCATGCCCTAACTCCCCCCACCCCACTCCATCCACCCCCCCAATCCCCACCCTTCTCTCTCTCTCCACCCCCTCAACCCTAACCCTATCCCCACACCCTAAGCCCCCTACACCACCTCATCCGCCTCCCATCTGCCCCCCCAGCCCCCACCTCTCTCTCTCCGCCCCCGCCCCCCCAACCCTAACCCTTTCCCTCCACCCCCTCAACCCTAACCCTATCCCCACACCCTAAGCCCCCTACACCACCCCATCCGCCTCCCATCTGCCCCCCCAGCCCCCACCTCTCTCTCTCTCTCCGCCCCCGCCCCCCCAACCCTAACCCTTTCCCGATACCCTAACCCCCCCCCAACCCCAACCCCCACCTCTCTCTCTCTCTCCCTCTCCCCACCAACCAGCCGGGGCAGACGGCTGCTTGCACACTCTGAGCCTGGTCTGCCAGAGGTTTCTTCCCTTCAGAGGGAGTTTTTCCTCTCCGCCGTAGCCAAGTGCTTGCTCTTAGTGTGATCTGTTGGGTTTCCCAGTCTTGGTGACAGAGGGTTCACTGATCTGTGCTTATTGAGAACTATTGAAATAAAAGCATCAAAAGTATTTATTGTTTTCATGACTTTATTTTATACTATAGTATTTTTTTTGGAGTACTCATGACTATATTAGAATTTGGTATGCACTATCACAGACTATATATTTCCCTTGTAAGTACTATTTTCTGGAAGGACACCTTTGTGATTGCCTCTTATACTTTATAGAGGAGGAGAGTAGAGCAATAGTCAACAGTTAGGCAAGTCCATAGTAACTGCCATTGAATCTGGTCCATTGAATATTCAGTGTGAGGTGAACAGAGTTAATGGCTTTTGTGTACAACTCCTTTGTGACTCAGTCCTGGAGCCACACAACAGGAACATCTGAATGAGAAAAATCTCATCTTAATCCCACTCAAGAAAACAATTTAGAGTTTTACCAGGACGACGGTGTCCCTAAATGTACTCTGTCATTGTCAGTCAAGCTGGAATGTAACAAACTTCAAATCACCCTCAATCTTCTGCAAAGACTTAAAATTATTTTATCTACGAGCATGATTCATGACACACTTCATGGCCTGATCATGTGTCTCAGGTCTCCATATACTTCACCAATATGTGCTGAGATCCACGGCTGTTTGTCAGTCACCTCATTTAATGCTGCTCTGTGCAAGTTATTGAAATGAAACACTAATATTTTACACTTTTACAAAGTGTCTCAGTGTTTTATGTTATGTTTGTATGAAAATTCATTATTCCATTATTCCAGTGTTTACTGATAGTGGTGTTGTCTTAAATATGTTGTGTTGATATGTAATGAGTTGAGATGTGTTGATGCAGGATGTGTCTTATACATATGGCGGTAATTTGATTGAGTCATGAATGCGGATATGACCATTGTCAGACTGACGAAGACAACAGATCAGGGAGACCACAGCAGAGGACGGATAATCCATCTACAATGCAGGACAGAAAGATAATTCTCACTGTCATCAGACTTTACAACAACTGTTAGAAAATAAGCTACCAAACAGCAAACAGATTTCTGAAGTGGTTTTGATTCTGATCTTGATAATGGGCTTATGTTCTTAGTCATAGTGTAATCACAGTTATATCTTGTTGCTGTTAAGTGACTGACATATCAAACAGTTTGTCAGGATACAGGCGAAGACCAGTGTAACACTTTTCTTTGGAAAGCGAAAGCACCAGAGTTAATGCATGGAAATAGATACATACGCAGAGAAATCCAAGCGAAACAGGATAATAACTAGAGTCCAGACTGGGACAAAGGACTGACTCCTATTATTGGCTAATCTGGGATGAATTCAGCAGACCCAGATCACAGGCAACTAAGGTAAAAAAAAAACCTTTAAAAAGTTTTTCTTAAGCACAGAGGCCATCTTAATTGCATATTGGGATTTTTTTTTTTTTTTTTTTTTTTGAGAACCAGTCATTCAATCAAATTCAAAATGTTGATATCACCCAAACAGGATCCTGCATTTTATTTCAGTTTACTTTTCTATGATAATTGATTTTGCTAAATAAACTACCCCTTAGAAAAACACCTGGAGGTTTTCATACAGATGAGCTGAATGAGATATCACATGTTATGGGTGAGTGCTGTCCACAATCTACAGTCCATTTGGCACTGCTTTGTTGTTTTAGAGTCTATCTGACAGACTAATCTTTAGCAGTCACTGCTATTTTGAACTTGGAGATAGTCTCAAAGGTTTCTTCTTGGGCCCATTTTTCATTTTCTATCTGGATTTACTCATTTTTTTGTCTCTCTGCATCTTCATCTCTTCACTTCTCCTCCTCTTCTCAGGTACACTTTCCTTTACAGCGATGGCAGGAGAACCTACAATGAAGGGAGAGAAAGTGTGAGAAAGAAAAGAAATGAAAAGAGAGGGAGAGAGGCAGGTGAGAGGAAAGTTTAAGGGTGAATTCAGCACTTATCCATTTCTCGCAGCATCGGTGTGTCTTTTTCTTCACTTCCATAAGTTTCCTGGAGCTTTTATCTGTTCCCTCTATCCATTCCTTCAGCTTTATCGCTAATTCATCATCTATCCCGCTATGTCATGAAGTTAAGGGCCAATTATACCTTCTGGGTGTGACCAACACGGTTTACGATACACAAACACTTTTTCACTTCTGTGTGTGTGCATTATATTACTGCAAAATCCCCCCTCTATTGTAAATAGAGAAGGGTTCTTATCTGCCTTTTAACTTTCATTGTTTTTTTTAACCAAAACAAAACAAAACAGAACAGAACAACCAAATAAAATTCTACAGTTAAGAGTGTCTAACCTCAGTGGTATGACCCAAAAGTTCGGAGGTCTTTGTGTATTTTTGCTTATTATTTGTTTACTGTGTGGGAGATTTTTAAAATGTATTTATTTATTGTTAAAATACTTATTTAAACCGCCATCTTTGGAATTTTCGCCTTTTGCCTTGATCCTTTGATGTTCAGAGCTGCCTCGTGACATCATGTATGACATCATTAGAACCACAGGTAAATACAGCCTGCGCCTGACCCACACAGGTCACTTTTGTTCTGAACGTCGACACAGTGAAACAGTACAGCAGTCAACTCGAAGCAGAGCGAAACAGTCAACTCATCTACCTTTGGAACGTATTGGAAAGATGTTTTATGAAGAAATGTCTTCTGGAATCCAAGTGGAGATAGGAGATCTTCTCCAAAGCAATACCACCTGCTACGAGGTTTTGGACTTCAATGGCGAAGGCTGCTTTGGAAAAGTCGCCAAGTGTCTGGATTTGATCACTTCAGAGATGGTGGCAGTCAAGATCCACAAAGAGAACCACAATGACAACATTGAGTGGGAAGTGGACATGTTGGAGATCGTCGCGGCGCTTGACCCAGACAAAACCAACATTGTGCGGTTCATCGATCATTTCATGTACAACGACTCCGCTTGTCTTGCCTTTGAAATGCTGGACATGAGCCTGTGGGACCTGATGAGGAGCCATCAGCAGCCGCTTACTCTCAGTGAAATCCGTCCAGTGACCCACCAGCTACTGGTAGCTCTTGAAGCTTTGAAGAAAATCGGCATGATGCATGGGGATCTGAAACCGGACAACGTTATGCTTGTCAATCACGCGGATCAACCATTTAAGATCAAGCTGATTGATTTTGGTATGGCCCTTCCAACAAGCGAAGCGGAGGTTGGAACATTGATGCAGGCTAAGTCGTACAGAGCTCCAGAGGTCACTCTGGGACTCCCCCTGTCTGAAGCTGTCGACATGTGGGGAGTGGGCTGTGTAATGGCTTTCCTGTACTTTGTTAGTAACCTCTTCCCTGGCCAATGCCCATACCACCGCATCAAAACCATGGTCCAGCTGGTAGGTCAGCCAGCCAAACACCACATGCTTTCTGGACTATTCACCAGGGAGTATTTCATCTCAGACCCCAACGTAGGATGGAGACTAAGGACACCAGAGGATTATGAGGCGGTAACTGGTAGAAAGCCACAAATACACGAGAGATATTTTGATTCTGTCAAGAATCTGAAGGATGCAGTGAGGGGATCTCGACCAAAGACAGATAGAGCGGAATACGGAGACAGAAGGCAATTTCTTAACCTCCTGAGACGCTGCCTTAATCCAAACCCTGAACTGCGCATCACTCCCAGGGAAGCCCTTGAGCACAATTTTGTGACTATGGCTCACCTAAGAGATGACGCGGCAGCCAGCTCATACACAGAGGTTGGTCTTCAGCTCATGAACGTTTCCCTGCTGGATAAGTCAGAAGAATCAGGTGATGAAGACACTCATGAAGACAATTCACACCCTGCTGTCATGACTGACGTCCAAAATGATCCATCTTTGCACTCTGGACACGATTCTTTGAGTGTTTGTGGGTATGACGCAGATGCAGAGGATGTCAGTGTTGAGATCCAGAGTGACATCGACACCATCACCAACAGGAGCTGTTGCTGTTACAATAAGGGCTTCAGTTCTGAAAGTCACTCTTCAGGATACAATGCTGACATCGAGTCTATCAGCAACAAACCAGACAGGAAACAACGTCTCCAGTACCGCCATCACTGTCATCATTTCAACAACAAGTCCTTCAGACAGCCAGCCACCAGTTACCCCCAGAAAGAACACCTACCTCCTTTTAGCTCCACCAGTAATATACAGCCAACCAAACCACCTGGACCCTCAGCAACAAGCCACACTCCACCTGAGGAAGAGCCGTCCTGTGCTGCTCACAACAACTGCACAAGCTCCAAAAGTCTGCCAGTAGCCAGAGACAACAAAAACATGTCATCTGCTGATGCTGAACCAAATGATGGAACCACAGCCTCCGCACCATCGAACAAAAAGAGGAGGGACGTCTTCCAGAGGCTGAACAAGTTCTTCGGCAACACAAAGAGAAGAGTGATCTCTCTCTTTACCCTGGGACGGAGAAAGTCCAACCCATCCACCTAACCACCACACAGACATTCAACTGTTCTCAGTGTCCACAGCCCTCTCTCACCAAGACACACCCCCCCACCCCAAAACACTAACCCTATCCCCACGCCCTAACCCCCCCATCCCATGCCCTAACTCCCCCCACCCCACTCCATCCACCCCCCCAATCCCCACCCTTCTCTCTCTCTCCACCCCCTCAACCCTAACCCTATCCCCACACCCTAAGCCCCCTACACCACCTCATCCGCCTCCCATCTGCCCCCCCAGCTCCCACCTCTCTCTCTCCGCCCCCGCCCCCCCAACCCTAACCCTTTCCCTCCACCCCCTCAACCCTAACCCTATCCCCACACCCTAAGCCCCCTACACCACCCCATCCGCCTCCCATCTGCCCCCCCAGCCCCCACCTCTCTCTCTCTCTCCGCCCCCGCCCCCCCAACCCTAACCCTTTCCCGATACCCTAACCCCCCCCCAACCCCAACCCCCACCTCTCTCTCTCTCCCTCTCCCCACCAACCAGCCGGGGCAGACGGCTGCTTGCACACTCTGAGCCTGGTCTGCCAGAGGTTTCTTCCCTTCAGAGGGAGTTTTTCCTCTCCGCCGTAGCCAAGTGCTTGCTCTTAGTGTGATCTGTTGGGTTTCCCAGTCTTGGTGACAGAGGGTTCACTGATCTGTGCTTATTGAGAACTATTGAAATAAAAGCATCAAAAGTATTTATTGTTTTCATGACTTTATTTTATACTATAGTATTTTTTTTGGAGTACTCATGACTATAATAGAATTTGGTATGCACTATCACAGACTATATATTTCCCTTGTAAGTACTATTTTCTGGAAGGACACCTTTGTGATTGCCTCTTATACTTTATAGAGGAGGAGAGTAGAGCAATAGTCAACAGTTAGGCAAGTCCATAGTAACTGCCATTGAATCTGGTCCATTGAATATTCAGTGTGAGGTGAACAGAGTTAATGGCTTTTGTGTACAACTCCTTTGTGACTCAGTCCTGGAGCCACACAACAGGAACATCTGAATGAGAAAAATCTCATCTTAATCCCACTCAAGAAAACAATTTAGAGTTTTACCAGGACAACGGTGTCCCTAAATGTACTCTGTCATTGTCAGTCAAGCTGGAATGTAACAAACTTCAAATCACCCTCAATCTTCTGCAAAGACTTAAAATTATTTTATCTACGAGCATGATTCATGACACACTTCATGGCCTGATCATGTGTCTCAGGTCTCCATATACTTCACCAATATGTGCTGAGATCCACGGCTGTTTGTCAGTCACCTCATTTAATGCTGCTCTGTGCAAGTTATTGAAATGAAACACTAATATTTTACGCTTTTACAAAGTGTCTCAGTGTTTTATGTTATGTTTGTATGAAAATTCATTATTCCATTATTCCAGTGTTTACTGATAGTGGTGTTGTCTTAAATATGTTGTGTTGATATGTAATGAGTTGAGATGTGTTGATGCAGGATGTGTCTTATACATATGGCGGTAATTTGATTGAGTCATGAATGCGGATATGACCATTGTCAGACTGACGAAGACAACAGATCAGGGAGACCACAGCAGAGGACGGATAATCCATCTACAATGCAGGACAGAAAGATAATTCTCACTGTCATCAGACTTTACAACAACTGTTAGAAAATAAGCTACCAAACAGCAAACAGATTTCTGAAGTGGTTTTGATTCTGATCTTGATAATGGGCTTATGTTCTTAGTCATAGTGTAATCACAGTTATATCTTGTTGCTGTTAAGTGACTGACATATCAAACAGTTTGTCAGGATACAGGCGAAGACCAGTGTAACACTTTTCTTTGGAAAGCGAAAGCACCAGAGTTAATGCATGGAAATAGATACATACGCAGAGAAATCCAAGCGAAACAGGATAATAACTAGAGTCCAGACTGGGACAAAGGACTGACTCCTATTATTGGCTAATCTGGGATGAATTCAGCAGACCCAGATCACAGGCAACTAAGGTAAAAAAAAAACCTTTAAAAAGTTTTTCTTAAGCACAGAGGCCATCTTAATTGCATATTGGGATTTTTTTTTTTTTTTTTTTTGAGAACCAGTCATTCAATCAAATTCAAAATGTTGATATCACCCAAACAGGATGCTGCATTTTATTTCAGTTTACTTTTCTATGATAATTGATTTTGCTAAATAAACTACCCCTTAGAAAAACACCTGGAGGTTTTCATACAGATGAGCTGAATGAGATATCACATGTTATGGGTGAGTGCTGTCCACAATCTCCAGTCCATTTGGCACTGCTTTGTTGTTTTAGAGTCTATCTGACAGACTAATCTTTAGCAGTCACTGCTATTTTGAACTTGGAGATAGTCTCAAAGGTTTCTTCTTGGGCCCATTTTTCATTTTCTATCTGGATTTACTCATCTTTTTGTCTCTCTGCATCTTCATCTCTTCACTTCTCCTCCTCTTCTCAGGTACACTTTCCTTTACAGCGATGGCAGGAGAACCTACAATGAAGGGAGAGAAAGTGTGAGAAAGAAAAGAAATGAAAAGAGAGGGAGAGAGGCAGGTGAGAGGAAAGTTTAAGGGTGAATTCAGCACTTATCCATTTCTCGCAGCATCGGTGTGTCTTTTTCTTCACTTCCATAAGTTTCCTGGAGCTTTTATCTGTTCCCTCTATCCATTCCTTCAGCTTTATCGCTAATTCATCATCTATCCCGCTATGTCATGAAGTTAAGGGCCAATTATACCTTCTGGGTGTGACCAACACGGTTTACGATACACAAACACTTTTTCACTTCTGTGTGTGTGCATTATATTACTGCAAAATCCCCCCTCTATTGTAAATAGAGAAGGGTTCTTATCTGCCTTTTAACTTTCATTGTTTTTTTTAACCAAAACAAAACAAAACAGAACAGAACAACCAAATAAAATTCTACAGTTAAGAGTGTCTAACCTCAGTGGTATGACCCAAAAGTTCGGAGGTCTTTGTGTATTTTTGCTTATTATTTGTTTACTGTGTGGGAGATTTTTAAAATGTATTTATTTATTGTTAAAATACTTATTTAAACCGCCATCTTTGGAATTTTCGCCTTTTGCCTTGATCCTTTGATGTTCAGAGCTGCCTCGTGACATCATGTATGACATCATTAGAACCACAGGTAAATACAGCCTGCGCCTGACCCACACAGGTCACTTTTGTTCTGAACGTCGACACAGTGAAACAGTACAGCAGTCAACTCGAA
This sequence comes from Remorina albescens, assembly GCA_034769265.1. Classification (NCBI taxonomy): domain Eukaryota; kingdom Metazoa; phylum Chordata; class Actinopteri; order Carangiformes; family Echeneidae; genus Remorina; species Remorina albescens. Next base: position 12,167,948 of record CM068489.1, read on the forward strand.
GCAGAGCGAAACAGTCAACTCATCTACCTTTGGAACGTATTGGAAAGATGTTTTATGAAGAAATGTCTTCTGGAATCCAAGTGGAGATAGGAGATCTTCTCCAAAGCAATACCACCTGCTACGAGGTTTTGGACTTCAATGGCGAAGGCTGCTTTGGAAAAGTCGCCAAGTGTCTGGATTTGATCACTTCAGAGATGGTGGCAGTCAAGATCCACAAAGAGAACCACAATGACAACATTGAGTGGGAAGTGGACATGTTGGAGATCGTCGCGGCGCTTGACCCAGACAAAACCAACATTGTGCGGTTCATCGATCATTTCATGTACAACGACTCCGCTTGTCTTGCCTTTGAAATGCTGGACATGAGCCTGTGGGACCTGATGAGGAGCCATCAGCAGCCGCTTACTCTCAGTGAAATCCGTCCAGTGACCCACCAGCTACTGGTAGCTCTTGAAGCTTTGAAGAAAATCGGCATGATGCATGGGGATCTGAAACCGGACAACGTTATGCTTGTCAATCACGCGGATCAACCATTTAAGATCAAGCTGATTGATTTTGGTATGGCCCTTCCAACAAGCGAAGCGGAGGTTGGAACATTGATGCAGGCTAAGTCGTACAGAGCTCCAGAGGTCACTCTGGGACTCCCCCTGTCTGAAGCTGTCGACATGTGGGGAGTGGGCTGTGTAATGGCTTTCCTGTACTTTGTTAGTAACCTCTTCCCTGGCCAATGCCCATACCACCGCATCAAAACCATGGTCCAGCTGGTAGGTCAGCCAGCCAAACACCACATGCTTTCTGGACTATTCACCAGGGAGTATTTCATCTCAGACCCCAACGTAGGATGGAGACTAAGGACACCAGAGGATTATGAGGCGGTAACTGGTAGAAAGCCACAAATACACGAGAGATATTTTGATTCTGTCAAGAATCTGAAGGATGCAGTGAGGGGATCTCGACCAAAGACAGATAGAGCGGAATACGGAGACAGAAGGCAATTTCTTAACCTCCTGAGACGCTGCCTTAATCCAAACCCTGAACTGCGCATCACTCCCAGGGAAGCCCTTGAGCACAATTTTGTGACTATGGCTCACCTAAGAGATGACGCGGCAGCCAGCTCATACACAGAGGTTGGTCTTCAGCTCATGAACGTTTCCCTGCTGGATAAGTCAGAAGAATCAGGTGATGAAGACAATTCACACCCTGCTGTCATGACTGACGTCCAAAATGATCCATCTTTGCACTCTGGACACGATTCTTTGAGTGTTTGTGGGTATGACGCAGATGCAGAGGATGTCAGTGTTGAGATCCAGAGTGACATCGACACCATCACCAACAGGAGCTGTTGCTGTTACAATAAGGGCTTCAGTTCTGAAAGTCACTCTTCAGGATACAATGCTGACATCGAGTCTATCAGCAACAAACCAGACAGGAAACAACGTCTCCAGTACCGCCATCACTGTCATCATTTCAACAACAAGTCCTTCGGACAGCCAGCCACCAGTTACCCCCAGAAAGAACACCTACCTCCTTTTAGCTCCACCAGTAATATACAGCCAACCAAACCACCTGGACCCTCAGCAACAAGCCACACTCCACCTGAGGAAGAGCCGTCCTGTGCTGCTCACAACAACTGCACAAGCTCCAAAAGTCTGCCAGTAGCCAGAGACAACAAAAACATGTCATCTGCTGATGCTGAACCAAATGATGGAACCACAGCCTCCGCCCCATCGAACAAAAAGAGGAGGGACGTCTTCCAGAGGCTGAACAAGTTCTTCGGCAACACAAAGAGAAGAGTGATCTCTCTCTTTACCCTGGGACGGAGAAAGTCCAACCCATCCACCTAACCACCACACAGACATTCAACTGTTCTCAGTGTCCACAGCCCTCTCTCACCAAGACACACCCCCCCACCCCATCCGCCCCAAAACACTAACCCTATCCCCACGCCCTAACCCCCCCATCCCATGCCCTAACTCCCCCCACCCCACTCCATCCACCCCCCCAATCCCCACCCTTCTCTCTCTCTCCAACCCCTCAACCCTAACCCTATCCCCACACCCTAAGCCCCCTACACCACCTCATCCGCCTCCCATCTGCCCCCCCAGCCCCCACCTCTCTCTCTCTCTCTCCGCCCCCGCCCCCCCAACCCTAACCCTTTCCCTCCACCCCCTCAACCCTAACCCTATCCCCACACCCTAAGCCCCCTACACCACCCCATCCGCCTCCCATCTGCCCCCCCAGCCCCCACCTCTCTCTCTCTCTCCGCCCCCGCCCCCCCAACCCTAACCCTTTCCCGATACCCTAACCCCCCCCCAACCCTAACCCTTTCCCGATACCCTAACCCCCCCCCAACCCCAACCCCCACCTCTCTCTCTCTCTCCCTCTCCCCACCAACCAGCCGGGGCAGACGGCTGCTTGCACACTCTGAGCCTGGTCTGCCAGAGGTTTCTTCCCTTCAGAGGGAGTTTTTCCTCTCCGCCGTAGCCAAGTGCTTGCTCTTAGTGTGATCTGTTGGGTTTCCCAGTCTTGGTGACAGAGGGTTCACTGATCTGTGCTTATTGAGAACTATTGAAATAAAAGCATCAAAAGTATTTATTGTTTTCATGACTTTATTTTATACTATACTATTTTTTTTGGAGTACTCATGACTATAATAGAATTTGGTATGCACTATCACAGACTATATATTTCCCTTGTAAGTACTATTTTCTGGAAGGACACCTTTGTGATTGCCTCTTATACTTTATAGAGGAGGAGAGTAGAGCAATAGTCAACAGTTAGGCAAGTCCATAGTAACTGCCATTGAATCTGGTCTATTGAATATTCAGTGTGAGGTGAACAGAGTTAATGGCTTTTGTGTACAACTCCTTTGTGACTCAGTCCTGGAGCCACACAACAGGAACATCTGAATGAAAAAAATCTCATCTTAATCCCACTCAAGAAAACAATTTAGAGTTTTACCAGGACAACGGTGTCCCTAAATGTACTCTGTCATTGTCAGTCAAGCTGGAATGTAACAAACTTCAAATCACCCTCAATCTTCTGCAAAGACTTAAAATTATTTTATCTACGAGCATGATTCATGACACACTTCATGGCCTGATCATGTGTCTCAGGTCTCCATATACTTCACCAATATGTGCTGAGATCCACGGCTGTTTGTCAGTCACCTCATTTAATGCTGCTCTGTGCAAGTTATTGAAATGAAACACTAATATTTTACACTTTTACAAAGTGTCTCAGTGTTTTATGTTATGTTTGTATGAAAATTCATTATTCCATTATTCCAGTGTTTACTGATAGTGGTGTTGTCTTAAATATGTTGTGTTGATATGTAATGAGTTGAGATGTGTTGATGCAGGATGTGTCTTATACATATGGCGGTAATTTGATTGAGTCATGAATGCGGATATGACCATTGTCAGACTGACGAAGACAACAGATCAGGGAGACCACAGCAGAGGACGGATAATCCATCTACAATGCAGGACAGAAAGATAATTCTCACTGTCATCAGACTTTACAACAACTGTTAGAAAATAAGCTACCAAACAGCAAACAGATTTCTGAAGTGGTTTTGATTCTGATCTTGATAATGGGCTTATGTTCTTAGTCATAGTGTAATCACAGTTATATCTTGTTGCTGTTAAGTGACTGACATATCAAACAGTTTGTCAGGATACAGGCGAAGACCAGTGTAACACTTTTCTTTGGAAAGCGAAAGCACCAGAGTTAATGCATGGAAATAGATACATACGCAGAGAAATCCAAGCGAAACAGGATAATAACTAGAGTCCAGACTGGGACAAAGGACTGACTCCTATTATTGGCTAATCTGGGATGAATTCAGCAGACCCAGATCACAGGCAACTAAGGTAAAAAAAAAACCTTTAAAAAGTTTTTCTTAAGCACAGAGGCCATCTTAATTGCATATTGGGATTTTTTTTTTTTTTTTTTTTTTGAGAACCAGTCATTCAATCAAATTCAAAATGTTGATATCACCCAAACAGGATGCTGCATTTTATTTCAGTTTACTTTTCTATGATAATTGATTTTGCTAAATAAACTACCCCTTAGAAAAACACCTGGAGGTTTTCATACAGATGAGCTGAATGAGATATCACATGTTATGGGTGAGTGCTGTCCACAATCTCCAGTCCATTTGGCACTGCTTTGTTGTTTTAGAGTCTATCTGACAGACTAATCTTTAGCAGTCACTGCTATTTTGAACTTGGAGATAGTCTCAAAGGTTTCTTCTTGGGCCCATTTTTCATTTTCTATCTGGATTTACTCATCTTTTTGTCTCTCTGCATCTTCATCTCTTCACTTCTCCTCCTCTTCTCAGGTACACTTTCCTTTACAGCGATGGCAGGAGAACCTACAATGAAGGGAGAGAAAGTGTGAGAAAGAAAAGAAATGAAAAGAGAGGGAGAGAGGCAGGTGAGAGGAAAGTTTAAGGGTGAATTCAGCACTTATCCATTTCTCGCAGCATCGGTGTGTCTTTTTCTTCACTTCCATAAGTTTCCTGGAGCTTTTATCTGTTCCCTCTATCCATTCCTTCAGCTTTATCGCTAATTCATCATCTATCCCGCTATGTCATGAAGTTAAGGGCCAATTATACCTTCTGGGTGTGACCAACACGGTTTACGATACACAAACACTTTTTCACTTCTGTGTGTGTGCATTATATTACTGCAAAATCCCCCCTCTATTGTAAATAGAGAAGGGTTCTTATCTGCCTTTTAACTTTCATTGTTTTTTTTAACCAAAACAAAACAAAACAGAACAGAACAACCAAATAAAATTCTACAGTTAAGAGTGTCTAACCTCAGTGGTATGACCCAAAAGTTCGGAGGTCTTTGTGTATTTTTGCTTATTATTTGTTTACTGTGTGGGAGATTTTTAAAATGTATTTATTTATTGTTAAAATACTTATTTAAACCGCCATCTTTGGAATTTTCGCCTTTTGCCTTGATCCTTTGATGTTCAGAGCTGCCTCGTGACATCATGTATGACATCATTAGAACCACAGGTAAATACAGCCTGCGCCTGACCCACACAGGTCACTTTTGTTCTGAACGTCGACACAGTGAAACAGTACAGCAGTCAACTCGAAGCAGAGCGAAACAGTCAACTCATCTACCTTTGGAACGTATTGGAAAGATGTTTTATGAAGAAATGTCTTCTGGAATCCAAGTGGAGATAGGAGATCTTCTCCAAAGCAATACCACCTGCTACGAGGTTTTGGACTTCAATGGCGAAGGCTGCTTTGGAAAAGTCGCCAAGTGTCTGGATTTGATCACTTCAGAGATGGTGGCAGTCAAGATCCACAAAGAGAACCACAATGACAACATTGAGTGGGAAGTGGACATGTTGGAGATCGTCGCGGCGCTTGACCCAGACAAAACCAACATTGTGCGGTTCATCGATCATTTCATGTACAACGACTCCGCTTGTCTTGCCTTTGAAATGCTGGACATGAGCCTGTGGGACCTGATGAGGAGCCATCAGCAGCCGCTTACTCTCAGTGAAATCCGTCCAGTGACCCACCAGCTACTGGTAGCTCTTGAAGCTTTGAAGAAAATCGGCATGATGCATGGGGATCTGAAACCGGACAACGTTATGCTTGTCAATCACGCGGATCAACCATTTAAGATCAAGCTGATTGATTTTGGTATGGCCCTTCCAACAAGCGAAGCGGAGGTTGGAACATTGATGCAGGCTAAGTCGTACAGAGCTCCAGAGGTCACTCTGGGACTCCCCCTGTCTGAAGCTGTCGACATGTGGGGAGTGGGCTGTGTAATGGCTTTCCTGTACTTTGTTAGTAACCTCTTCCCTGGCCAATGCCCATACCACCGCATCAAAACCATGGTCCAGCTGGTAGGTCAGCCAGCCAAACACCACATGCTTTCTGGACTATTCACCAGGGAGTATTTCATCTCAGACCCCAACGTAGGATGGAGACTAAGGACACCAGAGGATTATGAGGCGGTAACTGGTAGAAAGCCACAAATACACGAGAGATATTTTGATTCTGTCAAGAATCTGAAGGATGCAGTGAGGGGATCTCGACCAAAGACAGATAGAGCGGAATACGGAGACAGAAGGCAATTTCTTAACCTCCTGAGACGCTGCCTTAATCCAAACCCTGAACTGCGCATCACTCCCAGGGAAGCCCTTGAGCACAATTTTGTGACTATGGCTCACCTAAGAGATGACGCGGCAGCCAGCTCATACACAGAGGTTGGTCTTCAGCTCATGAACGTTTCCCTGCTGGATAAGTCAGAAGAATCAGGTGATGAAGACAATTCACACCCTGCTGTCATGACTGACGTCCAAAATGATCCATCTTTGCACTCTGGACACGATTCTTTGAGTGTTTGTGGGTATGACGCAGATGCAGAGGATGTCAGTGTTGAGATCCAGAGTGACATCGACACCATCACCAACAGGAGCTGTTGCTGTTACAATAAGGGCTTCAGTTCTGAAAGTCACTCTTCAGGATACAATGCTGACATCGAGTCTATCAGCAACAAACCAGACAGGAAACAACGTCTCCAGTACCGCCATCACTGTCATCATTTCAACAACAAGTCCTTCGGACAGCCAGCCACCAGTTACCCCCAGAAAGAACACCTACCTCCTTTTAGCTCCACCAGTAATATACAGCCAACCAAACCACCTGGACCCTCAGCAACAAGCCACACTCCACCTGAGGAAGAGCCGTCCTGTGCTGCTCACAACAACTGCACAAGCTCCAAAAGTCTGCCAGTAGCCAGAGACAACAAAAACATGTCATCTGCTGATGCTGAACCAAATGATGGAACCACAGCCTCCGCCCCATCGAACAAAAAGAGGAGGGACGTCTTCCAGAGGCTGAACAAGTTCTTCGGCAACACAAAGAGAAGAGTGATCTCTCTCTTTACCCTGGGACGGAGAAAGTCCAACCCATCCACCTAACCACCACACAGACATTCAACTGTTCTCAGTGTCCACAGCCCTCTCTCACCAAGACACACCCCCCCACCCCATCCGCCCCAAAACACTAACCCTATCCCCACGCCCTAACCCCCCCATCCCATGCCCTAACTCCCCCCACCCCACTCCATCCACCCCCCCAATCCCCACCCTTCTCTCTCTCTCCACCCCCTCAACCCTAACCCTATCCCCACACCCTAAGCCCCCTACACCACCTCATCCGCCTCCCATCTGCCCCCCCAGCCCCCACCTCTCTCTCTCTCTCTCCGCCCCCGCCCCCGCCCCCCCAACCCTAACCCTTTCCCTCCACCCCCTCAACCCTAACCCTATCCCCACACCCTAAGCCCCCTACACCACCCCATCCGCCTCCCATCTGCCCCCCCAGCCCCCACCTCTCTCTCTCTCTCCGCCCCCGCCCCCTCAACCCTAACCCTTTCCCGATACCCTAACCCCCCCCCAACCCCAACCCCCACCTCTCTCTCTCTCTCCCTCTCCCCACCAACCAGCCGGGGCAGACGGCTGCTTGCACACTCTGAGCCTGGTCTGCCAGAGGTTTCTTCCCTTCAGGGGGAGTTTTTCCTCTCCGCCGTAGCCAAGTGCTTGCTCTTAGTGTGATCTGTTGGGTTTCCCAGTCTTGGTGACAGAGGGTTCACTGATCTGTGCTTATTGAGAACTATTGAAATAAAAGCATCAAAAGTATTTATTGTTTTCATGACTTTATTTTATACTATAGTATTTTTTTTGGAGTACTCATGACTATAATAGAATTTGGTATGCACTATCACAGACTATATATTTCCCTTGTAAGTACTATTTTCTGGAAGGACACCTTTGTGATTGCCTCTTATACTTTATAGAGGAGGAGAGTAGAGCAATAGTCAACAGTTAGGCAAGTCCATAGTAACTGCCATTGAATATTCAGTGTGAGGTGAACAGAGTTAATGGCTTTTGTGTACAACTCCTTTGTGACTCAGTCCTGGAGCCACACAACAGGAACATCTGAATGAGAAAAATCTCATCTTAATCCCACTCAAGAAAACAATTTAGAGTTTTACCAGGACAACGGTGTCCCTAAATGTACTCTGTCATTGTCAGTCAAGCTGGAATGTAACAAACTTCAAATCACCCTTAATCTTCTGCAAAGACTTAAAATTATTTTATCTACGAGCATGATTCATGACACACTTCATGGCCTGATCATGTGTCTCAGGTCTCCATATACTTCACCAATATGTGCTGAGATCCACGGCTGTTTGTCAGTCACCTCATTTAATGCTGCTCTGTGCAAGTTATTGAAATGAAACACTAATATTTTACACTTTTACAAAGTGTCTCAGTGTTTTATGTTATGTTTGTATGAAAATTCATTATTCCATTATTCCAGTGTTTACTGATAGTGGTGTTGTCTTAAATATGTTGTGTTGATATGTAATGAGTTGAGATGTGTTGATGCAGGATGTGTCTTATACATATGGCGGTAATTTGATTGAGTCATGAATGCGGATATGACCATTGTCAGACTGACGAAGACAACAGATCAGGGAGACCACAGCAGAGGACGGATAATCCATCTACAATGCAGGACAGAAAGATAATTCTCACTGTCATCAGACTTTACAACAACTGTTAGAAAATAAGCTACCAAACAGCAAACAGATTTCTGAAGTGGTTTTGATTCTGATCTTGATAATGGGCTTATGTTCTTAGTCATAGTGTAATCACAGTTATATCTTGTTGCTGTTAAGTGACTGACATATCAAACAGTTTGTCAGGATACAGGCGAAGACCAGTGTAACACTTTTCTTTGGAAAGCGAAAGCACCAGAGTTAATGCATGGAAATAGATACATACGCAGAGAAATCCAAGCGAAACAGGATAATAACTAGAGTCCAGACTGGGACAAAGGACTGACTCCTATTATTGGCTAATCTGGGATGAATTCAGCAGACCCAGATCACAGGCAACTAAGGTAAAAAAAAAACCTTTAAAAAGTTTTTCTTAAGCACAGAGGCCATCTTAATTGCATATTGGGATTTTTTTTTTTTTTTTTTTTTTGAGAACCAGTCATTCAATCAAATTCAAAATGTTGATATCACCCAAACAGGATGCTGCATTTTATTTCAGTTTACTTTTCTATGATAATTGATTTTGCTAAATAAACTACCCCTTAGAAAAACACCTGGAGGTTTTCATACAGATGAGCTGAATGAGATATCACATGTTATGGGTGAGTGCTGTCCACAATCTACAGTCCATTTGGCACTGCTTTGTTGTTTTAGAGTCTATCTGACAGACTAATCTTTAGCAGTCACTGCTATTTTGAACTTGGAGATAGTCTCAAAGGTTTCTTCTTGGGCCCATTTTTCATTTTCTATCTGGATTTACTCATCTTTTTGTCTCTCTGCATCTTCATCTCTTCACTTCTCCTCCTCTTCTCAGGTACACTTTCCTTTACAGCGATGGCAGGAGAACCTACAATGAAGGGAGAGAAAGTGTGAGAAAGAAAAGAAATGAAAAGAGAGGGAGAGAGGCAGGTGAGAGGAAAGTTTAAGGGTGAATTCAGCACTTATCCATTTCTCGCAGCATCGGTGTGTCTTTTTCTTCACTTCCATAAGTTTCCTGGAGCTTTTATCTGTTCCCTCTATCCATTCCTTCAGCTTTATCGCTAATTCATCATCTATCCCGCTATGTCATGAAGTTAAGGGCCAATTATACCTTCTGGGTGTGACCAACACGGTTTACGATACACAAACACTTTTTCACTTCTGTGTGTGTGCATTATATTACTGCAAAATCCCCCCTCTATTGTAAATAGAGAAGGGTTCTTATCTGCCTTTTAACTTTCATTGTTTTTTTTAACCAAAACAAAACAAAACAGAACAACCAAATAAAATTCTACAGTTAAGAGTGTCTAACCTCAGTGGTATGACCCAAAAGTTCGGAGGTCTTTGTGTATTTTTGCTTATTATTTGTTTACTGTGTGGGAGATTTTTAAAATGTATTTATTTATTGTTAAAATACTTATTTAAACCGCCATCTTTGGAATTTTCGCCTTTTGCCTTGATCCTTTGATGTTCAGAGCTGCCTCGTGACATCATGTATGACATCATTAGAACCACAGGTAAATACAGCCTGCGCCTGACCCACACAGGTCACTTTTGTTCTGAACGTCGACACAGTGAAACAGTACAGCAGTCAACTCGAAGCAGAGCGAAACAGTCAACTCATCTACCTTTGGAACGTATTGGAAAGATGTTTTATGAAGAAATGTCTTCTGGAATCCAAGTGGAGATAGGAGATCTTCTCCAAAGCAATACCACCTGCTACGAGGTTTTGGACTTCAATGGCGAAGGCTGCTTTGGAAAAGTCGCCAAGTGTCTGGATTTGATCACTTCAGAGATGGTGGCAGTCAAGATCCACAAAGAGAACCACAATGACAACATTGAGTGGGAAGTGGACATGTTGGAGATCGTCGCGGCGCTTGACCCAGACAAAACCAACATTGTGCGGTTCATCGATCATTTCATGTACAACGACTCCGCTTGTCTTGCCTTTGAAATGCTGGACATGAGCCTGTGGGACCTGATGAGGAGCCATCAGCAGCCGCTTACTCTCAGTGAAATCCGTCCAGTGACCCACCAGCTACTGGTAGCTCTTGAAGCTTTGAAGAAAATCGGCATGATGCATGGGGATCTGAAACCGGACAACGTTATGCTTGTCAATCACGCGGATCAACCATTTAAGATCAAGCTGATTGATTTTGGTATGGCCCTTCCAACAAGCGAAGCGGAGGTTGGAACATTGATGCAGGCTAAGTCGTACAGAGCTCCAGAGGTCACTCTGGGACTCCCCCTGTCTGAAGCTGTCGACATGTGGGGAGTGGGCTGTGTAATGGCTTTCCTGTACTTTGTTAGTAACCTCTTCCCTGGCCAATGCCCATACCACCGCATCAAAACCATGGTCCAGCTGGTAGGTCAGCCAGCCAAACACCACATGCTTTCTGGACTATTCACCAGGGAGTATTTCATCTCAGACCCCAACGTAGGATGGAGACTAAGGACACCAGAGGATTATGAGGCGGTAACTGGTAGAAAGCCACAAATACACGAGAGATATTTTGATTCTGTCAAGAATCTGAAGGATGCAGTGAGGGGATCTCGACCAAAGACAGATAGAGCGGAATACGGAGACAGAAGGCAATTTCTTAACCTCCTGAGACGCTGCCTTAATCCAAACCCTGAACTGCGCATCACTCCCAGGGAAGCCCTTGAGCACAATTTTGTGACTATGGCTCACCTAAGAGATGACGCGGCAGCCAGCTCATACACAGAGGTTGGTCTTCAGCTCATGAACGTTTCCCTGCTGGATAAGTCAGAAGAATCAGGTGATGAAGACAATTCACACCCTGCTGTCATGACTGACGTCCAAAATGATCCATCTTTGCACTCTGGACACGATTCTTTGAGTGTTTGTGGGTATGACGCAGATGCAGAGGATGTCAGTGTTGAGATCCAGAGTGACATCGACACCATCACCAACAGGAGCTGTTGCTGTTACAATAAGGGCTTCAGTTCTGAAAGTCACTCTTCAGGATACAATGCTGACATCGAGTCTATCAGCAACAAACCAGACAGGAAACAACGTCTCCAGTACCGCCATCACTGTCATCATTTCAACAACAAGTCCTTTGGACAGCCAGCCACCAGTTACCCCCAGAAAGAACACCTACCTCCTTTTAGCTCCACCAGTAATATACAGCCAACCAAACCACCTGGACCCTCAGCAACAAGCCACACTCCACCTGAGGAAGAGCCGTCCTGTGCTGCTCACAACAACTGCACAAGCTCCAAAAGTCTGCCAGTAGCCAGAGACAACAAAAACATGTCATCTGCTGATGCTGAACCAAATGATGGAACCACAGCCTCCGCCCCATCGAACAAAAAGAGGAGGGACGTCTTCCAGAGGCTGAACAAGTTCTTCGGCAACACAAAGAGAAGAGTGATCTCTCTCTTTACCCTGGGACGGAGAAAGTCCAACCCATCCACCTAACCACCACACAGACATTCAACTGTTCTCAGTGTCCACAGCCCTCTCTCACCAAGACACACCCCCCCACCCCATCCGCCCCAAAACACTAACCCTATCCCCACGCCCTAACCCCCCCATCCCATGCCCTAACTCCCCCCACCCCACTCCATCCACCCCCCCAATCCCCACCCTTCTCTCTCTCTCCACCCCCTCAACCCTAACCCTATCCCCACACCCTAAGCCCCCTACACCACCTCATCCGCCTCCCATCTGCCCCCCCAGCCCCCACCTCTCTCTCTCTCTCTCCGCCCCCGCCCCCGCCCCCCCAACCCTAACCCTTTCCCTCCACCCTCTCAACCCTAACCCTATCCCCACACCCTAAGCCCCCTACACCACCCCATCCGCCTCCCATCTGCCCCCCCAGCCCCCACCTCTCTCTCTCTCTCCGCCCCCGCCCCCCCAACCCTAACCCTTTCCCGATACCCTAACCCCAACCCCAACCCCAACCCCAACCCCCACCTCTCTCTCTCTCTCCCTCTCCCCACCAACCAGCCGGGGCAGACGGCTGCTTGCACACTCTGAGCCTGGTCTGCCAGAGGTTTCTTCCCTTCAGAGGGAGTTTTTCCTCTCCGCCGTAGCCAAGTGCTTGCTCTTAGTGTGATCTGTTGGGTTTCCCAGTCTTGGTGACAGAGGGTTCACTGATCTGTGCTTATTGAGAACTATTGAAATAAAAGCATCAAAAGTATTTATTGTTTTCATGACTTTATTTTATACTATAGTATTTTTTTTGGAGTACTCATGACTATAATAGAATTTGGTATGCACTATCACAGACTATATATTTCCCTTGTAAGTACTATTTTCTGGAAGGACACCTTTGTGATTGCCTCTTATACTTTATAGAGGAGGAGAGTAGAGCAATAGTCAACAGTTAGGCAAGTCCATAGTAACTGCCATTGAATCTGGTCCATTGAATATTCAGTGTGAGGTGAACAGAGTTAATGGCTTTTGTGTACAACTCCTTTGTGACTCAGTCCTGGAGCCACACAACAGGAACATCTGAATGAGAAAAATCTCATCTTAATCCCACTCAAGAAAACAATTTAGAGTTTTACCAGGACAACGGTGTCCCTAAATGTACTCTGTCATTGTCAGTCAAGCTGGAATGTAACAAACTTCAAATCACCCTCAATCTTCTGCAAAGACTTAAAATTATTTTATCTACGAGCATGATTCATGACACACTTCATGGCCTGATCATGTGTCTCAGGTCTCCATATACTTCACCAATATGTGCTGAGATCCACGGCTGTTTGTCAGTCACCTCATTTAATGCTGCTCTGTGCAAGTTATTGAAATGAAACACTAATATTTTACACTTTTACAAAGTGTCTCAGTGTTTTATGTTATGTTTGTATGAAAATTCATTATTCCATTATTCCAGTGTTTACTGATAGTGGTGTTGTCTTAAATATGTTGTGTTGATATGTAATGAGTTGAGATGTGTTGATGCAGGATGTGTCTTATACATATGGCGGTAATTTGATTGAGTCATGAATGCGGATATGACCATTGTCAGACTGACGAAGACAACAGATCAGGGAGACCACAGCAGAGGACGGATAATCCATCTACAATGCAGGACAGAAAGATAATTCTCACTGTCATCAGACTTTACAACAACTGTTAGAAAATAAGCTACCAAACAGCAAACAGATTTCTGAAGTGGTTTTGATTCTGATCTTGATAATGGGCTTATGTTCTTAGTCATAGTGTAATCACAGTTATATCTTGTTGCTGTTAAGTGACTGACATATCAAACAGTTTGTCAGGATACAGGCGAAGACCAGTGTAACACTTTTCTTTGGAAAGCGAAAGCACCAGAGTTAATGCATGGAAATAGATACATACGCAGAGAAATCCAAGCGAAACAGGATAATAACTAGAGTCCAGACTGGGACAAAGGACTGACTCCTATTATTGGCTAATCTGGGATGAATTCAGCAGACCCAGATCACAGGCAACTAAGGTAAAAAAAAAACCTTTAAAAAGTTTTTCTTAAGCACAGAGGCCATCTTAATTGCATATTGGGATTTTTTTTTTTTTTTTTTTTTTGAGAACCAGTCATTCAATCAAATTCAAAATGTTGATATCACCCAAACAGGATGCTGCATTTTATTTCAGTTTACTTTTCTATGATAATTGATTTTGCTAAATAAACTACCCCTTAGAAAAACACCTGGAGGTTTTCATACAGATGAGCTGAATGAGATATCACATGTTATGGGTGAGTGCTGTCCACAATCTACAGTCCATTTGGCACTGCTTTGTTGTTTTAGAGTCTATCTGACAGACTAATCTTTAGCAGTCACTGCTATTTTGAACTTGGAGATAGTCTCAAAGGTTTCTTCTTGGGCCCATTTTTCATTTTCTATCTGGATTTACTCATCTTTTTGTCTCTCTGCATCTTCATCTCTTCACTTCTCCTCCTCTTCTCAGGTACACTTTCCTTTACAGCGATGGCAGGAGAACCTACAATGAAGGGAGAGAAAGTGTGAGAAAGAAAAGAAATGAAAAGAGAGGGAGAGAGGCAGGTGAGAGGAAAGTTTAAGGGTGAATTCAGCACTTATCCATTTCTCGCAGCATCGGTGTGTCTTTTTCTTCACTTCCATAAGTTTCCTGGAGCTTTTATCTGTTCCCTCTATCCATTCCTTCAGCTTTATCGCTAATTCATCATCTATCCCGCTATGTCATGAAGTTAAGGGCCAATTATACCTTCTGGGTGTGACCAACACGGTTTACGATACACAAACACTTTTTCACTTCTGTGTGTGTGCATTATATTACTGCAAAATCCCCCCTCTATTGTAAATAGAGAAGGGTTCTTATCTGCCTTTTAACTTTCATTGTTTTTTTTAACCAAAACAAAACAAAACAGAACAGAACAACCAAATAAAATTCTACAGTTAAGAGTGTCTAACCTCAGTGGTATGACCCAAAAGTTCGGAGGTCTTTGTGTATTTTTGCTTATTATTTGTTTACTGTGTGGGAGATTTTTAAAATGTATTTATTTATTGTTAAAATACTTATTTAAACCGCCATCTTTGGAATTTTCGCCTTTTGCCTTGATCCTTTGATGTTCAGAGCTGCCTCGTGACATCATGTATGACATCATTAGAACCACAGGTAAATACAGCCTGCGCCTGACCCACACAGGTCACTTTTGTTCTGAACGTCGACACAGTGAAACAGTACAGCAGTCAACTCGAAGCAGAGCGAAACAGTCAACTCATCTACCTTTGGAACGTATTGGAAAGATGTTTTATGAAGAAATGTCTTCTGGAATCCAAGTGGAGATAGGAGATCTTCTCCAAAGCAATACCACCTGCTACGAGGTTTTGGACTTCAATGGCGAAGGCTGCTTTGGAAAAGTCGCCAAGTGTCTGGATTTGATCACTTCAGAGATGGTGGCAGTCAAGATCCACAAAGAGAACCACAATGACAACATTGAGTGGGAAGTGGACATGTTGGAGATCGTCGCGGCGCTTGACCCAGACAAAACCAACATTGTGCGGTTCATCGATCATTTCATGTACAACGACTCCGCTTGTCTTGCCTTTGAAATGCTGGACATGAGCCTGTGGGACCTGATGAGGAGCCATCAGCAGCCGCTTACTCTCAGTGAAATCCGTCCAGTGACCCACCAGCTACTGGTAGCTCTTGAAGCTTTGAAGAAAATCGGCATGATGCATGGGGATCTGAAACCGGACAACGTTATGCTTGTCAATCACGCGGATCAACCATTTAAGATCAAGCTGATTGATTTTGGTATGGCCCTTCCAACAAGCGAAGCGGAGGTTGGAACATTGATGCAGGCTAAGTCGTACAGAGCTCCAGAGGTCACTCTGGGACTCCCCCTGTCTGAAGCTGTCGACATGTGGGGAGTGGGCTGTGTAATGGCTTTCCTGTACTTTGTTAGTAACCTCTTCCCTGGCCAATGCCCATACCACCGCATCAAAACCATGGTCCAGCTGGTAGGTCAGCCAGCCAAACACCACATGCTTTCTGGACTATTCACCAGGGAGTATTTCATCTCAGACCCCAACGTAGGATGGAGACTAAGGACACCAGAGGATTATGAGGCGGTAACTGGTAGAAAGCCACAAATACACGAGAGATATTTTGATTCTGTCAAGAATCTGAAGGATGCAGTGAGGGGATCTCGACCAAAGACAGATAGAGCGGAATACGGAGACAGAAGGCAATTTCTTAACCTCCTGAGACGCTGCCTTAATCCAAACCCTGAACTGCGCATCACTCCCAGGGAAGCCCTTGAGCACAATTTTGTGACTATGGCTCACCTAAGAGATGACGCGGCAGCCAGCTCATACACAGAGGTTGGTCTTCAGCTCATGAACGTTTCCCTGCTGGATAAGTCAGAAGAATCAGGTGATGAAGACACTCATGAAGACAATTCACACCCTGCTGTCATGACTGACGTCCAAAATGATCCATCTTTGCACTCTGGACACGATTCTTTGAGTGTTTGTGGGTATGACGCAGATGCAGAGGATGTCAGTGTTGAGATCCAGAGTGACATCGACACCATCACCAACAGGAGCTGTTGCTGTTACAATAAGGGCTTCAGTTCTGAAAGTCACTCTTCAGGATACAATGCTGACATCGAGTCTATCAGCAACAAACCAGACAGGAAACAACGTCTCCAGTACCGCCATCACTGTCATCATTTCAACAACAAGTCCTTCGGACAGCCAGCCACCAGTTACCCCCAGAAAGAACACCTACCTCCTTTTAGCTCCACCAGTAATATACAGCCAACCAAACCACCTGGACCCTCAGCAACAAGCCACACTCCACCTGAGGAAGAGCCGTCCTGTGCTGCTCACAACAACTGCACAAGCTCCAAAAGTCTGCCAGTAGCCAGAGACAACAAAAACATGTCATCTGCTGATGCTGAACCAAATGATGGAACCACAGCCTCCGCCCCATCGAACAAAAAGAGGAGGGACGTCTTCCAGAGGCTGAACAAGTTCTTCGGCAACACAAAGAGAAGAGTGATCTCTCTCTTTACCCTGGGACGGAGAAAGTCCAACCCATCCACCTAACCACCACACAGACATTCAACTGTTCTCAGTGTCCACAGCCCTCTCTCACCAAGACACACCCCCCCACCCCATCCGCCCCAAAACACTAACCCTATCCCCACGCCCTAACCCCCCCATCCCATGCCCTAACTCCCCCCACCCCACTCCATCCACCCCCCCAATCCCCACCCTTCTCTCTCTCTCCACCCCCTCAACCCTAACCCTATCCCCACACCCTAAGCCCCCTACACCACCTCATCCGCCTCCCATCTGCCCCCCCAGCCCCCACCTCTCTCTCTCTCTCTCCGCCCCTGCCCCTGCCCCCGCCCCCCCAACCCTAACCCTTTCCCTCCACCCCCTCAACCCTAACCCTATCCCCACACCCTAAGCCCCCTACACCACCCCATCCGCCTCCCATCTGCCCCCCCAGCCCCCACCTCTCTCTCTCTCTCCGCCCCCGCCCCCCCAACCCTAACCCTTTCCCGATACCCTAACCCCCCCCCAACCCCAACCCCCACCTCTCTCTCTCTCTCCCTCTCCCCACCAACCAGCCGGGGCAGACGGCTGCTTGCACACTCTGAGCCTGGTCTGCCAGAGGTTTCTTCCCTTCAGAGGGAGTTTTTCCTCTCCGCCGTAGCCAAGTGCTTGCTCTTAGTGTGATCTGTTGGGTTTCCCAGTCTTGGTGACAGAGGGTTCACTGATCTGTGCTTATTGAGAACTATTGAAATAAAAGCATCAAAAGTATTTATTGTTTTCATGACTTTATTTTATACTATAGTATTTTTTTTGGAGTACTCATGACTATAATAGAATTTGGTATGCACTATCACAGACTATATATTTCCCTTGTAAGTACTATTTTCTGGAAGGACACCTTTGTGATTGCCTCTTATACTTTATAGAGGAGGAGAGTAGAGCAATAGTCAACAGTTAGGCAAGTCCATAGTAACTGCCATTGAATCTGGTCCATTGAATATTCAGTGTGAGGTGAACAGAGTTAATGGCTTTTGTGTACAACTCCTTTGTGACTCAGTCCTGGAGCCACACAACAGGAACATCTGAATGAGAAAAATCTCATCTTAATCCCACTCAAGAAAACAATTTAGAGTTTTACCAGGACAACGGTGTCCCTAAATGTACTCTGTCATTGTCAGTCAAGCTGGAATGTAACAAACTTCAAATCACCCTCAATCTTCTGCAAAGACTTATTTTATCTACGAGCATGATTCATGACACACTTCATGGCCTGATCATGTGTCTCAGGTCTCCATATACTTCACCAATATGTGCTGAGATCCACGGCTGTTTGTCAGTCACCTCATTTAATGCTGCTCTGTGCAAGTTATTGAAATGAAACACTAATATTTTACACTTTTACAAAGTGTCTCAGTGTTTTATGTTATGTTTGTATGAAAATTCATTATTCCATTATTCCAGTGTTTACTGATAGTGGTGTTGTCTTAAATATGTTGTGTTGATATGTAATGAGTTGAGATGTGTTGATGCAGGATGTGTCTTATACATATGGCGGTAATTTGATTGAGTCATGAATGCGGATATGACCATTGTCAGACTGACGAAGACAACAGATCAGGGAGACCACAGCAGAGGACGGATAATCCATCTACAATGCAGGACAGAAAGATAATTCTCACTGTCATCAGACTTTACAACAACTGTTAGAAAATAAGCTACCAAACAGCAAACAGATTTCTGAAGTGGTTTTGATTCTGATCTTGATAATGGGCTTATGTTCTTAGTCATAGTGTAATCACAGTTATATCTTGTTGCTGTTAAGTGACTGACATATCAAACAGTTTGTCAGGATACAGGCGAAGACCAGTGTAACACTTTTCTTTGGAAAGCGAAAGCACCAGAGCTAATGCATGGAAATAGATACATACGCAGAGAAATCCAAGCGAAACAGGATAATAACTAGAGTCCAGACTGGGACAAAGGACTGACTCCTATTATTGGCTAATCTGGGATGAATTCAGCAGACCCAGATCACAGGCAACTAAGGTAAAAAAAAAACCTTTAAAAAGTTTTTCTTAAGCACAGAGGCCATCTTAATTGCATATTGGGATTTTTTTTTTTTGAGAACCAGTCATTCAATCAAATTCAAAATGTTGATATCACCCAAACAGGATGCTGCATTTTATTTCAGTTTACTTTTCTATGATAATTGATTTTGCTAAATAAACTACCCCTTAGAAAAACACCTGGAGGTTTTCATACAGATGAGCTGAATGAGATATCACATGTTATGGGTGAGTGCTGTCCACAATCTCCAGTCCATTTGGCACTGCTTTGTTGTTTTAGAGTCTATCTGACAGACTAATCTTTAGCAGTCACTGCTATTTTGAACTTGGAGATAGTCTCAAAGGTTTCTTCTTGGGCCCATTTTTCATTTTCTATCTGGATTTACTCATCTTTTTGTCTCTCTGCATCTTCATCTCTTCACTTCTCCTCCTCTTCTCAGGTACACTTTCCTTTACAGCGATGGCAGGAGAACCTACAATGAAGGGAGAGAAAGTGTGAGAAAGAAAAGAAATGAAAAGAGAGGGAGAGAGGCAGGTGAGAGGAAAGTTTAAGGGTGAATTCAGCACTTATCCATTTCTCGCAGCATCGGTGTGTCTTTTTCTTCACTTCCATAAGTTTCCTGGAGCTTTTATCTGTTCCCTCTATCCATTCCTTCAGCTTTATCGCTAATTCATCATCTATCCCGCTATGTCATGAAGTTAAGGGCCAATTATACCTTCTGGGTGTGACCAACACGGTTTACGATACACAAACACTTTTTCACTTCTGTGTGTGTGCATTATAATCCTGCAAAATCCCCCCTCTATTGTAAATAGAGAAGGGTTCTTATCTGCCTTTTAACTTTCATTGTTTTTTTTAACCAAAACAAAACAAAACAGAACAACCAAATAAAATTCTACAGTTAAGAGTGTCTAACCTCAGTGGTATGACCCAAAAGTTCGGAGGTCTTTGTGTATTTTTGCTTATTATTTGTTTACTGTGTGGGAGATTTTTAAAATGTATTTATTTATTGTTAAAATACTTATTTAAACCGCCATCTTTGGAATTTTCGCCTTTTGCCTTGATCCTTTGATGTTCAGAGCTGCCTCGTGACATCATGTATGACATCATTAGAACCACAGGTAAATACAGCCTGCGCCTGACCCACACAGGTCACTTTTGTTCTGAACGTCGACACAGTGAAACAGTACAGCAGTCAACTCGAAGCAGAGCGAAACAGTCAACTCATCTACCTTTGGAACGTATTGGAAAGATGTTTTATGAAGAAATGTCTTCTGGAATCCAAGTGGAGATAGGAGATCTTCTCCAAAGCAATACCACCTGCTACGAGGTTTTGGACTTCAATGGCGAAGGCTGCTTTGGAAAAGTCGCCAAGTGTCTGGATTTGATCACTTCAGAGATGGTGGCAGTCAAGATCCACAAAGAGAACCACAATGACAACATTGAGTGGGAAGTGGACATGTTGGAGATCGTCGCGGCGCTTGACCCAGACAAAACCAACATTGTGCGGTTCATCGATCATTTCATGTACAACGACTCCGCTTGTCTTGCCTTTGAAATGCTGGACATGAGCCTGTGGGACCTGATGAGGAGCCATCAGCAGCCGCTTACTCTCAGTGAAATCCGTCCAGTGACCCACCAGCTACTGGTAGCTCTTGAAGCTTTGAAGAAAATCGGCATGATGCATGGGGATCTGAAACCGGACAACGTTATGCTTGTCAATCACGCGGATCAGCCATTTAAGATCAAGCTGATTGATTTTGGTATGGCCCTTCCAACAAGCGAAGCGGAGGTTGGAACATTGATGCAGGCTAAGTCGTACAGAGCTCCAGAGGTCACTCTGGGACTCCCCCTGTCTGAAGCTGTCGACATGTGGGGAGTGGGCTGTGTAATGGCTTTCCTGTACTTTGTTAGTAACCTCTTCCCTGGCCAATGCCCATACCACCGCATCAAAACCATGGTCCAGCTGGTAGGTCAGCCAGCCAAACACCACATGCTTTCTGGACTATTCACCAGGGAGTATTTCATCTCAGACCCCAACGTAGGATGGAGACTAAGGACACCAGAGGATTATGAGGCGGTAACTGGTAGAAAGCCACAAATACACGAGAGATATTTTGATTCTGTCAAGAATCTGAAGGATGCAGTGAGGGGATCTCGACCAAAGACAGATAGAGCGGAATACGGAGACAGAAGGCAATTTCTTAACCTCCTGAGACGCTGCCTTAATCCAAACCCTGAACTGCGCATCACTCCCAGGGAAGCCCTTGAGCACAATTTTGTGACTATGGCTCACCTAAGAGATGACGCGGCAGCCAGCTCATACACAGAGGTTGGTCTTCAGCTCATGAACGTTTCCCTGCTGGATAAGTCAGAAGAATCAGGTGATGAAGACACTCATGAAGACAATTCACACCCTGCTGTCATGACTGACGTCCAAAATGATCCATCTTTGCACTCTGGACACGATTCTTTGAGTGTTTGTGGGTATGACGCAGATGCAGAGGATGTCAGTGTTGAGATCCAGAGTGACATCGACACCATCACCAACAGGAGCTGTTGCTGTTACAATAAGGGCTTCAGTTCTGAAAGTCACTCTTCAGGATACAATGCTGACATCGAGTCTATCAGCAACAAACCAGACAGGAAACAACGTCTCCAGTACCGCCATCACTGTCATCATTTCAACAACAAGTCCTTCGGACAGCCAGCCACCAGTTACCCCCAGAAAGAACACCTACCTCCTTTTAGCTCCACCAGTAATATACAGCCAACCAAACCACCTGGACCCTCAGCAACAAGCCACACTCCACCTGAGGAAGAGCCGTCCTGTGCTGCTCACAACAACTGCACAAGCTCCAAAAGTCTGCCAGTAGCCAGAGACAACAAAAACATGTCATCTGCTGATGCTGAACCAAATGATGGAACCACAGCCTCCGCCCCATCGAACAAAAAGAGGAGGGACGTCTTCCAGAGGCTGAACAAGTTCTTCGGCAACACAAAGAGAAGAGTGATCTCTCTCTTTACCCTGGGACGGAGAAAGTCCAACCCATCCACCTAACCACCACACAGACATTCAACTGTTCTCAGTGTCCACAGCCCTCTCTCACCAAGACACACCCCCCCACCCCATCCGCCCCAAAACACTAACCCTATCCCCACGCCCTAACCCCCCCATCCCATGCCCTAACTCCCCCCACCCCACTCCATCCACCCCCCCAATCCCCACCCTTCTCTCTCTCTCCACCCCCTCAACCCTAACCCTATCCCCACACCCTAAGCCCCCTACACCACCTCATCCGCCTCCCATCTGCCCCCCCAGCCCCCACCTCTCTCTCTCTCTCTCCGCCCCCGCCCCCCCAACCCTAACCCTTTCCCTCCACCCCCTCAACCCTAACCCTATCCCCACACCCTAAGCCCCCTACACCACCCCATCCGCCTCCCATCTGCCCCCCCAGCCCCCACCTCTCTCTCTCTCTCCGCCCCCGCCCCCTCAACCCTAACCCTTTCCCGATACCCTAACCCCCCCCCCAACCCCAACCCCCACCTCTCTCTCTCTCTCCCTCTCCCCACCAACCAGCCGGGGCAGACGGCTGCTTGCACACTCTGAGCCTGGTCTGCCAGAGGTTTCTTCCCTTCAGAGGGAGTTTTTCCTCTCCGCCGTAGCCAAGTGCTTGCTCTTAGTGTGATCTGTTGGGTTTCCCAGTCTTGGTGACAGAGGGTTCACTGATCTGTGCTTATTGAGAACTATTGAAATAAAAGCATCAAAAGTATTTATTGTTTTCATGACTTTATTTTATACTATAGTATTTTTTTTGGAGTACTCATGACTATAATAGAATTTGGTATGCACTATCACAGACTATATATTTCCCTTGTAAGTACTATTTTCTGGAAGGACACCTTTGTGATACTTTATAGTGGAGGAGAGTAGAGCAATAGTCAGCAGTTAGGCAAGTCCATAGTAACTGCCATTGAATCTGGTCCATTGAATATTCAGTGTGAGATGAACAGAGTTAATGGCTTTTGTGTACAACTCCTTTGTGTTTCAGTCCTGGAGCCACACTTATCCATTTCTTGCAGCATCGGTGTGTCTTTTTCTTCACTTCCATAAGTTTCCTGGAGCTTTTATCTGTTCCCTCTATCCATTCCTTCAGCTTTACCGCTAATTCATCATCTATCCCGCTATGTCATGAAGCTAAGGACCAATTATACCTTCTGGGTGTGACCAACACGGTTTACGATACACAAACACTTTTTCACTTCTGTGTGTGTGCATTATATTACTGCAAAATCCCCCCTCTATTGTAAACAGAGAAGGGTGGTACCTTGCTTGAGGTAAAAACTGCCTGTTAGTTGCATCATTTACTTGTTGTTGAGGATGTTGTATGTTGGCTTAAAACAGGGAATCACACAAGGTGCCTACAAGCTATTTCATTATTATGTGGCTCTAAATCTGCCTTTTGTTCATCAATTTTAAGTTTGTCAAATGCAAATTAGGTACCATCAATTTCATTTCAGCCCAAAATAATAGAACACAGATGAACATTTCCAGAGTCACCAAGCATCCAAACGCAACAATCAATCCATAAATTTATCCACACAGAGAACGGATGGCGATATACACTGCTCAAAAAAATAAAGGGAACACTTAAACAACACAATGTAACTCCAAGTCAGTCACACTTCTGTGAAATCAAACTGTCCACTTAGGAAGCAACACTGATTGACAATCAATTTCACATGCTGTTGTGCAAATGGAATAAACAACAGGTGGAAATTATAGGCAATTAGCGAGACACCCCCAATAAAGGAGTGGTTCTGCAGGTGGTGACCACAGACCACTTCTCAGTTCCTATGCTTTCTGGCTGATGTTTTGGTCACTTTTGAATGCTGGCGGTGCTTTCACTCTAGTGGTAGCATGAGATGGAGTCTACAACCCACACAAGTGGCTCAGGTAGTACAGCTCATCCTGGATGGCACATCAATGCGAGCTGTGGCAAGAAGGTTTGCTGTGTCTGTCAGCGTAGTGTCCAGAGCATGGAGGCGCTACCAGGAGACAGGCCAGTACATCAGGAGACGTGGAGGAGGCCGTAGGAGGGCAACAACCCAGCAGCAGGACCGCTACCTCCGCCTTTGTGCAAGGAGGAACAGGAGGAGCACTGCCAGAGCCCTGCAAAATGACCTCCAGAAGGCCACAAATGTGCATGTGTCTGCTCAAACGGTCAGAAACAGACTCAATGAGGGTGGTATGAGGGCCCGACGTCCACAGGTGGAGGTTGTGCTTACAGCCCAACACCATGCAGGACGTTTTGCATTTGCCAGAGAACACCAAGATTGGCAAATTCGCCACTGGCGCCCTGTGCTCTTCACAGATGAAAGCAGGTTCACACTGAGCACATGTGACAGACGTGACAGAGTCTGGAGACGCCGTGGAGAACGTTCTGCTGCCTTCAACATCCTCCAGCATGACCGGTTTGGCAGTGGGTCAGCAATGGTGTGGGGTGGCATTTCTTTGGGGGGCCGCACAGCCCTCCATGTGCTTGCCAGAGGTAGCCTGACTGCCATTAGGTACAGAGATTGGATCCTCAGACCCATTGTGAGACCATATGCTGGTGCGGTTGGCCCTGGGTTCCTCCTAATGCAAGACAATGCTAGACCTCATGTGGCTGGAGTGTGTCAGCAGTTCCTGCAAGACGAAGGCATTGATGCTATGGACTGGCCCGCCCGTTCCCCAGACCTGAATCCAATTGAGCACATCTGGGACATCATGTCTCGCTCCATCCACCAACTGCACCACAGACTGTCCAAGAGTTGGCAGATGCTTTAGTCCAGGTCTGGGAGGAGATCCCTCAGGAGACCTTCCGCCACCTCATCAGGAGCATGCCCAGGCATTGTAGGGAGGTCATACGGGCACGTGGAGGCCACACACACTATTGAGCCTCATTTTGACTTGTTTTAAGGACATTACATCAAAGTTGGATCAGCCTGTATTGTGTTTTTTCCACTTTAATTTTGAGTGTGACTCCAAATCCAGACCTCCATGGGTTAATAAATTTGATTTCCATTGATCATTTTTGTGTGATTTTTGTTCTCAGCACATTCAACTATGTAAAGAACAAAGTATTTAATAAGAATATTTCATTCATTCAGATCTAGGATGTGTTATTTTAGTGTTCCCTTTATTTTTTTGAGCAGTGTATATATTTTACAACTGAATTTTAATTTGGCCAATAACCGATACTGATAGTTTTCACCGTGTTGACTAACTGCCAAATGCAGGGATAAAAGACAAAGGTCAAAATTATGTACTTAGCATTGCTTATGCTAAATAAATTGAGTACTTTAACTTACATTATGTTAAATGTCACTTATTTATGACAGTTGTTTTTAGGCAAAACACGTAAGATATGTAGAGCCTATCCTACTTAAAACAGACTTGGGTGATGCTCTTCCTAAGATAATAGCAATATCGCCAAACCAGGGAAACTTTAGCCAATTTTACAAGCAACAAAGTAAAGAAAACTCCTGTTGACAGGGGACACATGAAGTGCACTGTACAACTGTTCACCAATTCAACAGAAATGAAATTACAGTGTATTCTGTCAATCACTATGCCATATATTGAGATAATGACCATTACTGCTATGTATTTTCACAATTTCCAGAAACTTGAGGTTTAACCTTTTTTGTTTTTTTATTATTTGTTTTTGATTGCCTCTCCTGCAGGTAGACGCAATTGATATCGTCACTTTGCACTATGCAAGTCGTCCACATGCTGGGAAAATGGCCTCACAGTCGGGTGTTTTTTCAAGGAAGCTGTGGCTTTTTATTGTAGCAGTTTTTAAAATTGGTGGATATCGGCGAGATGGCCAATGTCAAGTAGTTAAATTTTAAACAAATATAGACCAATACCAATAAGGACATTGTGCATCCCTACACAAAGTGTACACATTTCACCCACTCAGGGGTTTTATTAGAAAAGGCACACTTGTTGTGGTGTGGTGTGGTGTGAGTTGTGTTAATTTATGTTTTATCTCTGGTTGTGTTTGTAAAAATAGAGCTTATTTCCAACTTATGACTTTTTTGCTGGGTTTATTTTTAAACTACAACTAAAAGACAGACTTACATATCTCTATAGAAGAAGTTATTACATGAAAAAGTATCACAATAATCAGCAGTGAAAAACCCACAACTGGAGCCATCATATCATCTTATCCTTAAATAGTTGGTTCACGTAAATGACCAAAAAAGGGTTCAACATACTAGTGATATCTAGGATATAGACATCTTCAGTTTTATTTGCAGAAGTTATGTCAGCAAACAAGATCTCTGAAATAAACCACCGACCAGTTGACATCAGAACAATTCATTTGGCAGAGAAGACTTTTAATTACAATTCTAGGTTAGTGAGAAAGATTTTTTTCTCAAAAATTAAAATCATTTTCAAAATCCTCTGCAAATAAAACCTAAAGCATCTTATTTGAGAGATCATGAGGGGAAAATTTGTATTGTTTAAGCAACTTAAGAATGAAAATTGTAAACAATTGAACATACTTCTAAATTAAACTGCTGACAAGTACATGAATTAAAGAGGGACACCCATTTTTTTTCAATCAAAATTTCCCCATTTCTTTCCTGCAGATAACTTAAATGTTGTTGGAAATTCTCAGGCACATACAATCTTCTTCCAGTCTCCAGATCGGAAACTCAAATCTCAAAAACAAGGAGCGGAATCTTATCGAATACTGCAACCCATCCGCCTCATTTAATGCCAGCCTCCCTGCAGCGACATGCAGTATCACTTGTTAATGGATCAGCAATTATGATAGTGTCAGCTAGGGGGCATTCAACCAAGCAAAAAGACTGTGCATTTCACTTCACAGCCTTCGCACCTGGTGGTACAACCCAGTCTCTGGAAGAAAAAAAGAATTTGGGACTGCTGAATAGAATCCTGAACAGATGTCTGACAGATCTGAAGAAAATGGGATCTTAAACTCATATCCTTGGTTGAGGTGACCATGGAGGAGATGAGGAGGTTGACAACATCAGTCATTTGAAGGAGCCTCCTGAGGTTCCCGATTCACTGAAAAGAACATAAATAAATAAAAATTTCCAAAAGGCTAACTTGCAATCTGTTACATTTTTGTAAATGATGGAAGACAAATGGTTCATCAGCAGATAAGTGGTAGCAGTATGGAGAAAATCTGTTGTACCTTCCTCTCGTGCCTTCATACGTGCAACAAAGTTGTAACTCTTGTTTCTGCGATAGTTCTCATAGGGGTCATCCAACGACACACCCACACCTTTGTACTGGTCCCATTTGTCCCTGACATCCCCTCCTTTGATGGGGTCCTGGATGCCCTGTTCTTTTGCCCCCAATCCACCAGATCCACTCCAGCCTATAACAGACAGGACAACACAGGAGGAACAGCAGTCGGTCACCTTTGAATCCTGTTATGTGGATTCATTTTAATCCCAAATAAACATAACAAGTTATGATGGGAGGAAAAAGAAAAAAAATCATATTAAAAGCATCTCAAATATTTCAATATATTTCAATTTGCAGTTTAAATAACAAAAAAAAGAAAACTCATACCCATCTTCATCAGCAACTGATGGCCCTTGTTCTCCTCCCCTAGCCTGGTATCTGTAGCTGGTTTGGATGAAGGCCCACCCAACACCGATACGGCGCTGTAGAGTGCAGCAAATGGGGTCGTATATACCACAGTTAACAATAAAGAGTATTTTCTAAAAACATCTGAGAGCAGTACGGGGAACTTACGGAGGCGAGGAGCTACGAGATTTTTGACCCCGGCGTCTCTTGGTGGGTGAACGTGAACGGGATCTGGATCTGGAGTGAGAGCGACTCCGAGATGACCTGGATCTACTCCTGGACCTAAACAGAAGCAATATAAGCATGTTGAGTTCAGTGTGTTGGCAGCCTAATGGAGAAAGAGGAAAGCTGTCACACAGTGTAGCAGGTCATCAATACAGCAGCTTCAACTCCACAAGTATCTACATCTGTTCAGACTGACGTGCGTGTCATGGATAACCATGACTACAGCTACTACAGATATCTGCATGACGTGTGTGTTCACAGACCTGGAACGTGAATAGGAACGGGAGCGGCTGCGGGAACGAGATGAGCGGGACCGTGACCTGGAGGACTTTGAAGAGCGAGAGCTGGAGCGAGACGAAGACCTCCCTCTGCTGCGAGAATGACTCCTGGAACGACTGCCTGAACGACCACTGAAAAGAGTGAAGTATACAGGGAGGAGTGAGGTTGACAGTGACATCTTCCCCATAAAGGATGAGGGAGTGTTGTGGAGAAAACCAGACTTACCTGTTGCGTTTCTCTTGTCCCTTTTTCCTCCTTGCTCTCATTTTGGCCCTGAAGAACTCATACAGGCCATTCTGCTCCCAGCCTTCACTGATGGAGGAACAAACCACACGGTTGATGTGCCAAAATACAAGTGTGCACCGATGTTAAAAAGTTTCTTTTCATTTTCATGCAATCTATTTATTTCATATAATTATTTATTCAATTTTGTTTTTAAATATCAACTTAATGTTGTGTTAAATGTATTTGCACTTGTTTTTGTTAACCATTTGTACGGCCTCATTTCTGAATGATGCTGTATAAATAAGCTTGCCTTGTCACTAGAAGAAATGAAGATCCAAAGACATG
Source organism: Remorina albescens (assembly GCA_034769265.1). Lineage (NCBI taxonomy): Eukaryota > Metazoa > Chordata > Actinopteri > Carangiformes > Echeneidae > Remorina > Remorina albescens. The sequence goes on from CM068489.1 coordinate 12,196,793, forward strand.
TTTGGGTTAATTGGTGACTCTAAACTGTCTTTAGGACTGAGTGTGAGTGTGAGTGTTTGTTCATCTCTGTCTGTCTCTGTGTGTTGGCCCTGTGATGTACCACAGGTAGAAGATCAATGAATGAATGAATGCCTATTACAAATTGTGTTTGTATTTAATTTAAAAGACAAAAATAATAGCTGGATATAAATATCGAGCTATTTAGATTCAGATAATTTGCTCCCTGCAAAACAGTATCTGCTTTTAGACAAAGAGAACTTACTGATTATACTTGGAATACTGATAATGGGAAAATTAAATGATTTAATGACCTACAGTGGCTGAACAACTGAGTAAATGTGTACCTGTTCCTAGGCCGATCGTGGGATGGAGGGCTGTAGAAAGCTTCCACAGCAGCAAGCAGCCGATCACTAGGTGGCATGGGAGGGGGCAGTCGGATGTCTTTAGGATCCAGAGGTTTATAATCACAATCCTCAAGCTGAGCAATACACAACACAACATGAGACATACCGATTCAGCCACCATGGGTAAACAAGTCTAATGGGCCGACCATAAAAGTGTCCTGGCAGTGGATCTATATTTTCTATTCTTGAAACAGCACTATGGGAGATTTTGATTGGCCTTTTTCAAACTTATATTCGGAATTTTCTATTCCATTATTTTTTATCACTCTTCATTACATCTGTTTTCCAACTTGTCTTATGTCTTTTCCAACTTGATTATACTCTTAACTACTTTCACAGTTTTGATTTATAGTCTTCCCTACCACCACTTTTTTCTTTTCTTTTTTTCAAATCATGCTTTCTTCTAGCAAGAGAGTTATTTTATCATTTGAGAGGTATGATCTGCAGATAACTAAATCATGAATCATTTCATGGCCATGTCTTCAAATCAGTAGCAAGTGACTCACTTTGACCAATGGAGCCATGAGACCAGCTGGCAAGTCAAAGTAGGGAACATTTGGCACCAGACTTGGATCATCCTGGACTGGATGCTGCCGATGACGCATGTGGGGTGAATGGCCATTGAAGCCATGTGGGGGTGGACCAAATTCTGGGTGCTGACCTCCACCCCAAGGAGGGTGTTCAGCCCCCATACCTGGGGGAGGGAGCCTCTGATTGGGGTGGTGGTGGGGAGGAGGACCTGGCATTTCTGAAAAATATACATATATATTAAAATAAGTAAGGGGCAGCTTTACAGAGGCATTTGAGTAGCATTTCTGACCAAACAATGAATCTTCTGCACTCACCTCCAGGGTATTCTCCCTGAGCGTAGTCAAAGCGATGTGGAGTATACGGTGGCCTGTCATAGTGGTGTCTAGGAGGAAAGTCATCCTGCATAAAGCGTGGAGGGAAGCGTCCAAAATTGTGTGGTGGGGGAGGGGGCTGGTTGAAAGGAGGTGGCTGTTGATGGGGAGGGAAGGGCCCCCTGAAGTGGGGAGGTCTCTAAAAATTTAAGTTAAACAAGAGGAACACATAATGAATAATAAATACAATATAAATAAAAATAAATGTAAAACATGTAGAATAACGATAGTATCCAATGTAGTACAATGAAAATGCAGAGAAAAGATAGCAAGGTAACTGAAAGGACAGCAATTAACCACATACCTGCATGCGTGGAGGAAATGGGGGCTCCCTCTGGCCCCAGGGTGGCTGGTCTGGTTGGTTTCCCCAAGGTGGCTGCTGGTCGTACGAGTTCCAAGATGGAGGGCCTGGTTCAGACCCACCTGGACCACTCCAAGGGCCTCCTTCTCTAGGTGGACCTCCACTCCAATTCCCTGGGTCCCTCTGCTCATTCCACATGCCCTCGTGGCTGTTCCAAGGTGGGCATGGAGGGGGAGGCTGGTTTGGGTCAAAAGGGGGCTAAGAAGCAAAAAAAAAAGTCAGAAAGGGCATGAGCATCCCCTGGACCTGTGATTCCCTGAATCAACAAATCATCAGGACAGACATGTACATTAACAAAACACAAGGTAATAAATGATTTCAGATATTAGAAACACCGCAAAATAATTAAAGCTGGCACTAAAAATGAGATTGTGAGATTGTTAAAATTAGCTTCATTGGATCGTTTGGTGTTGTGTCTGTTGGTTATTTCAATGGTCAGTGTATATGGGTATGCGAAATATCAGTCACTCTTTACCACAGCGTGGGACTTTATAATAGATAAGAGTACTGGAGGAGGACAGAAGATAGTGTTATTAAGTAAAGCAGAGATGAGAGATGCGGGCATGGACGTGCATTTTTAGACATTTTGATATGGAAAGGTTACAGATTATAATATGCTTTGACAACCAGACTTAAACAAGCTTGTAACAAATAACCCTTACCCATTTTCATTATCTATTTCAAGAGGATAACCCAACCCTCCCAACCAAAGTAGGGAGCCTGCTCCACTGCTGAACCACAGCCAACCCCACCACTGTTCCTGATAGGAACAAACATCTTTCCAAAATGCACTTTTCACAAAACGCACATGTGCAAAACCTCAGTCAAATTATTGAATGTAAATGTTGATGATGATCAAAAAGTCAAGGTCTTCATGGTCTTCATGACAAAAACCACTACCTGGCTTCTGTGTATCAAACTGCCCAGAAAGACTAAACTAAAAACACAGAAACACACACATGCATACATAGACAAACACACACAGGACTTTACCGGCTGGTTGGGGTTCCAGGGACCCATGTGCTGAGGGTCATACCATGCAGGCTTGTTTGAGGGGATATCTGAGGGTCCACTGGGATTACTTGGGTCCTGTGGTCTGGAGGAAGCTCCCTCAAACTCCCCTGGAGGAGGACCTGGCATGGCAGGCTTCACATCCCCTACATACCACACAAACACACACAATGAAGGACAAACATACTAGATGTGCTTTCCGAATACAGAGCAGAGGCCCCACTTATAATCACTGTGTATGCAAAAAATGGAGCCTGAAATAGGTATAGACCGCTTCCCACCCAAATGGTGTGATTTATAAAAACTAATTTGGCAAGAGAACGTATAAAACTTGGATCATGAAACTGGCGACGCAGATGATGAATTGGTGAATTGAAGCTAGATTCATCTTACACATTTAATTTCACTTAATATCATACATATAGATCCACAGCACCAAGATGCTCAGCAGCCCCCTCGCTTGTTGCCACATACTGCTCCTGACTTTAAAAGAACTATGGGCACAACACATTGGTCCACTGTGGTTTTTCAAAAGCCTCTTGTTTAAATATTTAATTGATAAATTTAATAAAAAGATAAAACGACACAATGCCACACACACTGGCCTCCCCAAATATGTGGGTTATTTTCGTAACCAGTGGTGTGGGCTCAGGTGTGCCCTTGCCCCCACCTGTAGAAGACACGCTCTGTCAGGAGCATGCCAGTCTTCTTTTCACCTCCCCCTTCAGATCCGACCACTTCCGGGACTGACCGCTCTATCATACTTACATCATTTACAGCAGCTACAACTGCTATGAGAATCCCTTTTATTTGTGATACCACCGATACCACTAGATAATATGTTTCACTGGAAACCACCTCATCCCCACCACGCCATTTTTGGGTTTTTTGGTGAATGAACAATTTAAGTATGGATCCTACGCACTGTTTTATATTTTATTTATAAATGTGGCCCCTGGTCACATACAATCATAGTAAGAATGAACTAATGTTGTGTGTAACTGTTACTTGTGTATTCTCACCAGACTGTGTGGTCATAGGTGGGGGTTTCTCAGACTCAGTGGAAGTAGCTAGCTGTGCCACAGGGGCAGGTTGTGATTGCTGCTGCTTCAGACTGGAAACAAACTCTTCATGCTGGGTCTTCAAAGCCTGGATCTGCTGCTGAAATGCCAGCTGGATTGGCTGCACCACTCCTGCATACTCTGTAATCAGTGATGCCTGAGAGAGATAGAGAGGGGATAATAGTTGTGTCAAATATTTGACAAAAAATTAAAAATCTTTTTTTCTGATATATAGAGCAAAACCAAACAAAATTTGAAATTTTGGTGAACAAAGCTCATAGCTGACACAACATGAAAATGTGATGGTATATATTATTAGTAGGAGAATTCAGAATCAGCGTGTTGGGGCAAGAATGACAGTTACCGCTTGTAAATGCCCAAACACCACCACACCGGTTGGACTAGTGAGTTCATCAGTTGTCACGTTTGTTGTGATGATGTTTAACATCCAAGACAACTTCTGTTATATAATTTAGAAAGTTTTTTAAGAGATGTGATAAAGGTAAAGAAATCACGACTGAGGTATTTACTGACATTTTGTATGTCATACCCAGAGGCAGTTTTGCCCTGTATTATACTGACAATGAGAGAGACAGGTAGGTAAGGGGAATAACAAGCAACCAAGTGCTGCACGTTAGCTCCAACTCTGACAGCTGCAGTCAGGACTGAGTTAATAACAAGTAACACACCAGGCACCCCACACGACTCACTCTCAATACAAACAGTTGTATGAAATGAAGCTGACCTTTTACCATTTGGATATGAAATCTTATCACTTCATTATTTTATCATATTAGGAATTTGTGTCAAACTGTGTCACAATGAGTGTTTGAATTCATGTGTTCTTGCCAAAAACAAGTAATTTTAACCTGACTTTTGAAAATAAATTCTAATCAGCATGACCTCGAGTCCAAAGTTCTCTTCATGGTAACATATAACATTCATGATATGTTAGGAACGTGGAAAAAAACTGGAACTTAGTGTTCCTGGCATGGAGACTGAAAACAAGTCTTATTCCACTCACCTGGTACTGACCAAGGCCCAATGCTGGATTCTGGAGCTGCTGAATTGTTTCATCATCAAAGTATCCATTCTTCTCCCAAAGCTGCAACAACTGCCAACAAGTGAATGGAACATTTGCACAAATATTAGACTGCAGAGTAATTTACTGAGTACAGATGTTTGATAGTGTCCTTTTAAAAATATGATAGACTTAAGCCAGTGAAACATAATAATATTCATTGTACTATATATGATTAACCCCTCAACTGTATATACCTTTACCACCCTCTAGAACTGACGGAAGAAATTTAATTGAAGTTTATGTGAATAGGTTTTTTTTAAAGAATTACTTAGCTTTAAAAGGGGAGAGTTTCAGTGAACCTTGACATTCATTTTGCTGCTAAGACTAAAATACTCCTGAAATCTGCAGAACCAGAGATAATGGAAATAAGTTTATACCCTCGTGATCTTCTGCTGCTTCTCTTCCTCCACAGCCAGGAAGCTTGTGCAGTAAATGGGAACCACAACTTTCTGCAGTGCTGCCAACAAATCCTTCTGCTGCTTCCGCTGACTGAGAAGGCACAATAAAATGTGAAACCAAAAAATATTCGCTTCACATTTGAAAAGCAAGCTGCGACTTCAAGAATCTGCAACAACAGATTTTGATCATGTTTGTGTAATTTCTGATTTTAAAAACTAGTCAGATGCTTATAGGTTAAATTTATAATACTACTGACCAAAACCTCATTCTACACAGACTAAGTGGTGTGTATCCCTGGATAAGTATGTGTCTTTGCATTTAGAGATCATTTAAATTAAGGGCTATAAACAATGAACTGCAGGGTAAAATTGTGATGGTGGTGAAATGAGCCAGGTGCTTTTGTGTATGCATTTAGGTTTACCAGTGATGGAGAACGTCATTGGTTAAATAAATTAGATGTAGGCGGAGTTCAAAATGTGCTCCATCAGCAGTGATGCGGTTGCGAAGATGTGACGTCATCAGTTCACAGTGCTGTGGAGTCTTTGCATTGTTGAACATCCAGTTCTTACCAGCCTGTGAGAAATACAAAAACCAGTGAGCTAACATACATCAACCTGCCTAAAAAAACTGCCCATTACAAGAAGAGCTTACAGAGATAGCATCTTTGGTGCAGGTGTCTATGATAGGTTGCAACAAGTTGTCAAACTCTGTGATGTCCAGCTGAGTTTCCACCAGCAATTTCTGGGTCTGCTGCTCCATAGCCAGAGCTATAGCAGCACTCACCTGCTCCTATATCGCGAGAAGCAGAGAAAAATGCATCAGGATAAGTTATCAATCAGAATTTTTGAAACAACTTGCATATTTATGGTTTGAATTTTAAAAGCTTGATTCGTTCTAAATTTGTGAACATTAAAAAATAACTTAAATGATCTCATGAAAATTGAGGAAAAGAAAAAAAGCAATATACTGGATTCAAAATCTGGACAAATTTGTCCACAATAGCCTCAATGCTTGTACATATTTAAATTTATCAGGTATTGGATGTTTGACAAAATGTATTGTATGCAGTGACATTGGTCATGTTTTCATGAACACATTGAGTGTGCTTATCCATTTGGTAAATATTACCATAATAAAATGCTTTCACTTCTAACTGCAACAATTCTTCATCTAATAATTCATCTGGCTAACAACCCAGATTTTTGAGCATTGCTCTTCAGTAGCCAAAAAACTAAATGAAAAACACACAAAAAAGGACAAATAAATCAATTTCTGGACCTGTCTGAGTGTGTGCAGATGCTGCTCCTGCTGCTGCAGGTTCCACTGGCTCTGCTGGATGAGCTCATCCACAGCGGGTGCAGCAGGTGGAGGTATGGGAGGCGGCGCAAGCATCGCCATTGGTGGAGGAGGGATATCACCTACTTCTTTGGCACCTGGGTTATAAATATCTGCAGAAAGAGCAGTGAGAAATATTAACGTGGAAAATCTAAAGTACAGCTTTGACTTCAGTGCTGATGTTATGTGTGATACACAGTAACAAACAGAATGATGTATTCCATAAATAATCATAAACAAGGCGGATGTTAGGTTGCTTGTTGACACTGAATTTTTTTCAGTTAAAATGGCCTTTAAACACCAGGCAAGATGTAATCATTTTCATACAGCAAGCAGATGAAACACTCAAACAAAGAAAAAGGAGTGAAAAAAATTTAAGACATGCAACCAGCATGATCACCACCACTATTATGCTGACTGTAAATGCTGAAAGGAAACATGTTGGCGTCTCAAAAAAATAAAATGACAAACAACAACAAAAGAAAAACCAACTACTACTACATAAGCTTGTCATTCCGTATTTAAATGTCACATATTTGACTCTTTTCCTGTTCTTTATTAGAAGTGTTGATATTCATAAGAAGATATATAATACGATCCCAGTTTAGTTTACATCTACTCTCTCAGGCTCAGAGCTCAAGTAACAAGGGTCAGTGAGCCTGTGGCGGCTGACTGCTTTCTGAGTGATCAGATAATAATATAGCAAACACAAAGACACAAAATCAGGCAGGGTTGCAGGTGGGTCAGAGTGAGCTGGGCTACACAAGTCCCTAGTCTCAGTTTCTGAATACAGGTGTGTGCCTTTCTAAACAGAAAAATTTTGTTTAATGTGACATATTGGAGGCTGTAGGAGTGGACAATAATTCATTATCAATATATATCACAATTGAAAATGTTTCAAGAACAGTGATACAGTTTTTATTGTTTAAAAATTTAAAATATTATATATTTTTATAAGAGAAGGTTACATAGACTTGGCAAACTTATTCACAGAAGTTTGTTGGTACAGACATCCATTGTGGGCATTTTTGACAGTTTTTCTGTCAAAATGCCAGTGAGGATAATTTACGTATTCCTCATTCCTTAGTTCACGCCGAGTGAACACTCAGTTGATTAAACTAACTTAGATCCCCTCTTTTTAGTAACTCTTGACACGCCATCTCAGAGTTCAGGGATAATGGAATAGGCCTCTGCATTAGCTGTCATTCCATGTGCCTGCCTCCTCCTTCTCCCCAAGTTCCATGTCTGAGTAGAATACTTTGTGTTATCATCCTGCCTTGCTACTTATGGAGTTCGAAGAAAAATCTACTTAATACTTAATAAATACCAAAACCGATAAACTATTGGTTCTCCTGACATCACTGCTCCAGATAGAAAAGAGTATGTGCAGAATATTTATAGTAAATGCAAAACTGAATGGATACACCAGCCCAGCAGCATAAAGAGGAGAATGTCACTTACAAAGACAAAATCACCCAAAGCTGGAATTTTATCATCAATGAAAAAAAAAGGCCTTAGACTGTGGAGTAAAAACTTTATCAGATCAGGATGTTTGAGATAATGATGCAGACACTGGTGTCCCATCTTGCATTTTCAGGGAAAAATCAGGCTGCCCTTAAAATCCAGCTGCCCTAAATCGGGAGCAGAAGCTAACAGAGCAAGAGACTAACTAACAGTTAATATATTATGATTTAGATATTTGGCCTTTGCTATAAGATACATCAACAGGCTCCTCCCATTCTTCTGATCAGATTTGACAGTTTCAGTGGAAGATTAAGCATCATCAAGAAGGTATGCTACATTTTGAGTCAACTGACAGTACAGCACAAATTCGAAAACAGTAACATACCAACATGAAAACAGCAGCTGAAAACATACCAAAAAGCTTTCAAGCAAATGTACAAAACAAAATGTGACTGTCCAACTGGAATTTGGAATTATTCTGACAAACATCTGGTTACAAATAAATACCTTCAGATTTATATTCCTCCCCATCGCGGGTAGAGGGATCTAAGTGGAGAGAAGCAAACTTTAATGCATTTCAGTGGAATTACACAACTAAGAGAAGAACTCCATGCAAACCTTCTTAACACTGTGCTTTTATTACCACACTACTGATCATTTGGCCAACATTTGGTGACCAAAACCAGCATGTGCTATAAGAACCTGTTTGTTTTTTTTGTTTTTTTTGTCAAAAAGCACAAGTGGGCACAAGATGGTGTAAGAAGATTTACCTTCTGCCTACACAATTTTCCCATATAATCTTAATATATATAATCATTTATCGGCATCTTTTTCTTTTACTGTTCTTACTGTTAGATAAACCAGCATTACACAGTTATACCCGTCACTCACTCCTTAAGCTCTGTCGTTCAATCCTAACTCTGCGCTTTTCCTCCAAACTGTCTTGGCTCTTCATCTACTGCCATCTAGATATGGCTGCCCCTATCACTCTGACTGGGCAGATTTGGTGCAAAGTCCTCATTGTCAGTCGACGAATAACCGAACAAAAAAAAACTTTGCAGTAACATAATTTTCAAGGTAAACCTGTGTGGAAAAACATTTCCAATTAATGCAGATTTGGCTTTAGGTAAATGAACCCCTTCTGTTGAGATAAGATTTATTCAAGGTAATGTTAGCTAAACAAAGACAATGGTTTGCAAGTGAGAAGTCAGCCCAGAAGAGTCTGGGTAATTGGATGTGTGCCTCTTGGAGCAACAGGTGAGTGAGCATATGCTCACCACACATCAGTACCTGCCTAAGTGTCAGGTCAGCAGGTACTACACCTATTTGCTTATTTTTTGGATTAGTCAGGAGCTCAGTCACTGTCAAGACAGTCAAGAGGGAACTTGCAACTCTGACCATCAATCCAAGTGTGGCTTTAGGGGGGCTACGTCTAAATCTTTATTTACAGCCACATCTGTTTGGAGTTTGAATTTAACAGTTGGCTGGGTCTTACATGTTAAAATATAACCCTAAGCAAGCAAAACAAGTATATTCACTGGAAATATGAGGCTGATATGAGCAACATTTTATATTCTAAGTCTAAGATATGACCACATATCCCAAATGGCTTATTGTGTCTACACACTTTTTCCCTTGCATTATTAATTTACTGCTTCCAATGTTTGGGCTCAAAGCAATCTGTTAAAAGCTGATGTTGTACTGACTTCTTATGTTTTGAATTTAACTGCAATTTTCATTTTTTACCTTTTCAACAAACACTATGTCCTCTCCAATACAGAAGATCTTCCTTAGAACTGACTGACTGCATCTATTTTCAAGTGCATACAGACACACCCTGCCTCCGCTGCAGAGGATACAACTGATCAAATCAACCCATGTATCAAATGAATTACAGTTCATTGTAACTTAGGTCTTATTTTCTATCTGTTATGACAGGAGTTTACTAAAAAGGGCACATATTTGACTTCTGAACAAAATCTGAACTGATTCATCATTGGATTACAACCCCCCCCCCCCAAAAAAAACAAAAAAACATGACAAGTCAACCCAGAGTGTACGACACCAGAGTATGTCAACCGGGCAAAATATGTTCGACCACAGCTAACAATAAAGATGAATCCGGTGTTCTTCTGTCATGGCATAAGTAATCTTATATCTGATCAAATCATAACCAAACAGGTATGTTTGTTCAGAGCTAATCTTCAAATTCAACACTTGACATATCAAAGTGCTTTATCAAATTGATTGGAAAGGCAGGCCTGAATCCATAGTTCTAATTGAGCTGTCCTACTCTGTGATTATTCACAAGAGCTGCGTTAAACTTGTGATAGAACTAAGTATCAGCGAAGAGGGAAACCTCAGTGAAACAGAGAGCATGCTAGTAGCTGATAATCAAACAGCAGTAGGTAACAGATATGCAGTATCTTTGCTCAGTTTCAGGAAATAGTACCTCCTGCCCAATAGGATTCAATAATCTGATATGAATTTCGACAAATCTCATCAATGAATGTTAATGTTAATGTTAATATCATGAGAAAGACCAGACCAACAATAGTGACTTGGTTATTTTGTGTTCTTATTCTGCGTTCAAAACACATTAAGGTAGTGTGTGGCTGTTGAGCTCAATTCTAATAAACACACTACTTTTACAACTACTGATCTCAGATACAGACTGAGAGTAACTTGCAAATCGTAGTTTTATAGTTGACTGTTCTTTTAACTACATACGCTGCTGTTGCTCCATCGCAAGCTTGCACTTGTAGTAGCTGAAATATTCTCCCCCAAAGAGAAAGGAGAACTTTGGGTTGTCCTTCTGTTTCTCCATCGTCATCTTCTCAAACTCTGGCCCATTTCGAGCGACAAACTGGGCCAGTTTGTCAATCACATTCCTCAGCTCTTGATCTGAACCAGGATAGAAGAAAAAAAGTAGAGTTGATGGTCTGTCTAAAACTTATTACATTGATGGAACATCGCAGTAATAAAATGTAAATATGCATTAAAGATGTAATAAGAAGAAGCAACATCAATATATACCCAGTGCTGAGTAAGGAAATGTATTGTTTGTAGATAATATCGATGTTTGGATAAGACAGCATCCAAGCTTGAAAAGTTGACTGATGATGTAACAAATAATGTAAATACCTTCAAACCAGTGTTGTAAGTTAGTATAGTAAAACTGCTGCTCGTGCATTCATCTCTAAGAAAGTCGAGATAAGCACGAATGTCTTCAAAATTTTACATGTGTGTGATATTATGCTCTAAAAATTAACGATTCTGACAGATTACTGGTGACCATGTGCCAATCAACTATTATGACCCGTTTCTAGATGATCACTATCCAGAATTAGTTGCCTTTTTTTTATTTAAATATGGACGTCAAATCGACCGACAAACCAACAACCAGCAGTTAGCAAGCTGTTGGCATCCTATTCATTGTTTGGGCATACTGGGTGCAAAGATGTTCACAAAATCTAGTTAGGCATACATTTAGCCAATGGCGGTACTAGCATTAGCCTAAATGCTAGATAAAGCGGTAATGTTAGCTGTTATATGTTAGCAGCTCCTGTTAGCTCCTGGTGCTAACGTACAGTGAAAATCATTCATCGGTGCATCGGGCTGCTCACCTTCGGGGGGACTAGGGATGTCCATGTTGGATTTCAGTTACAGCGAACCCGCTGAACCTAAGCAGACAGAACAGAGACCAGCCAACTTGTTTAGTATCCCACTAAATGATTTATAAAATTGTTAAAAACACACTCGCGTTGCTCCCCGTGACGTAAACCGGAAGAACTAATGCACTGCGCCGCGAAGAGCAGCCGCGCGACTGCGGTGTAGCTCCCCTTGCTGTCAGGTGGAGGAAATCAGCCCTCTGATCACAGACCGATCACAGAAGGATGACGTTCCTTACTAACCATTTAGTCTTTGCTGTTTACGGAGCTGTTTCCATTAAATATTGATGACCAAAGTAAGAATATAATGGCAGTAAGGTATGCCTCATTAGCTGTTTATAGGTCTGTTTGTCCTCGGCCACTTCAAGCAGCTCCTCTGAGATGATCCCGAGGCGTTCATACACCAGCTGTCAATCAAACTTAAATCATTTTTTGCTTTAAGTAATTGACCACCAACCCAAAACTTAAAGTTTTAAGAGAGTGAGGGTGCACCATTTCCACCTGACACTTGAGGTTTCCATTGCAGAGTGAAAAAGAATCTATAAAGTTTTGGAGGGTTTAAAATTAAAGAGTGGCCACCAACCTCCTTGACTGTTTTAAGTTCAGGCTGATTAGCACCAGCAACAACAGCTTCTTGATGTACGTGAGAGTTTCGAATGATTTAAAGCTATCAATACATTATGCCTCAGTAGGTCTGAAACTGTCACATTAGACACTGTATCTATAAATGTTAGCATTCTGTCCAGACAATCTTTTACAATACACACAGTATCCTTAGTTACAGTTTTATTTTCTATTTACATACACTTTGTTATATAAATATAATACATCATTTTCAGAAAAGCTGTAAAGTCAATGCATACAAGAGCTTGATGACAATACAGTGTGGTTAAACAGACTGGGGGCAGGCGAGTAAATAGACTGGCTGGAGTTTAGAAAATGAACTGCTGTATTACGAGGACATGGCTATACGATGTCCTTGAAGTGAATCGTGCGAGGGAGACAGGGTTCAGTTTTTTGGCCTCCAGGACCTAAAGAAACTGCAGGTGACATAGCTGTAGTCTCAATGAAAAAGAGCTGAGGTGGGAAAACACACTGTTCAGGTTGTCAACAGCCTGGTAGGATGATTCAGTAATGCCGAGTCCATTTTGGATTTGCAGTTCTCAAGGGTTCAAAATATTAGCAGACTGAAGTTGTTTCAGCAGACAGCATCATTCTGCAGGGTATAGACCTAAAAGCCAGCCCACCCCAACTGGACCAAATGCACAGGGACCTGATGATCTCATGGACATGCCCAACACATAATAATTGCAGTTTCTCTCTAACTTTGCTTTAAGGTTTGAGATAAGCAAAGTCAGCATACTGGGCGGACATGAGCAAAACCTACAGTATTCATGGGTTCAAACCTAAAGGTGGGGTTTGAGTTGCAGGTGATGAGTGGATACAAAGAGGCAACTAAAGACAGAGGATGTATGGCAGGCACCGCAGAGAAAAAGGAACATGCAAATGACACTCTTTGATGCTTCAGAGATGAAACTTGATCGTTCTGAGGCCCATGAACTGTCTTACCACCACACCTGTAACATCAGCTCTTCAATTTTCATAAACAGAGGGTTCTTATTTTAAATAAACATTTTCTCTGTTATAGTAATTAATATAAAACATCTGTCTAGTATTATCCAAGAAAACCATTTATGGTTATTTGTAGAGCAGCTGGTGCACTTGTCATGTTCTTCTCAGGCATTGTTGATAATTATGAGAGCAGGACTAGATGTCTGCTGACTTGTCTCACACATAGTCCCCTGCTCAGCTGGTTTGGCGAAGACCCGCGGCGTGTTAAGGTTGTAGACTCCAGCCTGGATGAAACAGGCTCGCAGAGTCAGGCAGAGCACCTCCTCAGGCCTCAGCTGCAGTTTGTACTGGGTCTGACCCACCCAGTTGAAGGAGTTGTGGACCTCCAGGGATTCTGGGCTGAAAAAGACATTGGTAGAGACGTTAGGCAATATGTTCCCATCCTCCAATAACCAAGGCTAATCTTACAGCAGCTCTGTCTCAATTCAGGAGGCACATTTTTTAGAGGTGGTATTTGAAGACCCTTTCAGTGCTGTGTAAAAATGCTTCTGAGAAATGGGAACAGAGCTGCACTTCATCACACAACAGTAAGTGTGGGAATGCTAAAAGGGGAAGTCCTCTGTAGACTCAGCCATTTCATTTCCTCTGGAGGATGGGGACCCTAAATTGACACAATTTCATTAATTTTCACAGTTAATTTTGACAGTTAGTGATAACCAGTGTGTACAAAACAACTTTGTTTTGAGATGAACTGGACTCTAACACACTGATTTACATTAAGGGAGTTTCCCTCATACACCCAGACATGCACTACACGCAAGGATTAGGACCGTTTTTTTTCTTCCCCTGTATGTTTCTAGCAAGTCCTTGCAGCTCATAAACAAGAAATACTAAATCCCTGAGGTAGCTTATGTTAGACTGTTCCAGATGTTTCAGGTCGGTGCTAATACAACAACCCACCATGTATGGGATCATTCTTCTCTCCTTATTTATTTCCTCCCACCATCTCTCTAACACACATCAGATTCTGCTGAACATTATTTCTGACAGTGGAAACAGTTAGAATTAGGGATCATATAATCCATTACACACACAATCTGTAGACTGTCATGAAAAGTACCTTGTGCTTTTGTGCCGCAAGTCTACGATGATGTCGACATGAGCCGGTGAGCAGTTGGACAAAGTCAGAGTAACTGGGACCAGACATAGACTAGAAAGTAGAGAAAACTTGAATCAGAACTAAATGGTTGTATGGCTCCACCAACCAGCGGCAGGTTACAGGAAATATGGTCACAACATCTTCTTTATGAGTTACCACACTGAAAAATGGACAGAAAGGTTTTTGTAGAACACCATGATTATGTCATGACAAGTATATGAATTTGTTAGTGATGGCTAAAGACACATTTTGAGGTCACAGTGACTTTAACTAAAATAGAACACAGCTGTACCAGGATCCTGAAATCTTGTAGTTATTCCTAATCTATAATGTGCTAAACTTGATAGTTGAAACCTTGGATTGGTTATGCACTAGAGTCTCGGGTGATCCAAATATGGCCACAAAAGAAGAAAACTAACGGGGGGCAAAGTGTCTTGCTTGCAATCTGAACCGGTTGGGGGGCGGCCAATCTCAGCGGGGTCACCTGGAGGAGAATGATGCTGAAAGAACCAATGACTCCAGGAAAGCCACAGAAAGATATGTCTTAAAGTGTAAGCAGATGTATTTACACAACATTGCAAATTCAGTTGGTTTTTTCAAACATCCATCCTCAAGCAGCTGATATTTTCATTTCCTGTCTCGACTTTATTCATCTTACCTCCGGCAGGTTTCACCACGGGTATCACCTTCCCCTTCCTAACCATTACTTTTTCCAATCAGTGGATAAATGCGCGTTCTAACTCCTGGTGGTTTTGTCTGTTGCATGGCAGTAGGTAGCTAAGAGTTCAACAGTTTTTATATCCAACAAAGAGGCGATGTGTGTGTCTCACCTATTTTGGACAAATGGATGTGTGTAGGTTTCAGGGTAGTGAAGGTTGGTTTTAATGAGTTGGGATAACTCGGCTGATGGTACAACAACAGGAGGAGGCTGCTCAGACTTAAATTTGAGCAGAACCATCTCCTGTGCTTCCTGAAACAAAAACACATGCCCACACAGACATTTTGGTAAAAGCAACACCAAAGAGAAGTCCTTGTTAAAGCATGCACAGTTGCAGAAGGTCTGGGATGAGAAATATGTAGTTACTAACTTCTTTGGGAGTCAGAGAAGTGGCCTCTTTGCCAATGGTCTGCAGTGCCACATGGAGCTGGCCCTCTAGGATCAGCTGTTTGTTATCCTCGACCACAAATGCCTGAAAGAACCAAAGAAATCACACACTGTGAAGTACAACACCAACTTTCCATAAAAGTTCCTTAATTTTAAACTGAATAAAATATAAACATGTAGATCGTGGGTGAAATTCTCACTCATGCCTTTTATATTGATAATGCCTCGCACTGCTGACAGGACTTTCATTTCCTTCTGGCAAAAAATTGAATCCTATGCCTTCATTCATTAATCACCACTTCTGGAGCAGAGTGCACCAGCTGGGTGCACACCTGGGTTTAATACAGCATCCAAGTTACAACTGAAAGTTGGGAGTTGTTATGAGGAGTGCACCACCACCACAAAGGAGAGAGGGCACATTGCATTATGAAACTCTGATTTATCTGTACACTGTGTGACAGTAACGGTCTAGGTAATTATTTTTGGATAGTTTTAAGACTGTTAAAATATACAAGCATATGCATTAAATGAATGCTTATTTTATTCATCTATACATTCTTAATTTTTGCTATTTATTTATTTGTTTCAAGGATCATCATGATTGGATAAACGCCTTGGACATCTGTTCAGACATTCAGCTGATAGAAACTTTTCACTTAAGCAGACTAATGGAGGAGTACTCCCCATGGCTGGCTGTTTTCATGTACCTTCCAGATGACAATTATGTTGAGGTCCAGCTCGTTACACTTCTTCACAATATTGTTGAGGTCTGAGGCTTTGTCCTCAGAGGAAAAGGGGCCCTGATTCTTGCTGCTGGATGATGTCCTGGATGATTCCACATCTGCTCGCTGAGACTCTGTGGTCCGGCAGCAGTGGAAGAAGAAGTCTCCACAGGGTGTGGAAGAACTGACAATCTGCACCAACAGAGTAGAAGAGGTGAGGGGAGGACAGAAGAAGGTATAGAGTGGGAAAAATGACATAATACGCGATTGTGGGTTAGCTACATTTGCCTCTAAAAACAACCCCATCCTCCTGGGGTCTTATTCATCAATTTGAAAACATATATGCAAGAAATTCTCATTTCTGTTTTGTCTCTTAGCATGGTGTTGTTTTCCTAAATTGCAATGCCTTTCTCTTTATTTGCCATATTTGGTTATATTGTTATTACATTATTATTAGGAAGCTTTAACATGCCCTAAAAGAATTGTTAACACATCTGTATACTTGAACGGTAATCACCTGTCACTCAGTCATGACTTATATCCACCTATTATCGGGTTTTTAAACTTACTGGCTTTTCACATTACATCATATGTACATTTACAATTTCCAAAACATGAAAATGTACCCGTTCATGTCCCAGATTGAGGTCCGCAAATGTGTATTTCTCCATGCCGCCCGAGGTAACTAGAAACAGACAAATCAGTTCAATTGGTGCTCGCAGAATGTGATCAGAGTAGATGGTGGTTGTGTTTTTTTCTGTATGAACTACCTTGGTGAGGTTTGCATCGTTTTGCTCTGAAACATAGCTTGGCTCTTTCTCTGCTGGTGAGTTTACAGTCTGGAGATAGAGACAGAGAGCAGCAGTGAATGATATAAATTCAGACAGACTCAAATGTCACAGCAATACTGCAGAATGCTGAATAGCAGTATGTCACATCCCCCAAAATTTCGAGACCATTGAACTTGTTCAATTCATTAATGTGAATCAGAGTGACCAGTAGTGACCACCAAACAATTCTAAAATAAAATAATAAAATAAACAGTAAAATTAAATAAGCTTTAAATTCAACATGGGCAGAAACTCCTTTGTCAGCTATTTGTTCTCTAAACTTTGGCTCAGATATTACTGAGGGGTCTGCCAAATGGAAGCCGGAGCTGTGTTCATTACTTATAGATGTATGAAGTAAAGAAATAAAGGACATATAGAAGAAGATCTGTCACACCTTTATCCCTGGCTGGGTTGATACACTTGTGGAGCTGCCAGTGTTGGCTGCTGCTGGACACCTGAACAATGTGGAACTCCCGCACGCCAGATTCACTCTGAGAGCAGAGAGGTGACAAATTAAAGCAAAGTTAGAACACTGACATGTCCTTCAACTGAACAACAAAAACCACGAGGGTGCAGCAGTCTACGTATCTTACAGTGTTGATGTTCTCCACGTCAATTACGACCAGTGTCCCACTGCAGCCTTTGTCATCCTGACAGTGATGTGGAGGGACACTGCTGCGGGAAGCTGATGCTTGGACACTCAGAGAACGACTGGCACAGATAAACACTGTGTGCCGTAACACCCGATGACTTCAAATGAAGCGAGAGGGAGAAGATGAAGCCATATGTTGAGTTAAACGGGCTGAGATCAGTCTTCACATTACAGCAACTTTATCAATATTGTGTTACTTCAGTGCAAACAAATAAATGAGCACATTAATACCAAAGCATTTTGTGTAGCATCAGGGGTGTAAGGGCACCATGACTGTGTGTCCAGCTATAGTCATAATCTGACTTGCATGCTAACAGACTTTTTCCTGTTAAACTAGTTTGTCAGGTCATTCTCTGGTGTAGCTTTGCCCTTATTTTCTAATCAAAAACAGAAGACACACATATTAAATAAGACAAGTGAGCTACTGTAGAATATTTTAAAGAGGGCAGATTTCATATTACATATGTCTCCTGCAAGGCTAGATGGTGGATCCAGATGGGCTGGGTTGGGAGAATGGCTAAGAGCTTAAACAGTTTTGTTGTGACATCACCAAATAACAGAAGAAAATAAAGGCTGTGTGCATTTCTCTGTGGATTGAGGGTTATGATACTTTGACATTATTAACATAACCTAAGCTGATTTCTCAGCTTAGGTTATGTTAATAATGGACACCTTATGGCATAAAACATGGGACCTTTTCATTTTTACCTGATTTTGGTTCCTTTCTCCACACTCTCATAGTAGAACAGAAAGTTGATTTCATGAACTCCCTCCTGGTCTGGTCCTCTGAGCCAGAGAGGCAGCTGGGTGGACTCCCCTGGTTCCAGTACATTACCCTCTATTGGAATCTCCACCACACTGGACAGTTGGTTGAAATCCTCTGCTGAAACCAGCACCTCAGATGCCACTGAGCCTGGCTGATTGACTGTGGCCAAAGTTTTATAAGCTGAGCAGTTTTTGGCTGAGGTTGGGCTGAGCGGTGTGACAGGCGTTGTGGCCTGGCTGCCAAAGGTGAAGAAATCTGGGTGTGTGGATGCGACCCGCAGGCCAGACAATGCAACACTGCTGACGTTGCAGAATTCAACATAGGCTTTCCGGATCTCCCCACAGAGCAGAGCAGTAGGAAAGTGTAGGAAGAAGACCTGGCACACAAACACACACATAAGATTTAAATTTTTGCACTTTGTCTTGGGGTCACTGAGAGTCTAATTTTACATGAAATTACTTGCACTCTGGGAATGAGTGAATTTCTTTTTTCAGTAAAGTGTGATCTAAAAGTCTAAAGCTTAAATTCAAGAATCGTATGATCACTTTTATAGGTAGTGTACTGTACAGTCAGGAGCCTGGCTGCTGCAACTCTCTGAAGTTTTGTGACTAGGGTTTGTACAACCCCTAGTTCCAAACAAGTTGGGAGTCTGTAAAATGTAAATAAAAACAGAATCCAATGAGTTCCAAATCTCATAAATCTGTATTTTTCACAATAATTCAAAGAGAGCATATCAAATCTTTAAATTGAGATATTTTACCATTTGCCAAGTATGATTCTGTAATGGAAATCACTGCATGGCCTCGGGAACACTTCCAGAAATCAGTGTCTGGGAACACTTTTCTCCATCCACAATGCAGGTTAAAGCTCAATCAGGCAAAGAAGAAGCCATATATGAACGTGATCCAAAAATGCAGCAATTTTCTCTGGCTAATTTAAAATGGAAGAAGGCAAAGTAGAAAAGTTTTCTGTGGTAAGACATTCGAAATTTGAAATTCTTTTTGGAAGCCATTGATGCCACATCCTCCAGACTAAATAGGAGAGGGACTATCCCACTTGTGATCAGTGTTCAGTTCAACAGCCTGCATCTCTGACTGTATGGGGGTTCATTAGTGACTATGGCATGGGCAGATTCACATCTGGACACTCACCACTGATGCTATATACAGGTTACAGAGCTGGACCTAAGAGAGACATTTGCTCCCATCCAGACAACATCTGTTTCTGGGAAGGCCCTGCATATTTCATCCAGACAGTTCTAAACCGCAAACTATATCTACAGTATTACAACATTATGGCTTCGGAGTTGAGGGGACTGGTGCTTAATTGGCCTGGCTGTAGTCAAGATCTTTAACCAATTGAAAACATTTGGTGCATCATGAAATGAAAAATACAACAAAGAAGATGCGGGACTGTTGAGCAACTAGAATCCTTCTCAGTTTTAACATTTGCTATGTTGTCTTATTCTTGGAATGGAATTAGGGTTGTATTTCACTTTTCCCTCCTGGCTGTGGCTCCTTAACTTCAGGGATATCTCAGTGGATTTGTGTTACTTGTTGACACCTTTTAAAAAGCAGCTAAAGGTTAGTGTTTTTAGACTTGCATTTGAGTTATTTATATTTATTTCATTTATTTATTTTTTTGTATAAGTACAACTTCTTTTTCTTTTGGCAATCACAGCTCTTTTCAGTAGCACAAGAGAGGGAGTGCTCCTATTGGCTGTTCTTGACAGATAACGGCATAGCATTAAGTAGGAGTGGTGTCATGACTGCCAGTGAGTCTGTGGTACCTCCATCAGGGGCATATTTGGCGTTATGATGGGATCCAGGCGTCGATCTGGACCATGTCGAACCAACATCTTGTCTTCTTTGGTCTGATTGAGTCTTGGGCCCCGGATCATCAGGTCCTGCTTTCCACGAACCATCATCAAATTTGCCGTCTGCTGGCCTGTAAGCAGACGTAAGAGATGCGCAATATATGTTAGTAAGGCAGCAAAACAATATTATGATGTAGATGTAGACCCACGGAGATTTAAGCTGATAGAAGCTTACTGTCAGTGCTGGGAGCCGTCTCTCCAGAAGAGGCTTCAGCCAGGTTGTAGACAACACCTACAATGTTCAGCTGGCCGGTTCTGTGTGGCAACAGCCGGAGTCGAGCCTGAGATAACAATGAGAATTTGTGGTATAACATATACAGATTTTTGCATTTTTACTTATATAACCTTTAACAATTAAAACTGGATCTCTATGAATACTTGCTCTAACTGAAGTATTAATGTCATATTAATTTATTACTTATTTGTCACCATATGGAGATTCTAATTTCCTCTACCTTGTTATATTTGTTCATAAACATCAATAAGTCACTAGATTTAATTTCCAATTTTTGTGGCAAATATTCATTGGTTTTTAAGCACATGCAGTTTTATTCATTGCGAGTGCACACACACACATGCATATGGTGAAGGAAAATAATTTTAAATGGTAGCCTAAGCAGTGAGGAGGAATGAGGTTTCATCGTTTATTTTCAGATCAAGGTAAGGGATCTGATTTCACCTGCAAGGTTTCTCCTGGGGAAAGATTATTTATTGGTGAACATGTAAATGTGACTTTTGACACACACTTTTACACTCTTGCAGGGCGGTAGCACAGTGCATTGAATTGCTAAAAAATTTACAGAAACACACTGAAAATCATTGTTGAACAAGACACCGAACTCACCTGCCACTGAGGTTAAAATACTCAACAGATTGCCATGAGAGTGTTATTTTGGCCTTACCGTTTTTGTCTCCTCTGGACCAATATGAAAATTAAGGATGGTCTCAGTGGTGACAGTGTCATCTTTCTGAGTCATCTGCAACTGCAAAGACAAAAAAGGAAAAATCTTTGTCATTTTTTATTTTTATTGTATCTCTCAATTAAATAAAAATCACAATAATCTAAGAGAAAATTTGTTCTTGCTGCCCACCCCCTGAGCTAGGGTCTCTTCATTGGTGATGGTCTCCCCCATGAACTCCTCAGGCATCTTTTCTTTGGATGGTGATGCAGCATCGGGAGTGAACCTCCAGAGGAGTGAGAGGTTGGACAGAGCAAGCGATACTTTAAGAGGGTTCCTGAACGTCAACTCCACTATCATGGGTTCTGCAGAGGGAAGGGAAGGGCTGTGTATTAACCACTGACAGGATAGCTCATATGATTCTCTATAAACCTAAGGGGTCTAAGGCCATGGTCGAGGTGAAGATAACATTACTGCGCAATATTTCACAAATAGTCTAAAATAGTACAAATATTGAAAAACTTGTACCTGCAAGAGAAAAAAAGGAACTTTCCGATGAAAACAGAAATAGTAGTTTCTGAATGGTTATCAAGAGTCTATTACATCTATTAGCCAGAATACCTAGTATTTAGGCATAGAGCAGGCCAAAGATATAGTCTGGGGTTCCAGTATGTCAGTGTCTGAGGAGCCCTTACCTTCCACTACAGCCAGTGGGTGACGCAGGTTATCTGTCTGGCTGTTCAGGCAGCATTGGGTCTGCTGGAAGTTGACTGGAACAGTCCCCCGGTTTGCAGACGCAACAAGCTGCTCCTCTAGGTGGCACCACATGGCTGCTAAATCCTGGTCATAGTCCTGATCCAGGGACACATGAGTGGCTGCCTGTTTTTCCCCTGAACATTTCAGACATTTAGAAAAGAATTACCAAATGAAAGTTAATTTTACAAACATTCAACTGTCATGCTCACTGATACATGTCTCATGCCAATCCCAGCTCACATTGGGTGAGGGTGGGGTACACCCTGGAAAGGCCACCAGTCCATTGCAGGGCCAACATACAGAGAAAAACAATCACTCACACTCAGACCAATGGACAATTTAGAGTTGCCAGTTAACCCAAACATGATGTCTTTGGATGGTGGGAGGAAACCCACGCAGGCACAGGGAGAACATGCAACCTCCGCACAGAAATGACCCAGGCTGGGAACCGAACCCCCAACCTTCTTATTGTGGGGCAACAACACTAACCACTATGCTGCCGTGCTAAATATTAAATATGTTATATAAATTTTATTCAAGACTTTTTAATACAACAAAACCTTTTTTTTTTTTTTGCAAAATTTACAGAGAACGAGCTTTCAAGTTAACACGCAGTTGACAGCTTGTTAATGGATTCAAAAAAATTGTTTCCAGTTCAACAAATTCTACTAGTGTGGCAATTTAGCCTGTGTATGGATTTTTATATAAATAATGTTATAATGTAACCACATAAGTGGTTATGTTTTTATTCATGTCAAACAGGCAGTTTACTGTCACACAAAAAATACAAAACAAACCTCTTGAATCTTGATATGAACACATCAGACCTAAAAAATCTGAATGAGCAAGAAAAAAAATCCTGCTATAAAACGTACTTAACGTTTAAACCATGCAGGGGAGTATGAGTCAAAAAGATTCACAAAACCCTGATTCTTACAAATGAGTCTGATGATAATGGGTGATAGCAACTTTTCTGACCAGTGGAAATGGGGCTCAAGACTACGAGATAATTAGAGATGATTTATTGGTGTGTTACCTTCTGCAAGGCGTCGTTCATGTCCAAAGTAGACTCTGGTGGCTGAGCTGTGGATGCACGGCAGAGGCAGCATAGGAAGGCTGGCTTCTTTTTCCCCCATTACACTCTGAAACACACGAACATAAACGGTTAATTATGTGTTACTTCAGCTTTTAAAATATAATTGTAAAAATATAATATTCAATGTATATGACCCTAAGTCTCTAAGATCTGCAGAGGCTGGTCAGTTAGTGGCACCTAGTGGAGTTATCTCAAAATAGGGTGCAATGGCTTTAAACCATTATGTTGCATACTGCTGGAAAGAGCTCCCTAAGGAGACCTAAACTGCCCAAACTGAGTGGCTCTAAGATGAAAGTAAAATCTTCTCTGTTCTCCACTGACTTCATATAATTTTTATGACATTACCTGGATCTGGTGGAAGAAAATGCTGAATAGGCATTAAACAGATGGATCCACTTATTATTTGTAACAGTGCCTACTGTTTTCTGAGCTGATGCATTTAGCATCAGGAGCAGTAGAGGTTTGGGAATCAACACCTGGAGATTGCCATGTCATCGTTATTTACTCAAAATTGTGATTACTGATTGACAAAATTTGCATTTTCCTGTCCAGTTCTCATGTTGTTTAAATAGCAAATACACTTGCTCTGAGCACCCACACATCTCCCAATATAACATAAAAGATGATTAAAGTTGTGTTTGGTGGCACTGTTTATTGGTAGAACTACACACAGCAAATAGAGAGAAAGGGTAAATGTGTTTGCACCATACACTTTAAACTATGTAACTTGCGATCTTAAAGGGGAGTTCAAAGCATCTATGAAGTAATGATAAGTATTAAGTGATTTTACCATACAGACATGGTTGAAAACTTTTGTTACCTTATAAACATAAAGATACTCTCTGAGGAAGGCAGCCTGCTGTGTGGCCATCTGTCTGCTGTCATTGGTCAGGATCTGCCTGAAGGCTAAAACAGCATTCTCTGGTTGACGAAGCGTGAAGGACTGACGACCAATTGTAAAGTTGATGTGGTCCTCTGCCAAAGCCCAGCCCCTCTCCTTGTACACCTGCATGGCTTGGCAGTAACATCGCAGAGCATGCCTCCTCTACATGAACAGACAGGAGAAAGATGAGGTTGTGAGGTGTGAAATGCAACCAGAAAACAGAAAATATAGAGAAAGAGGAGTGTAAAAAAAACTTTACAATGATTTTAGGCAATTAATCAGGTTCAACGACTGATCCCTGAACCCAAAGCCACCTGTATGTTCCTGACTCAAAGGGCACCATCTGTAACCATAGCAGCATAACTTCACATGCACACAACTACACCAAAATCCTTCTCACCTGTCCTGCTTTGCTGAAACGATGACCAGCCAGGATCATGTGGAAGGCGAACTTTCGCACCATAGGGTTACGCATATTAATGAAGCAGTGGGCAGCCTGTTCCAACAGCAGAGCACTGCGCAGGTCAGAGTCCTGGACAGAAAAGTTAAACATGATGCTTCCATTACACCCACAAACTCTGGCAATGAAATAATGGAACAGCACACACAACAATGTGCATTTCCTCACCTCACTGGTCATCTTAATGAGCAGAGTTGCAGCCTCTGAGTATTTTGCCTGACTTTTGAGGATCTCTGCACTGAGTAAAGCGCATCGCTCAGCCAGCACCATGTTTCTGTTAAGAGCAATTGGAAGTGCTGTTCAAAGTCACACACTGTAGCCACCACATGCACAAGAAATTTCTGAAAGGATAAAGCTGTATGACACAGATGAGAAATGCCTTTTATTGTACAATGATTCCAATACTGTCATACATATTCAAAGGTTTTGTATTCTCAAAATATAAAGTAATGGTTTTTTGCAATCTTCATGAAAATTTGGAGTTTGTTCATGGTAATTCAGCCTCGGATAAGAGGGCCATACAGGAGTCCAAGGGCACTTCCTGAATGATTGATGTGATTGAGTTAGAAATATGAGGCACGAACAAACCTGGAAGTGGTCATGCATTTACAGTGTTAATAGTGATAAACATAAATTAGGATTTATAAAGTCAACGACGTGATAATTAAAGCAGTACTTGATAAGTATCTGAGAAGTAAAAGGAGCATGACTCAGTGATGCATACACTGAACATGTTATCTGGATACCAGAAAATACGCTTTGTGTCAAAGCCAATATAACTAACTTGGAGAACAAAAATACATTTATACTGACAAATCATGAAAGTAGAAAAAGTAAGCATCTGAAATTTTTGTTGTTTGCACACAGACAATATTCACTGTCAAGCCTCAGCATGTTCTTTCTGAAACAACATTAAAGTGAAACAGCATAGAGAAAAAACACTTACTTGCAGACATCTCTGTATGTCTGGATTGCAGTGTCCATGTAGTGTGCTGGGTACGGTCTGGCAGCTCCAGCGTGCAGAAAGGCTGAAACTGCAGCCATTTCCTGCACAAAAACATTAAGCTCAGGTCAGATGTAGTCAAGGAAGGGAGGAAGACAGTAAACATGTTGATTATCATTTAACCCGCGGTGAGTTTGACTTTAGGTGAAGCTGTGTACTTTTGAAAAAACAAATGATTTTTTTATTGATCATAAGGAATTAAACTAACAATTGCTCAAGGTTTTGCTGTTATAACTTCACTTGTCCTGGTGTGAACAGTTATTTATGGGTGTATGTTAAGGCTCACCAGTGCCCCTGCAGCATACAGCATGGCCTGGTCTGACAGGAAGTCTTTCTTGGCAGTGTGGTAACAGCTGTAGGCCAGCTCATAGTGCTGGACTAGGAAGCACAGGTCAGCCATCTTCCTGATTTGCAACTCAGGAGCTTCTGGGGGATATCTGATATCACAAAAGTAAATTGTCAAATCAGTAATACACTGTACAGTAGAAAACAAAAGTATGAATTATCACATTTTCATAATTGTACACACAATCTGTGATTAGTTGAAGCATAATTGATAGTAAATACAGCTTTTAGGTTTTTTTGGAATACAGGTGCATCTAAAAAAATTCTAATATTGTGAAAAATATGATTTCTTTTAAATACAATTCAAAAAATGGAATCAAATAATTTAGTATTCATTAAGCATAAATGCCAGTCATCAGTCTACTTCAGTACATGCAGCCACAATCACAGGCAAGACTGCTGACTTGATAACTGTCCAGAGGACAATCATTAACATCCTTTAAAAGGAGGGAAAGTACCAGAAAGCCTATAGGGGCCAGCAAAAAAAAAGTAATAATAATAATAATGAACTTTTCCACAGTATTAAAATTCTTTGAGCTACACCTGTATATTAAGGATGAATGACAAAATCATTTTAAAATGAGGTTGCAACACATCATGTAGGAAGAATGAAAGGGGTAAGAACACTGAACACTGAGCAGCATTTATTGACCATGTATTGAAGTCTTATATGAAGTGTGCATGATGGGGTGCAGCAGTGCGTAGCTTACAGAAGGCCACATGTGCTTTTTGGTTCATTGACACTCTTCTCTGGACCCTTTCCTCCACCAAACCACTTCTTGGTCGCAGTGAACAGGGACCGACTCAAACCTTTTCTTGAGACCAGCTGAAGACAAAGGGGCACATCATTTGTCTCAGTGTCAGGTAATGTCAGGATAACTGGCAATCAATAAAAAGTGCTATAAAAATGCTCCAAAACCAAATCAAAAACAAAATGACTAATTCATTGACCCTTGGAATATTGTTCATTAGATTTAAATGAAATGTCAGCTTTTAAAACGATAACATGCTAATAAACCAAGGGTCAAGATCAAGTTGTACCTGGTCATTCAGCTGTCTGATGTTCTTCTCTATATGTGGCAGAAGGCCTCTAAAGGTGAACTCTTGGATGAACTGTCTGATGTGGTCATGGTCATTCAGGGTCAAACACACCCCGTGGCTCCCTGCCCCCCCTGCTGTACTCTCTGGATCTCTGGCACCTTTCTTCAGGTCAGTGTTAACAGCGCTGAGAGTGTGCAGGGCCCCCATGCCACTCCCTTCATCCAGCTGGAGAGGGTGGCTCTCCAGGGTGTTGGAAACTCCATCTGGAAGGAAACAGTTACAAAATGTTCCCCTGGGGATTCTCTGATTCTTGAACTCCATTCAAATGTGCTTCTTGTTTTATGTTTAATATGTTTAGTTTCCTGTTTTCACTGGGCTTCATAACACTTTGCTGAAAGCAAAAAATTAAGCTGGCGTTGTGGCCAAAAAAGTGTTTGTTTTGGTCTAAAATGCTGGTTATCAAGTACAGCTAGTAATACAAATAATCTTCTACAGTACAATTAAAAAGCTGTTGAATTAACCAACCTTTTTCTGTAGAGTGAAGGCTGTCCACTTCAGCTGTACTGCTACTGCCCTCAACAGCAGCACTATTAACAGCCAGATCGTCAAGAATATCCTGTCACAGAGGTCAATGTTAACACAATATACATACATACATACATTGCTATCTAACTCTTTCTGACGCCATTGCAGGTTACAACACAAACTGTGTAGCGCTTAAACTGCCATTACTTTGTAGTACATTATCATGAATGTAGAAAGCGTACATTTATGATGTTTAATCTTGGCAATTAACCTTCTGGCCCAACTTTCCCTTGAGTCTGTTGCTGTAGCTCATGACACTGGACTTTGCTCAGTCACCACATGTGGAGGAAGCAACAGTTCTTACCTGGTTTTGTAGATTATTCCTGTGCAGGTACTGACTCCAAGGGTCAGGAATCTGTTCATCTTCTGCAGTTGAGGACGCACGAGAGTTAATTTTCAACAGATAGCAGCCCTGAGCACCGTACCTCTGCTTCATGTCCTCATACACCACATCTGCCCTGGAGAGGAAGCAGGAACAGTGATCTGATAGCTTTCAGTTTCTGGCAAACTAAACAACAGTAGTTAACATTAATATTCTTTTAAAAGCAATATTTACATTTTTTAAATGGACAAGTGAACCAACACATCTTCATTCATCCTTTTTAACAGAAAAATGACAGCACATGCAATATTTGAGTAACACAACCCATTTACACCAAGAGTGATGCCAGTACAACTTCAGGTGGTGTCATGGTATTTTATACAGTGTGACAATACAGACTGACGAATTTGCATAAATGGATGCTTTTGACAGTACCTCTGTTCATCCCCCTCACTCATGTCATGCAGTAAGACGTAGTACTTGAGTGTGTTGGGAATAAACCACTTGGGGGTAGTGTAATCCCCACTGTGCTGAATCCTGTGCTGCTCCTGGGAAAGCTTTAGGAACTGCTCCACAGGGACAGCCTCAGTGGAAGACACCACCAGCAGGCCTGTCGCAAGCAGGATGTCAAGGACACAACTGTGAACCATATAGATCTATCAGAAAAGATACAGCGAACCAGGAAGGTCCATGGGCACCGAGGACAACTGCTACATCCATTTATTATAATTATTGCATCCTGCATCCTCACTCTACAGGAAAGTAATCTACAGGAACTCATATTCCAAGCTGTCATTCCAGAGGACCATAATGTAGCACAGTACTTGTTTGTGAAGGTAATAGCCTTTTGTCAAGAAGAAAAAAAAACCAACAACAACAAAACTTTATTACACAGCGGAGAAGATTAAAAACAGTATTGCTTTGATAATCATCATCTATAAAAAAGTTCTGTATTTTATTGGAATGTTGATATCACTGAAAAAATATATTTGGCCTGACCAGACTCTTCTTGACCAGTGGTCGGGTTGGCATGCCGTTGAAAGGATACAGGCGAGGTAGTGATTGAGGAACTCATGGTCGGAGGCAGGCATTGTTTGCAGGAAGTTCTCCCTGTAGGCCTTAAACCAGGGTGTGGTTGCTAGAAATACAAGATAGAATGAGGCCATGAATCAATGTTGAAGACTATGTTTTTCCTGTACACGTAATTGTTACTGAAAAACATTGCATTTTGTTTCTTATTTTGTTATTGTGGGATCCAAAAGTGAAACCAAGTAGTCGTCGTCATTAAGTCCCCAGTATATCTGAATGATATATGCCAATTACCTATGAAGCAGCTGTGTTATCTTTTTTCCAAGCTTACACAACCTGCTTTATGAGTTAGTCAAAAAGTAAATGTTTTCAGCCCATTCCTTTGGGTGCCCAAAAGGTGAAACATTTTTATTTGTATGGGTTCCAAAGTGAAATGACAGATCCCAATGACTCTCTTTGGTAATAATAGAGTTCTGGTTTCATCAGTATTTAAATGTATGTGATGTCACAACAGCATTTGCTTGATTTTCAACATAGTGAGCTGGTAAAGCATCCACCACAAATGTCACAAATGCATATATTATGTTGAAATTGTGCTCCACTCCCATTTCCATTTGCACATTATAACCATTCTTTACACCTGTTAATAAAATGCAATTTCATTGACTGTATCACAGCTGTAAGCTTTTAGAGTGCCTACATTATGATTTGAAATATTCTGACTTCAAGTATATAGTGTCTTTAAACCATAATTTTAATAATTATCAATCATCAAAAAAAAAAAAGGACTGATTTATAACATGTATCACTCAAACAATCATTTGACATTAGCCCTGATGAATATCTCGTAACTAAGATTTTATGGACTGCTGGTAAACAACCTAAACAATATTCTCCACAATATCAGATGCTCTTACAATCAGTTTAGAAAATAAGGTGAACAGCAGAGTATGAAGTATACAAGAGGGGTGTATGTATTACAATGGTGAACTTTTAAATACATATGGGAATGGTTAAATTCATAACTTTGTGTGTATGTAAGGTATATACACATCAGACTTTGTATATACAAAAGGAGCACCTGCTACCTTACGACAAAAAGTAGTGACACCCACAGGAAGAAAGCAGCAGTTGGAAACTAGAGGGGAGAAGTTGGGCAGGTGTGGAGCGGAGGGGATTGTGACTATCCACACATGACCCACGAGGTAAGGTGATACCTGTGCAGTGTTGGGAGGTGCTGACTTCCAACAGTGCTTCTCTCCAGGCACTGTACCATGGGGTGCTAGCTTTAAGAGAGTGATCTGACAGGTGGAAGCAGAGAGCCAAGGTCATGTTAGTAACATCCCATTTCTTTCATTGTCCCCCGAATCATCATGAGATTGTACAGGTGATCAAGAGAAAAATGAGAAGAGGCCAGCCATTTGGATGCAAGAAATGTAAATTGTGCCACTTTAATGTCAAGCATTGAACGCCCTAGAAAAAAAATAAATGTCTACAAACTTTTCTTCTGTCCAGTTCTATCTTACATAGTCTTGACCAGAATTATTTGCAGTTACAAATGTGTAGTTCTTCAGGCTCTGTTGACGTTTGGGCTCTGAAGAAGAAGACACTGTGGTGAAAAGGCGTGCTAGCACCCTGAACACCCTGTCTTGGCTTAGTGATTATGTTGTCATCACAGTTCTTCCTTTTAATGGGGTACAATTCATAAGTGACAGGTTCTTCTCTATGTTTATGTCTCCTTTGGGACCAGGTGTGGTACCATTGCTGTTGTATTGAACAGGTCCTGAGAGAAATCCTTCTTCTTTGTACAGAAAAACTCACAGAGGACTACGTATTGTCACTTATATCAGGTGATTTTACTGCTGGGCATAGTGGCCTTTAAATGGCAGTATTAAGTTGTAATTGCACATATTTTGCCAAGACTTTAGCAAATCTGGGAGCTGATTCAGCAGCTGTTCTTTTATACTCCTTTTCATGTCATCCTTCCATAAACAGCTTTTTAAGTTTCTTCATGATCCATTGTGTCTTAAGTGAACATTCATTGGTTGAGCTGTGAACAATAGGGCGAGGACTTTTGTAGGCTACATAGATTAATCCATTGCTGAAAATAATTTCCAGCAGACAATTTCCTCCTCTTTGTGAAACATTTGCAAAAAAATTTTAATCTGAAGAAGTGGTGCTCCCACTGAAAGAATTTCATGATGTATTATCAGCAGAAAACAGAGAAAAATAGGAAATTTGGCAGGTTTTAAGTTAAATTAAATTATTTGTTGTATTCAGTGGGAGTCAATGATTAGAAAATGAATTTTAATTAATCATTTTATTTTTAATTAATCAAATTACTAAATCAACAGATTAAAAGCTGTTTTATTTAATGAAAGTGAAAGTGTCCAGTAAAAAAAACATTAGGATTTTTGAAATTCAAGACTTGTTAAAACTCAAACACCTTTTGGGAAACAGGTGTTTGAGTTTAACTGTGACATAAAATCCAGATGGTCAGTTACAGAGACGCTGAGCTTCATCACCATCAATTTCAATAAAAACAAATGTGAAAGCAAACACATCTTACCTTTGAGTGCCCAATATTCTAAAGAATTACATGTTTCAGCTCCCACTGCCCACTTTTGAAGGGTTAAAAAGTAACTGGACATTTGGATACCAGATGTTTGTAGGGTAGTTGTATGTTAAATCAATATTATTTCCTGCAAAAATTAGCTTGAAACTGAATTTGAAACTTTGAGACTGAGCTGAAGGATTATTTACTTGTCAGAGAGCAGTTCTTTCTTGGCTTGAATTTTTACCAAATTACTTAATTTTGCCTGACAGAAGGCCTTAGGCTAAAGTCAGGGTGCAACAGTCTCTGAATGCCTGCAGTTTAACTCAGTGGTCAGAGCCTCATAATAAAAATCCTACCATACTGAAGTGTCTCTCCTGCCAAGGTTGAGAAAGCATTGCCAGATGGTGTTACTCAACACAACATCCAAAGTTTCTGCTTTTGTGCCAGTATTTGCAACAGACTTTGAGTTATATCCAGTTCTTACAAACACCTGACACCAGAGACGAGTCGCTACCATGTTGGGGTTCTGGTTAAAAAGTTCTAATTTTGGATTCTTTTTTATCATCTAAACACATAATTGACCATAAACTCCTGTTTGAGTCCAGGCCCGAGCCTTACCACTGAAGTTGAGGTTGTAGTCTCCTGCTGTGATCACATTGGTCACAGCACCCTCCTGTGGCTGGCAGGACAACACCACTTCATTGAGCAGCCTGCGCTGTGCAGGGCTAAGTGCAGCAGATGCTGTGTTCGGGTTCGTCATCACATTGTTCACACAGATACGCAGGTTTTTCACAACCTGCAGCTGGTTGTTGGGGTCTCGGATGTGGCCTGCACAAGACAAAAACACCAGAGTGTTTAGTTTTCCAGTAAATTACGGCATTACATCCACACTGCCTCTAAAAGAGCTACACAATGTGTCTCCAGGGTTGAAGAAGCTGCAGTTAGCCTCCTTATGGGCACACTTCTTCCTTCAAGTCTGAAGGCAAAAGGGGACCTCCATGGATCGTACTTGTTTTGTTCAGTACATTTCATACATTGGATTGAGATCTGGGGAATTCTGAAGCCATGCCAACACCTTAAACTCACTGAGGGCTGGCCTTCACGCCGCACACACATCAATGAGCCTTTGCCACCCATGACCCAGTCACTGGTTCCCCCGTTTTCCTTCCTTAGACCGACTTTAGTAGATACTGATCAATGCAGGCCAGGAACATCCCACAAGAGAAACGGGTTTAAAGATGGTCTGGCCAAGCTGTCTACTCATCACAATTACGTCTTTGTCAAAGTCACTCACACCCTTAAACTTGCCCATTTCCTACTTACAAAATGTTCACTTGTTGCCTAACCACTCACTGACAGGTGCCATTGTGATTATAATTAATCTTCACCTGTCAGTGGTCAAAATGTAATGGCTTGACTGTGTGTACGTATACATATTCAGTGTTTCCCCTACCATTATATTAGGGGAGCACCACACCCCCCAAATGGCATGGCCCAATGCCCTCCTTGAAGGTCAAGTTCATTTTATTCTTAATATAGCACCAGATCACAACAGAAGTCATTTAAGGTTACCTTTCGTTTTGAAAAGGGGTATACTTTGTTCTTTTTTTTTTTTTAACAAACTAAATAGCCTTATTTTATTTATCTTATTTACATGGCGGCATGTCATTTCTGTCTGTACATAGTCACATGTTTACAATTCTCCTTTGCTCTATGTATTGCGCACGACTGAGTTCCAGTTCGTAGTCATGTAGTTAAAAGACACACATTAACACCAGGATTCCTTTCAGTGTTTTTTCGGTCTGCACCCCCCTGTGAGTGCAAAATTCTGCTCGATCATCCAGAGTAACAACCACTCCAGGAATATAGGATGTGTGGGCAGAAAGTATGAGCAAGAGCTGCATTGACTGTTCTGTCCAAACAATGATACAACAGTCTTTTTGGCTGATATCACAATCTGTTGGTACGTCTTTGAGCCATAAGTACCCACAGATTTATTTCAACTGAAGTGTTCACATAATTAATTGTGCAGATGGCTTCCTGAACACAAAGTCTATCAACTTCCAAAAAACCTCCATATGTAGAGCTCCACTTTCCTGTTCATACTTTTGTAACTGTTCTCGTAAACTTGTGAAACGCCATCAGCCCGACTCAGGAATTGTTAGAATTCAAGGCCTGAGTCTACTAAAGTACAGATCCAACATCCAGAAGTGTTTCAACAAGGATGCATTGGGATGGGATTTGTTACAGCTAAATATCCCAAAATGCATTTTGCACCGGACAACAACAGGAGATTCTGATCCAGATTAAAAGCTGTAACAGTTCTTAGGTGTGTTATTCATGTAAAAAAGTAAGTTTATCAAACTCAAATCAAGCGATCTGATTGGTTTATCTGTGATAGTATGTGTATAAAGAGCACAATCTCCGTCTATAACGTCAAATTACTTTTCACACATCCGTATCACTCCGCAATTGACAGGCAACATGGTACCAAAGATTCTAGCGTAATATGAAAAAAAAAAACTTTCCTTTTGGTGGATTTAAATTTGGACTCTGCCTTGAAACTTAACATTTATTGTTGAGCGGAATTAGCTAAAAGTAGAGCCAATGGAGAAGTGCCTTGAACCTGCATTCTCTGTAACAATCAGCAACTCCTGAAACTCAAAAATGCCTGTGAGGCGTTCAATGAACAGGAGGGCCGACCTTTTAATGCGCTCCTCAGTCTTAACTTCTGTTATCACCTGGACACTGACTGCGCCTTATCAAACTCCCTCCTATAAAAAAAACACCTCTACACATTAGCCGATATTTTGATGATTCATTTTAATAACCCAAACGGTGACCAATCATCATTCTACTTCACCTTGGCTCACCCGAAGGGGGTGCTTTCTGCATTAGGGGTGATTTTTGCGGCACAACACCGTCAAGACGAGGAGAGCTCCACAAATTAACTCATGTATAATGTGTCACTTTAAAGAATATGAACAGAATGGATCATTGTCAATGACAGGACGAACTGACAAAATACACACTTAAAGAAAAGAGTAATCCCTTAATTGTGGGTCAGCAGTGACTGTATAGTAACAAACGAAAGGCTGCTGGAAATCGTCTACAGTGTGTAGACAGTCTACACTGTAACTTACTGTCACCGACTCCCCATCCCCCCCCAGACGGCAGTCGGTCCGGCCGGACCGAGCCTGTATTGTTGCCTGTCATGTCTGTTAAATTGAATATATTGCTTTAGCCAGTTAGCTTCCTGGCTGCTTCGGTCTGATCACCCAGCAGCGGTAAATTTCATGGCTGTCTCTCTGAATGTTTACCTACAGACCATCTCTCTGACAGGTCAGGTGTCTTACGACCCTCTCACACGAAAAGCCTTCGCTCAGATGTCCTCCTGTCAGCGGACAGCTGCTTAGTCACAGCAAAGTCTGCTAGGCGTCTGCTAGCGCGGGGCTAATGTCAACTGTAACTCATCTCAGGCTAAAGATGCTAGCAGCCTCACTACAACGATTAG
Source organism: Remorina albescens (assembly GCA_034769265.1). Classification (NCBI taxonomy): domain Eukaryota; kingdom Metazoa; phylum Chordata; class Actinopteri; order Carangiformes; family Echeneidae; genus Remorina; species Remorina albescens. The sequence goes on from CM068489.1 coordinate 12,231,657, forward strand.
ACTGACGATCGATCGGCACGGTGGATAGTGAGCAGATGGCCTTACCCTCGGACGTTAGCCTGCAGAAAGGTCTCAGCAGCTCGGCAAAATTCAGGTTGTTTTTGCGAGTCGCTCTCTCCGCTTCTTCACTACATAAGACGGCCACCATCGGGACGAACGAGTCCTGGACGAACTCCTCCACGAACTGGACACACTGGGCCATGGCAAACCAGCCACACGTCAAAACCGGCTAATACACAGAACTGAATTAGTTGTCCTACAATAGAATTATATGAGAATAATAAGGCAGACTATTTCATTGCTTCAGACAAGCACTCCTCTGTCTGCAGACAACAGCCATGTTGAATCCAACAGTCCACTTCCTGTGTAGAGCTGAGGCAGTCAGGTGACCCCTGGTACCGAGGATGTACCAATATTTCCTTTTCCGTTCTGCCTGTATAGAAATATGCTGTTGGTGTCATTGCAGCAAGTCTAACAACCACTGGATTTAACATTCAATTTAAGGGATTTTGCTGAGCTTTCAGTGGATCAGTCAGCCATGATGAAGGAACTCTGATACTAAGATTCACCATGGCAACGGGTAAACAGAGCAGAGCCTTCAGCTCAGTGTAAGTGGGAGTACTGCTGTGATAATAATGTATTCTGAAATTCAAAAACACTGAAGCTTGATTAACAATAAAACAAACAATGGACACCAATCACATAAATAGAATAAATGATTATGCTCCTGAAACACTGCAGATATTCTAGTTTTTGTGTGTGCAAAAGCTAAAGTAGACGAACCATAGTTTGTGTACTATTGTGAAAACTACACTGTGAGATTGCTTTATGACAAGAATGGAAATTTGAATAAGCTTCAGCTTTTGAAAGCAAACAAACTACAGACAATCTGCATTGTTTCAGGAGCATGATCACTTATTCTATTTACACAATTGGTGTAAATGATTTAGACAGGTGGGCATTTAGAGAAGTTTTAGAGGCGTTTCCAATTCAAAATGGCAGAGGCGAAGCACTGCTGTTGCCCGTTAATGTTGCAATGGAACAAAAAATTAACTTTCACTTCTTATAAATGTAAGGTCTTTTTTAATCATGTTCTCTACCAATCAAACCCTATACTGTCTTCCTTAAGGTTAAGGCTTCTCTTCTTTACAGGCTTGACTTTGACAAACCACAAGACTGGCATGTCTGTCTAACACTTTAATTCAACATCAACTGCACCATAGAAACTTTATATACAATACAGGCAATACCATTTAGCAGATGTCTTGACTCAAGTTTGATTAAAGTAATAACAACTTGACAGTTAGACAGACAAAGACCTGGTTTAACATCTAAGGCCCAGTCAACACAAGTGACATAGCACTGCAGAATACGAGGCACTACTTCAATGTTTTCCAGAGGAAAAGACAGGAATGTGGTCTTTTGTGGAGGTGTACGCATTGAACAGAAAGTGTCCTCTGTGTTATTTGATGTTGCGTAATATGCGCCGGGAGTGGCTGGTTTTCATGGCAGCCAGAGCAGCCTCCAGTGTAGAGATGAGGTGCAACAGGGTGCTGGGGTCTGTCTGGAGGACCTTGACACTATGGTTGCAGCTGTCACTGCCTCTTGTTAGGAGCAGGCGCATTGTCAGCATGGGAATGACCTGCTGACGGACAGAACGACTCGCCAACTGGCATGAGGGACAGAAGAAGTTGAAATCTGAATACTGATAAACTGCACTTTTGACATCTCCAAATTGTAAAAAAAAAAAGTCTGTGAGCCCAGGTTATAAATACAGGTAAATAACAATTTGTGTAGCAAAGACACAGACACACACCTGCACATCGAGTCTCCATTCCAGGTTGTGGTAACCAGGTAGGTTGGAGGGCAGCTGACTCAGGATGCTGCGGATTTCACTGTGGTGCTGCAGATACAGCTGCAAAGCAAATATTCAAGCTCCAATGGACTGCAGTGAATAGTCATCCAATGGCTGATACTGGGTGTACTATATTCAAATAATATCCTTAAATAAAGAAAGCAAAGTAACACCTTACCTGTAGGAGGATCTGGTTAAGCTCATCTCCAAATCCCAAAGCTAACACAGAGTCCAAGAAATCCACCTTGGAGATCTACACACACAATCACAACCATTGATAAAATATCTGACTCACTGGTTTTTGCTGCATCACAAATACCACACAAAAATATACGTTACAGACATGCTGAATGAAAAAGTACAGGCACTGTGTATCCTGGCTGACTGACATGATGATGAAGTCATCATTAAGGTTGTTAAAATGGCATTTCTTGTACTATAACAACTCAGACAAGTCTGCTGTGAAACTAAATGCTGAATGAAAAACTGTTATCCGGTATACAAACACACCTGTGCAGTGAGTCATTTCTAAGGTCCCATATTTTAGACTTTTCTGGTGTTTTATTTGAAGTGAAGATATAATTGTGGTTTTAAGAACCAAAAACCATCAGCGGCACTATAAAACTAGGTTTGTCACATCACATAGTTACATAAGTCCAGATGGCTTGTTTTAAGGCTTCATTTCTGAATACAGCCTCTGAGCATTTCTCTGTGGAGTATTATGATACTTTCACAATATTAATATAGAGGGTAGACCCACTTTATAAACAAAAGCAGGTCTTGTGTTTTCTCTCAAAGCCCTCTCCTTCCTCCTACTTGTTTCACATCACGACAGAATTTATCTCAACAAAATGAAACTTGGATCTTGAGGTGTGTCGGTATGTGCAGGAGGTACCATGTGTTTGGAGCTCTCTGTCATCAGGAACATCAGGCCTTCCACACCATGTTGCACCATATCCACAGAAACACAAAGCTTCCCTGCAAGCAAAGGTGCATGATGAGTTTATTTTACTCTTGGCAGGTACGTCATCAGTTAGCAGGGGGTTTCTGATGTCACATGCATACCACTTTCTGAGGCATATAAGATAGTAGCCAACTGCAAGTGGCCTCTGATACACTGCTGTTTTCATTATTATAATTATTATCATCATCATCATTATGTTATTATCATTGTTACCAAATGTTACAATTCAGTCTTGTAACTAATTGCAGTAAATGTAGGTCTTAATCAAATTAAACAAAGTTTATTTGAACATTGCCTGCCTCTCCTGCCCAGAGCACCAAAATGGCTGGAGCAGGCCCTGCTCAGTCGAGCTGATCTTAAGCTAACACATTCTACAGTCTATTACAAAAATAACTCCCGCTGCTGTTTTAATACATCTCTGCCAATGATTTGTGCACTTTGACAAGTTTACCGCATTGACTCATGCTTTTGAGCGGAATAGTGCCATCAGCTGCTGGGTAAGGAGGAGTAATGAATGAGTCTTACTAGCTGCTCCTTCATAGATCTTGGGGCTGCTTCCTTTCCTTAGAAACTCTAGTGCTATCCGACCAAACTCTCCAACCACTGAAAACAAACAAAATAAAAAACATAAACATATAAATCACAAAAACCATCAACATGCTCAATTCACATTTTAAATTAAGAGTGTGTATGGCCAAAATCACTTTCCTTCTCTGATATTCAGTTGTTACATACAGGAATGTAAAGTGACTGCTTTGCTGAGATCACAATCTCACATTCATCGAATTGCAAAGTTCTGACAGGTCATTTTAAGGCCCAGTTTTTCAATACAGATTGTGTGCATTTTTTTTTTTTTTTTTGGTGAAGTGGCCTCTTTGACACTGTAACAGTAATAATTTGAAATAAAAGAAGCATGCAAATTTTACTTTCCACAATCTGGGTCCTTCAAATATCTTAAAAGCAAGTCCTCCAGCACTTTAGGTAAAAGTACTGACTGACCAAGATTCACTTGGACTGTAATATTTGAGCAGGAAGAGCTTAACTGTGACTGTAGTGATGGAGCTGTGGACTGAAATGTGAGTTAAACTGAGAACTAGTCCTGCTGGAGTGGACACACCACACAAAGTATGACTATGGTGATTGTGTTATTGTTGTGGAATAACACAATCGTCGGAGTGTGTGTTGCTATAATGTTTTCTTAAAGCATGCAGTCGATCCCGCTGATCCTGTCAGCATCGGTGTGACAGTCAGCAGACCTCTGCAGCAGCTGACTTCCGGTTATCTACCTGCGGGATCCACGGTGGGCAGGAAGGCCAGGTGCTCTTTGTGATCTTCGGACAAAACCAGCAGCATCCCGAACAACCTTATCCTATCAGCACCACGATAACAGCTGAGAAAGAGCCGCACACAAAGTTATGCAACAAAAGGACACCGGGAAACGGGCAGTGTTTTTCCTCAGTCGGGTTCTTCTTCTCCTTCACTTCGCCTGCTCGCCATCCTCTTCTTCGGCGAAGCTTGTTGGCGGCTGGTGCGTAAATTGGCACATTACTGCCATCAGGTGGAAAGGAGAGGGGATCATCTCTGTGTGTGGTGACGAGTCTCTTTAAGGATACAATCCTAGGCTTTCAAGTGGATGACAATATATAACCGGACAAATAATCATGACAAAACAATTCAACAAACAAAATAGCTGAGACAGTAAAGATGTCAGAATACACAGAGCATCACAGTTGGATGTGTATGGGGTGCCCATTCTGACCCCTGTGCACCGCCGAAAGAGCCAACAATGAGCATATGAGCATCAGGACTGGACCACAGAGCGATGGAGGAAGGTGGACTGGTCTGATGGATCACCTTTTCTTTTCCATCACATGGACAGCTGGGTGCGTGTGCATGTACCACCTACCTAAGCATTGTTGCAGACCATCAACACCCTTTCATGGAAACAGTATTCCCTGATGGCTGTGGCCTCTTTCAGCAGGTAATGTGCTGTACCATAAAACAAAAATGCTTCAAACCTCAAGTTTGAGGTGTTGACTTGGCCTCCAAATTCCTCAGATCTCAATCCAGTTGAGCACCTGTGGGATGTGCTGGACTAATAAATCTGATCCATGGAGGCTCCTCCCTCACAATTTACAGGACTCAAAGGATCTGCTGTGCACATCTTGGACAGGTCAGAGCTGATTTGGCAGCAAAAGGGGAAGCAACACATTAGCAGGATGTCATAATGTTATGCCTGAACGGTGTATATCTCTGTCATGCAGACCCAGGCCACTTTGCCTCCACATTTGTAATAGTTACAACATCAAATATGAATTTGACAATGCAGAGATTAAGAAATGTCACTTGGGGTGTTGTGTAGGCTTTGACATTGAGACAGTAGTCACTGTACCTACACATTAATTCTGTGGAAGGACTTCATATTCACATAATCAGCTTCATTTTGTGAAGGAGCAATGATGGGAATGTGAGTGCCATTGATGCAGATAGTCAAGTTTGCTCCTGTAAACCTTTTGGTCACAAGTGCCTATCTCGACCATGACTCAATCACCACTCGTGACACTACATTTAAATGTAAAACATTTACTGTGGGTACAAAAAGTATTTCAACAAATGAAACAAGAATGAAAACTGAAAATTGACCCCACCCCCCCACCCCCCCCCCCGCCCTAGTCAGAGCCAAGACATTCATCGGTCCCTTCAGGATTTGAGCTGTCATTTCAACTCAGTTTAAAAGCTGCAACTCAGCAGCAAATGTGTTGTTACGCAAACTGGTGGTGTATAATATTACTGAAAAACTAATTAAATTGAAATCTATGTCTTTGGCTGTTTAAAGATTGTATATTAAATTAAATTCAAGATGAATATTTCAGTGATTAGTAGAATTAGTACTGGCATTTTCACCAAAATCACTCAAACATAACAGGAATCATCGAATTTAAGATCAAATAAACCGAAAATCAGCTCCTGGAGGTACTAAATGACAATCTTGTTTCTGTAGAGCAGGAACAGAACAGTCACAGTTTTAGTCACAGTTAGTCTAACATGGGCAGACTTCATATAATTAAGATGTTCAAAGTTGGTCTCTAATCAGTCATTAGATCAGAAGTCATAGTTTTTTTCTAAAAACATCTTCATGTTCCTCAGATAACACACTAAATGCATCTGTAGTGTTCAGCTCTATTTTATCAAAACCCTGGAAAACATTTGAGCCCAAGAGTAAGTTTGTACCCTTTGATATAGGTCCTGAACACACAGTTGTTACAACCCTAGAAACACACACAAAAAAAGAAATATTTCATGTAAATAAAATGATTACATAGACAATAATTTTATAGAAGTAGAACTAGCAATGTGAAGCACAGCATACAAAAAAGAAAAAACAGTTTCCAAGATGGTGCACAAGGTGGGAGAACAACATCTGTCCGATGTGCTGCCATCCAAACACCAGAATACAGACAATGTATTCCATCAGAATATCAAAGTGTTGTCTCCACTGTTTAACTTGTGCATATTTAAAACACTGAGCCAATGTTATTTCAGTTAAAATTTTCAGAAGCCAGTGACATGCCTGCATTGTTTCAGTGTCACAACTTGGGATCAAAGCACCAAACCTACATCCGCCACTCCAAATAAAACTGCTCAGCATTGCTTTGCCTGGGTCAAGCAAGAACGAGCCAGCAGAAATGAAACTGAAACACACTGGCCCAACAAAATCTGAGCACTGACTGGCTGTTTATCTATTAGAACATAACTGACCGGTCGGAGAGACATTTCAACAAATAACTATAAGCAAACAGCAAACATATGTGGTTATCTACACCCTCTTGCACAGGGGCTGTACGTGGATATAATCTGCCACAGGGGCATCTCTGGTTTGTAGTCTGCAGCTGCTAACTACATGACATGATTACCAAATTAAATTAAATTCCAATTGAATCTCTCTCCTGTCAGTATGTACACACTACATGTGAGTGGTGTGATCTATGAATGTGCAGCTTCAGCTCAGTTTTGAGACTGCCCATGTAGCACCACTGAGATGCACTTATTTTCAAGGTTTGTTGGTAGCCTGTTGATTGACTAATGAAAGGTGAAACATCAGTGACCACAGAGCTCACGATAAGACACTTAGATGAAAGAAATCCCTGGTGAGCTTAAAGAGCAGGTCATCAAATTTGATTTGCTTCAGGTTGTGAGATTCTAGTGTTCATTTATAAGGTTTTCCCTTATATCTCCGTAGCACCACAGTACTTCATTTAGAAATGCATGTTGTCAGACAAGTAGCCTTTGTCAAAACACCATCTCCTGTGATTTGGCTTTGCACTTGGTCATATTGATTTTTCAACCATGATTAACTGACTTGTTGAGCTCTACCTGCAAGAGTCAGAGTACATAGCCAGTTTCCCAAAACATAGCACATTTATTTTCCACTACAGAGCACACAAAGGCAGCAGAGATGAGACTCTCTTCCAATATAATTGATATGAGATATAAATTTTTTTTAAAATCTATAGATTTCTGTTGAAGAATTTGTCCTGCTATAGGAAACCCTAATAGCTTCAACTGCGTTTCTATGCAAGGTAAAATGTGTCAAAAGGCAGCATCTTAAATGAAGCTCTGTGGCGTTACAGTGAGTTAAAAGGTAACTGTCCAGATGCAAAGACAAAAATTATTTTTATGCTTTTCAGTGGACATGAAATTCAGAAATTCACACTACTTGTCACTTTTTATATATTATTCAGCCCTGCAGAGTAAACACAAATAAATGTAAGAGTTGGGTCACCAGAGCCAAATAAAGAAATTATTATCACTTCAACACACAAGTCACTCACTTCAAGTTACTCATCATTATGTTTATGGCTATGGTTTAGAGGTCCTTATCTCAACAATGCAAATAATTGGTTATTTGAGTTGATCTCAATGGCAAAACATTGCACCATGAAGGAAGACCCAAAAATGTTCAGTTATGGAGAATGAAAGACAGCCTTTAACATGTAGAGTACTGTTAGTAGAGGTGGAAAAATTCAGTTGCAACACAGTTTAACAGTTAGGGTCTACCATCTTTTTGTGTTGCACATGTGTTGGCATTGCTAGTAACTTTTAGGGAAAGAAAACATATTAAAGCAGACCCAGAGCAGTAGAAAGAGAGTCCATTAGTCCAAAAGTTCTTACATTCTCTTGAACAATAAAAACTAAAAGATGAGGCATTGGACATCGCATCGGAGAGCATCTTGAACAATGGGGAAGTCAAAGCCATCAGCAGAAAGCTTCACATGATGGCACACTCTCTGGATGACACTTTACCCTAGGATCACAGACAACAAATAAATAAACAAAAAGCCTAAACATGGTTTTATTTACTTTGAAAATAATTAGGGTCCAGAAAAGAAGAAATAATTATAGCCTAGATGACACACATACCTGAGATAAAATAGAAAATCTTATGACTAAATAAGTATTTAGCAACAAAGAAGCTTCACATCCAGCTATGAGTCTATCAAGAACACCTAAACTGAAACCGATCCTCCTGCAGTTTCAGTTTTTAATCTTTATGAGGGTTATACTGTCCAGTTTCACTAAGGTTTTAATGCAATTTTGGCATAATTTTTAAGGCCGGTTGTTGTGCCGTTATACTGCACTGCATTATATACAGAGGTACATATTCAACCTACCCTCATTCATACAGATGAGTTGGACAAAAAGAAAAAAAATTTGAACAGCACCACTAACTAAAATAGTTCCAGAGCAAACAATCGTGGGGCTTAAGATTGATCCGTCACCCACTCACACTAGAAGATAATCTGGCCCAACAATAGGGGTAAAATTGGCCCGAGAATCCTGTAGTGTGAGCCACGCCTAATGCATAAGTTTTCCTTCATTTAATATTTTCAGAATAAACTGAGTTGTTTGTTGGAGATTTCCCAAATCATACTACCTTAGAATTCATAAAAAATGTACTAAAGATCAGGTGAAAGGAAGGGCTAGAAAAAAATACAATGCCTTTAGTTTTCCCTTTCAGTTATCTTAAGAGCATCATTAAGAGGCAGGGAAGAGGCAATGGCAATGGAAGAAGGTATAAATCTTTATGACTGGGATTGGTTAGTCTGTATCTCACACACTTTCTTCAAGTCTATTTTGAAAGACTGATGGGGCAAAAGTTGAACCCCAATGAGGACTCTAAGACCTAAGTGGACTAAACTGTGGGAACCATGTTTTGCCCGCCATGGGGGGTAAAAAGACAATAAACTATGAAGAAATTTCAAAGGCGACAAAAAAAGGGAAAATTACAGAAACAGAAAAAATGTGTGTGTGTGTGTGTGTCAGATTTGGAAAGAAAAACAAATCCACTCACTGTTTGTACGACTTCTTCCTCTTCATCTCCGTTCTCTACCTCTACCTGAGTCTTGGCTACACTCCTTCTAGCCACCTCCTGCAGGACAAAAACCCCACATGACTCAGAATAAACACAACTCACTTCAATGCTCAAAGACCATCCTCACCACATGAAAACTGTTCAACATATAAGGTGGTGGCGTGTGCACTGAAAGTTTTATGGATGATGCATGGGTGTCTTTACCTCGCCATCTGCGTTGATCAAAGAAGTAATTACGTCATTTCCTGTACCCCAGGACCCCTGGCTCTTCCACAACAAGTCAGATGGTGGACTGTGGGCCACACCAGCATCAGCAGACCACACCTACAAATGAATGCATTATGTAGTGAGTGTTAATAATGAGAAAAAATTTGTCCTCCAGGAATCCTTTCACAAGTGACCTCATTGCCTCCACCAAATAATGCTGGTAAAGGAAAGCCACTGTCACAAAAGAAATACACATGTGAATCCCAAAGAATATGTAATTGCAATTATTTTTTGGGGAGAGTGGGTGCATTATCTGACAGAGGTTTATGAGGGCCAACAATTTTTGGCCAAGATGTAATATAGCTGCTTTCCAACAAAAAGCACTTTTGGTGCCCGGAGAAACGGCAAAATAACAAGGAAAACTCTGCAGTGCATGAAGACCAGAACAACTAGGCTCAAACGCAGTTTCTACCCAGATGCTAGTTAGATGTTAGACTAGTGAGCTCAACTTGACACTTACTATAGGACTAATTATTATAGAATATTTTTGACTTATGCTTCCTTACCTGAGTACAAATTTAAGCAGACATGCAAATGACTAAATCAACCTTGAACCTTGATTGATCTCTCCAATTTCTTTGTTAGAGTAGGTCCACTTAAAACTGTGCTCTGTCTGTGAGACACTGTGGCTAGAAAACATATTGCTTATGATTTTAAATAATTTAGATTAGATGTACTGTGATGTCATCAGTCATCTCATCTTTATTTGTTTGGAATTAAACAACCTTCAAGTCTGGATGCAAAAGTAAATATTCATGAAAGACTTGAAAGAAACACCACATTGTTCTCCATGTTATATCTCTCACCGTGACTGACTGTCCAGCCTTGAGGACAAACTTTGGGGAGAACTTGTAGATGACCTCATCTCCATCATCAACCTGTCTCTTCAACCTCCAGTTGCCCAAAGGCTGGTCCTGAAAACCACACCAAACCTTTTAATACCAAATCTATTTCTTACAGAAACACATTGTCTGAACTATATCATGATCAGCTGTAATAGTTAAGAGCTCTAATGGTGCTGTTTGTGTTATCATTGTTGGGACTTGATAATAGCAACTGGTCATTAGTGCAATTTATTTTTACTCCTGTCTTGCATACCTGCTCAGAGTCATTGGTCAGTGTGACTGCATTTCCATCCATGTCAGTGGGTGATATGCTGACTGCTCCACTTGCGGTGGCCTCCTCTGACACCAGCAGCTGCCCCTCTCCTCTGCCTGCTTCTGGCATGTCTGTGGCCTCCACCCTCTTCCTCTTGGCTGTGCGGGATGAAGAGGATCCCGTTATCCTGGAAACAGTGACTCTAGCTGATGGGCTATGAGACAGCTTCAGCCTGAAAGGAGCACAGGAGTCACCAGTGACTTGAAATCTATCCACCACTGTTAGAGGTTAGAAGAAACAACATCCATTTGAATGAGACAGTCAAAATAGCTATTATTAAAATGCCAAAAGATATATGAGTGATCTTCTCAGTGATTCAAACTCAACTGGCACCCTAGACTACTTTTAACCAAACACCAAAAATTCAATTCAAATTCCACAATATTAGCAGTAGCTAGCAATTTTTTTTAAATTTCCTAGATTTTTATGCCAAAAGTTTATATCCAAGGACTGCTTCCAAGCAATAATGATAATTTCAAATATACAATCAGTTGGCAGTTTATTCAGAACATCTAACTAAAACCTACGTAGTCTTACACAACAACCCTGCATGAATCTTCCTCCAAGAAATTATAACATTGAATTTTTATTAAATTGACTCAGAAGTAAATATCTCAATATCAATGTGTTTGGTTGCTAATCACTATATAAAAGAACATATGTCAACCTCTGGTAGCTACATAACTATGAAACAAGCCACAACTCAATAGAACAACCCCGAATTTATCTGGCAGCATTTAATATATCGAGTTCAGACTTAGAATATACAAGTTATCAAGATGATCATATTGGCGTTTAATTTCATGGCTCTCTTTGGCTGTGTCAAATAGTATACAAGAGTCCGTGTTGTACCTGTGCTCCTCTCCTTCCAGCAGTTTCCTGTATGCATTGATCTCCATATCTAGAGCAAGCTTGACGTCCAACAGCTCTTGGTATTCGCTGAGCTGAGCATTCATCCTGTCTCTAAGCTCAGTCATCTCCTGTTCTTTTGCTTCAATGGTGTTACGGTGCTTGTCTCGCTCTGCTGACAGAATTTCCTCCAGCTCTCTGATCCGATCCTCTGAGGTAGACACCTGTAAACGCACAAATCCAACGAGTACAAAAATCAATAAGCCTAACATGCTAAGCAATTTATGATACTTAATGGCACAATTTGTATTTACAGGTGGTCATAAAGCAGTACCTGTTTCTGCAGGGCACTCAGCTGATAGGCAAGGCTCTCTATTCTCATACGGGCCTCTTGCGCTTCCTCCCTGGCTGTGCTTACTGCCTTGTCATTCATCTCTGAGGACACCTTGGCATTGTCCAACTAGAGGTGGATGACAATTCAGACAGTTTAAGAGTCAGCGCACCAAAAGATAAAAGGAGAAAAACAAAGATCTCTTTCTCACCTTCGCCTGGAAGGTTTGCTCCAGTTCTTCCTTATAAAGAGAAACTTGCTCATCGTGTTGCCTCCTAAGGTCCTGGTGGATCACAAAGACATGATTAACACTAGTTTTTAAACCCCCACATCATCTATTGCATATTCACAGTAGCTTTTCCATCAGTGCAATGACAGAACAATGTTGCAATCATGACAATGATGCAGTTTGACTTCTGGCTTTGACAAACTCTGTTTAATGACAGATTTGGCTAAATATAATGGTTGTTAATTTGTAAGTGTAATGAGATGACATAACTACATTTGGAGTACTTCAGCACTGAATTTGCAGCAAAATGAATTGACGTGGCAGACTCCAAAATGAATTTGTGTGTGTGTGTATATATGGGCTTTCTATTTTTTACTGATATTATACACTGTTTCCATCGGCATGCCACAGAACAAAAGCCACTGAAGAGTCTTCCCCCAGCATACCTGTAAAGCTTGGGCCAGTTTGAACTCATAGTCCTGTCTCACACCAGAGTCCACCTCCACTATTCTCTGCTCCTGCCGACGCCGGGACTCACGCATCTCCTGCACACAAGGGAAAGTTGCAAGTACAACTGGAAACTGTTTGTGATGCCATAGAAATTTGTACAATTTTATCTCTTGAAAGAATTTTTATGCTTTAGAGACAGATGACATTGACTGACAGTGCACGCATTTCATTCTAAACAGTGTACATACAAATGGTTCATATCAGAAAACAAAAGTGAAACCGGAAGGATCCATGAGCAGTATTTAACTGGTCTTAACTTTTGCCCAGAGTTAAATATTCTCTTCCACTGACCTTCACTTAGTTTGTGGATATATAATAAATATTTTTTGGAAAAAACATTAATCGTTTATGCAATTTAGAAAGTCAAAATAAGCAAATAAGTTTTCTTTGGACTTGAAATTAAAACAATGAAAGATTGGTAAATACACGAAAAGTGACTGATAATGGAAACAATGAATTGTGGCAGTCTCATAGAAATGTCATTGCAATCCACACACAAATCACACACTCTTTACCTCATTAAACATGTTCTTCCTAAACTCCAGCTCTTCACTCAGTGATTGACAGCGGTTTTCCAAATCTACACGCATCAGTGTCTCTGCCTCAAGCTGGTGCTTAGCAACAGCATGGCTGTCCTCTGCCTAAAAAAAACAAAATACCATAAAAATATTAGCACATGGAAAAACCAAAATAAGTTGAACTGAAAAATTAAAGAGGAAGCTTTGGTATGAAAGCTGAAAAGATTTCTGTTTCTGTCTGATGTAACTCCTTACCAACTGAAAGGACTCAGTAAGTTTCATAATTTTCCATACACGCTGTGAAATCTTCTTTTGGTCTATAGCTTATTTGATTACATTGATTACAGGACATTTAAACAGTCATAGCAAAAATCTTTTATTTATTACAACTGTAATTTTTGTAAATAAATATGTAGCGTATTTACATTATTACTATGACTACTATGTATTTATACTTTGACAAATTTCCAGATGACAGACATTTTCATTTGCTTTCTTCTGCTGCAGGTAGACGCACTTGACATCATCAGGCCGCACTATGCAAGTCAGCCACACGACGGGAAAATGACGTCAAGGTTGAGCATTTTTTTTTTTTCAGGGAAACTACAGCCTTTCATTCTATCGTTTTTGTTTTAACCAGCTGATATTGGACAGATGGCTGATTTCTGATCAGTTTTTAAGCAAATATAAGCCAATACCGATTACATTGTGCTTAACTAGTATAATGTCTAACTAATTGTAGTTCAGTGTGAACATGCAGATTGTTACCCTCCTGTCTTAAAGTACAAGGATTTCTCATGTGAACTGTGTGACTAACTTGATAAAGCCCCATTGAAATTTAGCAATCAATTTATTGATTAAATGTTAAGCTTCAAGAATGAAGTACTGCCTTTTATTGCACTACTTTTGCTTTAAATAGGAAACTCTGTAGTAATAGTCACCTTTGCCAGCAGGCTTTTGACTTCAGCCAGCTCAGACGACAGGGCAGCATTCTGGCTTAAAGACGTCGAAAGAGCTGCTTCACTCTTGTTCAGCTGGCCTTCCAAACCACTGGCCCTGGACAAGGCAGCTGCAAGATCACTATCTTTCTTCTTGGCACTGGATCACATGGACAGAAGAAAGAGAAATCAGTTGCTGCCTCCAACTGGCCATTGACCCAAACAAGAGAACCTGTGTTCAAATGCACCTGTGTGAAAATTAAGTGTACTCTATCATGTTACCTGCGTGTGGCTTCTTCCAGGTCAGCCTGAGCCTTTCCAAGGTCTATCTGAAGTCTGGCTCGCTCTTTAGCAGTTTCATCCAAGACCCGCCGTGCATCAGCTAACTCTGCCTCATACAGAGCCTTCAAGCCTGACACCTACAGCAAAAGGTGCAAAAATTCATTAATGCGTTCCTGTTCACACCAGACATCAACTCACATCGAGTATATACACAGAGCATAGTACTCATCCATTAAGTACATTTGTTTCATATAAATGTATTAATAATTTATCCCTGGACTAGAAATGAGATTTGAAAAATGAAAGATTTAATGTCATTCATAATTTAGAAGGAACTTAAACTAAGCTATATTACAATAGCAAACACATCACATCCATATGGGGTTAAGCAGTATACAGCAGAAAAATAGCAGTGAACAGGGCTGGACAGTCGAACTTTTCCTCTTATATTTACCTAAAAACAGTCACAAGACCATTTAAAGTACCTGTAACAGCTGTGGGAAGTGTGAGGAAGACCTTACACGTTGTTCACAGGTAAAGTCCAAAGTGAGCAAGCAGTTCAAAATGCACATATGCTTGCAGACAAAGCAATTCAACAAGCTTTGTATTCTCCAGCAATCTTTCCTTCTTTTTCAATAGACTTATATCATGTTGGATGTTCACATATTTGAAAGTGCTTTGATTTTTGATTCTTTTGCATTGCTGTAATAAAATTTTTTTCTTAAGTAACAGTAACTGCATAGCAATAGCATAGAAACAACTCATTTAACATTTATCTACAATGTCTATAAATAAGTATGCTATTAAGCCAAAACCCACAAATCGCAGACTTGTTGAAAGTAATGAATGAGCAATTACTTTGTAAGTCCTATTAGACAAAGGTCCACATAATCTTTCCAACTTTCATTGTCAGTGGCTGATTGACAAATACAATACAATGATTTAAGTGTAACTTGGATAGATACCATACTGTAGGAAAAATTTTCACATGAGTAGACGCACTTCACTAACTTTTACTTGGCACTGTAGAGCGCACTCTGACAATATAAAAGACATAACGGCCAAAATCTGCAAATGCCCGCGACTCTGGTTTACCATCAGCCGCCTTTCTTGGCCGTAAGTATCAATTATGGTCAGCACTCGTCAACATAACTCCACAAACTACTCGGCTGAGAGCAGGAAGAGCGCAAAATGAATGAATAAATAAATAGATAAAGATCATCACCCTCCCACTTAGCCATCGTATTTCAGAAGAATGAACAACATCTTAGCTAAAATATATATTTTAACAGGGTGAAATGAGATGATTAAGGCGTAGTTAAAATACTTTTACATGCATTTTAATGATTCTTTATGTTATTAATGTTCATAACACCTTTGTTTCTGGGACTGTTAATGATCCATTTTACTACCAAAACAGCGATGAAAATCATAGAGGACAGGCAGAGATTGGCGCGAATAGCCGCCCCCCTAGCAGGGCCACTGACGTTTTAGTGAAGTACAGCGCCATGTGTACTATTATTTATAAAAACAAATTTAAACGGATGAAGGCGCGCATTTGGCTCGGAAAAACTGTCAATTGACACGCTTATACGGCCAAATGCCATCCATTGTTAAGGGTTTCGCTTTGAAATAAGTTCATAGATGCTCGTTGATTTTCACTACTTTGTACTTATTTCTATCGAGTCCTTAACAAAGCGTGAACATGTGCAGGTTAGCTTGATTCACGTTCAGTTAAAACTGAAAGCTGCACCGAGTGATCCGACTGCTGTGGGCAGAGGAAGATCAGGGAAAACAGTTGCTCCACAATGGACTTGCCTCTCTCGTGGTCACCTCCTCTTTCTCGGACACTTTCACCATCAGCCGGTCGTTCTCCAGCTCCAAGGACCGAACCCGTTCGATGTACACGGCGAGCCTATCGTTCAGGTGCTGCAAATCCTGTTTCTCTTGTAAACGAGAGATTCGCGTTGGAGAAAGGGGTGTAGAGGCCGCCGACCGTCCGGCTTCACGGCTTGGAGTAGCTGTCGCCATAACTGTTATTTCAAAAATCCCGAGTTGGCCTCAGTGAGCAATTGAAATTTGTATCGGCTAGTTAAGTCAACAAAGAATATACACGCGGTTTCTCTTAGTTCACAATCAATGAATCGGACACTCAGGCAACGGCTCAGACTGTTGCAAGAGACGGTGATGTGATTCCAAGATGGCCGACACCGCTATCCAGACCGCGCCAAAAGCAGGAGACGTTTCCTGTCTCGCAAGGGATGATGGGAGAAAAAAATGTCACACAGAACATGCGCACAGTGTGTCGCACGAGTCCGTGACAGAAGACAATATAACGTAAAAATAATTAAGGTAAAATAAAACAGAACAAATACATACAGGGAACAGAATAAAATATATTTACAAAATATAACGCAAGATCAAAAACCATCAAAACAGGTGGCTACACCAGTGATTAAATAAAAACCTCAAAAGACAAAGCACATTTTCCAGCTTTTCTATTCATACTGTTTGAATAAGAGGCACGTTGAAGGGAAAAAATAGTTAACTAAGAAGGTACATAAGCACTTCGAAATATATATATATACAACACAAGCAATATTACCAGTTCAAACCTTATGAAATAATAGAGGGATAAGAGGCAGGCAAAATTCCAGAATCAATTTAAACAATAGTTTTTAAATGTTATTACTGATTTATAATGTTCAGTAGAGTAACCTAACTTTAGCTTTAAATAAGTGCCCATGACAAAAGAAACAAACAAATGTGTGGGACTGTGTCCTGTTGAAGTTAGATGCCATCTTCTTTTTTTCTTTCATAAGTCACAATTCTTTCATATAAGGTAAAATCCTATTTGATCTTTGATCAATAGTTTATTGAATTTGAGTGACTGTGCATAGATATAAGGTTGAGACAGGTATCTGGGGAGCTATTCATTGATGATCTTCTGTGCATCTACCTTTAGGTAAATCCTGTTTACCTGGGATTCAAAAATTTACCTCTTTCTCTCTCTCTTTTATTTTTTTTTACATAACATAATCACATTATTAACTGTACTAACTGTACAGTATTTTTTCTGTGGATTGATTGATCAGTGCTTTTTTTTTTTACAAAATTTCATATAATGTTTTGTTTATATACATAAAATTCTTTTATTACTGCACAGCAAATCTATTTATTAATTTTATTTTCTAGAGTAGATGTGTGTTAGTTGTTGTCAGTGTGTAGATGTGTGTTTGAGTCTGTGTTAATGCTATTTTACTGTTATTTTTTATTATTGCTTGTATTTATTAGCATCTTACAGCTGGGCTCTTCTTAAGTCAGTGCAATAAAATTTCGTTTTGTATATACAATGACAATAAAGAAACTTTAAACCTTAAAAATTACGATCTCTGATGTTACTCCACAAGGTGACAGGTAGCAAACCTTGAAGATATAAACATACAAAAAGGAACTGTATTTTTGTGGCATAAAATTTAATTGTGCAGAACACAGCGTTTTTAATGTTGGTCAAAATGTGTAAAGCCATGATGATAACTGCATGACCATGATGCAAATCTGTGCCAATTTATCTATAAGTGCTTGCTCTGTAAACTTGTATTTAAGAATTACAGGGTGATGACCTCAAGAGAGCTTTAATCTCTCCAGGAACAAGCTTGTGGAATTAATAACGACCGAGCATATGGTATGAACAGATGCTCAATATATCTCTGGTTCATTGTCTCAGAAGATGGCTGAAAATTATTCAGCATTGTGAAAAAGTCATCCATCCATTATCCATATTGCTTATCCATTAGAATCAGCTTTATTAGCAAGTATGCATGAGCAAACATCAAATTTGACCCTGATTGAGCTTTGCTCTCAATATATAGGTTTATGCTTATAAAATATAATATAAAAAATATAAAAATATGCTATAAAGCAGTATAAAACTAAACTTAGCATAGATTTATCAAACTAAATATTGAAAATTAAGTAATTTACAAATATATTTAAGCTGACTAAACTTTAAATGTAAAGACTGAAAGCGAACATCATTATTGCATTCTATCACTGCAAGGAGTTCATCAGAGTAGCAGAGACATTTCCATCCTCTTCCATTTTCACACGAATCTTGTTATATATTTTATTCAGATATATCCAAACACAATGAAAGGCATTTTAGCTTTGTGCAAGTGTGTTTACATTTTTCTTTGGGTTTACCACAAATTCACTTGGTGAAAACAATACCTGCTCTGAAGTTCTGGCTGGGAATTCATATTTTACATAATATATCAAAGGACTCCAACGTGTTGAGTCCCCACAACAAACAGGACCCCTTCCACTGAGGTAGGGGGCGCTGCTGGTCCGACATGTTAACGGAGACTTCCGGGTCAAACCTTCCATTACCCCGCTCTGCTTCCCCAACCGTCCTTCCGGCTTGACCGCCATCACAGACAGCAGGTAGGACCGTAATGCCGCCGACTATCTGTGTAAACTCACATCTAATCTTCACCATCCGTCCATTTCTTCACAAGAAATTCAAAGTGCAGCGTCCCATAGACTCCACTGAACGGCCGGGCTCTGTATTGTTACACAGAAACGGACTTAAAATGAAAACTAGTCCGCTCGCCGAAGCACTCGGGCTGTCCTGAAGTATATACCGGTTATGGTCAATGATCACGGACAGTGTGCGGTTTAATAAACATTAGAACGATGACTGATCCAGACGATATAATGCTTCAGGTTGAATTAACAAGGTATGGCATGAAACCCAAAGGTTGGCTCACTGTTTCATTCCGCCTTCATCAGTACACTACAGTGACTGTGATGCGTTCAATGTTACCCACACACTACTGAAACAGTAACGTCAGTAGTATGTGAGCAACGTAATAACGCATGTCAGTATTGTAGCAGAACAAGGTATCCTCTTGTGTTACAGGATTTTCATTGAAACCAAACAGGATTCATGCTAACTGAGGTTCAAAGATAGCTTCAGCGAAGCAACAATGCCTTCATGCTACTGTAGTAGTTCTTTACAGTTACATGAAGTTATAGCGCAATATTGTTGGCTTTTTGCAGCTGTTGTTAGGACAAAATGCAAGGTTTGGTGAAGTGTTTACCTGCTGTGTGTGATAACCAGAACCCGGTGTGATCTTATATCTTTGCATATGGTGTGGCAGTTACTTAGCAAAGTCTGTCATTGATGTTTGGACCAATGTTTGTGATTTCAGACATGGCTATTCGCTACCCAATGGCCGTTGGCCTTAATAAAGGCCATCCAGTTACCAAGAATGTAACTGCTCCCAAACACAGCCGCCGGCGTGGGGTGAGTATCAGCTATTGTGACTGCAGTGGTGGGTAGTTTTTAGAAACCGAATATCACTTCAAGCATGTCAGTTGTTGCTTTTTAATCACTAACAAGGGTTTGGAGTAGAAACTAGCTGGCATGCGCTTTCATCACTGATGAATCAAGGGTTTATTGGTGATTTTTCACTGTAGTAGAGCACCAACTACTTTTATACAGTACGATATAACAAACCTCCTTTCACACTAATGAAATCTCTAAAACCTAACAATGTCAAATTTCATCCTCAATTATAACCCCCCCTCCATTGTAACTGCACTATACATTAAAATATTGCAGGTGCTGCTCTTTAGAGATAAGTAGAGGGAAAATGTCACTACATTTTTGGCATCATAGTGTCACAGAGGAGGCAAGGCCTACAAATTGTTTTCTTCAGATGTAAATGATTATGACTTCCAACTGATCTGCCAAAATAATTCCAAAATAATTTTCTTTTAATATTATGCAAAAGTGTCAAAAATCTGTTAATATGCAGATATGAGAAGATGTAAGATATAGATTTTACTTAGAAAGTTGGTGAACTGGTGAGGTATTATAGATGGACTGGATGGTGATTAAGGCAGTCTTGAGATAGTTCTGTTTTTATTCTTTGCAGCGTCTGACCAAACACAGCAAGTTTGTTCGGGACATGATCCGTGAAGTTTGCGGTTTTGCTCCTTATGAGAGGCGAGCCATGGAGCTGCTGAAGGTGTCTAAGGACAAGAGAGCTCTCAAGTTTATCAAGAAAAGGGTGAGTTTGCTTCTGATGTTAGTACTGTGAAAGAAACATGGGCATGAATTAGAACTGCTAAAGAGCCACTGTAAGATTGATCCTATTTTGGTAACTGTGGAAGAGAAACATGGATGTGTGCACTCTGACACTATTTCCAGTTGATTAAATCTGAGTCAGATTTCTGTTTTTAAAATCTAATGCACATTGTGTGTTTGCCTTAGCCTTTGTGTTTAGAGTTGACAATATTTTTTCAATAAGAGTGGCTAAATGACACTGTTTTGGCTGAGTTAAAATTATTCAGAAGACTGTATTTATAGCCTGTATGAAAGGCTAGAAATAAAGATTTTTCATTGTATATGTTTGCTGTCTGCCAGACCACAAGCAAACTTCATTACTGTCTTAAAAAGAAGAAAATGGTGGCATTTTAAGTTGAATCAGTTGTTTTATGCACAGCTTCAGTATGTGTATCATACTCTGCCAGCTATTCTACAGTTATTTTGTGAATTGTTTCAGAGTCATTAGTTCTGCTACATGTATAACGAAAACAAAATATTTTTAAAACAAAGTACTTCACTGCTTAAACTGGGACTGAACAACTTCAACATGTATTGGACTAATATTTGACCAAAAGAATCTATACATGGATACACTTATGGAACTGGACTAATGTTGCTGTGTCTCTTTCACAGATTGGCACCCACATTCGTGCCAAGAGAAAGAGAGAAGAGCTGAGCAACGTACTGGCTGCCATGAGAAAGGCTGCTGCCAAGAAGGACTAATGTCACTTAATAAACGTTTGCTAAACTAAAAAAAATTCTCGGCAGATTTTTATGTCCACTGTTCTGTTTTTGCTTATTTGTCAGCAATCAGGTGTAGTTCACTTCCACCAGTAAAGTGAAAGATTTATTATTGGTTGTTTTGTGGAGTTGCATTGCAGAATGTGTTGTAACAATGAACTATCTTCAGAAACACAAGTACTGAGCCCTAGTACCAATGTTCTGTCCCCCAAAGACCCCTGATCTAAACATCATGGAGCCAGTCTGAGATTTCATGGCAAAGCAGCTTAACCGTGGCAGGTTCTTGAATTACCATTTCTGTCTTGTAGAAGAAGTCCAAAATGATTCCTGTGATAATTTTTCATGTCAACAATGAAAGAGCATAGCACAACCTGTACACTTTGCTTAAAACATTCTATGCTGCTTTCCTCATTGACCTCTCAAATACTTTTCATATATCTGATCAAGGGAGTCTACAGGTTGACTTAACCCCCAATTGGTTGCATTATTGCACTGATGGTTCTTATTCAAGGTGAACAGAATCCTGCAACAGATGCTGTCACCCCTTTGGAGCTCTGATTTCAACATTGTGGACTAAATCTGGAAGACAGAGCTCAAAACTATGGCAGGTACACCTAGGAACTGCCTACCTGCCCAGTACTTGAGGAACTGTCAGCAGATATAGCTCAGAAATTATGATTTGTGCATCCTTTGTTAATGAAACCTTTGAAAAATCTGAATTTTGTGATGAGAGTATTAATTATTAGGATTATATTATGCTATTTAATTTCCAAGACTGTGGAGATCACCTGGAGCACCCAGTCACCAAGATGAGAGGAACTTCAGTGTGGAACCATATGTCAAAGATGATGTGGAGCTCTGAGGCTGGAGAGCAGAGGAACGATGCAGATGTCACCAAGTCTCCAACTCCTGTCACTGATGAAGAGGAAGCTCAGCCCTCAGAGACATGGCCCCCAGCAGCTCAGTTGAACAGAGGAGAAGAGGAGTTCAGAGTGGTTCATGGTCCTCAGACCATTGGGAGTGACAGAGGGGCCACAGCAGAACCAGCGACACCATTTGGGGAGTTGCACCCTAAGACACAGGCTCCCAACTGATCGGGGAGAGATGCATGTTCAAATGAAATGAAAATATTTTATTCGCATAAATGTACATTGTACGAAAATGGGAAATGCTAAAATAAAAAGAAAGGTTAACAATACATTAAACAATTAAAAATCAAAATGATCTAATATAAAAATTGCTCAAAAGTTGTGTATAAAATAGAGGGGGTAGTATTTACCTCTCATCCAGAAATATCTTCTGATTATATTCAAGTTTTATAACAACAAGGGTAAGTATTACAAGCAGCAGAGAAGTGTTATAGGTTGGTCAGAGCAAGCAGGAAACAACAACAACCGTAAATGAAATAATGTTAATGTAAATGGCATCTTCTCTATCAGTTAATTAAATCCATGCAGCTGTGTCAAGCACTGAGGCTGATAAGTTGGTAAATCTTCTGCCTGATTTGAATGAGTTGATGTGTCAGACCCCTGATCAAATAGAGACACCAGGCTGCTAGTGAATAACTACACACCACCAGGCACTAATCGTTCATTATTAATCCGTTCAGATTCTGGGTTCTTGGTTCAAACTCTGCATGTGGCCTTTTCTATGTGGAGATTGCAAGTTCCCTTGTGCCTGCATGGATTTTCTCTGAGTACTCCAGCCTCCTCCTACAGTCATTCTTATTAGGTAAATTTGTGACAAAAAAGCAAAAAAAAAAGCACTTCATTAGGACCTCCAGACTAAAATTATATAGTGGCTCTCTTTGCTCCCAAACAATCTCAGTTCTTAACATAACTGTACATCAATGCTTCCAATCTTCTGTACTCCTACATCCTACATGACTTTATCTTTGTGACAAGGGGCATTATTCTGCTGCAAGATGCCATTAGAAGATTGTAAACTGGGGCCATAAAATGATGAACATGGTCAGCAATAATACTCAGACAGGCTGTGGTATTCAAGCCATGGCCGATTGGTACAAAGTGAGTCAAGAAAATATTCTCCACATTACTGTACCACCACCACGTAGGTCGGGTCCATGGATTCAAACTAACCCTTCCATCTGCTGCCTCAGCAGAAATTCAGATCTATCAGACCAGAGTGAACTTTCTGGTTTTCAGCTGCCCATCTGTCCACACAGCCTCGGGTTTCTGGTCTTGGTTTGGAGGGACCGGTCATGTTGTCATGATGTTTTCGTCCATCCACCTCAAAGTTTGATGTGTTGTTCATTCCAAAGCTTTTCTGCTCACCACAACTGTACAGAGTGCTGTAACAATGATGAATACTGGCTGGGTCGGGTAGCGTGCTGCAGACAGAAAGAGCTTTGACACTAGAATGATAATTTGCACACTCCGTTGCGCAGAATATGTGTGTGGGAAAATAATAATATGTTGATAAAATAAGTGGTACAGGCTAACCGTACCACCATGGCCCCAATCGCTCTTCACGGGACAAGTGGCGTTGCCCCTGGTGACGCGTCTCTATCTGCTTTAGTCCCACCCACACTTGTCCTTCTCGCCCTGTGATTGGCTACTAGGAATAACCCCTCGCATTTGACTGGCCTAGCTGGTTTTCAGTTAGTTAGCTGGGTATATTTAGCTGATTACATTATCGGATCAGCTTTAACCTGCAGTCCAACAATAAAGATAGAAGTTATAGTTTATGCTATTTTCTGCCGACCATTAGTTGCAGTGTAGTTAGTTAACTAGTTAGCTGGACATCAGCAGCAGCTTGGTCAGTTCGGTGCACCCGGGGTTTTCTGTGAGGACCGAAAACAGACGGTTTGTGAGATGTCTTCAGACGAAGACAGGGCCAAGGA
The DNA here is from genome assembly GCA_034769265.1 of Remorina albescens. Classification (NCBI taxonomy): domain Eukaryota; kingdom Metazoa; phylum Chordata; class Actinopteri; order Carangiformes; family Echeneidae; genus Remorina; species Remorina albescens. The sequence continues at coordinate 12,255,650 of CM068489.1, forward strand.
AATTTTGAAGGGCTTCAAACTGTATCCTTTCTGCTGTTTGTGTTGGTGATGCCCTGTCACGATTAGAGATGCTGTTACGGGTTTAACGCGTGCAGCGTTTAACGCCTGGAAACGTTATCTAACGTCGGCGAGATGGGAGTAACATCTAATGACTGTAGTTGTACAGTAATGCTAGCTGATGGCTAACCTGTCTGCCAGCCCGGATAACCTTGTCTGCATATATACTATATAACTTCATTTAGTCAGATAAAATTAAGAAATTGATTGTTAGCTAGTCCACGTTTGAACGATCGTCTTGGGGCTAATGTAAGTGGCAGCATGCTAAGGCTAAAATCCAAGCTAACTCCTCAGTGTGGAGCTGTAACATTAATGCCCGGCTCTGACATTCGTGACATGCTATGGAGATAAGGTGAACATCGACCCCCGCGTTTGGTACGTACCGATTGTTCTTTATCAAAGTTTTACTAATTTTTCCATTAGTTCGTAGCTGAAGGCAGACTGTTACTTGGGTTGAGTATAGCTTGTTTGGGGATCGATGGTTACGTTCGTGTCGGAGTTGTCACGTACTCCTTCTATTTGGAGGTGATGCCAAACATCATTACTAACAAGTGAACTTCACTGTTTCACTGCTGAAAAGATGCAAGTGTGATTTGAATGTGTTATCTCTCTCTCTCTCTCTCACACTCACACACACACACACACACACACACACACTTACTTCACATATGCGTTTTCAATGTTTGCACTGTTACTATCAGAATGGTGCTATTGTTGTATGCTAATCCAATTAATTTTCAAAATATGAGTTCTTACACAGAAGAAACTTTAAAAACAAGAAAAACTACTAATGTCCATAGACCTGAATCAGGGTTTCATTGATGTTCCCCAACACATTCACACTATACATAATTTTTCTTGTTGTGGAATTTACCTTTTATTAGATGATTTACTGAGGAGATGCTGGCAGAAAGCATGCTGTGAGAGAGATTAGGGTATAACAAAGGTCCCTGGCCTGAATCAGTCCTGTGTGATCTGTTTGTGTGGCAGTCATCAGAAAAAGCCTCGGTTTTATTTTTACAGTGTTGTTAGTTTGCTTATATTTTCAGATGTTACTGCTCTTTATTGCGTTGCTCTTTATTATTATTATTATTATTATTGTAGCATACAAAATATCTCACGACATGCTGATTTAGTGTCTGCTTGTAGGTTGACTGAAAATACATAACTGCACAAAACAGCATGAACAATGTTCTGAAGTTTATGTATTTAAACCTTGTTGGACATATTCAGTCTCTGCTCAGTGTCATCAGATGTTCCTCTGTTTCATTGGGAAGTGCATGGTGATATGTTGTTTTTATTTTGTGCAGATTAATACATTTACATTTTAAACTGTTGCGTGCATGCAGCCAAATCCCTCAGCCTCCACCATCTTATCTGTAATTGATTGGAAACCCTGTGTTCATCACAATCTCAGATAAACTTAGCCTTAAGATGGTTTTGTAAAACAGAGCCCTGGGTGTGTCTCGTGACACGGTGGCCAAAAACTTTTGTCAGTAGACAACATTAAGTCTAATGATGACTATGCAGAATGACTTGATGTGTGTGGTAGTGTAAAACAGTTGAGTTGTTGACAGACAAATCCAATCAAACCTAATACCACAAAGAGTACAATTATACTAACACTGCCAGCACATGAAAATAGTTAGGTCATCATTGTAATGTGGCTTATGGTTTACTAATGTGTTAGATTTTAAAGATCAGTGAAGGAGCCTCCAGTGAAATCATAGTATTTTGTAATAAAATAAATAAATAATGAATAAAACAAAACCAAGATGGAGAACAATGCAAAATGATCAAACAAGAAAATATAGAAATGTGGTACAATCAAAAACATAACTCAATTTACTGCCTAGCTTCCTAAAATGGCACGACTAATCCTGCCAACAGTGAATACTGTATATTGTTAGAAATGGCATCAGTGGCCTGGTGAAGCTTACATTTCTTGTAGAGTGAGATGAGGTTTGCATGTCATGTGTTTCATCATCAGTCCATGCCCAAAATCTGCAAGCATACTGACCCTACTACCTACACACCTCTGCAAACATGACTGTGTATGCACATGTCACATGTAAACAGTGTCCATGTCCATTTTGATTTACATTTGGCCCTTTAAGTTTATCCACCTAAGCTCAACAGGAAAGCAGGAAGATGATGCAGATAACAAGCTAATCCATTGTTACTCCTAAACCTTGAATGGACCTGAACAGAACATTCCTTCACATCATTTTGAGCTAATCTCTGTCTTTTTATGATCCAGAAGCCTTGAGGCATACAATCACACCAATTTGAACTGATGGTGGTGCTAGTACAAGAGCTTGGAGTTAGCTTTGTGTAGTCACTTGGGCTGAAAGATGTATTTTGTGCATTCGAACTCTCCTTTGATATGTGCTGCCATAATGATTTTACTTTAGTTAAAACTAAACACTATAAAATATATTCTTCTCCACTATCCCAGTCTACTCAAAAGGAAGGTATGACTGTTTGTGTATGTTTCTTGGTGAGGATAACACTTAATGGTAATACTTAAATCCATGAATTAGTAGAACATTGATTTACTGCTGTCCGTCTGTAGAGACTTTTTAAAGCCACCACAGAGGGTAAACAACACATAATTTCCTCTTTTTTTCTAGTCTGTAATATTACCAAAACTATCCTGACTAATCTGTTACTCATAGTCCTTATCAACGTGAGTTTTAAAAGTGGAAATATGCCACTTTCCAAAGCAAATGTAACTGAACAAGTAGTCCCATTAACTTGTCTTACCTCGTTGGTGAATGCTTGCCAAGAAATGAATCAACCTACTACAGTGCAACCCGCAGTGTAGCCCTTCATTCACCGCTGGATCTTACTGCAGAGGCAAATTCACTTAAGTTACCTGGATAACACTGCAGTGTGAAACCTGTAATGGCTCAAACCAACAAGACAAAACAAAGTGGACTGTTTAGCTTCCTACTGAACTTCAAATAAGTTTGGAATAACTTTCTCTGGTTAAGAGATGGTTATTTATGTACAGTATTTCATTCAATAATAAATTTTTCAGAATTCAGTGGCAAATGTCTCCGTTGACGCCTTTTAGAATCATATGAAGATAATTTGTTTCCATGTGACTGACTAATCCATACAAAAATAAATTTAAACATTTGTTAGGAAATTGCATTTTAGCCCAGGGAAAATATGGATATAGTGTGTGTGTGTGTTTGTGTTTTGGTAGGTACACAGTAATGTGTTCCCCACAACCTCACTCTTCCTCATAACCTGTCAGTAGAGTGGCAAGGTCAGGCTCAGTTTGCTCAGTTGTTAGCATGGCTTCTTTAAATCAGAAAGTCGTTCATGTAGCTGTGCAGAATTTGTAACACAATTTTTACGCACCGTTTACATGTAATTATTAGTTATATTTATAATAATTTATGAGTAGGTGTAGTTGAAAAGTGAATACCTATTCAGCATAATTATGTTGATGTTGGGAAGTTACCTTTACTTTAAGCCATTAGTGCATCTTTAAAAATAAATTCAGACTAAATAGTGACAGCATCTTTTCACTGGGGGCTCGTTAACACTGAGCGTGTGTGTCTGCATGTGCCCTGGGGAGACCTTTAACGGCTATATGAGCTTTTCCTTAGCTGTGAGTTGGGGATTTTGAGGAGAACGAAAGAAAAGGTCAGACGTTATCAGGTGTGAATGGTGTGTGACTTTGTGTGTGTGTGCGTGCCTGCCTTCACCACTTTCTCTCTCTCTCTCTCTCTTTCTTTTTCTTTTTCTGTGACATATGCTCAGATAGTAGCCAGCCTGGTTAAAGAGCATCAATGGGTAGGACATTGCAGTCTTGCCTGGTTTATTCTGGAAGGTGTGGAGGAGGATAATAGTGTAGGAGATTGGATTTAGTCAGACTTGAGAGGATTAGAGAACCCATTCAACTCAGCATACTTCACAAAAAAGTCAGAGGACGAGGTAGGGGAAGGAGGAAGAGATGGAGCTCTACTCTCTGTGTTAGGGTGACCATATTTTGATTTCCAGAAAAGAGGACACTCGGCCTGCCCTCGAGATACTAAAATGATACATGAAGTTTACTCAAATGCTTAATCGTCCAGTGAAAAACAGTAAAACCCGGACATTTTCATGAATTTATAAAAACCCCCAGATACCCCGGACAGGACATGAAAAGTGGACATGTCCAGGCAAAAGAGGACGTTTGGTCAACCTAATCTGTGTAGGTTCCTGATTGGCTAGTGCAGCACTTAGGCTATGTTCACACAACAGGCCAAAGTTGCCCAAACCTGTTTTTTTTTTTTGTTTTTTTTTTCTCCTCCCATGTGTCTCAAATCTGATTGTTTAACAACAGTGTAAACAGCACAAATCAGATGGAATCTGATCTTTTCGAATCAGATTTGGTTCTACATAAGATATAGATCTGAGTTTTTGAAATGGGCCTCAGTCTTAACAGCCATGCAACCCATTTTAGAATTCAGTGTGACTTTTATTTTACTCTAGATCAACAGTCTTATGACGACTGTTGGTGGGAGTCACCAAACAAAAACCTGGCAGATGGCACGATGGAGGTAGTCAGTGGAGAGACAGTGAACTATTGAACTACTGCTTCCACTGCACATCAACATAGAAATTAAATGCTAACATCTGTCACTGTTGTGTCTGTTATTCCCAACTTCTTCTTGTTTTCTTGCATCCACAGAGTGCTACGTGTGGCGTCTGACCAGTTCACATTGGAGTCCAAGTTTTAAAAGATAACGTGAACACCTACATAAAAAAATCGGATCTAGAAAGAAATCAGAATTGAGCACTAAGGCTTGCTGTGTGAACGTAGTCTTATAGACATAGGCTGAAGCTTCCAGTAGTCCACAACGTTATCATGTTCATATTTATCATTTAACTGTAATAGGCAGCATTCTACTTATACCTTCACTAATTCATGTATTTTATGGTAAACCATTTCATAATTGTCCACTCTTAGCAGAAGAATTACGATAGAGCAAAATGAAATAAACTATCATATTATTGTATGACATAATGTAACTGTCCTTGTGAAGATGGTGTTCATTGTTACATTGGCACTTGCATAAACTTTACTGTTTTCTGTACCTTCATTCTGACCAGCAAGATGCAAAATCAGGCTTGTATCTGAATATGCTTCCTAATACTTCATATTACTAGTAGTAGTAGAGTCTTTGGATGCAGCAGGATCCACCTGACAGCTGATACACACAATAAACTTTGTTCTGTTTATACTCAGCATCTTTTCTAAGTCAGAAACCTCAATTGTAAATTCTGTTAATTTTGTGACTTAAGTTGTTGGTTGTGGTGAGGTGGGCGGTGATGAAGGGTTATACAGATGGTGTGGAGTCAGGTGTATGTGACACTAAGTAGTGTCTGAGTGTGACAGGATGCTGAGTGGACAGTCTTCCGGAACAGGCCTGTGGGATGATGATTTTGCACGTCTCAGTCTTTAGCTGTCTTTAACTTTAGCTGGTGTCTACATGCACAGCTGTCTTCCATGATGTCTTAATTGTTTGATTGAATGGCTCCACATCTCAAAACAACAAGAGGTGAAATGATGGAACCATCATTACAACCATGTTAGTGTAAAAGACTGAAAATTAATGAAATTAATGAAGTGGCCCGTGCTGTGGCCACTTCTCTTTGGCACCAAGTACATTATACACCTTCAGGGTCAGAGTTATTTCCTACACTATATATTCAGTCTGCGCTTTGATCGTAGGAGTTTTTTGCATGTTGCCCTCCATGGTGTTTGGTAAATATGACGTTATGTTTAAGTGACTGTTCAGACACAGTGTGAGAAAGCTGTAATGTATCACTGACAAAGTCCTTGCATGCTCTGTGATTCACGTCAAATCAAATCAAATTTATTTAAATAGTGCCAAATCACAACAAATGTAGATCAAGGCACTTTTCGCGTAGAGCAGGTCCAGACCAAAGTCTTTATGGAGTTGTTAAAGACACCCAGCAGATTGACACTTGTATTGTGTTAAAAGTCAATGTGCAGGTCAGGAACAGCTGACCAGCTGACAGACTGATGGGACAGCTAGTATCATCCACATAAAGGTTTCTTCAGCTACCTCGTCCTCATGCACACACACACTGTTGTCTTTAGGTGACCTACAGTCTAACAACATTTCTTTTCATTCAGCCACAGCTGACTTTTTTACTTGTATGTTTCAATGCAAAATAAATTGCAGAATTCCTGTTGGAGTTGCGGTAGAGGATCCTTGGAATTTTCGTCCGGCTGGGCACGATACATGAATGTCCTTATTTTTGGTCGTCTATGTCAAATTGCAGCAACATGTTGACTTTCATGATTTTAAGGGCGGCGCCACTGAGAAATTTTGTGACATGCATTTCTGTGACCCAAACAATATGTTTAGCTTGTTTAGGCTATGAAAACATCATCCCTTTCAGTGTCCAGAAAAATAATAATAATAATTTTGAAGAATACTTGCTAAAAATAATATAATACCGAAGAATATCTGGAACAGATTAAGAAGTACAAAAATAAAAGCGGTAACGGTGCAGTAGTGATACACCCTATGATGGAACATGGGGGAGTCTGCAGGTTGGTAACACATGGGTGTTAAAGGGGACATTCAAAGATTGGTGCAGATCAGTCTGGTCCCTTGACTCTTTTATTTATAATTTCTTTTATTCGCTTTGCTAAAAATCACACCGCAAAGCTAATCACATTAAGAAAATGACTTCTCTCTGAGTGTTTTCATTGATATTACAGTTCATTTTGTACATTTAGCAGTTGTTGTTGTTGTTGTTGTCAGTTAACCTTAACACTAACCTGACAGAAACTGGATGAATCTTCGAGATGCAGAAACCGGCAAAGTGCTGTGGCAGGGAACTGAGGACCTGTCTGTACCAGGAGTAGAACATGAAGGTATACTCAGGCACCAAACCAGAAACACTTACAGAGCCACAAGTTTAAAAGTAGTTACCAGTTGAGGCTGCTCGCAATCATGTTGAAGGGTAAAAGATCATTTCAAAACAATGTTTTTATCTTTTGGATGTCATATTTTGAACTTGAACAAATTTCTAAATTTCAGTCTACAACTTTGCAAGTGACCCTTGCTTTTAAAACTTACTTGATGGCAGCGTAAATGGTTGAGTGGTTAGTGCGCATTCCATGTTATTGCAGCATCCCATGCTCAGTTCTAGCCTGGAATCTATGCTGCAGATCATTCCCTTCTCTCTTGCCCTGTTTCCTGTCAGCCTGTCGTCCACTTACTAATCAAAATAAAGGCATTAAAGCCAAGAAAATAATTTAAAAAATCAACCTGATGTTGTTAAGTCAAATATAGTTTCTCTGTCTCCCCAGCTCGTGTCCCAAAGAAGATCCTGAAGTGTAAAGCAGTGTCCAGAGAACTGAACTTCTCTTCCTCAGAGAAACTGGAAAAATTCAGGCTGGAACAGAAAGTTTTCTTCAAAGGACAATGTCTAGAAGGTAATCAGTGAAAACACTGGACAGATGATATTATAATAATGCTCATCTATTTGTGAAACAAAAACAAAATGGTAATAATGACAAATGATTTATTGAACGTAGTGGCGGAGAGAGAGAGAGAGAAAGAGGTGGTCTTGTTGGACTTTTCAGCAGTCTGAAAAGTCTCTTCCTATAACTTGGAAGTAAAAAAAACTAAAGTCAGTGTCTTAGTCATAGCTCAGTAATGAAATCCTAATGCATCACGTGTCTTCATTAGGTCATGTAATGTCTCTTCATTCATCATATTTAGTTTTATAGTTCGGTCATTTTAAGGCTTAAACATGGCTCAGTCCAGCAGAATAAAGATGGAGGGTTACAACAAAGAAAGCCAAAAGATGCTTGTTTCGGCTCTAAACTAATCACGACACATTTCTCATTTGCTACCTGCTCCACCCTAGTGTTAATGCTTCAAAACTAACCTGCTTTATCACTACAACAGACAGCTTGATTAGCTGTGTCACTGTATGTTGTCGGTGTTGTCTTCTGTGTTACTGTGCATTTGGAGTGCTCTCCCTGGGTCCCTCCTATACAGAGGTGAGGTTATACAGAGCTCCAGGGAATACATAATCCACAGCAACACAACATGTTTATGTTGCCAGTTCTACCAGAGAACAAGACATGCAAGACGTGACTTGTAAATAACACAGAATTAAACGATTCCTTGTATAGTAAAGTAGATAGTTTGGAATTTGAAGTGTATGAGTCAGTAAAAGCAGGGATGTAAATGTGAATGTGTGTGAACAATGTAGTAGAAAGAAGTGAAAGGCTAAAAGCACAGGGGGAGACTGGGAGCATTGAATCCAACTGTCCATTTGTGACAGAAAACACACACACACACACACACACGTGGGCTGGGCAGGGGCATGATCAGGAAAACAGCATAACAACCCCAAGAATCCTCATAATGATATTGTATGATGTTGATTCAACACTGAGCTCTTTGGCTGTCTGTGTTTCTCTGTCCAGAGTGGTTCTTTGAGTTTGGTTTCGTTATCCCCAACTCCACCAACACATGGCAGTCTCTGATAGAAGCTGCTCCAGAGTCCCAGATGATGCCAGCCAATGTTTTAACGTGAGTCTGCATTGTATCTCATCTCTTCTATATCACTTTACATTTTAGTTCCTGGAACAGGTATCTGGAGTTAATGTATAAATGTACACTTGTTTGTGAGTGCATGTACATGTTATTGATACATGCATTAGTATTATTTGTGATGATATTATGATTTCTATGTTGTTTGTATTGATATGATATAACGCTGTATTCACCGTGGAAGTCAGACAGACTGAGAAACAAACCAACAGTCTTGAAAAGTTTTTATGAAATAGAAAAGTAATGTGAATTCGAGCTGCTGTACTCACTGGATGGATCCATTTTTATGGTACATTGAGGGCTTATTTGTCACATTTCAGAAATTGAAAATGATTTGTTTGGGACCTGTGTAGTTATTATGTTCCCAGATCTTTAAAGCAGTTCACTCATTGTTTCCGGTTTGATTTTTTTTTTATTATTACATTTAAAACAGAACTAATTTGCAGATATTTGACATAACAGTTAAAGTTGATAAATGCCTCTTGTATTACAGTGGTAATGTGATCATAGAGACCAAGTTCTACGATGATGACCTCCATGTCAGCACCTCCAGGGTACGACTCTTCTATGTCTGACCTCTGAGCCACGGGTGTACCTTCCAAAATGCTGACATGCCGCCAAGGTCTATAAATTACCAAGGTTAGCGACAATTTGCAGCGGTAAACAGTTCATTGCTGACTCTGGATCAGTACATTTGGGTGATACCCAGCTGTGGTCCCACCGTCAGTGAAGTGAGCTTTGTGTTTGGTTGTTCTCTTGTTTTGTGTTGACTTGAAAACTTCTTCTAGACTTTAGGAGGAGAGGGAAGAGAAGGAGAGAGGACTCGGTTGTTCCCCCTGTTCCAAGATCATCTCTTTTTGAACCACCCCCACCCCACCCCAGACTGTTCCATTGTAAATACATAACCACTGATTTCAACTCAGCCAGGGAGCCACTCTGAAATCACACAATTTCTGCTTTTTTGTTAATCCCGCCCTTCCTCTCCAAGGTTGCATTTACTCAGGAACACATCAATAGATTTGTAACCTGTGATTTGATCTTCTGTCCGTCTGAATATGGAATGATGGCTCCAAATGTCCATTTAAACAGGAGCTTCACATCAGTGTTGAGGGAAGATACAGCTCAGTGCCTCTCCTGGGCTACGGTCAAGAAGTTTTCATCATAAAACATTGATAACTTTCCGTTCAGCTGTGTCCCATTCCAGAGGCTTCCTCTATTTCCAGACCAGACCATCCTGTCCCAAAGTTCCAGTGACATGAGTCAGAAAATTGTTCTGTTATCAGAGCAATTGAAGTGTTATTGATTTATTTGAACTTATAAAAGTTTCCACTTTTCTGAATAAATGAAGGCCTCCTGAATGCATTAATAATGGTGGTCTCTGTGAGGCCAGGTGCTGAAATGCTCTTGAATAGACCCCTGAAGGCCACACCTCTGCTGTCAGCCTCTGAAGTCGGACACAGCATCTATCACACAGGCTAGCGTAGTACAGTGTTTTTCACTGTGATATGGATGAACTGAATTGTCTCTTGTCTGGATTGTTTGAAATTAATACCTGCACACTGTTACCATGATGACTAATGCTTGACAGAGACAGTGTCTGAGGGACTTTCATCAGCAAACACAAGGGAGTTTTAATGCATACGATACATGTATGTGTTTGTACTTGACTGTCAGAGGAACACTTACTCAAAATACTCAATGATCAACTAAATCCTCACTAAATGTAGATTGAGATGTGTATCACTCACTGTCAGACCTGTTTATAATTTTATCCCACCTTGACCTAGCTTAAGGTGTTTGACACAGCTCTACTCAGTACTTCCTGGCTAGATTTTTAACTTCCCATGCAACTCCCTGCATTTATGTCACAGTTTTTTGTTTTGTTTTTCTCAGCTGCTAACTGAGCTATGTAAAATAAACTTGTTTTAATATGAGAGGAGTAGTGGATTAAAGTCATCCAATGTTGTAATAACACAATGGGTGTGTGGTCTTTAATGTGTTATTTTCAAGTAAGGTTGCATGCACTTTATTTGAAAACGTGTGGATGTATCACATCTGATGCCTCAAAACCTTTTGGTAGAAATGCATCATCATCTAAGCACATACAGTGGCTCTGTGGTAAGTGTAATAGCAGTTAAACAACCACCCTCAGGAATTTAAAAACAGTAGCAGTGTCTGTGACTACATTTTAAATCTGTTAAGTTTCACCTGATTTTTCAAGACTTATTTGTATCAGTTAACTTCGGCAGAACAAGATAAATGATCACTACTATAATTCACCTGAAACCGACAGTACTGTAGAAACTTACTAAGGGAGCTGATGTTCGCTGATGAGCTCCTCATTCTTCAGCAGAATTGATTGTTGAGTTGGTTATTTCCTTTGCATTAACATATATGATGGTTGCATGGTGTTGATAAAACATATGTTTTGTAGTCTTTGACAAGTGACAGTGTTTCTTGAGTCTGTCTGGTCACCTTCAGACTTCCCCACATTTGCCATTCACAATCTATGCATGATCTAAATAACAGCTTTGAGGTATGTGCACCACATTTCAAAGAAAGGATTTCATCATCATATAAGATTTTCAAAATAAAAAAAAGTGCAACACACCAAATACTAAATCACTTCAACCAATTTCAAAAAGTTGAAGTTATTGCATCAGTCATAATCCATTAATTTAACTTTCTGAGGAAAGAATCTGCATTTTGACTAATATCAAAATGAGACCAAATTTTTTGTGTGTTATATTTTAAAGTCTGTTAACATAATTAGTGGTTAGCGGTTAGTGTTGTTGACCCACAACAAGAATGTTGTGGGTTTGGTTCCTGGGCCTGGGGCCTGGGGCCTTTCTGTACAGATTTTACATGTTCTCCCCAGGCTTGTTTGGGTTTTCTCCGGGTACTCCTGTTTTCTCCCACCGCCCACTTAGTTGACACGCAGCTCAACTAAGTGTAACAGTAAACCTGCCTCGGAACAGGCTAATTCACCGGCATAAGTTGCCATGGTAACTAAACGGGAACTCAAACAAGCCATCTGATGAAACGGAACTCTTGCTTGATTAAGCCAGACTAATCGAAACAAACGCGCTTTTACTTTAATCCTTCTTCGTAGAATACCCCTATGAACTATTTTATTGCCTGTTCTTGTTCATATGTGTACTGTTTCCATATATTTGCTAAAAATAAGCAGACTAACAAATAAATAAAGCTCTACACTCCGAAGCAGATGGTGGCAATATTGCACCAAATACAAACCGCCTTCAGGACGAAGAAGGAGAGGGACTACATGTCCCATCAGACTTTGCGGTCGACCTTGGAGTCTGACGTACGGCAGCATGGCGAACAAGGAGCCCAATGTAAGTGTTAAATGCTCAATTATTTAAGTCAGGACATTTTGAGGGTGTTGAATGAACGTGTATCTGTTCCTACATTAGCTGACGGCCTGTTAACCAGCTAACGCTAACCCCAGAGAGCAGCTAGCTGTCCGGAAGTGTCAGCAGGTCACTTAGCATGTGTCGTGCACCCCTAAACTTCACCATCACCCTGCCGGCGGTCATCGTGTTGCAACATGACTGTCGGGGAACGAGATCACAATAATAACACACGATCAGTACAACTGATCCGTGGGCCGAGGCAGCTGTATCAGTTTAAGGAGACTCGGGACCGGGAAATGTTTCTTTGGTCCTGAAAGGGTCCAAGCTGAGAGGACCAGTCTTTAACTGGACATAGACTGTTAACACACACAGACAGAAATCCTCTGACTAGGCTACACACACAGTGCTGGTTGTCATCCTGTGTGGTTTGTGCAATTATAAGTTACAGTTAAATTCCATTTCATTTAGTTCCTTGTCTGTTTTCTTAATGCACAAAATCGATCTTTTAACATGATGGTGCAGCTGTATGGAGTGTTCCCGCACAGAGATACGAACTTATGGAGAGTTGTTTCATTCTGTGACAGAGCCCTTAAATGCTCTGCTGTCTTTTCCTCTAAGCCAACACCTGGAGGGATGTCAGTTTCTGATGATGAGGGCTGTGGAGTTTGCATTTGGATGGATGATTTAAAACACTGCCCAAATAATAATGATAGCAGTGCATAATTACTACAGCCACTGCAGTGGTCTTCATTGTTCCTCCAACATGCATGTTAACATTTTTATAATCTACATTTTGACTCAGGACTGGAATTTGCAGTACTTAATCTTGGGCATTGATCTCCAGGTTTTGATGCAATTTAATTAGATTTTTGATTTTTCAGTTGACATTTCTCTTACATTTAGTAAGTGACAAACAACAAATGCCCATGCAAAGTGACCTTCAGGGGCTAAATTGTAAACATACACAGCACAACAAAATATCATACAGCTAACAATACTGTTGACTGCACTATCCAAGTTGGAGGAGCTGCCACTTTATGATAACAGTAAAAAAAGGCACAACATGTGTATAATCTGTATAACAGTATAATCACTGAGGCCTTCTTTATGATGACAGATGGGTGACCTTAGCAGTGGGGTTCAGCAATATATGAAAAAGGCCAAATAAGCGTTTTAACAACCAGTCGCTCCAATATGTAATGACCAGACAGTGAAGTTCTGTCTGTTTCTGAAGTTTCTGGAGGATGTGTGAAGAGTGTGTGTGTTATACTGCTGTATGTTACTCTTTTCAAGAATGCACCTTACTGTTTGCCCATCTTTGTTGCTATTAATGACGAGTCTCCATAGTTAGACTGCTTTATTCATTACTTACCATATGTTTTTCATGAATAAATTAATCATTAAGTTTGCTAACCTTCTGATTTTCCAAGATATTCAGTTCACAATTAGGCAAAAAGAAACCCTGTTTGGAGAGATTGTAACAATAATCTATGTATTTCCTTTCTAAATAAATAATTTATATGTTGAGTTATATGAAAAGTCAAAGACTGTGATCTTATGATATTGTCTCTGTCACTTGCTCATTGTCTCACACACACATGAATTTTAGCGGTTTATCCAGAATCTGAGGGATCTGGCAGGCCGAATGTCCTCATCTGGTGGCAGAGGAGCAGGATTAGGACTGAAACTTCTGCTCGGAGCTGGTGCTTTGGCTTATGGCGTTAAAGAAGCTACCTACACAGGTAAACCCATGTACAGTACTTCCAAATAGGCTTTCAAAAAATGACAGTTCATTTTTGCAGATAGATATAATTGTATTAAAAAATATGTAAATCAAGAAATAATTTTATAGTTTAAAACATGACATAGCATGAAGAATTGCATGGCCAGTAGGATTTGCAAATTCCAGCTTTTATTATTGTTATTAAAATAGTAAAAAAAAAATAAATAAAACTCTTCTTTACATAACAAAATATGTTGATTGAACCGTCATATTGATATTTTCTAAATTTGATCATGGTAACTTATACATCCAGCTATTCATTTTCCACATTGTGCTAATTTGTAAAAGAGATGTACTGTCCTCCTTTCACAAGTCATTCAAATAATTTAAACAAAATCATTACTTTTTATATTTTAGTGATCTGACCTGCAGCACTTGCTTTATTTGATTTGTTCTTAATATTTTTTCTGGTTGGGGACCACTAACAGCACATTCCTGGTATGTGAAAATCTACCTATAAGAATAATAATGATTAATCAAGAGAGAGACTGTTTCAGTGTTCTTTTTCTAGTTGGAATACTTGGAATTATTCCCAAAACCTTTCGTTTGTGTCCATCTGTATAGTCACCTGATAGACTTTCTTTTGTGTGTGTGTGTGTGTGTGTGTATGCACATCTGTGTGCAGTGGAAGGTGGTCATAGAGCCATCATCTTCAACAGAATTGGAGGGATGCAGATGGACACTGTTCTCGCTGAGGGGCTACATTTCAGGTAGGATTAGTTGGTTGATTATTGGCTCACTCCCATATTGATACTGGTCAGTCTGCTGACTCTTGTTAACAACCTGCAATCGGTATTATAATCGAAGGTTGTTAAGTGATGTTGTCCAACTGGAAATCTCCTGTTTCCCACAGCATCCCTGGAGCTCATGGCTGCTAAGAAAATGCCTGTAGAAAAAAGGAGAAAGTTTGTACAAATAAATCGTTAGGTAGAGCTAGCTTAATATAATACTGCCTGCTACTTGCAATACATCCTAATTTGATGTGCATCTATTCAACTTACTGTCACTTTCACACAGTGGCGCAAAAAGTGGGTATGCACTATATGCGATGCATAGGGGCGCCACATCAGGGGGGGCACCAAAGCGATGGTAAATAATAATAATAATAATAATAATAATAATAATAATAAAATTCAGATTTTCTTTATGTTTCTGCTGTTGTGCATTTCTAAATAGTTGCTGTATTTCCTTAAGGTTATATAACACTTTAGAGGACTAACATGCTAGTTGGGGGGGGCGGCGCCAAAATTGTTGCTGCATACCCCCCTGACACTGATAGCTGCACCCCTGCTTTCACAGAGAGGCACACCCTCGAATGGTCCCCAGTCTATTGCAAGCTCACACCAATGGGCATTTTAGGGTAACCAGTTGATAGTCCTTTTACTATAAGAGGAACCTGGAGTACCCAGACATAGCCCGTGCAAACACAGGGAAAACATACAAAGGCACCAGGCCCAGGTTTGTTTCCAGAGCTTAATGCTGTGAAGTGACACTACTAACCACTGAGCCACCAAGGTTCTAATGTTGTTTTGTTAAAAGGGTTTCATGGTTGTAGTCTTTATTCAGCCTGTTGTTTGTGGTTCTATTGAAATAGTGTAACTAATATTGAGAGTTGTTTGCTGCCACATTGGGCTGATGTGTTACACAGTCAAAGTTATGCTGATTCTTTCAGGGGGATGAGGAGGAAGAGTGGCATGTTGTATACCATTCCAGTAAACTAAAGTAAAAAAAAAAAACAGCCGGCAGATATAGATGGGAGGAAAGAAGCATTGGCCTTGATGTAAGCTGTGAAACGTTTCGGTCACAAATTATTTTGGAATACGAAAATAATTTATTTTATAATACAAACCATTCCGAGAGCAAACACAAGTAGAAGGAATTGACGTAGCGATAAACAGTGAACTAAAAACCTCAATAAACTGCACAGTTGCTGTCTAAAGTAGAATATGGAACTACGCTGGTATGTACGGCCGTTGTGGACAGGGGTTTCAAGTCACTGAGCTTCAGGAAGCCTTGCAATCTTTATATTTGTTGGCACTTATCAGGCATCCAGTTTATGCAGCGTCCAATTAGTAGCAGGTCCAGGCAGAAAGCTGTGAGGATTAAAACCCCAAGACAATTTTACAAGAACAACCTGTGCAATGACATCAATATGTGTTGTAGGATCCCTTGGTTCCAGTACCCCATCATCTATGATATCAGAGCCAAACCCAGGAAGATTTCCTCTTTGACTGGCAGCAAAGGTAATGCTGGAGACAGACATACGCTAATATATATAATGGTCACATGATCACCATTTCTGATGGAAAAACATTTAAGTGTGGATCACAATGGAGAGCAGCGGAGGAAATTGGAAGCACTTCACCAACCCATCATTCTCTATTCTCCTTGTTGCTCTGTAACTATAACACAATTTGTGAATATAATGTACATAATGTGGATTCCTAAATCAAAAGACGAGTTAATAACTCCAAAAGACTACACAAGAAAGTATTGGATGTAAACTTTATTTTCACCAGAGGATGGCATTAATATGATCACATATGGACACCAGTAATTAGTGTAATGCAGCAATGCAGTGCGGAACAGTTATCTCTCACTACACATCTTGTGTGTGTAGATCTGCAGATGGTGAGTATAGCAGTGCGAGTGTTGTCCAGGCCCATGGCATCAAACCTCCCAGTGATGTACCAGCACCTGGGGAAGGACTATGATGAGAGAGTCCTGCCCTCTATTGTCAACGAGGTCCTGAAGTCTGTGGTGGCAAAATTTAATGCTTCACAGCTCATCACACAGAGAGCTCAGGTATTGTTGTCATGTCTACAACGTCTCTGTTTACTAGGGTTGCAACAATTAAAATAGTTTAAAATCAATAAATAAAATTACTTGCCAAATATTTTAATAATTGAAGAGTAGGGTCTACATTATTACATACAGAAGTACGGTGGCATTGTTTCTTAATGTGGGGAAAGAAAGCCAACCTATGCCACAGTGTGAGAAAAGCCCCATTAATCAGGCAGCTGACCGCCATAAAAAGAGAGAGAAGGGGAAGAACCACTGCTAAGCCTTGTGATTTAGAAAAATAGGGGAGGCAGCAGATGATAAGGTCGTCACAGCAGAGGAGGCTAATGTTAGGATGTAGAAAAGTGCCCAACCCAAGTCAGCAAAAGTCTGGAAACAGTTTACATTGAAGCCTTCCAAGAACAGCTTTAGCTACAAAATGTGTACAGCCGATCTCGCATGGCAGCACGTCACTGTGGGATTTTTTTGTTTGTTTGTTTGACAAAACAATTTCAAGAAGTACGGGTTGCAGTTTACTCAGGAAAATGTGTCAAAAACCTGCTGCAAAATCATTTTTATTTCTGTTTTACTCTTAATACACATACATTTACATTTTATTTAATGAACAAAACTGTTTATTAAATAAAATGCTGGAAATAATATTTTTTCCCGTTTTATATGATTAAGATTCAATTAAACAAAGATATAATCACCAGATTAAATGATTGAGAAAATAATCCGGAGTTGCAGCCCTACTGTACACTCAGCTGGGACAATGTTGATCTAAAATATTTAACACATTTACAGAAAAAGTGTTTATTTATAATTCAATGTACTGTGAACTCATTTTTAACTGAACAATGTCTCGATCAGCTGTTTCAGTTCTACTTGCGACAAGTGCATGCTGTTAGTCCAGAGATGAGTGTGCTCTGTGTTGTTTAGGTGTCCCTGTTGGTGCGCAGGGAGCTATTTGAGAGAGCCAAAGACTTCAACATCATTCTGGATGATGTTTCCATCACTGAGCTGAGCTTCAGTAACCAGTACACTGCTGCAGTCGAGGCCAAGCAAGTTGGTAAGGCTCAGTACAGCACCCAAGTCGAGCCAAAAGTTGTATCACGCCATACTTCTTAATATCGGCCCATACGATGTAATTCAGACATTGTTATGAATATTATACCGATACCAAGAAGGCCATTGTACAACGGATGTTTGTACCTACAAACTCTGAAAACTGAGTTTGCCAAGTCAAAGAAACCTCCCATAAAATTATATCATATCTTAGATGTAAAAATTGTACAAGTAAATTAGTGTTCACCTTTTTATTTGTCTTCATATACGAGCAACGATGAAACTTACTTTAAACTACAAAACAGTTAATCGTATTCTTTTGTAAATAGATTGGAACAAAAGTGCTTCAGCCACGATGAAGAATATAAGTGCTGAGTTGCTACAGAATAAAGAAAAAAAAGAGTAAGCGACAATAAAAATCCATTTGGGGTGGTGGTGACGTCGTTGTAGGAACAGGCTGGTTTAAAATTTTATGGTGATCTTTAAACTCTCTTTAAACTCTCAGAATATTCTATGGAGGTGAGCTGCTTTAGATGGAGGACAGATTTGATGTGCTGATGTGCTGCTGATAGTCAGCTCCTCTCAGCACATTTAGCAGCACTGAAAGCCAGCAGATATTATAATCACATAGGTTACAAACAGTCCTCAGCTCCTTGTAGAGTATCTTAACTCTTCTTATTTTTACTCAGGAAGAGTCACTATGTTCCATAGAAGAATTTTATCAGTAGTAATGTGTGTTTTTTGTGTGAAGCCCAGCAAGAAGCCCAGAGAGCCCAGTTCTACGTGGAGAAAGCCAAACAGGATCAGAAACAGAAGATCATCCAGGCTGAGGGAGAGGCTGAAGCTGCCAAAATGGTGACTTGAGTGATGGGACAAATGACCTGCTTCTCTCTGTTACACTGAGAGCAGCAGTTATATCATTCTGAGAAATGAACTGGTTTGAAATGATAGCTCTGCTGGTTACTGTTTGGATGTAAACCTGATTCAGACAGTGAATATTTAGCTATCAGTTTTACATACATCTAAAGAAGTCTGTAAATGGTCATTGTGGAATACTGTCTAAAAAAAAACTCTGTGTGTGTGTCAGCTGGGCCAAGCTGTGACTAAGAACCCCGGTTACCTGAAGCTGAGGCGAATCAGAGCAGCCCAGAACATCGCTAAGACGGTTAGTGCTGTTGTTTTTTTCCTGTTGCACCAATATTCTGTCCGCTTTGTGTTTTAACCAAATTTTTTGATCAAATTCACATAATGAATATTCCATGTAAGGTGAGGAGCTGCAAAAGTATAATGATGATGATATGGCTGCTCTGTCTGCTTCCAGGTGGCAACATCCCAGAACAAGGTGTACCTTAACGCTGACAGTTTGGTCCTGAATTTACAAGACCAGATGTCTTTTAACAAGTACGTACACTCACACTCTCTAATAATTTCATAATATGTTAAGCAGGTATTTGCAGGTGCCTGGCATGATTTATGTTGTTGTTGTTCCATTACATAGCTGATCAGCACAGTTTAATGCTCAGAGAATGTCATGGTCACTGAATCCAGAAAACAGTTGACCCCTTAACCCTGTCAGTATTAGTAGGGCAATAGTTCCATCTAAAAGCCCCTCCCCAAATGAACCACAGTCAGTGATGACCTTCAGACTGGTTAAAACCCAAAAAAAAAAAAAAAACAACTTGATGGTAATGAGCTATGAAGTGCTGCTCTCAGTGTCTGGAACTAGAACATGAACACATAGCTGTTAGGAACAAAAGTACCTGAAATTCAAACTAATCAAATGTTTGTAGTTTTAGTTAACCTCTGTCTGCTTGAGAATTTAACTTTGTACATGTGTAGAAGCAAGAAAGACACTGTGAAAATGACTGCACTGCAATGTCATCTGTAGTCAGGAAGTTATGTAAGTCAACAGCTGGATTTAAAAAAAACTTTTATTTATGTTTAATGATCAGCTCGTCTGGAGAAAAAGGAAATATTTAAATGAAAAATGTGACCCAATCTTTGTAACAATGATCAACCTGTTGTCTTTGCTTCTTGTGCAGCAGTGTGACTAATAAAATGCTTCTTTTTAGTTTAACTCTGGGCGGGAAGAAGCGCTGAAGGGGATGCCGAGAGGCAGTAGAGCTTTGCCTCACATCAGCTTCATCTGAACCGTCTCAGAATCAGTGTACAACTCTGGACCCAACTGAATGTGGACAACAACAAAAAAGCAATTTAATTTAATTTTTTTTATGTTTTTAAAGTCTGAGATTGTGGGAGTGGCTATGTTTGTAAAATAATGATTGAAGAGGAACAAGACAATATGACCTTATTTCAACTTTTGAACTTTGAACAAATCAGAGAAGACATTTGTCAAATAGAAGGTTCATCCTTCTCAATTTTTATGACTAAGAATTAGTGCTACTATACATCAGAATAGGAAGATCAGGAGATGTGTCTTTTGTCAGGAGGCCTGAAAGAAGAAATGTAAAACTAGATGAGATGGTTTTTGGTTCTTCAAAGCAATTATATCCTCTACTGAGTATTGTTATTTCAATTAAAACAAAGGAAATGTGTAAAATATCACTTCATTAGGTTCACAAAAGTGCTGGTATAACTAATAAAAAGAATAATGTCTGAATGGATTTTATTGGGGTTGTGGTTATGTCTCTCCTGGCTCACTGCCAGGGCTTCCCGGGATACTTGAATGGACAAGTGGTTGGTTGGGTAGTGGGTGAATCTCAAGACCCTCGATGAAAATAGGACCTTTGTTGTACTTGTCACAATGCCTTCAAACTCTAAAATTTGATAATCAGTAAAAATGTTTGTACATTGTGAGTAACTGCTCTCTGGCTCTCAGCTCACAGAGTGACCTTTGCTGAAAATGTGCACATTACTGCAAAGCAGCTGTCAGCTGTTTGGTGACCCTGCCGCTCTGATAATTGTAAACTCACTACAAATAGTTGGTGTTTCCTCAGAATTGTGCTACAAAAGGGTCTGTTCTCTCAAAGCATGTTTCTCTGCTCACACTAAGAATCTGTATGGATGGACTCTCACTGTCACACTAGAACAATGGAGGGTTGATTGGCTTCTTTGTGCTGTTAATGCTGAAGAAGTGATATTTGAGAAGTGTAATCTCTTTTCATCATGTGGACACTTTGGATGTAAATGTAGTTATTGCATATTTTTTTAAACAGCTGTTTTATTTATTTGGGTGTCACTGTTGGCTGTCTGTATCTGTCTGCCTCTGCACGACAGTCAGTTGTCATGATCTTATCTCTCCACAGCACTGTCAGTGTTGATGTACGTTACTATGGAGACGAGTGATTTCCTGTCATCCAGTTCCTGAGCTGAGATGGCAGCAGGTAAGAAATCATATGATCTGTACTCAGTATAGACAGGTTTATCATAATATGAATCTGTTCAATTTGACCCCAGTGACAAACTATAAACTACACAGATAACTAAATGCACACACACAAATATGTTCAGAAATTAAAACCAAAAAATAAATGCAGTTCAGTAGACAGACTGATAACGGTTTTGAAATCCAAATGCTCCTGCCCCTTTGTGTTCATTTAGAGCTCAAATCCAATTCAGAATGACCTCGTTTAGATTTTTTTCTGGGCTAATTAGTCTTCTAATGACACAAGTGATTTGCATTGAACTCAGTATTTTAATTGTTATTCACCATTTCAGTAGAGCTCCAAACATCCTGATCTGGATGGTGGTAAGAAATTGCAATTAGGTTGTACTAATTTTTCAGTTCTTGCTGTCCTGACCAGCTTGCTCTATGTGCTGCAGAGATTTATAGGTAGTTAGAGTTTTTGGTTGACTTGGCCCTTGCAGCTGCCAAATGAAAACAGCAATGCCAAGCAGGCTATTAAATACCTGCTGCTAATCAAACACTGTAGAGTGACAGTTCCGCTCACTCCATATAGAACCCGTCAATGATAATTCAACAAACAACCTTAAAATATATACAGGTGGATTGTCAATAAATTAGAATGTTATCAACAAGTTGAAGTGAAACAATATAGATTCATTACAGACAGACTTAATTATTTCAAGTGTTTATAAACGTCTTTTAATTTTGACGGTTATAATTTACGGTGAATGAAAACCCAAAATTCAGTACCTCAGGAAATTAGGACTGGGACCAGGAAATGTAGTTTCATGACACTCTACTCATGAAACTACATTGGCCACCCATGGGCGTCAGTCAAATGCAAACCAATACTTCAGCAACTTCTGATTCCTTGTTGAGTGACTTCTGGTTTTGAACTCATTTACTATACTCTTCTAATGCATAATGTATCATGTAATTTTTGACATTGCCATCCCTGCATTCAACACAATCTAGTTCCAGGATGTTTTCATCCATAGTTTCCACATGCTGGAACAAGCTACTAAAATCAGTACAACGTAGCCTCCTTCTGCTCTGAAACTTGATGTCCCTCAGTTGTAAGTTAATTTGAATAACAGCGTCTGTCAATGAGTAAATGTAAATCAAAGTATATCTCTCTGTTAATATGTAATGAATTTGTAAAGTTACTTTTCTCCATCTGTGAGCTCAAGTAATAGGTCCAGTATTAGTAAAGGCAAATCTTTTTTTTTATCTTTCAAAATTAAAAGTTGTTTTTAAATATGCAATTTTTTGCTTCCTGCTACAACAATGGCATATTTGCTGCAACTTAATGTCTAAATCCTTTTAAATCCCTTCTGACCTTTGCCTGGTCGCTCCACTAAACACTTGTAGTTTGTCCTCATGCAGTCGCTGTTCAGCCCTTTATATGCTCATATGGTGTTTCTATTTTACACTCAACAAGAAAGTCAGACAAGGAAGATGAATTTCAACACGTTATAACTTTAAGAGGTTCTAGAATAGAATACACGCAGCAAAACATACACAGCCATAAAGTAGCACTGACTACAGCCTTTTACATATTAGAACCACAAGATGGCAACAACACCACTTTATTCCCATCTTTAGTGCTGCCCACCGCTTTGTGTTCTTGCTGCCACATACTGTTGGTGAGCAGAAGGGTTTTTCCACTGTGAATATCTATAAACTTTTTCTCATTAGTAAAACTATCATATATTTTAAATGCTGTCATTACACAAACCATGGCTTGTATGTATGATATTATTAAATAGTTTTTCAATCAAAGGATCAGGTGAAGTGACCATTTTACTTGAGAGCACACAAAGTGTTTCTACTTTTGAAAATGCACTTTAATGGCTAATTTTAACTTTGCTGTTACACTATTTGCATAAAATTCTCTCTCTCTTTTTTTTTTTTTTTTTGTTGGAATAAGGTTCCCTGAAGACCCAAAAACCACGGCAAGTGTTTAGTCAGAAGAGTTGGCTGACAAGTATTTTAGTACTTTAAGATGCATGCAGTTAAATTTCAGGCTAAAGAACTTTGAGTAATTGGGAAATGCCGAGTTCTTCTCTTGCTGAGTTGTTTAAAGGAAATCTATACCTCAGCATTCAAACTGACTGAGCACCACCTCTTCTCATGAAACCTGTTCAGTCAGTCCACTTCCACTTTGCATCACAGCTCCACTAGGGGTTTTCTCTGCAACCTCTCTGCAGTGCTGCTGCTCTCCTCCTCCCTCCACCATTTCAAACAGTGCCTGTGGTCTATCCTGTGATGGAGGAAGAGGGAGAGGAGCTTTGTTGACAGGAAAACGGAGGAGGGAGGGAGTTAGGAGAAGATCACTGAGAAGGAGAAACATGGCGACTAAACTCTTTAAGACTGAAAGAAATCAAAGTTTTATTTGCTGAAACTTGTTTTTTAATCAAACTCAATTAGTTTTGTTTAATTTCATTTTATTTCAAGCAAAAACAGAAAGGTAAAGAAATTGTCAAAATTAAAATAGATGGTCTTAAAAATGTGTGCATTTACTTCGTCTTCCCATTCATTTACTTTGTCACATAAGATGAGAAAAATACTATGATTTAAGCACCACTAAAACATTGCATCTTTCACAGCTGCATTTCGCACATGCTTGACATGATGCCTGCAGTTCTCCTGTCAGCTTCCACTGATGTGACCCCTCAGTTAAAACTTCTTAATCAGAAAAAAATGTTAAGTCAAGGTGAAAGAAGGGAGGAGAAAAGGCAGTGCAGAAAAATATTAAACGCAAAATTAATGACTTTAGGCTGCATATAAACATAAATTAGGTCACCAGTCCATCATAGGGCCAACACACAGAGACAAACAGAGACCAACAACCACTCACACTCACACTCTGACCTACGGACAATTTAGAGTCACCAGTTAACCCAAACATGATGTCTTTGGATGCTGGGAGGAAACCAAAACACCCAGAGGAAACCCACACAAGCACAGGGAGAACATGCAAATTGTGCCAATTATGACTAATGATATAGACAAGCAACTTGAATGTGTTCACAGTCTGGTCAACACAATCCAACTCTACCTGATGGTGAAGAGGCTGGTGGCTCTTAGTGTAGCCCCAAAAACTATTCTATTGATCCATGACGTTCTGACTAACTGCAGGGAATCGTCTTCTAGACCCACCAACACAGCCTGTCAGCCTCTGCCTCAGCCCACAGGCACCTTAAATATCCTAATGATACAGCATCGTTGGGCTTTTTAATGTCTGCTAATGCATCACTGGATAATTTCAAAGGAAAGACAAGATTTTATTCAGTGGGACTCAGACAACGCAAGGAAAACTTAAGAGATAGTCTTACTATTAGAATAGTCCCTGTCCCCAAAATGAATGGTTTATCAGTAGGGAGGGTCTCAACATAGAAATACTTTGGAGTTGAAACTGAGGATAAATTGATTTTTAATGAATGCGTTTCTTAAAACATGTTCAAGAAACTTCAACAGAAACTGTTCTTTCTTAGGAAACTGGGGCACTTCAGAATAGACAGTCTAATTCTCCAATTGTTTTAGAAATCTGTCCTGCAAAGTGCTCTTTCTGTTGGACATATGTTTGCCCAACATCAAAGCAAACTGTTTGAATACTGGTCAATATTAGAGATTCACGGTGACACACTCTGATCAACTAATTAGCTCAACACCCCTGCAAAGGTTTCCTGAGCCTTTAAATGGTCTCAGTCTGGTTCAGTAGGCTGCACAATCATGGGGAAGACTGTTGACTTGACAGTTGTCCAGAAGATGATCACTGACACCCTGGCCAAGGAGGGTACGAT
This sequence comes from Remorina albescens, assembly GCA_034769265.1. Classification (NCBI taxonomy): domain Eukaryota; kingdom Metazoa; phylum Chordata; class Actinopteri; order Carangiformes; family Echeneidae; genus Remorina; species Remorina albescens. The sequence goes on from CM068489.1 coordinate 12,280,495, forward strand.
ACAAAAGGTCATTGCTAAAGAAGCTGACTGTTCAGAGTTCTGTATCCAAGCACATTAATGGAAAGTTGAATGGAAGGATAAAATGTGGTAGAAAAAGGTGCACATGCAACAGGGAAAAATGCAGCCTTGTGAAGGTGCTGAAACAAAGCTCATTTAGAATTTGGGGGAGATTCACCAGGAGTGGACTGCAGCTGGAGTCAGTGCTTCAAGAGCCACCACACACAGAGCGATCCAGGAGTTTTCAGATGAAATTACATTTTGTAATTCATTTGGAAATCCAAGCCCCAGAGTCTGGAGGAAGAGAGGAGAGGCACAGAATCCAAGTTCCTTGAGGTCCAGTGTAAAGTTTCCACAGTCAGTGGTGGTTTGGGAAGCCATGTCATCTGCTGGTGTTGGTGTACTGTGTTTTATCAGGCCAAAAATCACTGCAGCCATCTACCAGGAAGTTTTAGGGCACTTCATGCTCCCTCCGGCAAGACTTAGCACCTACCCACAGTGCCAAAAGTACCAATACCTGGTTTAAGGACCACAGTATCCCCGTGCTTGATTGACCAACAAACTCCCCTGACCCAAACCCCCCAGATAATCTATGGGGTACTGTGAAGTAGACTATGACACCAGAGACACCAGACCAACAACTCAGGAGAGCTGAGTGAATTTTCCAAGATACTGAATTGTGGTTATTCATTAGCTGTAAATTATAATCAGTCAAATTAAAAGAAATAAACCCTTGAAATATCTCAGTCTGTGTAATGAAGCTGTATAATGTATGAGTTTTAATTTTTGAATTGAATTACTTAAATAAATCTACTTTTTGGTGATATTCTAATTTCTTGAGATGCACCTGTACGAGGAAACAGAATGAAGGTGCTGAATAAAGCCTACGGAGGAGTACAGATGTGTCCTGTCTGAATCACAGTGCATATGTTACAATCATTTCTAAAATTAAGCTGATCTCTGAAAGTTGTACCTGCTTTTATCTCTATCACATTTTTTTTGAAAGAAGTCCACACATACATCATGAGTAAAATTCTGATAATGAGAGGAAGTTACTGTAAGGCAGTTGTTTCCCACCACTCAGGTTGGTCTACACTGCATCACACCCACTGCTGCTCTTTATTAACTTTCTCTAAGGAGCTTGGCTACCTGCAGTACGCACAACAGCTTTTCATTAACATGCATCACAAGTTTGCATGTGGCTAATAAGCCACATGCAAACTTGTAATCAAAACCTGTAATAAGTGTAACAAGAGCAACGGTGTGCTGATGATTATCTTACACCAACCAGCGGTGTGCTGATCCTCCTTCTCTGTGCCTGCCTACAGGGTACTGATAAACGCCAGGTTTGCTGTATTAAATGTATATCAAATTGCATTTTGTGCGAGGTGAAAAGAATGAATGAGAATTGAGAGTGAATGTTTGTAAACTTCAAGGTCCATGCCATTTCACCAAATTATCAATATTTTTATTCAATCGACACTTCAAACATTCATAAATGTTGCTTCTGCCATTTCAAACTATCAGCAGTTGTCATATAAACAGAAATATGATCATAAATGAAGATGTAAAGGTATGTGCTTCCCATGAGCAGGAACATGCAAATGAGATACTGTGTACTTTTTCAGATTAATGGAACAGAGAGTGAGGTTTGTTCACAGAGACTGTCCCTGCATGTCACTTCAGTCTTTCTGTCCTCTATCAATCCCCCACTGCCCCCTGCTGTCAAAATGTCAGAGCAACACACCATGCAGTTTAAAATACCCCATAGTCAATTATATGTGAACGGGATAACTGCACAGTCAAGCAAAGAAAATGGTTTTTCACACCTGTTGTTGCAGCAAACCAGCAGCAGCACATTGTGATAACGTAACAGAATAGAAGAACAGTATGATCAATCTGTTTTGACATGTACCATAAGTTGTTTTGGAGTTAACCTCAAAAATTCTAGATGGGTCCGATACTTAATTACTAGTCAGAGTCAGAATCTTTTTCTTGTCATTCATTAATGCTTTTATTAATCCATCCATTTTAGGCTGAGGTGACATCCCAGGCTAGAGTGGTAACGCGTTAAGATTGGTAGACGAGAAGTCCTTCTCCTCAAGTTCATCCTGGGGGACTCTGAGGTGTTCCCTGGACAGAGGAGCTATGTAATCTCTCCTTTGTCTTCTGGATCTACCTCCTGACGTACCTCCATCACTGGTGTGACATGGCTGGAATACATTTGATAGAAGTTACCCAGAAGCCATCGTGCACAGACACCTGTATCACCAAAGGATTAAAGGCTCCTCTCTGAACTCCCTCTGGATGCCTGAGCTACTCACCCAATGTTAAGGCCGATTACCCTCTAAAGGAAACTTGTTTTGAGCCACCGCTCAGAGCTCCTGACCAGAGTTAGGTGTTAGAACATATGATAACTGGTAAATCAAAAGGTTTGTCCTCCAGCTCAGCTTCGTCTTTGCTACAATGACAATATTACTGCTGATGCTTTAGCAGTTAATATCATGTTCCATCACTCATGAAACTTCTTCACCTGAGACACAAGCGGATCCTGAAGTGAGCGTGCCTGGTAAGAGGACTATGGTCTGTGGTGCTGCCTCAAGCTTGCTGCAGATCAGCCCAGTATGCTGCACTTCATGGTCTGGTAAGCCATATAGTTTCAATTTACTATGAGAGGAAATCACCACACTGTGTGAAAATGAGCTTCCCACCCATCTGCACACCAGGACGAGCACTGCTCCATCAACAGGAGAGAACCATGTGCGAGGGAATTCCTCACACATCGTCTCCAGCTCCATGTCCATGTCTACCAACACGCTCTGTGTAATCTAGCAGGAATGTGTGCTTGCTTTGATTGGCCATCACTGTGCCATGCTGGATGATGTCATGCTGCAGCAAAGGTTGAGCAAGGTTAAAGGGTTTTTTTTGACCCTGTATTGCTTTGAGTCCTTGCTGCACTTTCAGTTGGCTCCATTGAAGTGAAGGAAAAGGCTCTGCTCCTCTCCCCCACAGCACTCAGGTGAGTGTGGCCTGAAGTCACTGCTAGCGCTAATGATGACCTGACATCCGTGGGGATCATCAGGACATCAGGGCAACAGAGACTGAGTCAACCCGAAAAAAGCCCCTCAAGGCACCAACTCCGAACAAGTCCCAGCTCATCAACAGCAGCTGATGGACGGCAGGAGGAGAAACATTAGACCGCTATTGGCATCTGATACCACAAACTCAAATCTAATACCAAACTGTTAAATAACCACCTGAATTTAAATCAATTTCAGTCTAGTTGCAAACCAGTGTACTGTTGTGAAGACTTTGCAGAGAGACAGCCGGTCCAGCCGATGTCTGCTTCTCTCCTGCTGTTCCATTCAGCCAAACGCCGCGCCTACGTCCGGGACCTTAAGCCTCCAGCTGATTGGCAGCTCCCTCAGCCAGTGACCGGGCGCAAAGCGTCAGCTTTATGTTCACTCCAGTTCACCATCCAATCAGATGAGATGTTCAACAATCGCGACGCCATATGGACAGCAAAAGCCGCCATGTTGGTGAGGGACAAAAACCCCCACTGCTGAATTCTTTCAAACCTTTTTTTCTCGAAGAAAATTCACTTAAAAAATTATATTTTCCTATTTTCGGTGTATTTTTGTTTTCGAATTTAGCTTTTATTCGCACTATTAATTTGTATCTCTCCATCGGTGTCTTAATGTCAGTATTTATGATATAGTTTTGTGTTGATGAATGTGGATGGAACAGATAATGAACATGGCAGTGGGAAGAGTGAACCTGTGGGGAAAACATGACTGTCTGAAAATCACTGTTTGCACTACAGGAAACTGATAACATGATTTAAATATCTGTCCAGACACGCCCATGAACACCTCTCCCCCATTTCCTTCTCAACCCCTCCCACCCATCTCTCTTCTGCCTCTCTGCCCCCTCTTTCCCCCATTCCTTTCATCCCCTCTCAACAATTGTTCACCTCAGGCTCCCTCCTTGCTTTTCTCTCCCTCCATCTGTTTGTCCTATCCCTCTTTCTCCCCTTTTTTATATCAATGATGATAAGAAATAATAACACAAAGAAGAATAAAGAAGAATGACCATCATGAATAGAGGCGAATTAAAAAAAAAAAAAAAAAAACTACACAGAGCAGCAGCTTATTTGTAGACTCTAACAACAGGGTATATTTCAGATTATGCAGCCTAACCAACAGTCATGGTACTTGATGTAGTCAAACGGTTTAGTGGTTGTTGTCAAAGTAACAGCTGAGTAAGTAAACAGCTGTGGGAATATTACTGTATTAAAGGTAAACACAGCTGTAACAGAAGTTGTAACTTTAGACGCAGCAGCAGTCTACTGCAGTACAACAGAGCAGTACAGTTCCAGTACTACAGTGTCTTGTGGCATGTTAATTGTTACAGTAGCAATGTGTATTGTGGATATGACTTGATATATTTATATACTTAAATGAAAAATACTGGTTAAGTGTGGTCACTGGTAGATCTACCCAACAGGGTTTAAAGTATGATCAGCACCTTGGACAAGCTAAGACATTAAAATGCTCATGGATTCTTCTGAGCGATTGTTTGTACTTTTAGAAAAAGGTAGCTCCAGTTGTGGTTATAGCAGTAAAACCAGATGTAGCTGTGGTGAAAACAGTATCTTGCCACAGTGGGTTGGTAGAGTCAGTGAGCTGAGGTGACTGCGCTGGACTGCACAACTTTAAAGGATTAAAGCTGGAGCGCACAGTGGGCGCGTGTGTGGGATTTTTAATGCACACACACAAACTGTGTGTATGTGTGTGTGTAAGAAAGGGGATGAAATGTGACGGATTTAAGATTAAAAACTTTGGACAAAATTAAGATAAGAAACGCACACAAACACAACAGAAGGTTGTCTATTGTTTCCCTCTGAGCCAATTGCAGTGTGAATATTTTCAAAGCTAATGGACCAATCAGCGCGCAGCTCCGGACACCTTTCGCCTCCCACTCGTCTATAAAGACCGGAGCTCTGGCTGCTGGGCACGCCGCTAGTACAAGAAACATTTTCTTTTCCCGCAGACTCATTTTAGGACTTTGTTTTGGACATTTTTCTGTTAATCTGACTGGATATTGATTTCTTTCTGTGTAACTAACATGGCGGACAGTAAAGTAGAGAGCAGCGTTGAACTGAGTGCCAAGGTAAGGACAAGAGAATTGATAAGGACACAATGCTTCCCCTAACTCCTGCCTCCTTTTATAACTGTATTAGTAATTTGCCTATTTTAAGCGCCGCTCGGACAAAAAAAGAACTAATTTACTTCGTGTAATGTGTCTATAACCTTTGGTCTGTGACTGTAGACATTAAAGTCTGCGATGTTGTAGTCTGTTGATATGAAAGAAGAAGCAGCTGTGAGAATAGATGAGGAATGAAGATAGATTGGATAAGAAAGAAAAAAAAATCTACTGTAAATCTACCGGGAAATGAACGGGACGGATCCGTGTCTATATCTGTCATTTCTCAAAGCTGATTTATGGACTCCATAGTCGCTCCATCATGGTTGTTTTAGATGGTGTTCCGTGCTGATCTTTGGCCAAACTGACCTAAGAGATTTGCCAGAGGAATCGACGGAGAAATTAAAATCATATATCAGCTGTTCCTCTGCCGAAGCGTTCAGATCCGTTTCAATCAATGCTGCGATTTAATGGAAGTACAGACTTTCACGGTTTAACCACGCTGCCGCCCACTCAGTGTTTGGATGCAAATGGCAGGTTTGTAAGAAGGAAACAGCTTGAACAACTATTGTTGTTTTATATATAGGCTTGAGAAGCGTGCTGATCTATCGGAGTCGACCTTGTGTCAGATGCGTCAGTGTGGAGCTGCATATTCACACAAAAATGAAATTAATGCACAATCAATTGATATTGAGAGGGAGTTGGGGGGTTTTTCCGGACTGAACTGTGCGGTGAAACGACGCGGGCTCCTAATACACAGACTCTTTTACACACGGATAAGGATAATAACTACACCACCCAGCTTAGGTTGTAACTCTAATCGGTGACGTGAACAGTAATCTTAGTTTATTCATCTCCGGCTCTCCTTCACTGCCGGCCAGCCGCTCCGGTTCATCGCTGGGGGCGCGCACAGAGCACAGGTCCGTGTTTGTTGGAGCTTTTAACTGTGGATGTTTGGATTGTTAGACAGAGCGCTGAGATCAGATGAACTCCTGCCGGCTGTCTCAGATCGGGGATACAGAGGAGGTTATTGTTGATTTCCGCCCTCTCTTTGATCTCAGCTGTCACTCACATCATACCAACGCGTCTCCGCTGAACGCGGGAGCGGGCTATCAGGAGGAGACTGACACCAACAGTCCCGTCTGTATGTCCGGATGTATTTAGCACGGAGCTCGCGCTCTCCTCCCATTAGTCCAAACAGCTGGTCCTCGAGGGCAGCAGACCTGTTCCTGGATCAGAGGCGCGCGTGCGGCGCTCAGTTTGACTGCAAACCACAGGAGGGCGCGAGGGGAGCGGGAAGAAGGAGGGCACCGTCCGGCAGCATGTCAGCCCGGTGGTGACATACAGACAGACAGACAGACAGACAGACGGACGGACGGAGAGATGGTCAAAGCCGTCTAAATGACAGAGCAGGTTAAAGGTTTGAAGGACTGAGGTGTTTTCTTTGGGGTCTGATAAATGATGGTGCTTCACATCTTTATGTCCAGGAAGCGTATCAGCAACAGCAGCATGATGCTCATGTCTTTTTACCAGCGGCTGGTGTCACATTTTCATTTCAGTAGTCTTATAGTGTTGTTCGCTAGAAGGGTAGCACCACCACTGCTGCTGTTGGAGAAACTTAGTTTAAAACCATTTTTATTTTATTATTTTTAATTCTGCCACCTGATTAGGTAACACACAATACTCAGCCTCTGTGCTTTTGGGAGTTGTAGTCTTCGCCCTGCTGTGTGTGCTCCGACTGACCAGCAGGGCAGCAGTGACAGACGGTGTCAGGTTTCAACCAACAGGAGGTGGGCGGGACTTAGAGCGGACTGACCAATAGGAGATGAGAGCTGCAGACTGCCACCTGACTGTAAAAGGCAGCTTGCAGCTCGGTCTGATGTCTGAGGAGGACGGCGGGGAAGCACCTCGGAGAATTTCCCTCCTTCGTCAGCAGCCAGATAACCCAGACTCTGGGGACTGGAGCTTGGACCACACCGACACTTTACCACCTAGTTCCTGTCACGACTCAAACTTGAGCAATATGTATTTTCACACGTTATCTGTCTGATTTATAAAAGTGAAACTTTCAAAATCGCAACTTCCTAATAAACATTGATTTTTTTCATTTATTTATTTTTTTCTCATTACCTACCCGGATGGATTACATTTTTATTTCAACACACACACAAGCAATCAAACAGATCAATGTAAAAATAATATTGAAACAAAAGTGACATATATTCAATGTAACAATAATTATCTGTATTTCAGAAGGGTAACAGAAGACATTCCATATTTGGCACAAGCAGTAATAGATATAATCTCTGGGGTTTGAGTGTACGTTATGAAAATACTGAATTGTCTGTCTGAAATGGAAGATGAATGCAGCCATGGATTTCAAACTGACTACACAGCCAAGAACACATACACACAGACAGGACAAAGTTTAGAGAACTGTGTAAACAGTGTGTAAACAGTCTGAATAATCTTTGATGTGGAGAGCTGGACATTGATCCTTCACATTCAACAGCTGAGGTAATGTGAAATCATAGAAAATTGTCAAACATCATCACATTCAGTTATTGGGTAGTTTATTTTGTCCTTGTGTTCTTTGCCCAAGGTTACATTCATGAAGCTGGATTTGTGTGTATAAGAATATGTTTGTTTTCAGGAGCTGAAGGAGAAGAAACAGACTGAAGAGATTGAGAATGGAGAGGATGCTGCTGCTAACGGCAAAACAGTAAGAAAGCTCCTCCTGAGTCTCTGCTCAAAGAACATGACTCTTGTCCCTCAGCTTGTGACACATATATGTCTTGCCCTGTTAGGATGAGGAAAATGGCGAGCAGGAAAATGAGGTAGAGGACGATGATGATGATGTGGGAGAAGAGGAGGAGGAGGAGGAGGAAGAAGCAGAGGGTAGGTGTCTTCAAGCCATGCTGAACAGAGATGGAAGAATAATTGACTGACAGTAAAGGTTGTAATACAGATTTTTTTAAAACTCACTCCAGAAATTTATTTTGCATATATATTAGCAATGTGGCACTTAGGAAGAATATCAGACTGATTGCTTGCATAATTGAAATTAACAATCACCCTCACTGCAAGTGCATATTTATAACATGAATTCAATCATTTCTTTGATGCAGCTCGTAGAGTTATTTCATAGTCACATTAGCAGATCAAGGTGGGACTGGCTAGAGCTTAAGTACAGATGCCCGGTCCAACCCTCATTCTGAAGAAGACAGTAATCGGCATTAACATGACAAAGTATGTTTAAAAAATACAGGATTTTAATCACATTAAGATTGATTAAGGTCAGCTCCTTATTAATACCAATTGGAGTGGCTGGAAATTATTCAAACAATTTAGAATGAAACTACAACCAGTCAACTCAGGCTTTACAAAGCTAATGTTTAAAGTGCATACAAGAAGAAAGCCACTTTAATTCTGTTCAAACTTAGCTGTGTAATGTTAACATTATAACACAGTGCTGCTACTGGAGCTGGGCTACACACCCAATGAACCAGATAAACCAGGTAATTCACTTAATTCTACAGTAATTCAATAGAGGGTTTGGACTGCCATCTACAGGCCAGACTGGGCAACTGTACAATGTCCTTGAGACTATACACTGACATCAGCTCACCCACCATAACAGGGAGTCACAGCCACATTCAAGTAAGGCCAATGAACTGTAGATAAATTCAATAGTTGTCAGGAGGTCAAATATTCTGAGCCTTTAAAAAAGTCTGAATGTAGAATATTGTTGTTTTCCAAACTGTCTCCAAACATGACAACCCCAGTGTGTGTGTAAATCTGTTTTCCTGTCGCACTGTTTATTCTCCTTCAGTCACCACCTTTAACTGTCATTGCATAATTTCCCTTCATATATGCAGCTATCTGTTTGTGCACACACTGTATATTAAACAAGTTCTCATGATTTTGTCCAGCATATATGGGTACAGCATGTCTTGCATATTAATTACTATATGCATTAGTTTAGATCCTGCACACGCATGAACCATGATTATCCATCTACACATTAGTATAATCATAAGAATACCTGATCATCTGAGCCATCTGCTCAGTGCCACAGGCCTGAGCAGATCTTACACAACACCTCGTGAAAGTGTTAATGAAATCATAGTCATGCTCAAATATCTCAGACTAAGAACAGAAATGGATGAGTGGAGCCAACAGTTACATTCACTGAAAGCCAGGAGATGTAACACAGCCTGGGTTTATCCAGCATCACTGTGATTCTGTGTCTATTCAGGTGATGAGGAGGATGATGAAGAAGACTTTGATGGCCCAACAGGGAAGAGAGCAGCTGAGGATGACGATGATGAGGAGGAGGTGAGGAAGAGTGGCTATATACAGCACATGCCTTCCTTTGTACACATACACTTATTCACATATTACAAGTACAACAATGTGATTAAAGTGAACAGAATATAACCTTTGCTGCTTCAATGACAAATAAATGATATATAGAACACCAGGTAAAAATAAGTCAGGGATTTTTTTTTTCTACTGCAAAGAAGTGAACTTGTGTAATATGTCCATAAGTAGACAGTCACACTGGTATCTGTTTGTTTACAAAGCCATTTTGGGGGAGTTACCATCTTTTTTGAAGCTCTCTCCTCACTCAAGATGGAGGTGGGCAGTTCAATTCGAGATCCAAACACTATTTTATTTCTTGTTCCTCCTGTCAAGACTGAATTTTGATCCTTTAGAAAAAGATCTGAAGCTCGTAGCCTTCATTAGTATTGATCTTTGTAAGGAAATCTGCTCACCAGTGAGCTTGTGTTTTTAATTTTCTTGATCATGTTTTTTGTATGTAGTGCTATTTCATTGTCTTTGCTGTATATTTGAAACTACTAAGCAGGACCCACCTGAAAAAGAGTGGGGAATCTTAATTTGATTACCCTGGTTAAATAAAGGAAAAAAAAAAAGATTTGGTGCAGACATACTAAGTGCTAATGAGGCCTGTTAGAGTATTTAGGGCATGAGCTGCTCTCAGAAGAGATGAGTATTCAAGAGGCTGTTGAAGATAATTGTATAATCTTATGAATTTTATTTCTCAATATATTTAAAGGTCACATATTTTTACAATTCCTCAGTGTTTTATGTGTTGGTGTTTATAAGATGTATTCGGTTTTAAGAACCAAATACCTGTCTCAGTGTGGTTTTACAACTCTCAGATTTCTCTCTGGAGTATTACTAAGGGGTCAGGTCAGTGAGCCAATCAGAAGAAAGGCTTGTTTAAAGCGGATCAGTTTCTGAAGACAAGCTCTGAGGATTTCTTTGTGGACTGAGCGCTCTGATACTTTTACGGTATTTATAGAATCTAGACCGTCTTTCTAATCAAAGATGAGCTCTGCAAAGCAGTCTGCAGGTGTGGCTTTTGGTGCAATATTGACCTGAGATGACCATTCTTTTTCCTCTTTCCAGGATGAAGTTGAAACTAAGAAACAGAAAACGGATCAGTGAAGTCTTCAGTGCTCACTGTCCGGAGGACTACACCATCGAGAGACAGCCGGTTTTCCAGCAAACCTTCAACACCTCAGTCCTCTCTTCTTAACAAGAATACTTTTAAGAACAGAATTAGTTTGTATTTTTATTTACATTTTATATTTTTGTAAATATTGTATGGAGGTTGGCCATTTTGCAACAATGATCTTTCTGGGTATCAAGCGGTGCTTTGAGAACTTTTAGATCCAGACTTATTCTGGTCACATCCTGTGTGAGCTAACCAGAGGCATCTGTCGTTTTACACCACCAACAATAACACACCTACACACACACACACACATACTCTCTGGCTTATTGTCCTTACATTAGGTTTCTGTATAGGGTTCCTACAAAGTGTATTGACTCATAGTGGCATGGGAGATTTTAATTGACTCTGCACTTTGTGTGCTGATTGTGTATTACTGGTAGTTTCTGCTGTCTGTCATGGCGAGAAGTTGATGTTCTTCTGTCTGTGCTATTTTGTTGATAAATAAACAGTCATTTGATTTTGTTGGTTTGTTACTGTGTTAGTTAGACCTGTCAGGAGCTGCACACACCTGCAGTATGAACAAGGAGAATCGACAACACATGATCTTCTCAACAGGATACTCACACTGCTTCTATGTCCACACTTTCAAAATAAAAGCCCTATTTACAACTCTTTTTGCAAAAATAAGTAAATACAAAGCCCATTGATGTTGTGGTGATGGATTCAACTCTTTTTTTTTTTTTTTCATTTTTGGCTCAAATGTCATGTGGTTCAGGGCTGTCAAACAAACAGGCATATTAAATATCTTCACACTTATCTTGAAAATTATTCAGCTTGTCAGGTTGAACCTGTGCTGGTTGACAGTTTCAATAAAGCTGGTTCTAAACAGTCACTGTGTGTGGAGTGTAGGAGCGAGTGATGCACGTGAAGGCATGCCAGATGATCCAAACTAAATCAAGTTGACCTCATCTCTTCCCACATCTCTTCACCTTAACTGGAATTCCATTTTGTGTTCACATCATGACACTTGATTGTTTTTACCTTAAGAATAGATTAAAGTAGATCGCTATTTATGTATTCTGAAATCACAGACTGCATTTATAAAACATTTATGTGTTGTACTTAAACATTTGATAGTTGAAGATTCAGATTAGAAGATTCATCACTGTATAAACCATAGCAACATATTTATTAATTCTGATTTCCTTTGTTTTTGATTGTTTCTTTCAAACACCTAACAAGTGAGGTGTATGAATCTGTCTCAGCTAAGGTCAGGGGTCATGTAGGTATGCGGCTACGGAGGTACTCCAAAACAGCATCTGTTCCTTTGGCCACGATGGCTGCTCTGGGTGTACGGAATGGATTTCCCTCCAGACTGAGACACCTTGAGGGATAGCACAGGTGTCAACTTATCGTGTGATTTTTACATTCAGATTTTACAAAAAAAAAAACAAAAAAAAAACCAACAACACAAAGCACGTAATTGATAGCATTAACAAAAGGCAAACTCTGAAGTCCTTCAGTATAGTTTAAGGTGGAGTAGGACTCAGCACAGTCTCCAGTTTTGTGGATTTTAGAACTCCCATCCCCCAATACCAATAATAATAATAATTTCATCCAGGAACATCATCATGAACATTGTGCCAATTAACACTCCGAAACACATCTGGTAAATTACTGAGCAACACTGGAGGCAGAAGCTGGACGAGAAAATGGATGGGCTCAGATTCAGACACAAGTTAAGAGCCGCTACAAAGTGTTTCATACCTTAGGCTTGAACACAGGCCCAGTTCAGGGGGGATGTTAAGCAGGTCATTATTTGACAGGTCCAGTGTGGACAGATGCACCAAATTCTTTAGTTGACTTGGGTCCACCCCGCCCACCTGGTTGTTAGCAATCAGCACCGTCTCCAAGGATGAAATCTGATAGAGAACCTCAGGGAGGGACTTGAACCTGTGATCAGCACAAACAGTATGACTAACTACAGGATACAGCCCAGTCTTCGACTCATCTAATTTTGTTTTACCCTGCCTTAACCTTCTGGCCTGAGGTCATCGATCCCTAAGACATCTACTACCACCACACAGGTTCAATACTGGGGGTGTCATGATTCTCTAAAACCTCAATTCGATTTAATTTTCGATTTTAAGGATACAATTTGATTAAATTATCAATGTTTTTTGGTCCTTTTAGCGCAGTTTCTGGTTTATGCCATGATAACTCATTTAATTTTTTTATTCTTATTACATATGATCAGGAATGATATAATCTCCATCAGTGGTCAACTTCCCATACTAAAGCCTTATTGTCAAATTTAAGGAATTTATTAACGTATTATAATTGTTAATGTAACTATAACTTGTTTTATCTCCTCATGTTAGAGGATGTAATGTTGACTTGCCGCACTTCAACATGTCTGCTAGACCTGACATTTGGGGTGTGGGCATTTCATTTCAAAGGTTGAAATCAAGATGTCACGATTTTGATTGATATCCAATTTCCAATTCAGAGTGTGATACTCTTATTCAATACATGTGTCAGCGTTTAGCTGATTATAGAATGGTTAAATAATGGAAACACTTGCATTACTTTGATATTAATATTAATACTGTACAATGGTGGCTCAGAGCTCAACACACTCTAACTTTAGAAAACATAAAAACATACAGGGTAAAAACAAAAACAAACAAAAAAACTCCACAAAAAATAAAACATCATTAATTTGATAACTTGTGTCCTGCTAATCCTCACATTTGTTTATTTACAAAATTAAAATGATTAGATATGTAATTAAAATGACAAGTTAATAAATAAAAACAGTTCTAGCTTTCTTGTACAATTTTATGAAAAAATTATGAATTTAATTTAACATATGTTCTTTTAAGAAAGAAATACTGATAATCTATTGTTGTAATTTTTTTACTGTCATTTACTGTTTTTCTAAGTGCTCTGAGCAGCTACTGTCTGATGAGATGATGTTAAGGCGAGAGAGCATGTGGGAATCGATTTCACCACAGGGACACTGAGACTCCTCACACAAATTCAGCTGCACCTGAGCCATATGAGCAACATGTGGCCAAGGGGATGAAACCATTACGGTAATATTTCATTGTGCATTTTCTTTTTTACCACAGCATGGTTACGATCACATAAATATGTTCAGCAGAAGTCAAAATATTCTAAACAGTTCAATTATTGTGTTCAAGTGCAGTACTGACTATTAAACAGTTGTTATTCCTCCTTAAGGTGTCAGTATTTTCATCAATGAGAGTAAACAGACAAATACAGGCACAAGGCACTGATGAGTCTGACAGAACATCATTTCGAAATTGTGGTTGCAGTTTTATTTATGCACGTAAACTATTTATCATTTGTTTTAATTTTGTCATAATTTCTGAGTGAAGTCTTGAATAATAACCCAAAAGATTTTTGTGTAGTCACATTGCCCTTGACCTTTGACTACCAACACCTAATCAGCTCATGCTGGATTTGGGTCACATTTGAAGCTGTTTCAAGGACTCTCTGAGATATGTTTTCTCAGAAATGATCCTTTTGTGAAATTATCCTGACCATGTCCTTTGACCACAAAGTGTAATCACTTTGTTTACTCTTTATGTCCAAATAAATGTTTGTGCCAAATTTCAAAAGGTTCCCTAAAGTTGTGACTGAGACAACTCTTTGTTGCAGAGGAATAAAAAAAAAAAAAAACACACAAAGTGTTTAATTTAGAGGTGTGCCTGAACTGATCCTGAGACAGCAAGTTACCTGTTGTAACTGAGGATAATGGAGCGTAGTTTAATTAAGTGCTTCATTTCAGATGGTAAATCAGCAAGCTGGTTATTCCTGAAAGAAAGATAAACAAAGGCCGGTCACATATAGAATCTTTATTCATCTATCTTTTCCAGTACCTGGCATTTAAACGTACATTCACATAGATTCCACCACACCCTGCTCCATACTGACATGACTGTATCACACAGGTTTGGCAGATTTGGTAGCTGCAGATTTATGCTGCTAAACTCCTGTTCTACCACATCCTTAAAGGGTTTTACTGGATTCAGGTGTGGAGGCTGGAAAGGTCACTGATACATGAGACAAAATTTCCATTGAGGCATCTCCCTCATTACTGCAGTAGCTCTTGTATTAAAATTGTGCTTGGGACCAGCAAAAGCCTACCACTGCTTTGCGTTGTGGCTGGGGGTTGAACCCAGGGCCTCTGGGCATGCAAAGTATGAACTCTACCACTGATAGCAGTGCTCCCCCCAGGTGGAAGACAAGATAAACTCACTTAAATATGAGCCAGGATACAACTAAGTGTCCTGTCATTGCAGAGCTTCTGTGAGCTAAGAAATACCCTCAACTATCCAGTGGGAAAGGCATTGTTTTATGACAGGCTTCCCTTTATGAGGAGTAGCCCAGGAAACAGAGAGCTGATCGCTGTCTGAAATCCCTCATTCTATCCATGTACATGTGTACAGCTCAAATCCGACACAACGTGAGTGATTGCTGCTGTCCAGGTGAGACAGCAAATGCCACAAGGTTCATCGGACCAACCACTTTAGGCACAAAGGTTACCTTGGGCTTTAGTGTCATCCTTACATTTCATCGGGCAAATGGGGCGCACAAAGGGGGCACTAAGAATTCAAGAGATTTATCCAAAGCCCATACTGTGACAAAGCTGCCTTAAAAGTCAGATGTTTCAAGTCCACTGCATCCAGTGATTCAAACAGAGGATCCTCCAGCCCCTCCAGGACCAAAGCCAAATCCCACAGGGGAACAAGTGGTGTGCTACCAGTGGGTGCAGGCTTGTAATTTTGTCTCTAAATCCCATATGATATGTGAATTCTCCAGATTTAATTGGGGAAAATGCTGTCCAAGTCACTCAGGTCCTGCAAGAAAGACAGAGGAGTGCCTCTGGACAACAGATCTGCTACTGTGTTCAAGCCTCCCAGATAGTGTATTGCTCTTAAAGTGAGAAGGCATTTTCTCCAAACTCATTGGAGCTACACTTTCCAGGAGGATCTAGTCACACTGGAATTCCATCATGTTGGGCCACAGCCCACTTAAGAAGTGGGTGAGACCACATGCTCCTTTCTTCTGAAGACAATGGAGGGTCTCTTCACTCAGTTCCCCACAAGGCTCAGTTTTTCACACAGGTGCTTAAGTGTCAGCAAAAAGTGCAATAAATTGTTAATATCCTGTAAGTCTGTGTTTGTGTGTGTGTGTACCTGAGATCGATGTGTGTTAGCTGCAGTAATTTGCAGATATCAGGAGAACAGCAGGTCAGTTTGTTGAAACTCAGGTTGACGTCTGCCAGTGAGGAGTGGAATTCCACCATTCTGCACACATAGCACACACATTTGGTTAGTCTTAACTGCACACACTGATTTTTGTGGAAATATAACAGGCTTGTTAAGATGAACAGGCATCACACCTCAAAACAGGGTTTGAGCAGGTGGTAGCAGCAGCTGGTGGCAGTGACAAAAAGCTTTATAGTCTGTGCACTAAGTATAGCACTAAGCCAGTACTCACATCCTGATTAACAATTTGGTAGTTTATCAGCTCATACTTAGTATTTGAAAATATTCATCTTCATGATAGAGCATATTAAACCTTTGATCATCATGTCAGTAGTAGTATGAAGATGGATTGACATTCAGCTTGACAGTTACACATTGATGATGACAGCACTATCCATTTTGAGTGTAGGTGTGTGCAATTGTGTGTGCAGTGGTGGTTTTTGTGTGTGTACCTGGGAGGTATGGAGGTCAGCAGATTTTTGCTGAAGTTTACTGTGGTAATGCTTTGATCTGCTGCAGCATCAAACAGCTCGTCTGGAATAACACCTGCCTGCTTCTCACTGAAGACATACATGCATGCGCACACAAACACAAACACACACACACACACACAGAGTTACTAGAGCACAACAATAAGTCTTGAATCTGAAAGTTGCTTCTATGCTGAAATCAATTAACATCCAACTCTGTTGTTTAAAGGCCCAATATTTTATAAAGTGAGATGTCATTGTTTTGGTTTTTTTTTATTCTGAATCAGGTTTAGTTTCTATATTTATACTGTAGGAGAATCAAAGGACACAGTGTGTATTCAGAAACAACCCATCAGTACTTGATGTCACAAAAAAGCACCATCTACCCAGCCCACCAGCAGCCAGCATTCAACTCTGAGCTCTGTTTACCTAAAATCTGCTATATTTGTATTTGATCCCACAGAAAACACAGCCAATCAGAGGAGAGTCTCAGAGCTTCTAACAGCTCAGCGCACTGACCTGTTATTGCTCAAGCTCAAGAAACTCATCTAAGAAGAATGTAAAATAACAGCACAAAGGTTTGTGGCTCTTAAACCCACAAATATATAACAATAAAAATTTTCAAAACAAAGTTGGACAGCGCTTTACAGCTAAGAATAAAACCTATCTGATATCCAATTATTTATGTCGGTTAAGCAATTATGCTGACTGACCGTTGAGGTACACAATTCCTAATGTCAGCAAAATATCAAAATTCCAAAAATTTGTAGATAAAGGGTGGCTTTGATATCAGTCGGTAGTTGTCGACCATGTATGGCTGAACACAAGCAGTTTTAAAGTAGTCCGGGACGCAGCCAGTAGTTAGTGAGTTATTGAAAAACTTTTCATGATCTTCATTACAATCAACAGGGACACCAGGAGTGGGCTGGTTAACGAGCAAATCAACTATTTTGAATAGAAATCTGGGGTTATGCTGGTGTGCAGAGATAAGTTCTGAGATAACAAAACTTTAGTTAAAACAATGGAAATGGTAACTTATGGGACTTTTAAGTCTATTCAGTTCAGTAACTTTGGTGTTGTACTCTTATTTCAATGAGTCATGATAAAACTGTACTCAGTACTGAGATCTGGGAACAATGACACCAGTCACTAATATTTCCTCACTGCACAGTGTGTATGCACACTGATGTTTGACAGCTGGACTGGACAATTTGTTCCATTTACCAGAAACCACTATTTTGGATGGGATATGGTTTATTCATCACCAGGTTGAGGTGTGGCATCAGTAGAGAGTAAAAGGTAAGTACAGGTAAATAAATAGGAAATTCACTGTAATAGACAAATGAATGTCATGCACCTCAGGTAAAGAGAAGTGATCTCTATTCTTGAATTTGTTTTGGGGAAACAAAGTGTATGTGACGCAAAAGGTCTTTCACTCACCTGTACACCAATGACTTGAGAGTTTTAATGTTGTGTACATTGATGCTAGCCTGGCTGGGTAACGTCATGGCTGTGTCTCCTTCATTTTCTATCTTAGGCTCCTCTGCAAACACATAAACACAGACACACACTAAACTTCAACACATTCAGTCAAACTTAAACATCCAACCCATGTAGGCATATAGTCTGCATATAATCTTAACTCAAAGTCCACTGACTGGCCTTTTCAGTAGGACACTGTATGGCCAATGACCTTTCACCTCTTCCCAGTCGATTCTATTGGTCTTGTGTTCACCAAAAGCTAATGTTTCCACTGTTCATTCCATTATAAAAGATATCACCACATTTCTATGAAAGCAGATGACTTCCTTCTGTTGGAACTTGGCTTCCACATGCAGAGCATATACACTGATCATCCAAATCATTATGACCACGTGTCCTAATATTCTGTCAGTGGCAGGCAGGGCAAATTATCCTGCTGAAACAGGACACTGCCATTAGGGAATACCTGCAACAATGTTTAGGTAAGTGGTAAGTCTCAAAGCAACATCCACATAAATGTCTAGAGTTCAGTTATAGGGTGTCAAATGGTGCATGTTAATACAGATTCCCTCTGACTTATAGGGCTCTATCTTAGACCTGGTGCAAATCAGGGTCAAAATGCAATGCAGATGTCCTTGATACATTCAATCTCTTTTATGTTCAGTGGTCAGAACTGTTTAAAATCAGCACAAAAAGTGAATGTTACCTATAATTCTTCCTCGTAAATATTTCAGGAGCTCATTGGTTCCTTTCTGTGAAAAAAAACAACAGAAGACAAGTAAAAGAAACATGTTACTGAAATTTCATAAACACATAACCCTACCTAACCACTCTGCTGCGATCACCAACAGGTGGAGGCTGGTACAGTGAAGTGGGTGAGTTTGGAGTGGAGGATTTCAGGGATGATGGTGCTGAATGCCGAGCTGAAGTCCATGTTCAGGATCCTTGCATAAATCCCTGCAGAGGTGATGTAGGACCTAATCCAGCCCCTTGTTGACTGGATCTTTCACATCACATTGTCAGTGACGGAAGGACACTTTGTATTTTCTGTCTGTCTGTATTTTGGGGGTTAGGGACTGAGGTTTGATCAGTTGAAGTAACTCAGGGATTCTGGATGATTCTGCTCTGTGTTTATTATCTGGTTAGCACAGTTTTGTAAGGCATCACTGACACAGGCCTGAGGTGGGATCCAAACACTGACCAGAATGAAATGGTAAATAAAATGGCTTACAGTTAATGAAAATGGTGTACAAGTGAGGGTTCCATAAATCAATTTACTAACATTTATCAAAAACTGTTTTCTGTACATGCTCTGTTGGTGTCTTTGATGTGTCACTTACAGTAAGTAGGTCTCTCCTGATTCCTCGCAGAGGATTTCCCTCCAACAGTAAAACCTTCAGATTGGGCAGCAGGCTTATAGATGCTGGAAGACTGAGAAAAAATTGACTGCTAGTATGTGTTCTGGATGACTCAACAAGGCTGTGTTAGTGTTGGTTTAACCAGTGGGAAACCTTCAGCTCCAAACATTAATATATTGTATTTAATTGATCTCATTTAAAAATTTTCCTTTAAAATTCTATTTTTAATCTGGATTTCTATCATGTTTACTTCGGAAATAAGAGTTACTATCCTAAAAAATATCAATACAATAGTTCTTTGCAGTGGTCTTCGAGAGCTCTTTTGTTGTTGTATAAAGGTAAATGTCTTCATGATTTAGAGAAAAGAAAACAGCTTGTATTCAGAAACTAAACCGTAAAACATGCCATGAGGACATCTGCAACTTTGTGATATGACAACAAACTCATCATTGTCCTCCAACATACTTCCATTTGCACTAGAAAATTGTTAAATATGGGACTTTTAACCTCCTGAAATAGAATATTTTAAAAAATAAAAAATATAATAAAGTAATTAAATATCAAATTCAACCCAAGAGTCCATCCTGGTGAAAGCTAGAGTGGTGCAAAGGCTACTAGGTATATCTGTTACTCCATGGATGCTTCAATCACAGGACATATGCTCATGGGCACAGTTAACTGCTATGTGTGGTGATGGTGTTATAATAACAGGGGCCTACGTGGTAATGTCATTGTTGGTAAGGTCGAGGCGTGAGAGATTGTTCAAAAGGGTGATCTGCTCAGGGAGGGTTTTGATCTTGTTGTCTCGGAGTTCAAGGAGCGAGATGGCTGCAAGACAGGTCAGCTGCTCTGATTCCAACTGCTCAATCTGGTTGTTCCCAACATATAGCTCCTACACACACATACACACACATACACACACATACACACACATACACACACACACACACACACACACATACACACACATACACACACATACACACACACACACACACACACACACACACACACACACACACACACACACACACACACACACACACACACACACACACACACACAGAGAGAAAGTAGCTATTAGAGGATGGGAACAGAACAGAACGTGGTCAGCCATTATGTTGTAGCAAAGATTTCTTTATAAACCTATAAATAATTTATAAACCTCTAAATAAACCCTAACCCATCTTTAATAATTTGGCTATAGTGATTAAGTTGTCGGATTTTGGCTTGTTTCATAATAAAAGACAAAAGAACTCTCAATAACTTATGGGTTACTGGTTCACATAGGGTTCGGATAGGGCAGCATCTAGGTCCGAGTCCAGTTTTAATCCATCTTTGCAAGTTTACAAGAAGAGTTCCCAGTGGCTTCACACCATTACTTATTTAAGAGATGTCAATACATATTGTAGTATCAGATCAGAACATACATTCAAATACTGACTAATTACAGATCCAGTGTTTTTGGATGCTTTGGAGGCCTTTCTGCTACAAGAACAACTCTAGCAGAATGCAAAATCTGGTTATGAGTCTACTGCCATTGGCATTATCCCACCATAAAGGGGTTTGGACCTTGGAAAACCCCAAAGGTTGTGTGCTATATTTACCTTGAGTGCTGGTGCAGGGAGTGGTGGGATACGGCAGAGCTTGTTGTGTCTGAGATAGAGCTGTTCCAGAGCAAGCATCCCTGAGAGGCTGGCAGGGATGTCAGTCAACTCATTTTTGCTGCAATCCAACATCTTAACATCTGTCAAATGATGCCGGACCTCAGTCAATGACACAGACTTCAAAACACACACATTCAACTCAAGACAGATCAGAAAGGTAGTCAAGTACATTCAGGATAATCTGACAGCAAGTTTGTCATCCCTCCTTCCTGCTGCATGCCATTTAGCCACTGGTTATTCAGCAGCAGGGGTGAGAAAACTAAGGCAAACAGAGGAAGCAGTAGGTATGATGCTGAATCTCTATAAACTTATTATCTAAAGGTGGGGAGAGTTTAATGATATCAACAACGTTTTCAGCTTTATGAGTTTTGATTTCATCCACTAAAAGCGGTGTTACAAATGTGTTTATCAGACTGTATTCTTGACAATGCTTTGTTTATATTCCAAACAGGGGTTGATTCAAGTCAGCAGAAGTGGCATGTGTTGTCCTGTGTGGCAAAGTGAGAGAGTGTGGAAACACACCAAGCCAGCAGAAAACTGGCATAAAGTGTAACTGTGCAGGCGCACCAACTCGTAACAGGCACAAAAACTTGAACAAGATATTTACTTTGATGCACAGGGCTCTAGCAAAACTACAAGGGGCCCTTCTGAAAAGCTGAATGTGGCTAAACTCTTACAACTTTACCAAGTAAGCTTCTGGACTGGCCAAGTAAATACATGCAAGGGCACATTCTTGGTTAGGCGCTTTGTGACATGACATTACAGTATGTGCAGTTGCTAACTCTGTCCTCTCACAGCAAGAAGTTTTTGGATAAAACTCCGGGCCTTGGGCCTTTCTGTATGTTCTCCTTATGAAGAGAGGCAGACAGGCAGATATACACAGCAAGCTGGTCTTACTCTTGAGCTGGGCCAGAGAGTCAGGTAGACAGCTGAGCTTGTTGTCACACAGGTTCAGTTTTTGCAGGCAGGTGAGACCTCCCACGCCAGATGGCAGGCCCTTCAGATGGTTGTTGGACACGTCCTTTAATAAATCCCAACGAAAAGGGACACCTCTGTTAATGAATCACACAACATAGTAGAAAGAGCCTAGATAGAGTATAATACACTCCATAAAGCTTGTGTTAGTTACCAGCTCAGTTAGGTTCTTTAGCTGCTCCAGTTCCTCTGGCAGGCTCTCCAGCAGGTTCTGCTGAATTGTGAGGCTACGGAGGTTCTTCAGAGTACACACCTCTACTGGCAGTGTTGTCAGCTTGTTATGGCTGCCCAATATTACAAAAGATCACAAATTTCAGTTTATAATCAAACACAGCATGCGGCATTCAATCTGGAGATACACTGGCACTGAGGACAGTGAGGAGAAATTTGGAGGGCAGAATTAAAAGAGCAAAGGCAGAGGACGTTCTTTAAATTTAGGGCCATTTTTCTACCAGTGACCCTGAGAACATGTGGGCTGGCATAAAAACATTCCTCACAACAGCAAAAGAGACAATGAATGCCCCTGTGACCCATCTCTCCCAGATGCCCCCAACTAATTCTACGCATTTCTTTTAAGAGGTTTGGGAGATTAAGCTATCACTCATATATAGCTTTTTTTTTAATCTAAAGTATATGCTGTGACAAAAATATTACCACACCCTCATGCTCTATTATTCAACTCAAAAGCTCAGATACTTAGAATATCAGATCTTCAGTGTAGGTGTCAATACCTGAGTCGCAGTTGCTGGAGTTCCTGTAGTTCTCCCACAGCGCTGGGAAGACTGCTCAGCTGATTGTCATGGAGCTGCCAGAGCAAATAAACATTTGAGATCATATAAAATAGCAATGCTTACAAAATCAACAAGTAATAATAATCAGCAACAAGAGATGCTCTATTCCCTAAGTCAATTAATGAATCAACAGGAATTAGTCAGTTTTTGAAAGTTTAACTGAAGTTATTATGGGACCATAAAAAAAAAAACAACAACTCAGAATTTGTTGATCTTAGATTAACGTTCTGGGTCCACCAATCAAAATAAGCTTGATCCGTTTATGACATTCACTTCACACGCATTACACCACCTTTAACAGATGGCAAATGCAGTTTATTGCTTCAAGAATTTGAAGATAACATTAAGCATTTTTAGGCTCTTGGCCTCTATAATAGGTGCAGTGAAATGGGGACAGGAAGATAGGGAGAGAGAACGGGGATGATAGGCAGCAAAGGACCCCAGCCTGAACTAAGCATTCATGGGAAGTACTCTCCCAGGTGAGTCACCAGTGCATCCAGCATACATTGCATTAATTTCTACTTAAGTTTACAGTTGAGTTTAAACAACTCAAAGTAAATCTCAGAATGTGAGATGATGGGGAAATTTTCTGTCTAAGGCATTACTCACGTCCAGTGTAGTCAGAGCAGGCAGCAGTCTAATGTCCTCAGACAGTTGTGTGAGCAGGTTGGATGAGAGCAGCAGTTTGGTCAGGTCGGTTTGTTCCCACCAGCGGTCTGATGCTCCAAAGGACACATTGTGCTGGGCCTCCTCTGGGGTGTCCACATTCAGACGGTACACACTCTGAGGGACTAACACAAGTGTTCATACATGCACACATGTCAAAATGTGTCCAGAAAAAGATATGACATTAGTTCAATACCAATATTCATGCAAATTTTACAGTTAAACTGTATCCCCTGCTAAGTAGAGTTTCCCTATGACTAGACAAAACAAATGAAAGCTAAGAAAAGCCCTTAAAGCAGCGGTGCTGTATCAGTGTCAGCGGCTCCTGAGGCTCCGGGTCCGGGTACCTTCAGCCAGCCCTCGGCCGGACAGGTTCAGCTGCCCGCTCTTCCTGGCCGCCTTCAGCAGACCGGAAGGGACGGCTGGCTCGGTGTTCTCCGTCCTAAAGCCCGCCAGAGAGTCCACCTTCTCGGCCTTTCTGAAACGAGACATTGTGTTTGCATTCAATGAAGCTACTCTCTGTGACACCGAGTGTGTTTATGTCTCCACCCAAACTGTCCGCGCTCCGCCCGCCGCCAACGACTAACGTCACGCTTCCCTACGGAACCTTTCAAAATAAGAGCGCTACTCGGCTGAAATGCGCGGTTTTATTCTGAAGGTTTCAAGGATCCACATCCCAGCAGTGCGATATGACAAAAAGTACGTTTAGTCAGGAGTACAAGTATGATACGGTATCGGTCTTCTTTCCTCTGTCCCTCTTTATTTTTTCCAACTTCATCAAAGTTTTAGTATTTTGCAAATTCAAACAGAAAAGCCATCTGACGGTATGAAAGGTACATCAAATTGAGCCCACCTATCACCTTTAGCAGTTGCAACCTTAAAGTCATTCATATTTTCATATATATAAAATCATTATTTATATCAGAGGTCACATTGGGACCTCAGTGTCATTCCCCACTCACTTTCCTCCATTTCCTGTCACTCTTCAAGCTGTCCTGTAGAATAAAGCCATAATAATGATAATAATAATAATAAAACTACACATAATACCTTAATGCTCTCATCATTTCTGAGTATTTTATGTTTGCTCAGACTACCAAACAAAACTGCAATGAAGCAAAAGAACATTCAAACTTGTCCCACAGCAATCAGTGCTTTGCCATTATAATCCATCTCTTTCTATATTAGTTTAGTGGTAAATGCTGTTGAAAGCATGGTGATTCATACTTATGTCAGATCCTATCTATATATTTTTAAAAAGCATATACAGGATCTACTGTATTGTGTTTAATGTGTAAGTTTGCATCAATCCTATTCTGAGTCTTCTGACTCTTGGCCTTTGGATATGGATATGTGAGTGTGTTTGTCTATCAAGTATAACAGAGACAAAAGAACAACACCAACAGAATAATTCACTATATTTGAAACACCTGCAGGCTAACCAATCGTCCAATAAGACACAAGTACAAACATGAATTCACAAGCAGCATTACATAAAACAACAACATTGAACCTTTTACAAAAAGTATTCTCTTTAACTTCTGTGCAGTGAGATAAACAGAGACAGCATGGGTATTGGATCAGTATCCACAGAAAGCCTCAGTTGAGATATTTATATAAATTAGGGTGGACAATTGGATCAAAACCAGCATGGTAAGTGTCACTTTTGTGTTTGTACTGAATGTATTTAACAGTATATTTGAAGCTGAGTTACCAAGTAGGCAAAATGGGCAACCACCTCTCAGTCTCAGACTCCAATATGATCTAAAGTGTCCAGATCAAAGTGTTGAAACAGATTTCTGATTAAACAACACTGTAAATTTCTATGGTAACACTGTGTCCTCTAACACATAATATACATACAGATACATGACTCACAATGGCCTACATTTTTATTTAATTTTGAGGATCGGTACCTGTAATACTTACCAACCAACTTTTTCCACCAACTGATGGAAAAAAGCAAAAGGCTGCTATAAAAGTTTTTTTTGCACCACTTGACTTTTTAAGTACACAGTAATACACAGTAATACACATTACATTTTCTGTGTGTGGTTGTTTGAATTAATAATCTTTTATTATTTTTTATGACTGCGCTATTGTTTATAAATCAATCCCCAGTTTGTCTGTTTTTCAGCTTTGTCTAGCCTTTAGTAACAGGAACCCACTGAAAACTGCTTACAAGCACATAACTGTTAATAGACACCTTTATTGCTGTGAAAGCAAAGATCTTTGCTGTGAACTTTGACCACAATTAAAATCAAGTGTGTGTGTATGTGTGTGTGTGTGTGTGTCAGCAGTCAGTTTAAGCTTAAGGTCCATTGATGGTTAATTTTTTCATTGATTGACTGTATTCAGGGATGGATCTGTCTGTAGTTGTGCTTTGTGTGTTGCTGTGTGCGGCCAGCTGCTCTGCTAACCAAGGTAAAAAACATGTTTTCCTTACACATATAAATAGCACATTGTTTTTCTGTGTGAGCTTGTGTGTTTGCCATTACAGGAAAAAAAACAATGATAGCAAAATCCTTTTGTGAACACAACATTTGGCATGTTATTTTTGCTTCACCTGCCACCGTGTTACAGTTGGAATAGAAAGTTTGAATGTTTTTTTTCCCCTCAAAATATTGTGACGCTTTTCTAAAATAGTTTAATTTTTTATTCCAACATTACAATATTGTATTGTAAATTTACAATGTGTCACAAATATAACAACTTCCCATAAATATTCAAAATTTTACACTTTAAAACACGTGTTTTTCTCCATCTTAAAAACACATCAACATTTCAGTGCCCTTCTCAACATTTGCACTGATACTGAAAATAGTGGAACTCACTTTTCATCACGGTAATACTAATGTTTTTCTTGAGCATGGCTCAAGGGAAAAACATGTACAAACCAAGCAGATATAAAGCAGAGCAAAAAACAAACCACACAGAGGCTACAAGAACAAATATGGGAGTGCTCTTATCATGTGCTGTCAGATAAATGCAATAATCAGTTCTCACTTTATCATCACAGATCAGATTTAAAGTGAGTCATATCTCTTTTCACCAAATTGCAAGCCTCTATATTTTGACGTTCATGTTCTGCTTTTTAGCATGTTTCAAGTCAAAGACAGTGAGTTTAATAACCGATAATATGTATGAATAGATGCAATGTAATTGCAATCACACTCAGTAGCAGTAATATATTATGTAGTCAACACAACATTATTGCAAAAACACCCAGTTGTCATTATTACAATATTACATGAGCACTGAGTAATCCTTACTACATTATTACATGAGCATTCAGTAGTCTTTACACCTTAGTGTACCAAGTTTGTGAAAAATCTATATTGATAGAAACTTTATTAACATGTCATTGTGTCATGTTAGTAATGCAATAAATAGTGCATTTGTTTGTTCAGGTGTGCGGAGTGGGCTGAAATCTGGATCAGGATCTCAGTCAGTGACTCTCCAGCCATTGCTGTTTGGTCTGACAGCTGTGGTTGGATTCCTCGTCATCGTTTTCATCATCCTAGTTGTTCACAGACTATTCAGGAAGAACAGGTCGGCTGCCGACACATACACACCCTGAATAGCTGGTCATACTGACCTGTCTCAGTAGTTCAATTCCCACATTTCTACATAAATTAAATGTAATAAAAATATATAAATATGTAAAGCACTACTTGAGATATCAAAATAATAAGTGATTTAACTTTGTGACAAGTGACGCCCCAGATGAAAGGTGAAAAGTAAATACCTGTTTGCTCATGGTTGTCCTGTTTTGTAGGGAGATTGAAGACGGATGGGAATATGAGAAGACTGTAGAGTTTGATGCAGATACCAAACAATCCCATCTCTGAAAAAGCACAGCTCACCAACCTGCAATCTAATCAAAGCCACCTACTCATGTCTAACAAGTCTAGCTCTGCTCTTCTTAGTGAATAATATGGTTACATGAAATTCAGTTCATTAGCAAGTCATTATCAATGTCTCCAGTGTTATTTGTAATAAATATGAAGTGGGCTTAGCTGCATTGATTCTCTCGTTTGTCTTTTCTGCCACGCTGTTCTTTTACATTTAGTGACCAAAATGGAAAAAAGAAAATCAAATGGTTATTCATTTTTCATTTTACAACACAAAAATACATTTAAAAACTGCTTTTGTTGGTTTCAACTGATGTAAAACACATTTGCATTGTTGTAGAACCTGACACCCATCTCAAGGCTAAGTTGATTTCAGACCCACAAGTGTACCCATGCATATGACCTCATGTTACTGTACCAATTATTGTTCAAAGCCACAGGAGATCCCAAATTTCCAGGTCTGTCTGGGAAATGAAGAATTTTTCACTGGACACTTTTTGACAGATGCACACATGAAATACAATGATTCTTCTGTTTGACTCTTTTATGACCACCAGAGGTGCCCATAACACAGATAAACAACAATGAAGTTTAAAGCACATCAGTCACCATGAGGGAACCTTTCATAGAATGAAAACAGTTAAAATAAAACAAAAATTAATAGTAATATTAAAATTCCTTTGCATTAAAACACACACTATACATTACACAGCATAAAAAAAGACCTATAGTTGTCACATATTATTTTAATCACTCACAAACTTTTTGTTAAACAATCAATGGAACTGTAGGCTACACAAAATATACTGCATGATTTTGTGGTCAAGATAAATTATGGCTGTAGTTAAAGGTTTGGTCCACAGAGAAATATAGCCTGCCTCCCAAAGAAGTCATCACACCACAAGCCCAGTCCACCTGGATCAATATGCCTGAATTGGTTTCCTTGAGTTTCTACCTGAAACGTTCTATATTTTTATTTCATCACTCAGAAAACAGTCAACCAGTCAGAAAAGAGGCTCAAGAAAACATTGAGCAGAAAAGACGAATCAAATAAATGACATGTCTAAATGATATCAATACGCTAAGATGTCAAAGAGCAGGATATATGGTCACATATTTTTCCCCTTCATGAGTTACAGATCTGACTGATTTTCAGAGGTGTTTTTGCAGAATAATATAATGTCACAAGGAGGTTGACCTTTGACCATTTGGATTTGATATGACAACTTAATTTTATCCTAATAGACGTTTGAGTTAAAATGAGTCATAATCAGTGAATAATTTTGACAATTATGGCAAAAAAAATGTTTTGTGATGTCACATCACAGTAACCTTGACTTTGACCGACAAGTTTTTATGAGTTCATTCCTGAGTGGAAATGTATGATTTTGGCAAAACTTGAGGTTTCCTCAAAGTGTTACTGAGATATCATGTTCACAAGAATGGGATTTGCTTCTGTACATATGTAAACATTCTTTCAGAAGTGTCTCCACAGATTATTCCAGAAATGACTGCTGATCATACAACTATGACTGTTTATTGAACATGTCACAGAAACCAAAGCCACTGCTGAGTCTGCTCAGTAATCCATGTTATGCTAAATGAATTGTACATCATAAACTCACAGTTTTCTGATCCTGCCCACTAAAGATGACTGTTCCAAAAAATGTTAAGTATATACATTCAAGCATGTTTCACAGAACACCTTATGTACGGTGACTGGGTGGGTTGATAAGCTACAAAAAGCTGAGCTGCAAAAACAGAAAAAGTCCAACACATTTTGAAGTCAAAGGGTACTGAGAGAGCTGTTCTGCTCTGTCATTCAGTGAGTGTGAGGTCTGTTTGGGGATTCAAGCAGTATGGTGTGTGCGCGCGTGTGTGCGCGCGTGCGTGCAAGCGTGCGTGCGTGCGTGTGTGTGTGTGTGTGTGTGTTTGTTTGTTCTATCCTGTAATTTTCTCTCTTTATGTCTTGTTGTTTTTCTGGACCAACATTGTGATTGGCTTAGTGCTTCTGTGTTTAAGTCTGATTGGCTGGATGTTTACACCTCTGAGGGAGGTTAAAACGGCTAGTTAAATGAGGGGGTGGGAGCCTGGAGCTGATTGACTGGACTACTAATTACAAGATTGTGTTTTAGTTTATCTGCATGTGTGTGGGGGTATGTGGGTTGTTTCACATCACTAAACCTTCAACAAGGTTCAAACCTCTTCTCTCCACCCCCATGTCCAATCTCTTATCCTCTCCTGTAGATGTAATGCAATTTCACTGAAAAGAACAATGAAGAGCTATGCTACCATAAATAATGATGCTGGTTAAAGACAAGCCTAAAAGCAGCAGTGAGACTTCTGGTGGAGGAGCCCTGACCTTCTCACAGTGGGCTGTGGTTGGTCTGATCCAGAGACCTCAGGTCCTCAGCTGAGAGGCTCTAGCTCTGTGGGCTGACATAGACACTAACCTGACCACACTGTCACCACACCCTGAAAAACCCTTGGTCTTTTTCATAAGGGTTCTCTGCTGAGGGTAAAGGTTCTGCAAATTGGTTCCTGGACCCAAATGCAGACAACTAAAATAAGGGTCCTATAATAACAAAATTAAACTCTCAATCAGAGAACAGACAACCACGAGCCCTGAGACAGGCGAGACATCAGTTTTGCCTGCATCAGCACAGCTGGGCAGCTGTGTCATCTCTACAGTGATGGGAGCCACAATGTCCTCGGCTTCATGGGCGCCCACAGAATCCTGATAGAATATCCAGATGAGTTCCCCAAAAAGGGTACTGATCAAGGCCTTCCATGTCAGAATCTGACAGGAGGGTGTGCAAAGAGACCTGGAAGGTGTGAACTCACTGCTAGTTGACCAGGAAACTGGCTAAAGGCTGACTGAGGCTGTGACTGCTGGAATCGGCTTTAGCTGTAGGACTCCCAGAGTCAGTGTTTGGGCTCAAGGCTGGAAGTTCAATGACTGGAGCTCTAGCTGGAGGCTGTCTGAGATTTAGCCAGCCTGATGATAGCTGACTGGGGTGGATGCTGGAAAACACATGGCACTTGGGGTGTTCTGAGCCACACAATCCTTCAACCATGGTTTCCTGGAACCTTCCTTTTGTGCCTTGCTCAGCAAAGTGTGCTGCTATTTAAGACAAATGTCAGCTATTCATGGTACAACAACATGAGGGTTCACGCAAAACTTCTTATTTGTAGAATTTTCTGATCAGGGGATTTTACTATGAATGATGAGAACAATGATGGCAGCTCATATTGTGCCTTTTGTGAAAAAAGAGTGCATTTTTCAGATAGGAGGTTTTGCTCTTCAGCCATTGATATGACAATTCAGTCGGCTCTTTTAAAAAGAAGTCCATTATGAAGAAGGTCCATTTTGTCATGTTGGAGAGAGACAACTGCACTACAATGCAGATGATACATAAACGGGTAAAGTTGGGAAAAAAAGGTCATAGTAACAAGAATCTTTCAAACCTTGTCCAAAAACATGATGAAGACAAGACTTGAGACACAAAAACACAAAAACAAGGTAAACATAAGACAAAGACAGGAAGTCAAACTAAAATAACAGACATAAAGGAAGTTCAGTGATGATAGTTAAATTAGTCTTATGGTGTTGTTAAACTATGTAGTGTGTAGTGTAGTGTAGTGCCTTCTAAAACTGGCTTAGTTCACAATTACAAAAAGATATATATAGTTTAATTTTCTGAGCTGGCTATCCTTTCTCCTGCCATTCTCTATCAACCATATCCTGACTCTCTGAAAGCATTTAGAATCACATTATGCTATACTAAAGCCACTTCATGGCATTTCTATGCTTACCTGTTTGCCTCCAGTAAGGAAAGGTCTGTTTTAATCGATAAATACATAGTGATATAGTGGTGAAATTTACAGAATATGAGTCACACTTAAACATGATATGAGCTTCTCTTTATGTCAAGTGATTAAAATGAGTTTTTTTTTGTATGTCCTCATTTATAGTGGCTGACCACTCATCACTTCTGCACCAGTGCTCCAGCTGCTGTTTAAATTGATCTAAATCGACTGCAGGTAACACGGTGACTTAAGATAAGTAGGCTATTTCACGCAAGCCCAGTAAAATAACACAATCTGTAACTTTGGTCATATTTCAACATAGATATGTTTAGGGAAATGTTGTGATTTAGGCTCAGATAACTCCCAGGTAAAGGTAAATGAGCTGGGGTTATCATGGTTCAAAGAAGAATGACCTTGAAAAGGAAGATTGTGGGCTTTTAAGGAAGAATCTTAAGGAGAGGTAATATTATTATTATTATTTCAGTCACACTAAACAATAACAAAACCTCTTTAAAATGTATTAATAATTCTTCCCAAACAGTCAGATATCTGCCCATCGGCTATGCTTTACATAGTGTCACAAAAGTACAGTGTAAATATCATCCTATCCCAGGATACTTAAAAAACATCACCCGCTTATTTGTTAAGTGCAAAACTATCACTTTTGGATCACAGTTGCTACACAGCATCAATCCCACGTCAATGTCTGCTGCCATGGAGATTTACTAATGCTGCTGCCCAATAATAACACTTATAAGGAAACTTATAACCTACTTTGACACACGTTCTATCCCAGAAGTTGTGACCTACACGTCTTATTGTGCCACAAAGGTTGCTTTGTCAGAGTCAAATATAGAATTGAAAATAAACATAAAATAGGTCTCCTGATCTGAATGAGGATATGAGGACAGCAACTATGGTTGAACTAAGTTGAGTTGCAGAAATGTTTCAGGTCCTCAGCAGCACCATTTTTGTTCAGAGGGTGTGAGGAAGATGGAAGGAGGGAGAGAGAGTGAGTAAGAGACAAAAACAGAAAGGCCAATGCCATTATTTTAAAACGGGCAATGAGTCATAGTGGAGGGACTCAGACCGACCATATGTCATGATAAAAACTGTTCTGACCTTTTTGTTTAATGTTTTAACCGTATATGATAAAACTCTTCTGAGAGCACATGTTGTAGTTGAGTGTTTGGACAGCTGGGTTGAGAAGCAGTTGTGTGTTTCTACTAGCTCCTAATCCATCCCTTCAAAGTCACAGCCCACTCAGAGGAATGAAAAGAGGGGTGGTTGGCTGCTTGGTTTTGTTGGTGGCTGGTGCTTTTTTTTTGCACAGAAGGACAAGAGGTTGATTGGGCATTTTAACTGGGAGTTTCTGTGTAAAGACATTTGAACTGCCCTACATGTGCTGAGAGGAGCTGGTGAAACAACCCAGGAATCTATTCAGGACTCAAAAACTACTACTGCAAAATGATGTGAGGACCCAGTACAGAGAATTAGACATGGATTATCAGAGGAGGATTGGTTAACAAAATCCATACGTTGTGTGGTGTGTTACTTAAATTTTAGCTCCCGTATGAATCTTTTACTGCAAATATTTTTCTGTGGTTTGCCGAGGTTTTGGCATGCAAAAAATCCTGAATAGACATTATAACTGGAACACATGGTGAACTTTTTTACCTGGTGATGTCTCGATTCAGTGGGAGTCCAGCAGGAGTGAGAGGAGACACGGTGCTGGATTGAACAGGATGCCTTCACTAATTCAAAGGTGTGTTCGTTTCTGAGAATGTGTTGATATGCCTGACCAGGAACACAGGCTGGCTATAAATCTCAGATGCAGCTTAAAGGTTCATCTTTCTTATTTATTTTAATGTAAGTAACGCATGTGGGATCTTGGTTTTCAATGAGGTTGAAGTTCACAAAGTCACCAGCTGTTTCCTCTGAAGTCATAATGCACCTCTGAAGAACTTCACCTTTGCACTGGAATCAGAGCCTTACCAAAACTGGGATCTACAAGGATTGGATTGAACTCAGAAATAGATTGTGAACAACAACAACAACAACAACAGCAAAAAAAAAAACGGACAAAGTTTGGAAAACACTGAGAACAGTGGCCATCCTTTCGTCACACAGGATATACCACAAATACTGTTTTACTCCAACGCTATGGTTGTTTGACATTTCAACAGCTCCTTTTTGTTGTCATGGCGATGTCAGCTACACCAGGAGGATGTGGTGAAGCAGACAGCTCAGTAAAGTGGCAACTGTGTTATGATGTCACTGCCAAGACATGGTGGATGGTGAGTCTGACTTCCTTAAGGCCCCAAAAAGCAATGTGGTTATATATGATATATTTAATAAGATCTCACTATGTATTAGATTTTCAATATATATTTACAATTGACACCTTGGACTTTTTGACCCATTGAGACAATTTTGGATAGTAGGATTAAATGAGAATTGAAAAGTTTTCAGTAGTGATAACCACACTGGGAATCAACAGCAAAGACTGCTTTATCTGCTTGAGTCCCTCTGGCTCTATGTGGGACTGACATGTGAAGGGTGCATTCAGGTGGCTTTAAGTACACACATTTGATAACTCAATTGTTTCTATTGTTCATATTTAATGTATTTCAATGGTTTACGTGTATACTAAGTATTATCTACAGCGAGTTTAGAACATACACACCTAGTGTAAGAATAGACTGATCCTTTGCATGTGTTTGATAACCAGCTCAGACAGTGATCTGGTGAGCTCAGTTCCAAGGAACTCAGTCTTCTAATTAATTTCCTGCTGCTTCTTTCTCTGTTCTTCTTCCCTCTAAGACTTCTGAGTAAGTGCTCACGATGAGATGTCTCTTGGTTCAAATGGCCCATTATTGTGTAGTTTCTCACACTGTAACATTTGCATATTTAGTCTCAGCACTCCTTTATTACTACAATCAGTTGCAATTTTATTTTCAATTTGTTTCTCTGCTCATCATATAGATTGGTAACCATAGCAGAAGTTAATTACTGAGTTTCTGACTGGGCACTAAAGATGATCAAAGAGATTAGGAACAGTTCACGTCATCACAAACAAAATTTAGACTAACTAAAATGGCATCTATCCATTGTGATGATGCCATTTTTGTAAAACTGCATCAAATAAAACAGTAAAGAATTGGGGAAATGTAAGGCTTCTGTTAAATTATAACAAAACAATAATTATAGAAATCACGAATCAAAATTATGAAAATTACATTTAAAAAATTTATTAATTTACAGAATTATATACAAATCTGATAGAGCTGAGTAAATGTGGGGTGTAAGCTTATTCTGTGGACATCACTATGAAATCTCTGACATTTAGATTTTTTTTTTAACTAGCTTATAACATATGTTTCAGTGATTTTATTGGTTTTCAATTCATTATATAGGCCAACTTGATAGTGAGTTTAGGATCTTTTTCAGTGTAATATAACAGTCACAGTATGTCATTAAAGATGAACATAACAGTAATTAAATGATGGCCAATAGAAGTGCTGACCAATAAATTGTATTTTCATCATTATTACAATATAAAATAAAATAACTCTGATTGGAACCGGTTTTGTATATATCAAAACAAAATAAAAGAAACAAAACATCTAGAGGATCAACGCTAAGACTGCCAACTGTCTTTGCTCTTGAAACCATCAACAGTGCAAATAACAACATCCTCTATTCACTACATGTTTAATATTGTTTACTATGTTGAGGTGTAAATGGTAACTCTGAGTGTAATCAAAACCTTATAGTCGAGCTTCATCAGGCCATCTGTTCAATACGTAGATGAAAGTAGTAGTGATAATACCAGGATCAGCTTACTTAGCTCACCGGCAGACGACGTCAAAGGGACTTTTTAAATTTATGTTGGGAGAGATTGTTGATTGTGGTGGAGCTGATTGTAATACATTGTTGCTTCTACTGCGGAAACTTTTTTTAAATTATTATTATGATCCTTTTACAAAAACCAACGAATAATGAAGAAAGACCCAGATCAGCTGATGAATTGATGAGATGATAGAAATTATACATGATATAGCACCACTAGATGAGATAAACTCAATCTCACCAACATCTGGAGCCATGGAGGAACAGTGTCAATTAGGTAGTGACTGCGAGGTTGGCTGGCATGATGATAGAGGAGCAGAGCGGAACTGTATATTCAAACTAAAGGATTTGTTTATCACAAGTCATCTTGTCATCACAGTATTGAGCCGTGTTACTCCCCGTTGCAGATTTTCCTCATATTTGGGCATGTATACCTTATAAGAAATAAAACAAGGTCAAATCTGATTCGCCTCAGTTATCTATCATCAGCCCTGTGTGGGTTTATTTGGACATGTGGCACGATTTTTGGATTTTTTTTTTTTTAAATGTATTAATAGCCGGTGTGTACGTCTCTCCTGTTATTGAGGTACATATTTGATAATAGACCAGATCAGTGAACATTGACAAACACAAACACAACACAGTAACTGCAGAAAAAGCTTTTCATTTAGTAGTCTTAAAACTCTGTGATGACGAGAGCATGTTAATTCTGGTATTCATCTACTTTCTAAAGGCTGTGATGAGCAGTAGCAAGGAATTCTTGAGGGTTTTGTTTTTTGTTGGTTTTTTTACAAAAGGACCATTGCCTCCCTATAACTCCAGTCCCATTTATGTTTAAACAACTAGCTGGGTGGCAAATGATGTGTAGGAGGGCAACAGGCTGTATGATCTTTATAATGAGGGGGGAGGTGGAAGGGTCATTGAGAGAAGAAGACAGATTGATTGGAAACTGGAAGCCTCTCATTACCAGCATGAAGAGAAAAAGCAGCAAGGACTCAAATACAATGGAGAGAAAGAGACGGGATACCTTTATATCTACTGCATGTTGTGACTAAAACACTAAAGCTTTACTTTTAAATTAACTTCATATGTCACTTCATACAAGTTGTATTGATTGATGCTACAATATTACCATCTAATCACTTTATGCCGTAAAAGCTTTCCATCTAAAAAATTTATTGAATTCAAAGAGACTGTGTTTGAATAATCACCAGACCTCAGTTAGTTTGGAAGTATTATTCTGGTGCTGTGTACCACTCTGTACTGTGTCAGACAAGGAGTATAGATTTATTTTTATAAGTAAATGTAGCAGAGTGTGTGTATATATGCTTGGTTAGATGTCTTGTGTACTAAGTCCTGCCAGTTGTTTCAAAGTGTTTCTCTCATCAGTTGGTGGCACTGGCACAACAAGATGAAGCTGCTTTCCCTTGGCTTTCAGGGTCAGTTTAAATGAAATCTTAGAGCTGACATGTGTTTAAGGTATATTAAAAGTGTAGCCACCAGCATGATCCTCAGATGAATTAACAGCATGTGCTCATGCTGTTTACATAGTAAGTCAGAGGTAGAAGTGCAAGGCCACACAAATTGAATTGCAGAGAGATCTGCTGGTACGCTACATATGGATGTCCAGCTGAGTAACGCTGGTCTGAGTGTACTTTTAAAAATGCTGCTGTTACCGTTCACTGGGAGTGGATTCTGGCCTATTCATCATATTAAATTGAAGGCATGTCAAGAAGGCCTCTGGATGATGACCAGAGCACTTGAGGGTAGATAAATAGTTCAGAGCAACACTGACTCTGGGCTTTGAAGCCAGGGTCACAGGGGCAATGTCAGCCAATCCCAGCTGACATTGGGTGAGGGTGGCGTACACCCTGGACAGGTCGCCAGTCCATTGTAGGGCCAACATACAGGGATTTCCAGTCATCATGCTGCCCTGGGCTTTGAAGTTCCCCAGTAAAACCTTTACATCTATTCTAAGATCGAGAGACCTCTATGGTTACACACTCACCTGACGTGATGCTGTGCTCACATTTCCGTGTATAGCAGCTGGTAGTCATTCAGTTTACCCTTGAGGTTAAATTAGCAGCCTGTAAGTCTGACTTTACCTTTGAAAAAAAGGCTCTAAATTTTTTACATTTTTAGGTGGTGACAAAACTTCATGACTGCCTGCTGTAGGTGATGGCTGCAAACTTTATTTTTTAATAATGATCCTGCATAATCATCAAAAACTCTTTCCTTTTACTGTAGTCATGCTGGAAATGTCACAGAGAGTCTGAAGATTCTATGAAAGCTACTTGTGCTTAGCCCTCTGACCATGTTCTCCAAATCCTCTGAACAGCTCCTATTTCTGCAGGGAGGCTTGTCGCTTGCTTTTTTTTCTCACTCTCTGTTTTAAGAGCATCAGCGATGCTAACATTTTAATCAGTGCTTGAAGTCAGCTACCAAGAATCTGAGATAGTGTCGAGGTGGTCTTGGTATAAACAGCAGTGTATGTGCATCCTTTAAGCTAAAAGTTCAAAAATCACAACTTAATATAACCATAGTAAAAGTCCAGCAGTACTATCCATGTGTAAGTCAAGTATCAAAAGCAAAAGTACTTAGTGCAGAGTTATTCCTGTATATGGGTTATCATATACAGCTCTGGAAAAAATTTAATGTTTATCAGTTTCTTTGATTTTATTATTTATAGGTAAGTGTTTGAATAAAAAGAAAATTTTTGTTTCATTCTATAAACTAATGAGAACATTTCTCCCATTTTCCAAA
Source organism: Remorina albescens (assembly GCA_034769265.1). Lineage (NCBI taxonomy): Eukaryota > Metazoa > Chordata > Actinopteri > Carangiformes > Echeneidae > Remorina > Remorina albescens. The sequence continues at coordinate 12,318,170 of CM068489.1, forward strand.
AAAATATTGACATTTAGAGCATTGTATTTATTGATAGTGAGGCAAACAACGCAGTACCTCAGTTTTACTTAATCTTGCCCACTGTAGTGTGGCATTAAGCATCACCAAGCCATCATCAGCAACAGGAGAGCTCACTTCTGAAATGGGTGCCATGGGTGAGATAACAGCCTTATCGCGTGATGTGGAATGCCCAGTTTTAGCATCTCTGGAGTGGTACGGTTTCATCACAATGACATGATACAACCTGGGCTGTTGCAACTGTCAGATGTTTGAATGAACTGTCAGATACAAGTGAGTGACTGCCTTCTGGTCATGGTGTTCCTTCATTTTCACTTAGGAAGAGGTCAGATCATCCCTAGCCAAAGAGCCGCCCAGTTGGAGCTGCTGTTTGAGCTGGCAACATACTCTGACCAGCCAACTGCTTTTTAAGGCGCTTTAGGGAACCTTACATCCAAAAACTAGCTCAGCTGGACTGACACCTAGTGACTCCTGGACCCCCTCAAAGGCAGCAACCAGAACTAGGTGTATACCATCATCCCAATCCTTACTAGAGCTATAGTAGAGCTTCCCGCATCATGGATTTCATGGCTTGGTGAAATCACTCAAGTGACCCCTGGCATTCGGGATGCTAACTGCTAGATGTTATATGATTAATAGCTAGAGATTTCAGGGCCTGTGCAAACAGCTTGGATTTGACATTGGTCCTTTGGTCGGTTTGAACCACCTCTGGCAGACCAAACACAGGGAAAACTACCAGGACGTTGTTGATTACTGGAACTGTAATTTTATCTAAGAATTTCAACCAACTAGTTTGTGAAACTGAATTCAGGGGAACCTTTTTTTCTGTAGCCATTTTCGCTTGCCCTTCTTTTGCTTTAAGCTCCCCATCATTGACCCTGCCTGAGAAATAGATCTGTTTGTAAGATTATCACGGCTGCATTTGCCACATCTTAGTAAAAACACTTCAGCTGTGGAGCTGTGTGGCTCCATCAGGAAGAGGCTGAGGTCTGTAAGCCCTGTTGATCAGTCTTAAAGCAAATAATTCCATCAACATCTGTCCGCTAGATATTAAGAAAAACCCAGGTCTGACATCCCTTTCTAGAGGTCTTTCCCTAAACAACACAAGGGCTGCCCTCTAGCAAAGACAGAGACAAAGAAGGGATCCCAATTGATACTTAGCACACACTAATATTAAAGAGCAGGTACTGTGCTTATTAGGAAATGGTCCAAATCACATAACTCCTCTGAAGGGGGAGGGGTTGGATGACCTTAATAATCTAAATCTTGCTCTTGGGAGAATCAGGACTATCTTTAGGAGTTACCTCAGATTGTATTGCAGTGTGGTGTCCCATGTTGCTTAAATAGATAGAGAGAGAGATATATACAACAATTGTAGGATGCAATAGCTCACATGGGGATGAATGTATTTGAAAACTACATGATTTTTTAAATATCAAAAATACTCTGATAAGCCCAGATAGGAAGTTTTATGTTGTCACCATTTGGGTTACATCAAGTGCTTCTTTGCTATCTGACTATATCAAGCTGCAAGCAGGTACAAACAATGCACTCATGCAATAGGCTAACAAAATTTTTACCCACAGCAAAAGTTCAGTACAAAGGCAGTCAGTCAGAACAGACAGACATACAAAAACACAGGGCAAAAGGCTGAGACACACACACACACAAATTGTTGATTACACAGGTGGCTTACATAGAGATGGGAGGGAGATGAAGCATCTGGTGCTGATTTGGACACAGGTGAGACACATATGGGGAGAAGCAGGTAGTCACATAGGTGAAAAACACAGCAGGGAGGGAAGTGACAGTACTTGAAACAAAACAAGTGAATTACATAACTGAGAACAGAAAATAGAAGCATGGAGTATAAAAAAGCAGTGTTTAAAGGAGATTTATGTTATCTGTATTACCACAGCCACCTTTAACTTCAATTGAAAAACCTTTCAATCAAAGCATCCAACATGTTATTTTTTGTTTCTATGTGTGAGTGAACATGCAGGTCTACAGGGCCACTCTTCTTTTGTTCTAGTATACAAAAACACGACAAAGCAATAATGTTGTTTATTAACTTTAGATTTTTCAATTCCAACATTTTTAAATAAATTTCAATTAGTCTACATGCAGAGACCCCAGACAGTGTGAGGAAAGCTTCCAATTTGCACTGTTACAAACAGACATTATTGCAAAAAGTATTATGCCGATCTTTTTTTAAAAAGACAGTTTTAGTCCAGTTTGTAACAATAATGCCAAGGCAATAATGATAAAAAATCATTACAATTCTTTATTGATCAGCTATTCTTATCATAACGTGTCTGAAATAAAGATCAGATATTTACAGTTACACAGTTTCAGTGAGAGCCACTCGTCACTGTGTCCAACTACCAAGCTGCTGGAGTTTAGTGGTGTCTTCATGTTGCTAACTAATCACCCTTTATTTCAAAGGTGATACAAATGTTTATAAAAGAAGCTGTTACCCTAACATGATGCTTTGTCAGGAACGTGACATCATCTGTGAGAGGTCACAGGCAGGCGCTGACTATCTGGATATGAACTTTGGATGATTGTATTCTGCAACATGAATCTAAAGAAAAGAAAATGGTTTTGAAATAATGATTTGAATAAAAAATACATTTTTTCTTTTGATGTTTTTAAAGTTGCCTACCGATAAACTGCTGAAAAAAAGTACACTCTCTGTGCACTGGGCCATTGAAGAGAACTTGGGCTTCACATCATCTGTTAGCAGGTCGCGAAGAAACCAAAAGTTTATGTAACTTAAAAGGCCAGAGAAGAATAAAGGACATCGGTCGGAACTTACTTTCCCACACAACAAAAATAACAAAACAAAACCAAAAAAAAAGTTAATTGGGGTCTAATTAATTTAAAAACTATGATGTAAAATTAACTTTGGTTAATTATTTTCCAAGTAAAACATTGTTTGCTTGTGTGTTATTTCAGTTGGGCTAAACCAGACCTATGCAACTATAACCCTAATATAGTTGCTACTTTAGGAGTCATCCGATAATAAAAGATAAATCTTTGTGTGTCCTGTAATATTATAAATACACAAGGAAGCAATACATATTTTCATTTGAAGGTTTGACATTTATTGTACAACATACAGTATCAAGACCATTGTTTAAACAATAGATTTGTCAAAAACAATCATGAAAAACCTTTAGCAGGAACTCAATCTGAGGTAATGGGATTCTTTTTGGTGGCAGTACACAATCATCAAAATATGGTATTTATAATCAGCACATATTACTTATTGTTTACAATAAGTAATATGTGCTTTGTTTTTTTTCCTGATTAACTGTGGCTTTTTAATTCATCTATAGACCTCTGAATAAAATGTAGCACGTCTAGTCAGCTGGCAGCATTTCTCAGTAAACCTGCAGTTATATCCATATTTTTTCTCCAGTCACAAATAAATAACAAAGTTCTGCACAAAACACACAGAAACAATACATATTTATGAAAACGTGCCTGCCTCAATCACTGCAAACACACGTTAATTGAGTAGAACCAAACTGAATCAAAAACTCTAAATAAACATTGGACCTAAAAAAAAAATATGTTCAGATTGAGTATAATTTGTCAATTTCTGCTTTCTGTCAATATGTCATTGAGCATGAAAACCTGCAGCAGTCCCCCTGTTCATCCGACCATGCCATTTTAAAAGTGACTGCTCCTTTTTTTTAATTGTGGTGCTGCCATCTGCTGGACTGCAACAGTAGCATAAGAGGTATTATTATTATTATTATTATTATTAGGAGCTATGGAGAGGGTTAAAAAGTCACAGCTTCTCTAATGCTGACCTACGGTTATTGAAGAATTTCATAGATGACTTCCTCTGTGAGAAACCCCCCTTTTCTCCTTTTTTTTTATTGGCTTAAAGCTCTGCTTACTTGCAATAGATGAAATTTAGCCATGAAGTGGTGACAGAGTGATGATTGAGTCCCTTTTGTGAATAGTTTCGTTCCGTATAAATTAATGGACACATCCACCCATTCACATGGATACTGGACTGACTGCAACTAAAGTACTTCAGTACTTCATTGTGATACTGTCCTGTCATGAAAAAGCTGCAATAGCGTGAGCATTTTTTTTTTTAAATTGTTGAATAAAACAGGAAAACAGCATTTCAGTTGTTCAATTCACTGCAAGTGCACACCACATTATTCTTCATTCTGTTCTAGTGTAAGTGTTTGTGTTTATGGAGCAAACTGTTTGATGACATAACAGTTCACGACAGCTCCGATTTCTATTTTAACAACACTTTTGAATGTCAGTCAGAATCCTACAGGGAATTACTTTGTAATAACACTTATATAGATTTATTTTGGCGCGCGTGTGTGTTTGTACAGCAAAACAAAAACTTTGGATGCTTTTTGATGAAGAACAGAAAGCGATCAAACAGGGAGGGCCGAGAGGTGAACACAATAACAGTGAGGAATGAAAATAGTAGCCGGTAGGCCCAGTGTAGGAGGAGGTAGAGGGTAAGATAGGGGGGGAAATGCTGCTCTGCCGCAGCCTCCGGGGGGGGGGGGGGGGTTACTGCCGTGTAGCCCGAAGCTTGACGCGGGACGTTCCTGGTCTCGAGCACCGCGGATTTACTCCAGCTGGCACGCGCACGGCGATAGAAATGAAGAGTCCGCGGGATTGTAATGACCGACAACGCAAGATGGGCAGGCGTTGAGATCAGCTTTAGCGGCGGCGGCTCAGCTTCGAAATGGTAGGACAACAAAACCCGTTCCGGTACGGTACTGTAGTGGACCGTGTCCTCCTACTGCTGTGCTGTTTCGTGCTTTTCCCAGAAAAAAAAAAGACGCAGTGCGAAGGAGTTTAATGAAAAACATCAGCCGGCGCAGCTGAAAGTAGAGCAGTAGAGCCGTAAAGCGACAGCAGCTACATCCCTTTTCTTTTAATGGCAGCAACACACTATTTATTTATTTTTTATCTATGTCTTCTAGTTTGTTGAAGCGTCCGTCTGGACATTGTAGTCCGACGTGTGACGTCTGACCCGTGGAGAAAGTATGTCCCCTAATTTCACTCAAAAACCGAGCACATAATTTTTCACAGCATTCGTAAACACATACAAACAGCGGAGCTAAAGGTTTTGAAATCTAATCTTTAATGTTCAGGATCCTGTATTAAATTCGGGCACAGGCCCAGCACCGAAAACACAACAGACTTTCCAGTAATCTCAACTTTAAACTGGTTTGGTTGGCTCTGTCAGCTGTGGTCCTCCTTCAGACCCCGCTGTACAGGGCGGAAGCCGGCAGCGCGAAACCACCATTAAACTTGACACTGTATTGAAATTAAGGTCTTTTTCAAAATCGTATGTTTGCCGAATATTTCTAAAACACACACAAACATAAGGTGATTTTTAGTCAAACGCGAGGCGATAATTTTTGTTAGTCAGAAATCAAGTCAACTTAGACTCGTCCAGTTTTTGAATGGAGTTTGGACTGGCGTGGTGTCCGTGCCGGAGAGCAGGACGTGTTGGCATGATCCAGGCTTTCCCCACTGGTGGACGTGCTTTCCGACCTCTGGCGGCGCGGGAGTGAGCGGCCGACGTGCGGCGGTTGTTCTTGGTGAAGGCGGCCAGCTCGGGTGAAAGTTACTGAGTTTGGTGTTTTTATGGAGGAGCGTGGAGCATCGAGCCCTTCTGCCCCCTTCCGTTCGTCACGCGGGACGGTGGCAGGCCAACTTGAAGTTCAGTTTCGCCTCCTTCTCCCGGTTTATGCGCGTGTGCGTGCACGTGCGTGTGTGTGTGTGTGTTAGTCAGCAGAAAATGGCCGCAGTTCAAGCCAAGCGGGCTGAGCTGGGATGACAGGCCGACAGAGGGCCTCCTGTCCCGGCGTAAAGCTGGGGCAGAGCAACGCTACGGTGCCGTACGGAGGGACAGGCTCGGGGGGAGGCAGTCCTATATCCGCAGTGCTGCTGGAAACACTCAGTGGAAGATTTGAGTTCATGTTGACATTTAGCCCGCTGACACCAGTACAGATGCCACAATAGAGAGGAGAGAAGACAAACCTCCATCACCATCAACTGAGAAAGTTGAGAGTGGATAGTTTAATTCACTGCTGCAGTGAACAACCACAGAGCTTGATCAAATCAAGCTGTGTTGACCTGACAGTATTCAGTTATGCTGCTGCAGTTAAAACAGCATGCAGGACATTTACATATGGCCCACAGATTTTTGCATTTTTAAAAATTCCACGTTCTTTATTTTGATTCATTATAAGACTGCAAAAGTATGCGCTTGTCCTCTTGTTTCCTACTAAAACACCCACACAGCCTGCCATGAGAAGTCAGTCTTTTATTTCCAGTGATACGTACAAACACATTCAGTTTCTATGTAGGTCAGCTGGAGCGTCAGAAAAACGTGGGTTTTTTTTTTCACATATTACCCAATAGCCTAGTTTTTATTGATTATCTGATTTTTCCCACCTTAATATATCCATAACATATTTGTACTTTGCTACTCTGTAGTTTGAGAGAGCTGTATATCATTGCAATGATACTTACTTTCAAGTTGAATTTGACCTAGAGACATTCAGATGCAATTGCTTTTACATTAACAGCTGCATATGGGTGACTGCCTTAACTGTGTGATTGCTGTTGCTGTATTGCTCAGATTAAACCCTGTATAAATCATGGAACAGAAACAATGCCATGAATTCCTTTTGATGGTCATTGTCTAATTTGACCCACGACCCAACCTCGGATAAGCGGATGAAGATGGATGGATAGATGGATGTCTAATTTGACTGTCAGTATTAAAAAGGGAATAAATAACAATTGTCATTTAAAACTTAGACTGTGGCCACAATTTAGTTAAATGAAACACTTGCCATGTTATAGTGACAACAGATCAGAAAACCAATCATAAGAGCTGCAAAGAGCTGACTGCTTTCATTGTGATCAAATGAAAATATTTCAGATTTTACCTATATCAAGCTTGGCTTGTGGCCCATCTGGAGACAGTGACTGCTTTGTTGTGACATCACAAAGTTAAAAGTTACAAGAAATTTGAATAGCTCATTTTAAGTGTGTAAGGCTGTGTGTATTTCTCCTTTGATAATTTAACAGCACAATTGTTGCATCAGGACAAGGTTTGTTATCAAAAAAGGCATGGAAATAGCACTCTATACACCATGTTACCTAAAGTTAATGCTAGTTGTGTGTTTTTGCTAGTTTTGTCAAGTATTATCCCTTCTCTTTACTCTTCTCACTAGGTTGTGAATATTACTGTCGAAAAATTAGTAAAGTAAAAAGTAGTCGTAAATGTAAATTCTGAAATCAAGCAGAGGATCTCAGTTTGTACTGAAGCACAGTGCAGTACTTTATGATACTATATCTTTTTAGAAGCAGGCTTAGATTATCAAGCACTATGATCAGCCTGACTGCTGATTTATCTTTGGGATGTAATCAGAAATATATTACACCTGAGGAGCGTGGGTTGAATTAGAAAAACCAATGCCAATCTGCTGGTGTGTATCAGCAGCCCTTGCAGTGTTGTTATCCTGTGCATACAGTGGCTGATAGCAGCTCCACTGTGCACACTGTGCAGCTGATCTTCAGATGAACTGAGACTTTTCAGGCTGGTTGCTGCTGCGGCTTTAAGCCTGTGGTCTGGGTTGGGCTCAAATCATAACGTCATTTCACTTTTTTCTCTTATTCTTCGCCCCCTCTTCTCCTTCCCTCTCTAAATGACACAGCCCCCGTGCTTCGTTGTACCTCCGGCCATATTCTCCTCACAATGATTATTCTCAACTTTCTGCTTGTTTTCGTCACTGCGGGGCTTTTTTGCGGGGCCTCAACTTTTCTGACGTGTCATCATTTCTGGAGTTAACGCGGCGGAGTCATTTGCAGAGACCGGATCCCGGATCTCCTCTGGCTTCTTTAACAAAATCCAGTGAAACAGGCTCAGGATCGGCGGAGTTTTTTCGCTAACCCGGATCAGCCGCAGCTAAACGGACCGAGTTGAGCTGAGATCTGCGAAAAGAAGTGACGCCGCAATGAGAATCAGTGCTTTCAGCCCAGGGATGTTTATGTTAACGCCAAACCCGGTCTAATTCAGCCCCTCCTCATCAAAATGATGTTTTCTCCCCTTTCTCTATCTCAGGTAAATCAGCATTGTCCTTCTCCGTGCCCCTCGACCACTGCTGTTTGTCAGGCTCTGCCAGAGCAAGAGCCGTCCTTGCAGGGAAATGAAGCTCCCCTGTAGTTCCCCAATGATCCGTGATACTGAGTTGATGTGATAGCAGAAAGAGAAAGTACCTTATCTGCAGAAGTCTTTATTTGGGCAGTTCTAACAGTCCTTGGCTTCAGCTGCTGTTGTTTTTCTTACCAGGACAGGCAGTGATATGGATCATAGATTGATATCAGGAGCAGGTAGACTCAGTGAAAGGCTGGAGAGCTGAATCACACCGACTGCAGCAGGCACATTGAACGGACACTTAAATTAACATGTAGCCATGAGCCACGACCTGCAGAAAGGAGTGTTTGAAAGCCTGCATCATCTTTTTGGTCTCAGTATGTTAGTAATATTGCCTACAGTTTGCTTAGTTTGCGCATGTGGTGGGATGCATCTTTTTATTTGCATCCAAATTTCCAAAGAAAATTGAACACACAGCACTTGTGTTCATGCAGTTTTAACACTGTAGACTGAAGGGAATTATGTGAGAGTTAGAGGAGGTGGAGCAGAGTGTGAGGATCAGTTTTCAGCTGATGATGGGGTTTTTTATTGTTGATATGAAACTTCCAATATGAAGCTGTTGGTAAATAGCTATTTTTTCTTTATATTAAAGCAGGCTTCTCTTTCCCAAACTTGCTCTAAGTAGGATGAAAAACCAAACAAAAGTCTACCAGCTGCTAATGGTATAGTAGCCTCTCAATGCTGCTGATGCTGTTACTACTATTACATTTACCTCTGACTTTTGATTTTACCAGTGCTACTATTATTACTGGGCACTGTGTCCAAATGTCTTCTGACTCTGCCAACCCCTATAAGTATGAGGCTTCTGTTATTACCAAGACTGCTGTCATTGCTGTTATCGCTAGCTGCTACTGCTGCTATTTGCACTGCTATACTAGGTCTGCCATAACAGATATCTCTTCCTGCAAAGTTACTGCTGATACTGTTGCTACAGCTCTACCTTTGATTACTTTATGATATGAAATTCCTGCCACTGCCAAAACTGGCTTATCAGCCTGGCAATGACAGCAACTGCCCATGACCCCAGATCCCTTGGAGGCTTAAATGCCCCAACAGCTATATGTGTCAATTGATTTAGGTAGTATGTTATTTGCGCTGCTTAAGTAAGAGAAGCAAAGCAAGCCCCATGTTATGAGTTATTCCTCTGGTCCTGACTTCTTGAAGGGCCTTTTGTTATAATCAAATTCTCAGCTTAGTTTATGTTGTGCTCACACTGATCATATAAAGTTATACGTAATCTAACAATTTTACCACACTGACACAGCTGCCATTGTGATCTGCTATTTGCCATTTACTCAGTGCCAACTTAGAGCCAGTGGGGTACATGATGAATAATGGCCGAGCCAAGGGGTTGCTTGAGGTCACAAATTTTTTTTCTTGTGTGGAACCATTTTTTCCTTGCAACAGCTTCACTGGGGACAATTTCTAACAGCACACTCATATGGTTTTAATACCCTTCCCCCACTCTGTCTATGTTCAGCGCAGTTGCTGCTGTAGCCTGAGGGGAGATCAAACACATTACGTAGCTGAGTTTTGCTGATGTGTGATAAAACTGAAGTCAGACCTGGCAGTATCATTACCAGAAATATGTTTTATGGACTGTAGGTTTATCTCTTTATTGAAATGATCTGTTTTTACCGAAAGACAGATTCTGGTTAAAAAAAAACAACAAAAAAAATCAAAAACCCAAAAACACAGTGTTGAGCATAAGTTACCTGGCTACAAAGGAGTGAAAAGTGTGAATACTTCTGTTTAAGCAAGTTCTTCTATGGTGTGTCTGTCTCCAATCGGTTGATGGATACAAAGTTTAAAGACACTGCACACCTTTTCTGTATTATCTAGGCAGGCCAAAGCTTGTTTCTAACTATTACTGCATTATACTGAAATATACAGTACCAGTCAAACCTTTGGACGCACTTTTCTATTCATTTGAATGGGAAAGTGTGTCCAAAGTTTTGACTGGTACTGTGCTCTCTTTGTGGTCACTACACGGACCACTGGTTGTTGTCATGAGGGTCACAACCTTTTGTTCCCTGTACTGTGTCCTGACCATTTGTAAAGTAATCTGTGAAGGAGAATTATCTTTTGGAATCGCTGTCAAGTCAGTCACCATTTGTGTTTCTGTTCTGCAAACTGCTGCTTTTGTATTTTAGAAGTGCACGATCATCAGCAGCGCTGAGATAGAGAAATATGGCTAATGGTATTCTGCTGGTGGTGGATTGATTTATGCAGATCCCTCTACCAGCTGCTCTCCTGTGGAATCCCTCTTGTTTTCCACAAGCACATAGTGTTTCCCAGGTGCATCCAGGTGCTGCTTGCCGTGGTTGGCCGCTGTCAGACTGTCAAATTAAATATGTGTAGAAAATTGACATTGTGGTTAGTGGGTTATCCAAATAGCTGGTGTATGGGAACACTTGTTAAAGCATGAATAGCACAGGAGAGACTTTGAAGAGCTAATTCTCCTTTCCAAAGGATTTCTACTTATGCGGCTGGCCCTTACAGGTAATGTAAAATCTTAAAAGCAATAAAAACACTTTCTCTGTTTAACTACAGACAGCAACAGCAATAACTAACAAAGGAATAGTAAAGTCAATCTGAGCAAATTAACAGCAGTGACCAAAAGCAGTGTCACTGACTCAGTCAAATAATGTATCTGATTCACAGTCAACCTTAGGGAATACAACTTCAAGTCATATCATACCATACAATAAGCTGCAGCAAACAAAGGGGGAGACGGGACAAGATGCCTGACCCAGGCAGTTTACCAGGTGTGATAGGTTGTAGGGCTAAGTCCCACCTTCTTGGGACTTGTTAGAACTAAGATTTTCTACAATAGGTTTGTCTTTTGTGTTATGTTGTGCACGTAACATAGCTTTTGAAAAGGATCAGGGACACTTGAACAACTAGTCCAAACCACAAAGATAATAAACAGTTAAATGAAACTGCAATATACAGCACAAGTAGTCATAGACAAAGCATTAAGATCACTGACATTAGTATAATTAACAGTGTCCAGAGAAAGGTGGATCTGAACCAAAAAGACCACTGGTCTGTGGCGTATGGACCACTGCACTCAGAATCCCTAGGGTTAGTAACTGTTGATCCGTTTTACTGATAATGCTCAGTGGACAGCCTGCTACAACTTCTATTGCTTAACTTTCACTTCTCACTCACAAATGTTGTACACTGCAGTTGGCTGCAGCCAAACAGCAGGACTATAATGAAGCTGCAGGCGGTGAAGGTCGGGGTGTTAATTTTTTTTGGGTGCAGGTGGTTCGTGGTATGAATAGTTGATCTTATTGTCATCAGTAACTGTTGTGATGCATCAAGAGTCAAAAGTGGATTGAAAGGAAGATCAAGTGGAATAAATATTGTGAATCTTGCACAAGGATCACGATACAGTAATTAAGTACATCAGGATTTGAGGACTTTGAGGTCTTCAGTTGCTCCCAGCTTCTGTCAGGTTGGATGGATTATTTGGACAGACATTTTCAGGAGTATTGAGTTAGTTTTAAGTCAGTGCTGTGGCCTTCAAGGACAGTCACAGAGTTTTTAAGACACTCGTGTTGTCTTCGGTGTGTGCTAAGGGTCATTGCCCTGTCGGAAGGCAAACCTTGGGTCTATTTCAGCTTTCTCTCAACCTTCACCAGTATCCCGGTCCTTATTGCTAAAAAACACTCCACATCCTGATTCTGACACCACCATGCTTCCCCTTTGGGATGATGCTGGGCAGGTAGCAAGTGGTGGTTCCTAAGATGATGCTTTGAACTAATGCCAAACTTTTCTGTTGAACTTTTTTTTCTAAGAGTTTCAGAATGCTCTGGGAACTTTTTTAAATGCAAATTCTCACTGAGAATAGATTCTGTCTGGCCACTTAAAAAATCCCAGATGAGTGGACATTTTTTTTTTTTCTAGCCTAGACATTATCCGGTCTCTAAGGTCCTTAGGCAGTTATTTGATTTTTGTTCTGATATGCACTGTCAGCTGTAAGATGTTTTATATCACCACATCATGTCCAAACATCTGAATTTACCTTATTGTTGAGTGTAGTCAAGGTGTAGAAACATATCAGTGTTCAGAGTGATTTACAGTTTTCCTGTTACAGGAAAATGACTGAAGACTTGCATCAAAATGACTTAGTTTTTACTTTCTAATACCCTTGCAAAGTAATTATTCACTTTGTCATAGAGTATTGAAAGTAAATGATAAGAGAAAAAAATAATATAATTGAGATGCTGGCTGCTGTTTTAAACCTCTTTTTATTTTTCTTTTATTTTGGGATTGCAGATTGTATGAGAGTTATAAAAGGAGTGACGGGTGAGTTTAAGAATTTAATGTCTTCTTTTACCTCTCATGGGTAAAAGAAGACATTAAATTCTTCCATGCTCCTAGGAGAACCTCTTCTTTTGTCTTCTCTTCTTTTCTTTTCTTTTTGTAACTCCCAAATTTAAGCAATTGGCCGAGGTTGAGCCAAAGTTTTGTTGGGCTACGGCTGCAGAGTTTGGTGAGCTCGCTCAGTTCATAGTAGCGGGGAAGTTGAGTGTACTTTCAATAAGTTGTCAAGAAAACTAACCATATCGCTACCCTCCGTATTCTCTGGTAACTCATAGATCCTTAAATTGTCTCCCCATGCTCCACCCTTATGGTTGAATAACTTGGCCTCCAGATTAGATTGGCACTGTGTTAGCACCTTAATTAGCATTGATGCTGCCTGAAGAACCGTCTCTGTTTCGTCGACTCACTCTTCTGCTTCATTTCATCTGTTGTTCAGCTCTTTTTAACTCCTTTTTAAATGTCTGACAGCTATACAGCGGTTGTCTTCTTTGAAATCCCATATTTAATCAAGAATGCTTTGCGGGCTTCCGTTGGAACTATCATGTGCCATGTACACACACCATGTGTACTCTAGAGGATTTGGGCTTTGGATAGACTTTGTTATTTTGGACTCTTTTTCTATTATGTTTGTAGTTTTCATACTTTGTAGTAACCCCTCCCTCCATCATGAAGGAAAACATGCTCCTGTGTTTCTCATGCTCTAAAATAAAATGTGGGCAGGATTATTTCAAAAACTGCTGGTGAGCTCGTTAACTACCTGTCATGTCCCTTTGGTGGGGCTGGAAACCCCCAGCTGTATAAACCCTTTTTAAAATAGGTTTTATACTTGAACAAAATGAAATGAATTAACATCGGTAAAATTATTAATTGATAGCATCAAGTATTAAAGTGTTCAGAATGTAAATTACGCCGTTTGTTTGTAATATGGCAACTGAAATTGGTTTACTCTGATTCCAGTTTACTGCAAAGGGATACCACCATCAGCAGGCCAGTGGAGTTGGGACTGACTAAAATCAAATCATATCAGATTTATTTATATAGTGCCAAATCATAACAAAGTTACGTCAAGGCACTTTACATATAGAGCAGGTCTAGACCAAACTATTTATAAAATTAGAACATTTAGACTAGAACATTTAAATGTTATATCATAACTGAATATTACAAATATTACTCTGCATACACTTAAACTAAATTTTTCCCTGAAGCTTTGCTGATAAAAGATATCTTTTGACACAATTTATATTTTGAAATCAAACTCACTCCTCATGTTGATGCTCTACATGATGAAGAAAGAAAGCAGGTGAGTATTTACTACAGCACAATGGCACTGGCTCCTGGCATGATGCCTGATGAGGCCAGAGTATGTAGAGCATGATAGGGAATGGCAAGATGCTACAGTACGGTATTAGCCACTGCACTGAGAATGCTCACACTTACTCAAACATAAAAAAATACAAGATACATGCTTATCATATGTTTATCCTGTGTCACCTTATTGGTGACACAGGATAAACATTTTAGCAATGGTAACTCATCAGATGGTGTTTTCTGGTGTCATATGCTAATATCCTCCTTGGAATTTTTCTGGACATCCACCAACACCATGTTGATGCCTTTGGCTGTACTCCAGGCATGCTATGAGGAATTTTGTCTAATTTTTATCAACAGCTGCTACCAAATGTTTACATAATGCGTAAATCACACACACACACATCACCCACAATAAGCATGTTTAATATAGTGCAGTTCTCACCCAGTCTGGGGGGCCTGGTCTGTCTGGGAATGATAATGAGTCTGCCAACCCCTGGCAACAAGCCCAAAAGTCAGATATTTGTTGGGTCACATGTATTCCCACAAACGTGTTATGATAATGGCCTAATCTATTAGAGGAGATGCCAGAAAAAGTGTTACTGCACTAAAGTTTAGTGTATAATTTCAAAATATACCATGCACTGTGATGCTGATGTGGAGGTTATTTCAACCTATAGCAAAAAGTCTTGTCCATGGTACATGTTCACATCTACTCAAATTAGTGCAGACTGGTGCAAGTATCAATATTTTTACTATGGGCAGTAGATTTTGATCCTGGCTGACACAAAAGATCAAAACGATACATTCACGTATTTGTACACCTGGACTTGCAACTTTTGTCGTCTTCATCTTTTCTCTGGCTCCCTGCACTGTTGGAAAATCCTCCTTTGCTCTTTGGCAGCTTTTTAATCTCCCTCACTGGCATTTCACTGTTTGAGAATGTACTGGCTTCACATACAGCAGATTCCACTTGGTTTGCAATCTGAATGGCCTTATCTAGTGTTTTGTTTATCTTCAAGTAATAAATTTTCAAGTATACATCAACTGTAGGCCTTTTGGACAATTTGATCTTGTAGCATAACTTCCTCTGCATTTCCAAAGTCACACAATGCCAGCATCTTATGTAGAGCAGAGATGTACAGCGCCATAGTTTCATCATGCCTCTGCACTCCTTGGTGAAACTTATGTCTCCCAGCAATCACAAAGGAGTAAGGAAAAATAAAACTGGCTTTAAAATGGAGCCCTGAGGTGCTCCACAGATGACAGGAGTGGATTAGCAAAAGATGTTTCCAGATTTGATAATAAAAGATCTGTTAGGTATAAGGTAATATGGCAATTTTACTAGTGCAGAGATCTGTACTAGATGTTCAAGATCTTTCAGGTGGATACCATCTGAAACCTGACTGAAACATTTTTTTCTAGTTTAGTTCAGTTTATTAGTTTATTTGACAGGTACCATTTACAAAAAACGTTGATCTCACTGAGATAAAATTCTTTCCACCAGATTATAGCAATTTTGTTAATTAGATTTTTTGCTAATGATTAATATACATTTGTATGTGAGGTAGGGCCAAAAGGACACTACAGTGCTGTAACCTGTGCAGCAATGTGGCTCATGTTAACAAGGTAGTGCTAGAGGGTAATGATTTCTTTTTGGTTGGGCTGATTGTGATATACAACATCACCTTCATTGCATTTTATATCTGACACAACAAGAAAAAAAAACCCCACTATTGCATAACGAGAAGTTGAGGCCTATTTCTAGCTTCATAATTGATCTGTTTCATGATTCATTTCTCCCTGTGTGGAAGAACTGCTGTAGGAGATCAGGGGAGGAGAGAGGCTGCTGAACCGAATGCTCAGTCTGGAAGCTTTCCAGCTGTTGGCCACTAAAAACTGCTGAGCTAACACCAAGTCCATGTAAAAGCAAATGAAGGCAGATTGACTGCCCTCTTTTGTGAACAATGCCTCATTAGTATTTTAAGATTATTCACTACTGCATAATCAATCAATCAATCACTACTTAAAAACCATTGGAATGCTTTTTTTTTGTTTTACTTAATTGCTTACATAAAAGAAATAACTTGCACACAAGATAAGATTGGATGCCGGCACTGATAGCAATACATCCACCAAATCTTCTAAACAAAAAAACCACAAGCTTCATCTATCTACACTGAGTAACTATAGACAACAGATTAAGTGTCCCGCAAGTGTCTTTTAACTCTTTATGAGGAAATACAAGAGTGGAGATTTGATTTTAACAGTCACATCATATTTTCAGAAAAGTCATTACATTAATCCATTAAAGCATCAACTGAACCAATTGACAGTATATCAGAGAAAAGAAAACAATGGTAGAAACTTGAAGCATGTGAGATACAGTTCACCTGAAATCTTTTGAAAGACCGTGGAAACAAGTGTCAGTGTTGAGTGTGCATTGTTTCACAAGTGCACTCTGATTACTGATATACAAGCACAGTGGAATAGTGGTTAGCGCTGGTGCCTCACAACAAGAAGGTCGTGGGTTCGGTTCCCGGCCTGGAGCCTTTCTGCGTGGAGTTTGCATGTTCTCCCCATGCCTGTGTGGTTTTCCTCTGGGTACTCCGGTTTCCTGTCACTATGGGTTAATTGGTGACTCTAAATTGTCCGTAGGTCTGAGTGTGAGTTTGAGTGGTTGTTTGTCTCTGTCTCTTTGTGTCCTGTCCAGGGTGTACCCAGCATCCCTGTGACTCAGAAATGGATAAGCGGTAGAAGATGAATGAATATATTTGTAGATACAGTTCATTCAGAAAGTCCTCAGACCTGAAATAAACATTAAACACAGTAAATTCCATTTGCTGTCATTTACAACACTTACTTAAAATCATGAGCATCATTAAGAACAGTTTGTGATTCTTTGTGCTTCAATTAGATGAAAATGTGCTTCAGATAATGCTGGTAGATAGGATCTGGTCAATATGACCTTAAATCAATAACAATCATTTCAATTTTGGCCTTTTACTTTGTACTTAATTAATATTGATGACTGATTACTTTGGTTTTTATCAGTCTCTTTTTTCTGTTTTTCATTCATTCATTCATTCATTTATTTATTTATTTATTTATTTGCCACACCCTCATTCAGATTTGATTATTTTCCAGAGGATTAAACAAAGTGCTTACTTTTGTTCACCCACATGGATTTTACTTCCCTTTGTTCTGTGTGGTTTTCACTGAAGCTAAAAGTATGTTTATTTCTAACTGGGAAGTCTAATAATATCTTTCTCAATTGATTCTTGAAACCAACTGCAACTGTATTGCAAAAATATTTCTCTTTCAAATCTACTTTACCTCAACACAACAATCAAACATGATTTCTGAAGTGAAAATACAGAGATTTTAAATAAAATCAGTCAATGAAAATTATGATTTTAACCTGTTTTTAACATGTCCATACAATGTTTTTATATGTTTCATCTTATATATTCAGACATTTTCTGAGAGAAATCATTGGTCAACACCATACTAGGAACTGCAGCAAACCAATGACTGATAATGATGATCCCATGTCTCATAAAAATAGATCATGGTTTCATTTGTCATGTAAAGATCCCATAGTTTAAATTTGTGGGGATGGGGCAAAGTAAAGCGAGAGTTTGCATTAATGCAACCACTAACATTGAGTCAGCCACTGCAGGGTACAGGCAAACAAACACATACCACTGCTCTCTTCCACTGTTGAACCTACATCTGCTTAGGGTGCTGGGCAGAGCAAGCCTAATCCAGAATTTTTCAATCAGGAAATAAGAGTGCATGTCACACCACCACAGGTTTTTCACTTTTATGTCAGGAAATCATGTAAACTTAGAGATTTTTGTACTGTTATATTATATTTGTACTATAATGTAAGTGCACTTGTTTGGCACAATGCATTTCCTGCTTCACAGCGCTTATATCATCTGTTCTATCACATCCAAAAGATGTTCTAGATTCAGCTCTAGAGATTGGTAGGTCTAGAATCTGGGGAGGCAATGAAGTTCACTGATCTCACTTTTCATGACACCTGTTTGAGACTTAAGCTTTGTGACATGGAACATTGTCCTGCTGGAAGAAATAATTATAAGATGGTAAACCATAAAGTGATGAACATGGCCAGCAACAAGACTGTCAATGGATGCTGACTAATTGAGACCAAATTCTGCTGTCTCTGCAGAAATTCAATCAGGCTAGGCTACACTTTTTGTCCCCTGCAGCTACAGCCACTGTACTTGGCTAACAGCTTTGGAAGGAGTTTTTAGTGAAGTCATACTGTGGAATTTCTCTCAGCCCCAACCTGACTGTCGATTCTCCTCTGTGATTGGCTGATAAGATATTTGCATAGATAAATGTGTGTAGGTGTTACTAATAAATTGTTTGGTGAATTTATTACTCAATACACAATATACATAAAACGACTACAATACAGATCTATGCTGTCAATGATAATGACATATTAGCTTCTAAAGAAGGATGGTCTAAATTTTGTATCTTTTTCAAGTTTGTTTTGGGCTATAACTCTAAAAGCTGTAAAGCTGTATCAGTTGAGAATCAATAGCTGGAGACCATTTTAATGAATATCTACCTTTGAAAAAGATCTTTCAGAAGCATTAGATTAACCAATGATAAATGTGGATAGTTTTTTGGTATAGATAACGATAAATGATGCACTTCATTTTCAAGAGCAACAAAAAATTGTAATCATAGTAATATAACATTACCAAATTAAAAAGTATATAATTTAAAAAATACTTGACGAGTTTGAGGGTTTTGCCAGTAGAGGGTGCACTCTCACTTACTGTTTGGTGGTTCAATAATGTACATTATGAATGCAAAGTGCGTAGTTCTTATAAAGCAGATATATTGTTGCAGAAGTTGGACCCTCATCATTTCCTCCCAAAACATGGTTACACACACTGAATATTTTTAAAGTTGTAAAATAGACATGAATAAACATAAAAAGAATTTAAAGCAACAGCATTTTCACCCTGAAACAATTTCAGCTTGTAAGCGATATGTTTTTGTTTCATCCGCAGCAGTCAGATTTTAATATAAAAATATATTAAAAACATAGTGTATGTGTATTTACAATAGAATTTCAACATGTATGTGTGGTAATTTTGGTGTAAATTCTTAATAAAACACATAGATAAATACATACCTTTGCATCCAATACACTTGTGCATGCTTGACTTTGCTGTTATGTGTGTAAAGAGTAAGTAAAGTGCGTATTGATTCCTGCTAAAAAGAAAAAAGAAGAGTGTGGGTAGAATAATCACAGCACATCCACATCAGACATAGGCCTGTGATTATATTGCAGGGAAAATGAGCCAATGATCCAACTCTTAACTGAGCAAATGGTTGAAGTTGAACTGTCACTGATAACTGTGTTTAACATGCGTTTGTATATGTATTTGTCTGTCATGTAGGATGAGTTCCATCCGTTCATTGAGGCTCTGCTGCCCCAGGTCCGTGCCTTTGCCTACACATGGTTCAACCTCCAGGCCAGGAAGAGGAAGTACTTCAAAAAACATGAGAAAAGGATGACTAAAGAAGAAGAAAGAGCTGTCAAAGATGAACTGCTGGGGGAGAAGGCAGAGGTGGGATGGAGAAGTTGAGTTGTGGACAGTAGAATTAATTAGTTTTATCTCATAGAATTAACACTGTTACTGTTACTGGCAATTAGATGTGGCACATTACCACAACTGAGCTCTATAAACTGTTGTCACCAGCGGTTCTCTCAGCCTAAGAAGAGCTGCAAAGTTAGGGGTTTTTTTTGTTACTTTTCCTGGTAACTAGTTACTTTTGTAATGTTGTAGCTCAATTATCAAATTATTACATATTTTTGAGAAGTAACTAGTAACTATTACGAAAACTGAAACTGATTTTTTTCAAGTAATGTACCCAACGCTGTTAATAAAAAAATAATGTAGCATCAAATTATTTACATATACTGAGAATAAAATCTGTTGTGATGCATATAGTGCTTTCCATCTTAGTAAAGATGAATGGGTGCTGGTACTGCACTTATCCTCTGTGAATGCCACAGATAACACGGACAGGGGTTTTCTGCACAGACACTAATGTATGATTCCACAATAGAGAAGATATATAAGTCATCCAGGAGAGGGAGGAAGCCTAGTGGTTCTAAACAACCTCCTTTCCTTCGTTTCAACCAGTCATTATAAGTGATCAATCTATGCCTGTCTTTTTGTCACTTTTATCTGAATGCTGTGTACTAGACTGTGCCATCTCACTTGTGAGATGGCACAGTCTAGTGCAGTGCCCTTGTTCAAAAATGTAATTCTATTGTTTCACTTAATTTGCAGACAGTTTAGTTTATGATGACATCTTATTTGTAGCCCCTGAGTATTTTACAGCACATTTTTCATATTCCAAAAACAAATTAGTTATACTATAAAATAGCTAATAATGTGCTATTAGAAAATTATTGAATGCATTAATTGACCTATCATTCTTTTCATAGGTGAAACAGAAGTGGGCCAGCCGTCTTCTGGCCAAGCTGAGAAAGGACATCAGACCTGAATGCAGAGAAGACTTTGTCCTATCAGTCACTGGGAAGAAAGCTGCATGTTGTGTCCTGTCAAACCCCGACCAGAAAGGCAAGATGAGACGCATAGATTGCCTTCGACAAGCTGACAAGGTAAAAGTGATTCTCTTAAGTTTTGCTCCACAGTTTGCATCAGGTTAAGCAGTTTAAGATCAAATGACTACTTCATAACTGTTTTATTAACAAAATTGGTTTGTGTATTTGGTCACTAAAGTTCTAAAGTTAATTCACCTTCAACCGCTTATCTGTTTCCGGGTCACGGGGGTACTGGAGCCAATCCCAGCTCACATTGGGTGAGGGTGGGGTCACCCTGGACAGGTCGCCAGTCCATCACAGGACCAACAAACAGAGACAGACAGAGACAAACAACCACACACACTCACACTCAGACCTAATTTAGAGTCACCAATTAACCTAAACATGCATGTCTTTGGACGGTGGGAGGAACCCGGAGTACCCGAAGGAAACCCACACAGACACGGGGAGAACATGCAAACTCTGCACAGAAAGGCCCCAGGCCCGGGAACCGAACACAAGACAGCACAAGAATAATCTCTGTAGACATCATCTAATTTTATTTGCTCTCTTAATTGAAATGCAATTAATCCCTCACATACAGTACACAGGTAAAGAAATTATAAAATTAGTCCAACATTTGTCCAGTATAGATGAATTAAAAATATTCAGTGAAACAGTATTGTCATCATGAAGGGGACCACTGGTTCAGTGCTTTTATATGGTATATTGTTACCCTAACTTGAAGTAGAGTTGTTCAACGTTTTTCCCTTTCCCCAGGTATGGAGATTGGACCTGGTGATGGTCATCCTATTTAAAGGAATCCCATTGGAAAGCACAGATGGGGAGCGGCTTGTGAAGGGAGGCCAGTGCTCTAACCCAGTCCTATGTGTCCAGCCGCGACACATCTCTGTCTCTGTCAAAGAGCTTGACCTTTACCTTGCTTACTATGTACAAGAGAGAGGTATGTACTAGCACATGACACACTTTTATATTGCTCTTTCATATGGGAAATGAGAATCTGTAAAAATGAATTAAGTGTTGGATTGCTGTAAAACATAACTCAACTTGGGTTACTAGTAGTGTCACAGCAACACTTCACTTTTATTCAGGATGTTTGCTTTTAAAAAGTGAAAAGTAAACCGAAAGTAATTCCTGGGCCAACCATAGACAGACAGGAAAACCAGAGAAAAGAGAGGAAAAAACTGGTGAGTGAGGTTGAATGCCATAGCAGGAAAAAAGATTACTGAGAATTGGAGAGAATGTGCTGGTACATAAACTAGGAAATTGGAGATTGGGAATGAATAACAGATAAGTAGAAGGGTGGAGAAGATTCAAGTGGCTGACAGTCATTAACTTTCAGGAGATTTTCTGAGAGACAGCCTTACTGGCAGTTACTACTTTGTAAAGTTTAAGCAACAAAACTACTCATTTAAGTTAAAGAAACAATATTGGATAAATGAGTTTGGTTATAATAGAAGTATAGTTTCCACATGCACAAACTTTCTGGTAGAAAGCCCTGAGAGTAAACCTCTACAATGTACAAGATGGAAAAGGCTGGGGTTAAATGATAATGGCAAAGGGAGGCATAAAATGAATGAAAGAACTTTAACAAACAGTACAAAAATTAACTGGCAGTGTAACAGTTGATTGTTGATCGTTTTTTTTTCCTATGATTAAATGGTATATACAAAATAAATAAGTAAGCAAATGTATACTCAAAATATACTGAAGTACAGAACTGAAGTAAAATGTACTCTCTCTCTTTCATATGTTCACAGTACAGACACACTGCAAGGTGTTACACTATCTTGTAAAAATTCACAAACCACGTCAAATTATGTAATTGCAGCTGTTGCTTTGGTAAAATTTATAGATTTGATCTCAACAAGATGCCTGTTTTTAATTGGTTTTTTGGTCGCTTTCCTATGAAAACCCCTCAACAAGATGGAAACAGTAGAACACATGTTGTACGTTGATGACACATGGCCACAGAGGAGTGTTTTTTTTCTGGCTTTATTAGTTAAGACAGCTTGAAGAGTGACAGGAAACTGGACAGAGAGAACAGGAAATGACATGACAGCAGCTGGAACCAAACCAGCGTGGCTGACAAGGGCCTTGCAGCCTTCTATGTATAGGGCGCACACTTCACCCACTGATCCACCGGTGCCCAACAGAGGGAAGTCTAACAAAAAAGGCATTATGTGTAGTTTTCATGTGTGCTTGCCATAGATGTGCAGTATTGGAGAATAATGGCATCTCTCACAAGGGTGAAAGAAAATATTTAATATTTTCATTTTAACAGTTTTGCTATTATCAAAAAATGTGTAGAAGTTTTACCCACATTTATTTAATGGCAACCAAACGCTTTTCCTTGACTCATGGTTAGCTTGCGGCATCCAGGTGACTCTCCTGGTAGAGTGCCTGCCTTTGGGCTCTGTCCTAACGCAAGTGGCCAGGTTCACCTTTGGCTAGGGGCTATATGCAACCCCCTCTCTCCTTCCACCAAACCTTCCTTCCACTCTCTCACTGCAGCTCTCATAATGAAGATAAAAGTTCTGCAGAAAAATTACAAAAATAACTTTAAAAGAAATGTATGCCACAGCAACCATTTTCCCATTTAAAACTCAAGTAATGTAATACAAACACACATATTCTGTTACAGATGTATATGAGTAATTGCAGATAAAAATGCTAAGGACTGTATTTTAACTTTGGAATCTTTTTCTGTGGTTGGATCATGGCAGTCTCAGGCAGTTATGTTCAGACAGCCCATTTGTCATTCATCATTGTTAATATTTTAGTCTTAGTTGTTCTTTATGTTCATAGTAGCTTATCATTTATAATTTTTTTCTTTTTCTTCTTATTTCTTTTCTTCTTTACCCCTCCAGAGGCAGAACAGAACAGCAGTCCCATTCGTACAGGAGTGGGTTCTGATCAGGAGGATAGTCGACCGACAACAATGGGTGCAGTTTCATTTTCATTATCTCTGTATATCTGTGCATCCATGTATGTGTATGCGCTATTGTTCCAGTTCTGTTGGTTTATTAGGTTGTCAAAACTGTGCCCAAATTGCTTTTTTAAGTTTCCAGGAGAATTTATAATGTTACAATATGTAAAACAAAAGAGGCAAACTAAACACACAGGGACAGTGGCCATGTAACAATATGCTCCACAAATGCACTTGCTCAAACGGGCAAGATCCGTCACTGCTCTAGAATCTTTCTCTCTCTCTCAAACACACATACACACACACACAAACTATGTAACTACTGTTGTGTTTCACAGATGGTCCTGAGTTCCAGGAGAGTTTTGTGACATCGGGCGTTTTCAGTGTCACTGAGCTGGTCCAGGTTTCAAGAAGTAAGCTCATACATCATAAGTGAAATGCTTAATGTTTAGGATTATAAATATCTTACGTATAATGCTATGAAAAGGTCGTGTAAACATTTGCCATTGCTCCTAGGTGTCAAATTAGACAAATCAGTTTTTCAGAGCAAATCAAATCATTCACAAAGCAGAGTGAAAACAGCAATTCAACAAACAACAAGAGCCATAGTTGAAAAAAGTTGCCCTCTGACCATGAGCCAACACAAAACAAGCTACACAAAATCATTAGCCCATGCTAGCATGGTTCTAACATGCTGAACAGCAATTCTGACAGTTAGCCAGCTGGCAACACCATTTACATGAAATTGCAATTATATGACCTTTAAAATATTCATTGTGTAAGCAATACTAAAGGCACTGTGATTTTTTAGTAATAAACCCTATGACAGTCAAAACAAGAGAAGAAAAGGAAAATGCAATCAAAAGAAATATTCATGTCAGCAATGTAGTTAGAAACTCTGACCACCATCATATTTTTTTTTCTCAAATTAAATGTGATGTATTTTGGCTTAAATTGCAGCATTCAGTTTTCAATGGGCAGCTCATAACAACAATGTGTGTTTTTCCTGCTTGTGTAGCTCCAGTTGTCACAGGAGTAGGACCTAGTTTCTCTGTGGGGGAGCTCCAGGGTCATCTTGCCTATGACCTCAACCAGTCTGTCAACCAGCCAGTTAGTCTCAGACGATCACTGGCAAGCACCTCATCCAGCGGGTAAATACAAACACAGATACACATGCACACGCTGTTGGGGGTGAAAGATGGGACACGTAAACATATATAGTGAATTTATTATGTCTGGGTTTTACTGTTGTGGAGGTTTCATTGTCTGATTATTATCAGATATCTTGACTTAGGGGGCAGCATGGTGGCATAGTGGTTAGTGCTGTTGTCTCACAACAAGAAGGTTGTGGGTTCGGTTCCTGGGACTGGGGGCTTTCTGTCCAGACTTGACATTTTCTCCCAGTGGTTGCTTGGGTTGCTCCAGGTACCCTGGTTTCCTCCCACCGTCCAAAGACGACATGTTTAGGTTAATTGGTGACTCTGAATTGCCCGTAGGTGTTTGTCTCTGTCTCTTTCTATGTTGTCCTCTAATAGTCACAGCAGCTTCAAACTTACCCTGAAGAAGGAGCTGCTTACAGAACATATTACATATTGTAAATGCTTTGATGACTTCAGCTGTACTGTCTTGGGTTGGATATAAATGTAAAGTTGAATTGTTTTCAGGTCAACTATATACCTTTCTACTATGACATCCACCAGCTCTATATAAAAAAAAAAAAATCTAATTAATAATAATAGAAATGATTCTGATAATAATATAAATAAATAAACAACATAAAATAATTAAAATTAAAAAAATAATAAATTAAATGTACCAGATTAAATGGTTCTGAAAATGTACTTATGGTGAATTAGCTCTGAAACACTTGTATTCACTAAAGGCCTTGCCTCACTCTGTACCTTACAATGTTAGTCTTGTACTTCTACCTGTTGCTGAAAGATTTTGTTTCTAAAACTTAAAGAAACGTGAATGTCTGAGAGTCTGCATGTGTCTGTAAATGTATCTGCAGGAGTAAGCGTCATAAGTCTGGCTCTATGGAAGAAGAGGCTGACAGTCCAGGAGGAGAGTATTACCATTCACCTTCTTCTCCTGCCAGCAGCTCCAGGAACTGGACTGATGACATGGAAGGAGGTAATATAATAAGAACAAGAATGATGCTGTTAATGTCCAGGGTCTGTCAAAGACATAACTGAGCATGTTACTTTCATATGGAAATTATCTTCCAGCTTTGGAATATGTAACAGTGTTAGGTATTTAAATTAAAGAACAGGAAGTTTATTGTCTTATATAATTTAAAGTTTGTGTAGGTTGCATATTGTGCATATTCTAGGTTGGTCTCTGTTTTACTGAAGTCTCCGTATTACTGAATCACTAGCACTAATGGTGACTTGGAAGAAGAATTACACTACGTTTGCAAAAATACACAATGAAAAAAACAGCAGATGATATGTTTTCAATGTCCCAGGTGAGCTATGTCATCAAAGATCAACTTGTGTGCTAATGAAAAAACATATGAACTTGCACATTTTTAAAAGCAGGAGTATGTAAAACATCTGACTATACAGTTTGCTTCTATTGTCACAGAAAGCTGAAGTCCTCTACAGCAGCTCATTTTAATTAAAACATACAGTATGTTGAGTTCGTATCTCAAATGTTCAGTATATCAAAGGCTGTCACTCACTGCTTCATTGAAACTCAGAGGCTGTTTCTGATAAGCCAATGTAATAATGTAGTCATATATATAACAATAATTATTGTTTTGGTTTTTTTATATTAGTTTAGAAGCATAAAAAAACATACACATACAAACAAACAACACAGTTTTAACTATAATGATAACAGTAATAAAGATTGCAAGACATAGGAAGACAGCAATAAATAAATAAATATATAAAAACTTCAGTGTTTTTCTCATTTGTACTTAGTCACGGAAAAAAGGTTCATTGAGACAGTGATGCATTGAGTGGGTCAGCTATAGGCAGATGATTATGTAAGTTAATGCAAATAAAAGAAAACAATAGCACTCAGACAGGAGGTAGAGACAACAAGCTTTTGAAGTAGGAGACAAAAGGCTGCCGCTTCTCTGGAAAGTAATCGCAAGACCTTCTGAGTGTAAACTCTTCTAAATGCACAAATGAGGTATCTTTCAGCTACACAGAAAAAGATGGTGAGTAAGTAAGTGTTCCGCGACTACCTAAAAGAGTTGCAAAAGCAATAATGTCAGCATCATTGGAACTACAGGGGAGGGGGACTGCTGACACCTGAAAAATGGCCAGTGATGAGCATTGTCCTAGGCTGTTATTCAGTGGCGTTGAGAGAGAGTACATTGAAAATTGAAGATCAGTATGTTCTGAGCTTTGGGTACAACAAGAACATATGAGATCAGCTTGTGGGCTGCCACAGCAGTGGAGGTCAGAGTCAGGATAGATTTTGTGCAATTTAGATTTAGATAGATGAGGTGGGCTCTGTACATTGCTTTTAGCCAAATCAGATAAAGGCAAGCACAGGATGACAAAGAGGTCACCCTATCCAATGCCATGTCCCACCAGTCCTCTAAAAGCTCCCTTCCCAGCTCACCCTCCCATCAGTTCTTTGATTTGAAGGCTGTGTCCGTGTTCAAAGACATGGTGTTATAATAGATTTCAGATGTAAAGCCCCTCGTAGAAGGAAACAACTTTAAAAGGCTTTCCCATAGGTAGACAAATAGATAGACCCAATCCACATAGTCAAACACCTTTTCTGCATCTAATTAGACAATAACCTCAGGAGGGAGAGAAGGGCTAGAAGTGTGGATTATATTCAGGAGTCTTCGGATATTTGGAAGATGAGTGGCGAAGTTTGAGGAAGCCAATCTGATCATCAGATATTATCAGAGGAAGGGTGACCTCAAGGCGCCTGCCTAACACCTTAGCAATAATTATACTTTATGTGTCAATTAATGAAATTGGGCGATATGATCCACATTCTGTGGGGTCCTTGTCCTTCTTAAGTAGGAGTGAAATGGTTGTTTGATTGAGTGTATCAGGCAGTGATCTGTTCTCCAGTGACTCGTTAAACATATCTAATAGAATTGGTGCAAGCTTGTCACAGAATATGTTATAAAACTCTGTCCCGTATCCATCTGGGCTTGGCACTCAACCACTTTGTATCAATTTAATAGCCTCAATGATCTCACCCACTTGTGGGCCAGTCCTGTTCACTGGCCAACCTTGGCTCGACAATGGGGAATTCCAAATCATTGAGAAAGAGGTCCATACCACTACTGTCAGCGGGAGGTTTGGATTTACAGTGGGACGGATAGAAGGTTTCAAATACTTTATTAACATCTTGAGGGTTAGTAACAAGATGATTTGACCCTTCCCTAATCTGAAATACCAACTCAAATGAGAGGCAGCTTGGCACCTGAGCGAATGAAATTCAGAAATGAAAGAGTTCCAATACTTTTAGTGAGGCCCAAATAGATATATCTCCCTATATGTGTGTTTCAGGTCTTTCTCCTCCAGTGAAGAAGGCAGAGCTGGACAGTCCCTCTCCCCAAGAAGACTCGCCAAGACTGGGCTCCTTCACTCAGCATCACCGGCCGGTCATAGCGGTTCACAGTGGTCAGTAGCACAGTGCCACATGCATACATACATAGGTGTACATGTATACATAAACTCTTATTGTTAAAATCACAAATCAAAAGACCCACATGCAAAATCACAAGGTAGAGGAAGGAATAAGGCAAGACAGTGATTTTATTCAAGGTTTTATGCAAGGAAAAGCACAGTCCATGACTGACTGGAGGATTAGTGGAGGGGTGTGTGCAGAAGAAGCAGCGAGAGGGTGGGGTTAAGAACAGCAGGAAGCTCCAGCAGTGTCCATGACATATTTATTAAAAGTGTCATATGTGTATGTTTTTGGGTCTGTTTGTGATTAGTGCAACTCATACAGACATAACATGAAGCTACATAAATAATGAAAAGGCGAAAACGTTTAGATAAACAGCCACTTGTATGTATGCATGCAGCCTGAGTTATACTAAAGACACACACACATACATACACACATGCAAGACTTCCAGTAATTTATCACTTATGCATATGTGTACTCATTGCCCTCTTTGTACCCCTTCACCTCCAACATACACACACACACACACACACACATACACACACTCTCACACACTGAAATATAACGTTATTAATTGTTGTATTATTGTATTCTCTGTTTCTGTACAGGCTTGTCTCGCACACACCCTTCCTCATCTCTTCATTTTCCATCCTCCTCTTATTTCCCCCATGGAGCTATCCGCTATCCTCCTCACCTTGCCCAGGACCCCCTAAAAGATTTGGTCTCATTGGCATGTGATCCTGCCAATCAAACTCCCAGCTCAGTGAGTATAACCTGCTCAAAGGTTGGCTCTACGGAGGCTGGCTAGAAGCTAACAAATACATAATGTAGTTCTTCTCTTTTGTGCTACTTATTTATTTCATTCATTCATTGTTTCATCTTCAACCACTTATCTGTTTCTGGGTCACGGGGATGCTGGAGCCAATCCCATCTCACATTGGGCGAAGGCGGGGTCACCCTGGACAGGTCACCAGTCCATCACAGGGCCAACACACAGAGACAGACAGAGACAAACAACCACCCACACTCACATTCAGATCTACGGACAATTAGTCACCAATTAACCCAAACATGATGTCTTTGGACGGTGGGAGGAAACCCACAGACACGTGGAGAACATGCAAACTCCGCACAGAAAGGCCCCAGGCCGGGAACCGAACCCGCGACTTTATAATTGTAACAGCGCTAACAACTATGCCGCCGTGCTGCCCCTTATTTCTTGCTATGTAAAATGAAAAAAACTAATATGAGCCAACTGCAGTGCCAATGTGTACCATCTACAGAGCTGCTACAAATTCACAGACACTAAACATACATGCTAAGACTTGATAAGGTTTACAGAACCACTACTTAAGTCCAGTACAAAGTGAAAGTTCTTCATTCAATGTTTTGCTTACATGTCAACACATTGTGAATGCTTTCAGATGCTAATAGAATATCATACAAAGACTCAAAGCACAACTCAATTAACAAAAGGACAAAAGAAGAATTACATTCAAAAGGATATTTGTTTAAAAGACTGAATTAAACTGGAGCTGGAATGAAACAATTTTAATATGTAATATGTTTAATATGTATGACAGCAGTTATGGAGAGCTGCATATTTAAGATTCATTAATCTTTCCAAAACCTCAAAAACTGACTGTATAATAATTTGGTCCTCTGGTTAAGAATCATCTGCCTTCATCTTACTTAAAAGAGTATAAGACAGTTAAGTTAACAAAAGATAATCAAGTAACAGATTTTCAAAAACTTAAAACAGCTAAAAGCATTAACATTTACATTTACAGTTACATGTGTAATTATTTAAATTGAGCTCAAATATAAAAGTAGACAGCTCTGTAAAACAGACAGCTCTGACTCCATACTACTGGTTAACCGGTTTATTGCAGCCATGCGATGGACTGGCGACCTGTCCAGGTTGACCCCGCCCTCACCCAATGTGAGCTGCGATTGGCTCCAGCACCCTGTGTGACCCGGAAACAGATAAGCGGTAGAAGATGACTGAATGACTGAAAGATGAAATGAATGAATGACTTATATCTTCTCTATAAGTGCCATGATTGCTCATTGACACTGTGATTCTGTGCATCTGTTTCTGTGAGCTCATACGCAAACTTCTTCATAGTTCTTTGCTTCACAGAAGGAAAAGATGTATAAAATGGTGAGGAAATATGCATTTAGTAGATAATTGAACTGCTGATGAGTTAGCAGGAATGTAACATGTGAAATGTGGTTTATCTTTCTTTTTTTTTCAGCTTAATGGCAGCAACCAGATTAAAGTTCCCAGTCACTACATCTCATCACAGATGTTGGCACCTCCTGGACCAGCACCCTCGCTGGCCCCCCCCCCATCCTCCATACCAAGGCCGACACTGCCTGCAGAGTCAAAGGCCACCACAACCTCCTCTGATGGGGGGGCAAACTCCCCCACGTCACCCAGTAAGTGTCCAAAATGCTAACAAATTTGCATTGGCTATATATGAGAGGCCTGACACAAGACACAAACATATACATGTGACCCTCTGATGAGTAAATAGAATATTTGATAATTTACAGTCAAAGAACGGAAAGTGTAGAGTTAGGGTTTATTAGTGTAAATACTCCTGGGTGGTATTCCAGACTGACAGCCCACATAATACTAAAATGGCCACATAGTATTTCAACTTTATATAAAGCTGTGCATTTTCTTGACAGAATGGTTACCTGAAAGTGTTATCTGTTTATTGTGTTACTGACTGTTACAGACATAAAAGAGCCACGTCACTGCAGTGGGTCATATGTTCTCATTTTATGATAACAAGGCGAGAACTTAGTGACATCATCCAGCATGTTTTTATGGCACCAGCTTGACACAGACAAGCTCTGTGAAGCTGTTGAGTGGCCTCAAAAATTTGAGATTTCTTTATCATAGCCACTAATTGCATTAGGTTGTGTGAGTTCAGCACCCAATTTACTGACAGAAACTCATTTCATAGTGTGACTTTATTTTTAGTACAGTGGCGCTGGGATCTCGAATCACTGAAGCTTAAGAAAACACATGCAAGTACACAAAACACAATTATAGAAAGCATCTTGATCAACTTGACAGCACATACATTTCAAGTGCTCAACCAAACCAAAACTGAAACACATCCAAATACACAAACACTCTAGGGATGCACAATATTGGATTTTCAGCTGTATCCGTTATGCCAATATTTTACAAGCAATTTGGCTGATAACGGGTATTGATACTGATATTTTTTCCCCCCACACCTAATTGCAGAGATCATCTAGTTTCCTCTAGCAGAATGAACATACAGTATTATTCTTTATACTTCTTATCGCATTGACTAAAAAATAAAAAGTTCATTTTAGCAATCCTGATGATGTGCCAATAATATTGTGCATCCTTAAAATGCACTGTTGTCAGTATTTGCGACACACGTTATCAAATTGAAGGTGATTTGTGAATATGTTTGTATTTTGGCTATTTGCATGTATTTTCTTAATTTGCAGAACATGAACTTTCAGGGCCACCACATGAATGTGCAGTAGAGCTCAAGTAGCTGAGATTCACTAAGTTTAACTAAGTCTAACTTAACATGACAAGTTGAAATTATCACAAAATTATTATTTAATTAAACTTAGAATTATTTACATTTCTCATGGTTGTCAAACAAATGTAATTGAAAAAGACAGAGAATAAGATGTATCCTCTACTAATCATCTGAAACTCAACATGGGTTTAATCACATTAAAATATCCCCAACAACTACTGGACATTAGAAACCACTGAGAACTTATCTCACCAAGCTTTTGGTTGTGACCAACTTAAGAAATGCACAGGGACAAACTGAGAGAGAGGCAGATGGAGCAGCTCACAGGAGAGCTGATGGACATGGACTGCAATATTCACCATTGTTGGTTACATTTATTCATTAGTTCAGGTTCAGATCTCCAGATTACATTTTTTTGTTGGTTTTCTTTTGAAAATTAAATCAGTGGAAGATCAGTGGCTAATTAAGGATACTTCTGAAATGTGTTTTCTATAACTTTGATTACCTTTTAAACATGTTGATGTAAAAGCACCTGTATGCCTGGTTTCTTTTACAGATAATTGGTGACTAACAATATGTTTCTGTGGTCTAATGCTGGAACTTTGCTGTGAGGAAGTTTTTATTATTGAGGCCAAATGTAACTGACAGATAAAAATAAGATAAATTTGAAAGGAAGATTGACATGTCATGATTTTACAAAGGTTGACTTTGTAAAAAAGGTTGTCGGAAAGAATTATAATAGCTTTTGTCCTTACGAAGATTAGATCTTATTGGTATTGCTTTGATAAACTTTTGTCTCTGGGTTTTACGCTAAATATTAAAAACATTTATCGGTGGTTATACACCATTAATATTATGTCATGCCCCAAATTGTAATAATGTAATTATATTTTAAGTTCATAATTGATTTTGGGAGCACAACCTGACAAAGCATCCCGACCCTGAGGTCAATTCAGTAGTTGCTCTGAAGTTAGTGGTTGTGTGACAGATAGTAATGAATCAG
The DNA here is from genome assembly GCA_034769265.1 of Remorina albescens. Classification (NCBI taxonomy): domain Eukaryota; kingdom Metazoa; phylum Chordata; class Actinopteri; order Carangiformes; family Echeneidae; genus Remorina; species Remorina albescens. The sequence goes on from CM068489.1 coordinate 12,350,780, forward strand.
GTGGTCATTATAAAACTATTGATTTTCTTTCTCATAATGTGACCACAAAATCAAGTTTGTACCCTGAAGAATTATGGGTTCGTTACAAGCTGCTTAGTGTTTAGCAGGTCGTGCAACTTTGCATGTTTTGAGTTTGTTTTGTTCTGATCTGTGATCATTTATCTACAGACCTAACTAATTGAATTACAGTATTATATATTTACATTTTTGTTTAATAATATGTGTTGTATCACTAAGAACACTCTGGAGCATCTTTTGGTTTCTAACCGCTGACTCTGGCTCAGTTTTAATGACAAGATATGATAATGTTGGTTTGTTGGTTTGTCCACTCTTCAGTCTTGGTTGTCCATATCCATATATAGACCAGTGATTACTGTTGTGTTTGTTTTCCTATTGTAATGTGATACCACAACTGCTCAGCCAATGAAACCAAATGAAAGCATTGTGCAACAGTGCAAGGACCAGAACAGAGGAACCACAAGTACATCCTGGGTGAAGACCAATAGATTAACATGACATTGTGAACATTAAGGTCATGCTGAACAAATAGATTAATAGAGCCAGGTGTGACAAATTTGTGAATGTTGTAATTGGCAGATTCACAACCTGGAATACCTCTCAGGATTATTTGAAATCCTTGAGTACAAAATCTACCAGATATTGAGTGAAAAGGTGAAGTGTGCTGTGTGAAGTTGTATATTTCCCACCAGTTTGAGATCAGAGTTGGGATCTGATGTTCTTCTTTGTTGTAGTTCCTTTGTCTTATTGAGAGATTTTGTTTAGTGCTGCTTCATGCAACCTTACAAGATACATGGAGTTTTGAGACATTAAGAGACTGATGTTGATAACACCAACACCCTCAGCATACTCGGCCCCCGGGACCCCCCCTGCCAATCGCTCTTCCTTTGTTGGAGTCACCCCTCGAGACCCAGGTGGACTCTACCAAGCACAGGTTAGTATGGTTCATTTGACATTTCCAAATTCAGTTTAGAGGGGATTCAGAGGACACCACAAAACCCAGATTGTTGGAGTTCATGAGCCAACAGTATCCCTCTCACTCTTCTGCCACTACCAAGGAAAGGTAAATAAAGGCTATTATAGTTTAACATAGTGAAAGCCTGTTTAAGACAAGAATTGTATCTCAAATTTGGTCTCTCAATTTATCATGGAATATGATTGTTTTTGAGTTGCTCTTTCATCCTAAAGTCATCCCATTGAAATCAGCAATTTACCGACACCTCAGCACTCTAAACACCCAGGAATCACATTTGACAAAATAAATAATCTATTTGCTGTAAATTACAGGTTGGCAGACAATGAATATTGACAGACTCATCAATTAGCATCTTCAGTCTAATACCAGGACCATCTCAGCTGTCCAAGTAGTGAAAACATTAGTCAGACAGTTGTAAAAGTTATGTTAGTGAATGAGTGAGCAAGTGAGTTTAGGGATGCAGACATTTTGGTCACGTTGTAGACTGGTGAAGACATACACAGGTGAGCAATAAAAGGAAAAACCAACATAAAATGTCTTCTGGACGTTGATTCTCCAAGTTTCTGAACTTTTAATGATGGTGGTGAAGTCTTCTTGGCAGTGGACGGAGGCCTCTTGGCTGTGAAGGCCAAAGTATATGATTCACATCATTATGAAACTAAACCGGTGGTTCCCTAAAGGGTTGGGACCCAGAAAGTGTCTCTTTTCCTGTGGAAACACCAGACAGGTAAACTCCTGCTCAAAGTCACTTAGGGTCTTTTCCTCTGAGTCAAGTTTGGATTAGGGCTAGGCGATATATCGATATAAAAAATATATCGATATATTTTTAAATGTAATATGGAATTAGACCATATTGCATATATCGATATAGTTCAAATTTGCGCTGTGGTGTCTGCACTGCTCCCCGCGCCCCCGCCCCTCCTCTTTCATGTACAGAGGGGGGAGGAGCAGGAACAGACACCTGGCACTCTTCAATAAACATAAAGGAAGCAACAACGTATGCGGAACGTGCGGTGGAGGAATTGGTTAGTAAAAGAAAAACCAGAGGTTCAGTAATTTGGACATAGCTCGGATTCAAAGTATCCAATGAGCAACAAAATCACATTATATGTATGGAGTGCCATAAACAAGTTACAAACAGGGGTGGGAGCACTACACATTTTTTTTCACCACGAAGTACGAAGAGTGTGTGAAACTGCGTGCTGCAGCAGCCCCAGCTGCAATCCACAACCCGAAAAAGCTCCAGCCCCAAAACAAAGCTCACCTTACTATGGTTTGTCATGTTTTGTTCTTTTGTAATGTTGTTATTTGCATATGTGGATTTGTCAGAAAGGAGAAGAAAATCTGTAATTAGTTTTTAATAAGCCATTTATAGTTGTCACACTAAAAAAATTTTGATATTGCACTTGTCTCATATAAATATATTTATTTTGGAAAAAGATTGGCCTATTTTATTTTATAGGCTATTTTTATTTAAGATATTTTTTTATTTAAATGTGCACCTTACGGAGCTTTGATTTCAAAAAAGGTACTCCTTGTTATACAGTATTTATGTTTAACATTCTATTGTTATTTGAAAAGCTGAGTATTTAATCAGAAACCAGGTGAAGAAACCTGTTTATTATTTATTCATTTGATTTTGAAACTGTTCACTGAAGTAGCCGGTTTCAATAAAACTACTTGTGACGTGTCATAACATAACAGCTGAACATTTGCTCTGACTTTGCGAAAAAATATCGGGGTATATATCGTATATCGATATTCAGCCTAAACATATCAGGATATGACTTTTGGTCCATAACGCCCAGCCCTAGTTTGGATCGTGTTTTGCTGCTGCATTGCAGTATCAATACCCCAGAAACAACAAAGCCAACTGAGCCAAGAGTCACCCATCCCCCCCCCTCTCTCTCTGTTTCAGTGTATTTAATAATTTTAGTCACAACTAAATAACTAAACAAATGGTGATATAAGTTCTGCAGTGGATGAATACAGTCAAATTTTTAACTTCTATAATGTGCCTATATTATAATCTATTCCTAAATAGAGGAATAGATGATAAAAGGAGGAAACAGAAAAATCTGGTGAAATCAGCCCCTGAATTAAATAGGTTACTGCAGATCAGCTTCACCATGCAATCTACAATTTCAGTGTCAGTGGTGAATGGTGGAGCAATGACATGTATAGTTTTCAGGCATAGGCATAGGCATGAATGAACTCACACACCCTACTGACAATTTGTATGTCTATCCAGAGGTTGGTAGGCAGATTGTTAAAACGTCAGGGTGGGCTTGACTCATGCATTTGGCATAGTAAATTGTGAAGGGAAGTCTGCCGGAAGAGGCAGCATGTAGTGGACTTTTAATCTGGCTCAAGGGATTACTGAGGCACAGGATAGAATTGGGTTAACAAAGACCGTGACCTTGAGTAAATACTTCATGGCCTTGAGAGCTGTTACCATTGAAGCCAGCTGAACAATGTGGTGAGGACTGAAGTATGACTTTGAGTCAGTTTTGCCCACCATACACACACAAACACACATACCTCGGTTTCAGAAAGATATATTTTCTTTGTAATTATTTTATTTATCATGATTGTATTTTTAGAATTGTGTGCAATGTTATATATATATATAAAAAAAAACAGGATCTCTTCATATATATATATATATGTATAAAGAGTTGCAATTGAATTGTCTTTGTGTATCTGTTCCAGTCATGGTATCTGGGCAACTGAGTGACCTCTGGAGGAAGGGTGACTGTTACGGAAGTGCTGTCCTGGAAGAGAGGAAACAATCTTGTCCAGACATTGCCAGAGGAAAAATATATTCAGCTTTGTAGAAGCAAAACCTGTGGTCATACATATATGTAAATATACAGTGATGTGTATTTAGATATGTGTGTGCACCCAGCAGAGACAGCGTAGATGGAAGACGCCGCTCTCATGCCCCAGAATGTACTAGGCTATATGACACTAAATGGTTCTCACAAATGGCCAATCACATGAGATGTGATCTTCAAGTGGAAGTGGGGGATTGATGTGGAAGTTCAGTTGGTCCAGATGATCTTCAGACCAGAACAAGGCCTCAACACACCAGATCCTGAGAAGCCTATAATCTAACTGTGTCCCCAGGATAAGGCCTGTTTCCCTGGGATGGATGTCAGCCTTTACCCCTGCACCTTTACTCTCTACACTAAATCCAGTATCAGGCCTCTTCCTTGGGACAGACATAGACCTCATGCCCCACCCCACCCCAACACCCAGAATGCCCCCTCCGCTGCAGGTGCTGCTTATAATATATGCAAATAAGCCTCCCTTATTTTCTGAACCAACTAGAAAGAGAGATCCTGTTGTTAATATGTAAAGTTTCTTTGCACTTTTTGATATGTTATTGATACATCTGAAGAAAATTAAGAGTTGAACCAACACCTTTTTTTTTTTCTCTCTTCCCACCTAAAGACAGAGGCTTTGTCTTTTTTATTGACAATCATTAGCCTGAAACCATTAATTTGCTTTGCAGGGCTCATGTTTTAAGACTGATTGTGCTTTTTTTTTTATCAGAAAACAATGAGTAATAGTGGAGTAAAAGAGCTATATTCATGCCTCCTCGAACACAACACACAGTACTACAGTTGGACCGTGGTATAGAGTGACCAGTGGCACTGGGCCTTCGCAGTACAGAGGCCCAGTGTAGTGGAGAGTATCTTTTTACATGAATATCCTGCTGCTTTCTTCCTGACTAATGCTGATCATTTTGTCATGACAATACTGATCCAAACAGTCGAAGGCTCAGTGTTTGGAGGAAACAAGCACCTGCCCGAAAGAACCAGCTCAGTGGACCTGAAAAAGAAAGATGCATTAAAACCATGTGGCAGCATTGCTAGCTATAAACTGGCTGCTGAATGCAGTGAGTCTGAAACTGTAGCACCCCCTGTGTGCGTGTGTGTGTGTGTGTGTGTGAGAGAGAGAGTAAGAGTGAATGTGTCTCTACCCCTGCGTGCATCTGTGTCTGCATGTGTACATTTGTGTGTCAGTGTATAAATATGGTTCTTCCATTTCTACACTCACACCCTTCTCTGTTTTGAGGAGGTGTGTAGATTTTGTTTGTGTCTCAAAACACAGCAGCAGATTTTGTGCTTGTGTGTTGGTCAATCAGAGAGACACATTGAAGGCATTTTATACAATGATTACATTTAAATATTTGACAATGTGGCAGATAATGAAACTGGAGGGCTGTGGTGGGTTTTTTCTTTAAGTCGTCAACGCTTTGACAACAAGTCATGTATGTAATGACTTGAACTGAGCACAAAAGCCAGGTGACCTGTCAAGCTCTAGAAATGATTGGTAGTCTAGAAGGTGACAGGTTCTGCACCATGCAGCTCGACCTCAACCCACCCTGAGAGACCTGTGTTGGAGAGGCAAGCAGGTTTAGGGCTGGGTTTGGACTTCAGGCTGGGCTGGAATGGAGATAGATGAGCAGAAACAGTGCTGGGTTTGGTTTCAGGTCAGATGCCAATGGTTTACCAATAGCAACGAGCAAATCAAGCATTTAAAACCAGTTCATAAGTTATGAGCTTATTTTGTGTGTCCAGTCTTGACACCAATATTGACATCATGACGGAGAGACAAAGCTATATTCTGTTATGGCTTTTCACAGCTTCATTAGTAAAAAGATTCTTTTAAAAGGCTTAAAGTTTTATATAAACTTTAAATAGCTCAAATATTTGACAAACAGCGTCATCCACCATTTGGTGCTGTAGGAGTGACAAAGAGTAAGATGTCAGTTCATTGGACAGGAACAACTCATGAAATATCACAAAAAAATAAGGAATAAAACTGTAAAATATATCACCCTTAATATTTGTAGGCAAGACTCCAAACACAGAAGCTGAATGCATGCCCTTTTTTGTTTCAAACACCATCTTTTTAAAGATGAAAGTGATTATGTTTCAATTAGCAACTCATACTTTACAAAGAGTGCCATATTTTCTTTTCTGTGGCTTTGCAAGCACATAGCATTGTATTTCACTAACAGCTCTTTTTTTTTGTTTTGTTTGGATTAGATTTTTTTTTGCTTACCTTGGGCATGTGTTTAGTTAAAGGTCTGGTGTTTCTATGTTGAAGTGTGATCAGAGTGAAAGCTGAGCAGATTTTTGCCTATACCTGTGAATAAGAACTGGAGTGTTTTTGCAGACATCCATCATTTGGCCACTTGTATTCTCTTTGGAAATAGCAGGATAAACATTATCCTCTTATCTCTGTGATGTCACAGGTGTCTTCCATTTCACTGGAAGATAAAATGTTCTCCAAGCATCTAGTGACAGAATGGACATCCAGCAGGTTTACAAAAAACATTAGGTTCATACACTGGTTTTGCTCCAGGAAAAAACATCTTATCATTCTGGACAGAAGACAAACAACTCTGGAAAGATGCAACTACTTCCACAAATATATAATGATCTGACTTTTACTCAGAATACAAAATACATACTTAGCTGATCCATGTATGACCAGACCAGACTATTTGCAATTAAAAGTTTTAAAATCTATACCATTTGCATTTATAACTTTTAGTGCCAAATGATTATTTTACTGACTGTGACACATTTTCAGCTCACACAAAAGTGTTTTCTAAAATTTGCTTTACGTTCTGTCTGAACACAGACATGTCTGTTCCTTTCCAATTATTGGGGTCAATGTTGACGACAATCTGTGCCTCCTGGGTGTTCAGATTTTCTGCTGAAGGTGCTGATATGAGCTGGGTTTTGGTAGGGTGAGGTTTATGGTTTGGTTAAAGTTGGCTTAAAGCTGATGTATACTGCATGGTGCTGCCCTGGTCGCTGTGCTGACCTGACGAATGCATGGCTCAAACTAATGATACCTCTCCCTCAATCCTGCGCTTCCTCCTACTCCTCCTCCTACTCCTTCTGGACTCTGTACAAAGTCACAGGGCACTGGATGGAAGGGTTATCTATTTCTTTGAATTTTAATAATTGCCCTGTTGTTAAACTTCTATTTTGCACGATATATCATAAAACACATTATGTGCCTTGCCTTTAGTTAAAGAACAATATTACATTATGGAAAAGTGAACATACTTTTCATGGTACAGCTGGTAGCACTTATAAAACAAAGAGAAAAAAAAATCTGCATGTGTGATTGCTTGGCATTAACCAGTGTAGCAGGTAGACAGTTTTAGGTTAAACAGTGGCAATGAGATACTGAGACACATGCCTCAGTGTTAGCTCAATGGAAACTTTCATAGGCTTCAGAAGAGGCTGGGAAAAGCCCTTATTATGTGTTACCATCCACCTAAATAAAGTCAGCTAATGTTTACAGTCTGGCATTTTGGGAAAAATAAAGTAGCTGTCATGCTCAGAGTCACAGGAAGGTACATTTCTCCTACTGGAAACGGTGTGAAAAGTGTTTAGTCAAACTTTGTGCCAACTCAAGCTAAAATCCCAAGTTATCTTAATTCAAGGGCCAACTATGACTTTTTTGTCATTTTCGACCACATCTTTCATCAACATAGTTTCAACATAGCTTCATAGTTTCATCAACATACCGTGTTTGCTGAGGTGTCATACAGTGATCTTAGCATCGCGCTTTGGTCACATATGTGGGAAGGTCTAAACCACTATTATGGTTCAAGAGTGGCCAAGAGTCTGATCCACCCTTTAGATGCAAACACCTGTTGTCAAGATCTAAGCTTGATTTGATGATGTTACAATGAACCATTTTCATGACAACTGAGCAAACTAGCAAGTGATGGAACCTTGAGTTAAGATTATTTAGGCAAACTACTGTTTTCAAGGTGAAAAATTAACTGGACACTTCTGGGTAAGGCTAGAAATGTAGTTCCCACAATGTTGGGCTGTTCCTTTACGTGATGATTTTTATTTTATTTTTTTAATTTGCCATCACCAGGTGTGGATCGCACTGAAAGTTGAACTAGATCCCAGTCATCTCAGTGTGATTTACATGAAATGTTATATAAGGGTATGGTTACAGTTATGGCCACCTTGGATTAGATAATGGCACTTTACGAAAAAACAGTGGTTCTGAAGGTGAAGTCTGTGTGAAGTCCTTCCTAAATATTCACAATAGCCACAAAAGCCATGGCAGAGACTTCTGCTCTGTCAGATACAGTGTCAAACACATTTGGAAGTGTTTATTACAGGGGAATGTTTTCTACAACATTGTGAATACTTTGTCAGACGTATAGTCAACATGGCTAAGCCAATAAAGCTACTTTGATGTTAGGTTTGGACCTCAAGACTTTACAGCGCTGTTATTGGCCCTTATAGCGCCGTCCATTTGCCTGTATGATGATCGTATGACAACATGCGACATGGATCTACTAAAAGCCCTTGATGAGTTTCACTTTTATATGGATGCATGCACTTAATACTATTCTTATCCTTTGGCTTTTAGGTTTTTATTTTCATTTTCTCTTAAGTTTTTGGCATTATGTTGCTTGTAGCTTAATAGTTTAAACACAGCAGTGTGTATAAAAATATGTACAACATAAAAAGATGTATAGAATATTTGTTTGTCATGCATTTTACTATGGCTAAGCCACTGAATGTTGGACCCATGAGATGGGTTGGCTGGTAGTGAAGTTTAACCATGTGTGGGACATGGAAATGATAGAGGAAGGGAAGCAAGTGGAAGTTAAGTTAGGGTTAAGTAGAATGAAATAGGATGTATTCAAAGAGTACGTATGTATGCCAAGCCTGCACAATCCTCTAAATGTGTTATTGTAATAATCAACAGTATTGAGCAAGGTCTGTGACTGGATCTGAATCACAGTGACAGACACAGTGATGACACACTGATCAGCTGTTAGCAGCAAGATTTGTAGACAAACTAAATCTTCTCCTGAAATGAGCTTTGTGTGAATCGTCCACACTGAACTTTGGCCAATTAAAGGTTTGTTTCTGTAGTAGCAGCCATATAAAAAAAATGCCCTGAAATGTTGCAGAGTTACTGCAGTGTGTGTGGATAGATTAATTGCACAGTTCAGTAGTTACACAAGTTCATGTCAAACATGCCATACCTAAAAGAATTATGTTGTTGTTGTAATTTGAAAAGTTGAGTGAAACTGAGGAGTGGAAAAAAATGACCCAACAGTCATAGTTTCGATAATTCAATCCACTCCAAGCTGTGGTGGACCTGAACAGGCCAGAACAGAGAGGCATCACGGGGAGCAGCACAATTCTATAAAAGAGCAGCATGGCAGGTCCATGGTATCTTTACTGCCCCACAGAATCTGATCCATCTGAAGCTGATGGAGAGTCTGCTTTGATTGCACAGACCTGAGACCTCCCGCTATACAACAGGACCATACCAGATCTGACAGAATCAGGTCCAGGGCCAGGCTCTGAATTTTAGCAGCTCAGTGGACACATGAAGAGCTGTTCTGTTCTGATGACTCGAAATGTATAAATTACTTTTCTTTTGTCACACATCTGTATATTGGTGCAGGGCCTAGAACAGCAGAATGATTTATCCAGAGGTTCATCAGCAGCATGAGGTGAAACTGATTTTAGCATTGATTTAACTCTTAGACATGGATGGTTATAATTACAATTTCAAACTTGTATTCTCCCAAACAAAAATATTCTGGCCGTAATAATGTCTTACATAAAATGACAATGGTTGTACATCCAACTCTATGTTCTGTGATATCTCTGTGGTCAAGTGCTGGTGCCAGAAAGAAAATGGGGAAATATGAGCTGAAAAAATTCAACCCTTAAAATGAAGGCTGTACTAAATGCAGGACAAGTTCAATACAATACTGCACAACCAAATACAAAAGCTATAGCCAAAAATGATTGTATACAGTGCATCACCTCTCGTACAATTGATCGAAGATGATCAAATGTGATGTATAATTATTGGAGGAGCCTTTACAGAACAGTGTGGTGGCTCTATGGTCAAGTGGTCACCGATGACCAACACTACTGTGCGTTTTGTACTTTGGGGATTTTATTACTGCTATGACCAAGGCAAAAACTGATTTAGGCTCATCACCTGCAGAGAGGATGTGTGCAGTATTTGAATGTTAAAAAGAGTGTATTTTCTAAGCTTGGTCCTATCTCGGATGTGGATCCTGGCTGTCAGAAGAGGTTTGATTCTGTGGTGAGGCAGGTTGTGCTTCCTCCCTGTAACTAACAATCTGACTTTATGACCTAACACGGGCCAGCTAAGTGGGAAACAAATCCACTCTGTCAGCCGTCTTGTTTCAGCTAAAAGTGTTTTAAGCTTGTGTCTCTGTGGTTCTGCAACAAAAATAGAGATATTTGATGATCATTAATCAAGTAACACAACCAAGCCAATATGCAACACTTTGCCCAGGTCTAGATAATATATTATAGTATGTATTTGGAAATTTTCAATCTTAAATCAAGTAGTGAAACTTTAAAAATATCACAAACCTGAACTTGGAGATTAAACTGTCACTCTCCTCTGCTAAGACAGAGCAGGCTACCCCAGGCTATAACTTCTGCTGCTCTCTTAAAAAAAAACAAAAATACAAATAAACAAAAAAAAAAAAGGAAGGTAGACGGCAGCGTGAAAACTGAAAAGTTAAAAAAACAAAAATGATTTCAAGAAGCAGTGTCTCATTTTACTGCTAGTTTCATTTGTTCTTTTGTACACTGTGCTTTGGAATACATTTTGTATCCAAATACTAAATGGTCGGCTGACACACTTCAGCTTAGGGGTTGGTGCTCAGTATTTAGAACATCACCAGTCCAATGCAGATTGGACATGCAGGGCCTGAGATGACAACAAGCCATAAAACAACCCACAGAGTTAAAGAAGATCTAGAGGAAACACTGGCAGGCTTCTGACTTGAAATTTGAATTCAGTTGATTTATGGTTCACTAAAAATGTGGTCATATCACATTTGCATATCTACGTATCTAATGAGGAACAGAAGAGAGAGCAAATCAGCAGTTTAATGCTAACTGATGAATAATTACTAAGGATTTTCTGAGGAGTGCTAAGGCCATAGCAGCAGAATATTTGTCTGTCGTTTAATTTTGCAGACTAACCTTATAGAAAGAAGGTCTTTATCAAATCTAGACATTAATTCAGTGCCCTGAATAACTGAAAAATCTATTAGCTGGACTAGAACTATTCCATTAACTACTTTACAGGCTTTATTTGTGTGGGATCCATTTGTTAACTATGCATTAGTTTGTTAATGTCGGTTGCACCAGTTCAACTACTGAGGATCTTGCACCTTGTAGTGCAGCGTAACTACCAAACCTTTGTTTTGCCTAAATCTAGAGCTGGTGTGTGTCATGCGGTTGTTAGTGTCTCTGTCCCGTCTGTGTTAATGCAGAAACCACTGGATCAACCTCACGGTTCAAAAAACTAAGGTTGAAGTGTTAAGGCCACTGAGTTGACATGATTGAAGTTGATTCAAGTGGTGGCAGGTTTAAAATCCAAATTCCTACCTGTTGTAGGTCATTTAGAGGTACGTTGTCGTGGATATGTTAATTTTGGCGTTATTCATTGGCACAGAAACTGGTCTGACGTTCTCCCTCAAGTTCCCTCTAGTTTTTTCTTCTCTCTGTGGGACAAACCAAGTGCTGTTCTGAACACTTTTGCACTGTTAGCAGAGAAAAACCAAACAAAGTCTAAGGATGACATAAAGATGCATATCAGTCAGAAACATAACTGCGTCATGACTGTGATTGGTGGGTTCATGTTAGTGTTATTAACAGTTGTGACTGTAACTAACAGTATTAAGCTGGTGATGATTCCTGCTTCTTGGCTGAGCAGTTAATCAGATCTTTATCTGAAAACTGTGTGAGGGACAAACGGACTGTCAGATATCTGAACAGTTGTGTTTTGGGGGAGATGCTTTCAAAGAGGGCTCTTTTCTACAAACAATTAATGTGACTCAACACTCTACCCCACTGCTGCTGTTGCCTGAAAACCTTTTACTTTGTCTTTCTTTGTGTTGTTTCTCACTTGAATTGCAGTGAGTTTGTTTTTAATGGCCCTTCAAAACCTTTTTTGTAATTCAGCCTCACAGCAGATGGAAAGCTTTTCTTAGTTACTGAGAATCCGATTTTGTAGTTTTCCTGTGACAGTGATACTGATTATTCTCTGTATCTGTGGGTCTGTTGCCTCTGCACGCTGTTTACTCCATGTGCTGAAGGCAATTTGTAATGAACGAAAGAGTTGTTTCTCAGAGAACATTTTAATGCAGTCTCATATTTTAAGGATTTTTTTTTTCTCATACTTTTTCAGATATTATATTAAAGGACTGCTTTGCTTGCTTCCAGATATGTATCCCTTACATCAGACAGACCAGAGGCATGAACAGCTTTCATCAGTTATTGCATGACTACAGTCCATACAGACCACAGTCCTTTTCACATTAAATGTGCTTCAGGCCATTATACAGTTCAGCGAGTTTGGCGTGACTCTAAATCTTTATCTGGTGATCAGTCATTGATGATGTGGTCCCCCAGAACCTGCAGACGGTGGATAGGATAGTGCTCAAGCAGAGTGGTGTCCCGTCTCATGAACCTTATATTTTTATACTGAAACACCTCAGAGAACATTATAATGTACCATGGCCACTTTCTAATAAACAAGATTTGACATCTGAAGGCAAATGACAGGCACACAAAATTATGTTTAAGAAAATAATGGATGAGGTTGAGGGGAAATTGCGTTTCTTGCATTGGGTCCAATCTGTTCCAGACTTGGATTGACATCAACCTTGGCCTGAGATGTTCACTGTGGAATGGGCTGCTGCTCTGGACTGGCTGTAGCAGGTTTAATTCAAGTTTTAAGTTTTTTTTTCCTTTGGATGTTTTGCAGCTCAAGCAAAGGTCAATAGTCAACTTTTACTTGCATGATGTAAACTGTTCGTATAAAACAACATTTAGACAGGGACAGGAAATGGTGATTCTGGTGGAATTAACTCTTGATTCAAATTAAAGGTTGGACTTCCTGTTCCTGTTTGAATGTGTGATAGTTTGACTGAACCAGTGTTTCCAATCTACTATTGTTCATCTGCTGTGGGGGATATTAACATCTTTGATAAAATGTCATTATAACCATATTTAGCCATTGCTATCAGCTGCAGTGCTGATGAAGTCATTACTGGAAATGAGTATGTTTCTCTATGCAAAAATATACCATTAATAAACAAGCTATACCACAACTCAGCTAAGATGGCCTCCTGCGTTTCATTTCATTTTGACTGGTTGCTAAAAAAGAGACTAAAGAGTACACACACACACAGAGTTACCCCCCTCCCTATTTTTAGGGCAAGGTGGTGTTCTCCTCTAATTATGGAGAACAACATATACCACGTTAATGTCACAAGCCCTCTCAGGGGCTACCATGCAGTGAAGTAAGCACTGGAAATCAGCTTTCACACCACCTGTAGTCATCTCCACTTGGGTTCTCATCCTTCAATGGGCCACATTAAAGTGCTGATGAAGGTCAGGGATGAGCAGAGTGGGCTGACATTGGAACCTTGTCACCCAGCAGAAGGCCTGTAAGCAACATTTATTTATGTAGTCTTTTGCATGGTGAGGCTGCGTTCCAGTTTTTTGCTGCTATAGTCTGGAACAGTCTTTCAGAGGATGTGAGACAGGTCTCAACCATGACAACGTTTAAATCCAGGCTGAAAACCGTTCTATTTAGGTGTGCATATGACAACTGAAAGTATTTTATCTGCGCTTTTTTTTAGCTTTTAATTTATTCAATGATTATTTTATGTTTTATGTAATGATTTTATCTGCCTTCTTGTAATTTTTTGTATCTGTAAAGCACTTTGAATTACCATGTGTACGAATTGTACTCTATAAATAAACTTGCCTTGCCTTGCATATCACAAAGTGCTTTACAGGGCCACATACAAGCAAGTGAATACTGTACATGAATGTATTTGAGGAGGAAGAGGTTACTTACATTTTAAAAAGCTTGAGACTGCTGACCACATTCAAGTCATTGTGTGAACTCCCAATACCCCCTCAGTCATGCACAGATCAAGACACTTTGCCTCCACATTAGTAATAATATGTCCAGTATCCATATGATCTAACTCTGCAGAGTGAGAAATGTAAGTTGTGGTATTGTGATGTACGCGTTGACATTTTTGAGACAGTAGTCACTGTATCTACACCAACAATTCTTACTAAACCTGCTTTCTGGAATGAGCCCCTGGTCTGTTTTAACTCCACTCTTCTTCAGACTGATTAAAAAAATAGAAGACTCCACCATGCATCTCTACTATACTTTCATTCTCACCCTCTTACAAAAGACAGATACATATGACTTCCTCACATCCGAACTTCAAAAAATACACACATACCATACTGACACATGACATCATATACATATATATCATAAATATATACAAATTATTTCAATATTGAAACCTTAAAGCATAAATTTGATCCATGGAAAAGTTCCTCTTGTTCCCAGATCCACCTGCTCACCTGTTTTCCACTCTCCCTCATGCTTGATTGGGTTTTTTTATTATTATTATTATTTTTTTTTTGAAATTTTCCCTCCATCTTCCATCCATATTATTCATGCCCACAAAGTTAATATAATTGAAAAATCAATGAATGGAGCTTTTTTACTGTACTTTCTTGAAAGAACTGCTGCCACCCCCCAGGATGATCAAATCAAATCAAATCAAATCAGATTTATTTGTATAGCGCCAAATCATAACAAAGTTACATCAAGGCACTTTACATATAGAGCAGGTCTAGACCAAACTCTTTATAAAATTATTTAAAGAGACCCAACAGATCCCCCGATGAGCAAGCACTTGGCGACAGTGGCAAGGAAAAACTTCCTTTAAGAGGCAGAAACCTCGGGCAGAACCAGGCTCAGGGGGGGCGGCCATCTGCCTCGACCGGTTGGGTTGAGAGAGAGAGAGAGAGAGAGGCACGGGGGAGGGGGGGGGCAAAGTTGGGTAGAGTAGGGAGAGAAAGAGAGCAGGAGGAGGGGATATTCAAACAGGTGTAGGCAGATGATGGGAATAAGGTGTGGGTGGACCTTCCAGCAGGACACCCACTCACTCATCTCTCTCCGCCCATCCATTCCCAGGTTGCAGGGGGGTGCAGGAGCCAATCCCAGCCAATCATACCAACTTTGGATCAAACAGCTTCACAGAGACCATTAGAGAGGAACAGTGTTAGAGTCCCTATAAATACATATATTTTTGTGCAAGTGCTGTGGACAGTGGCTATAGATTTTGTTGTGTTGCCAGTACACACTCATACAAAGCAATAAATGATCACCCTGACACTCCTCCCCCTCTCTAAGGTCGGTGTCTGTGCTGACCCATCCACCCTCCACACCACACTGCTCCGGCTCCTCTCCCGGCCGCCAGGGGGCAGCACCGCGGGCAGCCGCTCTTAGACAGGCGGATCCGTTTCCTGGACGACTCTTCTGTTGGCGGCCGAAACGCGCCAAATGTGAACTGGCGCAGAGACGGATGAGATGATTTACCGGGTTACTAAAGCAGACTGAAGACACAGCCGGCCGGAGTTAGCTCACCAAGATGGAGGAGTTATTCAGCAAAGCGCTGCAGGTGGCCGTGAGGTGCAGAGACTGTGAGGAAAGGTAAGAGGGCAGGTCAGCCGAACTGTCACTCATCAGACACAAAGATTAAAGGCGACACGGATCACCTCAAACAACAGAGTTCATGTAGGTACAAAACCAAAACCAGCTTTATTTACCGTCAGCGTTAGTGATGTTGTGGTCCGTAGATGAGTCACGGCTGATAACCAGTTTCACAACACAAATACATTTTTGGTGAAATGGCCGATTGTTCTGGTTGTCAGTGTTAACAGTTTAACAGGTGAGACAAATCAGCTGTGTGTTTGTGGGAAAAGGCGGAGAGACACTGACAGATTAACCCTTCCGCGGTTTGGACACTTCTCTACCTGATCAAACAGACAAAGGAGCTGAAGAGATGACACTGATGTCTGATATACACCTTATACAAACTTTATACAGCACAAATACTGAGTATCTTTACACTTCTGCACTGTTGAATCACAACATTAATGTCACCTATTGATGTATACTCTCTGGGTTTAATACAACACTTGTGTGCTTTTTCCTAATTTTAACATCCGAACCCCAAAAATATAGTACATCTACTTTACATGAGGATATCAAAAACTACAAAGTTACAGAGGTCCTTTATTCCAAACGCTATTCAGCTTTTATACAAACTAAATGTTGTTGTGGTTTATCTATATTTATTCTGATCTGCAAAAAAAGAGTTTTATCTCTTTATTTATTTTGTGTATTCTGCAAATTCCTATTTTATTTCTGTTTGTATGTTTAGTGTTGTTATTTTCCCAATTTGTGTATGCGAGGGCATAAATAAAGTTGACCTGACCTGACCCCAGAGAGGGTCAAAAGGAAAATAAAGTAATGAAATGATTCTGCTAATAATACAATATTTATCATTGTGACGAAACTTTGTGCAAATTATTTTAAGCCACATTGTTTGATCACCTAATTTTGCAGGAAAGCAAATATTCGTGTCAACATTGAGCTTCAGTTGACAACAAGTCCAGTACACAAAAGGGTGAGTAGGGGGTGATGGATTGGTGACCTTTGGTGTTGAATTTCACTCATTCTGATCATTGAATATTTAAGTATAGCTTAAAATCCAAAACCATGAAAAGAAAATGTAATCATTGTAAATTTTTCTTTATTGTTTGAAATGTTATGTGAACATTAGCAAAGTAAATTGTATTTAAGATATACATGTTGGATAAAGATTTATCTAAAGTGGGCACACAGAGAGGGAAAGGTGAAATAGCCAACCATCCCTGTGTTTGTGTGTATCTATATGTGGTCTGAGTTCACTTTCCTATGAAAACTTTTGGAGCTGACAGTGACGTTATCTCTTTTGAAAGACAGAACATTAAACACAAGCTCCTTAAGCACAACATAATATGTAGTGATAGAAGCACTTCATTTAGGCACTCAACAAAGATAGGATTTATCGATCTTATCCATAGAGGGAACTTCCACCTGTGGAATATCTTACTTTCACTATTAACTAATGAGCATGCTTTTCATAGTATCAAATAACTAATAAAGTAATAACTTAATTAATGCAATAGCTAATAATAAATACTAATGAACCTATTGTAAAAATGAACGTAATAATATATATGAAGTTGATGAGAACTACCTACAGTGACAGAAGCTCTCTTCCTGTATTGAACTTTGACATTTGATGTCCCAAGATGTTTTGGCTTCACTTTTTGGAACTTTAACAACATCCATTTTTATATAGCCACTGATCTAAACAAATGGAAATGCCATGTTGTAGTCAGATAGACAGATCCTGGCAGATGGCGGTGTATGTACATGCAAATGTGTAGCGTTTTATACCTAATGATAAAGGGTAAGAACCTCTTACTCAACATTTTATATCAGGTTAAAATTTCAAACTGAGTTTTGCCACTAGAGTCTTGCACAGCTAATTTAAAGACAGCCTTTCTTCCTAGTGACTAACTATTGTTTTATCTTTGTTTTAGGATCTTCTAGTTAGACTAACAGATGATCTGGATCCTTATTTTCTCTTCAATCTGTCAATATCAGAAGAAGATTTCCAAAGGTAAGTATCAGTGTGATTAAGGCCTGGAGATAAGATGCGATATCTGTGTGTCCCTTCATCAATAGCAGAGATTAGAAATTAGTTTTATTGAAAAAGTCTAATGATTGCATGTATCCCTGATTGATAAGCAGCATAGATGATGGATGGATGGAGTTCTCTGCTATCTTTAAAACCTTTTAATATAAATCATTATAGTCCGCAAAGTGACATTTACTGTGGATATGTGAGACTGTCACCCTGTTAGTCTAGTGTGACAAGCTTTCCTTGTTTGAGACAAAAACATGGTAGACAAAGCTTCACAGAAGGCAAAGGTCTAAAGGCAGATGTAGTTAGATACATCATGTAGCTAGAAACAAACACGTCCCTGACCTACCCATTACTCCTAAAGATGTAGGTCTAAGCTGTTGGTCACGTTAAATTAAGAGGTGCATTAATTCTGCTTTGGGTTCATTCATAACGTAAACATTTTTAACAAGGAGCCAGTTTACAGCATTTGACAGTCTCATGCATATCCAACAGAACTGATGTCAAAGTCAATGAACTGAGTCAAAATTGAATCAGATGGTGAATTTCATTGTGATGGCATCTTGGGTCAATTCTGATCAGTGGTGATACCCATCCCCTGCTTGCTTGCTCTACTCCTGGCTCATAAAAGGCTTCACCGTGCCACATGGCATTGCCCAGAGGCAGCTATGATTAATACGGACTGACAATATTTTGGCTCTATCACACAGTCATAGTTACAATCCTTAATGTTTGAATTTAGGAGGTTGTAAACTAGCTTTCTTTAACCCTCACTTACTATTCCTGTTCATCTTTTTGTCTTTTTTTTTTTGAGCAGTTTGAAAGTCCAGCAGGGGCTGCTCATAGACTTTGCATCATTTCCTCAGAAGTTCATTGACCTGCTTAATCTGTGCCATTCTGAGCAGGACTCAGAAAATCCAAGGTAAAAACAAAGGCAATCCACCACATAACTGCACATTGTTCAACTAAAGCAATTCAGATTTACATTATATGTTGATTTTTAACAGTCTCAATAATTTCAAATGTCTTCATATTGACAAAGTTGTGAACTTGAGAATCCCACGTGATGCTGAGATCACTTCATTTGGATTTCTTGTTGCAGTTGCAAATTCCTTGAGAACATTAACATATATGGTCTGGGAAAATATTAGAGACACATTTCATTATTGTGTACGTCACTAAAACAACAACATACACTAAATGATGGTATATTATCTTTTTCATCAGGTTTCTCCTACACTTGACATGTCAGGCTCCAACGCTAGAAGGCCCTGCAAACTTCAGTGTTGTGGAGACAAATGCATTCAAACACCTGAATCACTTGTCTCTACGACTCACACAGGGGTCAGACAAACACGTTAAAGACTATCTGGCTGTGTGTCTCTCATCCCTGAAGGTTTGCTCATTCATCATAATTCGTCATTATAAGGGGTTTGTCAGGAGAGACGATGGTCATCAGAGTGATCACCAATAGCTAATGGCTTTACTATTGATATCATTCATAGAAATTTGTGCTGTCATTATTTGTGGTATAAAGTAATATTGTTTTCCCTTTTTAATTATGTTTTTCACATGTAGAGTTCTAATCGGTCTTCCTTTTCAATAAGTGATGTTTTTATGGACATTTCACCTTTCAGGCAGAGAAGCAGGCCCTAGAGATGAAGCTGAAGAAGACTGAAGAGGATTTATCCAGGCAGCTGAATTATGCTCAACAGGTTTGCTTTGTCTTTTAAAATGGTGGTTGGTGAATTATGCAGGATATATCATAAGGCTGGGACTTACTAAGCAGTTAAGCAAATAATACCCAGTCATCCTCTGGACTTTTTTTCCTTCAGGATTTTCTGGTAGATGGCAGAATTCATGGTTCTATCAATTACAGCAAGTTGTCAAGGTCACATTACCACCACCATGTTTGACTGTTGATGTGATGGTTGTTTTGATTTGTTGTTGTTTTTTTGATGCATGCCTTCCAAAAAGTTAAACTTCTGCCTCATCAGTCCACAGAATACTTTCCCAAAACTTTTGGGGATCATCAGGATCTTTTTAGCAAATGTGAGACAGGCCGTTGTGCAGTGGTTTTCTCCTCGGAACTCTCCCATGGATGCCCTTTTTTGCCCAATCTCTTTCTTATTGTTGAATCATGTTCTTTAGATGTTGCTCTGGGTTCGTTTGTGACCTCCTGGATGGGTCATCAATGTGCACTTGGAAAAATTTTGGTAGGCCAGCCGCTCCTGTGGAAGGTTCACCACTGTTCCAAATTTTTTCCATTTATAGATAAGGGCTCTCACTGTGGTTCACTGGAGTCCCACACCCTTAGAAACAGCTCTCTGACCCTTTCCAGACTGATGGATGTCATTGACTTTATTTCTCATCTATTGTTTGATTTTCTTTAGATTGTGGCGTGATGTGTTGCTTTTTGAGATCTTTTAGCCTACTTCATGTATTCAGACAGGTTCTATTTAAATAATTTCTTGGTTCTACAGGTTTGGCAGTAATCAGGGCTGGGTGTGTCTAGAGAGAGTAACCTGAAAATGTGGTTAATTAATTAATTCATGATTTAATGGGGGTGGGTTAGTTTTTTCACATTGGGCCAGGTTGGTTTGGTTAGCTTTTTTTCCCCTAATAAATGAAATCATCTTGTAAAAACTGCAATGTATTTAGATAGTTCAGCACTTTTCGCTATCAAGACGTTAACTTACAACAAGAATATAACAATAACTCAGCGTTAAGTGGTAAAAGAAAAACTGTGGTTCTCTACATGGTAATTTATATCTATTTCTCTCATAGACGCTGTCTGAGAAGACAAAAGAGTTGGACAAACTGCGTTCAGAGTGGACGACTCAAACCAGTTCTCTGTCCAGCCGTCATTCTTTGGAATTGCAGTCAGAGAGAGAGAAGACTATGGAGGTGAGATACTTTTTTTCCTGGACTGGCTGACTAATGAGGTTGTTATTAAAAGTCATGTTGTAAGTTCAGTCACACACATTAGAAAAACAGTGTTTCCCTGTTATTTGAATCTTTAACTCTTCTTCTCCTTTTTCCATTCTGCATTGGTATAAAGTGTTATTCAAATGTACATTTTCAAAACCCATAAGATACCACACCTAATACCAGTAATTCAGTTTATTAGATTTTCCAAGAAGCAGAGGAAGAAGATGGGGGGGGTTGATGAAATGGATTACCGATGTTCTGCTTGTAGTGTTTCGTTGAGGAAGCAGTCAATTATTTGGAGCATAATGAATAAAAGGCAGAGAGTTATTTCTAGGAGTTGTTGGAGATTATTATTTGGTTTGTCTTTATGATATTTTCCAGTTACAGAATAGACTGCAGCAGCAGACTGAACAGCTCCGTCAGGACCTGGAGACTGCTCACAAGAAGAGCAGCCAGGAACTTCAAAGCAGGCTAACCGGGCTGGAAGCCTCCTGCAGAGAGCTGACAGAGAGGAAGTATAAGAATGAGTCAGTTATCAGAGACCTGAAGATGAAACTAGTGGGAGCAGAGGAGGTAAGTGGAAGAGCAGGCTGACTTGGCTCTAATTACTTGTAGCTCTGCATATCAGGAGGTAGTCAAAGAACCTGATTGACATCTGTGTAAAAGGGAGTATCAGCATGATGGGACAGAATGCAGGGGCGTATTAAGTTTCACTTCCCATACCTCCTGATTCTGTTACACCAGCATCCTAACTTTATTCAAATGGTCACAGTGTTGATTTGAAAAAGTAGGTGAATCACTCAGTTAGTGACATGACATACTTTGAAACAAACATTGTTAATATTTAGTAAAGCAGTTAGTGAAACTAGATTAAATTTAATCGTTTTGAGTTTGCTCTTCACAAGAAAAACCTGCTCCCAAGAAAAGATGGGTTTTTTTGTTTGTTTTTTATGACTGTCGCATTTAAATACTCCCCCCCCCCATTTCACTGGTATTTTCTTCCTGTCATGTCTATTACATGTGTAGGATTGCCAGCATTCAAAGCAGCAGGTGCTGTCTCTTAGGAGGGAGAACAGCACTCTGGATACTGAAGTCCATGAGAAGGAGCGTTTGGTGAGCCAGCTGCAAATGAGAGTAGCTGTTTTGGAACAGGAGATCAAAGATAAGGATCAGCTGATGCGCCACACAAAAGAGGCGCTGGAGGCAACTCAGCAGCAGAAGGTAAGAGATACTACTGGATATGTACAGTCAGCAGCAAGCATCGTCCAAAAAGGTCCTGATCTAACAGTTTATACAATATCCCACCATATTGTACGCACATAGTTAATTTAGCTCATTTAGCACACTTAACCAATATATTGCTGCAAAGAGCCCCAGTCTAAAATACTATTCTTCACAGTAAGGGAGCATATTGGCACTCACTAATCACAAACTTCAAAACATTTTTCTATTGAAAATTAGATGCATGAACAATCACTGAAATGATCATTCATCACAATTGGTGTGTCTGTTCAAATAATTGCAGCATACATGTTTTTATGGGTAAGTTTGTGCTTCCATGGGGAGGGTCTGTCCTTTGACCTTTTCTTAACCTTTAGTGCAGCAGCAGTGTATAGAGCAGAGGAAATGACTCAAATAATCTCATAATATTGAAATGTTGTTGAAGACTTGGTGTCTTGGAATTTCTTAAATCTTTTTCTAAAATTCATTCCTAATCTTTGTGATCAAAACATATAAAATGGGTAGCTCAAATCTAGCGATCTGATTGGTTGATAGGTGTTATATAATGAGTACAATCTACAGCTATGATGTCAAATTACTTTTCACAGACCTACTTTTCTTTTAGTTATTGAAAAACATATATTGACCCCCAAAAAATTGTTTTGTGTCTATTACTAATTATTGTTTATTTATTTATTTATTTTTATTTTTTCATACTTCCTAACCATTTCATAAAAGCAATAGCTCTCTTGAGTTAGTGGAACAGACTTATTATATCACACAATGCCCTTCGTCTGTGATATGATAAGTCCGTTCCACAGCCTTTTATGAGCTGGTGCCTAAATAGCACATTGATGTTTTGGGCAGTTACATTCCTTAATTGTATTTTCTTTCTTCTCTTTTTTTTTTTTTTTTATTTTGTGTGTGTGTTATGCTGATTAGGAGTCAGTGGAAGAAAATGCTGGGAGTAGAGAACTGCAAATTAGAAAACTTGAAGCAACAGTGAAATCATTGTCAGAGGAGCTGATTAAGGTTTGTAAAGCTGCATGCTGCTTATCCATCTGCAAAAGTGAACAAATGAGAGTGTAAATAAATACAAACATCAGGCCATACAGCATTTGATTGCAGTTATTTAAGTCATCGATTAATTGTTGCTGTTACTCAGCAGCGCTGTCCTACGTTTTGGAGGTACTTTAAATGATTTGGTTACCATGCTGTAAGGTTTCACCATATCTTGTTTATTTCACACAGATGGAGTGGAGTTGAAATTCAAGAGGTGCTAGTTCCACTGTTGATCATTTGGGATGTTCCTTATGTGTGTACTTGCACAGGTCCAATTTCTTAATTCCTTTTATGTTCTTACTTTTTTATCCAGGCTAATGGTATCATTAAAAAGCTGCAGGGAGAAGTTCGAAGCCTAGTTGGAAAAATAAAAGTAAAAAACACTGTGACTGTGTCACAGGAGAAGATCCTCCAGGAGACAACAGAAAAACTGCAGAGTGTTAAAAATGATCTACAAAGCACTCAGCAGCAGCTCAGTACTAAGGATGAGCAGGTATGTGTTCATCATGGAAACTGCAGACACTGTATTCAGCAATCTCAAGGTCCTAGCTGATCTCTACTCATAAAATCTACTGATCAATTGTTTTAATATGAAACTGACACAATAATATTTGTATTTTGCAGGTATCAAAATTAAAGGAGCAGTTGGAGCTGACTGTCCAGAAGCTAAATGAAAGCAAAGAAGTGCTAAAAACAAATGAGAATGGTGAGGACACTTGTCTAATTACTTTTTTCAGTTTTAAATGAATGAAGGATTAGGATTGTTATCCACATACACTGTCCTATTAGGGACTGAATATGTTTGTGACCTATCTGTTAAAAATCCATTAACAAGCCAACTAGAATTATGTTAGAGTCAAAAAATTTCAGGAGTTTCTCTGAGTGGAGCGATGGCTGGATAGGGTTAAAAGCAGATGAGAAATCAACAAAATAAAAGCCTGGCATGGGTTTTGGGGGCGCTTTGCAAATTCCTTTAGTGTTGGACTAAAGGAATTTGCAACATTGGAGTTGTCCTCCACACTTCGGCCTGTCTGGTTAGCTAACTGACTAACTGACCTGCTTCAGTATCTCCTGCTGAACATCTTTTCAAATGTTTTCATCACCAGAAATGGTGAGAGCTCCTGGTCTGAACTCATTTAAGACTTTAGGGTTTTTAATTTCTGCAACACAGACACTGGTGACATGCTTACACTCCTTGGGAACAGTTTGCAGTTAAAGAGGGTGGGTGAAAACACCTTTTTCTCAACTGTGTGCTACATAGTTGAGTGTGTTTGAGAAGCTTTGTCATTGTAGAAACTTCAATTCTAAAACCAGAGGTGTCCCTGACAAGTTCCTGCATATTATTTGTTTTTCCCGTTAAAATCTTAAGTAATTAAATCTCAGATAAAAACAGTTTAATTCATCTGCAAGCTGAGTATCAGAAGTATACCCAATTAAAAAGACTGAATTGTTACATTTTTTGAAACCCTGTCATTGATTTCATGCCATTCCAGACAGTCTCAAGGTCAGAGACATCGAATTTGGGTAAAATTTTTGCTTAAAGGTTTTCAAAGTTTTGCTTTAATAATTTCCACCTGAAAAACTTTTCTGATCTCAGCAAAAGCACTTTGTCCTTGACAACATTTTTTCTAATCTGATCCTCTTGCACTGGATGTCTAATTATTCAATATTAATCAAACTGGATACTTCCAATTTGTCCAGATGAGGTCATAAGTAGCCTCAGTATTCCAAGTTGATGATGAATCTCTTTGGGGTGGGTGAGGTTTTTACACATGGGCAAAAGGTATCTCTATAATCAATTAAAACATTTCTGTACTGTCTGCACCCATTAACACACACACAGGCACACACAATGTTACTGATATTAACATTCGTGAACGCAAAGACCACCAATAATTTTCTATTCTATTTCCATTGATTATACTCAACCTGAGTCAATTTGTAAAGTTTTGTTTTTAACAACTAAAATAACTGACATCTACCATAAATGTAACCATTTCACACAGCCCTCCATTAGATACAATTGTTCAGCAACTAAAAATATACAATTAGCTAGTTTGAGCATTAAAATTCAGTAACAGAGAAATTTTTGTCATTTTAAATAGTTAATTTTTGACAGTTTCATGTATGTTTTTTATTATTTTCAAACTTTGTTCTCATTCTCTGTTGAAATATCAATTGTTAGAATTTTCAATGATTTTAGTCCATTTATTCATGATTTATATATTCAATTTTCATTTTTGTACAACGCACTAAAACAATTGTCAAGAGAAAGGTAGCACTGTTTTAGGGGTTAACCTGATAATAGACTATTCTAAAGATATGACAATTGTCAACATCACTCTCATCTATTATATTTCTGTTTTAACACAGTTATAAATTGGCTGAACAAGCAGCTGAATGAAAAGCAATTGTCCAGAAACCCACAATCCACTGAGTCTTTGGAAAGTCCTTCAGTTCTATCCACAGCAGCAGGACTTCGGGTAAGAAAGACCTCTTCCCTCTAACATCTCACTTTACACTGTTCTGTCAATGACATAACTGTTTCCAAACAGAATACAGCTGCCACTAACTACAGATATCACTGTTTTTCCAGGCACAGTTTTATCCTCAGACAGGAAAACCTGTTGTGTCTCCCACCACAACTGCTACTGTCACTCCTGCTGATCAGCGAGGGCAGGCGGCCAACAGACAAATGTGAGTTTTTCTTATCTCAGTTATTTTATTTACATAGTCCACACTGGAATATAGAATGTATTCTATCTAATAATATGCGACTGCAACATCTGACGATTTTTACATATTGTTGTTCCAAAATGGATCTTAATTGTATGAAATGAAATGTCCTTACACATACTTTTTTTATATATATACTTTTTTTATATATATATATATATATATATATATATATATATAGTATACTCTCATACACAGAGAAATGTACACAGCCTTTATTTAGAAGCTGCACCTTAAACAAGCAGCAACGCCCTCCCATCTGAACATGAAGGGTTTTGTTTCTCTGACTTTATATCTGAAATCTGATGTGGTTTTTATTTAATCACTCACAAAAGCCTCAGAGAGAAGATATTAGACACTAGGATAGCTTTTGTAACTGGAGATTTATTGGTGGTTTTATAGATATGAACACTTCAAATTAAAGAGTGGAGAGTTATAATGTGGGACCTTTAAAGGATAATGGTGCTTGTTTATTTTTTTGTTCTCATCTTCAGTGGAGACTATGCAGGTTTGGATTCTAAGTACTTTGAGAGGAGAGATGACAGCATCCCAGTCTACGGTCTGTCATCTCATCTGCTTCATAGAGGTAAAATTGCTCATCAGTTTGGGAAAGGAAGTGAATTTTAGGATTGTTTCCCACTTGTAAGAAGGGAGTGTCCTGCAGACTAAGGGTGGTTGAAAAGTGCCTCTGTCGTGAGACACAGTAGAAGCTTCAGTGAAACCTGCCTCATCCTTATACGCTCGTCACATTCAACAGTCTTTAAGTTTGCTGTGTAGTCTTTATGGAAACAAAGGAGGTGTATTATTGAAGGCAATAATGTTTTGACAAACAATAATGTGATTTTCTTTCATCATCTTTGTTTTTCTTTTTTTTTTCAGACTTACCTCAGCGAACAAAACCTCCTGTACCTTCTGCTTATTTCTCAGCATGAAGTACAAACTTTAAGATTCAAGGACAAAAATAAAGCATTAATTTCTGATTAAGTAGGAGAAACCCATCCAAAGCTCACCATTTGCTTCATGTCCTCAGATCCTGGACCAACTGTGACTGACTTGCTGAGCTTATTGAACTTGCTTTTTAATTGTCTATCATTGCTATTTAAATATATGTGCAATGGTCTATGTGTGCTTCAAGTAAATGCTATCAAAACTCTACGGTAGATTCCTGTGATCATGGAGAATATATTCATGTCTTCAAAATTACTTTATATTTTTCTCATCTAGAAGTGTCAGTGTTGTTTGTTTGTTGTTTTTCAGGTATGCTTCAATAAAAT
Organism: Remorina albescens; assembly: GCA_034769265.1. Taxonomy (NCBI): domain Eukaryota; kingdom Metazoa; phylum Chordata; class Actinopteri; order Carangiformes; family Echeneidae; genus Remorina; species Remorina albescens. The sequence continues at coordinate 12,377,661 of CM068489.1, forward strand.
TTATATCCACTTTGTTATGTCGTTAGGTCATTAAAAAGTATCCACACGTTTTGTTTCATCAGATTTTTCTGGCAGTGGCTGAAAAACTGTAGAGGTTGCACTAAGCATTAGAGCACTCTGTACGGACAAGGTTTGAGGTTTTTGTCTCTAAATTTAGCTCCACCCCCATCCCCACAAGCTGTCAGGATTGGTTCCTCAGAAAGTATTACGTTTAAATCTGCCTGAATGAACTAGTCATTGGTTCTGTCGTTCCATGGTAGACATATTCTATAATGGTGTTGACTGATTATTTCACTTGTACGTGTCTTGTGTGATAGACCAGTGAACAAAATCTTGATTCATCAAAAGTAGGTCTTTAAAAATGTGTCTTTGTTTTTAGTGCTGTTCAATGTTGCTGAAGAGCTATATAACGCCTTCTTGTTGAATACTATTCAAATGGGGTTTAGTGTTAACACAGAAAGTCTGCAGTTACTGTCTTTGTACGGCCAGAATCCCTGTGGAGTGACGCTTTTAGGACTTGAGGTCAGGTGGTCTGCATGTGGCAGATCAGTGAAGGAAGGTTACATGACACCAACACCATTACAATTTATTTGACATGTTTGTGTCAGGATTGAAGAAAAGCTTACATATGTTAGGTTTGAAAGTTTTCTGAACAGTAGCACGTTCCTTTGAATGGACTGTTTTCTTATCTCAGGACTACTTTGGTGTTAGTGGGGGTTCAGGATGAGGCCACGAGCAGATTGGGTGGATGGCTGGGTCAGGATTGGTCTGCAACCTCTGGCAGGGGTGGGGGGGAAATTGTAGGACCCTTTCTTGGGAAGGTCCTTCAGTGCCGGTGTGGGGAGGGGGTCCTCCACTACCAGCGTGAAGAGGAGGCTTTTGAGGACCAGGGTGGAAAGGGTAAGGGGGCTTGCATATGGGCTCCTGCTCACCAGGACCAAGAGCAGTAGTGTTCTGTTCAGAAGAGATAAAAGGTGAGATAGTCGAAGTGTAACTCAATATAACCTCAGTATTGAACAGTCAACATAAATTGTATGTTGGCGATCCGGGCTCACCACTGGGGAGTAGAATTCACAGTCAACAGAATCAAGTCCAAATGTTTGTGTATGGGATGAGTGGCAGTAAGCATGATGCTGTAGAGAGAGAGCGTAGAAACATAATGAGAGCAAAGTAGAAAATGAAACTGCAAAATATTCAGCGTCACACTAACATAATCATCAGGTATGATGCTGCTTAGCTGACTGTGCCACAATGTCGAGTAAAACAGACTTGCAGACTTCACAATTTGGCATTGAAGGATAAAACCTTTTAGGAACTTATAACCAACTGTGGATTCCTGTGAGTTAATACCAGGTATGAATTAAATCTAACTTTCAGACAGTCATTCAACTTTCATTGAAATCCAATATGAATTTAATTTTAATTTGGACTTCAGTCATCAGTCTTAAACATTAAAGACATTGATCTAGCCTGGTGTAAATTTAAACGCGTCTGTCCATCCCTGGCCTGATTCTGATAGCAGCTATTTGTTCACTCTATAAATCTCTGGCCTTGTATAAATATCAGCTCATGACAAGAATTTATACAGACAAGGCAATATGGGGGATGAAGTCAAACAAAAATTCCATGAGGCATTAAAAAAACTATAACTAAGAAATATAAGAAAAAAACTTGTAGGAATTAGTGCTACCTTTATAGTCATTTCTTAGAGTTGTTTTTACACTGTAAGGTATTCAATTAGGTTGTGCAGAACCATTTAAATAAACATATAATTTTATTTTAATATGTCATTTGGGAGAAAAAGCAAGCTAAATAAAAGACAGTTAACCACTGCTCAACAAACTTTTTTCAAACCCAAAACAATCTACTATATCTGCTGTGTCTGGGGCAGATTGTTTGTGTTTCGTTTGTCTCCCTTTTGCAGCATGGAGCTGTAGCCTCTGAAGATTCATTTTGAAGGAGGACAAAACAGAGTCTAAAATGGTTGTCGTTATCAAAACTGCTGAAAAGAAAGAGTCACTCAGTTGGCTGCTGCACTGTCTCAATCATGGCAGTTCACCAAACTCCTGGTTAATCGAAAACTGAGTGAGGCAAAGGGGCATGTGGAGTGCAGACTTCAGTAAATGTTGCAAACATACAGTCGCTTTAATCCATAATAAACTGTTAATTGGTGAGTTATATAAAATTCATTACTGAACCAGGTTATGATTTGGTTACAATTGGCTTTGCAGTTTACTGCCCCAGCAGATGGTGCTTGGTTTTGGTAGCATGCACTGCTGCTAGTTGCCATGAAAACTACCATGAAGCAGAAGTTCAGCGGACATTCAGTCTGTTTTGGAGTCAGTTTAATTCTGGTTATTTAGGAGAGAAAATGTGCTTTCTTTAAGCTTTAAAGGTATTTGATGACATATGATTAACATCGCCATCTTTCATTTGGACCAAAAGGTGTCTATTTTCTCCTGCTTGAGTAACTTTTGCCAAAAACTAGTTTGGTACCGGTTCGGTAGCTGTTTAGCAAGACGCTGCATATCTGTAACCATTGTAATGAATGATTGGGACTGAGGCCCACAGAGAGGAGGGAAGCTGTCACAGCAGGAAGTAATGGTGAGACAAGATAACCACGTGATAACTAAGAAACCAACTTCATGTACATCACTCATCACTCAAGCCAAAATCTGCTTATAAATACGCTCTTTTAAATTCAGAACATAAGATGTCGCAGTGTGATTCTGACTCTTTCTAAAGCTTGCGGTTGTACTTACTGCTCTGTCAGGGCAGAGGGGTTTGCATGCTTCAAGGAGAATTCTGGATTGCCTCGGGCAGTGAGTCTCCACAAGGACAAAGTAAGGGTAGTAGCTCATCCCTCCCATCATCATCCACTGAGAGAGGGTCAGAAACGGGGGGTGTGCAGAATATAAACAGATGGATTAGAAATGTGCACTGTGTATATACTCTCTGAAATTACTGACACATACTTAGATGACTTTAAAAAATAAGGATACAGACTTTCATGCAGTCTTTGATTATGGTTTGGAGGAGGAAAGTCTGAGGCGTGAGTTGTGTGTGGATGTGTGTGGAGGGATCCTCTGTACCCCAGATTTGATCCGTCCTACTTCCTGCAAGATGTAGTAACGCTCGCTGGTGTTTTGCTCATGGAATTTCCCAACAGCTTCATGCACAGCTTGGAGGCCTTGGCGGTCGTTGAGTGAGATCAGCACGGGGCAATCGGGGCAGATTCTGGCCATCAGGTCTCTTTTCACTGCACACAGAAGTATTTTAATGAGTGAACTTTGACGACTTTATGAATCCAGATCATGATATTTGAGTACTTTTCCCTTCTTCATTATCAAATACAGTATTTCAAAGTATCTCTGGATCGAGACTAACTTTGTTCAACAGTGAGAAAACCTTTACCATCACAATATATTTACAACAGGTGAAAAGCCTGGACACATTTAATATGATCTTCTGCAGGAAAGCATTTTACTATAAGGTTAGCTATTAAGTTAACCAGACAATAAAAAAGATCTGATTTAAAGGCCTCAGTGAGATTTGGCAGTAACAGTGTACACATGAAATCACCAAATTCTGTTTTTACTAATATAATTTGCTGCTTAAACCATTCATTCATTCATTCATTCATTCATTCATCTTCTACCACTTATCCGGGTCTAGGGGGTGCTGGAGCCAATCCCAGCTCACACTGGTTGAGGGTGGGGTCACCCTGGACAGGTCAACAGTCCATCACGGGGCCAACACACAGAGACAGACAGAGACCAACAACCACTCACACTCACACTCAGACCTACGGACAATTTAGAGTCACCAGTTAACCCAAACATGATGTCTTTGGACGGTGGGAGGAAACCGGAGTACCCGGAGGAAAACCATGCAGACACGGGGAGAACATGAAAACTCCACACAGAAAGGCCCCAGGCCAGGAATCAAACACACAACCTTCTTGTTGTAGGGCAACAGAGCTAACCACTATGCCACCGTGCTGCCCGGCTTCAACCATATGTTTTGATAGATATTGCCCGATAGATGCGTGATGATAGAGACTGCTCAAATCAAAATGTTGATGATAAATAAAAATTTCTAATAAAACATTTTGACTGAATGTCAGATTTCTGTCATGGCAACGTATCAACATGACAAATGAGAGGAGTGAAATCAGCAGCTGAATGGGAGAAGAAACTGCTGACTGGCCACATTGTGCTTGTCTTTGTCAGCTGCACACGGAAACTTGTGATACCTTCGAACACAACAGAAGAGAGGCCCACCTTGTCTTGTATTACAGTCATATCTGTTGACAGTGGCACCGTCCGTTGTTACAGTCATCAAAACGGTGCAGTTGGCCATCACCTCCTGTACAGAAGCAAAGACAGATACCTCAGCTTTGCTTTACAGAAACAACATCACTGTCAGTGACTCCGCCTTCAGTTTGTAGATTAATGTGAGGCAGTGCTGATGAAAGGAAGATGGATTAAACTAGAATCATCACCTAGTGATTGTATCTCTTTGCCAACCAGTCAAGTTGCAGTTTCATCATCACAATAACCTAATCTCCTTATAAACATTTGGGTTAGATTGAATTAATGTATGTGTAGTGAGACAAGGTCCATTAATGTTTGTCAGGCAGTTCTATGTCACTGGCACAGACACGTAAAAATCGTGGTTCAACATTTACCTGATCGGTTTCTTGACGGAGCTCACAGTCCTCAAAATGTTTGGGGTTGACAACATGGCACACTGTCTCCTGAAGAGCCAACTGCAACTCAATAGTACAGTCCTCCTCACGCTTGAAACAACAGAGAGGAAAGAGCTCGAGTCGAAATCAAAACGACTGACGTACATGAAGTTTTAAGTGCACAAAAAAAGACGCATTGGTTGTTCCTCTAGATTTAAAACACACACACACACACACACACATTACAAGTCTTATATAGGCACAAAAAATACTCTACACAGAACCAACTATGGCTCACATATTCAGTATGCCATCCACTTCAGTTAAAAAGGAAAGCTGAATATAAAAAAAACTAAAGAATAGTACCATACAACAGTACAAACAATAGAACAATAGAAATTTGGTTAAAATATGTAAAAGTTAAAGATTTGACTTATCTGAAACACATTTGTTATTGAGAGCAGAAGAGTTTGATAGGGATGTAAAACTGACTCCCAGCTGAGCCCAAAAGACAACACTTATATCAACATGGTGTTTTTTCTGGTTCTGTACCGAGTCCACTTTGATGCCCTGAACTGCATTGAGTCGGAACTTGTAGCCATGGTAATGATGCTTGTTTATGTGATGCACTGCATGGCGTGATGCTGCATCACTGTTGTCCTGACGGCACGTTACTTCTTCCAAAGCTGGAGCAGCGCTGCAAAGCAGCACTGCTGAGGACAGCAGCACCAGGACGGGTAAACTCTTCATGGTGCAGAAGAGCGTGACAGTGCAAGCTGATGACCCAGGGCTCTTATATAAACACGGACAGGTTAGCAGATAAGGGTGGGAGGAGAGATGATAGTAAGGGACAGGAGAGGTGAAGCATAATGCTACAGAAGCACAAACACAGACTTTAACCAGACCAGAGCAGCTTATTTTGAAATGTCCACTGAAACCACAATTTCATCATCGTTGCCAAGATCTCCACCATTTCCCAGCACTACACATGCAAATATAACTGGGAGGGTTAGGTGAAGGTTAGGCACTCAGAGCACAGACCTCCGACATGGCCAGTGTCCAACAACAGACACCAGACCTCAGCCTTGGCAGGGATAAATGAAAGCATCAAAGCCTCAATGCTTTATGTGGAACTTGCCATACATCAGGGAGACCAGGGATTGTTGGAGCTAGTTTCTAGTTTATATGTATCTAAGGAATCTTTGAAGCTGGTGCTTTCAAAATGTAAATTAAAGCTGCAAGCAGCGATGAACAGGCCCCCGCACCCCTGTGGACCTGGGAGAGTGTCTGTTCCCCATCGATGGGGAGAAGACACACTATAAATATCATGTATATCTGATGATGTCTGTGTCATGACACCGACTCCCTCTGTCCTGGAGGTTACGCTCAAAAAAAACTCGCCGAATTACCATGACCAGCATGTATAACGGAGGACAAAATGTTGATAGTTTCACATTGTTGGGCCACAGCCCATTCAAGGAAGGGAAAAAACAACATGCTCCTTCTTTCCACAGACACAGGAGGGTCCTTCTGACCTTGGCCTTCAGACTGCTATTGGTCATCGTGGTGCATGTGACCCAGGTCTACAAAAACTGTTTGTTGCTCCTCTTGCTCTCTTCTTGAGGTTGCCTCGTGCCTTCTTGGGCCCCTCTTTCTTGGTTCCTGGATCCTCTGAGGCCACCCTTGGATTAGCTCTCCTGACTCGGAGGTTGGCCCTGACCTGCTTTGCAACTCTTCACTCTTCCCATGGTAGCGATGCGAGGTCCTACCTAAGATGTCTAAGAGTGGACAAGCCGAACGCCAGCAGACTTGATGTAACGTCTCCCTGCTGTTTCCTGCAAGCAACGGGCTCCAAGTTAGCATCAACTGCTAACTTAACTGCAACACCAGCAACGCAACCGACCTAGAGCACTGAGGAGGAATTCAACCACTCAGACCTGCAGCTCTGGACTTGCAAAGAGCACAATGAAGGACAGTTGCTTGTCCAAGAACTGGGTAATGTTGACTGGGCCAATGTAGCATAAAACCAGGAATGTTAACCTCTGTATACACAAATGTAGATTTGGTTTCTCTGTTAGGCTTATTTGTACGTTTTTTTGTTGTTGGTTAACCACACCAAGAATTGATGTTGATTGTTTTTCCTTTTCTTTTTTCTTTTAATTTGGCGCCAAATCACAACAAAGATACATCACGGCACTTTAGAGACCCAACAGATCCCCCCATGAGTAAGCATTTGGCAACAGTGACAAGGAAAAACTTCCTTTAAGAGGGTTAGGGTTAGACTGGTTGGGTTGGGGGGGGCAGAGTGAGAGCATGAAGGAGAGGAGGGGGGGGACTTGATAGAGGGATGGAGAGAACAAGAACAGGAGAAGAGAAGATGGCATGGAAATACCAACAAAACATACAACATACAGTTATCAGTTTACATTTGTATTTTTAATATTAATAGTTTAGTCAATTTTTGATAGCCAAGCACCAATTAACTACCAGGCCCCAACAAAATGGCACCCCATTTGAGTTGTATCACATCATCTTCAACGTGTTCAGATAATACTGAGTGAATGTGAAGTTGTTTAGATTAACACTGTAGGAGGAATTTGAGGCTTGGAGTTTTGGAAAAAAAAAACAAAAAAAACAAAAAAAACCAAGCAAAAACCTGAATTTTAAATAAAAATGGCCGTGGTCCTGTTGGAGTTACAGTATGGACCCATGTGACTTTTTTGTACATCTGCCATGCTACATAGATGCACCGATTTTTGTCAACCTGGAGTAAGGGGTCTGACTATTATTTTTCAAGATGAATAGTGGCTGTAAATAACTTAACTGAAATCTGTTTCAATTCTAACCATATGGACACGTAGTAGGATCTGTTCCTACACAGATGATGTACACATGTTCTTTGATTACAATAACAGACAACAATCAAGAGAATCAAGCTTTTACCACACACACACAAACAAACAAAATTTCCAACATAAAGTCAAGGTTAGGGGTTGGACCAGGAGAGAGGAAGATAAATATGAACAGTGAATCACGGGGTGATACGAGCATCAGGCTCACAGATTTAATGATTATCCAAGAGTGGGAAGCTTATCAGGACATGGATTAGTGTTTGGTCACATATGGATAAAATATCACAGCGCTCTCAATACATAGCCCTTATGCCATCAAATAAATATAGAGAAGCACATTTAATTTTATCATGCCTACAATTCATTCACTAAATTTGCCTCTGTCCTGCCAGTTCCTCCCAATGAAGAAGCTATCCCTATTAACAAACCCTGCTCCAGGCGCTGAGCCACAGACCTACTTCACCCTACAGCTGAGTTTTGCACTTATATATATATATATATATATATTTGTATTATGGCAAGCTGTTTAGGAAATTATTTATGCAGTTAACAGAATATATGGAATTAAATTTGAGTACCATATTGCCTCTAATAGTGGCTAGAGGCTTTTATTTACTCAACTGCAGATTGTATCGGGCCTTTATTAGAAGGAAGGCTAAGATTATCCTCTCCGTCAACTCCACAAAAAACTTGGGCCATCTGATGGCTGGCATGTGTGCACGCTGTGTTCTGTAGAAATGATGCCTGCTGGTAAATGAGGTGGTAGCTACCAGATATTCTAGCAAAGGTAACTACATCAATTAGTGGCTTTGGTCAATTAGTGTTTTCTTTTTCAGGGGGTTTAAAAAAAAAAAAAAAAAAAAAGGAGGCGTTTATTAGAAGGGGCCTTTTACTTGTGCAAATCGCTGATGCAGCTGGCTACTAAAAGAGATCCAGCATCTATTTGAATGGAAGCCACGCCAAAAGTAAGGCATCATATTTGCGCCACCGTTAGTGAGACTAAATAGGCACTGTGTATGTAACTGGGTTCATTCTGGGTGTCTAGGAAAATAATAAACTCTCAATATTTAAACGGGGTAAATGAAATGCCCGACAACATTTTTCTTTTCCTGGACATAGTAGTAGTGAAAGTATTTTCATATAAAAACTAAAGAGTCAAAGATGTCAGTCTTGTTTTTAATATTGTACAAAAGTCAAATATTTCCTGTCTGATATCATGAGCAACAACAACCCTCTGTTGTTTCAGCATGCACCAGACTATAAACACAGATACAGTCAAAAGACGAAACATCATACAATTCAAACATACGATTTGAAAATTTTAGAGGAATTCGTTTTTAGTCAGTGAAATACCTTTTTAAATTCACACTGAAAATTAGAATTGCTTCATTGAGGTTTTCGGGCACATCACAGCACAGAGAGGCTTTTTTTTGAACGAAATACACGATAGCAGAACAAACCTTGACAACAAGAAGTTATCAGTTCTTTTACTGCTTGACCTCAGTGCTGATTTTGATACTGTGGACCAACAGATTAAGTGAGCATGTTGGCCTTTCTGGAAATGTTTTAAAACGGTTATAATGGTTAAAATAAATGATCCATTTTCAAAACATTACAAAGTTGCCCGTGGGGTAAGATCTGTGATCTGATTCTTTCCCTGACTACATAAAGCTCTTTACCAGACATGAGGGTTGGCGCATAAATCAATGGTAAATTGAAAAGGCCCACAGTGTTAAGTCATATGAAATATTCTTGAACTTTTAACGAGGTTTGTGTCTTACATGTGAACCATCTCTGACTGGAACTGACATAAAAATTGCTTTTGATAAGAACTGAAACATTATGCAAATGATGAGAATTAAAATTGACTCAGAAGACCAAATATAATTGTTTTAGGAAAATCTTTTGCTGTCCCACCATCACTGTACTCCCCTCTCATTAACTAAAGACAGAAAGAACTGGTAAAAAACACACAAAGCTTCTCGCTCATGTGGTAGAAGATTTAACGACTTCACTTTTATTATACTCACCCCACAAATAAGCAATGAGTTCTCTCTCAGTTGTTAAGAAGACACGTTAACTCCTGTACAGCAATGACAGTAATAGAAGAGAGTTCAGGTGTGTGCGGCTCAGTTTACACTTGAACCCACTTAACTTTGTCTTTCAGTATAGGGCCATTAAATGTTCATCACCACTGATGTTCTTACATGCAATGTCCATTGAAAAGCCCCATTACTGTTCATTCAGTTTAGATCTGCCAGGTTTTAAAAAACGTCTCTGGTCAAAGTTTGTGTTTGTGGATGAGTCTGTGGGAAGTAAATTGTTCGTCAGTAACGAGTTTGTCAGTTACAGTTTACTCACATACACAAGCTGTCTCTCCCCGCTTCAGCAGTGAATCTCATAGGCAATCTGAGAGTCCATGAACAGGCCTGTGTGGTTGACAAACATCCCCTCAGCCTCTGATGTGATCACAGGCTCAGCCTCCCCTCCCTCTCCAGCCATTCTCCTCATGGTCCGTATGTCACCCTCCTGCTGCTGCTGTTTGTTTGGAGCCAGAGTGGGAGTCATAGTCTGGCTGGGCCCCGAGGACAGGGTGTGGCTGGAAGTGTCAGATGGAGCGGGACAACCCAAGTTTGTGGTGGTGACGGCTGTGGGTGGAGCAGGAGGCAGCACAGGCTTGGCCCTGTTGAGAACATACATCTCATGTCCACGCTCATCACGATACTCCTCCAGCTGGGCGAAGGTCGTGGGGCCATCAGAGTAGTCGTTCACGTACAGAATGCTCTCCTCCTGCGGGTTAAAATTCACTTCTGTCATTTTCAGGACACAGCAATAATATAGAATCCAATGGAAGCGCTAAATCCGTGGAGCTAAGAAGATGCTTATCCATTAAGAATATTTATATATAGTCATTTGTTTAACTTTGAAATTCTTGTTTCAGTGCAATGGAAGCTGCAGACCAGACAAATACTTTGTAAGGCTGTAGACAGGCATGGACATTTGGACTTATTCTGGTTCGCAGAAATGATTCAAACCATTTACAAGCCATCAAATGAGTTCATAATAAGGACATGTAGTGAATTTCACACCTTTTTACTCTTCTCACGAAGAAACCATCATATTGATAGGAAACAGAAGCTCTTCTTTCATAAGTACACCAGCTGGTCTACTTATGTCAGATATATACAACCAGACCATGGGTCATGTGATCAGCTCCAGAGGATCAAAACATGGACAGAAGGCAAAATGAGAGAAAACAACCATCATCATCAGTATTCGTTAGTAATGATAAGATTGCACTTAGATTTTTGCTTCGATAGGAAAAGTAACCGAGTGGCTGTAACTAACAATAAGAGGTGAATCCTGGAGTGTCTGTCTCACAAGTACATGCACACAGAGAGACAAACAGTCTAACTATACTGTAACCTGTGTGATTTTTCTACATAATTGTTCGATCCCAGATCTTTTCATAATAAATGGTTGCTATACAGACTTTAAGACAATATCTTTCATCTGACCATACCGTCAGAATCCTACATGAGTTTAAAACCAATACAGACATCCATATTATCTTTATAATCATTAGATTTTAAATAGAGGAGGAGATGCATAACTCACCATTACCTTTAGGGGACATTCATTATGTTCTTTAATCAGTTAAATAATTGTATTAAGTCTTTCATTTTATTTACTCTTCTGAACAGCAGAAAATATGTCAAGATTATATATGGAACCTATTAGGAAATGGAACAGTTTCATGTATTAATATGTATAGTACATCTAGCTCAATGTTGCCTGGGAGAGGAACCATGGATGGCCTAAAAATTTACACTGCAATGATTTTTTTGGTTTTTGAAAGCAGAAATATATCTTCCTATGGATAAACACTTCAGCTAAAAGTACATATCTATCCAGACCAAGCCAGTTCTTCTCATTCATCCTTTGGACATGTGATAGGCAAGCTTTCAACTTAGAGGAAAGACTGGGATGGTTGTATTACTCTGTGGACAGACAGACAGACAGACACACACAGACACAGACACACAAACACACAGACAGACAGACAGACAGACAGACAGACAGACAGACAGACACACAGACACACACACACACACACACAGACACACACAGACACACACACACACACAGACACACACACACACACACACACACACACACACACACACACACACACACACACACACACACACACACACACACACACACACACACACACACACCTTGATGCAGCTGGTCTCATGTGGCTGGGAGACAGGTTAGTTTCCTAGAAGGTATGTTCAAATCACTGGACAGTTCGGTTCACCCTCTGGTGGTAAGTTTTAAAGCTTCATTCATTCATCTTCAACCGCTTATCTGTTGCGGGGTCACAGGGGGTGTTGGAGCCAATTCCAGCTCAGACAGGGTGAGGGCGGGGAACAACATGGACAGGTCACCAGTCCATCACAGGGTCAACACACAGAGACCAACAACCACTCACATGCACACTCAGACCTACGGACAATTTAGAGTCACCAATTAACCCAAACATGATGTCTTTTAGACAGTGGGAGGAAACTGGAGTACCTCGAGGAAAACCACACAGGCAAAGGGCGAACATACAAACTCCAAACAGAAAGGCCGCAGGCCCGGGAATCAAACCTGTGACCTTCTTGTTGTGGGGCAACACCGCTAACCCCCTGTTGCTGCCCCCTGTTTTAAAGCTTACCTTATTTAAATCTTGCTGGAACACTGAAAGACTTTTCCTGATCAATTTGACCTATTTACAACAAGGCACTTTATAAAATGATAAAATGTGCTCAAAGACTTAAAAATTACTTTGCATTATGCACTGGTCATCCTTTCAAAACAGGCAATCCAGCCTGCAGGGCCTGCTTAAAGTGCCTGTAACAAAGAGGTTAAAGTCTTTAAAAATGTTCCTTCAAGGTTTAAGGTCAGCTCTAAAACAGCCTCCAGGAGATTAACCTGTCCCCTGGCCAATGGGACTGTGTGTTACATCTATATCTGCTCTTAATGGGACAATAGTCACACTATCGTGTGTGCCTGCCGGTGAGAGGCAGAGGGAGGGGCTTCCACAAAGAGGAAAAACTGGGTTGCTGGCATTACCACCAGGCTGAAAGCCTGCCCATCACACCCATTTAAGTATTTATTGGTGGCTCATTTAAAAAAAAAAAAAAAAAAAAGTGACATTTACTCAAACACACACCTTCTCAGCTCCATCAGCTTCCTTATCTCGTTGTTGATGTCGGCTGTAGATCATGGCAACCAGCAGCAGAGCAGTCAGAGCCAACAGTGAGATGCCCACAGCAATGGCAGTCTGAGTGGCTGCTCCCAGAGCGCTGAAAGCCATGCTGCCCAGAGCATACAGGGGTTCCCTGCTGACATCTGAACCCAAAGCAGAGCCGTGGTTCCTCATTCGAGGCCAGACAGGGGAGTATGGCGAGGAAACTTGGGACCATGAGGACCAGATGGATGAAGAGGATGTGGACGAGTTGATGGCAAGCTGAAAGGTCACCCTGGCCACGCCCCCTGCATTCCAGGCTTCACACTCATAGAAACCTGCGTGAGCCACAGTCACATTACTGAGGAAGAGCATGCCGCTGCCAGTGTCTGGGTCAAAGCGCTCACCGTCAGTCTTCTGCAGACTGACCCTGCCTTCCTCTGAGGGCTCCTCTGCTACACCCACTCCACCTCCTCCAGCTCCCAGCTCCTGAACCAGACCTCTGGGAGAAAGCACCACTTTACCCTGGGATGCCTTCCTCCAGGTCACCTGCAGAATTATTCAGTGTTTCCTGATCAATGGTCTTGCTAAGATTTGAGAAGGTTTCACCTATATTATTGAGAAAACAGACTAAATATTCGACATGCAAACACATACACAAGAAAAATCAGGGGCCACTTTAAATTTGCATGTTTATTTCCTAAAAGTTTTATTAATAGACACTGAGTTATTGGGTAAGGGAGCACATCAGTGGTCTTTAATTTCATTGGCCTGTTGAGAAACTAAACATCATCTGCTTTATAAATCTGAACACTACCTGTTTGTTACTTCATGTAAAGTATATTATTTGTGTAGTTTCATAATCGTCACAACTCATTGATGTATGTTAAATACTGAAAAGCAGTGTGAGCAGAAAACTCTTTTCGCTCTCTGCTACCTTCCAAACTAGCTCTCCCTCCTTACCCCAGCTCACTTCAATAATGACATTAAAAACTGTGAGCACAACAGAGCAACATTCAGATACAGAGTGAGCTCTGTATCCAGGAGGGAAGTGAACAGACGAAAAGACACAGATTTGTACGATATAAACTCACAGCCGCTGCTTACATTAAGTAATAAGAAAAATTTGAGTTCAGTGACTGCACTTGCACAGATACGGGAGCAACAGGGAATATGCTAGACGGGGGGAGAAAAAAAAAAAAAAAAAAAATCAGAGAAACCACTTGATTAAGGCCCCAATCACACCCCGGGAAATAAAGGGGAGCAAAACATCCATTATCTCAGACACTCTGACTTAAAACTGAGAGTGCTTTTTGAATAAGACAGGCAATTATCTATTATCAATGGGCAGCTTTCTGAAGTCAATTCAGTAGTTTGGAGACAGCGTCGAATTCATTGTTTTTTTGGGGTTTTTTTTTCTAATTTTCGTTTTCTCAACGTGACCATGACCCAAAACAACTGGTGGTTACATGTGTTACTTCACCACTCATATATTCATTATTGCTCTGTACTGATCAAAATGGTTGGAATATATAAAGCCCTAGGAATGGGTTGGAGTCTCCTAACTTTTGACTGGAATTGTATGAATATATGGACATTTATTTTTACAAACACAAATTCTCTACTTAACCTGTCCAGAGTTCTCACCTGGGACTAGCTCTGCCACCAGCCAACAATGCATGAATAAGTAGTCCTACTTATGGTGATGGATGGATGGATGGATGCAGAGTTCCTACACTATCTTATGCAACGATGGTAACTATGCAATTATATCTCAGCCCCTCTGAGAAGTGGCATTGTAAAACACTGCTCCCCACAAAGTCCTTTGACTTCCAGAATCCAAAGTTAAAGCAGGGAAGCAGTTCTGGGGGTTACTGAGACAGACTATGTTTGGTTTTACCTCAATTTATGATTTCTTTGGTGCCAGCAAGTGAGTCTCAACTAAATATTTATTAAAATGTTTCAAAATTCCAATTTAAATTGTTCTTAAATCTGGATACTTAAACAAAAGTACCTTGGACCTTTCTAAAGCACCTCATGCTACTGACAAAAGTTAAACTTGTTCACTCTAACTATACCTACCTGCGGACGAGGATACCCAGAGGCATGGCAGGACACCCTGAGGCTCTCTCCTAGGCGTACAGCTAATCTCCTGGGCTCCAGCTGCACTAGTGGTGGGATGCACACCAGGCTGTTAAGGGGCACCTCCACCAGGCTAAGGTGGGAAAGACGTGGCGGCTCAGTGCAGACGAGCCGACGCTCTGCAGAGCTGAGCAGCCGCTGGCCTGCCTCATCGATCCAGCTCCTCAGCCAGTGGAGAGCACAGTCACAACGCCAAGGGTTGTCTGCAGCACAGTGAAGGATATTAGGTTAGGTTCAGCTATCTCTATAGGAAGGTCCTGCTCACTGGTTTTGATGATAGAATGAAGTCATGCTTGTGTACTAAAAGCTGTGTTTAATGATTAGTTATTGTGAATATATGTGTTTGATAGAAGGTTTATGAATGGAAGAAACTGAGGCACTAAACAGACTGAAAGTTTTAAGCGTTAATACAAGTCATTAAATTTCTGTGAGAACGACCAGGTAAGCCTGATTTTATGACTTTTATATGCCACGAGGAAATATAGCTGCTCTCTGGGTCAGACAGAAAAGGTTCTCTATCCAGAAAGCTAACCTCCATGAGTCACTGAGAGCCGGCCCTTTGTGGTGGGTTAGGAGATTGAGTGTTAATGATAAAACTGAAAACTTATATCATTAACTCCTTTTCAGTATTTAAGACCTAAATCTCAACCAAGTGGTCTGAGTTTCCTAAACCAAAAAGATTGTCAATTGCAGAATTTCAAGGGAAACCAATGAAATAAAGTATGATTTGAGTGTTAGTGTCTGCCTGCTGAATCTAGTCTGTTGATGTAGCAGGATGATTTCTTAA
This sequence comes from Remorina albescens, assembly GCA_034769265.1. Classification (NCBI taxonomy): domain Eukaryota; kingdom Metazoa; phylum Chordata; class Actinopteri; order Carangiformes; family Echeneidae; genus Remorina; species Remorina albescens. The sequence continues at coordinate 12,393,371 of CM068489.1, forward strand.
CACTGAGGTAAATATATTGTAGAAGGCTTCAAACATAAATGACCCAAAAGGGATACTATGAAATGACCCCAAGAGGGCATTTCACACCAGAGAGAACAATGTGTCAAGGTTAACAGACAACTGCAAAGACACAAGGCTGGTTAAGTAGAAACACAGCTAATGAAAAGAAGAAACTTTTGTATAAAGTACCTGACTCATGTAGATGGGGAGAGAAAGTGAAGTTTATACAAAACTCAGGAAATCCAAACTCAGGATAAAGATGGATACTAAATTTCACAAAAAGTGAGGGGACAGAGACAGAGACTTAAATTTACAAGGGCAGCAAGTGCAACAGGCAAAATATCACAACATACCAAGGTGTGGACTATTGTGACTGAAAGAGCTTTCAGTTTGAGCAGTAAGTGAAATGTTGTGATTAACTGAATTATTTGATTGTCATAAAATAGCAATGTTCAATGTGTTCATCTTTTCATTTTATTTATGTAGTCTTCCATACGTCATCGTGTTATTGCACAGCTAACTCTGCAGTGACAGAGTAAAAATAGTGAGTGTTTGGCTGATCTGACTGTTCAAGTCTGTTAGAACTGTGGTTCAACCACCAGAGCTTGTTGCAATAAAGAGTTCTTCAGTTATACTTTCTGATCATGAACTTGAGGTAGTGAAACTTGCTGTTTCAATAATCATAAAAACAGGCAGAATACAAATATAAAGGTTAACAGGATAGATATAGACTTAAGCGTAAAGATGATACTGTAAACATCAGTTACACATCCTCTCATATTTTAATAAGCCCAGAATAACATGAATATATTTTAGTGTTTTGACAGTAGCTTCCAGAGATTCCAAAGATTACTCCCTTCCAAGGTGAATACTGTCTCATTATTGTCTGCAAGGGTAAAGCATGCACCTTCAGCACATGCACACATGCATTAGTGTGCATGTGCTGGTGAAAGAGTTCCCCAGATTGCATACATGTTGTGCAGCTTAAATTTACAGTTGTGGTCAGAAGTTTAAATACACTCATCATGGGCATGAATATCATAACTTTTGTGCTTTTAATGATTTATTTGAAGCATTCTTTTTCCAGGATGGAATGATTATACCATGTACATCATGCTCACCATGTTCCTAAACATCTTACCCAGTTTCCTTTTATCTGAGGGCTACAGTTTGGGTCTTCTTCCAGACCGTGGCAAAGTGGTGACACATCCAAATAACTTGTACTTACATACAGTTGTTTGAACTGATGATCTTGGAATCTGCAGTTGTTCAGAAATAGCTCCAAAAGACTTTCCCAACTTGTGTAAATCTAAAATTTTCCCTCTGAGCTCTGACTTCTTTCCCGTTGTTCTGGGTATTGGTCAATCCAATCAAACAAACCCTTTTTTTGCTGGCAAAGAGAAACTGCCAGCTGCAGTCAATCATGATCACTAAAGAGAAGTTAACAGGGCTTGGCCTCTTCAAGTTAAAAGATATTCTACAACCTTCAGCACCACTTATTTAAAGATGAGGTGACTGTATATTATATTTGAGCTTGCATGCATAATTTTCACCCTGTGTGGATTAGAGAAAATCCAAAATAAATTCAAACTTGTGCACCCATTTCTTGTTTTTAAAAATCATTGAAGATGTAAATAGTATAATCATTCCACCCTAGAAAAAGAACGGTTCAAATTAATAATTAAAAGCCCACAATTAATATGATATTCATTCCCTGAGTCTATGTAAACTTATGACCACAACTGTATATACACAGTAAACATACACTCAACCATCTTAATTCACAGCTCTCTGACAGAGAAGGCGATCTATTGATTGTAAACATCTATTTACGCCATCTTTCAATAACCACTTCAAACTGTAAACAAGCTAACATACTGTAGCGGCTATATTCTTTAAATGTTTTAATTACTGAACCACACAAGAAACGACACAGGAAATAACTTACAGCTCTCATCGATGCAGAAATCCCACTGTAACTAAATTAATGATTGTTAAACTTGGATATTTCAACAATTTAATTAACTCTTGAAACTCTAACTCCCTGTGCCATTTGCAAGCTTGCCTCTCTTGTCCCCTTGGGCAGGACTCAGGAGGCAGACTGTTCTAGTCAATGATCAGTCTGTCAGTCTCCATCCTGAAGGAACAGATGGCCTTGAGCAAAAGCATGAATTACATCATTAAAATATAAAATTACAGTTTCAGTGAAAGTTAGTAGCAGTAACAGATCTGCAACAAACTGGGACCAATAGTACAGGCCTCTCACTTCTGTTCTGGCTTAATTTGAGTTTATCTTGGTGCTTTTGCATTTGTGTTGTGGCTTTTTATTTGTATTGACCTGCCTTAGCAACTGTAGGTGGAACCTGATGATTACTATGGTAAGTAGCTCATCTTTGAGTAAGTCTTACAGCAAAAAGATCAACGTAAGGTTCAGTTGTCACTCAACAGATTTCATCCCTTATGATTTTACACTGATAAGTCATAAATCCATTCTCACCTGTGATGCGCAGCACCTGCAGGCTGACAAGAGGTTGCAGGGATGCAGGGCCAATGGTATGAAGATTGTTCCTGCTCAGGTCCAGCAGAGCCAGAGAAGTCAAGCCAGCTAGAGCCTGATCTGCTAACATGTCTATACTGTTGTGCTGCAGATGAAGCTCCTGCAGACGCTGCAATATGGAGAGAAGGGATCATACAGTCTACTGCAAACTAAGCTCTGTATTCAGTTTGCCATTTAAATATATACAAGTGAAACATAATAGAAATTATAACTGCGCTCAGGTGCCGTACATGTAATCCACGGAAGGTGTAATCCATTAAGCGAGTAATGTCATTTCCTGCCAGGTAAAGAATTCGGAGGTGTTCAAGTCCCTGAAACATGTCGGCTGTCACCAGGTGGATTCGGTTCCCATTCAAAGCTAGCTCCAACAACTGTCCCTGGTTCTGGAAAGAGCCAGGCTCCACAGCTGAAATGGTGTTGTTCTGGAAGAGGGAAGATCTCATTTTTGTTGTTGTTTATTGCTGAGAAACTGCAGCTCATCTGTAGTTTTTATTTATTTATATATGACATTTTTTCACCCAACCTATGCTGTGTAGGGATATTTTGAATATCGTTGGCCCGTATAGCTTTCTGTGTGTGTTTATTACCTGTAGATACAAATAGTGTAGATGCTTCAGCAGAATGAGATCATGTCGACGGATCTGACCAATCACGTTATCCTGGAGGAAGATTGTCTGGGTGATGAGATGACAAAATCAAGAGGGAGACAGGGAGATGTTTGGTCAGTATAAGTCAAAGTGTAAAAGAATTAGTGCAAAGGGTACTACCATATGAGTGAGAAAACAAAAGCAAAGAAAGAAATTCAACATGGTAACACATTTTTACACAACAGCCCCATAAAAATGCCAGTCAAAACAAGTAGGAGACTTAGTTTATATGACAGTGAAGGTGGGTCCATTCCATGAAGTTGGATTGAAAACAAAAGGAAAAAGGACTGAAACAGTTTTTTAATGTGTTTGGCAAAAGCCCAAACGAATTGTCTTAGGTATGTTTTCATGTCCTCTAAGTCTTTGTCCAAGCTAATGACTGAGTTGGAAAAAATATGGTGATATCCAGCAGTAAGACACCAGTGCCGAATATCCAGGTTGTTAAGATTGTCAAATTTCTCTATACATGATAGCGGGGATGTTATGTAGGCTTTGTCATGCAAAAAACATGTCAAATTCTTTTAAAGAGAAGTATGAAACATTTGAAGTAGAAGAGTTTAGAAGACAGTCAGTGGTAAGAAAGTGAACTCTGGAGTCATTCTTATTTGTGGTCTGTAAATTATTTGAGTATTTTTGATGAATAAATTGTAATACTTTATGATAGTATATAACTTGAATAATAGATAATCATCATGTGAAGGAGATGATTTTTAGGTTTGCTTTCTTCCATTTTATTTCTGCTGTTCTACATTATCCTTTTAATTATTGACTGTCCTAATTCAGCCAAACTTGGAGAAAAGCATCATTAAAGAAATAAACATAAAGATATTAAACTGAGAAACCAGGACATTTACATCCTAAAACTTAGTTAGGTTGCTGCACTGAGCCAGGAAAACAGGTAAAGTTTTCAATTACGTCAGTTGATTAAAAGGCAGGAGAGTGACATGTCTGATGGAAGGAGGCCTTGATTGATTGATTTTACCAAAAATGACAGTTTTATGATCAGAGAATAATCTTTCACACTAAGGGAGTTCACTATAGTAAAAACTAAATCAAGAGCATGACTTCATCCATGTGGGGCACAAGATGCATGAGATTAAATGAAACACAAATTGAGCAGCAATGCAGTGAGTGAGGTCATCCACACGGATTCTCAAATCTGCAACCAATTTGATTTCATAGTAGATGCAATAAAATGTCAGATAAGACAAAAGAATTAAAACCTGATAAAGTTCTACTCACATCTGTTGAAATGTCATGTTTTTGTAATGATATTATTTAGCATGGATAAAAGTTTATGACAAAACAAAATGCTTATAATTATGTTTGGATATGATACGGTTGTTTTACTAACATCCTAAGTTCCAGTTAATTCACATTAATTCCCATGGAAAGTTTCCATTTTCCAATTGTGGAATATTTCCAGAGACTTTCATTGGGATGAAAGTTTCTGGAAATATTCCACCCCTTTGCAACCTTAGTTTATAATAAAAGAATTTAAAACACATCTATTATTCTTGCTTGCCCAGAATCGCTGACTAATGTCAGTTAATGTCCTATTTTAGTACACCAAGTCTACCTGTGTGGATGGAGGGACATATTTAGGGATGTCTTTCAAGCCAGTGGACCCACACTCCACAGTGAGGCTGTAGCAGCGACAGCTCAGGGGGCAGGAGGGAGAAGCTCTACTGGGAGAGGGGGTGGACAGGAGCAGTGTGGAGAGAAGAAGCACCAACATCACAGCCATCGCACCAACACGGAGGCCTAGTGACAAAAAGCAGAGTCCCAAGCCAGTCATGATCAACACGTTGCATCAACAACCTGGTCCTCACTGTTCTTGGCTAAGCAACAATAAAAAAATGTTAAGTATTTGGTAGCAGCTTACAAACAAATTGAGAGAGGCCTACTTATTAACAATGAAGTTAATGATATATTAAAAACCATCAGAGTGTCAGTTCAGTCAGTCAGAGTTGTGTTAGGTCAGACACATGCCAGCAACGTCTTCTGTTTTGCCTGGTGTTGAATTGAATTCAACTTTAACAAACAAAAAAACCCAACCCACTACAAATTGTTTGGATATTCATCTCAGTCTGTGAATCACTATTAACATAGAAACCGTCCATGATGTAGAACCAGGCATCATCTTGTAAAAACGATGGGAGCAGCTGCAGTATCTGTCAACATGTTAACATTCTGACTGGTGAGTAAAAGCTCTTGAATGGTTGGGCCGTCGTCACACTGACACAACTTTATCACAGACAGACAGAAGTCCCTGACAGAGGAGCCTCCAGATGTGTTGCTGGGGGTCAGAGGCAGGGCCCCCATCTGGCCCCGAGCCGCTCACTTTTTCATGCCCCAGGTTACCTTTACTCCTCTTTGATGTATAAATGTAGCAACTATGATAGTTATTATTGTGTTGAATATAACGTATTGAATATGATGACTAATAAATAATTTTATTTTATCAATCTATTATTAGAATTACAAGTCAATGACTATGACACATATTTGTGTCAACAACATTGTCTTTCCTCGGATTCTATTTATGTATCCATCCATTACTTTTTGAGGAAATAGAATAGTTGAAAAATATTGTACATATGCTACAAATGCCCCAATGATGTAGTGTAAAGAAAATTAAAAATAAATACAAAAACGTAAGACAATTTTTTGCACCAAGAATCTCAAATCCACATATTGATCATAGTTTCAAGAGGGCACCGAAGAACTATGCCTTATCTGACCAAATTTGAAACATGGTTACAAACTTCTGAATTACAGTGTTGATTAATGGATCAAAGTATTTCTGCAGAACATTATTACAGAGAAATTGACCTTTGACCCCTTGTGTGAAACTGTGTCATAATTAATCTATGAATTCTTGGGTTATGGCCGTGAGTTCACTGTAACCTTTGACCTTTGATCACTGATGAATACAACATGTAACATTATGGATCCATTAAGTTACTTATGCATCAAGCAGTTCAACTTGTTAGCAGCTCATGAGCTAACAGTTCTCCATTTAGGTAGTTACAAACTGCACTGTATTATCCTGCATGTGCGTGTTCCCTGTGTGTTTAGAAACATATGTGAACCCACAATGTAGAAAATATGTTCTGACATACACTTATTTGCGAAGGAACAGAAAAAACTAAGAAGCTCTCTTTACAACACACACATACTGGAGTTTTGACTTGACTCTTAACTTCTCTGGATGCCACTACTCTACTGTATGTTGACATAAAAAGTAGATGTTTGCTGTTTTGGCTTTACACCATGCCTTCCTGTAAAAAAGAAGCTTATATGTTGTTTGTGGAGCGGCATGTTATGACCCAGTTATGCTTTATTGTTAGCTGACATCTAGTGGCCATAGTAATTATGATAGGAACAAAGGGGGAAGTGCAGTAATGGAGTACATAGAGCGATAAAGTCCATATCAGGAGCTTGGCGTGGATGGATGTGTTAACAAAACACAGGAATATGACCCAGGGGATTTGTTTATGGTTGGAGGACCGGTTCAATCTTTAAATACGAGCCTGGTTAAAGTAAATATTTCCAAATGTCAACAAAAGATAAACATTACAGACTTCTTAGAGGGAAGACGTGCTGGGTCGAATTGCAGGTTCAAGTTTACCTAATAATGTGACAGTACACCATAGTTATTAAAATATAAGCAAATATGAGAATTTGCTCTCTTTTTGATGAAGATTTAAGCATTTACTGACATACTACTTTCCCATCTCTTCATACTGTTTATATTATAGCATTCATTATTATTTATTTATATCATTTATCAAGTGCTGGTTGGTTTCCTTTAAAGGCTGGTAACTGTCCTGCAGGTTCACTGCAATCATCACCGGTGATATGGACATAGGCTACAGCACAACAAACCATGTGTTTCCATCTGTGGTACAGATGGAAACACAGATGGAAGCACAGTTACTATAATCTATAATCACTGTGATTGCAATCCTGAAAACTGAAGAAGGCTGACTATCTATGAATATCTACATATTGCAGGCCACCTTAACAGACTGAGCCCACAACACACAATAACAGTAAGTAAAATGCAAACCCTCCCCTGGACAAAATGTACGTCAGAAGAAGCAGCTGCTGTCGGTTCATACCTGACAGAGGAAGGAGACCGGAGGAGAGTCCGACAGGGATGTCTGCCCTGCACGACGTCTTCTCCTTCCCGCTTCTTTATTCGATCCTCTCTCAGATTGATCCTTTAGGATAAAGGCGAAGCGGCATCTGATGGATGAGACCAGACGGCACCGAGGGCCCGTCGCATCCTCCAAACTGAGACGGCGATCAAAAGCAGAGAATCAGCAGCCGAACATCAGACCCCGGCGGGGCGGACCGGATCCTGCAGCACCGACACGAACCGGAGTGGAGCGGGTCAGGTGTCTTTGTTAAAGCCCGGTATCCGGCTGCTCTCATCCAGTCTCCCTTCTGCCGCTCCGAAGGACCGCAGTCAAGCGAGATGCTCTTCCAGCAGCAGCAGCAACACTTCCGCCTCCAATCAATAAAAGCTTTACCTCTAACGCCTTAAATGCAGCTACATTCACTTTCTATTAGCACACACATGACTGCACTTCATATCATGTAAATTGTAAATACCCCCTTAACACATTAATCACTGAATTAGAGCAAACAACAGTCTAATATAACCCTAACCCCTAATATAGGTTAACAGAGGGGAACTGACCTAATACAACTAGAATTCGGGCTACATTTCGCGTCTCCAATATGAACCTTCTGCTAAAAAAAAAGACATATTTCAAACACTGTGGAATTATGTCACTAAAACTACAATATACAATTTAATTTCAAAATTAATAATGCTTGATGTGTGTTTCAAGCTATATTTTACCATGAGATATTAACTAAATAGCCTCGACCCTCAACATGATTGACTAACTAAGTGTATTTATTTATTGGCTTTATCTATTGTCAGTTCACAGATCAATTGCACAGCAAATACATTTTCTTTATAATGTGTAATCTCAGCATTATATATATATATATAAATTGTATCTGTTCCCACATTGCGATCAATTCTGTTCCAAAACTGTATAAAAACTCCGAAAGGAGTTGTACTAATAATGATGTGACCTGCACCCAGTGATGAAACGTCCTCTGCTGGTGAATTTCAGAAAGGTATTGAGGTCTTGTCATGTTTCTCTCATTATTTTGTACAAGTTGTTGAGGATACACAACGGTAGATTGATTACTTATTTAATCTGTTCTTATTTTTTCTATCTGTTAATCTGTAGCTTGGATTTTAGTGTGGCTCTTACTTTGAGTTTTCACTGTAGTGCATTGTATGGATTCTATATCCCGCGTTACTTTCTGCGCTTGTGATGTTTTATGTGGTTTGCCCTGACTGCAAAACAATAAGGTTTGCCTACCTACCTGCCGAGTCCAAGTCAGTCACTGAGTGGGCAGGTTAGTCAGTCTGTGACGTTCGCTATTAAAGGGCTGGTCAGTCCAAAAATATCACTATATTAGCCACATATACCCCACCAGTCGTGGAAATTGCTTAAAACCTTTTCTAAAAGCCCTGCAAGAACAGTGTATAAACACACGGCCTCTGTGTATTGCATCATACTTACCGATCAATTCACTTCTTGTCAGCATATCTTTGAAACACTTCTTCCCATTGACTCCTTTCCAGTTGAATTTTCTGGCTGCTCCTTCTGAGGAAAGCCTTGAAAGTACATTCCATGTGAGAGATAAGGGTTGCAACTGGAGGCACTGGCCCTGGGAAGAGGCGGGACAAAAACATTGTTTTTGCCTCCAAGTGATCCCATGGATTAGCAATGCATTATAAAACAATTCTAAAAGAAGAGCACCTGCTGTGTGCCCACCATGTTCAGAAGGCTGAATGTGTGGCATATGTGAAACACAGAGAGGGTGTAGAGGACTCAGAAGCCTGGGGACAGGAGGTGCATCAGTGGGAAATTAACACATCATTATTAGTTGTTTCAGGGTCAGGATTTTGAGTGAACATTATAAAAGAACTAAATTAATGTTGAGGATGACTCATGTCTGGCTGAGACCTGCCAGATTTGCTGAACACATTTTCTGTCACTGATGTTTTTGTTGTTTTTCTTGTATGACAGTTCTTAATAATCAAACAATAACGAGTAATCTGATGTCTTGTATTCATCATGACGCTATAATTTGAAATGGAATAACAATCACTTTTTATGTTGATTTTCTAAACATACAAATATACACTGGGACAGCGCAGGGGCATGGTGGTTAGCGCTGTTGCCCCGAGAAGGTCGCGGGTTCGGTTCCCGGCCTGGGGCCTTTCTGTGTGGAGTCTGCATGCTCTCCCCGTGCCTGCGTGGGTTTCCTCCCACCGTCCAAAGACATGTTTGGGTTAATTGGGGACTCTAAATTGTCCGTATGTCTGTGTGTGAGTGGTTGTTGGTCTCTGTCTGTCTCTGTGTGTTGACCCTGTGATGGACTGGTGACCTGTCCAGGGTGTACCCCGCCCTCACCCTGTCTGAGCTGGGATTGGCTCCAGCACCCCTCATGACCCGGAAACGGATAAGCGGTAGAATATAAACGAATATATATTTTTATCTTTTATTTTGATATTTTTTTCCTAAAGTATCGGGTTGGTATCGCCGATAACAGCCTCAGTTTTACATGGAACCACACTTCCCTAAAAACAGCACTGATTGGATAAAAGAGTTGGCCCAGATGAAAAAGGTCCCTATAAAGAAATGAATGGTTTGCTCCAATGCCAGTAGAGATGACTTGAACATTGCCTTATGCAGCGATTGACAGACTTATGAGACCATATTTTTGTTATTGTTGTAGTTTTGGAGTTTCTTATTGATGCATCATGTAAATTATGGCAAGGATTAGATGAATTCACAGAAATAAAATAGCTGTGAAACATTCTCCAAGATATTGTATTCATAAATATTGTTTATGCAATGCAGGTTGTGTATATTATACAATTTATTTCATCATCATCTTCATCACATCTGCTCTATAGTAAAAATAAAAATAATATAAGAAGTCTATGAAAAGATCCTTCACAACCTTGTACAACAAGAGCAGTGAACAAAGGCTGCCTGGTGGCAAAGTCACCAGCCCTTCATCAGTTTCCATCTTCACTGTCGTCACCGTCACTTCACTGTGTATGTCTGTGTCTTTGGCACAGTTGGCTGCAGTCTCACTTTAGTGAAATTGTCTTCCATCGCACAACTGTCCTCCTAGATTCCTCCTAGATTCAGGTAGTCACTAGTACCATGGAGTCACTGGTACAAGTAACTAAATCATGTGAAGAATCACTGAGCCAGGTGTTCCTGGATTCTCCACAGCTGGACGCAGTCCAAACTGATCAACGCAAGTCAAACTGTTGTTTACGAAATACAACAAGAATGACAATTGGAGTTGAAGTGATAAAGAGTTCTGGGTTCCGACATGCCATGAAGTGATGTCCTGGTAAATCCTGTTCTGATATTAGTGCTGTGATTTTAGTCCTGTGTAACAGGTTATGACGGGTTCTGTGGGAACACAACAGGGTAGATTTGGCTGTAATGATCTACAAAGTGGACCTCTAGGCCTTCAGTGATGTAGTCAGGCAGGTCAGAGAAGTCCTTCCTGTTCTCAGCTGGCAGGATGATGCAGGTCACGCCAGCACGACGGGCCTGTCCGAGCACAAAAAAATTAAATTCACATCTTTTAATTTTATATTTATTTCAAAAATACAACAAGTCACCTCCTTGTGGTAGCTTCACAAACAGAGCCACCAATTGGTCAAGCTGACATGATATAATAACCAGTTTACTATCTACTTGTTTATACTTGTGCATTTCTGCTGTTCCTATTATTACTTTATTAATGTCTTATTGCTGAGGTCTTTTGACTGAGTGCAATATAGTATCATATATATAATCTCATTGCAGATATATATGATGACTATAAAGAAATCTTAAATCTTAAAATGAAACCTTAAACTACAGGAAGGTACCACCGGTGGGGTTGCAGGTCATGCAATGACCTCATTGTGAAATATTACCAAAAACACAAAACTTGCAAACATTCATGGTAAAAATAATTGAGGTATTTGTTAATCTGTAAGTGTGTTTCTCGTACTTACAGCAATGGTTTTCTCTTTGATTCCACCCACAGGCAGTATTTTGCCAGTCAGCGACACCTCACCAGTCATGGCTGCATTCTGCCGCACTGGTCGCTTGGTTGCCAGGGACAACAGTGCTGTGACAATGGTACAACCAGCACTTGGTCCATCCTTTGGAGTTGCCCCCTTGAAGCAAGTACGAATGAGTAATTGCTCATCAGATAGGAATGATATAATCACAGATGGCATCAAATCTACAAAAGGTTAATCGAGTTATAAAAATATCACACAAATTAAATGTATTCCATAGCTAGTAAAGAATAAGTAAAATAGTCATCAATAGTAATAAGTCTATAATTTATGCACAGTACTATGTCTCTGTAGTTACCTCAGGGACATGCAGATGCAGGTGGGAGTTGACCAGGAAATGGTTTTCTGGTTCCTGGCTCATCAAGAAGGCTCTGGCAAAGGTTGAGGCAATCTTTGCACTTTCTTTCATCACACTGCCAAGCTGACCTGTAGGGGAACACTGAAATTTTAATATGGTCCAGTCAACACCCACTGATGATATAAGACAGCTGAAGCTCACATTGTAGCCGTCCTTACTGACCTGTGACTTCCAGGGAGCCCTCTTCTTTAGTTTCTGCTCCTCCAGAGGGACGACGCAGTGAGGTTTCAATGAACAAAGTTGACCCTCCTACACGATGTCAACAATAAAGATAAACTCAATTGATGACATTTTTCATTGTATATGTATATCTATTACCATGGTGGTGAGAAAAATTTTTTTGTTTAAAACATCAAAATCTCACAGCTTCAAATGACTGTTTCAGAGATAAGATGTTTCAGAATCCGATTAAGGTTTGTTTAGGGGCTCAGGAATGCCATGTGTGTGTATGTCTCACCCAGTGCAGTCCATGCCAGGCCCATAACCACTCCTGGTGGGGTGACATCGTACATTCGATCCACTGTGAAAATTGGTTTCCCTACATAATCCTGCAGGTTGTCAGGTGTAACACTCACTGTAGTTTGTTCACCACTGACAATACGCAAGGCCACCTTGCGGAAAACCTGTCAGACAGATGGAAGAGGTTAAACTTCCCTCACTCCCACACTCTTTCTTAAAAGTAGCCAAATGTGTGTTTGCTTTGGTTTAGTAAAGGCAGAGCTGAGCTTGACAGTTTCACCTTTTCCACTTGTTTCTGCAGATTCCTGACTCCAGATTCCCGGCAGTATTGTCTAATGAGAAGACTGAGGGCGTCAGAGGAGATGGAAGCCTTTTCTTCGGTTAGACCACACAGAGAGCGGAGCTGAGGGACCAGGTAACACTAAACACACACACACATGCATGCAAACACACAATAGAAATGATAGGCATGATATGCTAACAAAATAACAAAACTGTACCGAGCACTTAATTGCATAACTGTCAGAAAACAAAATCAGCTATTGTTAAGAATATACCACAATAATGATCATCTTTTGATTTGCAATGATAAATGAATCTTTGTTTACTATTTATTTACTATACAGCAAAACTAGCATAATCAATGGACAAAACAACACAACAGTCAATTCAGTTCATTCTTAATTATTTATGATTTTTCTTTATAGTTATTGTTGGTTTTACCTCAGCAATGGCCAGTTTCTCCTGGGCAACATATCCAGACACATTGATCATCTCCATCCTGTCTCTGAGAGGCTCTGGGATGGTTTCAGTCACATTAGCCGTGCAAATAAACAAAACCTTAATTGGGGCAGACATAAATGGGCAGAACTTACATAACCGTGCTTTAAGTGGCATCTTTCAGTCATTTATGAGGGTTTACTGTGTGATTTTAGTTAAACATAAAAAAAGATATAAAAGATCTGAATGCACATAAAGGGAACACAGTCTTACCTTCGACAGATCTACAGGAACATCCAGGTAGTGGTCAAGGAAGTTGGCATTCTGTTCAGGATCCAGAAGTTCCAGAAGTGCTGAGGATGGATCACCCTGGTAACCCCGACCCATTTTGTCCACCTGGAAAGGACATGACTATCATTAGTGCTATCAAACAATTTTAATGAATTGGTCACAATCACTTCATCCCAGTGACAATAAGCATGACATGTGATTGGGTTGTAGTTTTATGCGTAATAACTCAGCTATAGATACATACAAATTCTGATGTTTACAGGGGGAACCTTCATGTTTCCCAGAAAATTTATTCTGACTACTTTAATATTTATACATCCCAATATCTCCTCTGCAACATGGATTGGCACAGAAGCTGGTCCAGATGCACAAAACCCAGACCGTGTGTTCTACTGACTTTTCCCCTTGCACATACACAAGGTTGACATGTTAATGGAATACCTGAAATGAATCACATATCCCAGCAGCCTTAGCTGTACTCTACATTTTTTTTTTAGTACTCATATGTCCTCATATATTCTCGATATCCAAATGTTACACTAAGATGATGAATCAACATGAAGGGTCAATGTTACAGACTTGGAACACCATACTACTGGAAGAATCAATGTGGGCAATGTTGATCTAATAAATTTGTTCTCTATTTTTCTATAAATTGTGGTAGCACAGTGTCAGATTTTCTATACTATCAACCAACCATGTGCAATTAATGATTTCTTCTGAGTTTAGGAGACGAAACTATAGCAAGGATGTGTAATATTGCAATAGCAAATTTCAGTTTCCAAGACAGTAAGTCCCTAGCGAAACAGCATTAGTTTCACAGCAGATAAATAATGGCAACTTAAATGTCACTTTCTGTTTCTTATAGAACATGAAAACAGGAAGCTCCATCTACTGAATATATGAGCCAACTAGTCAACTACAGGAAAATGAAGCTAAAAGAGATTCACTGCAGACAATGATCTTCATGTTATGTTCATGTACATTTATTTTGAACTTAACAGCACCACCACACTGACCTCATCTATGAGCACCAAAGGGTTCTCTGTCTTGGTTTTCTTCAGGCACTGGATAATCTTCCCTGGCATTGCTCCAACGTATGTCCTCCTGGACACACACAAACACATTTACGGTAAGGTTATTATGACTTATCCAACATACACATAATACTTAGACTGCAAGCTTTTATAAGGACTCTCAATAATAATGTCAGCATAGCCTTCCATACCTGTGTCCTTTAATCTCAGCCACATCAGTCATGCCTCCCACACTGAACCTGAAGTACTGTCTATTGAGGGCTCTGGCTATGGAGCGAGCGATGGAGGTCTTTCCTACGCCTGGAGGGCCGTAGAAACACAAGATCTTCCCCTGGGTGGAGCCACGCAGCTGGCTCACTGCTATGAACTCCTACACAAACATAGAGATAAAGTCAAGGTTAGGTGTGTGAGGCCTTGTTGAGAGCTACATGAATGTGTCTTCATTGATCGGATCATAAGACCTAGTACCTAACTTTACGCCTGGTTTCAAAATGATTCTCCACTTATAATCGCAAGTTTCTGCCTTGCATATACTTGCATGTATGTAAGTGTGAGAATGTGATAATGTAAGAGAGAGAGATGTAAAATATTTTCATTTCATTATGAAACTGTATTGGGACTAATTAAGCTATGACAGAGGAAATTAGAATTTGTGTGTGTGGGTGCGCGCTAACCAATATGCGTTTCTTAACATCATCCATTCCATAATGGTCTTCCTCCAGGACTTCTTTGGCTCGATCCAGCAATAAGTTCTCTTCACTGTTGGTCCCCCAAGGCATACTAGTCAGCCAGTCCAGGTAGTTGCGCGTTACACTAAAATGTACACACATTGTCTACATTTATTTCTTCCTTCCTTCTCATTTCTTCTAAAGATGGAGAAGTAGCTTCAGTGCCAGTCTGTTAAATCAACAGAGGTAACACACATGAAAGCTTGTGCCTAGCTACTTAGAGATTATTACTAAAGCTACCTCATAATTTTTTTCCAAATATAGTTATGTTTACACCGTGAAGTTGTGTGTATATTAAGTTTTTTCATCAAAACACAATG
Organism: Remorina albescens; assembly: GCA_034769265.1. Lineage (NCBI taxonomy): Eukaryota > Metazoa > Chordata > Actinopteri > Carangiformes > Echeneidae > Remorina > Remorina albescens. The sequence goes on from CM068489.1 coordinate 12,408,688, forward strand.
TGGGTAACCTTGAGTTATAGAGAAAGTGGTGAGAGTATTTCTAAGAAGGAAACTAAACACAGACTGATTGGAATTTGGGGGTTGGTTGATATGTTAAAACTGTCAAACTGTCCATCATTAGAAAAAAAAATCTAAATTAAATCAAAGACCCTTTCAGACAAAAAATATACAACACGAACTTGAATTCGGACGAGTGGTTGTCCAGCAGCCCCAGCTTGTTGAGTTCTTCATTGATGACATCCATTATATGCTGAGGAACAGTTCTGTCTTTGAGTCTCTCTCTGAACTTCTCCTCGATAGCTTCTTTGTCTTCTTTTTCCAAACCCAGTTCCTGGAAACAGCCCCAGCCACACACACTTTTTGTTTCAACGGTTCCAAGCTCCATTTATTACAGACACAGGAGACACACTGCACTACCTTCTTAATGATCTTGAGCTGCTCTTGTAGCAGATACTTCCGATGGGTCTGCTTGATCTTCTCTTCCACCTGCAAGCAGAGCAGGAAAACATACAAATGACTGATGGATGAATAGAGCAGTGGCTGGATTAAGCCCATACATCTTTGGCAATGACTTCTGACCTCTCGACCCAATCGCTGCTGCAGTTTACTCAGCTCGTACTCCTTCTTCAACAGTGACAGAGCCTTGTAGAGACGCTTTGGGATCTGCAGAGTCAGATATAATAGGGTTGGACACCTGGAAGTGACTGTGCTTTGTACAAGTTTAATGGAGGAAACATGAAGATACTAATTTAAATATTAAGCGGTTATGAAAGCAGCTGTGAGCTGGTCTCTATCAGATATGGGAGAGTAAAACAGTTGTCTGTCTGCTAGATAAAATACTAACTACTCTATATTAATAATTGGTCCATAGAGAAATTCACACAGCCTGTATGTAGAAACTGAGCCTTGAAACGAATCAACGGGACTTCTGAAACACTGTGATGTCAATATGAAATGGTCACTGTTCCCAGACAGGACCAAAGCCCAGTCCACCTTGACCTACCATCAAACCTTTAGTGTTTATCTGAAATCAGCAATACTTTTATTGGATCACTCAGCCTGTATTCAGAAACTGAGCCTAAATACAAGTTGTCTGGACATTATTTTTAAGTCATGCATTGGGCTTAGTGCTGCCCCTTGGGGCTGATGAGCAGCACTATTTTCAAGCAAAGTTACTGTGGGTGTGTCCTTCTTATTTGTGACAGAGGGCATCAGGTCTAGGCAAAGGTTTATGCAAAATTGCTGCACTCTGAAACAGACTTCTGCTAATGTGTTAAAAAAAATCCCACTTGCAAACACATTTTAGTTTGAAAAATCACACTTGAAGGATGATTACTAAATAAATGGTACCGAGCAACAAACAGGCACTTCAGCAAACCTTTATTTTGGAAACATCCAGGAATCTCTCCCATGCAGTGAATGAGACACTCCCACAGCAGCTATAAGCATATAGATTACTCACATTGATCTCCTCCAGTATGTCCTGCAGTTCATGTGACTCTGCTCCTGTCAAAGCTGCTCCCATGTCGCTGAGGTAAATGGGATTATCAACCACTCTCTGACCAGCCTGCATCATCTGAAGGACAGACTCTCTGACAGACATGCACACACACAGATTTATGAACTATATACAGTCATTGGCATAATTATTAGCAGCCTTACACTTCTGTCAAATAATCTTCCACTTCCCATAGAAAATCATTGCAATTCCAAATTATTTGATATACACCTCTATATTTCATTTGTTTGCATTGAAACAACCCAAAAACAGAGAAGAAGCTAAATTAATATTGACCTTATTCTACATAGAACTCCAAAAACACACTGGATAAAATTATTGGCACCTCTTCACCTTCACCTCTTGGTAACTTTGACTGTGTGAATAGCATCATGAAATCAGATTTTTGGGGTGCAGCATTGGTCATGGACCTTACAGCAGGACAATGAGCCAAAACATACTTTAAAAAGCTCTCAGAAATGCTTTAAGACCAGCAATGAGTCCAGAGCTGAATTCCATAGAAAACCTGCAGAGAGATCTCTACAGTGAGAGAGTAGTCCACAATTTCAAGAGAGAGGTGTGAGAAACTAGAATGGATAACTGTAATGAATCCCTTCCTATTTGTTTCCGAATTCAGTTATAGAAATGATGGAGTGGACAGAGGGTAACAAAATGTAATGTAACATAAACACGTTCATTTAAATTTTTTGTTCTTTTTCTCTTCTTTACCATTGCTATTTAAAAATGCTAAATAATTTATTTGATTACTCAATTAAGGGTTAGGTTTAATGAAATAATCAACAGAATACTTGATTAGAAATATAATCAATTGCTGCAGCCCTATTTGAGCTATAAACTTAAAAAGTCCTTAGTCACAGAAAACTACAATATCCACGCTGCCAACTTTAATTGCTATGTTAACGTAACACACACTTTCAATAAACCTGAAATAAGAAAGGATGTAGACAGAGTGGTTTTTTTAGGCATTAGTTAGGTGGTTGAAGAGAGTGCCATGCTTGTTCAATCATCACAACATATTAAGACCAAAACCAGGAGATTCACAACCGGGATATTGTGCCCAAGTTTGTCCATATTTAAAGTTGTACTAACCAGATGAGGAAAATACATAATGAAAAAAAAAACAAAAAAAAAAAACAACCTCAAAGATGACAACACTGACATTAAGGAAGGCACAAAATACTATATAAAACATTCAAAATAATAACTAAAAGAAAGTCCCAACCTACATTTAAACTGCTTCAATACCTTTCCTACAGGCCTGTGGGCTGTATAATGTCCATAAAAACCAAAGGACCAAGGACAGAGGGTGACAGATAAACACTGATGGCTAACCTGTAGAGTGGGTTGAGCGCAATAATGTCCCTGATGGTCTTCACTATCTCTGCTGTCAGCGCCTGCAGAATAAACAAAGAGGTTCTAGTTTGCCAGTTTGTCCATTAAAGTTGGAGTGTATTCTGGCAAATGATCATAGTCAGGGATTAGTTACATTTAGAAAGAAAAAAATCACTTAGAGAAAACTACCATCTTACCACTCTTAATGTATGATATTTTTATGGGTGTTCTGTACCTTGACCTCCTCTGTGACAGTGAATTGTTCATGATAAACATTATCCACTTCGACCATTAGGATGTTAGAAGAAGGCATAGTCTGGAGCTCTGGACTCAGGTCTGCTTCTGAAATCTGATCAACAATAACAAATTCTAACCCCTCCATTAATCTTAAAATCATAACAACTAAACAGAAAAAAACATTCATAGTCTAGTAGTTAAACAGGGTTTTTCCAAACATTCTTAATGGAGGTCGATAAGCAGTGCTGATTAGCATGTCCTGCTTAGCTGTTTGTTTGAATCATGCTTAGGATTTCAGGGTTGTGTCACTGACCTTGTCCTCCAGTTGCTCTGTCAGAGACCCTGGTTGGTCCCTGCGGCTGCGTTTAGATTTGCGCCTTGGTGCAGGTTTGGGGTGAGACTCTGGCTCAGACTCTGACAATGCTTGAGAGGTCTCAGCTTCTTCAGGCTCCACTTCCAGTTGTCTTGTGATACGGATCCTGATGGGCGAGCAAGTACACTGTGCATATAGCAGTGTTGACAAGGTACAGGCAACAGAGTGCCACGGAGAACAAACTCTACAGATTTTCATTCCAACAAATCACCATCACTGTGTGTGTATCTGTGTTTCTAACCTGCGGTGCCCCATGACAATCATCCTTAGCTTGTCTCCCAGGTCCTGCATCTCATGAATCTGAACAAAAGTTCCTGTAGAGTAGACAGCATCCAGAGACTCCACCACATCCGACTCATTACTAGAACAGACGGAGAGGCCCTCATTATTACACACAAAACACACAGACATTGAAAGCAGGCAGCAGGTCACATTCCCAGCACACTTCATGTAAAGACTAAAAAGATTTGTTGGATTATATTTTAAACTCATCTGTGGCTCAAACAGCATAAAAATTCATTTTATGTTGCATCAACCAATATTTAAGAAAATTTCACCTCTAACAAACACTCACACTGTCTCTGATTGGAGGAAAATTTTAATGTTGAGTGTAAAGCATGTAAAAGCCAGTGAGATTAGTAAAGGGTAGAGCTGCATAAAGTCAGGGAGTCCAGCTCTCCTTCTGGTACTGCTATCAGCCTTACCGTTAACGTGTGTAGCACAAAAATGATTTATCAGACTTACTTATCATCCTTCTTCAGGAAGACCCCAGCATACGGCTGAGCCAGACGAACCTTCCTCCTCAAAAGCTCCATTAGCTCTTTGTTCTTCACCTGAGAAGGAACCACACACACACAAACATAAAACAGACACCTTAGAGCTGCAGTCTCTGCTAGAAATACTGAAGTACCTCGTGTATCTGTTCATTAACTATCCCTCATTTGAGGAGAAGTGACCACATAGCAAGTTGGTGAATTTTCCAATTCCTTAATGTAATAAACCACAAAAAATGACTGTACAGACAACCAATAATGCACCATGTAGCAAAAGAGTGCAGATAAAAGCTTGCCATAGGTGTGAATGGGTCCTTAAATGGTTGTTTATTTGCAATACAATGGCTACAGTCCATGACCAAAGCTGTATACGTGAATAAAAATATTCAATAACAAACATTAGGGTTTAACTCTTAATGTTGACTCATATGAATTAAGCTCCTGGCTTCCACGTTACTTGAACATGGCTCTGCATCCATGTATGACCTTCACAGAGTATTAACCACCTCACTGTAACATTGCATCATTCTTCTTCTTTACAGCCCATGAGAGCATGTAGGGGTCTTCCTCACCTCTATGATCTTGATAAAGCGGGGGAACACCGGGTTCCTGCTCACTGCGATCAGGGGCACAATAGGAAACACCTCTGGGACCATCATTGGGGTGAGAGCTGTCATCGGCGGTCCGCCGTACGGCACTCCGCCGTCTCCAGCCGCCTCCTCTCCCCCAGAGCCTGCGCTGTCCCCGCCGTCCTCTCCAGAGAAGCCTGCTGCGCTCCCCCCGTTCCCGAACATCCTATCCTGAAGGGTGTAGGGTCGACAGGCGGGTGTAAGGAGATCTGTTTGGCGCCGGAGGACGGCACCGGCACGTATCCACCGGTGGTGTCTGACGGTAAGCCTGCCGCCAGCTGTCATTGCTGTGCCGTATGGGATGTGAGAGCAGCGACCGACGCCGGTTAAACAGGAGGTCCCGGTACTGCTGTAAAACCGGAGCGGCAGAGATCGACTCAGGGCTGAAGTACCAGTCGGGGGGTTGAAGGTAACCCCCGGCAAGTTTAGTTTCACAACAAGAGCCAAATTTCTGTGCAGCTGTCTAGCAGCGCACGGTATCCTCATGAAGGCAGCCATTTTGATCTGGAGCTTTCTATGGCATATGACCGACCTCTTTCCGTCCACGTTTGATGATGTAATATTGCTCTCCTTACCTGATGTAATAGTTCAAGCACACAACTTATATTGATTCATTGTACATATTTTACAGATGATGAAATGCTCTAAGAAATGTTAAAATCTGTAAAGAATAATACGAGGGGAAAAAAATTAAATACAGATAAGAGCAATAAAATATTTGTAAAATAAAACATATAGCAGATAAAAGAACAAACGAAAGGACCTTCGTGCTGTACACTTCCATGTACAGGAATATTAACACTGAGTACTCTATGTAGGATGTTTATGAGGTTTATGAGGATACCTTTTTTTAAATATCTGACAATACTCTTTTTGGAATGTGAAAGCTTCTCTGCTCTTGCCACTAATGTAGTTAATATAGTGTACATTCCTGCATAGAGCACTAGCTCATTTTTTGCAGTGATGCATTTGCTTAAAATAACAATAGCCATTTTGCTGTTTGAACTGATTTATTTGGCCTTTGATTTACAAATAAATACTTGCAAGATCAAATTCTGAATTTTTAAATGTGTGACTCTTTTCTCAGTCATCATCTTCTTCCTCCCCGTCATCTGTGTCCTCCATCTCTTCTTGGGCAGCTTGCTGCTCCTCTAAAGCTTCTTGCTGTGCCTGTTCCTCCTCCAGCGTTGGGTCCAGGGCCTCCGTGATTTCTGGTCCACTGGGGTATTCTTTCTGTGGTGCCAGGGGTACAGCTGGGCTATGACCATCCCCTGCATACTTCAGACCCCATCCAACATATATGTTCTCAAACTTCCTAAACGGAGGGAAATTTGTTTTTATAGCACAGCATTGCCTTGAGTAGTATGTGAGAAAGTATTAGCAGGAAAGTCAAATTCCGCGGATCTTTTTACTTACTTTCCAAAAGCATATGTGTACGCCCCTGGCCAAAGGTTAGACCGCAGTACAGCGACTGCATGCTGAGAGGTGAGAGTAGAGGACAGCTTGGAACTCCAGGGAGGGGTGTTAAATATTTCTGAGAGAGTCAGAATCAGATACAAGATCATGGTCTTTGGTTCAGAAGGGGAGGCACAATGACATCATGGGTTAATCAACTTAAAAAGACATTCCTTGAGCATCTAAGTGTGTGTCTGCACAGTCATTTCAATCCTCATTGGTAATGGAAACATTCCCTCTAACCTACTTCATGCTACTCCCTGCTCGATTTGGCTGTTGATGAGATGTAGTGTAGGGGGACATCTATCTGTCATATATGGTGTTGTTAGACGTACCTGCATCTTGAGAGAGGGGAGTGAGAAGAGGGGGTCCAACCTCTGGCTCAGGCTCATCAGGCTCCTCTTCTTTCTCCTCAGCCTCTACATCCTCATTTGAATCTTCTCCTGGTTTCACAGCCATGTTAATCCAAGTACAACGACCCTGAAGCAGTCCATACTCTTACAAATAAGCATACGCATACGTCAACAGAGATGGCCCGTGTATATGCTTTGACGAGATTTGTACCTGCTGCAGGATGTGGTGAACATGATGCACCCAGGTAGACAAAGACTCAGCCATCTCAGCAACAGGAATGCTCTCAAAATCGGGATTAATTTCACAGTTTTCTCGTGGTGCTTCATCTTCTTCATCACCTTCCTCTTCTCCAGCCTGGAAAAAACCTTGGGGGCTGACCTGTGTGCCAGCAGAGATCCGAGCAATCTGTGCTCTCAGATAGTTAGCTTCATTCCCAGGAAAAGGTGGGTAGCTGTTAATTGGTGTGTCCAGCCTCCCAGTAAAAAACTTACGAATTTGGCGAGCAACAGTGATCTGTACAGGACTGACAGAAGGTAGCTTAACCCAAGGAAAACCAGGTTCTTTGCACACATAGTAAACAAATTTGTTAGCCCCTGTTCCAATGGCCTCCTTTTGCACCGCTGGCGGGGGTTTATAGGTTGACTGAGGAAGTGGATCCATCTGCAAATGAAATCCCCACATGACCAGAAATTTAAGAGAAGGAAATACAAAACAAAGACATTTTTCAACTTCATCCTCCATTTCACACATTGTAAATGCCTGGTCCATCCATCATTGCTTTGAATGAACAACAAATTTAAACAGGAGGACGTCAAAAAACAGGATGATCCAAATAAAGGCAAGATTCTCTCTGCAGTGGCACTAAATACAGGTAAAGATCCCTGTCACAAATTGAGAATTGATCTAATATGTTGAATTACTGTTTTCCATTTCCTTACCTCATTCTCCTGACTTTTCTCCATCTCAGCATCTCTTTCCTCTGCCACTTCATCAGTGATTTGCTCATCCTCTTCTTCCCCCTCTCTGTACTCAGCTTCAGCAACAATATAGTTGCTCTCTGTTCCAAGAATCTTTCCCCACAGTCGGCAGCGCGGGAGAGCTTGTGACTCGACAAGCTTTTTGAGAGCAAGAAAGATCCTCTGCATTTCCTCTCTGCCCAGACCCACTCCAGCCTGCTCCAAATAGAAGCCAATCTCACTCACATTAGGAAGAGGTATTTCCACCTAATGAAGACCAATAAGCAGTGTGATACTTTCACTTCGGCTTCAAGTAATGTGAGATATAACAACAAAATATTATTTTCATTGATATTCAGGTGAAAATCAAATTTAAAATATTGTGGTTTTTTTTCCATGCATGACAAGTTTTGTATGATTTATGCTTGCTTTAGGCTGTAGAACACTTTTTCTTTTTTTACTGAACATCCATCTATAGTTCCATTTTCTGGTGCTTGTCTGGAGACAGGTCATGGTAGCAGCAGGTTATACGAGATTGTCCAGATATCCCTCTCTCCGAAAACATTTTGATGGAGTGAGCACAAGTGATGGACTGTGTGAGGATTTTTTTTGTCTTTTATTCTGAGGTTTTAGACACAAGTCACACATGAAAAAGGCCTATAAACTGTTTAAGTTGAGTGATATGTAACCTGTCACCATTCACCCCTCAACCAAATGCCCTTTCCACTTTAAACCACCTGGACAAATGTACAATTTAGGTATAAATAGCCAATACCAGTTCATCCTCATGTTCAGAGTCTTCTGGGTGAGAAAACAGCACTCGTTGCTGTTCAGCCAGCAGCTCTTCAGCTGTAGTCTGTGGGAGCACTCTCAAAGTGCTTTGGTTATCTTCATAGAACCCCCGCTTCACATCACGGCTTAGATCCTCAATCACATCCACCACATTCTGTGGTTGCTCATTCATCACCTTTATTAGCAGCCGGGTGATGTGGTCATAGCTGCAACATTAAAGAACAACAGTGATGGATGGTTTAGCATCCAGAAATGATATTCACACATACAAGCAAATACATTTAAATACAGTCATTTAAGCAACAAATTGATACTTTTGTAGTGACAAAAGCTTCTGATATTGTGTTTTGAAAAACACAGAAGGAGTTCTCATCAGCTAGCAGCTATGTGTAGGACTCCTAAATGAACAGCGGGTTGACTCACAGGTTCAGGCCGCTCTTCGAGCTGCTTTTCAGCAGGAAAGCTTTGAACGACTCGGCTGACCGGAGTCTGAGATCAGTGTTTAGGTTTCCGTCCGTAATGTCCATCTTTCCACTATTTATTTCACTTCTGGTCTTTCGAACTTTTACACACTGACCGTCAGTGTGACTAACGGCAGCTACAACACATCCAAGTGGACCATACAGCCAACATTTACAGTCGGACTGACAATGGCGGCATACAACTTTCACCTGTTGCTATGGTAACAATAACAGACTCGTTGTTAGGCTGGCGGGCCGCTACGAGAACCCGGAGGGGAAAAATGCATAAAAACAAAATGAATAAATTGTAAATTGAATTTAATGGGGTCCTTTTATGGATTATATGGAGAGTGTGGATTTAAGTAATGTGGGGAATGAGGCGGACGAGGCGTAGTCATCAATAGTCCTCTGCAGTTAAATAATTTCCTTTCTTTTGATACTTGATTTCTTTATTCTGTGTGAATTGTACATTTGAGTTTGTATTTTTGAACTATGCACAATAGTGAAATAATTTGGGCTAACCTTCGATAAAATAAAAAAAACCTTTGTTGTTTCGGTTGTTGATGTTTTTTTGTTTTGTTTCTTTTTTCTTTTCTTTATTTGATTTAGTCAGGTCGTACTCTTTGTACTTTCACCTAAGTGTTGCTCTATGTTATCTTATAAATACCTGACTTGCAAAGAAAGACGATTTGAATGCTGGACAATAATTTAGCTGCCCTTCACATTTCCTTTGATGTGAGAGCACTCTTATTTCTGTATATCATTGGAAGCATTTTGAAAACTCAATAAAGGTAATGTTGGGAAAAAAATAGAATTTAACGTCTAGGTAAACATGTTTATATTTACTTGTACATGTTCTTAAAATAATTGAATGCCTGATTTATATTGTAGACAAAGCAGCTCATCGATTTTGTGTCCATTTATTCAGGTTGTTTTTATTTTTAACTGGTTATTTTCTGCTGAAATTAAAAGAAATGCACATGCACATGCAGTTTCTGTGTTAGAATATGAGCATTGGTAGTGAAATTGAGTGCTATGTCTGGAGGCACCAAATCGTCACTGATCACATTGTTCACAGGAAATAAAATAACCTAAGCTGCACATTTGGAGCAATAAAAAGACTCAAAGATAAATATTCGCAGTATAATTTTAATTTACATACTGTACACACCTGACAGTAAATGACAAAAATGAAAAATATACAGTCCTCTAGTGAAGACATGAGGAGGTTAAGAAATTTTGTGTCAATAACAATTTTACTGTGTTAATCAGAATGTCAGTGTCTCTGCAAATCCATAACAGATTCACTGTTAGGCATCAGAAGCAATATTTAAATTTTAGAACCAGCCCATATGGTACTGCCATTGGACTATATGACTACTACAGCTCAAAGGCAAAAAGTTCTTGAGGAAAAGCCCTTGAAATCATGTCAGTCTGTCAGGGTCCTACCTTCTGTAGGCTTTGGGTTAGAAACAATCTATACATAGTATGTATTATTATTGTTGTTGTTTTTATTGTCTAACCCTAGCAGCACAGGATACAAGTGTAGGAACTTACTTTTGCAACTGTTTTATTTTTGATTGCATATTGAGTGTCTGTCATACTGTACAACATCATTCAAAGTTTCATTGACAGCACTGGGATGTCCAGGTATTTCTGGTATCAGGCCTTAAAATAGGACAGATTTAAAATATTTAAGTGATTTGAGGGCAAGCAAGTTCAGCTCTGACATTGACCTTTAACCTTGTAACCTGATCAGTTCATCTGCATACTGGAACTGGTTACTGTTTTCATACTCCAGCATATCCAGTGCGACCTCACAACTCTCCTTGACAACGCGTTCTCTGTCTCCACGGTAACGTTCTAGCACAGCCAGACAGTCATCTTTGCCAATGGAACCAAGTGCCTCTGCTGCCTCGTGCCGGACCATCGGGTTCTCACTGGAAGACTCCAGAGCTGCACTCAGAGCTGGGACTGCTGCCGGGTGCTGCATCTGACCCAGGACATATCCAATCTCATGACGGAACAGAGCACTAGAGCACTGCAGGCCTGGGGACAAAGATGTCACAAGAGAGGGTTATACAGGGTTCCATCAAACCAAAGGCTGGTCAATACAGAGCTCTCTTTCTGAGACACAGTAAGCAGGCTAAACATATGACATGGAGGATTTCACAATGCCATCATCATGCCAAAATTCAACTCCAGGGAGATTTCAGTGAAGCGTAACAGGGAAACATAAACCTCATACACAATGCATAACTAGGACTGAGTTCTAGCATCTATGTAAATATATGTAGTAATAAAAGGCAGATAGTGATTTCATTTATATGTGGGTAGTGTGGATCACAAACTTGCCCTATTTAGCTTTTTGTGTTTTTGTGATACACAGATCCATCATGGCCCCATGTTTAATCTGTCAATGCCTAAAACCAGAGCATAGACTGACCCAGACTGAGCTTCTGAAGCAGAAACAGACAATATTTGTTCTTTTAAAGTTAACAATTTTTCAATTCATTTGATTTTTTTGTGAGTGACACATACTGAGGGGAATATTGCACAGTGTCTATCGGAGAACTGAAGAGATAGTTTTTATTAATAACATCTCAATCTAAATTACCACAAACCTAATTTTACATTTCTATGCTACAACTCATGAATAATTAACTGACAACACCTACAATGTATCTGCCCTAAGATAATATCAGTCTTTCTGATCGGTTGGTCCAGCTCTAAACCTAATTTAGCGATCTACTTTGCACTGAATGAAAACTGACATGCAGCCATTTGTCTCTTTTTTTGAGTCTCATATCACCATTTAAATTAGCACTTCACTTCTGCAACCAGCAGATGGTGCAGAACCATCATGACAGGGATCAAATATCACACTTGTTTTGTTCCATTTTCCTGCATTGAAACAATGTTAGTGGCTGATGATTTTAAGGATATTCTATCTTTAGAATCTCTTACAGCTTTAACTTTAAAACTGAAGTAAAAACATGACAATAACAAAACGTTATCAGGCTTGAAGTTACACTGTTGACAGCAGAAATGCATGGATTACAAAGGAAGCCAGAGTGTAGTTATCCTACCATCTCCGAGTGCCAAGACAGCCTCCTCACTGCCTAGGTTACGTAGGGCAAACATAGCACGGTAGCGTTCAAAGAGTGGCAGACTCTCGTCCAACAGGGTGGCGCGCAGCTCTGACAAACTCTTGGACACTGCTGGAGGGGCCGGATCTACAGAGCAGTAGGGATTGTTGTCTGTGCTTCCATTCTCCAACTGTTTCTCTCCTCCACTCTGCAGCCATTCCAACCGACGAACAGCCAACTGACAAGTTTCTGCAACCTGCAGGTAGGAGGGAAATAACGACACAAGCCAATGATGGGTGTGGTTTCCACTCATTAGGTGGATTATTAGAACTGCTAAAATGACCCCCCATCATCCTTTGCAGATTTACTTTATGCTCAGGAAATGACAATCTGATCCAGCTTTATCAGTAGTCACTGGTTTGATACCAGTGTTGGTATATACTGGCACAGTGTTATCTTCCTACCTCAATGACAGGATCCTGACTGTACACCTTCAGTAGGTCCAGAACCACAGGATCACCAATTGCTCCCAGAGCTTCGCCTACAGACAGACACATTCAGAGTCACGGACAATAAACAAGGATACAAACCAATGAAGTACAGAACAGTTACTACATGTATGTTACCTCACAATGTGCTATTACACCCACATTTATCTACACTACCAACAAGGCATGGTCAGGGCTCCTTGCCTAAATGAATAACATTGCACCTCTTTATATATATATATATATATATATATATATATATATATATGTTACTTCACTGTTATGCAAGTAAAAGAATACCTCCAATAGTGTGTGTGCACACACTTGCATGTTTACCTGCTTCATGCCTAACCATTGGTTCTTGCTGTGTGTTTTTGAGAACGGCAGTCAAAGTGGGTATGGCCCGTTTGTCCTGCATCTGTCCCAGGCAGTAAGCGAGCTCATGCTTCAACAGGGCAGATTGATCAGCAAAGGCCTTGCTTATCCACTCTATAGCTTCAGCACCTGATACAGAGATTGCAGCTTAAATCAGTTCACAGAATATGAAACATCTGACAGATTTCCTACATGCAATGAAATGACTGAATATCAATACACAAGGTAAGGTACCAAGTCATCGATATGATAACTGTATTTGTGCACAGAAATATTCCACCTTGTAAACGTAGCGACCATAAATGAGAGTGTACCACTGATATGCTGACTCAACTGTATTTTAGAAACACACCAAACCTAGGTTGGGAGCAGCAATACATAAGACTGACAAAACTGATATGCACCTCCTCTTAAAATGTAACTGAATAAACCAATGAGAACTGTCAATGAGGTGACCAATATTTATACCACTGGCTTAGCAAATTGGGGATTTGGCTTGGTCTACTTGTTGTTCATATGAACCTTATTTTAAGCCTTCAATCAATGCATAGATTTTTTTGTAAACATTCTTTACCTCCCAGATTCTTCAGAGTGAATAAGGCCCTGAACCGCCTGGTAAGGTCCACTTTTGGGTTCACAAGGACTTGTCCTATGGAAGCCACCTGCTCCACACTGGCCATGCTGCTACACAAGAAGACAGACAACTGCCATCATTAGCTTAAAAAATAAATAAATAAAAATGCGCTATTCAACATTAACTTGTTCTACTATTCACCTTCAACTATAACATATTAAACCTCTTCCAATGGCGAATATCTTGCTTTCTTCTGCCTTTTCTCATCACACTTGCCTGTGATTTTCCTGCACTGTAGATTAGTTTTAAATTTAGGACAGCTATAATAATAATACGTTTCATATTTCAGTCAAGTTCTAATAAGCTTACAAATGTTAGTAAACTTTTTAAACGATGGCATGGCTAAAACTAAAACTAATGCCATTAATTCTAGGAATTATAGAGAAAAATAGGGAAAATGTACTTTCCTTCACTGAAACCGACTGTGAATGAAATGTTGAGTTTAATTTATCGCTTCATCTTGTTTAACCCCAGCTCACACAGCCACGTTTCACTGCTGACAGCATCGCTGTGGAACCAGCTGTGGGGGGTTATGAAAGGCTGACCAGACTGGAGCTAACAGTTAGCTTCCCCGGCTAAACTTTCCGCTAACTCCAGCTAAACATGCCTTACAACTATTCAACAGAGAGTCCACCATAATTACCAACACACTGCAGTGAATGGAGCCGATACTGACCTTCAAAGACTACAGGTACCGTTCAACACAGTTCTGGCATGGGACCGAGTGGGACAACACGAGTTTCTCCGTAGGATCTGTTATGAAAACTCATGCAACTTCCGGTAAGAGGTTGTTACTTCTTCTTCTCTGGTATTTTACGGCATTTGGCATTCAAAATGGTCCGGTACTGCCCCCCTCAGTTTTTATTCTCACCAAGTGTCGATTCATTTTGAAGCTCTTTTTCCATTCCCCCAAAACAAACAACCAGTCAATATAGCCATGGTTAGTTGTAGGTTTATGTACTTTTATTTAACGATACAAAAATTTATCAGGGAGGGAAATATACAGAAAATATCTAAATATTTATAATATGCAGAAAATACACAGAAAATATCCGCAACACATTTTGTAAAAAATATGCAATCATGGCTTTTCACTTTATTTCTACAATATTTGCTATCCATAGACCATTTCATGTGGCTTACAGTGAACAGCTTCATTTAACGGGGAAGAATAAGACAGACCCACAGCTGGTAGCAACTTAGGGTGCTTGGGTCCTATGGGTTTAGCCGTGGAATGTGTAACAAGTGGAAAGCGTCTTCCTATCCTATCCTCCTATTTATCCATCAATATCTGAAAAGAACAATCAATCTAACATGCACAGAGGTAGCTTTGGCAAACTTAAAAATACTCACTAACATCTTGACCTCACACTCATAATGTATACTAACCTATACACCTATAAGCCATCACATAATAACAGCGTCCTTTAGAAATCAAAACAGTCCTGGCCCATCAAGACAAGAACTCCATTACACCTCTGAAGGTACGCTGTGGTAACTGGAACCAAGACATCTCCCCCTCTCTCATTTCCTTCTTCTCCGTCAGGGTTCCAGGAGGTGTTGGAGCCAACGTCCTGGACCAAGGTGGGGTACACCCTGGACAGGCCGTCCATCCATCAAAAGGCCATCTCTCACTCTGTCTTTGTGACTTATTGCCTAAAAACCCACACAGGAGCCTATAGATGAAGTAGTCTCAGTTTGTTGGAAAAAGATTTCGGTGCTGCTACATAGATTTAAAAAAAAAGTTCCCTTAACATTTTTTACAGAAATTCCTTATTAATTCACTTGCTTATTTTGTATAACATTTATTTTGGGACTAACCATTTTCTAGAAATCTCTGTAAAGAACTGACTAAACTCAAATAATTGTAGAATTTGAATAAGATTACAATTGTTAAGTAATTTCACACACTTCTTACTTATTTTTGTCCATACGATGTTTTTGTACCGTTTATATGTTTCACAACAAACTTGAAGAAGGAAACAAACTTTAGGCACTAATGCGCGCCTTTCCGACAGTGTCACGTGACCAAAACAGGAAATAGCGTTAATTCGTCGCCGTGTTCACGATCCGCTCTTATGGACGTTTGTTTCACTATTGTCATTTTGTAACCATGAGGGACATTTTGTTAAGAATAAAAAGCTGCGTAGCTGAGAAGAATAAGTTTTCTGTGGCTCAGTCCGACGTACAGAAGTGGGGCTTAAGAGGTATCGATGGTTAAATGTCGTCCAAGTTTTGCACTGTTAGACCAATAATGTCTGTGTTAATAATGATCAATTATTCACATTATTCAGATGTTTAGGTGTCTCTGAGTCCAGTTGTGATTTGTTGTATTGTTATGTCGTTACAGAAATACAGCTCAGACCCTACCAGCTGGATGGGGTCCAATGGTTAACACAGTGTCTGAAGAACCAGCAGGGATGCATTTTAGGAGATGAGATGGGTTTAGGAAAAACCTGCCAGGTGTGAGATTCTTTAACCACCCTTTACAGATGTCTGTTTTTCACTATAGTTAGGCTGAGTTCATTGATCACTGCTAATGGAGCTGTGACACGGTTGCAAGAGGGTTGTTTGTGTGGGTGCGTGTGATTTATTAGAGTTTTTTGCTATTTACTTTGACTATTTATTCTTTCTGCACCAAGGGATTGCACCCAATTTCGTTGTGCTTGTACAATGACAATAAAGTTTCTATTGTATTCTATTCTGTTTACTTCACCAGTAGGTCATTCTAACCACAGAGTAAAAGCATGCCAGGACTGCAGATTGTGTGTAGAGATGTTGATGTGATGGTAATGATTATAATTGTTGTTCTCAGACAATCTCTCTGCTGGTGTACACATCAGGAGCTCTGGGGAAGAAAGGTCCATTTTTAGTTCTGAGCCCTCTGTCTGTCATGGAGAACTGGAGAAAGGAGCTGGAATGGTAGTATCACATTTATCTACTATTTAACTTCATTTTTTCCCCATTTGAATTGAAAAACATCCACACATTCAATTTATTATATAATAATGCATGTTACATAGTCTAAGATTTAATTTGAGTAACTTTTTGCCGGTTGTAGAATGAACTGTGCCCGATTATTCTCAGTGAGATTATATTATTGAAGACTTTGCCACACTGTTCTTACCTTTCCAGTTGACAATCTCTCAGAGATTTTCCACAGTCATTTCAGCTCTTTTCTGGATGAATATTCTGGAAGCTGTGGTGGTTAGGCGTGTGGGTTTGGTCTTGTTTTTAATTGATAACATTTTGAAGAAGCAGGTGGAACAGTAAAGTAAGATGGATGGGATAGTACTTTGATACAACAGCAGGAGGAGATGGGGGGCAACATAGAGTTCTTTTAGTTTGGGGAGGGCTCACAAAGACTGTGAGCGATCCATTATTTTGTACACGAAAAACAAAAAACTGTGCAATTGGCTTAATTGAATAATATAATAAAATATAAAATTTTCAATGTGTGTTTTACATACTTGCAGCTTCGCTCCCTATCTGACTGTGCTATGTTACAAAGGGGACAAAGAGAGACGGGCTGAAATTCAGAGAGAAACAGATGAGCATAACTTCAATGTTCTTCTCACCACATATGAGGTCTGTGGTTATTTTGTGAAACAAATTGATATAAAGTTTCACCTGTATAAAAACTGACAGTTTTGGTTTCATTTACATTTCCAGCTCTGTCTCAAAGATGCCTCATTCTTGAGACGGTGAGTGTGACCTAAACGACACAAATATCATTGATCGATTAATTGATTGGCTCTTTCAACGCATGTGGTTACACCAACCAGGCAATTTGAAATTTTTTTCTAACCATCTGACTTAAGGCCATATTCATACATATTTAAACCAAGTCTTGCATTAACATGCTGTAGACACTTGTAGTGTACTAATGTACTACATCATTTATACATCAGGATTCTGAGAAAAATTTCAAAATGTCTTTCATTGTATGAAATAATCAAGTGATTTAACTTTAATGATGAATTTTCACAGGTAAATTCAGTTTCTTATTCTGCTTCTCAGGTGGAAGTGGGAGGTGCTTGTAGTAGATGAGGCTCACCGCTTGAAAAATCAGGACTCATTATTGTACAAGACCTTGACTGGGGTACTGAGCCTCACCTGCCTTTGCTGATCAAGTATTTTCTCCTTATGTTAACCCTTTCTCCTGACCAGTACATTAACTTTGTTTGTCTCTTTCCTGTGTAGCTTTCAGTGAATTTCAGGGTTTTGTTGACAGGGACGCCCATCCAGAACAACCTGCAGGAGCTCTACTCCCTGCTGAGCTTCATACAGCCCAGCATCTTCACTGTTGATGAGACTGATGACTTTGTCAACTCTTACGCAAATGTACAAAATCAACCTTCTCTTGGTATGTTGTATCATGTTGGTGATGATGTTCATCTCTGTTGTGTTATTGTTCCTTATTCCATGTATACATGTGGAAATGTTCTATTCAGCTAAAAGCTGGGTGAATCAACACTTGTCTGCTGTCTCCTGCTTCCAGCTGCTGAACTGCAGAGTGTCGTAGAGCCATTCCTGCTTCGGCGAGTCAAGTCAGAGGTGGCTATAGACCTGCCCAAGAAGACAGAGCTGGTGGTTTACCATGGCTTGTCAGCTTTGCAAAAGAAATACTATAAAGCCATTCTGATGAAAGATCAGGGTGAGTTGTCTGCACTGTGCTCTGCTATTGAAAGCCCTGTCAGTAGGCTGTCTTTTGGGGCACAAATCACCATAGACTCTGAGTCATTAGCTGTGTCTGAATTAGAAGAGAACTCATAAAAAGCCAAGTAATGATCACAAAAATTAAATCAAGTGTAACTGACATTTTCTTCAACAAATTAAGTTTGGGCCATGAACGATTCATCTGCTTCAGCCTTGGCTGTCTAGGAAAAGATGCTTGCATTTCTCAGTCACATTTGAAGGACTCTTTAAAATTAAACAGAATAATTGCACTACAGCCTCTTAATATTGCAGGGCTTGAATTGGTTCACACCTGTTGAGTTACCTCTCATGCATCTCTGCTTCTAGAGGCTTTTGGCAATGAAAAAGGTGGCAAGATGCGGCTGCTGAACATCTTGATGAACCTGAGAAAGTGTATTGACCACCCGTACCTGTTTGATGGTAAGATCTGTTGAAAGAACTGATATTACTCTTTGAAAATAAGACATAGAAGCATTAGGTATACATGAATGTTATTTTGGCCAGGTGTGGAACCAGAGCCTTTTGAGATGGGAGCACATCTAATCGAAGCCAGCGGGAAGCTTTGCCTTCTAGACAACATGCTGGCACACCTGTACAAAGGGTTAGTCAACCTGCCTGTATTTGTCTCCCCCTGCTGGCACAAAAGCTGAGTGCTGCAATCCCTTTGTATTGGAACTGTGGTATCACATCAACTAGATACTGTTACAATGTCACGATCACTTGGAGTATTAAAGTCTATTTTTTTAATAAATATATATTACCTGAGTGAAGGGGCCATCGGATCCTGCTGTTCTCTCAGATGACGAGAATGCTGGACATTCTTCAGGATTACATGGAATACAGAGGTGAACAATGTTGTTGACAAGGCATTGTAATAATACAGACTTTTCTCTCACTAACTTTAAGCCACATGAAACATCAAAAACACATTCTTTTTTACATTAAAGTTATCTTTGTAAATTTACACACTAATCTGCTCCCTAATCGCAAAAATCAAACACAATCTCTGTTCTCTGTTTCTGTTCAGGTTACAGCTATGAACGTCTAGATGGGTCTGTCAGAGGAGAAGAGCGAAATCTAGCAGTGAAGCACTTTAGCAGCAAAGATATATTTGTCTTTCTACTTAGCACTAAAGCAGGTAATAAATGTCTCTGTTATGTACAGGATTAAATTAATCTTTAATATAGGTCGGTAATGTTCATATTGTGCTTACTATTTTAAGTTACGGTCAGTTGTCACACACACCTTCATTTTTTGGCTTTGTTAATCTAGTTTTCGCCAATCTGAAATTTCCCAACATTACTGTATTAAATTTCTGGATGGTAAAGGTAATAATTTGAGATGCTGTAATTGATGTAATGATAAGCTGTAAATGTAAAATGAGTCAAAGTATGTAAATGTATTTAATCCTTCCAAAAATACTGGCAAGTGTGCAGATAACAAAGTCAACACTGACTGAGCTGCACTTGCAAGTTTTTTATCTACATCTACAGTGGGGCATGTAGAGCTAGCTGAGAGAGGAAACAGGACTGATTACACAGAGATAAAATCTGTGGCAGTTTGACGCACTAATGTAAATTAGACCAGCACATGCACGGTGTGAATGTAGGAGGAAGGAACCTTTATTTCCTGTCGCAGTTGTTCACACTCTAATATATACTTATATACAACCTATCCCTGCAGGTGGTGTGGGCCTAAACCTGACTGCTGCTGATACGGTCATTTTTGTTGATAGTGACTTTAACCCTCAAAATGACTTGCAGGCAGCTGCACGCTGCCACCGGATTGGTCAAACCAGGTGACGTGTACGAAGTTGCATACACTATAGTGTATTCACTATGATTAGCTGAACTAAGTAAAAAAATAAAAAATTAAGTGGCATGACATGTTTTTACGAAATAAACATGACCTTTACTCATCACAGAGAGCATTAAAATCTCTTCAGTCCAATTAAGGTATCTGTAAGAGGGGTTGAGGGGAGTACTCCATGTTTCCCGTGTTTAATTTGGAGTGTTTATTCTCATAAGAAGATATATTTGAGGTTTTAAGAACCAAAACTGCCCCCAATGTAGTTTTTGTATCAGCATGGAGTATATGTGGAGTTTCAGTAACAAGAGGCTGCGGAGTAGATAAGTAGAGAAGCTTTGAGGCTCTGTATTGATTGGCTGGCTATTTTCTCTGTGCTTGACCACAAATAAAAACTTAAAACAATCATTTTCAAATACAGTAGGACTCCCCACGACATACAGATATACCCTTGGTGTTTCCTGATAAGTTAGAAATTGCGATATATACCATGGGGCCTGGATGAGGACATTTAATAAGCAATGAATGTGCTTTTAGGAATCTCAGCCTGTGCCATGTTTACTGTTGACCATTCTTTTATTTCTCCCTTTGATTGACTCTGACTTATTATAGACCTGTGAAAGTGATACGCCTTCTGGCAAGAGACACTGTGGAAGAAATCATGTATTCTCGTTCTGTGTCCAAGTTGCACCTCACCAACACTGTTATTGAAGAAGGGCGCTTTTCTTTAATGGATCAAGCTCAGTCAGCGGCTGCAGGACTGCAGGTTTGTGAACTCTGAATCCTGCACTCCCCTTTTCCCTTGTTCACTTTCAAACAACACCCTTCAATATGTCTTTGTCACCATTTCTCCTCCCCCACACAGCTCAGTGAGATCTTGAAGTTTGGGGTAGATAAACTTTTATCATCCAAAGACAGTTCTGTACAAGATATGAAATTGGAGAATATCCTTGGTCCGTCATGTGACGGTCAGTGGGTGGATGGTGAAGACTCCACCTCAGTCAGAGAGGATGAAGAGGAGGAGACAGAGAACAGCTCTGAATCTGATGGACAGAGTATGTTTTATGTAAAAATCTCAAACCACTATGGCTGCGCTTGTGTACCAGTTGAATGTTTATTATCTAAAATTTTTTTAAATCTCTTAATGAGAACACAGCTAGTGAACTCTATTGTTGTACAGGTTGCTCTGGCACTTTTACTATTGGCATACCTTTGTAAACGTAGCAACTCATGAAAGCATATCACACAATTAATCTTCTTGCAAAATGTTTTCATATAGATTAATACAAATACTTAATGTACTTGTGATGAATAATTACTTTCACCATTGTGCTGTCAAATCTGCAAGGTCATATGTACTATTTTGAGGGGAAAGACTACAGCAAGCAGCCCAGCTCTGATGACAACAAGAGCTTTGATCGTCTTTTGGAGGAGCACATGGCTGAGATTCAGAAGGCTGCAGGAGAGGGACGAGCACTGCGACACAAAGCTGGGGTAAGTTTCTGTCTCCTTTCAACTTTGATCACCGGATTCACCACTTCTTTATGGTCTGTCCCTCTAATTCTTCCTGTTTCTAACTAGCTATTCACTTTGAAGCTCCAGTTTTTCCCATGGAAGTGATCTTTTAGTGTTTGGTTCATAGCCCTCAGTTTGGGAACCACTCGTTTATGGTTTCCATAGATAATAATGCCAAGCATCCACAAGTGTTCTGGTTAAAAATGCTGAAGAAAGGATAGTGTATTTTAACATAGATGCACAATATTTGTCAATATTGAGCTCATAATTTACTTAACTGCAAACTGCAGTCCTGTGATTAGTCAGAGCAATACCACAGGTCTTAAAAACACACATAACATAAACTCAGGTGTACACAATAATAAATCACTGGTCGTAAGACACAAAAAATAGAGCAGAAGCTTCTCAAAAAACTTGGAAATTGAAACCAATGGCATAAAAACAGGAAAAAAAGCTGTATACATAAGACACATCAGTAATACACCACACAAGCACATTTATCTGCTCCATACACACTCACGGCCCATTGCATCTTTAATTTCATGGTGTTTAAAGTAATTATGTTCAGATTTTTGTTGAAACTGATTCATTTGTATGGTCAATTGTATATCACTGCATTAATATACATGAGGTGGACCACCCTCTGCCTTCAAAAGAGTACCACTTCCTGCGCTTCATTTCTTCTGTCTCAGTTTCTTCTCTTTTTGTGATGGAAAATCTATGATAAAGAGATCAGGACATGTTTGGGTCCAGACAATCTGTTGCAGGATTCCTTATTTTTCTTATTGCTTAGGAATCTCTTAGGATTGTTATGTTTATTTAGCTTTGTGTTTGGGCACACTGTCCTGATGCAGAATGAGCAACGAAGAATTTGGAAGTGATCAGGTCCCTTCCTGATGGAACTGTGTGATGGATTAGAATCTGAACAACTGAGGTGTCTAAAACTTTTCCCAGCACTGTACATATTTAACTATGCAGCTGTATTTTCTTTGTTTTGTTCAGGTTTCATTGTCATTAGCCCTTGGCATTTCAGCTAGGAAGAGGAAACCTCTTACAGAGTCTGAGTTACAGCTGAGGCAGCAGAGGAAGGAAGAGGCTGCTGCTAAGAGAGCCAAAATTCAGGAGGAAATGAAGAAGAAACAGCAAGAGCAGAAACACAAGAAAAAGTAAAAATCTGCCAATCAAACTCAAAGCCTTCACCAACCAAACTGTTTGTGTTGATGTGTGTTGGTTTTTCATGCAGAATGGCAAGGTGGGAGTCCTGTGGCTACAGGTCACTGTGCCTACAGTCTGTTGACAGTGCTGAAGAGGAAGAAGAAGAGGAAGAAAAAGAGGAAGAGGAGGATGACAGCAGTGTATGTTCCACAGGGTCTGACAGCAAAGCTATCCACTATGTTTTGGGAGATGTGACTCATCCACAAACTGCTCAGGGAGACACAATCATCGTCCACTGCGTTGGTGAGGAAATAAAGTAATATAAAAGCAACTCATCAGTTTGTGTAACGGGTGAAAGACAGTGAAGCAGTGCCTCTTTTATAGTATGTTCAGTATTTCTCAAAGTAATGATATATGTGTAGATGATTCGGGCCAGTGGGGCAGAGGAGGCCTGTTCACAGCTCTAGAGATGAGATCAGATGAACCACGGAAGCAGTATGAGTTGGCTGGCAGGATGAAAGGCAAGTTTAGTCATGATTACAGAGATAATGAAGAATCACATCATTCAACTGTGGTGTCTAATGCAGAATGAAAAAATATAAATTACAATTTAAAATGTGAATATATTACTTGTTTTCAGATTTGGAACCTGGAAATGTGCTGCTCTTCCCCATTGATGATAAACAGTCCAGATTGGATGGCCAAGATCAAGTAGGTTACGTTTGAATAAAACGCTGCAATGTAAGCCTGGAAATGCTTACTTGTGTTATGATGCATGCTTCTTTGCAGCAGTGATGATCAACAATGTGATAAAGCAGGTTTGGGTTTATGAGTGGTAACAGAATTGTGAAATTGTGGCAGAGCTGCAGCTGATAAAACTGCAACAATAATAGGATTATACCTGATTCAGCCTCCTTCCGGTCCCCTCAGTTGGCCCTGATAGTGGCACAGCAAAGAGACAAAGCCAACAACTTGTCCGGGATACTTCTTACTGCTCTGGATGAAGGTCTGAGGAAGATTTATTCTGCAGCGAAAAGACACAAGGGTAAAACGTGGCACTTAATTTCTGTGCAAATTTTTGCAGAAACAATATCATGGTTTCAATGTTCTTTTAGGTGTTTCAGAAGAAATCCGTAATAGAGTGAGCATGTCTGCTTCCAACAACACATGCTGATGATTAAGGCTAATCCGATGAAGACAGAAAAGGGATGGGATGGTGATTAAAGCAGTATTCAATTATTGTCACACTTGACTGACAAGATATACAAGACATGCTGTGTGTATGTGTGCATTGTTAGAAACACAGTAACTGAATTGCACACATAGGAGGAATCTGACCTAAAATTACCTGCTCCTATAGATTTAACTTCAGCTTATCACCCTAATGATTTACTTCTTTAAAAGCAGCACAGAAAAGAAAATCCAAGAGTTAAATCTGAAACCCTTACTGACACATTCTCCCCTCCCGTCTGTCTTCTTCCCATACAGCAAGTGTTCACCTTCCTCGCATTGGTCATTCCACTGCAGGCTTCAACTGGTATGGCACAGAGCGACTCATCAGGAAGCACTTAGCTGCCAGAGGCATCTCCACATTCATGTATCTTTTCAGTTTTCAGCAGATTAAGACTACAAAGTAATGTTATTTGTCATTGATCCAACTATCTTCCTAATAAAGGCTTGAGTCACTTTCCCTTAAAATGACTGATAGATACTATCACAGCAGAACTGCCAAGAATACAACTACCCCTCAGACATTTACCTCTACAGCCTCAACATCAACATCTGACCCTGAACCACGGGTCCATACCTCCAACAGGCTGACTGCTGGGACAGAAGCTGAACCCCCAGCTCTTCTCAGCAGCCAGGGCCCCACAGAGCTACCCAGCACAAGTCGACCCTGCTCAGGACGACCCAGCCAGGGCCCCACAGAGCTACCCGGCACAGGTCTACCCAGTTTCATGACAGGAGTCCATGTGTTTTTCTACAACCTCCCTGCATTGGAGAGGAAGAGCCTGGCCCGCTACCTGATCGCATATCCTTTCAGACAAAGTGGTTTCATTTATCGTTATAGTTCAACAGTTTTAAAAGCAAAAATATAAGCAAGGATGCACAATATTTTTTGATACGATACGATACGATTTTTTAATAATTGATACGCTGATATATTTCATAACTAATTTGGATGATAACCAATTCCGATACAACCACACTCTAATACACTTTTAACTTACATTATGTTACAGATCATTTATTTATGACGCTTGTTTTTACACAAAACAAGATATGTACATCCTACCCTGCCTAAAACGAGTTGGATGACGCTCTTACTAAGATAACCATAGCACATACCCGGACCAGGGAAAGTTTGAACCATCATCATGTTTTGTTTGATCAATGAACTCATCAGTGTCACTTTAGAGCTCTTACACAGGGCAGCGGGGCCCCTGCTATCTAGCTAGCTATCATTCACTAACATTACGAGGCAGTGTGGCTGTACCTGAACATGCTGTAAGGTAATATGCCAAATTTGTAGGACAGGACCGGGCCTATAAAATAATAATAATAATAAAAATAATAATACATAAAGTAAAAACATTTTTGCATGGCTATTTTTTGAAAATAACGTATTAAGTTACATTATAATTGGTTGCTCTGTAATCTTTTCAGTTCGCAAAGCATTCTGGTTATTTTCATGTCTGCGTCAGCGGAGTTACCTGTATTCATATTTTCTCGTTTCTTTAGTCTCGTTGATAGTAAAATAAAGTATCTTAATCTTAAGTTTGTGAAAGAAAAAGCAAAACATTAAAGCCTTTACCCTTGCATAAATAAAGGGTGAATGTGTAAAGTACACAATAAAAAAAAAAAACTGAAATAAAAATAGCCTTTTAAACTGCACTCCTTCACTTTCTTCCACTACCCCTGCCTGCTGTTACTTGTCTAATAAGGTTACATTCAAAATTACCATAATTTACAACAGTAATATTTAATGATGTAATATTCAACTACTGTCTCAACACAGCACACTGAAACTCTAAATCATGGGGCCATTAAACCTGTTTCAACTGTGAGTCTGGTCTGTTGCACAACTATCTAACATACTTCCTAAAATATGCAAACATAAAAACACATTTTGCAAATGTCAATGTCGATGAAATTGTAGTGTCAATCTATTAAATTGCAATTCGTCATCTTCCACCGTTCTAAACGCTGTGTAATAACGTCACCACTCCTTAGCTGCAGTGCACTTATGATGGAGATGAGGAGGATATCATGAGTCCGGAGGTCACCCACATAGTTGCTGAGGTGGAGAACAGCATCCACTCACAGGTTAGTATCTTTATGTGATTCACTGATTTTGATTAAACCCTTTACATCCCTTCATGAAGCACTTTATCAGCAACAGCATGTCAGGTAACATCTTTGCTCTCAAACAGCCTTAGTTTAATACATCTGCAGATTTGTCAGCAGCACATTGATGCCATTTATACCAAATTCTGACCTTACAGTTTGCTGCCTCAGCAGAAATCCAGGTTAATCAAGACTGGCCAATTTTTCTTGTCCTTCATCTGTCAAGTGTTGGCAAGGTTTTTTTTCAGCACAGTGCCTGGATTCTGATCTTATGATAAATATATTTCATTCATCAACATGAACTGATACTCACTTGATAATTTTACTGTTGGCCCCATTCTGACTGAAACTATAGAGACTGGTGTGTGAGAATCCAGGCAATCAGCAGTTTCATAAACACTCCAACTAGCCAGTCTGACACCAGTCATGTCAAAGGCATTGAGATCATATTATTTCCTCTGGTTATTTGATGTGAAGAGAAAATGAACTCCCTGACCTGTAGCTACAGGATTATATTATTTATTCTCACATAATTGAATGATTGGACAATTGCATGACTAAGGTGAGGTACTTTTTTCAAAAGTGTTAAATGACTCCCCAACCAGTTGAGGCAGATTGCTGGCCTCCCCAAGCCCAGTTCTGCCCAAGGTTTGTACCTCTTAAAGGAAGTTTCCTTGCTGCTATTGCCAAGTGCTTGCTCTTGGAGGTATATATGGGGTCTTTTTAACAACTCCATAAAGAGTTTGGTCAAGACCTGCTCTATGTGTAAGGTACTTTGATGTAACTTTGTTATGATTCGGTGCTATATAAATAAATCTGATTTGATTTGATCTTATTTTGGCCTTTTTTTTTTCCAGAAGTCAAATTACAGCCAAAAAAACTTTTCTCTACTAGTATATGCAGTGTGCCCACAGTTTACCATGTTGCAAACATCAGTAACGTTCAAGTTTTAATTTCACTACATGATTTGTGTGAAACAGGAACTCAAGGATCTTGTGAGTCAGTACACCCAGGCCGTCCCTGTGCAGAAGGCCTGGCTGAAGTCCTGCTTCGTCAAACAGCGAAAAGTCAACACTGTACGCTTCATACATCAGCTCAGATAATACTATGAATCCGATCTTTAAATTTCACTTTTTTTTCAAGCCTCAATTCAAGTTTCAAATGAACCCAGTGGCTGTTTTAAAAATGTATGAATGTCAAATAAGTTTAAAAGTTTGTAAAAGTAGATTATAAGTGAAATAATTTGTAAATAAACTAACACCTGTTTCATCTAAGTTTGTAATGTTTCAGCACATAGTTCATTAATCAACCAGGGTCTCTTCGATAAATCCAAGTTCATATATATATATATATATAGTAAAATAATAGCATTTTAAATGAGTCTGTGTAAAGGATGAGCAACACACACTAAATGAATTCCTAACCCCTTACAAACACACAGATATTAAAACAAGCCCTTATATCCACAAGTCAAACGAAATGTGAGGACTCCCTGACATATGGCATTCTTTACTAACCTACATTTACCCAACAATCAAGTTGTACTCCTCCTGTTTAAACTTGTATAGTCCTCTTATGTGTTTGGAGCCTCACAATAGTAAGGAGCGATGTGCAGGAACAGGCGGGGTCTGAACAGGGCGGTGCTTCTGAACTATAAAGCTGATTTCCCCTCTTCAATCTGATGGGGACTCAATAGGAGCCGCAGCAGGGACGGAGACAGCTGAGCCGAAGCTGGCCCCAATTTATTTCACCTTTGGAGTAGAGTTTGGCCTTCAGCTCCGGACACGGAGGGCGCTGCCTCCCTGACACACCTGAGAGCACAGACGGTAGGTGACCCTCCAGTCGGTGAACTTGTCACTTACGCAACACGTTACCCGATTATTTACTTTAAAAGTAAAGCCTGGAATGATTTAAAAAAAAAAAAAAAAATCAAACCCGGATACAGCTAATTTAGCAGTTTATTAAATCCTGTTATAGGCAAATGTAAATGTGATATCAATTATAAACCTCTTGCTTTTGTCGTAGGCGTCAAAAACAGGTTATAGTCTGTCAACACCCAACACAAAGTATGGAGGCTCTTTGTGTCTTCATGTGAAGGCGCCTATAAAAGCACTGAGACTGTATCTGGGTCAGCTTCTTTCACACGGTGGAAAGTGCAAACAGCGTGTGACCACAAAGAGGCATTCAATGCCTGCGTGTTTACATTTACGGGAATTGTCAGGGGTGCATTGGAAGAAACACACCTAAAGTCATAGTAAATGTCTTTGTATGTATGAGTCTCCACAGGTGCTGAATGTGAACATCTTAGTGCCTGTGTGCTGTCACAAATGATGCCCTGGAAAGTACAGTGGGGAATATAGTTTTTTGTTGTTTTGTTTTTTTTTTTTTTCAAAAATTTTTTGATCCTTTATCTTGTGTTATTACTCAGAAATGCAGAGAGGTTTTATCTCTCTGCTGTTGAAAGTCATCATTTTCTTATTTCCATATGTGTTGACTTATCTCCTGAGCATTAACCACCAAAACCTGAAAGAAAAGTCCCCAGTGTGGGAGACTCTCTGTCAACGACTAACTGTGATCTCATGAACATCACATCGTCACCAGCAGAAGTGTGGGTTGTTCGAGAAAATTGCTTTTCAAGCTCTTTAATGTCAAATTCGCTGCATGTACCGTGCAAGGTTGTTATTGAAAATGAAACTTTTCTGTGACAGTTTCATTTGCATCTGAAACCATACACACATGGATGTCAGGGGGAAGAGGCTCAATGATGCTGCCCACATTAAGATACTCAGCTCCAGCACCAAATAGGTGAGCATTACAGCAAATGGCTAACATGTTGTACCTTTTTCTTCTGCGTGTAATTCAACCTTGAACCATGTACAGTAGATATATAAACTTGCTAAGAAATTAAAAAACAAAACAAAACTGCGTGCTCTTACATGTGTGACATAGCAGTTTTACTAGGTCTTGCTCCTTTTACAAAAAACGTCACTTCCATTTTAATGTGACTAAATTTCTTTCTTACTTGGTTACATCAGCCAGCTCAGCAAGTACTTTAGCAGCCACTTCAACACACCTGAAGAGGACGATGAAACAATGAACAGTGAGGAACAAGAAGCCAGCGTCCACAAGTCCACCCCAAAACATGATAGCCACTGCCCTCCATTAGAACGCAACATCTTTGCTGATGACTCCCTGTTCAGCAGACAGATGCCAGACATAGAGCAGGAACATAAACATAACCACACTCTCCATCAACCTGGCTTGACCTACTGCTCCTACCAGTCTACTCGCAGCTTGCCAGCTGGGTACAGTCAGCCCACTCCATTCCCTAGTCAGGCCGATGAGTCTTGGCTAAACCCAAGCTTTACCAGCAGCTGGTCGAGGCATCCCAACAGCCTGCCGTCTCATGTGAGCCAGAAAGATTACGCCAGCTGTTCTGAAGAGGGCTGCCAATCCAGGTACAAGTTCATCTCCCTCCCTGACAGACACAGTACTAGTATGAACAGCCTAGAGCAGCCACTGTCTTTGCACTCAAACCCGCCTTCCGCCGACTTTTGTCACCACACCTTGTCTCCGTACTCATGCTTGCCGAATGGAGCTGCCTGCTGTGCTCAGTGTCCTGCAGACACCCTCAACAGGGCACCTCTGGTCAACAAGCACCCCAGGCCTCAGTATCACCCACCATGCTGTAAGTCTGTTCAACCCTGACCCAGGGTCATACTATATGTCAGTTTCAAAGGACTTTATATGAACAGTGAATTTGTGTTCTTTTTTTCATGCAAAAGTATCTTAAGAAGCCCATAAAGGATTTTTCTGAATTCTTTCTTTACTGCTTCAGATCCAGGGGACCACAGACCTCATGAAGGTGGACGCACACAGATGTGAGTTTTTTTTTCTGTACTGCCTCATACATTATGTACATGTTGCATATTTGTGGCTATAATTAAAATTATCTTGAACATGATATAGCACTCACAACACTCCAGCGAAAGTGAAACACCCTCCTTATAGCACTATGCTGTCTCTGGAGCAGAGTAAGTGTTTACCCTAGAGCTGCATGTAATCAGATTATTTACCAAGCTGCTGTTCTGACATTTGTCTTTCATTACTTATGCATTTATTTCTCTCAAATGTAGGAAGGGTCTTTGTCACTTATGAAGCCGACAATGACAAGCACGTCAACGAGATTATCAACTTTGTTGCTCTGCTGCGACACAACGGCTTTGATACACATGTATGTATGAGGCTTATTTTTGATGTTTTACCACGGACACTGTTTGCTTGCTTTAAGGATTTGGTTCTCTTGCTTTTGCTTTGTAGTTGACTCAGTTGCTGAAAATGCATATTTAACATGATAATACATATCTATGGCATAGATAAGTCTTAATTCAATCTTTTCTAATTTTGCCCAACAACACTAAATTCATGATACAACCAAATACTTGTTTGCAATATCAGTACAATGTTACATATTGTATAATGTTGATGGCCAGCTATAAGCTATATAATTAAAAGTAACCAGGTCAGATTGACATTGATAATAACATCCAACCTCAGTGCAACTGAAATGAGTACATCTTTGTCTTTCTGTTCCGGCTGAATGAGCAAGGTTATCAAAGACCCTGTGAAAACAACAGCTTTCTTGCTTTTGTCTAATGCAACATGGTGCCACATAGTGAGGAGCTGCCTGGATATGAAACTACTGATAAATTGATCATAAAGTAGGACAGGACAGAGTGCTAATGAGTTGACCCATAGCACTGGCTGTGGTGAGGAAGTGCAGGAAAAGTCATACTATGACTAACAGAAGGCCCTGTAGCGTTAATAGGCCACAAGTTATGTGATTTTATTACCTAAAGTGGGGGAGCACTCAGCTCCTTTAGGCACAAGATTTGAATTAACCTTATAGTTATTTGTTATTTATATTGGAATCAATGAATCAGTCTAATATCAGAAGTCATGAATCCTCAATTAAATAGATCTCGGATCTTTACCTCAAAAAACCAAACAGCTCCTCCTAGGCTCAGAGAGCCAGTGATGGTGACAACAATTTAATAAGCTCAAATATAATAGCAGGACTCCTATGTATAAATATATATATATATATATATAATGGACCTCTTGATATGACTGTTGCCCAATAGTTATGAATTTGCCAGTGTTGAGGCTCTCAACTGGAAAGAGTGGAGTTGGTAGGATGACCAGTGATGATCAGTAGATGGCAGAATAAAACAATGCAGCTGTAATGTCTTAATGGGCTTTCGCTGGAAAAGGTCAGAAGGTCAGGGTGTTGGCCAAACACCACAAAAATCTGTTGAAGGGAAAGTCAGGTGATAATGGGAAATGTGAAAATGGGGAAAAAGGAGATTTACTTCCTTAAGGCACCTTGGTTTTCTAATTTGCCTGGCTATTAAATATGTGTGCAAGCAAAAATGAAGTTTTTAATTTTTTGGTGTGCTGTATTTAGGAAGGTCTGGATCTGCCAGTAAGGTTAAACTAACTGATTGTCTGTTTGTTTCAGATTGACATTTTCGAGCAGCAGTTCAGAAGCATAAGCAAGATAGACTTCATGGAGCGGTACCTTAGTGAGGTAAAACATAAATTGGTGTTGAATGTACGACAATAAAAAGATAAACTGCTTAAAGCACGTCCTGCTTTAATGTGGCAAACTTCAAACTCTTATCTTTTGTGTGGATCGTTCTTCTAATGACCACAAATGACATTTGTGTTCACAGAGATTTTTCATGATAGGGTAAGGAATCCAGTGGACATGAGAATCTGCTTACTGTTAAAATGAAGCCAATGCTAAAGTCTCCATCCATCTTCATCCTCTTATCCGGGGTCGGGTCGTGGATGCTAAAGTCTGACACTAATTATTTTTCACAAATGCAAACTATTTTGTCCCTGTCAGGATCCTGTATGACTATAATCACAACTGGTCAGTAATTGGTCTGTTGGCAGGTTTTGGTTTGACACTCTGAAGTTAAGCTGCCCTTGAGCAGTTTATTTAAGCATCAGTTACCATGGTAACTTATCTTGTTAGCAAGTGGACCACCATCATAGGACTGAACCCAGAATTAAAACCTGAAGTTACCACGTTAAAGCTCAGATGTTGCTGCGTTGTAGACGTTGTTCACCTTTGAAGGTGGATATACTCACAAGCAGTCATGGTCATGTTGTCGCCTCACCCAGAAAGAGTACCTGATCATCATTATCATCAGTCCCAAGTACTATGAGACAGTGACGGCTTCCCCTGTTGGCCTCGAGAATGATGAAAGGACCTTCAACACCGTTTACATACACAAACAGGTCAGAATTGAAATAAAGTTCCATTCTATATGATTCACTTCAAAGTTAGTTTCACTCTGATGATTTCATTCTTTGTTTTCTGTTTAGCTCCAAAATGAGTTCATCCAGAATGGAAGTAAAAACTTCAGGTTCATTCCCATTTTGTTCCCTGGAGCTAAAAAGGTGAATTTGATGCCACATGGCATGTGAAGATTTTGTTTTATTGGCATTTTAATCTGTGATTACGCAACTTGTTACATAGTGAAACACCATATACACAACATGTGCGTAATTGCAGTGACATTTTCATCGGTGTTAAAATGAGCACTTTGATAATCTGGTTACTCTGCTTTTTGTGATCACAGTGTCACATCCCAAACTGGCTCCAAAACACGAATGTGTACGGATGGCCACGTGATCACGATGACATTCTGCGACGGCTTATGAGGGTTGAAAAGTACCATCCGCCTCCGATTGGGGAGCTGCCAACCATTGTTTCCATCCCCATATAGAGACCTGTGAATGCTGAAGTCCAAAAGAGCCACTGGTCATCTTTGAGGTGAATGGATGAGTGAGCAGGATGTTTTATTTTACTTCTTTGTGCCTGTGAAAAGATGGAAATGTGTTGTAATATGTTTTTGTAATTAGTAACATTGGTGACTTTAATTTCCATGTAGTCAAATTGTCTGTGTGAAATTCAGCCAGGACTTTCAGCCTGGGTGTCTACTAGTGGTGTCTGTAAGTGCTAGTTGATTACTTTTACAGCCTGACTCATTGTGTATATCTCTATAATAAGAGAGTTCATGTTCCATCAGTCATACAATTTGAACATGTCCAAAAAATTACCGTCACGTTATTAGGACTCACAATGGCATCTGTTTTATTATTAAACCTGTCACGATTTGTCTATTCACCATCGACAGGTATAGCTTTTATTTGATATGAAAACAATGACAGATGTTCTGAAAGTACACACTGTGCCAGTCACATTGTCTCTTTTGATGCATTATGTGTCTAAAGCAAACAGCTGCCCTGGTGATGGAACTAATTTTGTGTTTTGAAGATAAGTTAATGCAGCATAAAAACCACAATTGTTGTTAAAATCAAATTAAAATTTACATTTAAAACTCACAGGCAGCATCACAATTAAACACCTCTAATAATAAATTTAGGTGAAAACCAGATTTTTAGTATGATTTGCATCTTTTTTTATTTATTAACAATCTGCTAAATATAATCACAGATCTCCAGCCACTGCTACACCACAAACTGACTATTTCATCCAGGTTTAGAGTCCTAGAGTACTTTAGCAAGACTAATGGAACAAACAGTGATGTAACAATTACAGTATTTGTATTTTTAAATGCATGTTTTAAATTATATTTCTGGGCTGAAAACACCCTGTAGATTGGGTCTTACAACTTTGCAAATCCAAAACATTTTAATGTAAAAACAATTGGGCATTTGCACGGAAGTGTTTTGGATGGTTTTCACAAACTGACATCTGGAAAGCTCAGGTCGTGTAATGTTTGTGAATTCTAGACAAGACGAGACCTGACACTGTTTCGCCCTCCAGGGTGAGAGCTTTCCAAAAAGTGAGCTCCATTTTTACACAGCTGCTTGTATCATTGCAGCCAAGTGGAATTAAGCTGGGAGTAGAGCTACAGTAGACTGACAGTGTGCCTCTCCCTGGCAGTTGGTGGCTTGTGTGGAAAGCCTCTAGCAGGATGTTGTATCAAGATAAATCGCTGACAGAGCTGACTGCCAGGTGTATGGCACGGCTTCTTGAGAAATGGTGAGGTTAGACTAAAATGGGTCAACACTCAGTGAAAGACGCTTGTGGCGAAAAAAATCATGTTTAGTGCAATAACACGTTTGAAGAAAAATGTGTATGTCTGCAGAAAATGATGTGCTATTCACCCCAACTCAGGTTGCTCATGAAACAAATCCTGTTTCACCTGCATTAAAAACGCAACTGACGAAAAGCAAAGCGTCAAGACGTGGTTTAATGGTTTTATCTTCACAAGAGGAAACACTGCAGATGTTCATACAGACATCATTAAAAAAAGAATCTGAACAGTGTTTCATATATTCATCCATATATTGAAAAGTACATGAAATAATATTAATTTTAATAACATAAGAACAAGAACATCAGTAATAAAAGTGGATTACAAAGTGACATTTTATGTAAATAGCTCTTAAGAATTAGGTAACAGAAACAAAAATCTGACAATAGTTCCGTTTTACTGTATGTAAAAACACTGAAGTGCTATTTGTTCAAAGCTACAAAATACACTTAAAAAGCAGGAAGCATTTTTTTGTTTGTTTTTATTTCCTTCAAGGAAAAGTACTATAAAATAAGTTACAGTACAGTGAATTTGTCCAAACCAACTTTTGTTCCCGTCCTCCAGCCCTTTCGTGAGCACAAACAACAGAAGTAACTCAAACAATAGAGAAGAGTTACAGTTTCCTCATTAAAGGTGTCTCCTTCAAAAAGGAAATGAACAGTTGTGCTGTTGTCAAAAAGTGAGTCTGGTGTGTTCATGTTCAGAAGGATAGCCACAAGAGCAGTTCTGAAAATGTGAAACCTTCTAATCTTCAGCATCATCTGCATGTCACCCTGCTCAAGTTCCTGGTAGAAAAAAAACCTTGTACTTCATCACCAATTTGACAAATACTTCATGTTTAGTCACATAATACAGAGGCGAGCTCTCATACGTCGTCAGCTGGCAAAGGAGGTATGTTGAACCTTGGTCTTGTGAAAAAAGCCATCTTCTCTCTGCAGACAAAAGAAAACTTTTTTATAGAGTGATGTCACGGTGCCCAAATGTCTGTGTAACAGCAAGGAGCTGTTTGGGAAGTGGATAAAGAAGCAAAAGCATACCAAAGTTACAAACACATCTGTGGGAATTTCTGCAACAGTGCCGGGACAAACTTTCTGTTGAATATTTATACAAGGGGATGCTTAATGAATTTTTATTTTATTTTTTTAATCTTTATTATTTATCATTATTTATTTGTTCTATGTTTTGATCTCAGAATTCAGTCACTGAATTATGGAAGTAGTGACCAGTTCAGAATAGATTTGATGTAAAATGTTAAATGTGTAATGTACATCATATTGGCCTAAATTTTTAAATATTTTTTTGCTCCAAGTTGAATCTAATAAAGTGCGAGTTGTACAGTTATTTTTTTATTATATAAATTGAGATTCTGTGATTGTTATTGTACAGCAGGGTACAACAAAATTATGTTACACTTCAGTGTTAGACTAATGATAAGATCATTTTAAAAAACATGCAATTAAACAAGCAGTTACTATGTATAATAAAGATACTTATAAATACAAGGTGCTCAAGATAAGGTGCATATGTTTTGATATTTTCCTGCCTTTACTGGATAAGTAGCTAATGAGACATCAGGCTTAACAGTGTAGAGAAATGGGCTCTCTATTGGAAAAACAAGTCACTGTTGTCCTTTTTGTATGTTTTTGTAGCAGCTTCTAAATGATATATACATGTGTTGACTTTTAATAAACTAGCTATAAATCATTATTTAATAGCTTCCGTTATTTATTTATTATTAAAGCCCTTTTGGCTTTTGATTAGTTAGAGAGCTTGAAGAGTGACATGAAACGGGGGGAGAGAGAAAGAACGGGAAATGACACGGCAAATGACACCTGACGGAACCGACGAGGACCTTGTAGCCTCCTGTTTATGGCCATCATTATCATTATTTGTTTATATTTACAAAACTGGCTATGGTGTGATTCACTCATTTCTGCATTGTGCTTCAACCCCTGACCTAAAATAGCAGGTGGGATTGAGCTTGTCATTCTATCAAATTTTATCCCAGTTTAATTAAAACCATGTCACATCACTAAAGCGTAAGAAGCTGATTTCAGGTTTAGCTTGTTTAAAAATGTATTCATTATTATTTATTTTACTTTATGTGGTGTGAAGTCAAAACCAACCACTCCACTCCACTATGAACACACAATCCCAACCTGAATGTCTGCACAGGGAGGGGCTCCTTCTGACTCTGCCCCCTCATCTGCAGAACCTCTTTAGAAGCTTTCCTCATCCTCCTCTCCACTGCCTCCTCCTGACGCTGTTCATGTTTGCTTTGGTTGGCCTGCAGAGCAACAAGAGGGTCAACTGCTGCTGGACAAGGCCAAATCTCTGTGGCTTGTAAAGCATGCGTCTGGTCTAACCTGTCTCTGGGCCTCTCTGAGCAGGCAGCGGAACCGCTCGTCTCTCAGGGCCCAGGTGGGGAGCTCAGTGGCCTCTCTGGATTGCGGCTCCTCCAGTCGCAGCTTCAGCTCCCTCAAGGCGCTTAGCTCCTCCATCAGCTGCCTCTGACGCGTCCTGCAGGCCTGGAGATCCAGCTCCAGGTCCAGGGAGGTACGGGTCGGCTGCTCGGCCAGAGAGGAGCGGTAGGACTGCTGCTTGCACACAAACTTAACTCAGATACTTACAGATACTTAACAGACTCTTGCATGTGTTTT
Source organism: Remorina albescens (assembly GCA_034769265.1). NCBI lineage: Eukaryota > Metazoa > Chordata > Actinopteri > Carangiformes > Echeneidae > Remorina > Remorina albescens. Next base: position 12,445,475 of record CM068489.1, read on the forward strand.
CTTGATAATCAAATGGTCTGTACCTGCTTATATCGCAATGTTCTTCTTTCCAACGTGTTTCGGACAAAAGGTGATTTCTTAGGTAGAGTTGAGCTGTCACTGTCACTGCGATATAACTGAAAGGTAAAATAAGTTATATTATATTAAGGAGGAGTTTGCAGTCATTCAGCATCACTAATAGAAGGCTCAAAAATGTGTCCCCTTTTTTGCAACTCACCCTGCAGACGTACTGACTGCGAGCGCCAGGAGAGAAGGTCTGAGAGCGAACAATGGTACTGCCACGCATAAAGGGGGAGGCGTGACTCCAGCGTCCCCTCTCTTTGGGCCGGATCCGCACTGGCTCTGGGAACAAACCTTCCGTCATAGTGGCCTTCTCCACCTGTAGATCAACACTTATTTACTGTATTTTCACCACAGACTCTGACGATGTCTGAGCACCAACACTGCTGTGGACTCTACCTTTACTGTGCAGAGTTTGCTTGTTGTGTCGTCACAGCCCCCTCCTGTGGTGATGCAGACACCTTCTACACATAGGACCTCTGAACAAGGAGCAGTGAGTGCTGTGCTGTTACTGCACCCACTGTCTACTGACTCTGCCTGCCAGCTCCTACAAAACAGGGTCTCGTCACAAAAGCATGCATATACTGGGTGCAAGAAAAGGTGAATAAATGTGTCTGACAGAGGAGACTTCGGCTTGGGCAGGAAATGTTATCACCTCTCAGATGCTGCCTCCCCTGGCTCTTCTTTCTTTTCCAGTCTCTGCAGCTCCAGCTCTGCAGCGTGCTCCTCCAGATGGGTGGTGGTGGTGGTGCGTCCCAGCAGAGTGCATAATGTGTCCTGTAGTGATCACAGGGCAAACTATCAAAGACTGTGTGACAGTCTGTCTGCACATGCTCAACATTCCTGCTCTCTCAAGGCTTGTTTGGCTTGTGAGACACATTCTTGTCAATTACCCACTTATAGTAACAAGCACCACACCTGCAGATCAGAGGCTAAAAGCTGCTGAGCAACAGTATGAGATGGAATACCTCCCAAGGGCCTGATATGACTTACAGTTAAAAATAATTTAGTTATTTCTTATGGGAACACGTCAGGATGGTTCATTTATGGCACCGTGTCAACAAGCGGCCATATTAAAAGACTCCTGATCAGGTCTTCACAGAAAAACAATGTTACACAGAATTATGTTTATTTTTATAACTAATTGTTACATTTTGTCATTTTCATGATTTGTACACTCTAAAAGTCAAAGGCTTTTTGCTTCAGTGTTCTGAAGCCTGCTCCTGCTATTGGATGAGAGGAAACGATGGGATCCTCCTTAGTTTTCTCTTGTAGTGTACCCCTATTTTAGGTCCTGTCTTCCTTCCTGTACATGTGTATACTTATTGTTATCATTTCAGCACTTTCACAGCCTGTCTTCCACAAAATAAATGGGTATGTGTGGTTACCATGGTTCTGGGTCTTTGATCATCTTCCTGTCCATTGTGTTGTCTTCGGTGGCTCAGGCTTTTCTGTTCAGGCCTCGGGCACTCCATCCCACATAACATCTGGACTCGCAGCCAGTGGTAGGCCATCTCTGTGGTTCCCTCACAATCTGCTAGGCTCACCTGGGCCGTACCCTTCAAAAACACATACAGACAACTTCATTCATTTCAGATAAATATATTCTGAGCAGCTGTAGTTTCATTCCTCGTCATCGGCATGATCAGTGAGTTTTCTAGGTGCTTTTTTTAGACCCACCAGTAGTTCCTCCTGAGCCTGGGGTCCCAGCAGGCAGATGGACAACTGCAGAGCACACACTGCTAGGGCATTTGCAGGGACAGGAATGCGGAAGCCTTCATTAAAACTCATCTGGGACTGCGGCTCCAACGCTGTACAACAGTAAAATGCACAGGCCCTGCCGGCATCCAGTGGAATCAAGTGCACCTTCACATACCTAAACAATATTGATAACATGAGATTTCTACTTCCTGATGACTGCACACACAAAGGATTGATCCCTAAGCTCACTAACATCTCATAATAAACACGATTCCCCAAATGTCAAAGGAATCCTTTAATGATCACAGGGAAACAAACTATGTACACTCACACTTTATAGCCGTCTCTCACAATGGCCCTGTTTAGGTTCTTGAGCTGTAGCAGATGCAGTCGGAGAGACTGAGAGTTGGACTCCCACCTGTACAGAGCAAAGTAAAATACAGGGATGTTGGGGCGGTTAGATATTAAAAGGGGATAGGCATGCCACCCACAGACGGCCAACAGTTTACTCACAGCAGGCCCAGCTGGATCTGAGTAGACTCACTCACAGAGGTCAGCTCTTTCATGTACAACATCTCCTCAGACTCCTCTGCCCTGTTGGAGGAATGTCAAAGAGGGTGGTAAACAAACATTTGTCCTTTTATTAGACACACCAAGGTGTGAAATTATTCCAGCGACCGATCCACCGTGATGTAACTACAGATTTGAGGATGAAGATTTGTTTTTTTCCTTGTTTTGGAAACTGATACCGTGTTATGTGACTCAATTACTCCTGGACAAGAGGAGACAAATACCACGCTAACCGGAGCTGTGTGTCTATTAGTTGTTGCACTTTTTTAAGCTGTCCCCAGGTGGTGCCAATGGTCAAGAGACCTTAGTGATCATTTTCTCCTTTTGGACTGTTATGGATATGTTTTGTCTCACCTTCTACCCCAGGCTTCAAAAACCCCACTGTCTGTGGCCAGAGCGTCCTCAGAGACACCTGCAGAGACCCGTCTGGCTCTTCTGCCACTTCTATTGGCACTGTTCCCTCTCAGAGTTACTCCTTAGGAGGAAATAGGACTCAGTTAAACATCATGGACGCTTCACTGTTTGGGACAAACTGTCTTTTAGCTGTCTTTAACTTGCCTGTGGAGGTAAAACCCCCCTGGGCCCCGCAATCTCTGTGACTCTTGTTGTCCAGCTGATGCGTGGCGGCGGAGCCAACTGTGTCCTCACTCAACACGGCTGTGTGTGACAGGGCTTGCGATTGTCCCCGCAGCCCCTCCAACAGGCCACGGCTTGCCTGCTCCATGTATTCCTCTGTCATCTGGGTGAGGGGGCAGTCCTGAGGAGCAGAGTGGTAAGGTGTATCCATGGGAGAGCTGGGTGGTGACAAGGAGGAGAGTGAGGAACGGGAGGACAGGGAAGCAAGGGACTGAGGGGTGTCATGGGAGCGTTTGATTTTGCTCTGGGTCAGGGGGTCAGGGTTGAACATGGAACAGTCTCTGGATACAGTCTCTGGGGGCAACAGGTATCGCAGGTGGGGATCAAGTGGTTCTCCTGTCCCCTCATGACGGTCGTATTGGGGGAAACCATAGATATCGCTGAAACTTATGGAGCTGAGGGACCCGCGGCTGGAAGCCAGGGAGCCCCTACTGGAAGCCAGAGACCCCCGGCTGCTGCTGGATGACACGGTCAGAGAACTGGCCGAGAGGCTGGAGATAAAGGAGATGAGAGAAATGTGAAAAACATGCACAGCTGCTGTGATGATCAGCTCAAATCTGTTAGTGAGTGCACGTCACACCTCTTCAGCTGGGAGTGAAGGTAGGTGGTGATGCGTGTTGCCTCCTCCAGCTGTCGCAGCAAAACGTTCCTCTTCTCCTGCTGTAAGATCCTGTTGTGAATCACACATGGATGCATAAGAAATTCAGTTTGACTAGTTCAACAAGCTTTGAGTCTTTTTCTAAGTCATTTTCTCAGTACATGTGGTCTGCCCTGAAAACCAAAACAATCATGTATCCATCTAGCCTGGTAGGTTTTTAATTGCTATTTAAAATCCAGCCATTCTTTTGAAGAGAACACAGGCTCTTCTTCCTCTATGATAATTGGATCTATGGGACATCCATCACCCTCCAACTGCAAGAGCATAACATCAAAACTAAGATTGCCTGATAGTGAACACAAAATGAGACGTGATTTGGCCTCACATGGAAAGATTAATTAATTTGCATTGTTCCCTTGACACATATGCTGCACAAACTGCATTAACACATCCTGGACCTAATGCTCTCTATAATAGTAAGTAACACACTGTTTTTACTGCACATCATTACACGAGAAAGAAAAACATTCACTCTGGGTTTTCCTTAGTATGTGTACTGATTAGAAGGAAACTTTGTCCAGTCAATCAAACTTTCAGTGAAGTTTCCAACATAAACACACTCAACACCTGCTTACTGTTAGTAGCTATTACAGTCTTCTCACTGGGACTTTAATTCATTATTAATTAATTCATTATTCATATAATTCATTATTATTTTCACACACATGCATGCAGCATGTAAACTTATAAATTTATAAAGAGAAACAAGTTGTCTTTTCTGTGTAAGAAACAGAAATACTAAAGCCATAATATAACTACATGAACCTACAGAGCTACAATACAGTTTATTCTGCAATATAATTTCTGAAAAGGAGTAGAAACATAAATACTTATGGGTCATATTCTCAGTTTGTATATTCGGATTATCAACATTCAAATGTTTTATTTTAAATACAAAACTTCATATAGTTTGTAAAATGTGAAAGTAAGATTACATATGTCCACATCTGGTTCATTTATGACACTAAAGAGACCTTTGGCCTTATTTATGTCCATCAATTGCTCACATTTGGCTGTCAGTGCAGTAACGTAAAGTTTGTCATGTCCTAATGATATCTGATATTATCCTGTTACAGTTTAGTAGTAGTTAGGTGTTATCAATTTACTGGCAAACTGTCCCATAAAGGACTTATTGATCCATGCTGCTCTACCCATAGTTTAATAGCTTACATTGAGAGAAAGGAAATATGACTGTATGATTGATAAGTAGATATCAGTAAGAGCCTAAAGATAAGTTAAGTTATGATTTGATGGCATGATAACAACCATCAAGATATACCCACAGGGGTTAATGAATTGTTTGATCTATTATAAGGTTTTGTCTTATTTTAAGCTGAATTATGATTTAAAATTCTGAGAGTAAAGTTGATTTATTTCAAGCATGTTGATAACAACATTAAATCATCCAGTATGAGTATTGAAATCCAAAATTTGAAAACGTTCACTATTCTGACCTCTGATTTGCTCCCTGGCTCTGGGAGCTGTGGGCCCTCTGCACCTCCTCCTCCAGCCTGGAGCGCTCCTCCTCCAGCTGCAGCAATGTCTCTGGAGTGTGCTGCTGCTTGCTGATCAGGATGATCTCCTGCAGGAGGGCCTCTTTTTCACGCAGCAGCTGCATGAAGTCTCTGTCACGGTCTGCCTCAGCCCGCCCTGACCAGCTCTCACTGTCCAGCTGTGCTAGCTGGTGCTGTATGCTCTGCAGCCTGAGTGAACAGCAGAGGAGGCTTAGAGTCGGAGAGGAGGGCTGCACTGATTTCACCTGTTCAACAGCTGTCATGTATGTGAGACCCACAGCAGCGAAGGTCATAAGTAGTCTGTTTAACAAATTTTTATTTATCAGATTTATTTACATTTATTAATATTAGTTATAAGGAAAGATTCAGAAATTGAGGGGGTAAGGGTCAGAGGAAGATGACAGGCATAAGCAAAGATGACAATCTTTGCCTGGTTTCCAGATCTAGCATCCTCTGCCCAAACCTAGTTAGAAAGACATGTGTCAGTTATCTACAACCGACAGTGAAATAACATGTTTATCAACATGCCAACGTATTTGTAATTTTAATTTCTTTCGAGATAGTTGAGCTCTCTTGAGTTGCCATGAACCTACGTAGATGGCTATTCATTCATTCATCTTCTACCACTTATCCATTTCCGGGTCACGGGGGGTGCTGGAGCCGATCCCAGTTCACACTGGGCGAGGGCGGGGTCACCCTGGAAGGGTCGCCAGTCCATCACAGGGCCAACACACAGGGACAGACAGAGACCAACAACTACTCACACTCACACTCAGACCTATGGACAATTTAGAGTCACCAGTTAAGCCAAACGTGATGTCTTTGGACAGTGGGAGGAAACCGGAGTATCTGGAGTAAACCCACGCAGGAGAACATGCAAACTGCACAGAAAGGCCCCAGGCCTGGGAACCAAACCTGTAACTTTCTTATTGTGGCGCAACAGCACTAATCACTCTGCCGCTGTGCTGCCCTAGATGGCTACTCATTAATGTTAACATGAGAGCTTACTACTGGCACTATAACAACAACATTCAGCATAGTAATTTCTGACGGTGCTACCTGCTGCTTCAGCCACTGACCTCAGGTGTGTATGTCACTGAGAAATCGATTCAGACAGAGCTAGGTGGGATGTCAGAGAGTGAAATAACTGTGTTTACGTGTGCTGGTTTTCAGACAGAATGACTCAGTGACAGAGCATGCAAGTTTCCACAGGTCTCCCTTCTCTCTCACCCTCTCTCACACCATCCCTGATGTCATGGTTGGCATTGCAGTTGCTGGGTCACCACAGCAACATGAATCTTTTTTTTTTTTTTTTTTTAAGTGTGCAAAGAGCCAGAGTAATAACAGAGACTGGTGCTGCAGCTTTCATCACACTGCTGCTCCTTAGATAACACTCAGCTGCATGACACACAGTACCTGTGCTGGATTCATAAAAGAATTCAAGCTGCAAGTCAGTGTTGATTTTGCCAACATATAATTTAGTGCGCAGTGAAGGTGGAGCTGGAGTATATTTAACCAAACAGTGTGTACATTAAACCACCTTGTAGAGGAGCAGGGTGTGCACTGAGGCAGGCAGTGGGCAGTCCTCTCTCTGGCTGCACACACAAAGGCAGCACACAGTCAGCAGTAGCGTGGCCAAGCAAGAATGTGACCACCCAGCTCATTCCGCTGGCCAGACACTGCTCAGCAGCCATGGCCGACAGGCGTAAATACTATTCACGTCCTCCAGAAGGGCAACACACAAGGCAAAGGAACGACCAAGAGGGGACTGACAGGACTTGTGAGTCAGTGCTTTGTGGCCATGTGTCATAGTAGTACAACTGATAACAACAACAAACCAGCAGATGCACTTACTTTTTCTTGGCTTCTTCGTACTGCCAGTTGAGTTTCACTTTGTCCACCAAATGTAAAGAGTCTTGGGAACCATACTAAAAAACAAAGAGCAATGAAGTGCCTTTAGGTCACAGGAGTTTAAAAAAATAACAGATTAACAGGAACAAAGTAACTCATAGTATTATCCATCAGTCACTCCAGATGAAGATAGTGTAGGGACCTTCCTGCTGTTATACTTGTCAATATTTGAGCAACTGATCTATTTTTTCCAGAGTCTGACACCTTCACCTCACTCAGACATATATTCTCCCCTCAACAACATTCCCAATCACCTGACTCCCCCTGTGCTCCCCAAGCTAGTTGTTTGCCACAACCTGTTTGAGCCTTTATTTGTTCGCTTTGTAAATATATATTTACATTGTAAATAAATTTTTTACCAAATTATTACCAATAAAAGTATGCTGAATTAGCAGCTCTTGGGTGCAGTACAAACATGTATGTTTAAACCACTATCGCTGAGTTACTCACCCCTAAACTGACCTCCTTCTGAATCAAAAAATATAGGCTTCATCTCTTTGTCTTGATGTTTGACTCAAACTAAAAATTGGACAGCTCCACCTTTGCCCCTTTCACCTTCTTCAGCGCTCCCTCACAGTGTGAGAACACCTATTGTAGAGAAGCAGGGAGGATGGGGATTGTCTCCTACCTCTCCCATGATGTCTGTCTGACAGCCAGTGTCACAATACTGCTGAAGATTGCACGAGTCACCACTGGTTCCAGTGCTGTTTGCCACTTCGTTGGCCGAGTCACTGATAGATAAGCTGCTTTGGAAGTGCATGGTCAGTTTTGCCAAGCTCTACGGAATAAAACAGTGACAGCAAGACAGAAACATTAGTTATAATATTAATAATTTGCATTTGATGGGATAAAAAAAAAAAAAACAACACATCATGCAAACTGAATTACCACTGAGTGTTTTCGGAGTTATTATAACATTTTTAGTGCGTCATTTGTTTCCAGTAATGTAGACCTAATCATAAATAGGCATGTGACAGGAAATGAATCAGCAAATATGAGCTGTCAATCAGACTGAATGATCATATTTATCATATTCTTGTTTTGCTGACAGTGATTCAGATGTCTAAAAATGTGATGAGAAGCAGCAGGATAGTAGCAGTGAACAGACACTAGAGGTCAGCAGAGAATATTCTTTAAAATATTCTCCAAACTATTTCAGGGTTGGCTCCCCTGAAACTGCACAAATAAACATTACAGCTAATGGATGAATGGATGGATGGAGTGATATTTTAGAAGTAATGTTCGAGGAAAGGAGAGGGCCGAGTCACCTGGATGAGGTCCTGCCTCTCCTTCTCGCCTGTGGTAATGGCCTTCTTTATGCTCCGCAGCTCATTGAAGATGGCCTGAGCCTCGTCCAACTTGTAGTTTGTTTGACTACAGGACATCTTCCTGTCAATCCTGTAAAACAAATGTACACGTTAAAATTTCTGCCTCAAAACTGCTATTTTATTAGTTGCTGGAGGGTGCACTTCTCATAAATCACCCTGCTTTTACACAAACTATAATGAAACTAATCGCTTTTGAATCTTAGTCTCAAAAACAAATTACTGGCAAATATGGAACCCATTTATGGATTTCATAGGACTATGGGGTGCATAAACATTTGTCATTCTATTGTTTTGCAACATATTTCCCCCTTTATTTCCCTTTCTCTCCTAGTTTATTTTGTCTTGTTTTCATTTAGAAGGATTACTTTTATTATTAATGATGAAATATGAGGCTCTTTTTCATTGGTGCAATCGACTACTTAAACCTTAAAAGACTTCAGTAATTATGATTAAAACTAAATAATTTAGGATAGTAAAATAAATAAATAATCAATTAAAGGGTCTTTTATTTCCATCTTGACCAACAGGTTGGTGAGCCAATCAGAGGAGAGGCCTCCCTTCTCTGACTGGCCGACTGTTTTCTGAGTGATCGTGGATGATGCTAGAGAGGTTTTATTGGTCATTTTGACTTCAGGCTGTGTGCATTTCTCTTTGGACTGAGTTCTTACTACTTTCACAGTATTTATTTTGAATCTACATTTATGTCTATTGATTGTAATATAAAACAAATCAAAGAAAGCTTATTTGCTGTCCTGCTTTGAAGTGAATGGCCCTGTATTTTTCAGTGAGGATGTGAGAGGGGAGTTTGGTTGGCTTATACGATCGGAGTAGGAGAACTCCGGCCTGGTGCTTCCTCCATCACTGGGCCTGGTACGTGGCCCCCGCTCTCACCACAGCCCGCTTCCTTCACTCACCGTCAACAGCAGGTACTGTTCATCCACCCGACCCTGCCTCTTCCTCCCAAAACAAGCCATGCTTTGTTCCCCCTGCCCCATTGGCAGGGCCTGGGAGGTTATATGTTTAGCAAAAAAAAAAAAAAGAAATTAACCCACCCTGCATACTGTAGAATAGCTTTTCTACCTTCCATTTCTTAACATGTGTTCATGTTGATTAGGGCCTTAATGTACCATCTGAAAAGGAACTCTCCAGAAAAGACTCCCCTGACTCCAACACCACACTTGAATACTTTTGGTTGATAAGAAAAGATTAGTGTGTCTTTTTTTTTGTTGTTGTTGTATTTTTGCTTTTGGTGGTTGTTGTTTTTTTTGCTGTGGAAAGCAATAACCTATGTTGCTGACAATAGCTGAGGTAGAACTAAACCATAGGAGGGAAAGTCAATCGGACACACAAACACACACGTAAACACAGGTGCAAACATACAAGTGAGTATGTCCACACATGTTTCAAGAACAGGTTTCTGTCCATATTTTCTGCAAGATGAGTACTCTCCTGGCTATTCTGGGAATCACTGGAGTTGAGTATTATCTAAAAGATAAGCCACTCTCTGCCCTGACTCAGGAAGTGCAAAGGAATTTGCTGCCAGATATCTCTGTGTTTTTGAAACCATTCTCGAGCCCCCCACCCCCTCAACACACACACACACACACACACACACACACACACACACACACACACACACACACACACACACACACACACAAGTCCTCCCCCTCTCCTCTCCATGGAGCAACTTCCTCTCCAGGCTGAGCCTTGGCTCCCTGCACTCCACTGGTGCATCCTCTTCCTGAGGTGGAGTTCCCTATTCCATCAAAAACTCCCTCCATTTGCCTTTTCTCAAACGCTCTCTTTTTTCCCTCTGAGAGGTGGAGCTTCTATTTCTAACATGAAATTTAGAACCGCTGTGAAATGGTCCCTGCAAAGAAAGACACTATGTGTTTGTATGTTTGAATACCAACACAAAGTAAAACAAAAATGGAAGCTGCCTCTAAACTCAAAGTCCCCTGATTAATTTGTATTTGGGCAAAAGGTTTTTGTGATTTAGATATCTGTAATTCCAACAATTTTTCCCTACATAAACTAAGTAGTTTCTGAAAATAAAGAAAATGAACAATGTGAAATATTTTAAAAGGAATTTCAAATATCAACACCTCATAAACTACAAGAAAAATAACCTAATGAGATATTTGGAGAGGAAAAAGAGAATAAATACAGAAAGGCAGGATGGAACCCAACACCAAGGGTGAGAGGCAATTAAAAAGGGGAAAAGGCCACTGGGTGGGGAGGAGTGGGGCTGAGAGTTGTAGGAAGGAGAAGGTTGGCCGTGAGGAAGGGTGGACCTGGGACACACAGAGGCAGAGGAACACTCACTCCTGCAGGGTCTCCACTCCCATTTCCTTGTACTGCAGCTCCTGCTTCACCTGGGCCAGCTCCTGCTTCAGTCTGGAAAGCTGTGGGACACAAGGCCGAGCACCAGGTTAGCATGCACAATGGACTTCTCTCACCACAACTACCGCCACCACCGGTTGAAAGTGCTTAGTCATGACTATTCACACACAGGAATGCCTGGCTGTGTTTATACAGAGATGTGCATGCATACCTCCATTCACACTGGATCTCACACTGGGGATGATGTCCAACTGGGGTTTAGTTTTGGAAAACTACTGCAATTTTTTGTCTTTCTTTAATTTCCTACTCATGTAGAACATACTGTGACCGTAAAAAGAGCTTTAGCAGTATTACAGTGACTTTACAAATTTCCCTGCTCCACCCCCGGGTGGGCATCCCGCAAATGCAAGCAACCCCAAAGGGCTGCAATGTGACTCCCTGTGCACTGTGCCAGCAGAGTCAGTGTGAGGACCTACCCAGTGCTAGCTGGTGCAGCATTTAATGGGTTGTTAGATATTATACTGTTGTGAATGAATGCTGTTCTAAGTGTTGATTTGTTTAAGTGTGCATAATTAGATACCCTGATGTATTAGTATAGCATTTCAGGTAGATGTTCTCTTAGTTCATCATTGTTGTGCAGAGCATGTTGCCCGGCCATGTATGCGGCCTAGGGACACCTCTTGTGCGTTTCTCTAGTCAAGTGCTGTTTCAGACTGTGATGGTTGATGCTGATAGCAGCTGATTGTTCAGTTCTTCTGTGTGTGTACCTGCAGGTTTTGGGTTTGTGCTGCTGGTATTCCACCTACTTGCTTGTCGTACATTTCTATTGTACTGATTATGTACATCCTGGTTGTTTTGCAATCTGTGAGCATTAAAGATTTTTGTTTAACAACTCCTGGATTGGCTACAGTTTTTTCTGACCGAAGAAATAGGCCACACTTGTGTACACCAGCACAGCAATAAACATATTTCACAATGACAAACCAAAAAAGAAATTATTTTGGCAAAATAGGGACAGAAAAATATATGATTATAATTCAAACTTTACTAAATTTGTGGCATAGCGTGTGGTTGAGTGGTTAGCAGGCATGCCATGTTATTGCAATGTCCTGGGTTCAATTCCCCTCATTCCCCTCTCCCTCCCCGTTTCCTGTCGGCCTCCCCCCCAAATTTTTTTTTTTTTAAGTTATTAATCTGCTAGTTAGTTGGGTTTTTTAATTTTGCATGTTTAAAAAATTTTGTCTAATATACAAAATGGCAAAATTGTTATTGTAATGAAAACCAGCAGGACTTTATACATTTTATTTTGCATTAAAAAGACATAATTTGATGTGCACATATTACTATTATAAAAATATTAAAAAGATAAGTAAAAACTATTCTAGTACCTCCATTGGGCTGTATATGAGGTGCTTTCAACGAAATGCTCATGTCAACATGTTCACTCACTCACAATTCCAATGCCAATATATTTATGATAACCTCATCAGGATGTTTACCATTTTAGTTGTTATTTAGCATTAAACACCGAGTACATCTGGTGCTAAAGGGAATCCCATTACTTCAAAACCAATATACCAATGGCCCAGCTCTAATTGGGATTTTTAAATGAGCAGAACAAAAAATGATGAGAACTTTTTTTTTTTTAAACTAGTACCGGCCAAAAATCTCTCAGAGTAACACTTGAGGTTTAATTGTCCCTGATCCGGGAAGCACTTTTGTCCATGTGAGTGATCTCAAAGAAATGTCCAGCTTGGCCATGTGACTCAGGAACCTAGCCTCTGCCTGACCCTTTGATGATGATCTCATCCTCATCCTCTCAAGGCCCCGGGCCAGAGTCACAGTATCCTGTAGGGGCCACACCCCAACCCCCTTTTCTGCCCAAAAGAGCCCCTCTCTGCAGCCCATTGTTCTGCTTGGATAATGACTTACCCGCTCTCGTCTGCAAGCTATTTCCACTTTTATTTGGTCAGGATCGTATTTCGCATTTGAGGACAAGCCTGAGAGTGCTGTGAATACATAAACAGAAAATGAGCGCATCAGCAGTTAGTTAGTAGAAATGGTTTTAAAGTTGTATTGATAACATAAGAGCTGAAGGGTGATCTATTTTCGCTTTGGGCGTTTGCTCCCAGTAGGCGCCCCCTGGACCGGACTTTGTGTCCAACAGCTAGCCGGAGTAAGAAGGGCAAAGTGGGCAGAGGTGGTTAAAAGGAAGGGTGGCTTTAACAAAGAACCAGCTCCTGAGGGGACATGACCAATCTCGAGCCTTAACAATCAGGTGTGCTGGACCTTGGTGTGTCTTACTGCTGGTGATGGAGCGGTTGTCCTCAGAGAGCTCATGGAAAAGCAACATTTCCTGCTGAGCCAGCTCCAGACGCTGCTGCTTGACCAGGTACATCTCCTTTTTAGCTCTGAGGGCCTCCTGGGCCACCACAAGGTACTCCTTCAGCATGCGCTCCTGCTCCTGCCGCCACTGAGTTCGTGGGTTCTCAATCTGGGTGGTCTCTGACAAAAGACCCATAAACCCACTGATAAGAAAAATAATCCCATGAAGAGGAGTCCTAAAATACATCATAAATAATTTCTGTTGTAGCTTCTTAGAGAGCTTCTGGGTTGATATTCAGTGGACACAGCTGCTAGACAACATGTCAAAGATACAGGAATATGTTTGCCTTCTGTCAGACGGTCGGCGGGCAGGATGCCAACAGTGTATTGAAACAATATACTCACTGTTGATGTGGTCGATGTAGTAAACTCCCACTTGCTGGTCATAAACTTCCTCCCACCCGAGAGGCAATTCATCTCCAACACAGTCGGCAAACGTCAGCGGTTTAGTGATCCTGAAATTATTTCAAATGTATTCAGCACGATGGTATTCCAGAGGAATGCACATGTTCACTTTAATATCAGCTTCAAATAATAGCAAATGTGTTTTTCACCTTCAATGTATCCATCATCAATAACTTCAAGCCAATATTTCCCTTAATAATTGATGTCTGGGATTTAAGGCATGCCACAATTGAAGGGGAATAAACAAAACATAAAGGTCTGCTTTCAAGTATATTTTCTGTCCATAGCACACAGGAGGAGGAGGTGATGGTTGACAATCAGAGCTTTGGGAATCACTATTAGATTGGAGGCTGCAGTAAGTCACTAACGGAGCGGGACAAGTGGCTAGCTGGTTAGCAAGCAGACTTTATTAGAAGAAAGGAAGTTTTAGAAATAATGGTACCGTTGGTTTCCACCGCTAAAGATCGTTTTTGTTGGGTAAAGAAATTAAGTTTGTTTATTTCACATTCTAGAGCCAACATTATGAGCTCAGTATCAGATATTTGCAACATATACTGAGCAGTACTGAGAGTTTACGAATAGCTCCTTTAAACTCCTTTTTCCTCAACTTCAGTTTATCTGTTGTTATTGCTCTCTAACTCTCACAAATCTAAATGTGAGTCTGCATATTATAAAGAAAAGCCATATTAGTGATACTGTGCACATTAAGGAGTTACAACATGGCAAAACTTTGGTCTATTATTTAGCTTCCAGCTCACTTTTCTCCTGGATAAATAGTCTGATGATTGTGTGTAAAACCTAGATTTATACAACTACAGTTACTGGGAGGGTTGCCTTGCCTTATGCCTTATTATAAAATAAAATAAAAATAAATAAAAACTGGGAAAAAAAATAATTGAAACCTAAATTCGCTACTTCCTTTGGTACTTCCTCTCTCTCTCATTTTCTACCGCTTGTCCATCAGAGTCACGGGGGGTGCAGTCAGGTAGTTCATTCATCCATTTATTCTTCTTCTACCGCTTATCTGTTTCTGGGTCACGGGGGTGCTGGAGCCAATCCCAGCTCACACTGGGTGGGGGCGGGGTACACCCTGGACAGGTCAACTATACCCTCGACAGAGACAAACAACCACTCACACTCACACTCACATTCAGACCTACGGACAATTTACAGTCACCAATTAACCTAAACATGATGTCTATGGACGGTGGGAGGAAACCGGAGTACCCAGAGGAAACCCACACAGGCACAGAGAGAACTTGCAAACTCCACACAGAAAGGCCCCAGGCCAGGAACCGAACCAACAACTTGTACTTCCTCTGAAACTTAAAAATTAGGCCTGAATTTTCAGGGCCTGATTGACAATAGACAACCAAAGTGTAATAATTTGACCATGCGTGTATTGGTGGACACCATCAGAACACACTGCGTTATGCAGAGCTAATGACATCAGGCTGACAATAACTCTATTAATTTTCACATATATTTGAACTAAGAACCAGCAGGTCTGATGACAACACATCCAGTTACTGTCTGATTATCATCAATCAGCACAGACCAAAGGGCGGTGCAATGACAGTGACCCCTAGCCACCACAGTACGCTCACGATGCCGACAGTGTATAAGACCTGGTGAGACCATACAACGAGGAGAAGGCCTGGAGAGAGTAGCTGAGGTATTCTGCACTACATTCCTCAGGAGACAGACACAGCTGCTACAATCTAACTCAGCACGAACGTCACTAGATTTCAGCTTCAGTTTGTTTGGAAAAACACGTGCTTTGGAGAGAAATACCATCCGTAATTAGATGTGCTAATGGTTCAAATTGGTAGGCAACAAAGACGTTCTCTTTCTCCCTCAAAGTAGCCTCTATAGCCCTCACAGTGCTTTTTGGGTAGACTAAAGAGAATCTTGGTAAACAATGATTCATCTTTTGTTGGAAAAAAAAAAAAAAACTTTCAACAATGATTCATACATTTTTGGGAAATTTAGCAAGCAGCATGTAGGGTTGGATGATAAGTCAATGCAATTCTTCATTATCTCTTCTGATAAGTATTGAAGTGACTGAAATCTCAGACAGATATTGCGGTTAATAAAACAGTCAGTTAGATTAAGTATTCAAGAACTCTGCCACTGAGTCAGAAATACAGAGGACTATAAATTAGTGATTTCAGGTCATCTTGTCACTGTGTTAAGTATCTAAAGATTACACTGTTGTTGAGCTGCACAAATGATTATTTTCATAACAAAGGGATTGATTGATTGAAAAAATGTCCATTGCAATTAAATTCAGCCAGAAGTGACATCTTCAAGAACCTTGTACATGGATATTCATTTCAAAACAAAGAACAGCAGAATTACAGAAAAATTAAAGAACTAATCTGATGAAAGCCAAGTTTTTAAGCTTCTTCATGTCCACACAATGTCTCTGTTGATCAATGATCAGTCAACCCAATTAATACTGAGTATTTCCATTTTAATCTGTGGGGTCTCATAAAAGCAGAACCACAGATTTATGCATCACATAACCGTGGGAACCAACTTGTCAACTTGTCTGTGTGGGAAGTGTGGCAAAAAAAAACAAACCCTGCAACCTAGAGCCAGAGTTTGTATTACTATAACCTCTAACACTATCAGCCACTGTAAACCTGTAGGGGGTCATCATTTCAGTTCCAACATCTCTAAATCACTACTTGAACACAGGTAAGTGCCCTAATACAGACAAACATGTTTAACTAGTGTTTATACAAGTACCCATTACCTGCATGCATTTCTTGCAGACAGTCAGCAGCCAGAAGACAGCGTGTAAAAAAGGACTCTCACCGCCGATTACAAGGACAAGGCAAACATGAGCATGCTCCCCACGTTCCCTTCTTTAAGTGTTTGTTAAGGGTAAACAAATGTCCAGACACTAAATGCAACTGCTAAATACTTCAAAAACACTCAGACAAGGTAGCCACACCTTTGTTGTCAGGGTTTATGTAAATAATGACAGAATTAGCAGAATTGGAGGCTCCAGAACAACATAAAGCACTCAGATTAGGACACAGACAGTACAGTAGTTCACATTTGATTTAGCTGGAATAGCTGCGAAAACAGAAGGACCACAACGAGCTATGGATGGGAGACTATGTGACATCAGTGGGAGTTTAGTCCCGATCTGCCCTCCAACCCCCCTGGGGAGGGAAAGAGAGACAGAGGGAAAAACACGTCCTCTCGCAGATCTGAATCCTAATGTCTGAATGTTTGGTTTATTACGCAGTCTTGTGACAGCAGTCTCTGTTAGTCCAAGTCATGTCTTGGTCTTAGGAGACTCTAACCACTGCACAACACAACAAGGCTATTACAGAGTAGGACACACCACAGCACAGAGCAGGATAGCAGAGAACTGATGACGTACATTTAGATAGGATAGGCCAAAATATTGTAAAACTACACAGAACAATAGTTGGTACCTGAGCATTTACAAGAGCCTTTGAAATGTATGAAATATAGAGAAAAACATGAAACGGTGCGCAGTTTCCTGATGGGGAGGAAAAAAATCATTGTATCATACTGACCCTGCAGGGATACCTTTAATCTGTCAACAACACACATTTACCCAACACAAGTTTTTGGAGGTCTGTTCTGCTCAACACTGCTTCACTGATTTGTATAATTACTGTTACACTACAACAATATTATGAAGCTCTTATAGAATTACTGTAACTCTATTAAGGAGTTTCAACCATGCTAAAGATGTCAATTTCAGTGTGTGGGCTGAATAATCCAGACTGAAATTATGGAGGACTGACACTTCCAAAATGAAACATAAATACGTAAATAACTAAATAAATCAATGAGGCAATAAATTCATTCATAAACCATGAAATTACACTGTGAAACACTGTTCAAAAAACAAATGTAGGTTTTAACTGATACAATTTGTCTTTTCTTTGTACATTTACATTCCTTCATACATTCCTTACGCATTTCTCCATGCATGAAGAAATGTAATGCAAATGAGGTGTAACATTGGTTACCTCTGCCACCATTATTGTCTTCAAACAAAAGGCCTTTCTCAGTTCAAAGTACTCCAAGTTCGACAAGATCGACTTGGGAGTTCAAACTCCGGGAGAAGGAAGGACTCAGTAGGTCGTTCTACACTGGGAACAGCGCAACAATGATGACGTCCCCTTCTCATCTTCTCAACTCATTCCTCTCTTAATAGAAGTAGTACTTATGTTAGTTTTAATGCATAATAACAGCCATTCTAACAATATAAAGGAAAGTATTAAGTTTTGAATTGTTACATAACTTTGCCCTCAGCCAAACCGATCTACTTGGGAACAAAAGATTTAAATGACTGAAGATTTCCTGTTAAGATACCACCCAAAACAAAAACAAACAAACAAACAAAAAAAAAAAGTATTTTCATTAGTTATTTATTGTCTATATTTGTTTGAGAATTTCTGGTGCAATTTAATGGCATACAAATAAAATCTATCGCCTAATTTATTTATTTATGTATTTATTAATTTTAGAAGTGTCTGTTGCACAATATAAAATACTTCAAGAGCAAGAACTGGAAAAGCATTGAAATTTGGTGAACTCATTAAAGTCTCTGGAAACTCAAATCAACAAAACTCATTTATCCATCTAATCTAGCTATATATTTGTGTAATATTAAGCATCGAAGGGGGCAGCATGGCTGTTACCTCAGACCGAGAAGGTCGTGGGTTTGATTCCCAGGCCTGGGGCCTTTCTGTGTGGAGTTTGCATGTTCTCCCCGTGCCTGTGTGGGTTTCCTCCCACCATCCAAAGACATGCATGTTTGGGTTAACTGGTGACTCTAAATTGTCTGTAGGTCTGAGTGTGAGTGGTTGTTTGTCTCTGTCTGTCTCTGTTTGTTCGCCCTGCTATTAACTGGCGACCTGTCCAGGGTGTACCCCGCCCGCGCCCCCACTGTGAACGGGGATTGGCTCTTGCACCCGCAGCAACCCATAAACGTGGTAGAAGATGAGTGAATGAGTGAGTGAGTGAGTTTCATCAATCCAAAGTGGGGTTATTTCAACTTCGGTGTTATGCTGGGTTTGGATTGGGTGCATTTTTCCTTGGGCAGTTATTATTAAATTAATTCCTATTCACTAATAAAAAAAGTAACACCAGTTGTCCCTTCCAAAACCAATGACATACACGTGTGTGTGTGTGTCCCAAACGGTCCTGTGCTCTGAACACACTGCAACTCCAGAAACACATGCAAATTGACATTGACAGCACAAAGAACTCCAGGAAACACCCTCATAAATTTGACATCACCGACCCTGAATACATGCATACTGACATTACAACCAGGTAGGAAAGTACTAGTTTTCCAACATCAACGGGGTTATGAGCTTTATTTGCTTACCGTTGGGGCTATCCAGTTTGGGCAGCTTGTTTGCCAATTTTGCATGTTTTTAAACATAGCAGAGGGGACAACAATTCACCATCATTCTAACAAATATCATCTAAGATGCCCTTTTTTTGTTTTGGTGTTTTAGGCGTGTGTGTAGCCTGAACGTCAAGTAAAGGACTTTAAAACTGTGTTCTTATCAGTTATAATATGCAGCTACCACAACTGCACAACCAAAATTTAATGAAGTGACTAATTAACACTGTGTGTGTATGTGTGTGTGTGTGTATATATATATATATATATATATATATATATATATATATATATATAAGTATAACTAAATAAATAAATAAAATTGAAATAGCTGTTCTGCCAGCATTTAAATGTGGTTAACGACAAGGGCCAAAGATTAGGATCCTCTTTCAGACAGAGGAAACAGAAAATGAGACTGAATCTGAAATAGAAAAGAGAGACTGACAGAATGACAAGCATGTTCAGCTGTGGAGGACTGAAATGCTGCTGGTCTTTCTTGTGTCGCACCACTTCCTAGCAAAATATATTTAGTTGTCAAAGATGTTTGCTAATTCTAGAGTAATCTGTGCCATCCTGCGTTGTCCCAAAGGATATTTCTATCTGTAGTAATCCCCCTTCCCCTTTTTGCTGGCTGCTGCCTGGGAAAGGCATGTAAAACAGGAGTCTGGGTAGCTGGACATCGTCTGTTCTGCTCATCCCAACCAGCTCCTCAGACTTCGTTTTTCAACAAAAACACTACAAATAAAATGTACCAGAGTATTGTGAAGAAATCATATTCCTTGTTACATGAAATTACACAAGCCGGGAAATCAGATTTTGGTTAATATTCTTCAGTTGGACCACAATGAACACAAGACTTGACAGGCACTTATTTTCATTTCGCAAACACATGCTCATTTACACATTTGTACATTCTCACTGCTGCTCTCTTTCACGCAGTTCAGTCTGTTCATATTAAATTAAAGCAACTGTTGATTATTCTACCAAATGCATGAATTTAGTTTAACGGGTGTAGGAGTGCACACAGACATTTTTGATACTGATGTTTAATTGTGTGATGGTTCACTACATAAATAAACCCACAGTAATAAAACAGTGGACATAGTCAACAACCATACAAGACTATTGAGCTGTACATCCCAAAAAGAGATCAACAGACTTATTCAACGACTGCAAGTCTTTAATCGCTGCAGCAAACCAGCAGCTGCTGTCCACAAATAAGAATTGTGGTTTGACCTATGGACGACAAGCATTGCATGTGTGGCCGGAAAAACAACAAATGTGATGACATGCACAACAGTGTCATAGATGGGCATCAGGCATCAATAATGGAAAATGTACTATGTTCCTATTTTAACTCCAATATGCAGCACAAACATCACCTGCTTTCGTTACAATGGCTGCTCTCTGGAGGTGGCCACAGACACAGTGTCTGACAAAAAAGGCCAGAAGTATTGTTGGCCTAAAAAATTCCATTCTGTGTTGAAAAAGAAATGTGAAAACAACTTTCAGAGGAATGTCATTTATGTCAAGCCTCTCTGAGGGCCTGGTGCAGCATTTCAGAGCCCAGTCTGTAGCAGCTGACAGATGGACAGACACCCACTTCCCCCATTGTGTCGAATCTTATAGAAGTAAGTTTCTATAAGTATCCCAACTTCACTGTCTCCGTACACATTTAGAAAACGTCTGGACACATGGGAAACATTTATCGCATTAGGAGCAGATATTTGTGTTCACCGTGACTAATGTAAAATCAGAGATGGAAGGTCCATCATGGAGGTATACTCCTCAAACAGAGGATTAAGAACCTTCTAATGTATACATGTCTCTTTGAGAAACAATTTGTTACAGAACATATAGTCACTGGGGAAGGTCCAGTGTAGCACCCTGATAGCAATCATATTAATATGTAGTATAAGAAGACTTGAATTTCTAATAGCGTTGACTACAACCAAGCATCAACGAACAGGGCTGAAACAGTGAGTCAATCCCCAGAAAATTCTGTATTAAAACATCCAACTTTATAGCAGAAATGAACATGTTTACTGTTTGGTGCAAATTTCCTCTCACCCAGTGTTGAGGTCACTCAACGGTATTGGGATACATTTTTATAATATTCATCTGTTTAAATTCTATTACACCTAACAGTTGTGTGCATAATTGAGGGAATGGCCACTTTGACTAAAGGGTGAGGGATCAAATGCTTCCTACAAACTGACATGCACCAGCAGCCACTTCGCTTAGCACAGCACAAACACTGGGATCAACTCATAACTGCTAGCCTATGTTGGCTGAAAAACCTGCTTTCAAGTCCCTGTGAGCTCGAACCTCATCATCTCTTAGACCAACAATTGCACGCCAAGAAACCACACTAGCCCCATTTCCAGTCTCTGGCTAAACCAAGCGAACCAGCTAGCTTTTAAAACAAAACAAATTTTCTCCTGTCCACAATATTCCAGTGTTTTCAAATCTGAAAATAGGGGATTTTGAGAATGAAAACGAAAGAACAGAGGTCTTTGTAAACAGTAACACCCACTTTCAGGAGTGTGATCAGCTTATTTAGAATTAATGAGCAATGCATAAGAATTATAAAAACGTATAACCTAATATAAACTACTAAGCCGATACAAGCAAATTTTTTACTGAATGCAACTGTATAAGTAATTGAAATGAAAGAATATAGCACAAGTTATCACATTTAATATGTCTTCATGGGAGAAGTTAAAATTATTGATAAATTATGTACATTAATAAAGACTCATCTCATACCAACATTATTCAGTTTCACACATATGTGCTTACATCACTCAAAAATGAAAAAAAGCATTTAATATAAAAAAATAAAGGCTTGTTCAAAAAGTTAAAGGAGAATTTTAAAATAAGCTCAATAAAATATAAGTTGATGATAAAGCTGCTTTGTTACAGTAAGAGATTTTCAGCTCTTTCTTACTTCCTACAGTTTGTAATTTTAAAAAGTAAAGTAATTTAAGAGTGACCTACAAGAATGGGCCAAGCCAGTGTTGTCAACAATGGCTGAAAAAAAACCCAAAACAAAACAAAACAAACAACCCCCTTCAAAAAATCTAAACAAAACAAAAAAACAATGGTAGCCCAAAGCTGGAGGTGGGTCCAGGGAGTATGGCATGTCCTGTTTAGCTAGCATTCTTCACAATGTACATGTAAAACTCAAACCACCTAAGACCCTCGACTGCTGCCAATTACGGCTGTTACACAAGAGGCTCCAACGTACGCAGAATTAGTGCAAGGAATTTAGTGTGTTAATTGCTGTAAACTGTCCAGTCACATGGACAGTCAGCTGGACGAGCTGGACATCTAAGGCTATAACACAAACTGACAGAGGTGAACGCTTTTAACTTCCTGACGAAAAGGAGTGAGGTGAAAGCTGAAGACAAACACATTGTCTGCTGATGAAAAAGAACACGACAAAATGACACCAGATCAAGCAATGGCATGTTTGTAACCTCTCCCCCAACAAAACACAAAAAGAGCCATCATAATGAAAACACTGGGGGTAGCAGAATAGAGGTGGGGTTCAGCACATGTGAATAACCTTTCGGTGCTGGAAACACAGCTCCCGCTTTCCAGAATAATTGAATTTAGTGTGCTTTGTGACCAAGTATAAAGGCCTCCCTTTGCTAAGCGGCAGGCCGGCCATGACTGTTGCATAACAGAGCTAATAAAGGAGGCCTACAGGACCAGGGATGTAGCGGAGGAGGCAGACACGTGGGAACTGCCTCTGTTCTGCTGCTTTGTCTGGGGCCATAAGCAAAGAGAGCCCCCTGGGCATTAACGTAGGCATGCCTAACATAACGCTCATTCCACCGCAACAAAAAAGCCCCACAGAACAGCACAGCTTATCTGCTGGAGCTGGCAGGGCCACCTCTACTTGTTCAAGGTATCTACCGTCCTTTAAACATCAGAGGTGAAGGGGATATTAATCATTTGCCAACAGCAGTGTTTAAAAGGATTTTTATTTATTCTTAAAAGTTGTGAAGATCATGCTTTTCTGATTCTGTGTCAGGGCCAGCACTGCACAGCGTTCAAACATCCAACTGCTCACTATACACCATCATCTTACCAGGACCGCTCCATTAAAACTTCTCTGCTACCTGGAGATGTCCAATTCACCTGTAGGAACCCACCTGATTTCCGGCCTTTTCCGCTGCTCAGTTACAGCCTCTCTGGGTGAACGACCCTCACTGCAAGCTGTATGACACCACATCACAGGCTGGTAGTGCCTGAACTCAGCAGTGACAAACAAGTTGTTCACATGAGCTGGTACTGAGCCTTTGTTTCTTGAGCATCACGAGTTCAAGAAGCTTTCAAGGTTGATGGCTTCATTCACAGATGATATTAACCACAAAATGTGATTTTCATCCCTGCTAAATAAGGCATATTTTTGTTGAACACTTTTAGAAGCTCATTATCCAACACAAACTACCAAACGCCCGGCACACACAGACAGGGTCACACTTTCCAAAAAAATCCTCTTCTAGTAATAATTTGAGTCAGTTGAAATTCTTCCAAAAAGAATGCCAACAAATCTATCACGTGCTAAATTTAATGCAAATATATGCTAATTTTCTTTGTCTTAAATGATAACCTGTTGATTGGGTATAACAAGACACCTGAATCTGTGATCTTGGGTTTTATTAATTTTCACTATTTTTAAAGATTTCACAGGCCAAAGTAACTGTAAATAAGTACAAACAAAACAAAAAAAAATATGACTCGCTTGCCAACAGATAATAAGATGAAAAAAAAAAAAAATTGTCATAAGAAGATCTCCTTCCTCCTCACTGTGAAACTCATGATGAAAAAGGCCTTACATGAGGTAGATAGCAAACAACAGGCCTTTTGTTGTTTGTTGTTCTTTAAGTTTCAAACCAGCCTTGACATGAGGTAAAAAAAAACATTTTTTTTTTTTATCATCAGTGCATTCATCTCTCTGCTCCTGCTATCTTCATCATGCCTGAGTGCCACGCTAACCATCCATTTAAATGACAGAAAGAACTACAGCTGCCCAATATGCAAAAGCAGTCATATAGTGATTATTTTGTCAGATTTTGTGATTGCAATATGCAAAACAATTTCAGTTGGAATAATCATTTTACATCCACTGAAAAATGAATTACAGATGAAGATGAAACAAGCATTTTATCCTTATGTCTGGATAATATGATTTGTTGGCTACGCATCCTTGAAAGTCAGTTATAGTACTGTGGAGTAGGTATAATACTATTTATTGGAAAGCCTGTATCAGGTGGTGACAGACATTCCTCTGACCCAGATAACCTATAAATTACTGACTAGCACCAGAAGAAATGCACAGGATAATCTTTAGTCAGGTAAACACTCTCTAGCCTACCTAATGCTGACAAGTATCTTGTGAAACTGCAAAACAGCTTCACATAACAGTGGTTAATCAACTTGCTCAGGAGAGGAGGGGTTCCTTGAAGGAAATCAGGTTTCTTTTATCTAGATTACAGGCAGCTGCTGCATTCCTACTGTTGACATCAGCTGCAAGAAATCTGGTTTAAAATGCAATGTATACAGCAACAAGCTGACAAATTTACCCAGACACTGATATTCAGATCGATCTTGTGCAGCTTTTGTGAATGTTTGCCTTTTTTCTCACAATGCAGCATAGTTAAAATAATTCTCAGTGATCTCAACGTCTGCTTTGAATGCCTGATTGAGTGTTTCTCTGGACTGGTGAAATCCCAGTCCCCACAAAAGCACATCCTTGTAGCTTTCCCAGTGGCCCAACAAGCATTCCTCACATTTTTCACAGAGATTTCTGGGAGTTGAAGTTTAAAGCTAACACTCTCACTTCGCCTCAAATCGGATGAAACACACAGACATTAGAGGTGAAATTTGAAATGAACTACCACAGCATGGAGCAGAGTCCAGGCCTGTATACCTGACTAAAGGAGGTGTCTTTGAATGAAAAGGAAAGGGGAGCTGGATAACAATAGGACTCTGTGTTAGGTGTGTGTGTGTGTGTGAACCTGGAATGTTTCAGGTCACTGGAAGTCATACATCTACAGATCTCAGCGATGAGTCTGAGTGGCTGAGCTCTCAGACAGGCATTTACTCAGAAGAGGCAGATTACCAAAAAAAAAAACAAAAAAACTGAGAGGACCAGACTGACGGGGTTTGTTGTGTGCTTTATGAAGCACTGTCTGCAGTTAGGTGATATCCACCTCCTCTGAAACAAAACAAACCGGAAAGGCGGATCTGACTGTGTGAATCCAACTCATTTCAAGCTTAAAGAAAACGTTAATGTTTCACATTTGGGTCGTTGAAAATAAACAGATTTCAGCTGCATCCTGTGTTTGTATGGGAGCTTCATCCAGAGGTGGGGAGGCCTCGACCTCTGCCAGATCTCAGCTGATTCATCTGTCGTGGCAACATTATCCACCGCAGCCTGGTATCACATTAAAGGGGTATTTTTGAGGTGGTGGGGGGATTACTGCCCCCCTCCCCGTTCACATGCATTGGTGTCCCCCTCTCCACCTCCACCTCCTCCCTCCAGGCGGTCTGGCATCTCTGCCGTAAACTTATGGCAGTTTGTTGTTGGATTGACTTTACTTTGTGTGAGTGTGTGCTCCCGGGCCTTCCACTCACCGATCTCTGGGGTCAATCCACGAAGTCTGCCGGGTGTTGTGGTCGATAAAGAAGACTCTGCCGTCATAATCCCGGGCTTCCTCCCAGCCCGCGGGCAGCGGCAGCTCCGAGCTCTCTCGCCGCTTACCGCCGCTGAGCCACGGCATAGCGTCGGGATGGTGAGAGGGCAGGAGCCCCCCTGCCCTGCTGCTGTCCTCCAGGAAAAACAAGTCGGCTCTCACCGCATTACAACAAAACTCCACCGACAAACAAAAGTTTCCACCGAGGTCGGCCGCTGTGAACGCCAGTCAGGAGCTACATCCACTTTTGTGCTCACGGCGCCCCAAAAAACAGCTCGGCGGCGCTCTCACGGTCCTCGGTCCTCCATGTTCGCCTCCTCCACCATATTTCATTCCTCCGTGTCCATATTCGGCTGCAGCACATTTGCATAAGTGGTCGGACGTATGAGTGAGCAGGCTGCTCTGCCCAATGGGGGAACTTTAGGGCTCAGATATGGCGTCTAAGTTTGATATCACCCCCAAAACCAGATGACTGATTTCTATGAAACGTTTGTGTTCGGCTGAGTTTCACCGATCAAACGGGGCCACATTAGGAAGCATTTTGGTTCAGTTTGTAAAGAGACTGCGGAGCCACGCTGACTGACTGATCGCTTTTATTATTGCTGTTGTTCCTATATAACCAAACACACACTGTTACTGGAGCCGGTGGGTACTTTAAAACCCGTGAACATAAATCCACGGACAACTGCCCCCGGTCCGCTGACTAACCCAGGGGTTGTTGTTTACCGCGGGGCAACTGCGGCTGTCCAACTGCCCCCCCTAGTGTCTGCTGAGGGTAAACGGATGGAGGGCCGCTGTGTGCCGACGGATCCCTTTAAGTCTTTTCAATATTTGTTGTGCTTTGTCAAAACAGTAAAAAATGATGGAGGCCTAAACCATAACTCTTGGATCTGTCTTGGGTGGAGTTCAAACCTTTTTTAGGCCGGTATTATTATTTCATTATATTAATATTTGAACCGTACTCGCCTGATATAATTGGTTAAATAAATCTGTGTTCAAGTTGGCATAAAATGATGTTTATATTCTAGTATATGCATTATTAAACAGGGAAATATCTATATGCCAACGATTGCTCTGTGCTTCATTTTATTCTTTCAGTCTGAATGAATTAGAGCAGTGATGAACTTCCGGCCCTTACGTTTGGTCAGGTGCCATTTTGGGGCCCTAAGCTTTAAGAACATTATTCTTAATCAAAGTTCAGAGCCAGCTTGTATCCACATGGCCACTAAATACTGAGACATAGACATAGAATAAAGAAACACTGTGTGTAAAGGCAAAGCAGAAGACTTAATAAAATCTGACCAATACAGACGTTTCATTAATGGATGATAAAATAAACATCATTTTATATATGTTTACATGTTTAGAACTCTATCGAAGAAGAGCTAGATTTTGTTTTTTGGCATTTTGACCCATGTCCACCTCTACTTGTGACCAGCAGGAGCTACAAAACCACTAAATGAATTCATTCCCTTGTGGATTTTTCCATGAAATTCATATGTGGGCTTTTTACTGTCTGGAAATTCATTTTGCCACACAGGTTGTGACTATGGAGAACGCCCTCTTTATATCTGCAACACTGCAGATATGGTCTCCTAAGGTTATGTTTCTGAGACTCTGAAAGGTAATCTTTCCAATCCCCACTGCTGTAGACAAATGTACCCCTAATGTGATCTTACACTAGGACAGCAGACTGTGTGCATCCCTGCAGTCAGCTGAGTTCTTGCCTCAGAGTAAGGAGTGAGGCTTTGGAGGGTTTAGTATGTGCAGGTTTGGTCATGTGGAATTTATGTTTGTAACCAACAGTGTGTGTTAGTGTGTCTGTAGCTGGGGAAAATTTTTCTCGCATCAAAACTTTGATCTATAGCCTCCTACGTCCATTTCCCACAGGCTATGTAGAAGTCGTATGAATGCACACAATAAGCTGCACTGTTGTTTCTCTTTCAGTCACATGCAGCAAAAAGCCTGACTGTGACATCAGCCAACCCAAATTCATCAACATGGAAAAAACATACCAAATATTATTCGCAAGAAAGATTAATGTTACCACCCAAATATAATTTGAAAAAATAAAATAATCAAGGCCCAGCTGTGCATTTCCATATGGACCATATATCTTGATGATACATTAAAATCTCAGCCATTTTTCTCATTAGCATGCATGCTATGGGCATATGTGGACAGTATGAGTGCTGCAATTCAAGGTTCTAATGTTTATTATACGGCTTTCCTGTGTTTCTGGGTGCAATTCAGTCTATCACAAGCATATCTTTGTCTGATATTTTTCTAAAAATAAAAAATGGCTTCATTGCCTTGTTGTTGCCAGTGTTTATTTGTTTGGTGAGACTGCATCTCTGAGGATACAACAGGATGCGAAAGTTTACCATTATTGCTAAAACAATATCCCGTCTACATTTGATGACATCCCTTCTGGCCCCTTTATCACAGAGAAAACATCTGATAATGATCTTGTGGCAGACTGGTCATCTCTTGCCTTTGCCTCTGTCACCCATTGGCACAGCAGCGAGAGCAGGAGGATCACAAAATGGGAGGGCAGAACAGGCCCCCTCTCCTCCCTGCAACAGAAGATGTGTGCTCCTCTTGGTGGGAGCCATTTGTGAAAGAGCTCAGAGTTTAGAGACAAGCAGTCAAGTCTAATTTATCAGGTGTTGTGAGCAGCGTCTGTCTCGACTGGACGTCAGCAGGCCTCTCTAGAGAAGAACTCTTGTGGCTCTGTCAAGCGTGGAAGCCAGAGAGAGAGACAGAGAGATGGAAACATGCGCCTGCGCTCTGGAGCTGCTGGGGATGCTTATCTATGTCGGGGCATGGCTGTGTGCTTTAACAACTACTATCTTACCACAGTGGCTGACAATGTCCACTGCACTGCTGCCTGTAGAGAGCTATGAACTTGGCTTGTGGGAGACCTGCGTGGTCCAGGATCTCGGGGGTAAGGAGTGTAGAGCTTATGACAGCTTGCTGGGCCTGTCCAGTGACCTCAAGCTGTCCCGCATCCTCATGTGTGCTTCCCTTGCTGTGGGCATGCTGGGAATCCTGGTAGCTATACCTGGACTTTACCTGGTCAACAGCTGTAAAGACCACGGAGGGTATCGAACCAAGAGGATTTTTACCATCATAGGAGGGCTGCTGGGGATGGTATCTGGAGTGCTATGTCTGATCCCTGTGTCCTACATGGCCCATTTAGCCGTGATACGTTTCTTTGACGATAAAGTACCTGATGTGGTGCCAAGATGGGAGTTTGGAGATGCCTTGTTCTGCGGCTGGGTGGGAGGATTTCTTCTCATAATGGCTGGGCTGCTTCTGGTCTCCTCAGGCTTGTGCTCCCAGGTGGCGCCTCAGCCTGTGCTGCAGCGGAGGTACCAGGTGATGAGTACAGACCTTAACCTCAGGAAGCGCTCAGAGTATGTTTAAAGGGATGAATGACAAGAGTTACCTGCATAGAGACTGACGGCACAACACAATCACCTGTAGAACTGCACTTCAGACTGCTTTAAAACTACAAATGTTAATATTAGGCTCATATCAGATACATCGGTTCTGTCATCATTTCAAGCATCTTGAAAAGCAATGAAATCATCTTCTTCTTTCACCCGTTTCAAATGTCTCACCTGTACAATGACACATTTCAAGACAACCTGCTGTGACCAGTAAAAATGAATATTTTTGTAAAAGCTATTTTTTCAATATGCTTTTTAGCATCTCATAGTGTCTGATTTGTAAGAAATGTAACTTTAAATATGTTGTGATTGTAAGTTATTCTTGATGCTAAAACTGCGATAAAGCACACATTTTCCTAGTGAAGTTTGTTTATGTGCTGAAACTTGCAGCATGTTCAGATGATTGACATGAAGACTCCATTAAAATGTTATTGTTTTTCCAGCACTGTCTTCTTTGTCTGATCTGCTAAGCATATGTGTTTGAAGAAATGGGAATGTGACTGCTGTTTTGCTCTTTCGTAATCTGCATCTTTTCCTCTAGTCACATAAACTTGCAACCTATTTTTGTCTGAAGTGGTCCCCATGTCGCCCTCTAAGCAGACAACAAGCTGAGCAGAAGGGCCGAGAAGCTGAACACAGCCGTCTCAGTTCATCAGGTGTGTCTGCAGCAGTGGAAACGCAGTTTGAAACTAATTCCATCAGATTTCCTGGTCACTCGCTGAGCTAAGCTGTGTTTAATGAATGCTTTAATGGGCAGCATGTACTGAGAGGAATGCAGAACAAGTTGCCCTCGCAGCTCCTGCTTTGACATAATTATACAAATTTGAGGAGGTCAGAGGGCTCAACTATTCCCTGCACTCCAAACTGGTCTGTATCATTTGATACTGTGACATTAAGATATTTTGTTGCATACTGAGAGAATGATTTATAAAATTAAAGATGGTCCTTTTATGGATTTAACTTTTGTAAAATGAAATTAATCAGAGATAAGGATGTTGTCACAGAAACATGTTTCCCTAAAGGTCTCAAGATATGACAGACTGCTTCTGAACAGTGGTTCTGTCAGGCCTCACAGAGACAGAGGGTGTGGATGGCCTCAAAGGTACTCTCCTATCTTCTGATGCCACATAGACTGCATGGAGGACGTAAGGTCTCCCATGTGAGTACAACTTTCAGCTGGGGAGTCAGTGAAAACAACGTTCTTTCTGATCATGCCAAAAATTGGACTGCTGTGTGGTGGGACACTGCGTTAACAAAAAAGAAGTAGCACGTGTTTTCCTCGCAAGAAATTATATGTAAATGAATCAAACTGCAAACAAACAAGGTCTGCTCTTGGGCTGTGAGTGCACCTTCTCCAAAGACAGTAACATGTTCTGTTTAAATGGACATTATCCAATTCTTCAGGCGTTGATAAAATATCATATTCAGCGCAATAGCTTTTGAAATCAGCTTTCCATGGCCATACTCATAAAAGATAAACAATGTCCTGCATCTCAAATAAGCTTCTGTATTGGTTGTATATGAAATTAGAATTAAATAAAAAATATCTCACAAGGTATCTCACCTCCCTGCTCTTCCATCAGCAGCTGTGGAAAGCCTGAGCCGGGAACAATTTAAAAATTTCCCAAAAAAAGAACTACACTGTGGCATTCTGGTTTCTTGACTCAGCCTGAGAAGAGAGGAGAAAAGAAAACAGGTGAAGGACAAACTAATACTTGGGGGGGGGCACATTTCATATTTAATGTGTGTGTTAAACCAGGCCCAATTGAAAGCATGTGCACAGCCCAGCTCCTGATGTTCTGGACTCATGCACTGCTCTCTCCTGCTCTTTCCTAAGAGTAGTGCATGAGCTAATGCCCCATAAATGTCTTCTGATGAGGCCCAGGTGAACCTTTGACCAGTCCAGTCATTGATTAAACCTTTCCAGGTACATGGCAGTTTTGAAGAAAATGACTTGTGGTACTCGTAGAATAATGTTCCTCCACAGGACATGGTGAAGTCTGGGATGATGGTTAAGTGTGTGTGACCTGACCAAAAGACACTCCACCTTTACCCGGTCCACCCAAGGCTAGTTTTAAGGTACAGGTCAGCACAGACTGTAAAGGAAATAGTCTGAGGCATGTCTTCCAGTTTACTTACACAAGATTTATTAGACAACTAAAATGTGGTTCACATTAATTAATATTAAGAAGAGTGGAAAATTTAAAATGTACTCAATTACATATTAAAACGGGCTAGTGCAGTGGTTGGTTCTGGACTTCAGGGAAGGATGTAAGCCGCAGGTTCTTAACCCTAACTTCTCGGCCCCTTTGCATATACTCTCTGAGCAGTGAGTGGACCACAGCTGGACTCACAGCAGTTCCAGTGACGCTGGTCTCAGGTAAAGGGCCACAGGAAAGTCCGTCTGCATGGTAGACAGTATTAATGCCCATGGCTGAATGTGTACTGCTGCTAACGTAGGCAGACTCTTGTGTTCACCAAATAGTGTTTGGATGGGGTGATGATCAGCAACCAACTTAAAATGTTAACCAAACAAATACTGGTTGGATTTCGATTCCAGTAAATCAGTGCCAGAGCTTCCTTTTCTATTTGTGAATATGTTGTTTCAGCTAGGGATAGTGTTTGGAACATGTAGGCCATTGGATGTTCCTCCCCACTTGCCCACTTGGCATTGTGCCTTGAATAACTACCCCAATGCTATATGCAGAGGCGTCATGCTAGGGTGAGTGGCAGGCTGGGGTCGTAGTGTATTAAAACCGGGCCATCCGTCAGCAGTTCTTCACAATTTAACAAAAGCCACCTGCTCAACCACAGTCCATTTCCAAGTGGCATGTTCTCTGAGCAGTTTGTACATTGGGGCTGAGACTGTACACAGTAATTTATAAGGGCCAAAAGCCTGGAGCTCTCTCACATTAATGGGAGCAGACACTTCCTCTATGCTCTGACTTTATCTTTCGAAGGATGAATACCCTGTTCATCCAGAATGTGGCCGAGCTACACTATTTGAGTTTTGTTGAACTCAAACTATGAGCATTTCAAGAAGAGCGGGTCTTCCAGGAAAACTAGCAATCTTAGGTCTTTCATGAAGTTTTCCATAATGTAAAGAGGGAGGGTGCAGAGCAACTCCAAAAGGAAGTCTGTTGTACACAAACAGCCCCGTATGGGTGTGATGGTAACATGTTTTTTGGAGTCATCATCCAGTAACTCTTGCCGATAACTGCTGCCAGAACTATCTTTGACAAGATCTTTCCTCTGCTGAGGGTCGTTAGCTCCTCTGTGGGTAGGCGTCTGTTTAGAGTGCCTGATTTACTAAAATTCACTATTGGCAATAGCAGAACAAGTCAAATATAAAAAGATTCCCTAACAAGGTTGTCAGTCACAATGTGTCACTGGCAAAAATGGCTTAAAAATACTTTTCACTATGCCACAGTTACAAGCACACACACACACACACACACACACACATGAAGGGTAAGCTCTAGAGATACCACCCCTTCTAATAACTCCACACACCATTTTCAAGATTTTACTCTTCAGACTTCATCCAGCTCCCTCTCTCCAGGTTCAAGGTTTTCACATGTTTTCTTCAGTACCTCTGATCAGACTTTGGGTTAACATACTTGAACTCTTAAGGAGCCCAAACTAGACTCTTTGTGAGGGACCACAAATCAAAAGCTTTCAGGACACAATGATTTAATCTTTAACAGTGTTTTGCATTTAATAAGCGTATTTTAAGCGTTTTATTGAAAATTCTGGCGTTATAAAACAGCGTAAAATGGAAACACACAGATATGTGCTAAATAGTTGGGTGATTGTTGCTTCGGTCCATCACTGCACATGAAGAAATCGCCAACAGTCATAAATCTTTATCTGATCTTGATCTCTAAGGATGTTTCCAAAGGATGATAAAAGAACAAAAGATATTACATGACGTAGATAGCACACGACATAGACACCAATAAAATGTCACTAGTTGGATTTAAACATCCTGTCTGATCAGTTTTTTGTAAAATAATCCATACTTTGATTTGATATATCTGAAAGTGTTTTTTTTTTTTTTTTTTAATAGTAGTGAATACCTTCTTTCCTTCCTCAGTGGCTTCATATAAGTGTTTCTCCATTATGCATTACAGTTGATAGAGTAGATGATTTAGCAGCCAGATTAGATAAAAACCAGCTCAGGGTATTATGCCAGGCTTATCTGCAGAGGAGAATGTGCACAGAGATTGGCGGGGTGGTGATGATACACATAAAGGGCCAAGTAAATGGAATTCCTGTAAAATCTCTAATCTACAGGAATGTTTCTAAATAATTTTCAGTTTCCTTAATTAAATCAGTATCAGTGCATGTCTTTAACAGATTCCAACCACCAGTAGTTGTTCTTTTTTTTTCAGACTGTGATAATACACCTCACCAACTTGCTGGAATAGTCAGGTCTACCATCCATCCACTTCTGAACTTGTGTTTTTGACAGAGAGCTGTGCTTTGCTGAAGAGGGTCTTTTGTTCCTGGGCAGTTCGCCGCCTCCAGAGTGGTGCAGTGGTCCACTGGACAGCAGTGTGTATGTGTGTGTGTGTGTGTGTGTGTGTGTGTGTGTGTTCGCATGTGTGTCCCCTCTTTGGCAACAGTCATCCTCTCCATACTCACATGCCTGCTCTCGTCAGCCTCCTACCTAGGTCACATGAGTGGGGCCCTCAGTCAACCTGACCTGCTAAGATCTCTCCTCACATGGGACCCATTAGAAGCCCACACCTTGGCATGTCATGAAACCTCCCCCAGCCTGTGCTGAAAATGCTGATCAGTCATTACAGGAACCTTCATGCTCCTTGTGGATAATACTTAAGCAATAAAGTTTAATATAACTATTGCAGATATGAATCTGGCCTTGAACTCTGGCAGCTGTGCTCCTTTATATGAGCCACAGAAACCTTAAATAGAATACAGACTTTAGAAATAACATGATGGCAGTATAAACACATCATACACAACACAGGACATTATTAAAGCTGCTTTCATTGATATTATTGACATTATATGGTTTATGCAACCCCTGGAAGTCCAACCACTTCAGCCCTGTGGCCCTCACCTCTCACCTGATGAAGACTCTGGAGAGGATGATCTGGAACAACCTCCATATATATATATATATATATATATATATATATATAAATGAAACACTGGTGCCAGCATTTGAATTTTGTAATTCTTCTGGAAATTCAAGAAATACAAACTTCTTAGTAGAAGTTTAATTAAATTTTTATTTTTCAGATTTTTGTCTAATGGCCGTGAATTCTCATGTTAGTTCACATATTGTTGAATTTTGATGCAACATCACACACCCATGAAGCACAATTAAAATGTTTGATTCAGAATGTGACTTTTTTATGGCATGTGACAATGTGTCACGACACTTATTCAATCTGAAATGCAGAATTGTCCTTCCCCTGGTTGACTCCGTTTGGGAAGTCAGACTTGTGTGGTAAGGTCCTTACTGTCCAGGAAGTTTGGAGCAAGTCCCTTGTGGGTTCAGGGGGCACTGACTTTAGAGTGTGGCAGCTATAGTGGTAAGAGAGAAATACCAGACCACTTATGAACATCAGAATGGAGGCAAGGATGCCCACACAGATGGCTGAACCAACCTGCTGCCTGGCAGGCGCCACAGGGAGGTGAAACTCAGGAGGGAAGTCTATGGTGCTGTTGTTGAGCACAGACTTCATGTTCCACACCAGTGGCACCATAGAAAACATCCCGGTGAGCAGATATAGGCTCCCTGCCAGCACAAACACCAGCCTGATGTTGCTACGATCCTCCACAGAGAAGTAGGCCATCCTCACAGCCAACGCGGCGCTGATGTTCGCCGCCAGTCCACAGATCACAGCCAGCACCATCAGCACCTGAGCCACAGGGATCTCCGCTGGAAGAAAGGTTTCCGAGATGCCAATGCTCCGGCAGTTCTCTGTCTTGGGAAGGACATGGCTGTAGAAACATGTCCTCCAGATTCCCACCCAGGCTACACCTGAGGTGATGATGGATTCATTGGCCACATGCCACAGCCGCCACTCGTTGAGGCCGAGGGTGGTCAGGGTGAAAATCCACGCTAGAAAGCCTGCTAGCAGGCCCAGGAACTGTCGGTGAGCTGTGTGAGCCAGATACATCATCCTGTTCAATGTGACTGCTAATTCTCTGAGAGAATAATCACTGACTCACACATTGTGGTGTTCATGGGCCACCGCTGACATCCATCACACCTGAAGAAGACAAATATAATCAGTACAAACTTCACTATCATATTCTGGTGTCATGCTCTCTTTCACCATTCCACGTTATATAAAGTTAGATGTGAATGTGCATGTTAACATAATTTCAACCAAGTTTTTCTACGTATGTTTTACTATTGCTGCGCAGCATTAAGAACTGTTTGCCTATCAGTCTGGAGAAACATTGTGAATCCGACATCAAATGTCATTCCTTTATTCACCAACACCTGTCTCCAGAGGTGAAAACCACGCCTCTGATATCTTGTCTCTATCATGTCTTTGCTGCTGCTGAAGGTCATGCACTAACCAGATGGATGTGGCAATAAAGTTTCTATCGGCCCTAAAGACTTAGTGCAGTTCAGAGAATATACTACAATCTCTTTTTTTATAGGATGCCACCTGTCATCAGGTCACAGGTTAGTTTACTGAAATGACCAAAACACATATTTCCTCATGTACCCAATCTCTCACCTATAGAGCCATGTGGATAGTTTCACCTGCTGAGGTAATATTGTTTGCATGTATGCACAACATACTACATTACTAATACTAAATACTTACTACTGATTAAATAGATTGCTTTAATTTAGAATAACCCAGCAATGAATTACAGTGTGGCTTCCTCCCACAGTGCATCGATATGCATGTTGAATTGGTGACTTTAAATTGCCTGCAGGCATGAGTGTGAGTGTGAAGGGTTGTCTCTGTGTGCTGGCCCTGTGACAGACTGATGACCTGTCCAGGGGGAACCCCACTGCCGCCCAGTGTGAGCTGGGATTGTCCCCAGGACTCCATGTATACACAAACCAGACATTCACAAATCAGGGAAAAACCAAAATGTTTCTCCACATGCTGAAAAACCTGCTTCATTACTTTTTCACATTAATTCTCCAAGTCTTTGAACTCTACTTAATAAACACTGTTCTTGTCTGTTGGTGTTTTGAAGACAATGGTGGAGCACTGTCTGACACGTCAGACCAAAATCTACCATAGCCATGTTGACAACCACGACTGTAAACTCAAAGAAAAAATCTGCAAATCTTTAAAACATATACAAATAAAAAGATCTTAAAGTATTAGAACACAGTCCCTGAAAGCACAGTAACTGTCTGTGCACAGTATTCAGGGACTGCTTTGGTTAATGATTGTAATTGAACTCTGTCAGTTATGCAGTAAAAGAAAACCCTCTCTTAAATCTTGTCTTTTCACTCACCTTAATGTGACTTGAGCCCAGATATTGTTTTCAACAAATGCAGACTCCATTCACAGATGCTACATTTATGAGAAGGGAATGGATCTGAGTTGTGCTCCACATGTTTGCTGCAATTGTGTGAAACCCTCGATCATCTGAGTGCGAAGGAAGTCCTTGTCGTTTCAGTGTGTAGCTTTCACATTACAAAGCAGAGAGGAGGGTGTGGTAAGGTTAATGAATAACAATGGACATGAACCGATCGATTAAACATGACTGTGTGATTTCAGCAGACTCTTTATTCAATACAAAGGAGCACTGCTGATAAAGTGTCAGGCTGTAGCAGGGCCATAACATTTCAATCTGTAGCATACTCATGAACAGGACAAACATCCCCCAGAAGGCTTCATCTCGGGGAGACTTATTAAATCCTGACAATCTGAAATGTAGACATTTGACAGGGTCCAGTTGAAGCTGGTCAAAATGCTTTGGAATGATTATCTTCTATATTTAGTTGCAAATGATCAACCTTATTCGTTTTTAGTGTTCGAAATTATCTAGGAGTCGAGCAATATATGTGATAACTATGCAAAAAAAACAAACCTCTGCACCGTGAAAAACAAAAAACACAGTGAATCAATAAGATAAAAATACAGACTTGGTAAACATGTGGCGCTATGGTAATCTAAACAAGATTTTCTGGTTGTGAATAAAACAGAGCAGCACTGATGGAAGCACCACGCAGAAGTGGACTAAAGACTGAACAGTGTTTGCAGTGACATGGAGGACTCCCCAAGGACTTTAAATGTGGATTTTACTGGAGTTAAATTCTGGCTGTGAAGTGCTCCTTCTGTTCAATGAAGCTGAACAAGTGCTATTTAAAATTATCAGTACATTCACAGGGTTAAACTGCTGCACTTATATCCTTCTTTTTTCACCTGGTTTGTTGCAGAAGAGTTTCTTTTGTGAGAAAGTGAGGACACACTCTTAGTAGAAGGCCACAAGTTTAAATATAAATGTTCACAAAAATGACTGAAATATTTGGCCATATTTTATGGTTTGTTTGAAAAAGGGTTTCAGAGTGTTAAATTATCCAAAGATAAAACATGATAAATACTCAGCCTGTAACACACATCAGATGAAACAGCTGCTAAACTCAGTTGAAGATAAAATACTGTCTCCTCCTGCACAGATCCAAAAGGCTACAATAAATTACTAAAAAAAAGCAAAAGACATAAAATAAAAAAGGGCATTACAGACATACTTGATGCCAAGTACAGTAGCATCAGTCACAAAGGAGTTAAACATGGATGCTGTTAGTCCAAGTGATGGTGTGGCCATCCACCTTAGTTTAAATGTCAAAAAATGTCAAAAAAAGTCAACAGTCCTTATTGAAAACAGGTTGTTTGGATCTGCAAGTTCTTGTCTCTGTCTCCCTCTTTTGGACAGAGGCTTTAACTGCAACATAAGCAGTCTGCCCAATCAGGCTTTGGGCTACTTCAAAGACAGTGTTCAGCTTTTTCAGATGGACAGCCTCTGTTCTATTGGCAGACTGTCCATCAGACATTTGAGCTGCTCCTCGCCCAGTTTGATTTTGTCCTCAAGCTTCCGCTGCTCAATGATGAGTGCAGACTTCATCTTGACAAAGTGCTCATAGTCTGTCAGGCTGTCTTCCTGCAGATAGTTGAGAAGGATGTCATAAACAATGCGTTCCCGACGGTCTAAATTCTCCTTCAGCTCCTTCGCATCCTCATGCTGTTGGATGAGCAGTTTCCTCTTCTCAATCAGCGTATTCTGGAGTGGAAAGGAAAGTTAGGTGTTGTGTCGATACATCAAATACTTTATAATAGTCAGTAAAATTTCTGAAGATTATTTAAATTCACTAACCCTTTCCTCAGAAGTAGCATCTTCCTCCAGACTGTTGAGGGCATTCTCCACTCTGGCCAGACGGCCCGACAGCGACAGCAACAAACTCACCACCTTGTCCAGGTCCCCGACAAACATTCTGAACTTGTCCAGTTCGTTGGGTTTGCAGATCTGTTGAATCTGGGCTTCCACCTCATCTCCTAGAGCGTTGTTGTCAAGGATGTCCTCCTGAAGACTCTCCCTGGCCTCCCGCAATACCTGGAGCTTCTTGCTTAGGCTGTCAATCAACTCTTGCTACATTAGAAAAAATAGAACAGACTGTGTTGTCAACACGTTGTCACCGTGGAGAAAAATGCTCTAAAAGACCTATGGTCTAAACTATGTGCACCAGGGAAAGTTTGTGGAGAGAAGAATGAAAGGTAATATGGTGAAGTGATGCTGAAATCAGCTGAGAGTGAGGACACAGGCTTTGTTTGTTTGAACACTGAATAAGTGTTGAGTAAGTGGATGGTACCTTCTTGTTGGCTAGATCGATGTCCAGTTCATCCTCTGAGTCGTCCTCCTTCTGCTCCTGCATGTCCTTCATTTTGATAAGGAGTTCTGCTTTGGGAGCAGATGTGCTGTAATATGTAGAGCTGGTCACCATGGTGACAGCTGCTGCCATATTGCCCTCCTTTTCACTGAAATACAATGAAAAAAAAATACCCAAGTTGGATTGCTATTATTTCAGTCAAGATTGATTATTTGAGTCATGATATTGTCATTTTTGTATGTCAGGGATTTTTTTAAGTATCACGTTGCTTCAGTTACAGTCTGTTGTGACACACTGTAGCTCCTGTGATTTGGTTATTGCCAATGGCCATTTTCTAATTTTGATCATATTTACATTCCTTGTTCAGCATTAGCAAAATATTTTAAGAACTCCAGTGGTATTTAAGCTGTGTGGCTGACCTTTCCTCTGCTGGCCGGGTGATGGCCTGTGTCGAGGGCACCTTCCTGCGGTGGTAAGCTTCCTCCAGCAACTGCTCTCCCTGAGGGAAGATACCCTCCATCAGGTCCATAGTGGTCTTCATCTTACTCTGATCCAGAATATCAACTAGTGACTTGTCCTTTCCCATGATGTCCCTGGCCAGCTCCTCTCTCTTCTGGTCCTCTTCAGTCTGGTCTGTTGTTACAGCTGCAATATTGCTGCCGGACTCATTTGTGGGCTGTGGTGCTTGTTGAGAGTTGGAGTTCACGTGATCTCTAACTGTGGTCATGTATGTGTTGGGCTCAGGCTTCAGGTCTGAGTGACCAACTGGTGGACTGTTGGGCTCTCTCTGCCGAGTGAAGGCACATAAGACCGAGTCCTGGCCTGCAGCTCCTAGACTGATGAGCCTGTTAAAACATGGGGCCTCGGCTTGAACAGCAGAGGAGTCACTGTGCTGCAAAAATTGATGATTCTCCTTGTTGGTGCCCCCTTCTGAGTGGACAATCCTGATGGGCACTTTCTTCACTGCTGAATTATCAATCACATGCTCCATCCTGAAACACCATAGAAAGAAACACAGACGAACTTCAGAAAAAAAGAAAAAAGAGCTTCAGAAGTTTTTCCTCTGAGCAGAGAACAAAATCTCTTGTTACTGTTATTCCACACATACAATGATTTAAAGTTTCACTGAATGATGGCAACTGAGATTTTTTCCATGCCCATTATGCTGGAACTGGAAGACATATAGACTCCTCCCACTGCTTTGGTTTTGTTAGCTGTAATAATCTTACAGTACAGTCAGAAATTCACTACAGATGATGTCAGTTGGCTCTTAATAAAGAATATGTACAAAGTACTTTATGTTTCGGGTTTCAGACAACCTTTTAGATGTTCAGCATTTAACTGAATTAACCAGAAACTACCACTGTCCTATTTAGTTGGTTTGATAGTACTTGCATGTTGCATGTTGATTCTATGAAGGTACTGACTCTTTTGTACAAGTAGCATAAAGACAGAAAATATAGGAGTTACTATATTCTGACTAAACTAGGTGGTAGTTTGCAGTAGTGGCAGTACTAAGGCACTTTTGAGTGAATATCTAGTTGGTGAAACTAAAAAAAAAATCTTTACCTGTTAGAGTCTTCATCCTGAAGGGAGACAGGAGGCTTGTCGCTGAGTCTTTGTGGGGAAAACTGTGGAGATGGTGAGCGCTGCCCTTCCATACTGGCCAACTGTGAAGGTCTATAGTAGGAAGCTGGGGGATAGGATTTTGACAGATGATGTATTGCCCCTTGTCCTTTGTCCACAAGCCCTTTGCCCTGTTCAGAATCTTCCTTTACACAGTAGGCTGGGACAAAGGCGGTGTTAGGAGTGCATAGGGTAAAGACTTCGTTCTGGGAAGTGGTGAAAGACTCGTGGGAGTCGACCTCTGGGCATCTTGGTGGGGGAGGCTTCTCCAGTGCAGAAGGCTTTCTCTTCAGTCCAGACGAGAGCTCGCTGTGGCTGTGGTCTCCAGGCTGAGGGAGGCCAGATTCTGTGAGACTGTGAGAGAAAGACGTGGGTCTGTGGTTCACAGTGGCAGGAACAGCTTTGTGTCTGCAGTCAGGATTGGTTCGTGTCATGGGCGGAGGGGACGGTGTGGAGTACTGTTCAAACTCTACCGGTGTTTCTCCCACCTTACACTCACTGGGTCCTCTGTCAGAGAACCTGAAGAACACAATAGAAAGCTCTTAATTACACGGAGGCAGTACCCACTATTATCTGCAGCTTTATCAAATAATACACTGTGGTGGAGGACGTGTTTGTCTCTCCAGCAGCCACTGTGATTATGCCAGCACGACAAGACACACGTCTCCCTTGCTGCTGCAAGCCTCCTCCCTGGTAAGTGTTCAGCTGGCAGCCTGAAGAGGAATTTCAGTTCCCACAGAGTCTGCAGAGAGGAATAAATAATCCTCCAGTGCAAAGAAGCAAGACTGGATCACTTTTTCCTGTCTGATTCATCATAATCAGATTTGCACTTTTAACTCTTTGGTTAAATCAGACATGGAGGAGGAAGCAAAGGTCAATGTAAGGAGATTACAGTGACTGTATACTAAGATTTGGACCAGTACGTGTTCTAGCTTTTAGAATGATTTGACTAGTGGACAGCTGCCATTAAGTGAACTATCCAAGCTATATGGTAAAAACATACAAACCTACCTAATACTACGATTTAATGCAACCAGATTACTCTTCTCTGGGTGCTCTCATATAGATAGATTTGATGTTTTCAAGGAGCATTAACACATAACCCATGCAGCTTTCATTGAAGTTTAAATACTATTGATTCTGCAGTCACAAGACACAGCTCCCATCTGACTGAGTCTCAGCCTCTTAGTCGTGAGAGTGTGAGAAACATGATGACAGTGATAACTATATTACTGGGATGTTAGTATTCAATCAATTGTTATCACTAACTTTGAATTACTAACTTTGTCATCCATGTCAGCATAATGTAGTCTTTCTTAAATATTTTGCCTGTAAAAGGTTCCAAAACATTCAGACTTTTAAGAACTGTTAGGACAGTCGTACATATATACGTATACACACAACCACCAGTTTACTTTCTCCTTCAAATTCAAAT
Source organism: Remorina albescens (assembly GCA_034769265.1). Classification (NCBI taxonomy): domain Eukaryota; kingdom Metazoa; phylum Chordata; class Actinopteri; order Carangiformes; family Echeneidae; genus Remorina; species Remorina albescens. The sequence goes on from CM068489.1 coordinate 12,487,469, forward strand.
TAAGCTATCCTGGATTTTGTCCCCAAAAATGACTGAATACTAGATTTCCCATGGTGAAACATAATTGTAGATTTCATTAGACTCCTTGCCTATGCTCCACTTCCAGTTTGAAATGGATGAATTCTGTTTTAAGTCTTACACACAAGCTATGCCCCCGATAAAGCCATCGGTATGTCTTTTTATTAAGCTTCTCCACAGATAATCATACCATTTTTTTCCAAGGTTGATTAGTTGGCAAACTTGGTTACAGGCCCCTTTTATTTAATTTGATAACATAATGCAAAATAGTTTAAGTTATAAAATGTGACTATGTAAAATTCCAATGGAAAAAAATTTTTTGTTGTTGTTGAGTTGTGTACTTGACTTATCCCAAATGTTGCTGAACTCAGAGAAGATTTTGAAGTTATTGATGGTAATGAGCCATTTGATTTGGTTGCCTATCAATCACCAAATCCTCTGTGCATGTCAGTGTTATGGTTGTCTGTCAGAAGGTGGATTTTACTTTTATCCAACTTGAACATGCATTTTAAAATACACTTCTCACACCTTGGTCCTTTTCAATTATAAATCTTCACCAGATGAAGGATTTTATTGATTGAAACTCTCCATATTAAATCAATAGAGGAATAAAAGGTGTTTAAAAACCTGTGATTCCCAGATTCGCTTCCTGCCACTTTGGAGAGCCAGGGAGCTGAGTTGTCAAAGTTAAATTGCTTTATTGACTGGTTTTAATCCCCCGGTCCATTTGTTATGGACAGGATCAGACTGTGCACAATTCAGGTTCAGGGAAAAAAATCTTCCTGAACCTCCTGGTGGAGACAACACCCTCAATGATCACATGCTATTTTATTATGTCATCCAAAACCGTCTTGTTATTGCATCAGAAAGGTGAACTATCATAATAACTGGCTTCAAACAAATGTTAAAATTAATCAATAAAACTAGAGATCATACGGGATCACGGAAGGTTAAATGAATTGTTACCTGGTAACTATTCCACCCTGCCCATTAAACAAACAGTCACCAGCAGTCAAGAAAGCAAGTTTAATCCAATGTGACCAAACCACCTTACACATAAAGACAGTGAATCTTATGATGGTGCAAAAGATTGCAAGAGTTTATGTGAGGTCTTATATCAATCAATCTAACAGGGGTTGAGATGTTTCTGGCAGGATCAGTGGTTGACTAACCAGCTGAATGTCATTGTCACCCATGAAGCCATGCCCCATGCATTGATAAAATCAAATTATACACAGTAGTAAATCTTATTGATTATAGTTTAATGCATATGACAAGCTCCCTGAACTCTACATTCCAACTGAGGGATAAAGAAGCACTTCCATGTTTTCTAACACATGCTTCGCCCACACAAGTGAGTCTCCACTGAACAACACAAAGCAGGGCAAGAGAAGCAGCTTGTGTTGTCACAGCTGCACTGGTACGCCTTGACAGATCATAACGACTTCCCTGTTCCTCTACAATCTCACTGCTCTCTTTCACTGATAAAGCCCATTAGCAGAGATATAACTTTAAATAGGATTATGAGGACACAGGTGCGGATGAAAACAGCAAAGACACATCATGCTTTATATTAAAGCTATCTATGGAGTCAAAAATCCAACACAAAAGCATTGATATTTGTGCATGTGTATATTGTAAGATACAACTAAGACATTAAGTCGTTCCACTGCCACAAATACTAGGGTTTTAGCAGGTTACATCAAACGAGGTCTACTCACCCTGTTGCATTGCTGTGGAGTTCAGCATGTTCTCTCTCAGTCTGGGAGTACTCATTCTCAGACTTTCTTGCAAGAACTGGAATCTTCTGCAAATAAAGTTGAACAAACACACCGACAGTTATGTAAAAAGAATCCACAGAACATTCACTTCCAGCTATTCAATCTAACAGACTCATGGTGCAGCTTCCTGGGTTTTCACTGGTGCAAAGGATCAGCAGGTTGATGTCTCTCTTCCTTAAGATGACGGGGTGTCATAATGGACACAGATTAATATTTGACTTTTTCCTTTCCTTGTTCCTTTCAGTTTCAGTCAGTGTGTTTGTCCCAACAAGGAGTAAAGCCACCTCAAGGGCTTGATCAAATTGCAGTACTTAAATGATTAAAACCAAGTTCCAGGCAAGAAACTCTCTTTTTTTTTTATTATTCCAATAAAATATTTGTTATTGTGAGATTAAAAATACTCTAACTTAGTGCCTCACCTGCCCATAGGTATCAGCTGAGGGAGAGGATCTGGATCTCTCATGCAGACAGGTATTGGTTCTCTCCTCTGGTCCTGGATCTAGGATGTTATCAGCTGACCGGTACCGTCCAGAGACTCTTGTTTCTGGTGCTTTCTTCTGTATATTCCACCTTGCCTCATACTCAGCAAAGGTGCCCAGTCTTTGCTGGTCTACGATGGACTGCTTGTGTGCAAGGTAAGGAACACTCTGGGTCTCCTCAATGTACTCTTTGCTGTTGATCTCTTTCATTGTATTTACTGATGCACTGGCGGAGGCACAATTTTGGCCTTGGTTCCCTGTATAGCTTTGAGGAGCTATGTGATCGGGGAGCCCCGATCTCCCACTTTCTTTTGTGAGCTTCTGTCGGTCAAGTGAGGAGCTTGTATTTTCATTGCAAACAATGTCTTCTTTCACACCAACTTCATGGATTTTGTCTGGTTCAGAGAAAGACCTTATCTTCTTTTCTGCAGGAAAACGCTTTCGGCCTCCAATGCGAGCCACCTGACCAGCAGCAGACCCTGATTTACTCACTACTGATTCTGTAACAGTTGGCAGAGGGGTGGCATTTTTATGGGACAGCACTAAGGATGGGTAGTTAGGCAAGGCTTCTGCTACCGAATTTTCTACTAAAACTGGCTCCAGGTCTTTCCTCCTGAAAGAAGTAGCTTTGAGCACTCTTGCTTGTGCCTCCTTGAGATGATCCTTGTAGATATTGGTGAAGGACCCATCTGCAGAGGGTGGGGTGGTGTTTTCAGTGGACTTCCATACTTCCTGAACTTCCTCAGTTTTGACTTCAGCATCAGGAAGGATAGCTACACTCTTCCTTGTCTGCAGCTTGGCTCTTCTCATCTGGATTTCATTCCTGAATCTTGTGGCAAAATGATCAGTGCTCTTCAGCTGCTTGCTTTCAAGGGACTCTTCAGAAATTTCACTTCTTGTTTTCTCATCTTGGTCTGCAGTATCCATGGAGAGTGAGTGTAACATTGGGGTTGTTTGGGGGCTGATTGTGTTAAAAACCTGCCCTTGATACCCTATGTCTTGCGGTATTTCTGTGTGATGTATCGGGAGAGACCTTCTCTGTTCAGACTGCCTGGAAGGAGGATAATTCATATACTGAACGTCTGCATTCTGTGTGCTGTGTCCTCTCTGGTTTTCCCTGTCATGAGAGCCATGTTTAGATACACTGGTTTCTTCTGCACCAGCAACTTGCCGTTTGTTGTATCCATTACTGTCTTTACTTTGCAAGTGTTGTTGCTGCTTATTACATGTCACTTTAGTAGCTGTCTGTAAGCCAAGAGGGTTATGCTCACTTCCACTCTGTGCCAGGTCTACACCTGTTAGACTTCTCCTGTCCTCTGGTTTTCCTGATATCAACTGTGGATTAGGCTGCATGGGCTGGCATTTTGTGACACAGTAGTATCGGCTATGTCTGTTCCTGTCAGTGTTTTGGTCAGTGATTGTGGTTGAGATGGAGGAGTTTAAGTTCCTTCTCTGGTTCTGACCAAAGTGTTGTTCAGAGTCATTAGTAGGCAATTCCTGCAGGCTACAATGACAGCCATCTGCATTCTGTTCAGACATAATCCAGGGATGAGGGTGCAAAGTGCTTTTGTTACTATGGTGTTTCTGACGATATGGCTGGCCTTGCCGAACATCACTGCTGGACAGAGAGTACTGCTTGTTTGAGTTGAACTGGTGGCTTGATTTATTAGATGATGAGTGAAAACTGTCATGGTCATTTTTCAGGGAAAGGTTGTGGCTACGTCGATTTTCCGTCTTACAGGCGATGTGTGGATCAGCTCCTTTAGGGTGAGCTATTACAAGCCCCCTTTCATGTACCTTAGTTGCTGCAAAACTGTCACTGCGTGCTGGTGGAGTGGGAGGGGGAGGGGATGGAGATGTAGTCTTCTTTTTGTCAGGGACATTCCAAACAGGTCCAAAGCTGGTTCTACTTGAGGTGGAATGGCGGGAACCAGGTGGGTCCTCAGTCTGCAGATACTCACAACCTGTGCTAAATCCTGGCATCTGAAAGTACATGGGCTTATCATCTTGTTTGCCTGCTTCATTCAGGCTGTGGCTGTTTCTACCATGGTTGTGCTTTCCCCCTGCATCCAACTGGTTGACCTTATAGAGCATGTTCTCTGTTGAGGCAGTATTGCTTGTTGAGAGGGTGTAGTCTGGGGTCTCAGAGCTGGTAGAGAAGGAACTGTAGGCTGAGTCTCGTTTTCCTCCCCCAATGTGCTCCATACTGTTGGTAGACTTGGCAGGTGACAGCTGACCGGCAGGGGACAGGTGTGAGGCATGTTCTAGACTGTCCATGCTGCCAAGAGAGCTAAACTGATCCGACCCTCTGCGCAGATTTGTCTGCTCCCAGCTGGAGGAGAGATCAATTGAGGATGAGCTGCAGGTTAAAAGAAATGATAAAGAAAATCTTGATGTTGGATAATTTAAGTGTGTGTGTGTGTGTATATATATATATATATATATATATATATATATATATATATATATATATATATATATATATATATATATATATATATATATATATATATATACATATATACGTATATATATATATATATATATATATATATATATATATACATATATATATATATATATATATATATATATATACATATACATATATATATATATGGAGAGAGAGAGAGAGAGAGAGAGAGAGGCTAGAACTCTAATTAAGCTACAACAACAGAAATGTCTTGAATAGAATACTGAGTGTCAATAAAACTAATTTACATCTATACCTTCACTCCTTTGACCCAATGGAAGTGACACCAGCTATTTAACTGGGTATTGCCAAATCATCATTTATAGCTTTCTGGACACAAAATCTTTTAATGGTCATCAATTGATAAGTAAACATAAAGTTTGATACCAAGACTCAAACTTCAAGATCCCACTGTTACCTTGCATCATATCTGGTGTGCCAGACTGGCGTGGGTGGAGACTGTGTTTTGGCAGTCTCTGATTGGCTTTCATTGAACTTGGTGGAATGCCAGGAGTGAGGCCTGCTTATGGGTTCATTCCGCCTGCAGAGAGGGCAAAAACACTGAATTAGAGACCAGCCCCTTTCGGAAAATAGTGTACACTGATTCCATATATGAATTGGTGCAACCGAAATGTACACATATAGCCAGTGTTGCAACTCTGATTCTCTACCATAAGGACAACATTCTTTCTGAATTGCATGTCAAGAGAAGGTAAACAGAACATATGAGCATAAAAGACAACAAAATTGAGTATACAAGTTCATCTCATTAATAAAAATACAAAACATGCATGCACATATCATGGAGATTACATGCTGTTCAGATCGGATGAATATTACTCATCTAATGTCATGAGCACTGAAACAATCCAAGAAGGCATATGAACCACAGGAAAGGAGAGTTGCTAGGAGAGGTATGATGAGGGTATTATTATGATGATCTGATGATTATGAATATGGACACAGGACAGAGGGGAAGGTAGGGAAGAGAACAAAATTTGACTAAGTACTACTGATTACGATGAAGCCACAGAACTGTACCTCATGGAACTTCGTAAAATCTTCGTGAGAAAGCTTCTTGCCACATGCACATCATTCTCTGAGGGCATTTTCTGAGCTACAATATCCACCATTTTCATATTCCTAGGCAGCAGGGGGAGGAAAAAAATACACCAACAGCTCACCAACTATTGACCGGATTATAATATACAGTCTACTCAAGGGGAAATTGTTGCTCATGCATGATGTCACAGCTCCCTCTCCTGGTCAAATTTGTGTGTGCTCATGTTGATAAATTATTACGTTTGCTGGGAATTGAGTTAAAAAAAACCCCCAAAAAACCAAAAAACACCTTTATGACCTGACTGTCTTTTCTCTCACTGGGCTTTTTAATAAAATACTATATAGCTGAGGTGAGCTGGTTGTACTCCGATTCTGCCATATGGTCTCAGGGGGGAACACAAGCACAGCATGGGGTGGGCGGCTTAAGAGTATAGAGAATCTCTTACACAATCGAATCAGCCACCTCACCCCTCATTCCAAGCTGTTGTCTGCCTCCCGGACAACTGGATGTTCAAAACCGACATCCTGTGACAGCTACAAGGGAGGTTCTGATCATTTCTTTTTCCAGTTACACATGTGGTGCTGTAGCAAAAATATGTGGGGTGAAAGGGCAGAAATACAATCTTTTAATTCATGTCAATATTTTCACAACTTTGTGCTTGCATGAAATGGGTCACCCTACAGATTTTGAGTGATTAAATAAAAAGAAGTTTACAATGACAAAATCTGGGCTATTGTCTCTGTGACTATTGATAAGCTTTGACACATCAGCCTCTGATAAAAGGCCTACGGCCTTCCTGAAAGGAAAACTCAAGATCGGCTTACAGAAATTAGAAATATGTTCTTGCATGTATGTACATTTTGGTTTTCAGCTGATATATCTTAGACTTTGGTAACTACCTTTACTGAGAGTGGACTGTGAAACATTGGTGTTGTAATAGCCAAAGTTTTGCTAGCATTCTCATTGGACTAAAGACTTGCCCTAAAAAGCCATGAGGTCAATAGGTCCTGCACCCTCTGTCACCTTAGGCTTTCTAGTCAAAAGGCTTTCAGTGATCTAATGACAAGAGGTCCAAACAACAGCTTCCTTTAGATGAGGACCAAAAATAAACCTCCTGGTAAACTGAATAGAATTAATATTACTTTGTATTTGCACCCTACAGTAATGGAATAGTAATTTTAGATTGAAGGAAGAGATTTGGTTAAGCTCAATAAAATGGGACAATTCAGTAAAATGAACTGTGGATTAAAGTTTAGGCTTATTTAGAGGACAAAGAAAAGCCAACATGAAGCTCAGTCTTCCTCTCCCCTCGCAGTCCATGTTTCTGGGGCACTCAGAGCTAGCCACACATGACGCCTACTATTGGTATGCAAATGAGGCTGGTTTTATTAGGCCTATCGTCAGGGCTACAGCTGGGCCAGCACAGATATGCTAGGAAAGTGAATCAGTTGACTGAAATGGGGGCAGGGGGAGAAACTGTTTTTTCACTGACCAGTTTAGAGCCCAATTTCACTTGAAATGTCCTGTACAAACCAGTCCACATAAAAAAAATAAACAGTTTGAACAGAGGACTTCTTAAAGATCCTGACCATCTAATGGCTGATTAATATTACTTTCAAGCTGAAATGCTGAGGAGACTATTCACAGATGATTTTGTTTAACCTATATGTCTTTTTCCTCAAAGACTGGTTTGCATTTGAAATGCTAAGTCTTACTGATCATGGCTTAACCTAAATGAAGAATGACCTCACACTGTATAAAAGACCAAAAACAATCAAAACAATAACAGAGTATTAGGGTCATAAAATGATGAATGAGAGCCCCAATACTTAAAATGCCCCTAGATCATCCACTGACCAAAACATAGCATGACAAAAAGCTTTAGCTATGACTGCCCTCAAACACAGAAGTAAATTTAGGACTTAACAAGTCAATAAAACATAGAACAAAGTTAAATTTGACTCACCAAACATCTGGATGAAGGGATTCAAAATAAGACACAAACCACAATTGTGTTATTTGAAGACCAGAAAATAATATCAGAATGGAGCTCAATTAGGGAGTGAGGCCAGTCGTATCCATGTACTGGTCAGGCACCACATTCCAGAGACACTTCAAAGACAGGCCAAAATAAAGAGACATGCAGGCCACTTATGTCTGAACATCATTGCACAGCTCTAACACTGATCCACTAATTTTAAACATACGCACTATGCAGCAACTCAAACAAATAATATCCAACTCAGGATTACCATTACTAAAACCAAAGTTCTGCTAGCAGCATTGGTTGGAATGGGGGGGCGATTTCATTCAGGATTATGGGGGTTTTACTCTCGAGGGGGGTGGTAGAGTGTACAGAGAAGGAGGAGGGCTATTGTCACAGCCAGTCGCCTTGGAGCACTCCCATACCTTGCCTCGTCTCATTGGTTCTTTGGGGCTATTATGCTAATGATAGGATGAAATGCTGGACTCTTCTTTTCCAATCTCCCCTGTTGTGAAGCAGACATGCATTTCTACCATTACTATGGCAACACGTTGATCTCTGGGGAACAAGGGCAACCAATTTCCTGGAACCTGAGTGTAATGAGCATAGTAACTGCCCAAGAAAGGGCATCAGCAAAACATGGCAAATACAACTTAGTATTCAATACTTACAACTTATACACACTTGGTTGTACTCATTAATTCGGGTTGTGTTTCAATGAGCCTTTCTGTAAAATAAAATCTTATTTAATGATGTGTTTAGACTTCTATATAAACTATGTCTGATATGTGATATTTGGGTTGTATTAAGAGGTTTGGATTGAAACGATTATGCTATTAGCTGCTATATACTTCATACTAATAACAAGTGATAGCTTCAAATTAAAGTACCCACAGGTGAAAAATCAAGTTTTTAAAATTGATAAATTCAAAATTAATAAGGTAGGATCAAAACATTTCTAAAAAATTGTGTCTAAAAAAAAGAGAGAAGGACACAGTCAAGATGGTATAACATCTGGCTAGGTGTCTCAGGCTACCTTCTGATGTGTCAATAACATCTGATTCAAACAATATTTACTTTTATTCATCCGATAGTGTGCAATTTATACAATAGGCAATGTGCATTTTCTATCTGTACGGGGAGAACATGGAAACTCAGGGGGCGACAGCACTAACCACTATGCTGCCGTGCTGCCCATCTGTACTTATATCAACACCCTCTTTCTCAGTTTATTTGCACTTAGCACTTTATTATAACTTGTAGAATTTTATGATTACATGCAGTATTTTAGCACTTAATTCAGAGTCAGACACATTACCTCAAGCCTTTGTAGCACCCCTACACATGAACTTAATTATCACTTTACTCCTGTATTGTATTTCAGCAATATTACCACGCTCATTGTATCTATGCAGAGTTTTTGATGTCATTTCTATTATATGATTGATATGCACTTTTATGTACATCTGTACAGTTGTGCAACATGAACCTACCAAGTGACTAAAATCTATCCTAAGGCTATAATCTGGCATATTTAAATAATATTCATTAATATCCACGGTCCCGATTTTAATAAATAATTCTTAAGTCTAAATCTGAGTAATTATAAGAGACCAGGACTCTACCTCTTAAAAATTACTGTCACCGTTTGCCATTTTAAAGTCTGACCTTTGTGTTTTTGGCTCAAAGGTCTGACAAAGATCTTCTTCAGCAGACCCTACATCAAACTAGTCATATTTCAGGTGAGAGAAGTGAACTGTGAGCAGAAATGTAATAACCAGAACATTCCTTGGCTCAGTAGCATACCAGCTGTCAAGTCGCCTGGTACCCACACTGACCGACAGCCTAGAGCCACCTGGAAACTTTTTGCCTGATCCTGAGGGTCTCAACAACATGACTGTAACAAAGTCCTCTACGTCCTGACACTTTATTACAGTCCCTTACTACAGTTCACAGGAAATCAATGTCAAATGTACAGGGTTTATATTCACCAACAACCTGTCAGTTAAAGTGTGTAGCTGGGCTTCACTGTTATCTACTATTAATCAAATTGCCATCAAGGGAGAGCCCTGGGGGGGCAGTTGGTACAGTGAATACCACTAACTGCAGCTGCCTGGATTCAAATCTGACTTGTGTCCCTTTGCTGCATGTCATCCCACCTCTCTGTCCCTAACCATCCCTGTCTCTCTCTATCATTCCAACTCTCAGAATAAATTTGAAGAATGCCCCAAAAAACCTAAAACTTCACTAAAAGTCATGTGATTTAATTTAAGTGACTTAATTGCACATCTCAATGGAAATTTGTCCCTTGAGAAAGAAAAATCGTACAAAATAACAAGACAGGTAGCACATGTTTCCTGATGCAGTCATGTTGTGTTCAGTGCCTGTTTGCTTAAGACAATGAAAGACTTTATGAAGGATGACCTCATGATATTGACGGTCCCTTAAAAAGATGGAGGGCACATACAAAATGTGTTGTAATTCCTACAAGGTTTGCCTGATTATGATGTAAATACCCTCAAATTAAAGCTTAAAGTCTGCAGTTAAAGCTCATGTTAAATGTTTAATTTCAAATCCATTGCGGTGGTGTAGCATATTTGGTTGGTCAATCTGAAAGAGGGGCTCAGTTCTCTGGATTTTCAAGGTGGTACCATTGGGCCATTTTCTCCGACCCATAAAACACATAAATTTCATGCAATCCTGACATGCTGACTGAGTTTCATGAGTTTGGGGTATGTAAAAGTCCACAAAAAGGCCATCGAAGTGGTGGAAGAAAATTTATAACTCCTTCAGATGCAAGACAGCTTTCACACTGTTGAGTACTCTGGCCCTAACTATCATGTAAAACTATTCTTGCTGTCAACTCACTTTGGCAAATGAACAAGCAAACAAACAAAAAAAACAAAAAAAACAAAAAACAAAAAAATACACGCAAAAAACTCAAAGGGATGCTGTTAAGATTGGGCAATTCCAAATTGTCAAAATTACAATTTCCTCAGCTGAGACTCGAAAAACTTTAAGAAATCTGCTTACAACAAGAATTCGGTGCACAGCATTCCAAACGTACAACATAGGCTTATTTAGAAAAACAAGGAAAAATACAAGTAAGCCACCGGAGTGCAATTCTTACTGAATGCTTACAGTGTCTGGCCACTTAGGTTTTGTTGATATAATTGGATTGTGCACCACACTTCTGTGTAGGATGCACTTGTCTAAAATAGCCACACAGATATATCATGGTAACTGAAACAGCTATTTTGATCAGCCACATGTAACAAAAGCTTGACCCCTCCATAGCAGTACACAAAGTCTTTCCCAATGATAAATGGTATTTTAGTGACAGTGCAGTACTTCTCTAACAGTGCCAGAAGGGGGAAACCAAATATCACAGCAAAGTTTCATGCTGTAAACTTGCATGTGATGCAAATGCCTCAAGTAAGGCAGTCCAGATGGTGGGGGTCCTGATGGAAAATGGAATCCTACCCAAAACAGGGAGGCAAAATAATGTGAGTATGTTTAGGAAAAATATTATTTATCCACCAGTATGGTAAAACACAGAACTTCAAGCTAGTTTCAACTAATTTGAAGAAATGTGCAGCCTTTATCTGAATCAAAATCAGAAATCCTTCATTAGACACATAACTAGCAAGAATTCAAAAATTTCAGCATTTTATAATCTTTAGATTTCGAGTTAGTGAAACTTAGAATGTGCAAGCTGGAATCCATGAAAATACAATGTATGCCTAAGGGACAATTATAGTGTTTGACTGTATACAGTAATTAGTGTTTTAAGTTGGAAACAAATGTTGTGCAACTGAACAATAACCCAAATCCGGTTATGTTTTTGATGTGAAAAACTTAATGTAATACAATGAAATTTAAGCATAGCATGTAAACTGGCTGCCAAGGCACGTGCAAAGACAACAAGAAGCTTTCCCACAGATTTCCACACCTCTGACAGGCCTCTCCTCTTACCTCTTACCTTCTCCCAAATTACATCACACATACAGTTTCACATTAGTCATTGAATGCAAAATATGTGGCTTGCTACACCAAGCTCCTCCCTTCTGCTGTGTGTAAAGAAACCACACCTGCACACAGGAGCAGGTTGTGACAGTTTTCCGATCCCCATTTAACTATCCAACAATATGCCTCAGACAAAAAATATGTTTCATGGCACCTGCATGCACAGGCACAGGTAAACTGTATACAACCTTTAGGGCTCCAGATGGGTCCAGGTAGTGAGGTGGACCATTAGACTTTAAGATATTTCCAAACCCCCACACCAGTTCTTTCAAAAAAATAATAATGGTCAGAAATTAAGCTTTGGGGTTCTGTAATGACCAATTATTGCATTGCTGTTTTCTAAATCAGACAGAGACTTGTTATTATAGCCACGGAAAATGACTGGACATGCCATTGGTGTCAGTAGATTCTTCATGGATGAGCAGAAAAGACTAGGACATCTGTAAGACTAAATATCTGTCTAAAATGTAGCATGAACAATAAGCTATGACCTTGTAAGGAAATGTTTTTCTTCATTTTGGATTACAAGCATAGTGGAATGATATTATCCAGATCTTTTAGTTATACATCCTGCACCTTCCTATTCCTCCTCTGTTGTTTCAGTATGATCATCATATGAAATCAGAGACACTTCTGCTGGCATGCTAGCTGATTAGCAAGTGATAAGACAACATACAGACGACTAGAAATCTTTAGGAATAGCTTTACCATCTAATTCTCATACTATTACAATGGTACTGACTAGTGGGGTTTTCTTTGCAGTTGCAAAAACAGAAATAAATATTTATGTGAGATGTAAATGAGATTATGAAACTATTAGATAATTTCAGAAAACCTGAGTATGAAATGGTAAATGGCAACAGTCATTAAAGAAATAAACAATTCAAACATTGTGTCCCACTGATTACAATTCTGCATCCTCTTGATATATGTCAAATGTCTGTAAGTCTCTTTTACTGTAAAACATCAAAATACTGTAGCATCCTTCGATCATGAAGCTAGCAATAATTGCTTTCCCTGGCTCTTCATTAATCAACTGAACAGTCAAATCCAAAATGATACACCTGACTGGTTTACAGTATGGTCTCAGTTCTACTATTTGACTTAAACTCCCACTGGACAAGCACGCTTGCTGCCCAAACTAACAGGAACAACAACCAGTCTTCCTCACTCTGCAAATCAAATGTACGCTATCTCACACAAATCACTGTTACAGGTCACTGCAATAAACATAGGCATAGCACACATTTACTGGCAAACTGTAAATTGCAATAACTTGTCTTTTTAATTAAATTGAATGTAATAATCTGTTATACAATCAAATTTGACTTGAGGTGAGTACCTAACCAGGCCTATCATACTAAACTGCACTTGAAATAAGCTTGTTGGTTATATTAGTGACAGCAGAGCAACATAATAGTAAAACATGTAAGACTTAGCAGAAATCTGTGCTCCATACTATTCCCAATTACTCTGTATTGGCTAAGACACAGCCACTTTTCAGAAAACAATCAAACATGAAGGAACTTGTAACTAAAACCAGTTCGAATATCTAGTTTCACTCAGAAAGACATCACATTCCCTCAGGCAATCTAATAGTTTATCTGCTTTATCAGAACTCCGTGGCTGGGGTTTGATCAGATTTAATTTGCACTTAAATAACACAAGTAATTGATTAGCTGCAGACAGATAAAAACACTATTCTTGTTTTGAGTCCAATAATCTAGTGTTAAACAGGTCTATTGAGAAAAAAAAAACACACTGAATGAGACTCACAGTCACATCATTGTGGATAGATAATGGTGAGTTAGTTTCCTTGTAAAGTAGGATTCGTTCAGGGATTACATAATATATGATACAATAAAGAAAGCAATGCAGGCAGCTAATAAAGATAATAAGACTAGTGCTTGGCACAAAAAAAGGCCATTTGCAACAAGGCTTCTGGGACTCAGATGACAGATGATTGGTCATTTAAAGATTTGAAGAATAAACAATGCAACAGAGTCAATGAGTCATAAGGCAAAAGCTTGAATGCAATCATTTACTGTGGGTTCATTGTTTATCAACAGTGTGTTCTTTAGAGAGTGAGAAAGAGTGCGCTCTGTGGTGCAAGTACAGCTAGTAGAGAAAACAATGTAAACTAGAAATGCCTTATCACAGAGGACATGAGGTCACTGACAAGGAGGTATACTGAATTGGTACAACAATCTCAGGGCCATTTGGTTTCATTTGCATCACAACTTCCCGTTGTTCTTCCCAAGCCTGCCTATCTAACGTAGGTGATGGTGTCATCTAAAACTTCTCTTCCTTCTTTCAACTTCATTGTCATAAAAAGACCATGACCTGCTGCTGAAAGCAGCCCTGTGCAACCTGGCAAAACAGGACCATCCAGCTACCAAGAACTCAATAGTGATGGCTTGGAAACCCCACAAAGCATTGGCTAGTTTACACACTCACAGGACAGACAAACAGCTGCAAAGCCCAGGATCCTCTGTCTCTTCTGTCACGATGAGTCACTGGAAATGTTACCATGGTGAGCTCTTAGGCTGAGGGGCTGGTACCTTTGTGACAGCAGCAGATGCTGAAGGTGCAGGGCGGGTGGGGGGGGGTGTTACCTACCTTTTCACCACCAGACGGAGGGTCTTATGGGAGCCTTTCACGAGACAGATTGCCTCCTGTCTGAAGCCACTCAGGGGAATCTCGTTGATGTTGACAAGCTCGTCTCCAGCCTGGAGACCCACAGCTGCAGCCTTACTGCCTTCCTCAACCTGGAGCAAAAACACAGTAGTTGTAAAAGAAGTGAATACACTATTTGACAAAGATACCAAAATGTTTTATGATGCTTTACTTGGTATGCTAGTTAGTTTGCAAGCCTTTTTAAGGTAATTTTTCTGAATTCAGCCTTTATTTGACAGTTGACAGTCTAACAAACGACATGAGACAAGGGCTGTATAAGGTATGACATCCAATGAATCCCCCAGGATTTTATGCTGGACTGTGGTTTCTATGGTTGTGTGCACCATAACCATGAAGCCTACTCACCATAATAGAGAATAGTTGTGAACCACATTATTCAGTTATAACTATTACCGTTTTTTAACTTTTCATTCGCAAAAAGAATTTCATGACTGAATTGACTCACACCAAAACACTTAAGTGTCTGTAGGATTGTTTCCTGCAGCGGGGGCCGGCTGTCCGGGAGGTGGGGGGTTGAAATGACTGCCAATTGAACTATCAAATTGAACCTATTTATTGGCAAAACAAATAATTTTTATACCAAAAAATTTAAACAGGCATCTTCTTGATAGTAAAATAAACATTAAAGCCTTTTCCCATGGATATATAAGGGCTAAATGTATAAAGTAAAAAAATGTAAAATAAATACAATACATAATTGAATAAAATAAATACAGCCCTTTATCAACTAGATGGCGCTTTACAGTTAGTGATTGCACCCTTTCACCCAAATTGCAACTAAAAGTTTGCACCGAGGCTCAGTACACTTCTTCAAATTTTTCCATATCTCCTGCCTGTCTAATGTTACTTGTCTAATAAGTTTACATTAAAAAAGTAATGTTTGATAATTCACAGTCAAACCACATCTGATTACAAGTGTGATATGTTCACATACTGTCTGTTTCAGCCTCCTGCATGCTCAACACAGCACAAACACTGAAATGTTAAATCACAGGGCCATTAAACCTGTATTAACTATGAGTCTAGTTTGTTTTACAACTATCTAACAAACGTTCTAAAATATACTATAACATAACATATATACCCTCCTCCCAACCATATTGTTACCTGACTCGCCTTTCTCATCTTAAAGAAATATTTTAACAAGCTCAAAATGCAATCAGTAGTAATCATGGGATGTAGGCCCAGTTAACGTAAGCTACATAACATAATGCTAGCTGGCAATCAATATTTTGCAAGTGTCAATTTATTAACTTGTAAAATCTGTTACAAATCATCTTCAGCTAATGAAATCTACCTTTTTCTTCGATGATTCGCTGCCCTATTCTTTACCATGTAACTCAGCCTGACTCTTTGACCGGGTATGCCACCGATGCTTTCAAGATCTTGTTCTTGCGAGTAATTAACGTATTAATTCAAATAGGAGTCACTCCTCACTTCCTTGCCCCACCGCTCTTCTCAATCTATACAGAAGGCTGTGCTCTGTAGGTGGAAAGATGTTATTGTGCATTTGCAAAAGCAACAACAAAGCAAAAAAAAGTGAAGGGCAGTGTTCATTTAAGAATGGCAGTGTTCATTTAAAATAAATGTAGTGAACACACTGTCACTTGAAACCGGTTGGTGCAATGGTCAGTCACTTTGTGGTTGGGTAATTTGAAGAAGTTTGTTATTTAAGTTTTTAAATCACAGTCAACTTCAATGGTAGTCTTGCAATGATCTGCATACTTCAAGTCAGTTAAAACGGGTTCTCAAAACTGAACTCAGGGGTATAGTTCAATACCAACACCACCTTTTTACTTTGTAGCTGTTAGTTGTCAGTACAATCCAGTTCATGTCTGCAGACATTTGTGCTCCCTTCAGGGTCCTGAAGGTGTACAGGTCCTGAAGGGGAAGCAGATTGCAGCCAGTCTTTCAGCACAGTGAACGGTATGCTGCAGTCAGCTCTTGTCCTTAGCAGTGGTAACAATAGGGCAAAACTGACATACCATTTACTGAGGTTAACAGCAGGCAGTCCAGTTTCCAAAGACATGGATCAAAGGCCATAAAAATACCTCAAAAAGCCTCTGTCCAAACCAATGGCGTGACTTAAAAACAAACAGTATTGTATTCATCTATGGGCAGACACCTGAAATAACACATCTGTCAAAGTACAGTGAACTGAAGATAGCGACTGCTGGTGTTTATATAATGCATTTCTGGAGAGGCTAATTTAGGAGATTACACTGAAAAATCATGACGGCAAAGACTGTTTGAAAGTGTCTGGTATGATAAGTCTCAGGTCAGAGGTGTCCTCGCACCGATGCAGAAAGTCAGATAAAAGAGGTGCAAGACAGCATGGCTTGGTGTGGAAAGAAAAACAGTAAGACCTTGCTTGGCAGTTGGTACATTAACACACAAAAAGCAAACTCTGCAGCTGATTATCATTTCTTCATTTAACCTGTGATAGGGGGCTGTATGACTCAACTACAGAGGTATGTGTATGTCTACAGACCATTATGTCTTATATGGCCTTTTCCCTCTGAACAGAAAACCAGAGCCCAACTAGTTCTAATATAGTGTGTTTTCATTCTTCTATAAATCCAATTTTAAAGCAAGGTTAAGGTTGAGGATTTTTATGATGGCTGGCTAGATTCCTGAGCTGGTCCTGATATGGTAATGTATTTTGTTGAGACACTGAATCACTGACTGATGGATTGACTTTAACTTACACCACTTAAAATGGACATGTATACCCCAGTTTTGCTGAAACTGCAAAACCATTTTTAAGAAAAAGAAAAGAACAGTAGCTTAGTAATTTAAAATCACATTTATGCTAATTAGTTACTTTTAATAAGTGCAACACATAAGGTAAGGTGTTAATGCAAGGTATCAGATAGCGATGCTACAGTGCAGTTACCAAATAGTGAAGGATGAACTTGTATCATCTTTATCTTTATTACTGTCGCCAATTGTACTTATAGCACAAAATGTGTTAGTTTGTCTCTCAATGATTTCTGTGTTCCTTAATTTGTGTGTCTGTGGCTCTGTAGGAACAAGTCAATTGTTTATTTACTGGGCACAATTTTCAGATGGAGATGAATACACATTTGGAATTTCAGTATTCAGTATTTCCGATGACAGATGTTCCATTCATCCATCTATTATTTATTCTGCTTATCCATCAGAGTTGCGGTGGGTGCTGGAGCCAATCCCAGGACACATTGGGCGAAGCTGAGGTACACGCTGGACAGATCACCAGTCTATCACAAGGCCGACATATACAGAGACAAACAACCATTCGAACCCACACCAATGAGCAATTTAGAGCCACAAATTAACCTGAATGTGCAGGTCTTTGGACTGTCAGAGCAGCTGGAGTAGACAGACAGAGCCCATGCAGGCACAGGGTGAAGGCCCCACGGCCATTAATCAAACCCTTCGTGTTGTGAGGCAACAGGGCTTACCACCACGCCACCATGCTGCCCAGAGCAGGAGTTATACTGACAAGATAAAAATGTGCGTTTGTTTATGATAACAAAGATGTCAGCCACTGCCGAATTATGTCTTGAGGAGAACAACATAGTATCTGTAAGACAGTTTAGGACTACACAATAGTCTGGCTTTTGTACAATTCAAACTTACAGGAGCTAAAATGCCACATAAGAAAAATATTGTAAGAATGTAAATAAAAATACCAAAGAGTGTCAAGTAGGGGCAAATAAATGTTGTGTTCACACACAACAGCAAGCCCAGAGATCCGTGCTGCTTCTCCACAATTTTCACCGCAGCAGCCCAATCAGCATGGGCCATGCCATGTCCTTTGTTTACCATCTTCCTCCAGGCTATAATCAGTAGAACTACATCCATCCTGGATTCTTGAGTATCTGTAAAAATAGCCTTGTCTGTCTCTATGGGGCATGAAGGGAAGGATGTGGTGGCAATGAGTTCAGGGAATGCATCTTTTCTGCTGACAGATGTCCTGTGCAGTGTGCAGACGGGGTACTGAACTGAGACCCCATGTA
Source organism: Remorina albescens (assembly GCA_034769265.1). Lineage (NCBI taxonomy): Eukaryota > Metazoa > Chordata > Actinopteri > Carangiformes > Echeneidae > Remorina > Remorina albescens. The sequence continues at coordinate 12,505,991 of CM068489.1, forward strand.
TGGTTTCAGGCATTGGCTGCAGACGTCATCACGAACTCTCATTGCACTTGGACAAGACAACAGCAGCAGCATAAACAAAATATCCAGAGAGTTGCCCTTTGGCAGCTTGTAGTGTTTTTAGGTTTTACTTTCATAGCATCCATCTCTCTGAATGTACAGAGATATCTTATGCACCCTCTCCCTTTTGCAAACATTTCGAGAAGTGCAGAAAATAGTCCACAAACAGTACGTTTCATAACAGAAGACAATGGGAGCATTGCGACTCAGTTGTCAGTTACAAAAACCCAATGAAATTCTGAACATCTTGTTTTTTAGCAGTTAATTATTTACCTGTGTTCGCCAACTAGCTGCCAATAGAACTAAAAAACTGAGGAGAATGGAGCTGTGGGTTTATCACTGGCAAGCGGCAACCTCTGAGACTGAAAAATGTTTCCATTTTTGGATTAGCTGGGAGTTCGACAGGCTTAGGCCCTGCCAAGATGGTGATGGTGTAGCAATTCACTTTGAGCTTCAGATCCCTCTTTAGAAAACTAGGAGTGATGTCAGCTTTGTCAATCTTTATTTACAGTCTACATCATAAAAACGCTTGTAGTGAATGGCAGAATAATTTTTAAAACTGCATGTTAATTGAGAAAAAGTGTTTCATTTAAAAAAGGGGTTTAAGTAACAGTGTGCATACATTACCGAAAGTAAGATGAAATTGTTACTCAAAAAAGTACCTCAAGGAATGTAATGTGTGTTATACTTAACAGTGATTCTCACTGAAAATTCCAGATAAAATATAAATGGACCTAACCTGAGCTGTAAAATAACCTTTGAAAGGGAATTCCAAATTCCATCATGAACCTGAAATCTGTTTTACTATAACAGGTTATGGCATAACCCAATATTATTATTTACCTTAATTAGCACTACTATTTAGCCCAAACATTTATGCAAAACTAAATGCAGTAGCTATGATTAGTATATCATACATATAATACTGAACATTCCCATCAAACAGTGCACACTGATCCATTCTTTCGTCTCAGCCCAAATATCATTCAAAAATCCAAAACAATCCTGTCTAATTACTTCTAAAACTGGACCTCCAGAAACTGAAAACCATCTGAATTTCCAAGTTTTTCTACTCCCACAAACCATAATCCTATTCTGTATGAATCATCTTAACCCTGGAGGTTGAGAAATCTTGGGAAAAATGGAGCCCACAACCCTGACACAAAAAGGATTCAGTAATTGGTAAAACCTGTTTACCTGCAGGTGATTTATAACAGCATGTAAGAACAGAGGCATTTTTGCAGTGTTTCTGGTTCTTTTAGAGTAAACAATATTTTTCACCACATAAAATTTGATTCTGGCAGAGGAGATGTGTGTATGAGGTGCATGCCCAGCTGTGTTTTGTAAAACAGGATTATTTAAGTTTATTGAGACTAAGGACTTTAAGTCCATAAAAACCTTGAGCATACCCTGAGTTATGAGAGGAATGTTAAGAATTTTAATTAGATCCAGGATATTTTTTTTAGCCAATACTCTAAACCTCTCATCAAATTCTAAGCCCCTATCTTTTATTTTAGCTAACTCTCGGAATGCATACCAATGAAGAATCTAAGTTATTGAGTTTTGCTCTTTTCATCGGGTTTTAAGATACAGTGCAGGCATCTTGCCAAGACTAGTGTGCTCGCTCACTCACTCACTTTTTGAAGCAGAAATGCATGTAAAGAATTACAAGGAATTAAAAAGGAAAAAAAGGTATTGTGGCTTACATATAGTTAGTTGTGGGAAACCTAAAAAATCTACATAGGTTCTGCTGTGTTATTGATGTTGTCTACCAAGAACCCAGCACCTGTCATTCTTACCTGCTGAAGGGGGATAGATGCTGTTATTAACTGTACTCACAAAAATGGGACATAAGGGACATAAGCATGCAACTGCAACCTTGAATATGTTTAATTGAAATCATTCAAAAATTGGGCAGCTAAGGAACAAAGGTTAAAAAACAAATAATTATGTAATTAGACAGTCAAATGTTGGAAAAGAAGGCTTTCAACATTTTTTAAGGATTAAGCAGACAGTAATCTGTATATATACTTTAGAGGTGATTATGTACTTACTTTCATCCTTATCTAGTTAACACAAAGAATTCAACAACCACCTTTGTAAATTGGTGGCTATAATTTGAAAGTTGCTCCAAAAGAACACAAATCAGTAATCCTGATTTAATTTATCCCATTGCGCCATTCCTAAAGGCTTCAGGCTGTCATGGGTAATTCATTACATTTAGAAATCAAACAAAGCTCCAACATTCCTCCCCTGGTTCTGGTACCACATGCTACCCTCTAAAATGAAATTGAACCACAGAAATATGAGGAAGCAGAGATGCAGGCATGATCTAATAAAACACACCTTGGCTTAAGTGACAGCTGACTTAACAAGCGAAACACCTGAAGACAGCTTGATAAACACTTTTTAAGTTTAGTCCATGCTCAATTTACTTTACGAGAACAAGAGTTTAAAGTATAACACTGTGGAATAAATATCTTACCATCAGATGGAAAGAAATCCACTTTTGTTGGTCCTTGGAGTAAGGATTCACTGTTCAGTTACATAGCATTAAAAATAAAATGTTGTCAATATCAACCCAGAGAGCTGCAGTGAAAACTGGGAAAAGCCTCACCCAACACAATTCAGCACTGTGACTGTCACTTAATCTTACAGTTTAACGATTTAAAATTAACAGAATTGTAGTCATTTGAATTACAGCTTTGTAAAGCCAATGGTAATGGGGTAAAAGTGTCCTTACTAAATCGCCCCAAGTCGAGTTTCAGCCATTGAAGGTGGACTTTGGAATTATTTTGGGTCAACATAGAAACAGCAAAAAAAAAAAAAAAATCAAGCAAGGACAAGCTCTCAACTAACAGGTGCTGGTATTTTACAAAGTCAAATTAACTAGAAAGGTCTTTTTTAGTAAATCATTAGACAGTCAACAGAGACGTTACAGTGTGATTTCAAAGCTGATTGGACTCCAGTGTGATTAGGTTGTCTCATGGCCTCTATTTAGACATTGTGACTTACATCACCACCATAAAGTGATAAAATACAACAATGGTTGATGTTTGGTTGGTGTTTCTATGTTTTTCTTTTTTTTTCCATTTTAAATAAATATAAAATTCTGACATCCTGATTTTACTCAGCCAAAATGTTCCAAGTGACCACAGATTTGGAATACACTCTTATGGAAATAAGACTCACAAGTGAAAAGAGAGGTTTATATGCTCTACATACAGTAATGTATCAGCTTTCTGAGGCCAAGTTAAATGCTAATGTCACTATGCCAACATTCTGATGTTAAAATCAGAGTAAGTCACCTTTTTGATTTGAAATATTCTCTAAATTGTATTTTCGTGTGATGAGGTGCTGTGAAAGGCGAGTGACCCACATTGAACTCCCTGGCAACAGTGTAGAGATATTCTCTTTTGTTTTTGAGTGAGCTTCACACTTCTAACCAATCAGAGAAGGGGGAAGTCATGGGTGGGAGTTTGCTGCTGTCAATCAGTATGTGAATGCGTTCTGGTCACCCACTCCTCTAAGACCCAGGTTTTAAGCTAATAACTTCTGAAATACTTTGGTACGGGTAATAGTTTTCATGATCTTTAGCATGATAACATTTACTTATTAGCATAAACAAAGCAAGTCCAAAGCAATCCAAAGCAGTGGCTGAGGTGAAAAAAATTTTTGTTTTCCTGTGTATTGCTTGGTCATGTTCAGGATGGTTTTCTGTGCAATTCACACAAAACACTATCCTGATATCGGTCAGAAATAAAGAACCCCCCCCCCCCAAAAAAGCCTCACTGATGATCTTCCCTATACATCTTTACAGGCTGCTCTCTTCTTCTCTCAACCCATACTTCTGATGTTGGTGATAACCAAACACAGCCATTGAAAGACTGGTTATTTGCATGGCATAGTTTGATGCATTATCAAGGGATATGACAAGCTGTGTTTATGAACCAAGGACAAAGTGTCAATTGCATGCACATGTTGCTGGAATTCCACTGGCTGGGTAAGCAGTGATGTGTTACAGCACTCAACATCTTAGACGACAGCAGCTATTAAAATCTTAGTTGGCAAAAGTAATTGTTTGAGTAAGCACAAACATATATGAGAGGTATTTAACAGGCACAGACAAGGTCCCAGGAATTCATCTTTAATCATAATTTCTTTGGAATCCAGTGGTGTAAAAACATTTTCAGGGTGTTCACTTAATCAAAGGAACCGGCAATTTATGATTATGGTTAAGTTTCATCAATAACTCAGCTCGATTACTCACCTTGGTTATAAGCAGTGGCTCTTGGTGCTCCAATCCACCTCTGAGTGTAAATCCCCATGGGGCACCCCCAGAAAGAAATACATCCACCAGCTTCCAGCCATCACCATCTCTGCCCCTCTGATCCAGTTGTCCTGATTTTTGCATCACATGCCAAAGGGTCTCCTCTTCTGTGCTGTGTAAATAATTTCCATTTCCCTCAGCATCCATGATATTGTTCTAAAAATAGAATTTTTTCTTAGTTGACAGCATTACAATCAACACACAATAATAAGCACTGGTTCTAAAGTAAGGAATGTTGACCAAATTAGGTTGTTTGTAACCATTTTGGGCTCAACTTACTATTTGCTAAATACTGTCATTGATTATGCTGATGACACTATGCTGTAACTTCTGAATTTGCCTGAGTTAACATTTTTGAGGGTGCAGAAAACTACAGCATGATGTTTACTGAAATTATAACAAACAGACAATATTATAGTTAATTGATCACTTACATTACATTTAATTAATCACTTCTGAAATAACTCTGAAATTCATCTAAATCGATTAGGACTTGTTGATAAGAAAATGCCAAGCTGTAAATGTTCTCCATTATCCTTTAAATTCTTTCCCCACTTTTTACAGTGGAGCCTGTTTTGGCCAATAGGTTTTTTTATGCATTTATTTGTATGCAATACCTTCACTTAGCAAGTTGTATTTGTTATAATTAGAAATTATTGTAGTAGAAAATTGGTTAGATAATTTTCAATCTGCTCAAGGCATGAAAGAACAAATGTTCACCATGATTGTTGTATCTTATTCAAATATAAAAATAAATCAAACAAGTCTATATAGTAAATAAAAAAGTTTAGAAATAAAATGTTATACTTAAACTAGTTACAAATTCACAGAATAATATTGATTTTTAATTCTATTTAGTATTTATTAATCTGATCAAAACTTTTATTTCAAATGTATTTGAATATCGATTATATATATTGTTTGGATTCATTTATGTAATTTTATTTGAACCACTAACTCGCCAGCTACAACAGTTTCCCCAAACCTAAAATGGCTTAATGGCTTAATAATCTTTAGTGTTGCATATATGGTCTACGCTTTAACCTATATTAATGATGATCTTATTTAGAGGAAAAGAGAAGAGCAATCAGAGCACGATGACAAGTAATAACAATAAATGTATATCCTGAATGTACCGGTGGAACTACATTTACCGCCTTAATTTGAAAAGATATAGCTTTGGATCGTGAATGGATCTTTTCATTTTAAGTCCATCTCCTTCACCCATCACTTGAGGTGATTTTGTGGGGACTAAAACGACATTGCAGTGTCACTAACTTAGGAAATTAGTAACTTTTGGTAAACACCTGTTGTCATACTCCAGACAAGCAGACTTAAACCTAATGCCCTGACACATTAACAATGCCGGGCAGCACAATGGAAACCATCTTCGCCTGTATCAACAAATAAGTCGAAGGGAGTTACACTGACCTGCTGCTTCACATTAGTAACTGGAGTTTCGTGAGAAATAAGCGCTACTTCATAAAATCGACCTTTCCACTCCGTCAGATCTATAGCTTTATGAAAAAATGACACAAAAGAAATGTTTAAAAGGTTGACCTTACCTGCGAGTTCAACTTCTAGATAATCCGGTGACCACGAAGGTTTCCTCGGGGCGGCACGCAGCTATATCCCAGCTTTTCCTTACACATACTTCATTGTTGTAACCGCTTTCATACTCAAGTGCATTAGTTTTTAACTCAAATAGCTAGTTGTCCGTGTGGTGAAATGAGCAGAGACTTTCCACCGGTTTAGGCGCAGCGGTTCAGTCCGTTTCCCAGTACCTGACCCAAACTAAAAACGGCACACTGACACACACAGGAGAGTTTAAATTAGCTAAGCTAGCCTAGCTCCATCCATGGACAACAAGTGTAGCCAAACACAGCTCAAGCGTGCCATCTGGCGTTATTGTTAGCGGACAAGTGAGGCGACAGTTTCCTCTAAAAAAACTTAGCAATTCGTCATGTTTAGATATATAAACGTTGTCATTTGATCCAGAGTTGAGCCATAATCATTGTAGGTGGCTAATTAGACCAAAAACTTGACGGAAATTTAGCTAAACATGAATCAGGCTAAAGACAAACTCTTAACTTCGAGCGAGGATCATTTCCATGGCAACATCTAACTTTACGGAAGGCAGTAGGGCCAAACTAGTCAAATCCGCGGAAATGGCGGCGGTGAAACGTCGATGTTAGATGGTTTTATATAATTTAAGAAACTTGACAGATTGATTAAATAAATAATTTATCATTTGCGCACGTTGAAAACTTCTCTTAATATTTTTCTTCAAAATATTGTATATGTAATCATTTTTAAGAACTGTTGGGGTTGGTTTGGAATGGAAAGCGAAATTGCCCAAGTTAAACAAGAAAGCGAGTCTACTGATGATGTCAAGAAGGAAATAAAAATATCCCCTGCTGCTGCTGAGAAAGATACTGAGGGCTTCGGTGGTAAGTTAGATCAACTACAGTACAGTAATGGTTGTGATCGTAGAGTTTGCTAGGTGCGTTTGTATTGCTGTAGCATCCGTCCAACGTGTAAAATTAGATATACTTCCTGCAGGTTGCATTTATAACTTCGAAGAAACTGTCCGGGTCGGTAGTTGAAACCATTGAATTGTAATTTCAATGATTTCACATCCTTCCCTGCACGAATGAAGTTTGCCCTGTCTAATGAAATATTTTCTTTCCTCAGAAAGAAAATATATATCCTCATATTTTTGGGAGATTTCTAGAAAAAAACAACGAAAATATGTTCAGGAGAAAAAAGTGAAAAAAAAAAAATTGGTAAGCATTGACTAGTGTGTTTATTTCTATATTCAGGCATTTAAGCTACTCCGTTTTATCCTCAATATGGTCTTTGAATTTTCGTTAAAATTTGTTATTTGATGACCAAAAGTGCAAAATGGTAGTTTTAAGTTTTCTTTTCCAAGCTGTGCCACCGTGGGTCGGTTATAGTATATATATATATATATATATATATATATATATATATATATGAGCTCTCTCAGCTTTTAGTATCTTTTTTCTTCTTTTTTTGCAAGACATTAGATAGAGAAAAAATGTTCAATGTTAAAAAAAAATATTTTTGCAACAGGATGAAATTAATTTTTTTACGATAGCCCTCCTGCTGGTGTTCATTTTCACTTGGAGACTTGGAGAAAATGTATCCACTCACCAAAGTGATGATGGAGGAAGATGAGCTCCTCAGAAATATGCCCTACTATATGGTGAAAATATTTCCCTTACTGTACACTTGAACCTGTGTTTTCATCATGCATAGTATTGCGCAAGAGGGGGTTTGTTAAAAACAACAACACTTTATTCCACCATGGAGATGACTATTCCTTTTAAGAGTGAAAGAGGAATTCTTCTAAGGAATAAATACAGTGGTCCAACTGTATTTCAGAGGTTCAGTGTGAAGTATGAAAACATAGGCCACAGGCTTTGTGCTGTACAAAATGCGAGCCATAGTGGTGCCAAGTAGGGTATTTATTGGAAGTTCATCCTATGACCAAGCCAACACTTTTTTTATCTGACCTTTGCTTTCTGCTAAGGCTGGACACATTGTGTTTTGGGTTTGTATGCACCTCCATATGGTCACATTCTCATGAATGTGATATAGAGGTCTAAGATCAATGTTCAGCGTGACCTCACAAAGCACAGTTTTGGCCATAACTCACAAATTTATACTTTAATCGTGACACAAATGTCTATAACAATGAGGTGATGAAATCTTGGCTTATTGGTGGGGACATACACCCACAAGGCAGTGATTCAAGATTTGAATGAAAATGATGCTGTGTTTCTTTTAGCATAGTATCACCTTTTAACAGCCATTCAGTGTATTATCATATAGACAGCGAATGCTGATACATAATGTGTTGGTCACAATGAAATGTATTGTTTTCATGAACTCAGACCAACACACATACATGATGATAAAATGTAATCACAAAATCCGTTGTCTTTTGTATTTATGCTTATGCATACTGTCATGTATTGTTATCATTAATGTATTAAATCCAATGCATTGTCACCTTTTATAAGTTCATACATTCTGTTCAGTTTGCATTTATAAAATGTGTTTTGGCCCAAAGAATATAAAACCAAAGTTTACCTTTTCTATCCTATTCTTTGGTTAAACACATTTGTCATTTGTCAAACATGTCTTTGTCAATGTGTAACAATGCATGGAAACACATTTACTCTTTATCACGAGACCTAGACTGTGTTTCCCTAACGTGCAGTGAGTGACCTGTGAAGAATTACAGGAAACAAGCTGTTTGTCTCTTTGCCCCTAGAATACTTTTATTGCTGAACTTGACAGGAAAAATTCCTTCCTTTATCCATTTCAGACATTGCAACAGTAAAGCACACAGTTTATCCTCTGCAAGTAAACACAAGTCCAGTAATGAAATACACCGGTTGCACAGTTTGACCGCACTCATGCTGTATTCAGTGTATACAGAGCTTAGAATGGCATAGATTCTACCAACAATCCATCTGAGGTACAGAAAAGCAAACACAATAAATAAGATATATTACACACACAGATAGAAAAATGATAGTAGGAATAGGTTTCAGTATTTTATCTCATAAAACAACTATGATATATAGAGGAAGTTAGATCAAAAATATATTTTAAACAGATTTGTTTTTGAATGACACTGATAGCTTACAGTACAGCTTCACAGTGCAAAAAGAATATAAAATACAGATAGAAAGCCAATTTATAATGTTTGCACAGTCCTGTGTCCGAGGCATATACTATATATCTGTGTAAGTGTTTGTACTCGTTTAAGTGGCTAGAAGCTTCTGCTTTGGTACCATTCTGCTATGCCTTATATGATTGCAATTTTATGAATGGTCACAGTATTAAATAGAGAGCTTTCATGCTGTGCAATATGACACACTGGGGCCATAGTTTTGTTTTTTTTTTTTATGTTCCATCACCACTTTCGGGCAGAGGCTTTGCACACTCTCATAACTGATTTCAGTTGTTGTTCCTAATCAGACCTCTGCTCTTTGTTGGGTGATGCCAAGCTGAGAGTTACATGAGGGGACCAAACTCCATGAGTTAATGCGATTCAGAGGCCTAAATTGACTGTACATTAACAAGGGGAACAAAGCTGTCAATTATCACAGTCTGTACAAATCTATATAACCCTGGGTGATGCTCCTATCAGGCAAATGACAAGACCTGCCAGTGTGGACAGAGAGCGTGAAGGAGTTTTAAACTTTTACACTGGTCAGTGATCTGTATGAAATCAGTCTATCAAAGAGGGAAAACATTGGTTTACTGTATATTCCCCATTTTAAACCTGATGCATATGTGACTAGGACAGGGGTGGCTTTTACTGACAAACCCCCAAAGACCCTACAAATAAATGTGTGGAGACTTTTAGCCTCTTTTAACTTATGTTTTGGTTTAGCAGCCACGTCGTGTCATCATATGTTCAAGTCTCACTGTTGTTAAGCACCTCGCTTCCAGCAGCATGAGTCAGCTTTCAAAACCATACAAGGTGTGCCAAACCCATTATATACCACAGGTCCAAACAGCAGTTGGCTAACTTATCCCTAAGCCAATGATTAAAGTCACAGTATAGAAAAAGTGTTTCAGCTACTTTTTTTGGTTGCCAGATTCACAAGTGCCAACTGAGCAGATACATGTTTATAATAATACAGGTTTTTACACCACTCACTTAACAGCTCACATTTATTTCATGCTGTAAGAGCAAAAACAACCTAAACTGTACTTTGTTATGAGTCAAGTACAACTCAATTCTGTTACCTTTATGTATCTTCTTTAACACATACAGAGCACAGGGACTGTTGCTAAATATTCAATATCAATTTCCCTGAGTGAGTGGAAAGTAATACAAATATGGGCGCATATATAATAATTGACTTCAGTTCAGCAGGTGGCCAGAAAAAAATGCAGCTGGGCAGCTGAAAAAGGCGTTTACATTTCAGTCGCTGTTGTCTTACATTAGAATTCTGCAACCTAGTGACGATAAACCAACAAATTCAATAGTTAAAACAGCCTTTCCAAAAGTGATTTTAGATATTTTAGTTACTGAAGTCCACGGTAACAGAGGTGTCATTCCGAAAAATAGCACAGTGGTAACTGTGTAAACACTGCAATTTACGTTTTATACATTACACATTAAACCAGACTTACAGATAATCATACATAACCATACCTGCTACATTGCAGTGGCATGCAAATGTAATGATGGGACTGAACAGATTCTGTCATTTTAAATGAATGGACATCCATCAGCTATTAAGGCATTCAACATTAAGTGGAAACCAATAGACTAAAGAGACTTTAAAGATTATGGTCTGTAAACTGCGAGCATACTCGGAATGATATACTACATTTTCTGTTTTCAGTGTCATTACCAGTTATTTCACTTCAGATTACAGTGGGGCTTCATAGTGTAAGTACAGTATACAAATGCCAGTGACAAGTGTTCTTGGTAGTGCTGTCATGGTCATGATAATAAGAACACATTGTTAGGTGAGATGAAATGTAAGTCTTCGGTTTTGTTGTTGTAATATAAACTATTCTGTTTCTGAAATCCTGAATCTACTTCACAGAAAAAAATAAACCCATTATCTTTGGTCAAATTGAAAGTGAATGGTTCTCACATCTTGGTATAAACTTGAGAGCTGCATTTTTAGTAACAATTAATGTCATCATACTGAATAAATTGCTCAGCAGGACGTACACAAAGAGTGCAACATTGTCTTTGAAAAAACAAAGCAAAGGCAGAATTGTGGAATAGATGCAAATCGTGCGTGTTCAAAGGTGAATTAGAGTACGTATCGGCTACATATAGCAGTTCAGTTGGCAGATGAGGAAGTGTGAGGTGAGTGGATGATGATGATGATGCTTATGTCAGTCCAATTTCCTCTAGCACACTGCGTGGAGTCTCTGCTTCCTGTGCGGGGAGAGAGGAACCAGAGCGCCAGTGAAGTGCTCAGTGAGCTACACAGCACACAGGAGTCATTACGTGAGACGTAAATCACAAATAGTAACTTCACAGCAGTAATGTGGGGGGGGGGTCACTTAAATGGCTGTACTTCGTGTCTCTCGCAACAGGTCACTGTTAAAAGTTACATCAATCAACATTTTAGAATGAATACTGAATCAAGTGAAGATATGTAAAATGAAAGGGGGAGCTTGCTGAAAGAAAAAAGAAAAAACTTCTGGTCAGTGGTTGTTTTAGGTGATACTGCAGCTGGTATATGAAGTTAAAGATGCACTATTTGATTTTTTTTATCATTGTTACATTAACACTGAATGACTAAAATATAAAAATTGACAGCAATGAACCAAAAACTCTTTAAATTAGTTAAGCCTCTGAATTTTACATTTAATATTGGGTAATTTGCAGGTACTATAAGTTAAGGTCCCCTGCTATGTTTGCTTACAAATGTAGCAAAGGTTTTAGAAGCCCTTTCAATTGTTCGTTTTCATTCCAGTCCATTTTTTGCTAGTTTGTAGTCTTCTTCCTCATCTTTTGAACCCATGGCTACATCTCTTTCCTTCTGTAACAGATTGTTTGTCAGAGCAGTAAAGTGCAACCGATGGCAAGAGAGTGCATCACTTTGCTCGTACTTGTGCAAAAAACACACTGTGCACTGAAGAATTGTTCCAGTAGTACTTATTGAATATTGAATCTGAATTAAATGACTACATGCAAAGTGAAAGTAGTGACTTAAGAGTAGAGAACCCACCACTCTGTAGTTAAGACCTCCCACTAAATTCTACATTAATATTTGGAGATTCGCTATAGCTATGAGTAAGAGCTCTATTAATCAGGAGTTATGTGTGCACACACAATAAATGAATCGGTGTAATTGACCTACCTAAACTAATGTGTATGGAGGCAAAGTTATACAGTAAAGCATGACGGCTGATGGCTTTTGACAGAGAGAAAGAGAAGCACTTACTTTGGCATCCTACAACAAGGTTCAGCACAAAGTAAAAAGAGGATTTGCATCAGAGCAGTGAGACAAAAATCTAACTTCAGGGTAGAAGCAGAAAAAGCAATCCACTTCTATAAAGTGACTTCAAAGTGACATTTTGTTTTCTGTAGAAAATCCAGGTTTGAAACAGTTAAAGTATGCATTTTACACCAATTTCATTCTTGGGGCAGACCCAGTCATCTTTTATGTGAACTAGTACATAATCATAATCTGAGTCATATGACAAGCAAATTGAGCTTCACACCATTTAGTGGAGAGTTTTTCCAACACAGAGCAAAAAAACCTGCTTTAACCAAACTATAAACACAGGGACTAGTTACATCAAAGATTAACACCAGTGTGCTAAAGTGAAAAAGAATCATTACCAATTCATTCATTATCTAGTAAACACACAGATAAAAATATCTTCACTTGATCATGATAATCTATTAACGCAACAGAGATGAACAGTTACCCACATCATAAAACATTTTAAGTGCTCAGTCTTTGTGCAATTATGATAGAGAAGTATAAGGCTATATATTCCAATTGCTTGTTAATGTCTATTATCCTCATGATTTAGAGAGCAAAAAGAAACCTTTGTTAGTCAGTGTGCAGTGCAAATATATGTTAAGTTTTAAATCAAACTAATGTTACTTACCTTGAAAGTGGCCTTTTTGCCAGTTATTTAAATAGCAAATAATCAATCTACCAATACTTTCCGAGATAACAATAATGAAAAACATCTCTGGACAGATACTAAAAAGCTAGATCTTCTGTCAGTCACATGGTCAGAATGAGGTTTAGGCAACAAATTCTAGAAATCACAGCAAAACTGAATTGATTTGAAATGAGAATACATGAACACAAAGATAGGACAGAGAAACAGGTAACACAAAACTTCTCTTGCATTCATTTTTCACCCGTGACTGGTGTAATATGAATCTGAGTGTAAAAATGAGGAAACTAATAAAAACATGAAGTACAAAACCTATGGGATAAAAACTTCTTTAACATGCTGATGAATCTGTCTTTAAGTAACATCAGAATTCAAATGCGCATAATTTTTCAATCTGGCCTTCAAGTTTTGTTTCTTTTTTTTTGGAAAGAATGCTTCCACATTGAAATACCTAAAGGTTGGCTGTACAGTTATAAAATATTTGTGCAACTTTACTACAACCTGTCCAATAGGGGGCAATCTTCCCCTTGCACAATTTGAGTGGCAATAACACGGCTTGCCACTCAAATTATGCACCGTCATAATAAATTACTGGATATGATTTCTCTAACTAATATTCTGAGGTTAAACAAGTGGTGTTAAATCATGTGTTGCCATGATCTAAAGGTTTATAGATGTTGTTTTCACAGCAGAACAACACAAGCTGTTACACACATTTTCAATCATTAATAAATGATTAAAATTTGTTGTACTGAAAAAAAAATAGTTTTAACCATCTTAAGGGTTTTTTGGTTCACCATGGTAACGTTTTAAAAATAAAGCTAATGAGAGCTGGGAGTTGCAGCTGATGGCTCTGGAAAGAATCCAGTGAATTGACCCTTATTTCGAATTATTTGTCAAACAGCATACTTGGCTCATGATAGCACTTAATGCAAACTTGCTGCATTGCTGGTGCCATAAAACAAACAGTAATTGGACCAATGACAGGTATGTAATAATATATTGCCACATATGTAATAATCAATAGAAACACTGATAACTAATTTCAGTATCAATGTATACATAAATAGAACAGTTTCAGGTCCCAGTAACAAGACAGTGACTGCTTTGTCCTTTCTACCAATCCAATGCAAGTGTGTTCATCATTTACTATGGATTTCAATTAACCTTTAAGATCAGGACAAATGTGTATCATGACTGTCATGCATCCAGTTTGAACAGTAAACTAAGAATATTATGAGACCCGAAACCAATGAAAATGACAGGTGCTCAGAGGGGAGAAAGAAAGGTGCCAGGCACTCAGGAGCTCAGCATGCAGGGTGGATAGCAGCAGCAACAGCAGCAGCAGCAGCAGCAGCAGCAGCAGCGATGGCAGCCCATCAGTACACGGGCACATTAAAGTATTCATGACGTGGCTGGGGGAGAGAAATGCATACAACTTAGAGAACACAAGAACATTGCGTCATACCAGCCACCACATTCAGACACATTCTCAGGGCATGCAGACACTGGGCAGCAGGCAGAAAGCATCACTCAGTGAGAAGAAACTCTCATCGCTGTGTACCTATTCAGTATTTAAGAATTAATGCGATATTTTGAGAAATATGCTTCTTCCCTTTCTATTCAATTATCCAACTGGTGAAACATTTCTAAAATTTATAAATGTATAAACTATTGGAAACAGTTTCAACAGAACCCTGCTTTATTTTTGTCTTGTCTATGTAATATGGTCCAAGTGTCATCTATCCAAGACTGCAAAAAATGGGATCTCATAAAACATTTGGGGGTCTGGATGGTGTGAATGAAACTTTACACTAAGATGAGAAACAAAGACAAACAGACACACTGCGCTTTCAACACAAACTTGTACATAGTCAGCTGTAGAGAGACAGTAACTACTGACAGGGAACCAACAATGATGCCAAAACACTTTTTTGACCACCACAAATCGAGCTACTACTTGTGACTATGGGGCTGTAATAGTACAGATGACCTAAATCCACACACTATATACACAGAGCATTCACCTCAGCAGGCCTAATTCTGGAAAAGACCAGAGGACTCAGAGGCCGTATTTGGAACCTTCACACCTATGAGGCAAGCATTTTTAGATGGACAAAAATAAACAGAATAATCCAATACTAATTAACTTGAATAAAGTCTGAGTTTCATGGGAATCTACACATCTACAGTATATGCTCAGAGACCAGGGGATTACCAGCGCACCACCACAATAACAGCGACCTCTTCACTGGGACATCTCTGCTCAATTTATCGCTAATGCCTCACATGTAGGGTTGAGCTGAGGTGGAAATCTTCAGGGGCATCATTATCCCAAAAGAGGATCTACTTGCTGGCACCAAACTACTGGCCAGCTCCTGAGAAATGTTTCATTAAAGGCTTATTAAAATACCTTAGACTAAAATCCCAAGTAATATGTTTTCCATGTAATCAGTAAAATATGCACTTACTAATGCTTTAAATGACAATACCCTGGTTCCAAATGTACCTCAACTCAAGTCCTGCATTAATTTGACCAAGCAGTTTTTATATCCACAAACTTGTACATACACGATGTTGATACTTTATAAACCATATTGATAATGTTTGGATTTTCTTCTTTTTCCTTTTGTCAGGATTTTTTTTTTTCTGATCAATTAATCATTTGTTCACAAGGACATTTTGTGTCACCACTGGCCACCCAGTGTTACAAGTAGGACTACACTGAACAGAAATGGTTTTAGCAAGTAGTTTTTCCACGTGTAGCAATAAGAGGACTTGAATTTGATCTGATTACTTGTGAGCCATCTGGAAGACTTATGTCTTCAGTAGGAACCAATTGGCTTGGGGCTGGGAACCACAGACAGGCTGGGAAAGTCAGAGATTCTGCTACAAGTGGATTTTTATTGAGAACAAATAATCGGGATAGAATTATCCTTTAATTGCTTGTTATGTAGAAGATGAAAGTTTGTGTTAAAGGGCACCGTGTACAAAGACCTGTGGAATCAATATAAGTACCAGCAAATGTGAAATACTGTTATAATACAGTGTTATTGTTCAGAATGGTTTTCACCACTTAATTAAACAATATATCATTAATCTGAGCCTTTCCATTCAGTGCTGTTAGTAAAACAAGCTAGTCATCAAACAGGCAGCATAACTTTTACACTTTCATCAAATTAAAAGTACAAGTTTCAGTCAGTTTTCAAAAACATGCAAACTGCATCAACGATAAAAAAGAAGAATCTTGCAAAATGTGCTACAATAATGTAAACACATTTAATTTATAATGTATCTTCAAGTATTATGCCACCTGTTAGTGAAAACTGAGTGCATTCAGACATGTTCTAAACCTTCAAGTTTGAGTTCATGCCTGTTATGAACTTTATATTGTGTCATGTATTTTTTACTCAGATGTACATGCAGATAAAAGTTCACATCACACTGAACTGGACACCCATGCTAGCTGACTACCCAAGTCTTGTAATTACCAGTTGCCTGGATGGAGGCACGGATGGAACCTAAGTCCATTACAAGAGCTCCTCATTTGGCAAACTTCCCCAGTCTTCACTCTGACTCTATAAATACAGAATTGAGCCAATCAGAAACAGATTTCTTTCTCCCTTACAGGGTAAACTTGGCTCTTGTGAAGTTCTGACCAATTTATTCAAAAGTCAGAATATCTTCATCTTCAGCTGCTTTATCCATTTCCTGGTGGTGGAAGTCAAAATATAAATGATTTTGAAAAACTCTTCATCCTCAAACACTTAAAAGGAAAAAGGCATCCTTTTTCGTAAGCCCTTTGGGATCACTTAACAGTATGTTCCCTACAGTAACGGTGCTGCTGACTGTGAATCAGTGAGCAGTTTCTCAGTATGTTCTTGAGGATTACAGATTTACAGACAACTAATCGTTATGATCCACAATCAGCTTTTCTTGTTGGCCATTTCCTCAGTTTAGGGAACTTTGCTTTTCTACATGGCTAACATGAGTGAATGCTGTTTTGCTTGAATTGTGTCTTGTTTGTAGCTTCATGTAGCAATATCAAAAACATGATGAAAGACTTAAATCAAAACCATGATGGACATAATGAGGATACCATTATTTCTTTATCCTCAGACTTTTTGTGTGGCTTTCCAAGAACCAATAAAAGGGATAGTGCAGTAAGTTATTGTACAGTAATCGCAGTAGGTTAAAAACCGATTTCCCCCAAGCAGCTGAAGAGCAGTTACCAGTTTGTGCTTTACAGTTACACAGCTATATTAGTGATGGACTCATGACATAAAAGATAAAAGGTGTGTGCCCCTGACATTTGAAATATTGCTGTTGCTGGTACGTTGTTTCCCTTGGCTTTAGCGTTGGGGGGGGTGAACCTACACAATATCTAAGGGTACCAATCTAACACTTTCAAGGGTTATTTGGGTTTTAACAAACAGTACCTGAAAACAGACGCATCTGAAAGTCTATATTCTGTAAATCACAACAGTAAAAGAGAGAAATAAATGAGCTGAAATAAAAAAAAAAGCAAAACCAACTGAGTACTGAGAATATTCACACAGTTTTATAGACATTAGTGAAGCATGACTAAATATAAACAAGACGTAACAAAGCAATGTAAACCATCTTAGGTTACATCTCTTCTGTTACATTTACTCCTGCTGCTATGAAGTTTTCAAGCACCTAAAACTGAGACTTCTGAAAAGAGTGCTCGACTGAGGGTTGTGTTCAAGATTTGATGGGCAGAAACAAAGACCTCTGCAAACAATGATGTAGACATCCACATTCACTCACTAATTGGGAGGAATAGGGAATAAAAAATAATGCATTACAAGCATTATTGATCTTGTCTTTTCAAGGAGCTGTCATGGAGATACATTTTAGACAGTGCAGGACAACCTTTTTTTCTAGTATGTCTGCAACAGCATATTGACCTGCTAACACCCATATACTAAGCTACTGTCCAATATAAAACACAAACACAATGTTTTTGCCACGTTATGTATTCAATATTAAAACCTGCCTTCACTATATAATCCCCTGACAACACTGACAGTATTTCAACAGCTGTTCGTTTTGATGGAAGTCATGCATTTTTTAATCACTAAAGAATAAATATATGTGAAACGTAAATGGATTTAAAAGCCTGAAAAGCTGTCATGGAGATAAAGTTAGCATTTTTAGGCTAAAACTGCATTACTGCTCCTCGTTCATGCAGTTGCTTTAACAGAGATGTTGCTGATGAGGAGCTAAAGGGCTTGTCTAGATAGCAGCTGGTTTTGTTTTAAAATTAAAAGGTTTTAGTTTTTAGGCTAAGCCTCAGTTGAATCACTTTGAAAAGTATTAAAAAGATGTAATTCTGTATTTATATATTCATTTATTTCTGCATTTCAAGATATATTCAATTTTGCTATTATTTTTGGGACAAATCCCAACATTTTTTTAAAGGACAGTACTGCCCCTGACTATTGACTGTGCTGACTGGGAGGCAGAAAAAGCAAATTCAGCACCTGAAATAAATATGAATTAGTCTCTCAACTGTGGATGTGTTATACATACATATATATGGTTATACATCAAATGTTGAGAAAAAGAAGTAAAGTCTGCACACCAGCCACAGCTCCAGAGAATAAATTTATTATCCCCAAAGGAAGGGGCTTCTGACCTGAAACATTACTATTTGGTGATAATAAATTTATTCTCTGGAGCTGTGGCTGGTGTGCAGACTTTACTTCTTTTTCTCATGTTTTCCCTTTTTTGTCTGGCACCCAGCATTGAGATTTTGGGATGTGCGTGCTTTTTGTTGTTTTTTATACATCAAATGTTGACATTTTTTTTTCGTTTCTGCTGTCAGTTAATTGAACACGTATTAAACAGGGACTGAAACACTGTCCACACAATTTAAATTTCACGATGCAGCTGCAGCTCAGAATGGTGGGACTTTTGTAGACTGACTAACTTTTGACTGACTGACTTTTGTAGTAACTAGAGGTGTAGTTCTAAGCTCCTTACTGATATCCATCCATGGTCAAATCATCTACCAACAATCGCTGCTGTTACAGTCCAGCCAAAAATGTCACTCAACAGGCACCCTGGAAAAGCAACTTCCTAAGTGTCAGTCAAGGCAGCATATTTCTGTAAAAGTACATGAATAAATTCATGGAAAAATGCAGAAATAAATATATAAATAACTATAATAACTAATGACTATATATACACATGTAGTTATATATAACTCTCTCTATATATAAAACTGGATATATAGAGTTATATATAACTCTCTTTATATATTATTTTCCCTATTCGTTTTTACTTATTTATCTATACTTTCTTAGTTGCTTGTGAATTTTGTGCAGTAGTGCACTGTAGTAGTTTCAAATATTTGTTTCCCTCCTAATATTTGAATTTCCCTTCGGGGATTAATAAAGTATCTATCTATCTAATATTCATTCCTTGATTCCATCTAACTTTGATTTTTTTGCCCATAGAGAGGAGAGGACTGATCAAGTGTCAGCAAAAAGATGTTATTATTATTACATATTTTTATTTCATTTAATGCCTTACCTCCTGCAGCAGATCAGCCTGCTCAATGGCCTTTAACACATTCTTTTTAGATGTCTCCTGAGCCTCCCCACCCAGCACAAATTCATCCAGAATGAAGTAGGCCTTCTCGAAGTTAAAAATTATGTCCAGCTCACAAACCTATTGATGAGG
Source organism: Remorina albescens (assembly GCA_034769265.1). NCBI lineage: Eukaryota > Metazoa > Chordata > Actinopteri > Carangiformes > Echeneidae > Remorina > Remorina albescens. The sequence goes on from CM068489.1 coordinate 12,525,747, forward strand.
AAATAAAAAATACTGATAACAAATCTACAATTTTTAAGTTTAGGTTCAACATGTGGCAAACACAAGATTACAATGGCATGAATACACAACAAATATATTGACAGCAGAAACGCACACTGCCAAAGTATTTATCCAGCAGCTCCACATATCTGTGGATAATCTCCAGTGTGATGAGCTCATTGTCCTGGTCCTCTATGGCACAGCAAAAGTACAAGCTGGCATATCTGCAACAGAACAAGCAAGCCATGTTTAAGTAGACAATCCAAAAAGAAATAAATAATTTGAATAATAACAATAACTACATCTAAAAAAGCACCTTTCACTGGGAAAACCAGAATGTCAACCTGACAAAGCAAATAGCCAAAGAAGAGCTGACTGTATGGACAGATCTCAAAGATAAATAAACTTTCTCTCATCACAGTGCTGAGAGAGCAATTTTCTTTAATCATCACTGACTGCTGTTTACTGAAGCTGACTGCAGAAGGCTGTATCAGTTAAGCCTGGTTCTGCCATGGTTCCTTATCCCTGATAATCTGACACATTCTTTTACCATGTGATGATTGGCTAATAAAGAAGCTGGTCAGTTGATCCTTTCCTACCAGCAGGAGAGCACAATGGACTAAGCACTAGATTCTAGAAAGACCAGCATAAAGGAGCAATTCTAAAACAGTACTAGTCAAGAACTTGTTGGTATTATTGATTTTCTTGATTTGATTTGCTTCATGGTTAGCTGAAAAAAGTTCCATGGTTCCCCCAATCGTTGTCTGGGATTTGTGCAAGTAACGCTAGGAACAGCAAGGCTCAGCAAAACAATGACTTCAGTTGTCTGTGGCACAGACAAGTGACACAGCAGTTTTACTGTAGCTGATTCAAGCTGTAGCAGACATAGCAACAAGAAATATATATGTAACTCTCCGTAGAGGAAGTAAATAAAAGAGGTTTTTTTTATGGGCAGGATTTCCATAGAACACTTTTTCATGTCATAAATATCGGGACTCAATACATTTACATTCTGAACAATTTTCTGATGTTTTACTGCAACAAAGATTGGTCATTTCACTGAAAAATGATCATCAGATTAGAAGCAAAAGCAATCAGAACAATACTCTTTCATGTTACAGTCATAATGCGTCTATCTCATTGATTATACTCCTTAATTCTCCCACATGAGCCATGTCTAAGAATTACAGGTCTATTAATTTGCCTGGAAGTGTGAAACACTATTCTGTGAATATTCAACATTCAATATTCAAGTTTTCCAGAGACAAACAGTTGGGATATGGTGTCACTTTCCCCTCCTGAGACAATGGACAGCTGGTCAATGGTAGCATCTTCCTGTGTATAATATGTTAGAACAAGAAAGAGATAGCTATAGCATAGTTAAAGCCCCTTAAATTGGTGCAGAGTGACTGAATACAATCTGAGATAAGAATCAGATGATGTAAGCTTGTTAGTTAAGATCACAATTTTAAACATCCAAATTTTAAAAATCCCCCCCATGAGAGGCATATAAGGGGGGAATTTGCCCTCATTTTGAAAAATGAATTTCAGCGCAGGCCATGCAGTCCCATTTCTACACACCTTTTATATACAATCTTGAGGTCCCGCCACTCCAGAAAGCTGCACATTTTGGGCTTTCGTGCCAGCACAGTCTGCACTAGCTCTCGGGTGATTTTCTTTTTCTCCTTATCAGACAAAGGTACATACCATTTTTGAAGCCTGAGCTTGCCTTGTCGACTGAATAGAAGCATGAACTGCATCTGAAATGAAAAAAGGAGGAAAAAAACAAAGATATGAAACACAATGAAAGATGAGGGAAAGAGTGGGTGCTTAGAGACAGCTGCAAAAATGTTCAAAAAGCATTCCAAAGAGCACGTCCACCCACTTTTCATGTAATGCCAGATGTAGGAATTAATAATCAGGACGATTCTGATCAGTTTGTATTACTGTAGAAAATACATGGGACATTACCAAAATGCAAGACGATTCAAATTTATTTTAGTCAACCAAATTCAATATTTTTCCAATCATGTAATAGTTTACTGTATAGTTTGAGCAGCACATTCATGAGGATCAAAATGTTCTGTTTTCATTATAGTTGTTGGGTGTTGATTTAACTGTGTGATTATTTTGGATTCTGACGTTGGTGGTGTTATTGCACTGTACTGCGTTATTCAGACGGGTGTTTCAGTAGTTTAGCTAACAATAATTGATATAAGTGGTGTACTAAAGGCACCCGTCCTCGTAATACAACTCAACATCACCACAGATTGCAACACCCAAAATGAGCCCGTAGGTGAACCAACACCCATTTTAAAACAACAACAGCAGAGTCTAGATGTCTGAGACAGCTAAGAAGGCAGTTAGTTGTGAACCTGTGAATGTGTTGTCTGCTGTCAGGTATTAAAGATAAACAGAGAGCCATTTTACTTCAGGCCAGAGTCATCCTACACGCGTGGCAACATACGGGACGTCTTAAAATGAACATTAGCAAACATGACAAACATTCATGTCATTGACTAACTGCAGACAGTTAAGAGCCAGCACTTGACTTCGTTGATCATCTCGTCTTTACCGTTACCAACACAACACAGCGGAAGTACCGTTAACACCGCTAAGTCTACAGTTTACAACGAGCCCGTTCAACCGCCGACTAGGCGAAAAACGACATAGGACCACATGTGTACAGATATTTTTGGGGTAAAAGGTGAAATAATATATTGTAAAAACTACTTACCATGAACAACAACACAGCAGGGCTGTCTGAAGAAGCGAGCCGCCCAGCTCCACCCTGTAACGGGACCAGCTGGCTTCAAACACCCTGATTGGTCAGCGACAGTCTCGTGGCGTTGTTCATTGGCTGACGTGTTTTCGATCGTCCCATCGAAGCACTGGCTCCAAAGCTCGCCAGTGATTGACTGACAGAGACATCAATCAAATCTCAAGCAGCCAACTGGTCCCGCCCCTCTAAATGTCATCAACAGACGCAACAGCTGAATATTTGTGTGTCCGCTGTGTCCGAAACCACCCCTTAATCACTATAGAGTGCACTGTATAGTGAGCGCGTAGTTTTGTAGTGGTGTCCGAATGTTTTGCGACAAAATGTACTCAAAGTATCCCACAATGCATTGTAAAAGTAGGGAATAGCCGACGGTCACTAACCCAAGCATGATGCGTTGAGCTCGCGGCAAAAATGGCGATTCCAGCAGAACAGAATATTTTATAGCACATTTCAAAAACTAGGCAATTAAACGTACTATTTACATGAATATAAAGAGCATTAACATTGTGCAAAACACAGTATAATCAGACATTTAAGTAACGTTAGATTACAATTAAAAACTGTTACCTAAGAGCCAAGAGAATATAAAATAAAAATATAATAAAAGAAGACCAAATACGAGAATAAGAATTACAGTGCAGTGCAAGATTATCAAAAGCCTTTAACAAAATGCAGTGATAAACAGAAAAGTTTTTTTTCTGTCTTTAGCCGTGAGCTGGGTACGTTTTAATTGGGCGACAGCGATGACGCAATTAACGGCGCCAAAAGTAGTGTCCGAAAGCGATTGTTCATTTTGTGAATGAGTTCACTATATAGTCTACTACATTCATCTCCCTATATAGGCAGTAGGGAGTAGGGAGTGAGGGGGTGGTTTCGGACACAACCTTACTCTTCGATTTCTCTCCTGTGTGTGAGAGTTGGAAATTGTGCAGTTCTGCCATTAAATTTCTATTATTGCTCATAATTTTAAGGACGCAATTTAAACCATCAACGTACAATATTCACCAAAGGACTATGCTGTTTGTCAAATCAAATCTAAAGGCTGACTTGAGAATATTTAGGACAAACTTGTGTATAAACAAATTAAAATAAGTGCAGATCCTGAGACCTAGAGGCCTCGAATCTCCTGATGAAGATATTCTACCTGTATCTAGACAAAAACTGTCATGTAGAGTCAAATTTTCAGGGCAAAAAAATACACATGGAGCTCAACAGAAAGCATGTATATGGTTTATTTTACATGGCCTAAACAAATTCTTCCTTCTGTGGAATTAAGTGTTTATATTTCCAATGTTCATATTTGTGCATGACATTTTATCAGAAATGTTTAGTTTAATCCCAAAAAGTATTTGCACGCGCAGTCACCCACTCACTCACTCATTATCCAGAATCATAAGGAATCTGATTCTTGTTTTATTGGGAGAAGTACTGACCAAAGGTGCGGTGCAGAGGCACAGAGGAGGTGTCTTCCAATAGAGTATTAGATGAGGCCATCACAGGCCTGTGGATTACAGTAATCCTATCCAGTAGCACTGGTTATCACATACATTGCATTCCTGCACAAGTGAAGAGGAAGATGGAGGTCAAGGCACGTTGTGCTACCATACTCTTACTCCTGCTTATATTTAATGGTAAGTCCCAGTGCACTTGTATGAGGGATGTTATCAACTCCAAATTTGCATAGCATTAAAAAAAAAAAAGCACTATACAAACTCTTCTGCTTTGGTTAATGTGTCTTTCTAACCACAGGATACAGAGACTTTGCTGCAATTAAATTTGTTGAGTTGATTTACTGTATTTGACATAAAAAGTAAATTGTCCTTTATGTTTAATTTTTTTTATATGTTAATTACAACTAAACAATTCATACATCTATTCTCATGTTGACGTTTTTTTTATGTTCTTTATTTAACGTTTGGCTGAAGAGTTGTCCCTGTTAATTTTACCATCTGCTTTTCTGACATCCATCCGCTGTTGTGGCGTAGCCTTGATTGCTGTCCACTCACAGGAGGTAATTATTAATAAACCACCTGAAATGAGTCTAAAACGTCATCACAACTGTTTCTGGCAGCAAAGTCTGGATTCATTCTTTGCCCTGTGTCCTTCAGGAGGAAGAGGTTGTTCAGGAGGAGGAACTGCAGGAGGAAGACCAGGAAACGATCGAGACATGGACACAAAACATTAAAGCCTGCACCTGTGACTGTGAATCTGCTGATTCACCCACACGCAGCCCTGCTGTCATCCCACCTGTCCCGTCCACCACACTGCCATCGCCACCTCAGGGTTACACAATGAACTGCATGCCAGGTGAGTAGTCAGACTCCACAACTGTCACCTGATATGGATTCACATGTAGTTCCCTGTATGTCTCTTGAGTTTTGAAAAGTGTTACATTATACGAAGGACAATGGCAAGGTTGAGAACGTCACACATGAAGAGCAAGCAGCAGTGTATCCTGCAGATTTTTTGGGCATCTGTCGGCACACAGAGTGGACCAGATGGCCTGATAGATCACACAGCTGATGGTAGCTAGTCATGTCCTTTTATGCACCCAGCCAAATCTTAGTTCTCCCTCTTTGTAGTGATACACAGTCTGCGTCTTGTATGATTGGGACATTTTTCTAACCATGCTCACTTTAAATGAAAAAGGCCTGAAATGGTTGTAGCGATGATTACAGCTTGAGTTTAAGGCCTAGAATGTCAAATGCAGTTAGATAATCTGCCTGGGAAGGAATTAGGGAGCCCAAAATAGGGTGTGTCCTTTACCTAATGGCACAATGCTGAGCAAAGCAGCAAACATCAGACAATGTCCTTGTCATGCTTTTCACCTTCTCATGGAAGCCTTCACAATACAAGGCCTTACTGTAAGCCAGGACACTACTGGAACATGAGTAGATGTTCTCATGTTATGTGAGGCTTTATATTCTGCATTAAATCTGCCTTTGCACTTCAAAATTCCACAGAATGCCCCTATCACAGAGCTCTGGGCTTTGAATCTGGATCTGTGACATCAGACCAGATCAGCTGCTCCAATCAGGATCAGTACAGTGGCTGGTACTCCTCCTGGATTCCCAACAAAGCTCGTCTTAACAACCAAGGCTTTGGGTGAGTCCAGTCATCAGGTAGCAGTGGGACCAAATTGCAGCACCAAAACAGACAAGCTGAGTTTTTTTGTTGTTGTTGTTGTTGTTGTTGTTGTTGTTGTTTTTTTTTTTTTTTTAGAAGACACAGCAGAGCAGGTAAAACAAGCCATAGTTCAGTTTAGGAAACAGTATTGTTCAGGGGAAAGTTGGACATCTAATAAGGGAAATAACAGATCCAGAACTGAGTAAGCAATCAGTCAGGGCAGACAGAACAGCAAGAGATAAGCAGATATGTAGTTAGAGGGAGAAAGTCAAAATCCAAGGGGGAAAACACAGCCACGGGCCAACACAACAACAACAAAACCTCAGGGTCAGGAACCAAAGCTGGTTAGATCATTCTGGGGTCAAGACAAAGATGCCGGGTCAGGAATAGATTGTGTCAACAACAGAAAATCATACAGCGGTTGCAGGCTAATTCAACGCCCCACCTCGCCCAAAGTATACCCCCATAGTCCAGTTACAGAGGACCTCATTTTGACAAGCATGGTGAGCAAAAATCTTTCTCTTGAGTTCTTGATCAAACTATCTTACAAAAGTGCTTCAGATTGCTAGGTCAAGGTTTTTGTTGTCATTTCTGATGTTTTGAAGCTAAAATATTCATTATCTTATTTAGTGATATTGTTAACATTGTTAAAAAAGCATACCCTGGGAGTACAAACTGGGTTTAAGGGAAGGGTTATTTGTGTAGTTAGGATAGTTTGACCAGTAATTTATCAAAAAATCCAGTTCAAGCTCACCATGCTTGTCAAAATGACAGCATGAAAAGAGCAAAATGATTTTTGACTTGTTCATATGCAACTTATAGAGAATTTTTAAAATAGTGCCCTCTGTAAATTTGAGGGCAAGTATAATCTGGACTAGATAGATAGAGTTTGGACTAGCCCAAAGTTTATAATGAGTATGTTCAGGGCTAGCCCAGTTTATGCCTTGGGGTATACTTTGGGTATAAACTGGGCTAGATCAGAATACATTATAAAATAGGCTAGCCTTCTTTAACCTTGGGCAGGGGGTATACTTTGGCCTGTTACACCAGGGTATAAATTGGGCTAGCCCAGACTAAACTGGGGTACAAACTAGGCTAGCCCTCTTTAGCCCTGGGTGGGGGTATACTTTGGGCTGTCTTGCAAGGAAGCCAAAGATAAATCTTGCATGACTGAGTGAAATGAGTGAATTGTTATGGCTAGATGCGCAGATCCCAGAGCAGAGAGAGAGTACCAAACAAAACACAACCAAAAAAAAATCACTGCAACGGCAGGAGTATAAGGCTTAACCAAAGGTAGTCCAAGAGGATCTGGAGAGGCAGAGGGTGTAGAGTCACAACAGCAGCAACGAAGTAACCAAACAGAGCTGAACAGGGCACGTACGGGAACACAAGGAACACTCTGGCACAGAGTGGCAAGAGAGCAGAGAATAAATGGGGACACTAATGAGGGAGAATTGATACAGGTGTGCCCCATCAGCTGCTGCAGCAGGGTGAGGCCACGCCCCCTGTGATCTCAGGTAAACACTGGCACACAACTCCGATACTTCTCCACTTCACCCAAAACTCTGACTGACTCACTGTGAATATAATGCAACATATTTGACCATGTTTCTTTAATATATGTTTGTTAGGTGTGCATGGCTGTCCAAGTTCAATGACCAGTACCAGTGGATCCAGATTGATCTGAAGGAGGAGGGGGTGGTGTCTGGTATCCTGACACAGGGACGCTGTGATGCTGATGAGTGGATCACTAAATATAGCGTCCAGTATCGTACTGTGGAGACTCTTAACTGGATTTACTACAAAGACCAGACCGGAAACAACCGGGTAAATACACAATGTAATCCTAAATTAGTATTCAAATATCTTCATGCAGCAAATGAAAAGCAATCATGACACTCTATTAATCTCACTTACATCCCATTGCACCGTTGTTAACAACAGTGGTACAAGGGAAGTTACCAAATGGCACTTGATTCTCTCCAAGATGCCAGTTTGCATGTAAGAAAAAGTAAGCAGGCATATCCTCACATGCAAATTGATTATTTTACCAAACAGAGGTGGACAGAAAACTACTGGGGTTAAAGTTTTCTGGTCAAATATGACTCCAAAACAAGTGAAAGTTAAGTCTGATTTTAACTCCAGTTTTATAAACAGTTTCTATGACAACATTTTTCTTGTGATTTTTCCACATTTACAGAAAGTCATGAGTCTGAACCAACCCTCTGTTGTGTGGCATTGCTGTTTTCTTCTTTTCTTAGTTCTTTTTTCGGTAAATATGAAGTTTGGCTGTTGTAAACACAGCAAACATAAAATGAAAGGATAGTCTGCCTTCTCTTTATCTGACATCGTTAGGACACTGCTAGGGTCAAACTGAGCTGTTCAAAAATGCAACATGATGGATGGTTTAGCAGTTGATTGATATTAATATCTGGTTTATTTCTTTAATATCGAACACTTTGGGGATCCATTGTGGCATAAATAGTTACAGTTGCTGACTGAAAAATTCCTGTGTGTCTGTGAGAGCGAAAAAACTGGTAATAACCCTGAAGCACTTAGTTGTCATTTCTCTCTCAAGTTTCACTGAATAATATCTCATAAAAAAGCAACACAACAGAGCTTACATTTAGCTGTTTTTGTAGAGCGACTTTAATTTTCACTTCAGTGAGAACAGAAATAATCCACGTTATTTCGTTTATTTTTATTTGGTTTCAAGAGGATTAGGAGTTTTTCCTGACTGTCCATGACCCTGCAGAGAGTATATACATATCCATGTTAGCAAAGACATCTAAATCTTTCAATGTGGTTTACTTTTGGCTCCTCAGGTTTTCTATGGGAACTCTGACCGTTCCTCTACGGTGCAGAACCTGCTGCGCCCTCCTATTGTGGCTCGTTACATCCGCCTGCTGCCGCTGGGCTGGCACACCCGCATTGCTATGAGGATGGAGCTGCTGATGTGCATGAACAAGTGCACCTGAAGTGGACTCAGCACACTTTTTCCTCACTGTCCATCCTCCCCCTGCCAACCTGCCACTTGCCAAAAGGGGGCATCAGTCCAGTTTTTGACGTCTGTCTTTCTCTGGCTCAAGGCTAGATAAGTCTGGGCAGGTGGGCCTGTTTGTCGTCCTAGGATGCCCTAATTTGTCTGTCTTAACATCTCTATAATGTCATGGTTACAATATATAATATAATTGGATCAAACACCTTTTGATTTGATTTTGGCTTCAATAAAGCTGCAGGAGTAAAATCACAAATAAAAATATTTGAAGCAGAACCAAACGCTAAAAAAAAAAAAAAGACTTTACAGGTTAAGTCAAATCAAATGAGCTTGTTTTATTTGAGATTTACTATTACATATGTAAACATGAATATTCTAAAATTATTAAGCATTCATTTGTGGGTTTATGTTCACATGTAAATGCTCTGTGGAAAAAAGCTGATAAACACTGACAATGCTACTAATTTGTGTCTGTAATAAAAGCACAAACTTAATACTTGATTCATTTGAAGAGCTGATCAACATATTCGGTTATAAATATTACCAAACAAATAGTCACACATCAGTATTAATATAATACACGGTGCTCCTTCAGCAAAACAACAATCCGAAGAGAGAAAATGTACTGTGTGAAGTATGGAATATCCACAGTCCTTACACATGCACAACACGCAAAACGATACGGCCATGTTTGGACTCGTGTTACCGTGGGGGCTCGTGGCTCCATGTTTCAGTCCTCACACACTGTGCACATGATGAACACGAACCGAGGAAGAATTTACAGCATCAGAGCGATATTGCTGAGCCACACAGTCTCTTCAAAGTGCAACATTAAAAAGTTTAGGATGTATTTCTGCTGAGCTACTTTCATGGCACTTTATCTCAAACAGAAAACAACGATACGGCACAGAGCTTCTGTTGCCAAAGTGGTTCCATTTCAACTTAAAGAACTCACAACAAGTGTCTCAGTACGTGCCCTCAGTTAAAAATACCCCAGTACAGTGATTCCAAACCTGGGGGTACATGTGGTGTGGGGGTGGGTGGGGGCTCTTCTACAGTTGCAAGGGGGCATACATAAAAAATTTGTCCATACATTGAATCAGCAATAACACAAAAAAATTCAGAAAAGCTATTGAATAAATAACCAATGAATAAAATAATGAAAAATCCAGAAAATGGTTGAAGCAGTGGTTCTCAAAGTTGGGTTTGGGGACCCCCAGGGGTCCTTTAGGGAGTTGCTGGTGTCCCTGGCAAAAAGAAAAATATCTCTTGTTTACTTTATTTCCATCCATATGTAATTTAGTGATCGGGTTGACTTTGGTCATGAATTTCAAACACATCTATGAGCAAAAATCTTGGGCTCTGTGGTCTGAGAAGTGGAAAAAAAAATTGAAGTTACTGGCTTCAAGAAATTGATAAGTTGAAAATATTAAACTTAAAACTTTGAAAATTTTTAAGAATAGCTAAATGTAATTGATTGCCAGTTGAAATAGAAGATGTATGGATGAAAGAGTTAAAATGGACATGTGCAGCATGGCTTTATGTGACAGGGTTGTAGGGCTACATCTGACAAAAAAGGTTGGGAACCACTGCACTGGTACTTTAAATGGCTTTTGTATTCCTCTAACTGCTGTAAGAAAGCTGATTGGTAACAATAATTAGTAAAACAAAAGAAAAAATTAAATAAAAATAACATTAATTATCTTTATAAACCAATACTTTACAGCAGTTTATAGAATATTTTGTATGTATTTGCACATTTTTCATTGACTATACAATTGAGACTACTTGGAAGTAGCAATAATTCAGTGATAAATGAGCAGGACTTCCTTAAATCCTAGTAGTGAGAGAAATTATCAGCAAAAATCACACATTTGACTACTTTTTTTTTTTTTTACTTTGCAATTATCTACAAAGTATTAAGGTTTCACTACTGCATGATTTTTCCCTAAGGCTGCTTCATTTTATGTACATAAACACATTTCAGAAAATACTTTTATCCTTCATTACTGCCAGAAGGATCTTCAGTGTAGTCTGCATAAGGAGTAGTTATCATGTTAGTTCTGATTTAAGTGATGGAGGTTTAGCCATTTAATTGTATGATATTTGCTTATAATATACTCTGGGGTGGGAAGTCATAGCAAATTGTTGCATGTTGCAAGTATGTTGAAAGGTAATTGCTGTCAAAAAATAATAAGTGTAGTGCTTAATTACCTCCCACAGAGGGCAGTGTAGGTTAGGCTTTCTATCAGTTTATGGCACAATAACAATAACAAAATAGAAAACAAAACAAAAAAACCCATCCCAGAAATATCTCACAAATAACAAAAATAGAAAAAAAAATAATAGACTGAAGCTTTTAAGATCGTCAGTGCCAACTCAGAAAAATTGCACTACAACTATAGTTTTAAGAACAAGAACTGCTTTGACTTGTAGCTGCACATTTGAGCATTTACAACCAGTATGACAGAGCACATCCAGAGGCGAGACAGCTCAGAGCGTTACAGTCCTGGGTGAGATGACACAAGTTACTGACATTACTGATAAAACTTTGTTTCGATTGCCTTAGATCTTAGATCTAGATAGTCTTAAGGAAATACTACACAATAAAATGTACAATATTTCTATGTAGAATAGAAACAAAAATACTTCCACTTAAAATCTACATTCTACCTATCCATTTATCTTTATTTATTATGCAATATATTTACTTTATAATAAAAATTATAATCAGAATTACATATTTAATAATATAAAGTCTATCAAACATGAAAGCTTTAAAAAAAATTGACATATAAAGGCTTTTGGCCTGTTTGCAAGCAGAGGTGAAAACTGAAGGTTTGTTATTTGTGTGTGTGTGTGTGTGTATTTACGGCAGGTGTGCTGTTGCAAAGAGAATGTGTAGGAGCAACATTTGGGAGCTAGTGTGTGGGGCGATGGAGATCACAGAGCCGTCTCTTTCAGGTCGTTGAGGTTTGGCATACGAGACCTGGAGGGGCGTCCGAAGCCGTGGCCATTTTGGCCTCCTTTGATGCTCATTTGTTCTGGGTACGGGTTGCCTTCAGTGCGGCCCAGAGCGGACGTATGCCAGGTAGACTCCAGCTGTCCGGGCAGCGGGTAGGCTGTCTGTCGGCTCTTCAGCTGGGGTGTACTGACCCCTGAGTGACCCCGGCTTTCTGCGAAACCTCCTTGAGCAGACGCCGTATTAGGCAGCGGCTGGTAGCGAATATCAGAGGCTGCGGCCTGGTTGGAGGATGAGGATGAAAGGTGCAGGAGCTTGCGCAGGGACTTAAGTGGCTGACTCTGAAAGGAAAATAACATATCATCCAAACATCACCTTTAAATGAAACAGTTCAAATCAATACGCATGAACAAAACACTTTTCACTTTCCCCTGAAACTCACTGGAGAGTGTGAATCAGACAATTTCTCTGGCGGCCAGTCCTTGTCCCTGTCTCGGTCTCTCTCTTGGTCCCGGTCCCTGCTCTTGTCACGGCTCCTGTGGCGACTGCTCTGGTGACCTGAAGACCTGGAGGACTTCTGGATAACTGTATCCACTCCGTCAGTAGGAACCTGCCATACAGTGAAAGTAAGTATCAATGGTTCACATGTACATACTCAATCTTATGACAGGCAACGTAAAGGACAACAAGAAACACACAGAATGTTTCTATGTGTAGTTTGAAGGTGAAATTATTCCCTGTTTCATTTTGAAATGTCAGTCTGTCTGCTCAGTTGTTCTGTGTCTCCTAATGTTCCTGTTTCTCTTTCCCAGTCTACTTGTCTATTTTGGATAACCTGGTTTTGGATTCCTGCTGGCCTGCACCACTTAGTCTGCCTACTCATCACCCATCTGCCTATAATCCAGTTTATTCATTTATTCAAATATCTTTTTATTTACACCAATCTGCCTGCCTTTGTGTCTGTGCGCGGCATCTCACTGTACTACACAGAGAAAGAAGCTTTCATACAGTTTTTGTGTGTTTCATGTCATTGTTTTCATGATGTTATTTACCACTGACAGTCTTAAGTTATTTTTGATAATAGGCAGTGCAGTCAAATCATAAAATTAAACAATAGGACATGCAGCTGGAGCCAGAACAATTGCTGATCTGAGGAAGAGAAGAGACGCCTGATTTTGCTTACAAATGAAGCTTTCCATGAGAGAGGTTTCAAGTTATCTTCTCTTCATCGCACCAACTATGAGTCTCACTGCCTGATTCCTCCTGGCCAGATTGTGTTTATTTGTGCTCTGTCATCAGCAGTAACCCCTACTCCGTATCTGAACAAACTGTCACATATAAATAGAAATGTGAGGGGAAGAAAGAATTTCAAACACCTGTTTCATGGTGAACTATTACTGTGACTGTAGCAGCAGCCAGTTTCACATGTCAAATCTGGTTTCTATTACATTTAACACCTCTTTTGGTTCCTCCTACCTCTTGGACTGACCAAGTCAATGGGTTTAGATGCACTTTGAGGGCCAGAGAAGTTGGATCAAAAGCTTCTGTGAGATGTCAGTGAGCAGTAAAGCTTCATGTGAGTGTAAACAGAGTCCTAAAATCTCATGTGTTTAAAGGAAAGCATGCATGCTCTTGCTGATCCTCAGCTCATGACTATAGAGATACTGTTAGGGTTATGGCTGAAATCAGTGGCAATTGATCAGAATCTGGATGGCTGGAATGAACACAGCTCCATTAATTTTACTGGAAAAATTAAGAATCTGAAGAGTCCTGCTCTTAAAGAGATAAAACTGGCAATGAATGATACCATTTCAACTGCTTCATTTTTAATATTTAAGTTTTTCTGATATCTACCCCGCCTCAATGGATCTGGTTGGTTTATGTCAGCAATTCATTGTTAACATGAATCAACCAAGGCACATTATTCCTATAAAAGGTTGAAATAAAAGCAAAAATAATGCTACTAATGCATGCAACATCAGATGAATGACATTGAGTTGGGAGATGAATAGGAGAGTGTAAAAAGGCATGTACCATGGGAGAGGACATTACAGGGAGGACTCTCACAGAGGAACTATGCTTTATGTTATTCTTTGGGCTAAACAGAGGGAAAAGACATTTCTTGATGACAGGAGGCCTTCCATCAGGGACTTCCATCTGTAATATAGAGGCACATGACTGGTGGCACAGGGAAATATGAGCACATAACAAAAATATCTTCGTAAAGGTGTTAACATGACAGCAAAAACCATTTGAAAAGCAGAAGAAGATAAAGCATGTAGCGAAGATAGCTCTCCAAACGAGGTGTTGTATGAATGACACAGCGACGTTCTTCTTCAGAATCAGTTGACATGCAACTCACCATTTGAGACTTTTTCTTTTTCTTTTTTATTACTCTGAAGAAACCCTGCTTCTCCTTTTCTTTGGATGGCTCAGAGGGGTTCAACACAACAGTATCTGGACCAGTCCTGAAAATAACACAAAGGGCATAATATCCGGGCTAAAAATGTACAATATCTTTCGCACTTGACAACTTCTGTCACAGCTGCCATATCAGGTGACCAGTGTAAAACCAATAAATTGTTTCACAGTAGCAAGAGACAATAAATAAATTGGTGCTGTCGAGGTAAACTAAGTTAGAGAACACAATATTTTTTTAGTGTAGGAAGAAATAATTACCAGGGGTCAAAAGCTGGCTGACGTTTGGAGTGGTTCGTCAAACTGCTGCCGTCATTGGACAGGCCAGAGCCCCGACTCTGACCCCTGCTATCATGAAAGGAGTTGTCTGGTCGGGGGGAAGGGACTATTCAAAGGAACAACGGACATATTTATTTGCCTTTTGATATATAAAGGAAAATAATCACATTTCAGATGTCCAAAACATTGTCCAATATAATATTTGTGCCTAGATGATTCATTTTTCCCATGGGGAAAGAATATTGTGAGTTTTGGTCTGCAGGCTCTCAGAGTTCTCTGTTATTGAAAGTACTGCAGATTTTGACTAATTGATGGACTAATCTGAAAGCTTAGAAACATTTGTCATGAGGTTAAATACTTCCTGTAATGAAGTTTTGGGTTCTTGTAGGTAAAGTAAAATATAATCAGCATATAAATATTATTTGTGTTTTGACACAGTAGATATTGGTCTTCTGATGTACTGCGATTGCCAGTGGTTTGATGGATATTGCAAACAGTAAGGATGAGAGTGGACATTATCCTCTGGCTCCTCTATCCAGAGGGAAACTCTGTGATGTGATCCAATTAGTAATGACGCTATCCTTGGGTGAGTTATACAGTGCAGATAGCCAGTAGATACATGACTCCCCAGAGTCAAATTTGTGAAGGGTAGCAAAGAGGAAGGGCCAGTTAACTTTGTCAAGGCTTTTTCTGCATCGAGTGATACAACAGTTGCTTCTGTGTTGCTGCACTGGGATATGCTGATCAGATTTAAAAGCCTTCTGACATTGCTATTGGTCAACCTTTAATGAGTCCTGTTTGATCATTGTGAACTATCAATAAGATTATTTTCTCTAATCCAGGAGCAAGTGCCTTGGAGATCATTTTGATGATGATGTTGTCATTGATCAGTGACAGAGGGCAGGAGCTGGAAGCAAGTGTGGATCTATGTCTGGTTTTAGTAGCAATTTGATTGCGGCTGCATTCATTTGGGCTCTTACACCACTGTTGCTTTTATTTGAAACTATCCTAAAGAAAAGTGGTTCCAACATTGACAAAAAATGTTTTTTAATTCAGTGGAGAGGCCATCCAGACCTGGTGCCTGTCTAATGTTCTTAGCCAGGGGTGCATCTGAAATGTTCCTTTGCTCTGCAGTTATTTGAGGCAAGTTTAAGTTATAGAGAGTGGTGGAATGTCTTCTAGCTGTGGGTTGTCTGCTGAATGTAAGTTTTGGTTATAGGTATAGAACCTATGATTGATTTCATATCCAGAGTATGCTCAAAGATCACTGGTGCCTAGCTTAATGATCTACTGTAAGTTCTCTTTGGAAAACGCGAGTGGTCCAGAAAGCAAAGAGAATGCTATCTCTTCCTGATCATGTACTACTCATGCCCTCTGGTCGGCGTTATGTGCCGGCTCGAAAAACTAACCACTATGCAAATTCTTTATTCCTTCTGCCATTGGATTGCTAAATGTAAAAATGAATAACCAACCGTGAAGTGCTGACTGTTCTCTGAATTTCCTTTCAACTATGTTGTCACTGGCTGATGTTCATGCTGATGTGTTGTGTGCTTATGTGTAATATATCCTATTTATTATGGATGGGTTGAGTGTTGAAACAAATTGCCCGTTTTTATTGGGACTAATAAAGTACTCTGAATCTGAATACGATGATTATTACCCATTTACTCACCTCTGACAGTTAATTAAAAACCCAACAACTTCTATGAGCACTGCAACACTTTACCTGAGCACTATAGCACTTTATTGCACTGTATGTCTTTGGTCTTATTGTGTCTTTCTATCTTTTGTGCTAATTTTTATGTCTCCTGTGCCCTTGTTTTTATCTATAATGTTGTGTCTGTTGTACTTTTTGATGGCTTCCTACATCTTGCCGGAGGACTGCAGTTGAAAACTAGCCTCTGGCTAACACTGGCGCTTTTACTAAAATGTAATCAAAGTGCACTGTCCTCTCCAAATAAATAAATAAATAAATAAATAAAAATTATCTGTATTTGCTATTTGGATCCTGAATTGCTGTTGTGAGAGTTTTTCCATATTGCGCTGATGAAAAAAAGCCAATTCTTGAAAATGACTGATGCACTGGAGAGAAGAAAGTACATTCCCTCTTTGTCAAATTTTTGGTTCTCCAGCCAACACCAAATCCAAAAACATCCAAAAATTCCTAGATTACTTTAGCTGATCTTGATTGTTTTGCATGTACTGAGTTATGGGACTGATCTATCGGTAGATTTAGGACCATGTTAAAGTCACCTGCAACGATAGTTGTTGAGCTGGCTGATATGCCAGATAGTTGTAAAAAAGCAGTGTGAAAGAAGGCTGGATCATCATTAGCAGGCATACTGATACAGATTCACAGTTGTATATAATTTATATTAAAATATTATCCATGGACAAAGATGTATCAGCTTTCTAGGTCTGTTATTATACTGTTTCAAGTGAAGAGTAGTCGTTTGTGGACTCCTTTTTGTTAGCTGTTATACTGTAACATGATGAAAAAAAAATGGTTCAAATTCTCATCCGTGAGAGATTTTTCTTCTAATTTTAGTATATGGTTTTTTTTGTAGGAGGAATATGTCTGTTTTTCTCAACTGAAGGAAATTTCAGTCAAGAGCCTGATGCTCAAATCTGAATTGATAACTTCATCTTCGCAGTCCAGTGAAAGAGAAAAAGACTGACTAAACCAACCTCTGTAGAAGCTGCCCACCCTCCTAGGCATGGATTCGCTGTAAATGTTGCGATTCTCTTTGGAAGAGCCCCCATCTTCTGTTTGCTGGTCATGATATAAGCCAACCTGAGTCACAACAGAAGAGCGTGTCATATAAAACCTCAGAGGCCAACTGTTTTTCATGCCCCTGTATCTGAGCTGATGTTTTTATTTACCTGAAAGATGGGAGAGAAGGCGGGCATATTGATTTACAAGTGGTCATTATAATAAAGCAACATTTGTAGAGACTATAAATGTGTTCCAAAGTCAAAATGAAATGTGTTATGAGGACAAGCTTGACTGTTCTATGGTAAGTAGTCACTTTAGATGGAAGCAAAGCACACAGAGAAAATGAAGCGGCATCTGATGCAAAGAGACAGAGAGAGGGAGAGAAAGACATAGCAGTTCATGACAGCAGTAGCCACCCACATCCGCACTCTTGGAAGACTGGATGTGGGTGGCAAATAGTGGGTGCAGGCAGAATGTCGGACCTCGCTTTTTTGCCGCTGTGTGTGAAAAGATGCAGTGTTGTCCCTTGTGGAGTCCCTTATTGGGGGTCTGCTGTGGGTGACCTCAGTGGGTGCCTGTTCGCTCTGTTAATGGAGACATGTTGAAGCGTGAGGTGAGCTCAGCATTGAAGACCACACATGCACACACACACTATATATACTGTATGTGTATATACAGAATATATACAGTAAATATACATTATACTGTATATACTAAGAGGTAAGCCAAACTCTTAACACTTGCAACATCCATACATGAAGCTGCAGATATATTAACCCTGCATTTCCAACTCTTTACAAACCGGAGGAACTGACTAACAAGATCTGGCTGAAAAGCTAAACATGGCTCATGATATTTTCAGAAGCCACCAGAATAAATCCTGGCTGCATTGTTGTACAATGACTGAGTTATCCAACACAACCTGGTGTAGGTATGATACGATTAGATCCTGTAGGCTTAGGCTTTCCTGAGGCATTAGGAGGTTTAATGTGGGCTGATGACTGACCCTGCTTATGTCTTCTTCTCTGGAGGAGCCCCCAGAGTGGTGAGGAAGCGTGCGGTGCTGCAGCTGTGGAGACAGGAGTTGAAGGCTGCTGGCTCTGGTGGGCATGCCCTGGCCGACCAACAGGCCTTCGTCCGCCCCGTGTGTCCTCTGGTGGTCTCTCCGTACATACATGGAGTGGCGATGTGGCCTCTGCTGGGAGGAGAATGGGCTGGTATATCCCTGACTGTAAGACACAGGGTCGTGTGGAGCAGACAGAGAGTGAGCGTGGCTCCTTTCAATGCCACTTTCCCCTGGATCAAGGGCATCTGACATTTTGCCCTCCTCTGAAGCCTTGTGGCGAGTGGAGGAGCGCCTGTAAGAGGAGTCCAGAGTGTTACTCTCTCTGTCTGACCGCATGCTTCCTCGGCCAACAGTGCCATGTCCCAGTCTGTCAACTCGGCGGGCTGCAGGGCTGCTTGGTGCTGTGAGGTCAAGGCAGCTTGAAGGAAAATAGCGAGATGTAGGCTCATCAGCGTATAGTTGCACATCATTTAAGTTCCCCACTGATTTGGCATCACTTAGTGTGCCATAGCTCTTGGACAAGTTCAGGTAGGCGAACTTGGAAGAGGACGGCGTGGAGCTGTGTGACTCCATGTAGCTGTGTCGACTGTGTTTTTCCCCTGATTGAAGCGTGTTGGTTTTCCCCTCCACAAAAGAATGGCGGTTCTGCTGAGAGCGGAAGTTGGATTTGAGGTACTTGGCTCCAGGGCCGTCAGACACCTTGGACCCCATGCTGATCTCAAAGTCGCCTTTATTCTTGGCCTCGCCAGAGCTGAGCAGGTGAGGCAGGTTGCTGCTCGCTAGGTCCATGTTGCAGGAGGTGGAGTGGTTAAAGATCTGCGGCTGGTAGTTCTTGGGATGTAAGGTGGGGCTGTGATTGATTGCTGCAGACATGTTGCCATTGAGAAAGCTGTCGTTGCTAGGGTGAAGGTCCTCATGCCGGGGCAAGCTAGAGCACTCTCTGGTGCTGGAGCGGTGGCTTCCTGAGCTCTTTCCCCCATGGCTCCTGAGAAAGAGAAGAGAGCTCAGCATCAATACACTGTGCATCACGCATTCAATTTCAGCAAATTTTCATGAACTCAGCTGTTTTGTCTGTTTCAAAACAAAACACAGTTGGGTGATGGTGTTGGGTCATTTCATAAAAACAGCAGGGGATCATGGGAGTTGTTTTCTTACTATAACATTCTCCTAGCTGGGATTGTACATGATAATGATGAATTATGAATTATCATTAATTATTTGGTGTGATAAGTGGTGATGGTTGGCAAAGGTAGAGCAAAATTTCATGGTAAGCCAATCAGAGGTACAGCACACATACACACATCCACCAACAGGACTCATACAGCAATGACGAGTCGAGACAATTCAAAGGTGGTGTTTACAAACTGCAAGTGCAGACATTACGATATTTTCTGTTAACAATTGAATGTATTAGTTGTTGATTTTATTCATTTAATAATATATAGTTTTCAGTTTTTATTAGAAATAATAGCATAAAATATTGAATTTAAAATAAATTCCTTTAAAGGGAAAAAGAATTTAAAATACTGGTGAAATAAGTAAAATTGTAATGCAATCGTTTCCCTGTTATTTAGTTAACTTTATAATTCTGTAACCCAATTACTAATGCAGTTACTTTTGAGAGTTATGTTTATTATTTCAGTTTAGCTCAGCTACTTTACTGTTAATGTTTTAATCTCCAGTCATTAAACAATAATGAAATGGTTAAATACCTGATCCAAACCAATACAATGATGCAGATATTATTATTTAACAAATATCAAATGTATTATCATTAATTATTTGGATATATTTATCTTCTACATGTATTACTGAATCAATATTGAACCATGTTGGATCGATATCGAATTGCATTGTGTCCCAAAGAATCTAAATTCTAAATTGAAATGTAAGGTTCTTGACAATACCCAGCCCTATTTCATTCAGTTAAAATATATAGTTGTTTGCATACATTAACTCTGTAGGTGAACAACAGTAAACACTGTTAAAGCTGAACCTTGATACACAGTATATTGCTCAGTGCTGACCTGCTGGGGGTGGTGTTGTCTCCATGGTGAGGTTTTCTCTTGGAGGAGCGGACAGGTGTAGGTGTGGGTGGGCCCGGCCGCTCCACCAGCCGTAGGGTCTGGAAGGCGTGGTGGTTCAGGCTCTGTTCTGTGAGGAAGCGCTCCGTTGGGTTGAGAAGTAGCAGGTTCTAATGTATAAACATACAGAGGGAGATACTTAGAACATCTATACCTCGCAAACAAACTGAAACAGTCCTCATGTGAGTAACCAACATTATCATAAATGCTGCTAAATGCCTGTGCACCCCTGCAGTCACAAAATAGGCTCGACAATCAAGTTAAATATGATTTGTGACATTTGTGTTTTTTCTTATTTGAATATGTTTAATGATCCGTCTGAATGGACATAAATGAAAGGTGAATTCTGTGTGAATGTACTCAAAATAAAATCTTTGAATTATAGCTTTATACAGCTCTCTTTGCAAGTCATTCAGCTTTACATTTGCAATTAGCAAAGACATTTTTCTTAGTTTAATGTCTTCACTGAACTTAAAATGGCCTGATTAGGAATAATATCGATGTCTGTCCTTGCTGAAGTCAGTCCTGATATGACATGTTAGCAGTGAGTCATCATCTGTTGGGAAATGCACAAGCACACAACCCACATTCTTGACATGAAGCTCCTGTTTCCAGACACTGCAATGAGAGCAGCACTGGAACCATGAAATGAGCTGAGAAATGCTGAAGCAGTGAAAAGGCATCACGCAGTCTCGAAGTAAACACAATGATAATGAAGTAATTATAAGGTGTATTATTATAAGTTGATGCATATAATATCTGCTGAGCAGGGCAGTATTGCTACAGTAGTCTTGCTACACTTGTGATCCTTCACCTACCTTCAGCAGGTCCAGTAGGCCACCGCCAATGATTCCCAGGTATCTTCGCTCCAGGGTTTGTGGGTGGCTTACAGAAGGGAACTGAAACAAAACCAAAAAAAAAAAAAAAAGGTGCAGTAGAAGGCCTTAGAGTGAATATTAAGTACATCTATTAAATAGTACAGTGCAGGGGAACGTATAGGTGATCCTATGTGCAACAAATAGTGTAACACAGTGCAATAAAAATTCCAGTTAGGCATGATAGGGTTTTCAGTAGAAAATATACTCTTCTAATAGATGAATTTTCAAGAGTTTGTTGAAGACAGTAAATTGGCATTCACACAACCACTAACACTGCTTCAGCCCTGCCAGTTACAAGCTAAGAATAGCGAACATACATAACAAAAGAAAGATGCTCACTATGCTAACCATTCTGATACACCTGCTAGTGATTTTGGACACAACAGATTACTCATTTGAATGTGAGTCTGACTGAAGCTTAAACATGAACCTGAATCTGTCTGATGTTTCCTCCAACCATCTTGATACCCTGCTCCTTCACTAGTCAACATCAAACAGCAGCTGGTGGTGAGAGAAGGAAAAGGCCTGATCCAAAGTTTCTCCATCAGGAGTCGATTTACTTCCGGACCAAGTTTTTGTTATTCTCCACTTTTCATGAGGGAAACTATAAAAAAAATATTAATCATAGCAGAGGATTTTCAAAGACCTGAAAACTTGTTTGGAGAGGAAATCTAAAATGTCTGTTTCAGGCATCATAAAGATGATGAGGTTATCAGTGCTATCAGATTGCTCTTCTGCAACATATTAAGAGTTTCTATAGGTCAGTCAAAAAGAAAAAAGCAACAAACCTAAAATCAGTGCCTCATGGTTGGATGCCTCCACCAACCTGCCAAGTCCCAAGGAATATGGTCACAATCTCTTTTTTATCAGTTATAGTATTGGAAATAGCCAATTCACCTTCTGGATATAAAATGCCATCATTTTAGACCCTTGAGTTAAATTGTTTCATAATTAGTATACACATTTTTTCATTTACAGTTAAAATTAACATATACAAGAATGGGAGCATATGGAAAGACATCCTGAATATATAATGGAAACAGCCAAGACAGTGTTATGTGAACATGTCAACTCATCAATGAAGTTTCCAGGCAGGATGATGCTCTCCACTCATTTAAATGACAATCGATGTAGAATTGTCTGAGAAATTTTTCCCTTGAGAACTAACAATAGCAGTGGCCTGATGTTTATTCAAGACACATCAACGTCCAACATGTGCCTGTCTCAATGGAGAAAGAATGTAACTTTAGGGAAAAAAATGTATATTTATGATCTGAAATTCAGACAAGAATTTAAGGCTTATGCCTCCGCTACGAATAAGGTCCTTGTCAGTGAGTATT
Source organism: Remorina albescens (assembly GCA_034769265.1). Taxonomy (NCBI): domain Eukaryota; kingdom Metazoa; phylum Chordata; class Actinopteri; order Carangiformes; family Echeneidae; genus Remorina; species Remorina albescens. The sequence goes on from CM068489.1 coordinate 12,548,396, forward strand.
CACTGTCAGGAATTCACAGAGGGGCAGTTAGCAAACTGATAATTATAACCTGAGGCGTGGGCAGGGAGGGGAGGGGAAGGAGAACCTAGGCCTGTACCACCAGCCTGCCACGGAAGAAATATCACAGCCTTCCTTCACAGAGCACACAGGATACAAGTTACACGATGAGTCATTGTGATCCAATCAGTTATGGTGCAGAAAACTCAACCAGAAAAAAAAATGGCAAGCAGAGTGCAGAGACATAGCAGGGAGAGGAAATAAATAAGCTACGGCGAAAAAAAAAAATTAGGAAAAGAGGAAAGAGGCAGAAATGAGAGCAACATTCAAGGATGGGTCAGTACGGTGGTCCAAGGGGAGGATTGGGGATAAAGAGTGTGACATGTTGCCTGATGTTACCCGCAGCCCATGGAAGCGAGGGTTGTTGTAGAAGAGCTTCATCTGTTCTGGTGGTAGGGGTCCCAACACTTTCTGGATGGTAAAGAGCTGGTCTATCTCACTCTCTCCTGGGAACAGAGGCTGTCCATCACTTAGCTCTCCTAGGATACAGCCCACTGACCACATGTCCACTGCCTTCCCATAAGGAGCCCTGGGACCAGAGATTTAAAAAGTTGGCGATGAAGACAAGCCATTCAAATACTTATTTTAAGGATTAGTCAGTGTAATAATGGTTTCCTGTCATCCATTAGGGGTTTCTTGATGAAAACTGGACATACCACAGAGGTATCATGTCATGTGAATAGAACTCTTCTCTGTATATCAAACAAAATGTGAGAAGAACTCATGGAAAAAATAACTGAATAGGAATGGTACAAAATATGTAAAATGCAGTGCACGGCCACTAGCTCCACATCCTGGAGAATATTTTGCTGGAAGAACATAATTAGGTTTTTCTTAACTCCAAAAAATTTGGGGGAAATTGGTATCTAGCCAGTGACCATGCTGGGGGGTTTGTGGACACATTGATGTACTATTCACATATATTTTGGTCCTGTCAAAAGATTGAAAGATACTGGGAAAAAATATAGTTGGGTCTGAAAAAAATAATTGGACATGCGATACCCAAATCAGGCAAGATACTTTGTTTAGAAAATCTGACACCGGACACTGTAAACACAGAAAATTAGTATCTTGTCAAAATACTGCTATCATCAAGAAAAAAAGCAATAACAAGATTATGTTACAGTACAAAGTGGAACCTCGGGCCATGGAGCAGTGGATGTGCATTGTGTAAGAAATATTTATAATGGAAAGACTCACATATGCATGAAGGTTACAAGAGGCACAATTCAACGAAAAGTAGGAAAAGAAAAAAAGATGACCCCATCAATAATACTACAAGGATATTGATACAATGAGAATTATAAAACAGATATTATACCCTGACTCTGTAACTGCAAAGAGAAAATCCTAATAAAATGAAAATATAATATAAAAAAAAAGTAGAAAAAGGAAAATGGACCTACCCAAGGAGGAGCTCAGGAGAGCGGTACCATCTAGTAGCCACATATTCAGTATAATTGGCATCAGTCCCCTCTGAGAGATTACGTGCAAAGCCTAACAAGAGAAGAATGAGGAAGCAGTATGGTATGAAGAGTCTTCTGCTCTATATGCTCCGTCTTATTATGATTCAAAGGTTTAAGTTACAAAGTTGCATAGTTCTCGTATATTGTTAATGAAATTATAGGAAAATTTGAAGTATGTTTAAAAAATGACAACTATACAAACTATCTAAATCTGAAGTGGTTTTGTCCCATCATTTTGAGAAAAATGCTTACATTTTTTTTTCCCATGCCAAGATAGATACAAGACATACCATATTGTTATTTTGCAGAGAGATCATTCATTTGATGATGATGTTAATGGAATTGCATCTTCCTGGCGTTTTTAAGTAGTAATATTTATAATTTTAATGGCATAAAGGAGTTTAGTCACCCTTCAAAATGCCTTTTGTCCACTAAACTTTGTCAGTGTCAAATTTTTAACATAAAACTGCAGTAGACAGTTTTTAATGGTTTTAATATGAAAGTCTCTTTTTTTTTTGAAGAGGAGGCAAACAACTAATCTCTCACTAAAAACCTCATTGAATGACATTGGCACAATCCAAACCACAAAAGGCTGACTGTAATGATGGTAATGGTGGTGAAGACATCAACTCCCACAATCCCATGCTCTCACAATGTCTTTTGTTATTATTCTGAGCGGGACATCCCATATTGGCACAAAATTACATATTGAATCAAAATTCTTCAATGAGATGTTTCCCTCTTTCCAGTTTTTCAATGTGAAGCTATTCTCTTATTCCTGTATATTGTTTAACTATAGGCTTTCAAGGAGGAACGGTGAAATGATAGTTATCGCTGTTGCCTCTGGATTCGATTGCCTGAAGCCTTTCGGTGTGGAGTTTGCATGTTCTCCCTGTGCATGTGTGCGTTCCCTCCTTGTACTACTGTACCGCTCCCTTCAACATGCACAGAGACATGCATGTTTAGCTTAAGTGATTGTAAATTGCCTGTAGGCGTCAATGTGAGTGTGAATGGTTGTTTTTCTCAATATGTTGGCTGTGCGATAGACTGATGCCCTCTCCAGGGTGTACTCCAACCTCGCCCAGAACATTAGCTGGGATTGGCTCCAGCACCTCCTGGGACTTTGACTGATAAGGAGTAGAAAATGAATGAATTTAGACTTTCATATTAATTAGCAATTTCACAATCCTTATGCTAATGATCAGAAATGACAAAAACATACAATTGGATGATAATCTAATTATTTTCCAGGAATAGATTAAAATTGACTAAATTTGTTTATTCCCTGAGAGCTGAATAAGAACAATAAGAATATGAAAACTATGATTAAGCTGTAAGCTTCATGTTGGCATAGCACGAAGACCAGAGGCAGGAACTAGTCTGACTCTGTTTACGATATTGCTGATATTTTTTATTTGAAATTCTCACATTTATAGCCTGTTTGAATATAATAATTGTTGTTATTATTTTTTAAAATAGCAATAGACCACAGGAAAAAATCCCCTACTAAGAGTTCGAACTTCTGGTAAGTATGCTGAATTTGAGAAACTGCATGGTTGATGGTTGTTGGTTTCCTGGTGTCCAGTCTCTACACGAGGCTAAATTAACCAGCTCCTGGCTAAAGCTTCTTATTCAGTGAGCAGGCATTAAGAGAGGTGGCAGTAATCTCATCTAACACTTATTTAACAAAAAAGAAAGCAAGTACATATTCTTCCAATGATACCAAAATTTTTCTTAAGCTATAACCCTTAATACTGAAGGCCTTATATCAGGAATGACTTACTGTTCCTAGAATTTAATGATAAAGCTACACCTGTTCAGGATAATTTTCCCACTTTTGGGAAAATCTGTCAATCTGAAGTTTACTGATGGTAATAGATGTTAGCATAACCTTTTCATCTCCAGTTTGGGTGTTTAATTAAAAATCAACAAAACACTGAGAATAAATCTGTAGACAGACATTAACACTCACAGTGGAGTCTGTTTGGCTTATATCTGCTCACTCGATGCCTTTGACTGACACAGCAGGTTTCCAGTCTCTCACTCCAGATTGCCTATATGATATTGGCTATGCCATGTTTTCCATTTCCCCTGTTTTGCTGTGGCACTACCAGATTGTTTATGTTGACTGGTGACATAAGTCTGACTGTGAGTGTAAGTGGTTGTTGGTCTCTGTCTGTCTCTCTGTGTTGGCCCTGCGATGGACTGGTGACCTGTCCAGGGTGTACCCCGCCCTCACCCAGCGTGAGCTGGGATTGGCTCCAGCATCACCCGCAATGCGGGAATGGATAAGCAGTAAAAGATGAATGAATGGATGAACGAACTACCAGATCGAAGCAAAGTATGATCAATGTAATGTTTTTCAACATGTTTCATTAATTGAGACGAGACAAGAGTGCAGAGAGGCAGTCTGATAAGCAAGCACACTGAGCTTTAGATAACCAGATGAAGCCTGCCTGCTGCACTCCTGAAGCCTCTTTCAGCCAAATATAGTTTCTGTTGAAAATATTCCTTTTACATCACAGTTTAGACTGTTTGGCTGCCTTTCTTATATCTTTAACAGTGTGAGTATTTCATAGAGCTTACCAAAATCACATAACTTGAGGATGTCATCAGAGCTGATGAGAAGGTTTTCTGGTTTTATGTCTAAGGAGGAAAAACACAGATGGGAAGTAAAACACCACATAAGCTAGTAAGGCCACGTTCATTACTTCATTAAATCCATCTTTTCCGCCACCGCATCATCATCATCATCATCAACATCTGTCACATGGAAAAGATTACATAAGAGAAAGATATCTATTAATTTAGAATAGATTTAGAATCTGAAAAATGTTCTTGTATCAGAAAGTATTCAGATATTAATAAAGTAAAATCAAACCCTAATTTATATCTTCAAATGCCTCAATCACATTGTCATATGTGTATCTGGGTATGCCACAGGCCATTTGAATGCCTGCCCTCTTTTGTGTGACAAAAGCTCACATGGACCATCTGGTTTCCTGCTCTGCCGCCACAGATTTGCCAAATACACACGTCTAGTGAACAATACAGTGGTTGGTTACAATGCCAGAAAACCTTTAAAGTCCTGTTTTAAGAGATATACAAATCTGCAAATATACATATTCCTATTTTACACAATTTTGTTAAAAGGTACAGTCATGGCCAAAATATGGGTGCTTACACTTATGTCAGATAATCACTTCTCCCAGAAAATCAATGCAATTACAAGTACTCTGGTATTCACTTTCTATTTTTATTAGTTTACATTGATGTAATGCAAAAAAAGAAGAGGGGGAAAAAAGGAGCTAAATTTGATCTTATTCCACATAAAAGTCCCCCCCCCAAAAAAAAAGCATGTCTAATCTCAACAATTTTCTTGGATAAGTGATGGATTATCTGACAGAAGTGTAAGGGTGCCAGTATTTTTGGCCATGAATGTACTTAGCTTTTACTCTTTGTTTCTAAAAATATAATCACAGATGGTACCCAGTGAGGAAGCTGTGGGAAATGCTTCACCCTATTGACACTGCGTAAGCCAACTTCTAGTGTGTCTCTTCTCTCTTTGATCTGCCTTTTTCAAGGGTCCGAATAAAAAAGATTTTACCTCGATGAACAATGTCATGTTTGTGGCACCAGTGGATGGCTTTGATTAACTGGTAGATGTAGCTGCGTGCTTTATCAGTCGGGACACCGTTGGGTAACTCCTCAAGCAGCTCTAGCATATTCTAAATAGGAAAAAAAAAACACAACCAAAAAAATCAATTACCACCACAAAAATAATGCAGGTCTGCTCAAGGAGTGGTCTTGGGAGGAGAAAATGGGAGGAGTTTACCTTCTCCACATACTCAAATACAAGATAGAGCTTCCCTCTTCTACGGAAGGCCTCTTTCAACTCCACAATATTCTCCTGCTTGAGGGTCCGGAGCATCTTAAGCTCCCGTAGCGTTGTTTCTTTGACCTCCTCATTTTCTGCACAAAGTCAAAATGTGAGAATTTGCATGTGTTAACATGTAACCAGGATGGAATGCATTCTGAAACAAGAATAATGTTTTTTTGACAAAAAACTAAAAACCACAAAACATGTTCTTGAATGTTGTCCTCATTAGTGACCAGATCCCTCTTACCTTCACTGTCCTTGAATTTCTTAATGGCCACAATTTCATTGGTCTCCTGGAATGAAAAAACAGTAACTAGTAAGAAATCAATCCTTCTTTTAATTCCTGCTGTCAAAACATCATAATAATAGTGCAGATGACTGACTGCACATATGAACGTGTACTGGCTGCACTGAGTAAAGTTTTCATTAAAAACTTGTGAGAATTAGCTTTAACCAAGACACATACTAAACAGCTGCATTTAAAATATGGATCCAAATTTAGAAATAGCATCACCTAATTCAATACCCACTTGCTTACAAATGAGCATTTCCTGGGGCTCGGACCCTGGCAAGGGAAGATACAAAATTCTGATTGTGTTTCTGAGTAAGTGAATGAATGAGTGGGTCAATGAGTGAGTGAGTGACTGACTGAATGATCATATTTCCACTATTGGATTGGCAAATGTCATGTCACTGAGTTGGGTATCCGAACAGGCAAGCAATTGATAACTGCTAAGGTCAAGAAAGTAGCAGAGCTAAATTCTGTGTAAATAACAAACACCAGAAAATTTAGGTAAACAATAAATGCATCACATAATCTCAAAGTGATGCAGAATTTGTTTATTTTGTCTATTTGTATATGTTATTTTCTGTATTTTTGGGGCTTTTTATGCCTTTATTTCATACAGTAATTGGCAGGCAGGAAATGGAAGAATGGAGAGAGTGGGAGCATGGGAGCGATGCTGGGGTACGGGACACTGCCATTATATGGCATTGCACACCAACCACTCGGCAATACGTACTACCTACTTGCATATGTTTTGAGCACTCAGGTCCACCATATTAATCACTAAGTAGCAAACAGATAAGGAATTCAAATATTTCTTGAACTTATCACATCACTCTTGACCTGAACTAGGTTTAACCTACTCTTGTTTTCTTTTAGTACTGACTAAATTTAGATTTCAGGGTTTTCATGTTTTGTTTTGTTTTTGTTTTTTTTATTATTTGTTGCTTAGTAGTTGACTGAAAATTATTTAGGTAACTATTTTGAAAAGTGATTAATGACTGAGATAGTTTCCAATGTTAGGGGTTTACGGTTTTTCTTGGACATACTTTATAATTGAGAGATTAACCTTGGGACTGGCTGTAGGTGTGTGGACAGTGTCAAACCAGACACTTGAAAACGGGGTTATTTTTTTTCCTTTATTGACAACGAGGGTAAAAGCCCATCACATAGACGTGCACTCTAGTTGGAAGGGATGCAAGCAAAGACTGCTTCATGTTAAATGGGTACATCATGAAGGGATAGGTACCAATAATCAGTCTGGATGATTTACTGGTGAAATATATACAGGACCAGTGGCTACTGCAGCAGATGTAAAATCACTCAAAAATAATCACCAAGATATGGAGCAAACAACGAAACACAGAACTAACGTCCACTGATTCACTGTTTCGCTGAGCCACTTTTCATCATCCCTCCACAAAGCTGTCTCTGAGAGATGCCTCACCACTCGCCCCATTTCTCAACATGTCCTACTTAGGCCTGGTATTTCTGCCTATGGCTCAGAGCTTTACTCCACCCCCCGGACCCCCACCATCAGAAAGCCAGAGGCAGCATCACACCACTCTAACATGGATCACAGTGAACAGTGAGCTCCTCGCTCAGAACAAAGAAATATGAGGTACTATAAGACCGAAAGCAGGGTCGTCTCCGATGCACGATAGCCTCGGTGACAAGGCACACCAGGATGTACATTTACATGGACAGTTAATAACTAGTTAAATGTCTATAACTTGTTCACTAATAGTGGAAATAAATCTAGTAGCTACAGTGCAGTTTGGTTTACCTGGATTAGAAGTCTTGAAAATGATAGGCTTTAATTGTATATTATGTACACAAAGTAATTAAATGTGTCATACACTCTCTTTCTTCTCTCTGGAGCACCAGTCACAACATATCAGTAAACTGATCAGAAGAGAGGATCGGGGCGATCAAATGAAAATATAGCAGATTGAGCGTGGATGAGATTGTTGACTGTTCTGGTGTGACATCACAAAGTTACTGAAGTTCTGATTGATTATTTTAAGGTTTCTGAATACCGACTGTGTGCTTTTCTCTTCTGGGACTGAGGGCTTTGATACTTGCACAGTATTAAAATTAGAACCTAGACATACTTCATTTTATAAAAAAACACATGGACAGAATGGGACTTAGGTAATGAGCTTTAGAGGTTTCAAACTAGCTGTTTCGACTTGCAAGTTGTAGGTACATATTTAGCCTTCAAACATGAGAGGGGTATTCACATTCTCATCGATCTTTCAACAAGAAAGCAAATTCATTTCTTTTCCCAAACTGTTCAACTATATATATTTTTTTACACTGCAGGTTTTATGGGGCCATTAAATATCAATACCTTGCGCCAAAGTTACCATATATAGTCACTTGCCCAATAAAGGGTTGAAAATACTCAAACAAAAAATGTTCCCTGTAGCTTTTTGGCAATATGTATCTTAATGGGTAAGTAGAAAAAAAAACCCCAAAAAACAACCCATTTACTATAAGCTTAAAAAAAGTGACTTTACAAACAGGTTCTTTTACTTTCCTTTAGTTGCTGCTGCTCGCTGGTTACACGACCCCTTTACCAAACAGTATTATACTTAAATCCAGGTTTCAAAACAAGACTTCAGAGACCATCAGTTGACATCAATGACTCTGTTAATGTTTTTCTACAGTCTTTGAATGGAACACAGCATGCTGGGAAATACACACTTGAAGAAGGTGGGGAAAACAAAACAGGTTCACTTATGTTTTTCCAAGAACATTGACTTGCTCTTGGGAGTTTTAGAGGGCTCAGAGATCCGTCCTCAAAAAAAAAAAAAACATACTCATCACCACCACCTTCACAGACAGACAACCATCAAAACTACCTGACTAGAGACTTCAAAATTTCAGCAACCCAAGGTGGCTTGCTTTTTTGCTCCATTTCACAGTACATTCCAGCATTCACTGGAGTCAGTTAAGGTTGTTTCTGCTTCAAGTACAAAAAATAGAAACATTGCAGGGTTAGGGTTAGGGTATAAAACCATGATTACAGCATTCGTGTTCACACTTCTCGCATTTATACTGAATTATTTACAACAAACATGCTATCCCCTTTCCTATAACCTGGACAGCAAAGACTGAGCACAAAAAGACCATCTATTCAACACCTCTAAAATGTAGCATCTGTTTGAAGGCCTGGAGAAATAATTATACAAAATTAGTCATGCAGAACATAAAGGAACAAATACCAATGTCTATTCTGTGCAACTTCACATGTAAACTGCCATTAAGTAAACAAACATAAACTATAAACTATATACATCATATATATCAGCTGATTCAAACAATTATTCAGCACTTTTTCTGTGTTGAAACTTTCACTGCCTTTGAAAACATCTGTAGAACATCCACTGTGAAAATTTAAGCCGTGATTGAATCTGATTATTAATACTGATTATTTAAAATATTTTTTTACCATTCACCATCAAAGTAGAAACATCAATTGATCAATTTTCTCATTGTGTAAATATTTCTCACTTTACATGATTAAGGCAAAAATTTTTTTAACACAGCTATTCATTGTTCAATTTCTTGATTAAACAAGTTGTGACAGGGGCTCTGGTGGCATAGTGGGGAAAGCGTGTGCCCCATGAACAAGAGGTTTCAAGGTCCTTTTCGCCAATGCTGGTTTGGGTCCTGCCTTTGTCATTTCCTGTTACTGTTCAAGTTGTCCTATTCAATAAAGCCAGAAAAAAATCTTTAAAAAAACACTCATGACATATCTTGTGCCTACCAAAGCACAATGGCTCATGGGATGATGCAGTGCTGTCTCTTTAACTTCCTTGCTGTCATATTTTCTTGATGAAGTGTGGGCTGTTAAACTTGTGGCAGGCAACAACACTGAACCTAAGATTAAGGCCAATGATTTCATGTCAAAATCTTGCTGAGCATAACATTACCAGATCAATATAATGTTATATGTTACGTCTCTATTTAAAATGCCCAAACAAGGTAGATTTAACATATTGACTGTGAAATTTGTAAATAATAGCTTGGGTGATCCAGGTTGCAAAGGCAAAAAATGATCAGTGTTACATTTGTGTTATGTTTGAGATAATATTCCTGCTACACACAGTGAAAATGTTTTTCTTTTGCAGTTAAGGCTTTTCCTTTGTTGATTTCTTAATATATAAGTGGGTATTTTTGTGTTATTCCCGTGCCATAAGATATTGATGTTTTTACTTATCCTTCATATTGTGCTGATGTTAAAAACTGAGATTTTCTTAGCCAATGCGGAGCTACATATAAGGTACAACCATCAATTCATTATATTTTATTTGTTATTTTTTAGCAAACAAAATCCCAGTCATTTATATCAGTCCTAGGGTTGCTTATAGCAACATGGACCTTGCTTAACTTATGGTTTATATTCTGACAAGTGAATACCAGAGATGAAAATCAACCATATAAAACAGAATTTGCTAGCTGTAGTTTTTTGAACAAGGGGACTAAAGCTAAGTTTTTTCTCCCATCAAAAGTGGCTGAAAGAAAAAAACGTGATAGAAGTAATGATTGCAGTTACCTTCCACGCCTGGAGTCAGCTGAGTAAAGGAATGAAGTGAATGATGCCTAAATTGTCATATTTCTACCAGACTGGTATTAGTAAACAGTTGATAATGCTAACACTGAATTAATGGCAATAGCCAAACTTACAAATAGACCCTTTGAATGAATACGGGTGGTCAGAACAGAACTAGGAAAATGAATCCATATCTGGGCTAAACTGTACAATGCATGAGTCAGTTGAAGAGTGCAGCATTACAATGTTGAATTTTCCATCCACAATAACTGGAACATCAACAGGTGGACCAGGCCTGACAGTATGTGTGCCCTCAACAATGCTTCAGAATTAGCCTTGAAATAGGCTCCATATATCAGGGGAAAAAGACGACTGTAACAACCAGACGGGAAACGTGTCTCCTCTTACATCTTTTTGTCTCTTGCTCTCTAGCTTCTGATAGGGCCACATAGACAAGTGCGCCACTGAAGGTGACCTATTAAATGCTAGATGTGAATGTCCTTTTTTCCTCTCATGTCCCAGTTTCTGTTCACTGTCTGCAAAAATAACTGTTCCCTTCAAAGGGGGTGGATAGATCTTTTTTTTTTTCACTAAATAAATCTAGCTGTTACTGACAGCCACTCAGTTTATTTAGAAAGGGGGGGGGGGGGAAATCAAAGATGACCGCATCAATTCTATTATCTTTAGAAAAAATGGCAGTTACGCAACCTAAATAAATGAAGCTGAGGCAAAGCTAAAAAATAAAAGATAATACAAAAAAGGAGCATTTATGATGGAGATAGGACAAACAACAGATGACTGTAGAGCAGTGGTGACTCACATTATGTTGCATGGCAGCTCCTAAAACAGTGATATGCTTAACAGATCTAGTCAATACACTAATTGTTCATATTTGGATTATTGTGTGGCATCTCTATTTAACAAATCAAAGTCACCAGCAAAAGCAGCACAAACCAAAAGGAGTCATTACCAAAAGATAATAGATTTCTTCAAGCATGAAAACCCATCCACATACAGTGAAGAATAATGTTAAATTACTCTGTGAGGAGAAATTATAAAGCACATTGAATTGTACCTGTAGCCACACTGTAATTCATAGCAGGCTTTGCTTCTCTGTTGTTGATTATTGTGATATGTAAAATTGTATAGTATGCGATTTACTGCTTGTTATCATCTCGTATCCAAATATGCCAACGGCTACAACATTACATATAGAGTAGAAAGTGCCTCACCAACCCCAACTGAATTAGTTATTCCATATAGCACTATCACCAACTAGTCGTGTTTTTATAGACCAAGTGAAACTGTCTTGATCCTTCTTGATAAAAATTAAAAAAATAATATAGTGATAACCAATACAACACATCTTTGCTGGGGTGAATATACTAATAGGTTTTGCTGCTACGGTTATACTTGGTCTGGTATGCCATACATATATAAAGATACTAAATTAATAAGGATATAGCCTCAGTGATATCACCCGTAGATTTCTTTAGGGCTGTTCTGAAAATCAGATTGAGCTTCTCTGCCTTTCCCAAAAGGAGGGGCATGTGAGGAACTGAGACTTTGGCAAATTGTGGCAAGAATAGGCTTACCCACCTGTGATTCAAAGCGGCCTCCCGCTCAATCATGCTGAGCTTCATAAAATGTGGGACGGCTATATAAAAATTCAACCAGGCATAGGCATCATGAAGGAGGGTTAGGGTAAGGTTAAGATGGGGGGTTTTACCGACTGACTCACTAGAGCAAGGCTTAAGTATTCATTCGAGGAACTGCAGTTTTTGGCTTCTTGCTTTTTCAGCCCCTGAGATTATCACCCATTTATGACCCAGAGTAAGTGGCTAATGTTACCAAACTTTATATGGAGCACGTTGACTTTACTGAATGAATGAGATAAATTTGTGCCTTTTATTCTCATCTTCCTATTAAACTACATGTTAAAGGAATATTCCACCCATTACATCAAATGGAAGACATTCAAAAGCATTCTTCTTATGCCCAAACCACTTTAACTGAATCCTTTTAACATGTTGAAGTAATAACTATACTCTGAGCTTTTTCCAGATGTATGCGCTCTAACCCTATATCCAAGTCTGATCCAAGGTGCCGCGTAGAGGATACCCTGTTTCAGCCACTGGCATCTGAAAATTCAATCTTTGGGTCACTACACAGAGGTCATCACCATAGGCTGGAATGAAGATTGACTGGTCAATCAAGAGCTTTGCTTTGTGGCTCAACTCCCTCTTCACCACAATCATCCAGTATAAGGTCCACATCACTGCTGACAACGCAGTAATCCATCAGCCAAACTCCTGCTTTATTTTAAGCTCACTCATGAACAAGACTCCAATATACTTGAATTCCTTCACTTGGGGCTGATGTATGACGTAATGATGTAATCTTGAGGTTCTCAAAGTGGAAATACTCCTGACCTCCACTGTGCCATGAGATCCAGTCCATGAATATCAAACTGGATAAAAGACAAGGGACAGTCCAACATTCAGTGTGTGTGACTTAGTGCCAAGAATGCAGACACAGCTGTCATTTTGGTTTAAGAAGGACCAAATGGCTCTCAACAATGGGCTAGATTCCCAATACTCCTGTAGTATGCCCCACAGAGCCCTTTGGGCAAAATGGTCATAAGCCCTCTCTAAGTCACATGTAGACTGGCTTGTCAAACTCCAACGCCCCCTTCAGTACACTTGCAAAGGATTAAGGTTGAGCTGGTCCAATGTTCAAAGACCAGGACCAGACCAGAATCCACGTTGTTCCTCCTCCACCTGAGGTTGAACTATTGGTGAGCCATTCCAGCATACTGGAGTAAATTTTTCCTGGACTAAGCAGTGCAATAGCGCAATCCTCTTTTTTGATAAAAGGAACCAAAACTCATGTGACATTTAAGAGGTGTCCATTGGCCAATGTCCAAAGCCTCAACATCTAATTTTCTGAAATAGAGCAAAGAGCAGTCAGCTCAATATCTCAGGGCATATCACATTAACACCCAGTGCCTATCACACAAGAGCTTCTTAACTACCTCAGGAAACTTTGTTATGCTATGGATGAGTCTCACGTCCTCCACATAGGATGTGATGGAGGTCCTCAAGGTATGCTTTCTCCGCCAAAACACTGTGTGGTAGTCTTGGTCACTAGTTCCCCTTCCTGACTGAGCACAGCCTGAGCTGAGCCTGTGTCCCATTCCTGAGTTTCCGAACAGTATGTCAGAACTTCCTTGATGCCAAACAAAGGTCCCTGTTTCATAGCCTCCTCCCACAGGTTTTGCTTCTACAACTGCTGAAGCTGCATCCCTTTCGGCATCAGGCTCTTCTACCAGTGATGACTACAGAAATGTAGCTAAAGCAAACAAATCTTCACTCTTATTTTTCACCCATGTTGTTTCTTGTTTGTTGTATTTTTTGCATCATAGCAACCAACTGCAGAGCAGGCAATCTGCTTCACACATGTCCAGTGTGTGTACATGGATTGTTATGGTATAATGGTTTTCAGACATATTAGTAGTGACAGAAATCTTTTCTGATGTGGAGCTATAACACTCTTCTGAGCTAAGACTAGCTTCATGTTGGCACCTGCCTTTGCCCTCAGGGGTTCTGTGAGCTTGAACTATGCCAGGAAAATACAACCCTGCACCATATTGGAGCCACCAGGAGCCTGCACCATGAGAAGCAAGCCTGGTGATTCCTTTTGGCACATGCCAACTCTGCTCTTGCTTCACTTTAGAATGGCTTGTGATCATGTGATGCTTTTCATTGATCAGTGTAACACTTACTGTGTTCTTTTCGCTCAAGTCAGGTGTTTGCTTGTTCATGTTTAATAATAAAAAAACCTGTGCAAAATGTATTTTTCTGCACACATTTAGTATGTAGGAAACAGCTTTACTTATGTACTTGGCTGTGTGTCTGTTCTCACGTGACAAGCAATGCACGGACATCCCTGTCAAGAGGCATCCTTATCAACAATTAACTCAAGCTGATGTTTTTTTTTATATGCCATCATCACATTAGTGTCATATTCCTAAGGAGTATTAGGATCAGCTGCTGTCTTGTTCCAATCTGCCAAACTTTTCCCTCACGTTGTAGCACATGTATAACTGCATTGCCTCAGTTTCAACATTGTTGCTCTGAAGTGCAAAACTGCATTTACAGACCAGTTACCTCATAATACCCATTATACCTAGTGTGAAAATACAAAGTAAAGAGTTAAAGCTGTGCTTTGTACACTATTGTAGGTTTTTCTGTCAGACATTCTAATCAGCATGAAGTATAATTCCAGTAATATAATCTATGTAGTCATGTAAATGCATAATAACACAAAGAACCCTAACTAATCCTAACCTAATTTTAAATAATTGAATTTTTTGTGGATAAAAAAACAAGAACTAACATTTTATTCTTTTATGTTTAAAAAGAAAATCTTTAAAAAAAAATCCAGAAAAATTTCCTGGGTGAAGTTCTTCTGTAGTTGATACATTCCTATTATACTTTGACAATGTTGTCATTGGACCATAGTGTATACTTGTGTGCTGTCTCATTCTGATCGTGACGTAAAAGATCACATCAATGCAAAAACTAAAGAGTATATGTTGATATTTACAAGGAAAGAAAGTCAACAAGTCATTTTCATCAAACAAACAAAAAAAAGGAATTCTTTTAACACATTCTAATTTAAATTCATTCATTCAGTCATTACCCTTTTTAACGTCTGTATTTTTTTTATTATTATTTGTTTCAGATTTGAGCAGCCAACATTTTTGAGGTTTTCAAGTAGGTTGAGTTGAGTTGGAATAGGCTGAGTATCACTGGTCTTCATCATTGTAAATACTTCTGTTCAGAAAGCCTCTCTCTTGTTGACTTTATGTTAATGGATTGTAAAAACATGCAACATGCTTCATAGCAACAGTGTTTTTTACATTCAAATTCTGTGGTGAATATTAAGGAAAAGCAAATGTAAACTGTAAAAAAAAAAAGCAATATGAATATGGGCATGTTATCTGGGTACTGAAAATGCTCACACTCTTGCATTGACACCTGCTGTTTCATCTGCATTCTGTCAACACTGTAATGGGGTCTTATTTTTGGATGCACAATCTGCCAAGCAGGCAATTAAAAGAGGGTAACAAGACAAAAAGCAAACATGATCAAAAATAATGTTAGTGCACCAAGTGCATTTAATTTGCCTCCAATATGGAAAAGAGATGTCTGATTTTTAATGGTCAGAGAAGATCAGTCCTTTAACACCTTCTTTGGACTTGTTTGTGTAGTAGACATCACACGCTGTAATGAAAAATGACTGTGTGTTTCTGCTGATGTTATATGACAAGCTGCTTCAATTTCTTCAATTGATATAAATATATAACAGTTATTTCAGTGCTTCAAATCTTTCAAACTGAATCATTAAAAAAACATGTGAATCTGAGGAGACAGTGCCCTGATGTTGTCACAGTTTTACCTCTAAATAGACAGAGTGGTGGGGGAAGCAGTTTGTGGAATGAAAAGCACATTCAGGGTGTTGCTGTGTGTAGTTTGCATTCCTATGAGGTGTTCCAGGCTTAAATAAATATTCAGTTCAGCTACATTCACCCTCTCTCTCCTACATTTCACATACCGGTGCATGATTAACGCCCATCAATGGGCATGCACAAGCCTTATCCAGGATTTAGATTAGCTTCCAGAGAGAGGCCTTTGTATTTGACTTTCCTCACTAAATTTCATGTTCACCAAAGTGCTTCATTTGTAAACTAACACTAAATGTGTCACACATAGTAGGACACTGAAATGGACAAGTAACAACACTTCACAACTTTGCCTTTTTAGAAACTTCTTTTCCATATTGTACAAGTGTAGTTTCAAAGCAATTAAGAGCAAATACGCAAGACAAATTTCATAGTATCAAGGGTTTTTTTTTTTGGGTTGAATAGAATATAGAACAGAATACAATAAAAAAATAGCTTACTTTGCTATGCAAATGTAGCACAACACCTCTGTAAAATCTTCAGTACTCAATTCTCAGTTACGTGATAAAAAGTTAACTCCTTTAACTGCAGTATATAAGGACAACACACAAAGAACATGTTGAAACATTCACCTCCATCATCCACATTGAGCAAACATGGTTTACAGTGTGTCAATAAACTCAGGGTCAAACTGGCTCAAGCAAAAAGGGGGTATTCCCTCTCAGTGCTGATATCTCCAGTTTCGTAAACAGTGAATGAACTCCAATGCCATGAATCACCATGTTTAGAATATGTAGGTAAAATGTACAACCAGGATAAGCAATGAAAGAGAGAAGGTTCAGTATGATTCTGTCCAAATTCATTTTTATCATGGTGATTTAAGTAACATCTGTACATCTTTAATTACTAAACAAGGAAATAAAACTTGATATTCCCATTTTGAGCTACATCCAATTTTGAACCAAATTTTCATGTCTGCTTCCTTCTACTAATAGACAAATATGAGAAGATTCGCACATTGTGAGAAGAAAGTTCTACTAAACTTCCAGTAAGATGAAATTAAGTCACTGCAGAGAAACACAGCACAGTGAGAGCGCAAGACAAAGTTCAAGTGGAGGAAAACATAAAGGAAATACCTGCCTTTGATTTCACGTATGCATTTAAGGACGTCTATAGTCTTTTCATTATTCCACCTTGATCTGATGTTAATGCTGGACAATGTTTTTTTCTCTCTTTAATGAAATGTTTTCTTTGCACTTGGTCAATATAAATACCTTGTTGTGACCTTTCTTTCAAGTGCAATTACACAAAAGTAAACCCCCCTCATGTAGTGATTGGATGGGTGTGTAGGACTATGAGAGGAGTCAGGGCTGAAATGCCCTGTGACTCTCTTTTATTGATTACACAACTCTTCCTGTGATAGTTTTTTTTTTTTTTTTTTTTGTGCGAGTCTGAACGTTTGCGACTACAAAGGTCATGTAAGGCAGGCAGTCTGAATGTATAGACCATTTAAGTTAATGTTTCCACTCTCTATGTGACAGCTAGTTTTAACTGTGCCATCCATCTACAATGTAAGAAATGTCTTCTTTCTTCTTCAGCATACCTCAATCCTTACAAATGTGCAATTTCTTTATATTTACAGTTAGTACACATCTTTTTGTTTTGTTGGGTCCTAAAAAAATCAATATATAAGCTTCATCCACAGTGTTGCTGACAGAATCCTGAACATGAACATATTACGCCTGTGCTGAAAACTCTCCATTGGCTCCCACCTCAGTAAAGAATTGAATCCAAAACATTACTACTAGTCTTCACAATAAAACACTGCATGTCTTGACTCCTCAATATCTTTCTGACCTCCTCACTACAGCTCAGTTCGACCCCTTTGATCATCAGGTATGGGCCTTTTGGAAGTACCTACAGTCAAAACTAAATCAGGTGAAGGTGCTTTTAGTCATTATGGGTCTGTTTCCTGACCCAGTTTATTTTCTGTTGAAAGAGGACTTAAAATATTTATTTTTTCTAGTGCCTTTGGCAGTTAACATGTCTTTGGAGATGCAAAGACACGTTAACAACTGTGAGTCTGTATTGTTGTTTGTGCGCATGGATGTGTATTTGATTTCTTTTTTATTTTTTACTCTGTTAAATTTTCCTGAATTCCTCTTTGTTTGCTAATGTGTATTTTCTTGTACTTGTTTGTTTTTATGTTCTGTAAAGCACACTGAGTTTACATTCGCATGAAATGTGCTGTATAAATAAAATTACAATTGAAAGGAAAACACAACCAGTCCTCCAACAGGAAGACTCACACATTATTTTTTTTCAACTTTCTGATTCAACTCATAGGAGTGTCTTCTGAAATAGTGTGTGCCTCACATGACAGCAGGCATACCTGATCTGGGCTGTCTAATGAACACGCAGACTGCGACTTTCACATAGTAATCCTGTGCTCTGTGTGGAGGCCCTGCCTGTCTTGCGGTGTTGCTAATGTGGCAAACCTGCATGTGTGTTCTGCAGGTGGATGTGGGTGTGACTGTCTGGATTGAGAGCACCAGGGCCCAGTGATCTCTGTCAAGATACACTGGCTGGAATAAATACTTATTTTCTTAATATTCTTGGCCATCCAGTGTCCCATTTTGTCATGGTTGTGACAAACTGTGGGCTTGTCCGTCTGTCTTTTGCCCAGTTTGAGGCTGTTATTTGTAAGTAAGACTGTGTGATTTGGTGAGTCATTTTTTGTATTCCGGGTAGCTGTGCACTTTGTAGGTTTGAGATTATTTTTTGTCCAGCAGACTGAATTGTCATGCCCTATTAGTGTGCTAATAGGGCATTTTCCTTTGCTGATCCAGTGGTCTTCAGTGAGTAAATACCCACCGTAAGTAGCCACATGTAGAAGTTTATTTGGATTTTAGGTAGTGGGAGACTCTGAACTGGTTTGAGGATTGGTCCTAGTTTATCCACATGAGTGAGCGCAGTGTCCATCTGGTCTAGTTCTTTGCATAAAGCTGGTTTTGCTCACTTGTTGTTGAAAATATTTAAGAATGTCTGATATTGAAAATTTCATTGCTGAGTCTAAAATCAGGGGTGGGATAACTGCTGTTGAGCCTTCTGCTTTTGGTGCAACTGTTAAAGACTGCTGTTTGAGAGTTGGTTAGCTCTCCCTTGGGTGAATCAGAGATGTTGACAGCTTATGCCCCTTTCATTCGCGATGGCTTTGTATCACTGTCAAGTCATGTCAAGGTCCCAGTTGAAATTCTCAGGTATACAGGAGTGTATGATTCTGACATTGTCAGTTTTGTTCTTTGTCCAAGATGAGTTATACCTGGGATGGTGTTCTCAGTCATGGGGTGGGGTTGAAAATTCTTCATTTTTGCTTGAATAAGCTGAGGAAGCTATAGGGGTGCATGGTGTGCAGGTTATTCTGGGTAATGTCCTGGCTGATGGCAGAGTCCAGTCCAACTCCCCTAGTCCACCTCCTGCCAATGCTCCTCCCTCACCTGTAGTTACAACTTGTCCATCTGAGTCTATCTGAGAGCCCTAGTGTGTTTCTTGAAGTCTTTTCATCCTGCGTAGTCATCCTGCTGGGAGTAAGACCAGGTCTGTCACGTCATCTGACAGAGGTGGCCTCCCTGTCTGAGCTTCTGTTACTGCACACACAGTGAGATAGAAAATGAGCAATTTAGTGATTCTTCTTTAAAAGAGATCTGAACATGTTTTGCCTTCCACTGACATCACTAGTGGTGCAAACAGCGACTTTTTACATGATAGCTTGTTGTTTAGGAAATGGGTTTCTATGGCTGACAATCGCACAACTAGTGAGGTTTTCCAGTTGATGGTGCCAGCCAAGTTTTGTCCTCTTGTCTTGAAGGTGGCACATGATGAGTGTGGACTTTTTGGTTTTGGAAAACACGTTTGAACATCCTGAAACATTTCTTTTGGCCGTGTGTTGAAAGGGACATGTCAGTGTATATTGACATAGACCTATAGACCTGTCATGTGTGTCAGTTAACAGGGAACCCTAATCAGACTAGAAAACTTGCACCGCTGCAGCCCATCTTGGTGGTGAGTGAACCATTTACTCACCTTATTGTGGACTATGTGGGGCTGGTGCCATGTTCCAACTCTGGGTGTAGATATCTGTTGACCGTGTCAGTGTACCAGGTATGCGGCTGCATGTCCCTTGAGGTCAATCACAACTAAGGCTGTGATTAAGGTGAAACTGTTTTTCTCAATTTTTGGCATCAATGTGCTGATTCAAAGTGACCAAGGGTCAAATTTTTCTTCCAGCATGTCTTCTCAGGTGTTGACATTGTTGCATACTCGACACAACCACTCATTGGGATATCATGCACGGAGTCAGGGACCTTGGAACACTTCCACCAGATCTTCAAGTCTCTCTTGCTTTCTTATTGTACAGAACTAGTCAGAGGTTGTGAGGAGAAGCTCAGAATGTTGATGTTAGCGGCAAGAGAAGCAGTACTGACTCCAGCCCAAATGAGCTTGTCTTTGGATGTGCTGTGTATGGTCCACCAGCGGTGCTGAAGTTGTTTTGTTTTGATGCGAAGCTGTCAGATAACCTGGTGGATTATTTTAAGGGGCTCAGACATGGTTGCAGCTGGATGTATGTGACGTCAGTTCAGTCCAGGAGACCAGGTTCTAGCACTTACACCCACTCTTGGTTCTCCTTTTCAAACAAAGTTCACAGGTCCGTACACCTTTGTTGATAAGGCTCTTGAATTGAATTACACTATAGCCACACCTGGGCATAGGAAAGTTAAACAACTTTGCCATGTCAATCTTCTGCGACCATACAATAGGCATGTAGATGGCGCTGATGAACCTTGGAGTCAGTCAGGGTGTTTGTTTCTTGGAGTTTTTAGGGAGTTTTTGTTGTGTCATCTGAAGTTTTGGAGACTGGGGTAGATGACATGACTGAGCCTGATGAAGGTTTGCTCTGTGCACATTTGAAAACTCAGAATCTCTCCCTATTTGGGGCAGGTTGTATGCTCTGTCAGAGTCACAACGTTGTTAACCGTTGGAGTTAGAGCAGAAATAGTTGTGTTTCTTCAGTGAGGTGTATTCACAGACTGGATTGACCACAATGTTGATGCCAGTGATGCTCAGCCGTCAAGCAGCAGTTTTACTGCGTGGTGCTGAGTAACCATCATCCTTTAGATACTGAGGTCGAGTATGTGGTCCAAAACAATTATGTTGTTTCGTCATCATGTAGTTGGCTCCTTTCCCTGTATATTGATGCCAAAGCAGGATTGCAAACGTAGGTTGTGGACTGGCATCCATAAATTAAACACTGCGAACAAAATCTGACTTGTTTCCTGCGCCATGCATGAATGACTGTATTAATCATGTGGGGTCTGCTAAGTTCGTAAGCAAATTTGTTTTTCTTAAGGATTATTGGCAAATGCCTCCATTCAAGCATGCAGGTTTCACCGTTTATCACGCCATTGCATGTCTGCCCATATAAGGTGATGCCGATGCCCCTGCGATTTTTCAATGTTTGATGAACCATGTAGTGTCAGGTTTGCAAGGTTGTTCAGTTCACCTTGAATACTTAGTACTTTACAGAAGTACGGTACATGGCACTCACACCATCAATGCATCACAGCACTATTTCACAGTTTGGCTGAGGCACAGCTCACTGCTCACCTTGCGAAATTGTCATTGCTAGGGCTACTGCGACATACCTTGGTCGTGTGCTGGGAGAGGGTCGTGTTGCCTCAATCCAGGCCAAGGTCATGGCTGTAGCCAGATATCCTTTACCCACAACAAAAAAGGAACTTCAGAGTCTCTTTGGTTTAGCGGGATATTATAGTTTTTGGCAAAAACTTCTAAACAACTGTGTTTCCTTTCAATTGGCTTTTAAGACCAAGGCAGAGTTTGTTTGGTCCTCTGATTGCCAACAAGCTTTTGAGAATGTAAAATCTATTCTGTGCTCTTCTCCTCTTTTGTCTGCTGCTTGATTTGATCAACAGTTTATGCTCCAAGTGGATTCCATCCAGGTGTGGGAAGGTGCTATTTGCTTCAGCCTGATGACCAAAGTGTGGTGAGGCCAGTCAGCTTCTTCTCAAGAAAATGTAATAGTTAATGTAATTATTAAATTATTGAGAAGGAAGCTTTGTTCCTTATATGGGCCTCACAGCATTTTGTTGTTTATGGAGGAGCAATGGGACCAATTTTGTCTTAATCAGACAACAACCCACTGTATTTTTTGCGTTCTCTTTTGGGTGTCCAAACACCAAAGATAAATGAAGTAGTCTTTGTTTCTCCAGGTGTACGACCTGGATATCAGGCACATTAAAGGTAGAGATAATGTCATTGCTGACGCACTGTCAGGCACTCCTCTGTAGTTTACTTTTAATACAGGCTTGTTTTTCTTTTGTGCTGTTCCATTTGTGCAGTTTACTCTCCTCTTTGTACTGTGCCTGCTGTCTTAAATATGCTTCCCAGGTTGCTGAGGATGGGTGTGGGCATTCACAGGAAAAGTATCCAGGATGGGAATTGTGTATTATATGTTTGAATAGTTATAATTTGTCACTGTGGGTTGGGGTGTCAGTGGTCTCTCTACACACAGTCTGGATTGAGAGCACCTGGGCCCAGGGGTCTCTGTCAGGATAGAAGGCTGATTTCCAGCCTGCACTCGCTCTCTCTTCCACCTTGGAATCTCCCAGCCAGCAGTTGCTGGCTTTTGTGTTTATTTTTAATTTGCTTTCTGCTCCACACCATACACCTCATTCTGCACACATCCACAGCTATACTACTGGCATTACTGACTGACACACTTCCCTTTGGTAGATTTTACTTTTGGTGTTAACATTGGCTGGAATAATTACTTCATATTCACACTGGCAATTCAGTGTCAATTCAATTTTTCTCATGGCCTAAGAGCCAGATTGTTTTTCTGTATACCAGGCATTTATTGTTTGCACCGATCATAACCACTATGACCCTTAGAGATCACCTAAAAACGAAATGTAATCGTGGTTCATAATAACCTGCTGCACTAACTAGCTAGTTTTATTTACAGAAGGGCACTTTCCAAAAATATATATTCACAAATTCTCTCTTTTTTTATTTTTTATCATGCTGTCCAAAAAATAGATGAATTTTTATTTGAGAGGTCTGTTTTGCATAATGCATATTTCTATCAAGCATCTACAGACAAAGCAAAGGTGGAGCATCCTTATGGCTCACTGGCAAAATATGGATTTGTAGATGCAGCCGTTAAACTTTCTGAGTCACGTATTCCCCTTATTTTCATGTCAATGCACCACAATGTAAACATTGTATTCATATTAGAGAGCAGTCCAAAAAAGAATTTGGGAAGCCAAACATGTTCTGTTGGTGGCCCATTTGCATGGACATGAAAATAATCAAGGATGAGCCAGAAACTGCAAGATAAAACCTTTGTATCTCAATGTGTTTTACCCTTTTGACATAACAACATGTTGCAGTTTCTGTTTGTGGCAAGAGAGCACAAGACTGAGGCAAGAGCATAAAAAAACATGAACAGGATGCCAGCACACAAAAGCTGTCTTCAAGGTGCCATCTCATAATGTTCCCTCCACTTAACCACTAATATTTTTTACTAATCTGTTTATCTTCACACAGTTGTATGCGCCAAAGAAGAGGGGATATACGTCTAACATATGATATTCCAAGAAAACTCTCTTCAAATATCTTCAACTGAGGAGTTTTATCTCCTGTATGCAAAACTAGTCATTAGTAAATTCTGCACTTTCACCCTAGGAAGACATCACTGCCAGGAATTACAATAGTAACGGTAATGGTCTGATTATTATAAAACCGATGGTTAGTATAGAACCATCTGGTTCAAATGAATCTCAACATCCACATTTAGATAAAGACCCCATAAATGCCTCTAATTTTCATGAACAGGAAATACAGCCTCCTTCTTATTATAGGTGCTCTAGCAATCTCCCAACGCTCCGTATGCAGCCATTACACACAGCGATGTATATAGGCTGCTCTATTTTCAGCAATAATATCCAGTTTAGCAGGCCTAATCTGTTATAGCTTTTGTGAAGTATAATCTGAGTATTAATATATAAAAGAGAACACAAACATGTTAATTAGGCTACTAAACCTCTCAGTAACAAAACCATTATTCTTATGGTTCTGACTTTTGTGTTTTCTGACTTTTCTGTATTTTGACCTTGTAAAATGTGAGAGTACACATGGTAATCCAACAGTTTCTTAAATAGAATGAAATGATTGCCTGGAAATTGGTGAATGCATACTTGTCTGCTTCCATGTCTTCTATTTCTGGTCTCAGGTCCTTCTTGGAACTAATCCTTCCTGTTAAATACATGTATTGTATGAACCAAATTCGGGGGGCATGTCTCTGGTGAAATAAGCATGTTCTCCAACCACAAGCAGCTGTGACTCGGCAGCTGTTGTTACATACAAATACAGCCATTTTGTTTGGCCAGCACACTTCCCTGCCCATAGTCACAGTGCCATCAAACACTTGGTGAGCTTTTGTGTGATTGTGTTTTGTAAGTGTCAGCGTGTTTGTCTGTGTGGGTGCATGAAGTTTGTTTGTCTGTGTGCCTGTGGAGGTAATTATGCAGCATATATTTATAAATTAGTCTTTAAAAAAATCTCGTTGGTTCAGACACACTAACAATACAATATTGTGCACCGCCCAAAATGTTTGTGCAGACAGCAAATTCATCCTCCTGTGCTTTCACATGCCAAGCAACAAAGTTACCAATAGGTATTTTGTCAAAACTGCATATATTGAATTTCCACACATTGCTAAATAATGTGTCAGTCTACTATGGATGTCATAAAAAATTTAATGATCTAATCAATCAAAAAGACATTTCAAACATAGCTAGAGGGGGATTTTTTCAGTTGCTTGTTTTTGCTACAACACTCTTACCACCTTGCAGACAGTGGGCTGCTCTATAACACTGCTGGTGACACACATCCCTCTTCACTGATTCAAGCTCTTCCAGGATAAGAAACATACATACATAGTTCATCTGGTATAAGACTTTGCTTCTCATTATGTTATAATTTTCACAAAATAATGTTCATAGTCTTCATTTGCATTTGGGGAAGTCACATTTTAATTGATTTAGTGGCATGTACTGAACTGTATTATTTTATAGTTGCATTCATTGATTTAATTGGAGGGGTATTGGATTGCAATATTAACTTTCCCTTTAGCTTCAGTTAGTCTCCACCAAGTCCTGAGGGGTGAATTTAGTTGTTTAGTTACTTATGGTTCCACTACACCACTACGTATACTGATATATGTCAGTGATTTAAAAAAAAGTCATTATAATTATATTCAAATTGATTAAATGAAGTTGGCCGTATCAAGGTTTTCTAAATGTTTTTGGCAGGAGATAAATGTCAGTGAAAAAAAAAAAAAAATTGAAACAGCCTAATTCCATCAAGGATTTTGAATGCTGCAATTTTGGTGATGATTTTGGAATTTTTGCACAAATAAACAGTAAAGCGGGTATTACAGACAAATCGCCAGTCTCCATCTGTTGTTTGGACCTGAAGTCTCTGGATGTGAGTTCTATTGCGTAAAATGAAGACAGTGGTATTTGCAGCTGCCTAGGAATGGGATCAATCAGTCTGAATAATAAAGCTCTGTAGTTATAAACTGTGATTATGGCTTAGAGGACAGCTTTTCTCTTTTTCGTCACTTGAGTGTCGTCCCAACATGCAGTCTTGGTGCTGATGTCTTTTACAAATCTCACAGTTAAGCTAACAAGCATTATAAACCTGGCTAATGGATATATTTAGTAAGGTCATTGCTGTAATAAACACTGAAATGAAGCCAAATTAACTGGAGGAGAAGACAAACAGACACTGTCTGTCTGTATGCTGAAGAGCTCTGTAAGTAGGAGGTATAAACTCTCTTATTCATGCTGAATTTTTGTCACTTCCTGGCATAGTTTCCATTTTAAATGGACTGAGATGACAAGGATATTACTTCAGTGTGGATTGCCTGTTTTTCATAGTTCTGCTGTTTCATTTTCTCTTTTTTTGTTTGTTTTGGTTTGATTTCGTGGTTCAAGACAACTTAATGAAACCACACTGCGGTAAACTGAAGCACAGTCACTGAGTGCGTTTGCTTTAGACAAAAGGACCATCTCAGGTTCTGCAGATCTTTCGTCAGCTCCAGTAAACATAAACCTAATGTCTGATATAGCGCTATGATTTGTATGAGAAGCACAATGATTTCCATTCTTACAGGCAAAGATTGACATCAATCAGTCCAAAACCTGTCTGACTCATGCTCAAATCTATAGGTTCTTAATGAGTAGTAAATATTTACAAAAACATCACTTAAACATATTTTTACTTTTTAAATTAAGTACAATAATTTGAGCAGTTGAGCTACAGTTTTTAAGCAAATATTACTAAAACAGGAGGAATGCATTTGCTTATGTAATGTTTTCAACCACAAAATAATAAATAGTACTCTAGAATTTACAGCAGTAGGACCACAATATATGATTTACTCATTCATGACTCTGTTGTATACTGTAATGAAGAAACAGTGCCAGTGCAATGGTATGGACAGATAATACTATAGA
Source organism: Remorina albescens (assembly GCA_034769265.1). Taxonomy (NCBI): domain Eukaryota; kingdom Metazoa; phylum Chordata; class Actinopteri; order Carangiformes; family Echeneidae; genus Remorina; species Remorina albescens. The sequence goes on from CM068489.1 coordinate 12,574,714, forward strand.
TCAGTTCAGTGTTATTTTTGGTGTTTGTCATGTGATGACAATTAGAGGACTATTAATTATCCTGAACTCACCCTACATTACATCATGTTTTCATGAGGAAAACTCAGCAGACTTGAAGACAAAGAAACAACTGAAGACAGAAATATCAAGAGGTTAAAGTCATTGTATTAAAATTCACAAGAGCTTACCTTGTGTCGGCACTTCAAAACAACACCATAGGCACCTAAGAAAGAAGCAAGCTGCATGATTAACTGATTTTCAAAACCGCTAATCCTGTCATGAATATTCAGAGCAATCATTATTAAAGGCGTTACTGATGTTACTACTATTACTCTTCAAGTTGGGCTAATATACCTTAAGAAGATCCTTATGCAATAATAGGAAAACAAACAGTTTGAGTTTACTTTACAAATATAAACTTGTGATGAACAAACCAGCATGGTCTATAATCATTCATCAACAAAGGTTGCCTCGATATAGAAAGTTTGCAGTGTTACCTGAAGGAAGCCATTTAGTAATGCTATAACTACTCACAAGTCCAAAAAATACTGATCCCATCTTAGCATGTACATACTACATACTACAAAGTAAAAACAGTTTTAAATGCCCTTTTTAATGCTTTTCATATGTTGATATGAATAAAGAAAAAAGGGCAGGTGGCTCAGAAAGTAGGACACAAGTGTTGGCAGGCTACTGTATTTCTGATGTTATTGACCCTGGCAGTCACACATACATCCCCTGAGGGTCCAAGAGGGATTCTTGAACTGAGCAGACATAAGTGCTCCACACTCCTTCATAAGCACATCAGTCCTAAAAGAAGTCATCTATTCTCTTCAAGGTGCTACTCTAACGTATTTACATTGTTACTGACACAATTGATATAGAGCTTTCAGACAGGAATAGGTTTTATGCATGAATAATAATTTTTAAAAGAACTTTACATAACCACCAATGTTTCTACATCAGCCCTTATTGACATTGGGTTTCTTTAATCTAAAAATATACATTAAACTACTTAAAAATTATTCAAACCAATGTGACTTAAACATTTGTTTAATTAACACTAAACACAACCATTTCATACCAATGCAGTCATTAATGTTTTGAAAATGTTCCCTCAATACTCAACAAATTCATGAACTCAAATTACAAAACAAAGAAAATAACTAAAAAAATTACTTAATTAAAAAAAACTATGATAAAACATCAATGCTATGAATACGGTCATATGAATATACAGTAATGCTACCTTTTACAACAAAAATATTTCCTGTTCCTGCTCACTTGTTTTCCATAAGCACCTGCATCTGTCCCTACTGCCAAATCCATTAAAACAAGTGATTTCATGAAGATTAACATAGGAACAAAAATTGCATAATTTAAAAGTTCTGTGGCAAAAGGTGCAAAAGCACTACAATTATTCCCCTCATTTTATTTTATTTTCCTTGTTTGATGAGGAAGTGGAAATAATTTCATAAAAATCTGTGTATTTTTTATTGCTGGGTGAGTCCACATACAGAAGTCAGTCCTAAATCATTAACAAAATTGACTGACCTCACCATCACTGAGGAAAAATCTATGATTCTGGATCAAGTGGAGCACAATGTACCATGGGTTCAGGGACAGAGCTGGATTTTTCCACTTCCACAACTTTACACTTTAATGTGTGGCTTTTTCTCCCAGAGATACTCGTTGTTGAACAGGCTTTCAAAATTCAGCTCCAAGTTTCCCTGTGTGCTTTAGCAACACATTGAAACATTTCTAGGATGTGGGAATAGGGATGTAAAAACTGGGACAAGAGAGTGGCCTCATCTCAGGTCCTCTGCCACTTTACATCAACCAAGTGGCTCAAGGAAAAAGAACAGCCATTCTGGCAGAGTTTAACTATGAGATCAGCCTGTCCCATTGACATTTGCAACAATAAAACTGAATCACAAAAACCACCTCTTCATTCCAACTATAAGAGTACATGAGTATGAATCCAGGTCAGAGCAGTTACCACCAGTTTCCTCACATAAAAATTCTTCCAAATGAATGAATATTTTTTTCATATTCATTGATCTTAATGGATTTGCTAAGTCATGTGCAACTTTGGTTTTTAACAGTCTTGCTCCAAAAACGGATGAAAAGGTACAAACAATCAAATTCAGGGTTTTTCCTGGTTCAAACTGAGGCAGTAACACAAGGGCACACATGTGCATGTAGGCCGTTCCTTCAACTGGCTCAAGCAAACATTTTTCACTAGTAATTTAATTTGAATTTTAGGAGTTATAACGCTCACACATAATTCTAATTTACTACCCTTTTAAGTCATTAATGGACAAAAATGTCTACTTCCAAAAACCGTGACGTGTGTATGTGCAGATACAAATAGACTCAATAAATCTGCATTTATAGCACTTATTCATAATGGTTTTGAGTTGGCATGCATAGGCTAGTAAATTTTGAGTCTAACACTGCACAAAAACTAATAATGCATCAAAATCAATGTTGGTGGTAATCACTGACAAATCTGAAACTATGAAATCTTGCAAAAAATAATTTAATTTGCATTAAGCATATGGAAAATACCACATTTTGAGTGTTTTGTTGTGCTTTTCCTCATGTACGTTATTCAGTATTTGGTAATTTTGATTTGTGGACATTTGAAGTGGACACTTTTGCCCATTAATGACATCAAAGTGTAGTAAATTTGTACACAGTGTATTATTGACTTATTAGAAAAATAGAAATTTATATTTCTAACATTTTTCAACAAAAAAGCTCTCTTCCTATATGCAGTAACACTGCCAAAAATCTGCAGGGATGAATAAAAAGTGATGTTCAAATCACGTAATCATTGACTTTTTGTCAATATAAGGCTACTCCTCAGCAACTGAATACCCTCGCCTTGACTTCTTGTCATGTCCTGAACTCTGATCTTCAGCAGCACTGGTCCATTCCATTTCTTGATGCTGTATACTGCTTTCAGCCCTGACAAATGTAGTGCATCTTGTCAGTAACGTGAATCCTTACTAATAACTGCCTGTAATTAATTATCTGTGGTGTTTCCTCCGCACTCATGGCTCATCACCTTGTAAAGTATTCACTTATTTTGCAAAACATCTGCAAAGCGGGCAGTATGGTGGCATAGTGGTTCCTTCCTCTTTGACAGTTTTAACAGCCATTTAACTGCGCTGTTACTGATAGAGCAGTACCATATTAGCGTAATACCACAATTGCAGCTAAAAACGACCCCCTTTGAGTGAGACACTTGCCAGAAAATAACCGTTTTCATGACATCAGAGTTTTGAGAGCTGGGGGCACGAAATTTGTTTGAGGTAGCTGCCTCGTAATTTTGTATGCAGGAAAAACCCTGATATGACTACTGGCAATAAAGCCCGACAACAAATTTTGGAGTGTACTACTTCACATGAATAGCCAATACTGAAGACTAGCAGTCACTGTTGCAGATGTAGGCTATGTACAAAATTAAAAAAAAAAAAAAAAAAATGCAATTATATTACACAATTTTTAAGTAAACAAGTACACTCACCTTCACCCACAATCCCAAGGACTTCAAATTTATTCATTACATCACAGATGTCAAGGATCTTCATGAAGTCAAATGGCGTATTGCGTGAGATGCATGGAGCTCAGGTGAATGGGGCCCAGCTACAGGAAGGCATGAGAAAGCCAGCTGTTGGCTCCCACGAGGTGTCTGCCGGCTATCAGCCATTATATCTGCCACATGCCTTCCCGAGTGGCTGACTTTTATCTGCACAAAAATATTGCACCAAATTTAAGTACACACAACGTAATCCACCCTTACTTTAAAAGTACATCAGTTAATTCCCAGCTAGAGGGAAAATGCTTTTTATTTTGTTTTATTTATACTTTTAATTGTTTAGTTGTGAAATGGATTTACTTGTCTATTAAACACTTTACTTTTTTTAAAGGTGTCATCAAGAAAGCTCAAGAGAGAGTTGGTCAGTTGTACTTCAGTGGAACAGACACAGTTCCAGCTCTTCGAAGGACATTACGTTACATTAAATTGGAGAAATTCTGACAGATGGACTGGTATAAGCAGTACACCAGAGGTCCCCACGATGATCAATCAAACTTCAAAACTGCTGGATCATATCATTCCCTGAATACAATTTTACTTTAAACTGGGATGCCTGTTCAATGCTCTCATCTACATGTCTTCACTTTATAACACAGCTTAATTATTCAATGTCTTATTCAAGGTAACCCTGTTGGCATTATCAGGGTTATTGTGTCAGACTTGAGAAAGTCCTGCAAGACCCAAAAAAGACATACAGCTGTTTCCACCAGCTGCTCGCCAAGTGTGTAAATCAGTAAAGTGCTCCTTTAACATCAATTAGGCAAACAGTTAAAATACATAATTTAGCAAATGTGGTAATTTTATGCTCCATTTTCAAATAGTGAAACCATATCACACAAACTCTTAATGTGATTAAAGAGAATCTGCTAAGACTCCAGATATCACTTTCTGCATTTCATTTTCCTCCTTGCTGAAAGGCTCAAGGACTATTGTAGCCAACTCACACTCCCAGTCTCTTACAGTGCTGTGGGCTTGGGAGCTGCTCATTGGTATGCAAAACCTTGGCACCAAAATAAACTCTGTCTCACAGAATACTTAACATCACAGTGTGGTTTGTAACTCCCTTATCTTACTCAGCTGCACACCATCAACACAGGTGTACTGAGAAGTATACTATAGGCAATATTGGGCAGGATGATACCAGATTTTACACTGATAGCTTCAGTGGAACCGTGTGCCTTTTTGAAACTGAACATGTTAGCATACTTCCCACTTCTCATCAATTCACGACCTACATACAGAGCCATGAAGCCCAATGTTTTCCAGAGCAAATTTTGAACAACTACTCTCTGAGCCTGGACCTTGAGAGCTAATATCAAGAGGAATGTACTCTGTGTGGCTGTGGATCATATATACTGTTTCCATCAACTGAATGACTCATGTGTGGTAATGGACCTGGTGTGTCGATTCAAAATATTACTGTTAAACCTCTTCCTAATATCAACGCATTATTTTCTATGTCTGAATTGGGGTTCTAATGATCACAATCATTCATGATGGAGGGAATTTAGCCAAAAACAGGGGATGCAGCTGACGTCAGTGCCTTTTCAGGGAAAGTGGCTGCACATTTTGAGGCACACAAAATAAGACAACAACAACAACCAATCAAAGATTGATATTTGTGGTAAAATGTTACATTATGATTTTAAAAAATCGTCTAAATAATTAGTTTATGTAAATAGCTGTCATATACTTGTGCTGTTGCTTCTTGATAGAATTTCCTTCATATCTAAAATAGTAAAAGAAAAACACCCAAACCAGCTGGTAGATGTGAAATAACTGGTTTAAACAGGGACTGTAGCTGGCTTGTACAGTACGTTCAAGTGTGTGTGTGTGTGTGTGTGTGTGTGTGTGTGCGTGCGTGCTTGCGTGTTAGCTACGACTACCCACAGAATGAATGTAGCTCCCACATTTTTAATGCAGAACACCAATAAAGCCAACAAAGTCAAACATTTGGCAAAACTCAAGCCAACTGAGGACAATTTTCCCCTTTAGCAGCTTTGTAGCATGGACTCTGGTGAGTAAGCTGCGTTAGCCGCGTTGCTTTACTGCTATTCCCAACTACACCATAAACAACATCGCTAATTATCCTAAAAAAACCAACCCGTCAATCTTGGCAACGTTGCCTTTCTCGTGAGCATCCGCTGAAAACAATCATATAAAACCTCAGTTTTTCCATTTTAATCCAAGAGAAGATGAAATAAAGTACTCACTCATTCGCGTTTGGGTGAAATGATGTGGAGCAGCCTGTATATCCACCCACCGACGGGAATATTTTCATTGCAGCAGGCATCTACAGTAACTGGATCGTGCGGTTGACAAGCTGCAAGCACATCGCCAGGCAACAGTTTGATTAGCGTGACGTCGACCAATAAGAACGCTTGCTTATTCGAACGCCCCCTCGCTCTCCACCAATGAGAGAGCAGAACGGCTAAGAGAGTGAGAAAACTGTGTTGCGGTCTGAGGGTGTTTCGTACGAGGTGGGATATTATTGTTCTAATTTCTCAATTACATAATTCAAAAGATCAGACACTGCCTTCATCATCATAGCATAATTTTGCTGAAGGTCGTATCGAAAATGTCTAACAGTCGAAGCCTTGCATGATAACGGTGCTGCAAAGCGACAAAATGAGTAAACAGTGAGCAGATACTCAACACAGTCTTCAGGTTGCCGTACGTATTGCCATGGTGTCATAATAATTTCACACTTTTTCATAACAAAAACGTCATATTGCATTGTCTCCAAGGAAAAAAAAAAATCTTAAAGTGGCCCATGACAGCAATAAGGTTAATCCAAAATACAGACAATTCCACACATGATCAACCAAAAAGAAGTCATGCACAAATTAATCATTACCTCTTCCATAATTTGAAATGTGTTTTCAAGTGATCTTCCGACTTAGAAAAAAAGATTATGAATTATTATGAGAGGTTTACTTGCCAAAAAGGTATTGCATGTATTCATAAAGTTACAGCATGAAATAAAAAAGAATAGTTGGTGGGGTCTTTTCTGTATCTTTATCCATGGCCCACACTTCATCGAGGACACGTCTGAGTTAATTACGTTCAAACACTTAAGGATCAATAAAACTTTTTCTGAATGTTACCATATGAAACAATGCTGCCACCCACAGGATGAACCTAAAACTGAAACTAATATCTGTCCTCTCCATAATTATTAACGGTTGATTTAAAAGTAGTTCAAGTGTGTGGGTGCATGAGAACAGAGAACTGAAGGGATTTACAATCTGGCAAGACCTGACGAAGTGATACCTCCATGATGCGTCACCCTGCATGCAGAACATACAGAGGCTGGAAAGGTCACTGTAGTTTTACACCACGGGTAAATTTAAAAACGCAATGACTAAAATAAGCTCTACTTTTTTGGAATATTTAACTCTACTTTTAGAGAAGTAACATAAATCATAATCAATCACTATAAAAAAATCTTTAGGAAAAACTACTCATTGATTGTTTGATTTTTTTTTTTTTTTACTATGGGTAAAGACAATTAACTCATATAAGGCAAATATATACTGTATATGTTGTATTTATTTTGAGATTGAGTTTTTTTTTATATAATTACATGTAGTTAGATAATTAAATATCTTCTGTTGAAAACTTCAGCTTCACCACTAACGCTGTAGAATTTAAAAAAATAATAATAAATAAATAATCATGACTGACTCTATAGTGAATGACCTAATTCAGAGAACTTTTTTTTTTCTTCCTAGCAGTAGGTGGATGATAATAGCACACTGGAGCTAAATGTTAATGGACTTATGAAGAGTTTTTTTTTTTTAAATAAAGTTATTCTTTTTCAATGAAGTTGCTTGATCATCTCTGCATATCTTCTTGACGATCTCAGCTACCATGTTTACATATTTGCTAGTGAATGTCAATTCGTATTTGCTGTAAACACTAAATGTTATTTGTGTGTACTTAAAAAGGTAAAAGGAAATAACAAATAAAAAAACCCCATAGATTTTCATATATACTGCAATTATTTTTATTGAATATTATTAACATATTAAATGCATAGTTTACTATTGGAGATGGTCCATGTCTAGCTACCCAATGCAAAGTGCCATGATTTTAAAATGAAACAGATATTTTTCATAGTCACTAGTTTACTGAGTACATATTTTAATGTGTGATAAACCTGTTTGAATGCTGAGAGTGACAACTGGGTTTGATATACTTTAAATAATCTTGACTGATGTGGGAGGCAAAACATATGGTTTTGAAACTGACACAGGACAATTAGTCATGCTCTGCTGTTTGGCATACGTGATGACTACTCCCATTTGCAGCTAAGAATGGATGATAATCCTTTTACATATGTAAATTTCACACACCTTTATGGAAATTGACTATGATTTTGTCTCAGCTTGGTCTTTGCTCTTTTTTTGTAAATGTTTTTGTTGTGTTTCAATTTGTATACCCCTGACTGTCTTAGTGTTAAGTCTCCACGTATGGAAATGAGAGAATTAAGCAGTGTGAAGTAATATTTCATATTACTTTGTCCTTCTACTACGTGTGGTATACTAGCTAGTCTTTTGTGTTTAGCGAAAGCAATTGTTCTGTTTAAAACTATTTGTTTGCATTTTTAGTAAGATTTCAACATTTCACTGTTAGTATGCACTGATAATAATGGCTTTTACTGTACAGTGGTGTGGTGTAATTTTCTCCCGTGCGTTAACTATTAAAATAGGAACCTTGTCTGGACTTATTTTTTTTTCGTTTTTTTTCAGAATTTCCGTGACTTTATTTCAGTTGGTTTTTTTTTGTTGTTGTTTGTTTGTTTTTTTTTACATTCACTGACAATTCTGATCCGTTTCCAACCACAGCATGGAGAAAGACCTTGTAAAGAAGAGAGAAAAGGGAAGATGGGTAACTAAGTTTACTTTCTGGAATTCCAAATTACAGCGCAAGTAGTCTAGACGCTGATTGGATGAGATGAGTAAACTTGTGTTTGATTGGCTGTAAGTCTGAGTGACACAGGAGTTTATTGGCGTACTGAATTACATCTTCTGGCTCCAGCCAGTATCGCTGGTCTGCTTTGCTCACTGCGCAATACTATCTTTGGCATAAATTACATGCGTGTAAGCATACACTACATTCGTGAAAAAATGGCAGCTGACGCTTAGAGAAAAGTGGATCTTCACTCGAAAAACAGACGGCACCTGTAAGTTTGCGGCTCAGAATAAATCATATTTAGTTTCCGAAGAATGTCGGTTGAAGCTACCCAACTCGGGTGTTTTGTAATTACACTTCATTATGCGTGAGAAACTGCTCTCACAGGGTTAACGTTAAACGCTAAGGTTAGCCAACCTAGTTATTAGCCAGCAGCGGTAGCTAGCAAATCAAGCAGTTCGAGTTGTCAACATTGGGCCCCGGCTATTTCCCGAACTATATGGTGCTAATTTTAAGCATCATATCCGAGGGCAAACATACACAATTTAAAACAGAATTGATAGCTGATTTAATTACAATGTTACATAAACATATACATGTACATAAATATTATATTACACCTAACGCCACCTCGATATTGAGCTAGCTAGGTGTAACCAACCAAGTTAACATTGAAATGCTGATATGAGGTGACATAACTAGCCGCTAACAGTTAACGCTGATTGGTACCGTTGGAGTTGGATGGAAAACATTGAGAAGTGTAAATATTTGCCTCTCGACAACGGCATCAATTTCGTTAAAACGTTAGATATTATAGGTAACAAACAAGTACTGAAGTCTTAATAGTATTGTTAATTTGCCTCATAGAGTGGCAATGTTAGCTTCAATATAATAACGTAACACATCCAAAGTGACTAATTTCACCTTCCAACCTTAATGTAATAGTCAGTGTTTTTACTGTTTTTAAGTGTCATTTAAGCAGAAAACGCGCATTTTCGTTGTCTCCTTTTAGACTCCCAAAAGATTTAGGGCAGTTTTTTTCATTATTATTACCTATATCCTCACTTGTGTCTCTCCTCTGGAGTCTGGAGTGACACATTAGCATTTAGCTGAAATCTAGAAATGAGGATGGAATGCACGCTGAGCTTAATTTGTTGTCATATGGGCAGTCCCACAGCACCACGCTGTCTCATCCATTACATGACTTCCAATCTACTGAGTCAGAAACGGAGTCTGATAAGTTTTTACATGCCATAAAAATTGTATTTTTTCTTTGCAACACAGTGTAACCTGCCTACTACTTATCTTCAGCGATCGTTGTTTGCTTCCCCCGACGGATACCAGACATAACTTGATTTAACATCACTCTGGAAAGTCCATCGATATACTACGGCTCCTGATACTATAGTATATAGTATCAGTAGCTGTTTTGTTAATAGCATCAAATAAGTAGCATAAGTAATTACAAGTAACATCTATAATACTTGATAAAAGCGTATGTTAAATGTTTGTGATTTGATAGATAGATAGATATCCTGAGGTAAATTAAGAAAATCTCTCAGCTCAGTTGCTGCTGTATAGTATATACTGCATATGCTCTGAATATACATTTCACTGTTTGTTCCCAACATATAAGGTAAAGGAGAAAAGGGAAATGGTATCCTGAATATTTAAGAAAACAACAAGATTTTCCTTTACCACAAGCAGCTATTCTCCCATACAAACATTGCTAAATTCCAAATAAGCTCATGTATTTTAAATTGAAGCTAATAAACAGCATTGTAATTTTGATTGTATCTCACGTGAATGAACAAATGATTCCTTTGAACAATTTTGTGTGTATTTGTGTGTGCATCATTCCTAATCAAATTAATTTGACCTTTGATATTTTAGGACAAAACTCCAGAGGCACACTGGATCGACTTCCTGCACTTTCATTAACTTATAAAAGTGTAACCATTGCTCATCATTGTGAAAATATCACCATTGGTCAACAGGCACCATGGGTAAAACTCCGCTAAAAGGCAAGCATCATTTGAATTTACTTTTATTTATGGCTTTGGAGGTGCTATAAAGCTAAAATAGTAGGATGATGTATTAATTAATGAAATGACAATACCAGAGATTTTATACATTTGTTGTTGAATAATTTGGGAATTTTGGATCCTTGTAGCCATTCAATTAGCAACCAACAGATAGAGTTACACAGGAAAAGTTTCTAATGCCATTCAAATATATGTGAAATGATAAAGACGTATTTAAAAATGCCTGGTCAGGCACAGTAAGGGAAAATAGCTGTATGACTATAGAATGTGCAGACATGCTTAATATGGCACAACTCAGCTTCATTTGTGTCATTGTGTTTTTGAATGGTAACTGAAGATATTTTGTCAATTTTATAATAGTATTTTCAAACATGTATGGCAGAGTTTTTATTATCTGTTGTATCATTTTTAGATCAGAAAGATGGGAAAAAAGAGAAACCAGGCAGAACAGTTCCACCAACAGGTACAACCCCTGCAACAACTAAAGGTGAATTCTTTATTTTAGATTTTGTGATGTTGTCTTTATGATTAGTGAGTCCAGGTCCCTTAGGTAACATGTACATTATCAAAAGTGCAGCATAGTGATTTCATGGTTCTTATACAATACTTTTTTAGGATCACATTGTTGTACAGAGCTGAATTCTGCCATGTTTCCAAGGTTTGTTCTGTGGAGTCATTGCATACTACATAAGCAATGAATCCACAACAGATTTTCATATAGTTTTGTGCGTGTGTGTCATCTGGCTAACACTAGTGGACCGAAGAGGGTATTTTAAATGAGAACTTATCGATGAAAGTAGGATGCAATTAAGTTAAAATTAAGTTCAGTTTTTTTTTTTACATTAAACCTTTTCGTTATAGATGCATTCAGCTGGGAAGAATACCTAAAGGAAACATCATCCATACCAGCTCCACCAAACTGCTTTCGTCAGGTATATCCTTCTCTATTTAATTAATATTTGACTGCGTCCGTTTGCATGAAAATAAGCACTCCCCAGTATTTCCTTGTTGACAGCAAGTATCAAATAAAAGCTTTGTGTTGACATTGAAGTTAAAGCTGTGTTTTAAGCTTGTAATGTAAATGCAGTTGTTTATGAGGTAAATGTGGTTCAATACATTTTTCCTGAGTAATTTACCAGCTGGACTTACCTTATTACACCAATTTATCTATCTATGACTCCACATGCAACCAAAAAAGGTGTACAACCACTCAGATGCATACTGCCTCTTGTTCTGTCTAGCTAACAGCTAATGCAGTTAGGTGACATAATATTGACCTGGCCCGAACCATGGACTGATTTAAAAACATTTTTTTTTTTAAATCTTGCAGTGTTAACAAAGGGCTAACAAAGATGTGTATGGACTTGTCCTATTGTCTGCAGGCTAGAGTCCCACCCTCCAATGACTTCAAAGTAGGAATGAAGCTTGAAGCCCATGATCCACGCAATTCCACTTCAGTTTGTATTGCCACAGTGATGGGTTTAACTGGGGTTCGTCTGCGTCTCCGTCTGGATGGAAGTGACAACAGCAATGACTTCTGGAGACTGGTAGACTCATCTGACATCCAGCCTATTGGGACATGTGAGAAGAATGGAGACATGCTACAGCCGCCACTGGGTAAGAATGTTGGAGGGTGGGATGGAAACATATTGATGGTGTCACATAAAACCAAGAAAAAACGTAGAAGTTTAATGACTAAAGTCCGTCGTCCAGTTAAAATATATAGTTGAAAACAAACAAATGAAGGGGTGTCTTAAAAATGTGACTTAAAAGTCTATTTTGTACTGGTCGACATTCACAAGACTGACATGCACATAGAAGATAAGATGTCATTAACAGGGAACTAAATGAATCAACTGTTATGATGATTAAAAGCACTTATTTTCCTGGTTTGAGAATTGATGGAGATGCTTTTATTTGTATGTAAACACACAACTTCATACATAAAAGAGGTCTATTTGTTTTTAGGCATTTCAGTGTTGAAGAGTTATCTACATAAATACATACCATACAACATTAAAAATCACATTTCAGTGCTAAAAATTACCCGACTGATCAGATGGTGTGTTCATAACGGTAAATGTTGTCTTCATTTTATTCCCTCCCCCAGGATTTCGGATGAATGCATCCTCATGGCCCATGTTTCTCTTGAGAACGTTAAATGGAGCTGAGATGGCACCAGCCACAGCCTTTAAAAAGGTATGTACTGCTTTAAAAAGCTGTGTTGTACCAACACAATGGCACCATCTTATTAACAGTATGCACATTTAGAATTTGTTGCACTGGGGACATTGCATTTCATGTTTAGGAGCCTCCCAGGCCTCCGCAGAACAACTTTAAGCCAGGCATGAAGCTGGAAGCTGTGGACAAGAAGAACCCACACCTCATCTGCCCCGCCACCATTGGGGAGGTAAAAGGCGATGAGGTCTTTATCATGTTCGATGGATGGCGGGGTGCCTTTGATTACTGGTGCAAGTGTGACTCCCGGGACATCTTCCCTGTAGGCTGGTGCTCCCTCACTAAACATAGCCTCCAGCCACCAGGCAACAGTGGTGAGTGTTATCCTGTAGGTGGCAGCACAGTTCTGTACATATATGGAGGTTTGAGGAAATGCAGTTATTTATATTGAATGCTTACTTGACACTAATTTCATTGAAGTGCCCCTAATGCCAGACCAGGAAATTGAAGTCAAAGCTAAAAAAAAATATTAAGCGGATTGTCAATATTCATGTGATCTCGCTTATAAATCTACACCATCACTTAAAGATTAAAGATAGCATGAATTCCTCCTCTTTTTTCCTAATGTTTGTGTGAATTTCTGAATGGAAATGTTTTTGTATTTGAAAGGAGATTAGACTGACAATAATGATAACTGGAGCTAGGTTTGTTTTGCTGGTTTTGATGCAACAAATAGTGAGGGAGCCTTTAGAAATTAAACTTTAGAAATTTAGTGTCCATGCTTTTGACTGCAAATGTGTGGGTGCCACAAATGTAAAAGTGGGGGTGAATTTGAAATGGACAGCACATATTCACAAATTTGTTTATTTGTAAAGCCCCAATAATGGTTGCCGTACTGAAGAAAGTTATTTGGCTTAGTAACATTTTTACACAATGTTTTCAGCATGGCTGTCTTGATAAATCTGCAGTGACATTCAAATTCATGTTATTATAAGCAGTCAGCCAATAACTGTTGGGGTACACATTGCACATAGTTTATAAAACAGCCGAACCTGTTGATGTGCGCTTGTGAATCACTGTTTGGGTAAGATGGGGCAGAAAGAATAACCAGAATGTAGGGAGAGATAAAGGAAAGAGGATTTATATTCCTCATACCATACATGTTTATAGGAAGAGACATAATTACATAAAAGCTGCTCAGCCCAGGTCTGACACTTGCTCAACCACATTTGTATAATAAAAAAGATTTATGATTTGTGAAGAGATCAAGGTAATCAACTGCAAAAAAACGTGATACACATCTGCTGCTACACCCCTATTGTAATGTTATTTTTAAGTTTACTCCTCCAAAAGGTTGAGAGGGGATATGAAACCACACACATCCCCTTTTCCTTTGCACCTTTTTCTCTCCTCCCGTCTGCATACTCCAGCTCCCTCTTCTGTCACTGTGGGCTTTGTTTTGAGGTTGCGCTGCTTTTTGGCAGAAGATTTATATGGCATTCTACTTTATGTTTGGGGACCCTGAGTACATACAGAAACTAAATATTTATTAGCTGAGTAAATAAGCTATTACAAGGTATCTGTTAAGGTTTTTTTTTATTTCTTTCAGCATGATGAGCTCCACTTTTTTTTAATGATTTGAATTTGTGTTCTGCACTGGTAAGTTCTCTTGTTACTGAAAAGGGTTGTGACGATGTGTATGCACCTATCACGCAATGCACAGGGGTGGGGTTGGGGCAGTAATATTTTGACAGTCCGTTGGCAGCCAGTGCAGCCAGTAGCTGGGTCTGTTACAATAAACAGTCTGTCTGTGTGTGTGTGTGAAATGTGTATATACTAAATGGAGAGGAAAAAAGAGCCGAGGAAGGACACTGCTTGAAAGATACTTTTATGATTATTACTATTATTATTATGAAATGTCAAAACTCCACTTATATTAGACTGTGGCTGGTCAAAGTGTGGACGGGGTGACCAGTGGGAGCATTTTCACTACACAGACTCACGCAGGTTATGTTATTCTTTGAGGGAGGAAAGTGGGATTGTGTGGGTCTGTGGAGGGTTATTGGGACTTAATGGTCAAACCATAAATGATATAAATCAAAAGCCTAAGTTCTGTTGAATTATAGTTTTCTGCAGATCTTTTTATATAGTTAATGTGCTTTAGTTCTTTATCTATCTCTTATCTAGCATTGTTAATACGTGTGTTTTAAGAAGATTATTATAAAGGGATTTTTACAACAAATCTGTAGATGTACAGTACATGTCTGTATTGGTGATCTAAAGAGAGTTAAACCTATGGAACCACAAGCTCACTGCTAAATCTTTGTTTTCATTTCTTAACATGTCCTTATAGTCTTGACTGAAATGTTGAAATGTAATTTACACAGTTAACCTCCCAAAGAATCTGCAGACTCTCCCAGCATCACCCTCCAAGCCCAGCAGGCGGTCCATGCAGTCCCCCTACAGACTCCCCAACCCTCTTCCCCCTTTGCCTGTCAGGAAGGGGGTACGGGGCCGTCGTTCCAAGAGTGAGACCATTGCTCTACTCAAAGCTGTGGCAGAAGCAGCAGCTGCCCAAAATGGAAATGTACCTGAAAACACACAGCTTGTACCCCGGCCCTACAAGAAGAGAGGACCTAAGCCTGGAAGCAAGGTAAGACCCCTGAAAAGATGTTTGGAAGTAAAAAAACAACAACAAAAAAAACCAACCCTTAATATTCAGTTTCTTATGCTAAAATTAATCTTCAAATGGACTCATCTTTCAGAAAAAGTCCAAGATTCTCCAGAGTCCGACTCAGCTGCCCAGCATTCAGGTTCCACAAGAAAGTCCTCCTAGTCACCACTCAGTAGTTTCAACAGGTAATGGTTGTCTGTTTCCATAATCAACTATCACATATCGTGATGTTTTTGTACCTAATGTGGTCTTTCTTTATGTGTTGTTCTAGTGTGTGTCTATGTGAATAAGCATGGAAACTGTGGTCCCCACCTGGACAGGAAGCAAATGCAGCATCTTCCTGACCACTTTGGCCCGGGGCCAGTGAATACAGTGCTCCAGCAGGTGGTTCAGTCATGTATAGAATGTGCATACCAGCCTAAAGTCCTGCTCATTGCTCTGCAGACTCATTCAGGAGGAGGAGAAGTTGTCAGAGGTAGATACACACACATTCACACAAAAGCTGTTAGAAATTGTCTGATCAGATGGCTGTACAAGGACACAAGCCTTCTTTGTGACGGATGAGCTTTGTCCATTTCAGTGAGAACAAATGGTGGAGTTCGTATGGTCAAACTACCTTCAGCCTCCAGTGCTTCGTTTGTGCTGCGGTTCCTAGAGACCATGTGTCGTCACTTGCAATGTGACAACCTGTTCAGCAGTCAGCCGTTCAGCCACTACACTGCTTATGACAGGAACAAGTCAGGTAATGACTTGATGCACTCAATTACAATACATTTTTTATGGTTCTTTTAATAAATAAAAAAAATTGACAAAATTTGTCAATTAAAAGATGCTTTCATCATCCTATTAAAATATTCCAACTAAACTGTCAACATATTTTCTCAACTGTTTTTAATCTGAATAGTTAAAGGACATAACTTCCTCTTTAAATTACTACACTTCATAAAATATCTGCTCTGAAAATGGTGTCTCCCCTGTTTGTGTGTTCCTAGTGAAAGAGGAAGCATTGGATTCTCCTGCCCTTGCTCGGGGTGGTAAGCGTAGTCTATCTGGAGTCTCTCCACCATACGCAGCCCCTCTTTCTCCTAAACATTTACGCACTGAGGCCCACCCTTCAGAAGGTACAGCACAGTAACTGTTTGGAGATGCTTTCAAACATGCAATGCTCTCAAGCAAACAAAGCTTATTCATTTCTTCTGCAAAAGAGTGAGCATGTTCTTTAGACCAGCTACACAGCAAGAAAAGCTTAACATTTTTACAGTGACACAATGTAATAGAAACATGGATATAAGAATCATTTAAAAGGTGGAACAATCAGGTTAGGGGCAGAACATTTTTAACAGATTAGATGTCATTTCCTGTATTCTGGTGTCTGGTGCCTCCTAATTGGTGTGTTGACACTTTGATCTTATTATAATGGGAGAAAAATTATGGGTACATTTTGTAATTACAGAAGTTGATTTGATGACTAATCTAATAATAGTAACATAGTTAGAGGAAGTTAACCGACTGCAACTATTGATGACAGACTGTCCCCTTCTTTTAAAATAACCTCCTTAGTGATATATTCTCAACTGGTTTATCCCTTTACCAGCATATTTTAATATCGTCACTGCTCACATACGTCCATGCTTTCTTTATGCTGGCATGGGTGTTAAAACAATACGTCCACCAAAAAGCAGCTCCTTCACTACTGTTCAATTCCTATTTCATTCCCATCAAATGTTCTAGCTGCTTTTGTGTAACAACTGTTTGTCCCTGTGTTTGGAAAAAGTAACATCAAATAAATATAACCTGATAACATTGGTACGCTGATAAATCGGCTCCAGATGACATTTGTGTCTTCCTCTCTCTAGCAGAGACTCTGCCCCATGAGGAGAACGGGCTGATAAAGGAGCAGCGCTACATGGACTCAGCCTCCAACTCCATGACTCCTCGTCCCCAAACAGTGCGGAGTTCATCAGAGTACCACCCTCAGGCCAGCAGCCTCTACCATTCAGGTAACAGCACACCCATGCGCCGCCTCGCCTCCAACCCTGCTGACATGGCCTCCACGCAACCTCTCCGACGAGTGGAAGGTACAGTAATGACTTCTGTAAGCAGGTGTATATGTTTCCTTTCTTGTGATTATTGTGCTGAGTATGTCTCTCTTCTTTGGCAGCAGCCAGCTCCACCACAGATCCTGAGGCTCTTGTGTCTCATCGTGAAGGTCAGCAGCTGTCCAGCAGAAACCCCTCTGCCTGGTCCATTGAAGAAGTGATGCAGTTTGTTAGGGATGCTGACCCCACAGCGTTAGCTCCACATGCCGAACTATTCAGAAAACACGTGAGTGAACTCCAAAGCACTGCAAGTTGTCTTTTTTTTGTTATGTTATTAGCAGTAGCCCCTGCTGGTCATTGGCTTAGCGGCATGTTTTTCTTAACATGACTCTCACTGTTTGTTTCCACAGGAGATAGATGGAAAAGCCTTGATGTTACTACGAAGCGATATGATCATGAAATACATGGGTCTGAAGCTGGGGCCTGCACTTAAGTTATGCCACCACATAGAGAGGCTGAAACAAGGCAAACTGTAACAGAAGCCAGGGCAGTATTGTCCCTGCCACACCTGTGGGCAATAAGCCCTGAAAGAGCCAGCCCTTGGACACTGACTCATGGGTCACACAGGGACTACATGTTACTTCAGACTCACGTCCAGAGACTGAACACATTTTACGACTTTATCCAGACTTCCAGAGTGGAGAAAGTGCGCTGTGCAGTGCTGACACATTACCTCACTTCCTCTTCATTGAACAAATAGCTGTTCAAGTCTACCAGACAGCACTGACTTAACAAAATCCCAAAGGAAAATAATCCCTGTAGTGTTTACATGGCATAGCGTATGTGCACGTGTGGACACATTTTTTTTATGAGATGAAATCTTTAGATCCTGGATTTGGATCCCCAAAGATGGAGAATGTTTCTTTTTATATAATGTTTTTACTATTGTTGGATTTCCAGTTCATAAAGAAGGGTTGGTGTAATGAAAACAAATCCATCAGATGTTCCTCCCTTGCTCTTTTAAGAAAATTCTGCGGTTTTCACTTTTCACATGTATGCCTAAAGTGTGGGAATATCTGCCTGCCCAAAAAATGTTAACAGTGCATTCCACTACTTTCTTGTAGTGCTAGCCAGACGTTTTCAATTACTTTAACCATGTCGTCAGCATTGTCGTGGAATCGTGCTATGTTCTGACGTTTTTTTTAATTAAACCTCACCTTTTCCATGAGCATCCTGCAGGACTATGACCTGCTGTGCTGCATCGTGTATTTTAGTGAGCCTGATGTCACCTCCCATCCACCTCCATGCAGTTCGTTAAAAAGTTAGTCCCATTGTATCCAGAGCCCGGACAAGTTAAGGGTATACAGATTTCAAATGACAGATTGTTAAGGAACTGCAAATAGGACATTTCTAAGGGCTTACTATGTTTAGTTTTGACGTGACATTTCTATCAGTCATAAACCTTTTAAGCTCATTGGTCTGCCTGCGACCTTGGCGTTGTCACTTTTGACCGTCACAATCACTGTTAGCAATGAAAACAGATGTGTACAGTTTTATGGGTTTAACCATGAATATAAGCGACAGAATGTACATTTTGTAGAAACGTAATATTTTAAGGATACCATATACATAAGTTAGAAATGTGAAGATAAAGGGGATGGGGGTATTTCAGTTAATTCCATTCTGCTTTTTAATAATTATAGCAGTGCTTTTAGTTCGAATACTCAGTACTAGACTGCCTTGCTTTACCTATGACATTTCTCAGGTTTATGTGGTCTTTATTAGTACAAGCTTTTGTAGCACACTGTTTATAATATACATAACAGAATTTTCCTGTTATTCCCTTTCTCTGATTTTGAAGGACTTGTGCCATATATATGTATCATATGATACTCAAACACAGGATCTAAGTGCTGTTGATTTCCTTGTCTTGCATCTTCTTTAAAGTACTTGAAAATATCTGTTGCAAAAAGTCACTTGTCCATTATGTCAACCCAGATAAACAATATGTGTTTATGATGCAGTGTATTTTCTCCTTTCTTTTTTAATAAACCTACCAAAAAAAGGCTGTGCACATTTTAGTCATGTTAGGGGAGCTTTTTAAAAAGTTCAATTCTTATGTTCGTTAACCTGAAAGTCCGGCATTCCTATAGTTTAACTCCACATTAGACTTTGTGATGTCTGTTTGGAAATTCAACTCAAGCATGAGAAGCAAATCAGGCCTGCTTGTGTTCATGAAAAATAAGATAGTAACTGTCAAGCAGTTTGAAAAAAATGATTTTGATTGATCACAAATGTGCTTTTATATTGTATATCAGGAATAATGCAGTTCCAAACATCACCAGCAACTTGAAATTAAAGTGTTTGAAGTTTAATTACCCACCATCTATGCAAAAGCCAACATATGCTACATTTTAGACCAGACTTCATAAAAATGATAAAAAACAAATCACTAATAATAGAGAAATTTTAAATGATTACATTTCTCATCATTGCAAATCAATGAGAAGATAAAAATGACTGATGTGTCAATTGCACATCTTGAAAGATCCCATGTACATCACTGGCACTTCATGTGTATGTTCTTTAGTTACTGCAATCATCCTTTGTCATAACACGGCAGTCAAATGGTTTTACATCCTCACTGTGGAGGTCGCTGACCAGGAAAAATGGAAGAAGGCTTTTCAGGCTGGACTCTGATTGAAATACAAACGTTGTAAACCACCTATAAAAAACTGTCTTTTTCGTTAGAACGGGTTACCTTCACACCTCTCTTAGTGAATTCTGCAATAAAAACCCAAACACGTTATTCTGACATCAAACCTGATTTAAAAAAAAAAAAAAAAAAAAAAAAAAAGGTAATATGAAAACTGAGACAGGCAAATGAAGTGCTTGGACTCTTTAGTTCACTTCCATATAAAAAGCACACATACTGTACAGTAAGCAAACATTTACCTGCCAGCGTTTCAACTGTTCAACATCTTAATAAAAACTGTTTTCATAAGAGAAAGGTGCTTCAAGAGACTGACTGGTACAAAGGAAGATGTTTTTATATGCAGTCACCTGTTGTCTCCTCACTGACCAACCAATATATACACAGACTTTATAAATAAGGGTTGTGAAGAGAATAAATTACAGTGAAATCCTCTACAACATTTCAAACTACTTCACGATTGGAAAAAGAGCTTTCTGTTGAATGGACTGTGGACATAAGTTAAAGAAAAATGAAGCTGCTCCTCTGAAAGTGAATCCATATAAATAAAGAACCAGTTAAGACTCGGGCTTCATGTATTTTCCATCCCTCATTTGTTCATCCAGTCTGCATATTGCTGTTACTAGTTCTTGGCCTGTTCTCTCTGTAATCACAAAGGGGCAACAGTCTTAGTAGAATAGGCAGGACACTTTTTAAACTAAACTATGACAAAGTGCACTCAGTAGGAAAAAAATAAACTCACACAAACAATCCCCACATTCACAACTCTGATGATGATAATAATAATAATGGAATAGAATAAAATTCCATTGGTCCACAAACAGTACAGATGACACCAAACCACTTGGAACAAATGTTTTACACTGACATGTTTGATAAAGTGGGGGTGGAATCATACCAGCACTGGTTCTAATAACAGACTAACAAACACTTCAACAAACATATGAACAGTATTATCTCTCAGTGGAGTCAAGGAAATGGTCACTATTTAATCTTGGCTCTTCCCATCTACTTTAAATTATCCTCTGCATTTTCAGTTGACACAAATTTCCTAGATTCACTCAATAAGTCTGTTACTGGAAAGAGCAGAAGGATTGTACCATTGTATGCACTTACTGTGAGGTTAATTTGTCCAGAAACCAAGTGAGATCTTTCCAGAAATGTCTTTATATTTGGACAGGCCTGTAGAAAGTTGTTTACATATGAAAACAATTAAGACATCCTTTTTTTCTCCCTGCTGTTTAACAAAGTAACAATGTATAATGTGACTGGTTGCTGTTGCCAATAATGATTTTAATGAAATTGCAGATGTGGCTTTGCCAAGTCTTTATTATCCTCTAATGCTAAAGCCCTGCCGATCAGAAAGGAGCGCATCGCTCCAATGAGCTGCTGATAACCTTGGGAATTTCCAGTGATGATGATGATGATGGGACATGGTTTAACAGTCTCCGTCACGTCCTGCCAATGGACGCTGCTCTGCTCAAAACAGAGAGCTATCAGCTCTTTAGGGATCTTCAGTGCACTTTTAGAAAAATCACACATGGAAACAAACAATGAACCCAAATGGAAAAATGGAACTCATGTGTCTTTCCTGTAATTATAAAGTCACATCTCCAGCTGCCAGCTCCAGCTTCAGCTGCCATACAGATAAAAGCATTTATGTATAACACGGTATAACACGGTATAACACTGCAGAGTAGTGCATTATATAACAACACAGCAGTTCAGATTTCTGGAACCTCTGTGTCACACTGTCAGACATTCATGAGCCTCAATTTCAGAAACATTTGGAACTCTGAGATTTGATTGGACATGTAAGTGTATGACTTTGATTACAATATGTCTCCACACGTGCTTTATGGTACTCGCTTTGGAGCGATTACGAGAGAACAGTTCGATGATTCATTCCCCTCGGCTCACTTCCTGGGGAGTAGCGCCGCCAGTCTCTGCTTCTTAATGGGAAGGAAGTGGATCTCCTGTGAGCTGACCTTCTTCAGTTTGATGGCTCTGTTTTTAGGGACCTTTTTAAGTGGGTCACTGAGATCCTGCTGCTCCCCCTGGGACACTGATGGCACACTGTAGAGCTGCTGCAGTGATGCCCCCTGGCTGCCGTCGCGTTTAATGGAGAAGTTCTTTGTGGAGACTCCCGAGAGACCTTTTATCTTCCCGCACAGGATGGCAGGGATCGCATCCTTCACGGAGACGATGACCTTGGCCGTCTGGGAAGAGCTGACTATTTCCAGGTTCCCAGGCCCACTGAGAGATGCCTCCTGGCCAAGAGAGCTGGACACGTCAGTGTTGCTGTCCACCACCCACTTGTGGTGCCGGCTGAACTCCAGGGAAGCCAGACTTCCCAGGAATTTGGAATCTAAACTCTGAGTGCATTCAACACCCAGAGACAATGAAGTACCACTTGCATGCTGACTGGACTGGAAAGCTAATTCTTTGTCTTGTCCTGCTGAGCTGCTGGAGCTACAGGATTGAACACACTTTTTCTTCACACCAGGCACTGACAAGTCGAGCACACTGTCCTGCTGTAGACTGGGGTATTCCTGTTTTGGTTCAACTGGACATGCCCTGACAGAGAGATCTAACACCTGTCCTTCGTCTAGAGGAAGTGAGGATGGGGACATATTTTGTGACTGGAACAATGGCAGGCATCTACTTGAGGACAGCGAAGGAGAGGTAGTATCTTTTGAAGAAGTCTGAGTGCTTTTACTCACAGTGCAAACTGGATTTGGCATGTTCCCCTTTAAGTCATCAACCTGACGGACAGGGATGAGGATGGGGAGAGGGACTGGCAGAGGCACTGGCAAAGGGATGATGACGGGGTATGGGACTAAAAGTGTGGCAGGAGGAACTAATGGGGCCAGAGGGGAGCTGTAGGGAGGTGTGAGGGGAGGAAGGGGGAGGAAGTTCGAGCCTGGCGACTGACAATTTGATGAACCAGCCTGGGAAGGGAAGAGGTCCTGCAAGATGGCTGCAAAAGCTGGATTCTGGAGAAGTGAGAGCAAGTTAGCATCCTGTGTTTGTCCAACGGACTTCTGGTCGACAGGTGGAGGTAAACCAAATGTCAAAGGATTCTGACACAGGATGTTGTTCTGGAGTGGCAACTGAGGGCAGCTAGTGGCCTGAGGAATTACAGAAGGATTCATGTGCTGGATAACTTGCTGGTCCAAGACCAGGGGAAGTGAAACAGGGCTTTGGCTTGCTATCAAGTACGGTGCTGCCCCCATTTGGCCAAGCTGAGCACCGCCTGCTCCAGCCATCTGTAAGTGAATTGGCAGCATTAGTGGGCTCTCTCCCAGACACACCGGGTGCAGCACAGTTGTGGCAACTTTAAGTGAGACACCCCCTGAGGACTCAGCAGTGGGAGGGACCACTGATGTCGCAGGAGGCTCCATTTGGTTCGACAGCCCTCCTTTGCACTGTCCTGTCATAATGCCATCACAGGAGTCAGCAGGAATGAGCGGAGTAGCTTCATCTTCCACTTTGCTTGTGAGATCTCGTGATCCCACCTCAGCGCTGCACACATCAGACTGCAGCTGCGTCATGGCTTCAGACATATCCTCAGTACCCTCCATAATTCAGCCCGAAGAGTCAATCAAAAAAGTCAAGTGCTAGTGACAGGCCTCATCCATTATTCTTCTGGGCAGCCCTGAAACACAGACAGGAGAATATTTGCTGTAGTGTCAACAATTTATTACACACACAAGGACTTTACACAGCACTGAAGAATTTGTCCTTGGAGCGATGCCAAGGGACACCTGCTTCATGTTGTGTCTGGGACAGTTCAGGAGGTGTAGTTGAAAACCTAAATATAAAATACACTGCAAACAAAGAATGCTTAGATTGTGATATGTGTAGAACTACAGAGGCCTCCGTACATTGATTTAACCTACAAGTATTAATTAAATGGAACACATTTTTACTGCTAAATAAATAAGCTGCCATTTTTAAATGGAGCAAACTAGCCCTTAAATGTCCATTATCTAGGCTCAACACTGGCATGGAGGCTTTTTGAAATTCTACAGCTAGATCACATTGGATTTCTAAAAGAGAGACAAGACTTTCATAATGTTGGAAGTACTGAAAATATTTGGCTACATGAAAGGAAAGATGAACCAGATACAGCTTTACTTTCATCACAAAAAGGTGTTTGATAGACCTGAATGGGCTTTTTATTTGCAATACTAAACTATGAAGAGTTTTTCAATAGAGTCCTTTGTCAGTATTCCACCGCTGAGGACCTTTACAAATGCATCTCACAATAAATTATTTACACTTTCTACCATTTCTGAAATGGAATGATTCACTTTTAACATCTGTCACAGTAAAGGGCGACATTGGCATTAAATGTCAATGGTCTGAAGGCAAACTCGTTTATTGTGTGTGGGACTGTGTAGCACATTAAACACTTCATTTGAAGTTGTTAATTCTTTTGTCCCTTTTTTTTTTTTCATTTTTATATCCTGCCATTCTAGTCACCTCAAGGAATAAACAAATCCTTATACACACGTGTCTGCTTCAAGCTGTTATGGAAGACCACAAAAGAAATGAGTTATTCTTGTGCTAAAGGAAAAGTGAAACCCTTGATATAGTTTTGGGCCCTTCACGTAGCTAGTAAGAAATGCTTATCTGCCGAATATGATACATATTCAGTGATACTAATGACAAGAAATGATCATCAATTGACTCTTTGCACTCCCTCATGCGTATTTATGGTTCACCTAAGTACCTCTAACTGATATGACTTATTATCCCTGTTAGGATATTGTTGCTCCTGTGAAAATAGCAGGAGAGTCACTTAATATATGAATATAAAATATGATTGCTTGATCAATCTGCACCCAACGTTGTGCCTGCTACCCTGTCTATCTATCTATCCATTCATCCATCCATCCATCCATCTATCCATCAATCCATGGACAGCATGACAGTCATTGTGTTTCGATATGGCCACCGTGTGTTTGCTTTCCTCATCACAACATGACACCTCCACATGCTTCATCCATCTACTGTGACAAAACATCCCTTGGGCACCTACAGACAACGCATCCGATGTCACTGAGGTCAATTATTCATACTGTTGGGAAGTCAACGGATAATGTTCAGGTCTTGGGAAGGGGTCAACTTTAAGTAACCTAAAGCATGAATGTAGGTCCTAACTTTTGAGTGGAAAAACTCAAATAAATGAACGCATGCAGTTCCAATTTACAAGTAAACACGTGCCAATTTTGTTTCCATTTCAGCAACCTTCATGTGGTGTTGGGTTGCCTCGGCAAGCAGCAAGAAGGAGTCCTGTATCTCCCCAGGCTGGTGTTATATTGTTCTTCAATATAGATGAGATGTTGTAATCGGGCTCTAATGTATTACACGCAAGATTCAGCAGCCAGAAAGACAACCAATTACCTTGTTGCCATTTGCCCCAGGGGAGAGGTATGGGACGTGTGTGCACACAGGAACACAAAAACAAGAATCCAATAAAATACTCAGCCAAATTCTAGCTTGATGCTTCTGTGGCTAAATTTGAGTGTTGACTAACATTTAAGGTTTCAAAGAAGAAGTCAGTTCAAAGTCAGTTCTTCTGGTGATAGGCAGTCATGTTAGTCTATATGCATGAACCACACATTCTCCTTTGTCCTCATAAGGAAGACTGCATGTGTCTGCAACCTGTATAACTCATGCCAGACAAAGGACCCAGACAAATTGTTGATACAAGTATCCAAGCAAAGACATGAACATGAATGAGTCTCACAATGCATTGGCCACCAAGCAGCAAAAGACTGGTGTCTTACTGGGAATGCTATGCTTCACTTTTCATTGTTATTCCATCGCTTAGAAATGTAAAAATGGAGCTAATGTCCTAAAATTTAGACTCTATGTAGGAAATTCTGATGAATTCCACTTTTCCACCATTTTGATGTGATGGTCTCACTTGCATTCCAGGAAGTTTGAGGCAAGACATTTCCTGCTTGATAAGATGGTCATGAGGTCTGTGACACGATCAAGCCTCACTGATGAAAATGAATGGAGTCTTTCTTGGCTAAGATTCCCCTACTGCCACAGACTGTAATAGTTTTTTGTCCACAAAGAGAGGAAAATAACCTCGGCGATGCACACTGTCTAATAGTTCTTGTCAGGGGGAAATTAACTTTTGTACTCCAACTCAATGTTTTATGAGAGGAAATTAAAATAATTACAGTTGGCCTTACTCTGCGCCTTTGGATTAGTATAACTGATGATAGACAGTGATCACCACATGGGTGACATGCTTTTTGTGTAATCTGCCTCTAGCAAACACAGCAGTTCACAGCTGCCAACTCCACCTCCTCTGCACTTTAATCATGTAAGTACAATGTAGACCTCTGCAGACAAAGACAGAAGTTTCACCAGCAAACCATGCAGATATGACAGAGCCAAAGCACATAGAAGCAATTTTTTCATATTTTTTTTTCCTGTTAAATTATTCAACAAAGAAACCTAGTTCTGTCTTGGTGTTATCACAGAAAGGGACGACAAAAGAAAGATGACAGATAAGCATCTATAAATAACTCATTCTTGCTGCTGTGTCAGTGGTCAGCTAAACTATTGTCTTTGGTTGTTGCTTTTTCTTTTGTTTCATTTTTAGTCAACTTACACAACCCATATCAGTGTTGTCTGCTACCAGGTGCACCAGCGAACTCCTGAACACACCAACCACACCAGCGTGCTGCACTCAGGCACACATTTACAATACAGGAAATGAGAACTTTCAGTAAATCTAACCTTACTTATTTGATTTAACTCTTCTAAATCTTCCTCATCTTCCCAGGTCTAACTTATAAGATCTGGAGTTCTGAACTTTTCACATGATGATCGAGGTTGTAAATTGGGTTGACAAAAATAGCGCCAGTGTAACTCAGGTTTAATTATATATGAGCTAATGTAAGAAACATGCAACACAAACAAACCAGCAAATCTCTCAAAGAATGATTCAGTCTGATAGGACCAGCTACATATCTCAAGCCATACCTCACACATCATCTGTAAGGGGTTTATGTGGACTAACCAGCAACCGCTAATTGACTAAATGGCCAGGAAGACACTTAACCAAGAGCAGAATAAGGGCCTCCCCCTGTATCTGATGCTGGAATGATTTCTGCACATCTTTTTTGTTTTTTTCTCACCTCATTGATGAATGTATGGCATGACCCTTTTAAAAGGAGGGAAAAAAACAACATCTTGACTTCAGTCTAAATACATTACAGGGACTAGTCTCTGTCTTCTTTCCTTCATGTGCTTTGCTAATGAGTTTACACCAGAAGGAACAAAGCACTAGGGGATGGATGAGGGATGGGTGATGATGTAAAGGTCATCATTCTCAACACTCCCCTGCCCTATGGAGGACCGACACGACCACAATTAAAAATAAATGAATAAATAATTAAATTAAGATGTCATTCAATTAAATAAATGAGTCAATAAGGATTCCCAACATGATATTAAGTCCTCTTCCTCCAAATGAGGGTCAATATCTGTGTCTGTGTATGACAGTAACCATATCAGGCAGAGCTTCCACATAAAAAGATAAATATCCCTGAATGGAAAAAGAATTCAGGAAGAAATGTTAATGTATAACATATACGAAGGAATGCAAATGTACAAAGAATGAATGAAGGAAAAGTAAAAAATAAATGACACAATTTATCAGTTAATTAATGCCTACTTTTATTTTTTAAGCATTTTTGGCACAATTTGATGGAACATGAATTCATTTATTGACTCATTTATTTCATTTAACTTCACATGATTTTATTTATTGACTCATTTATTTCATTTAATTCCATGGGATTTTTTTTTAATTGACTCATTTATTTATGTATTTATTTTGTAGTTTTGGCAGGGTCAGTCCTCCATACTGCTCCAGCAGCCAATTACATCTCATTAGAGAGACTCCCAGAACGTCATGACGTCCTTGGATTTAGACGTGCCGCTCGCACATCAAGGCAGATTATCTTTTATTCACTCAGCTATCCCTCCAGCTGATCTCCCACATGCCACAGGAATAGGCAAATTCAATGAATAATTTAACAGTTCTAATACAATTGTAATCAGCATCACTGTCTGATCACTGTGTAACCATACTGTAAAATCCAGCTGGCCATTGAGAATGATTAACATTTTATCATGTTACAATGTTTCACTTAACATATTTAAAAATATATTTAGACTAGGAGAGACTATAAAACATGGCAAAGTATTATTATATTGCAGTCACTCCAAATAAGTGACTGCATTCAGGGAAAATGTTGGAAAGTAACAGGAAGAAATCAACAATCTCTCCCAATACAAAGAGGGGGTTCCACATGTGGAATTTAATTAGAACCATTTTAAAGAAGAAACCATACAATGTTTTGGGCTGTGTGAATAAACCCAGCATTCAGACACCGATGTGGGTGTGTCCGCTTCAGCTTCAGGGTCTTTACAAAAATCACACACACACACAAAAAAAAAAAATCTTTTTTTTTTTGTGTGTACCAGATCTGTCACTGCACATGTGACAGAACATCAAGGGGGGCCCATTCCCGCGGCCGCTGCTGAAACCAGGCCGAGGCCGAGGCACAGCCGGGTTCATCGGTGAGCAGTTTTCTCTCGTTCTTCGCGGATGACATGTTTGTTTGGGTCCAGACGCCGCCACAGCGCTCCCAGACAGATATGTGTCTGGTCCTTGGAGCGAGTCGACGGTACGCCATTAGGAGCAGAGCAGGGAGGGCTGCGCGCTCGCGTCCACGCATCACACGGCAATAACACGCGAGGCTGAGGGGCGCGTGCGGCACCACTGCCGTTAAAAGTAATATATGACGGAGAGAAATGTGCACGCACCAAATAAAACGCCGTCATTTCCGAAGTTCCCGTTATTTTGACCCGCTTTAAAAAAAAAAAAAAAAAAAGGAGAGAGGGCTTTACGCTGACAGACAGCTCGCGTTATTGCCGTTCCAGGCTAGCTGCGCACATCGTCTCTGACACGGGAAAAACGCTTCAGTACGCTGTAAACCGAGGCCGTGCAACCGGATGAATTATCCTAATTTCATCCACGTGGAAATGATGAGAAACGAATTCACGTTTCCGAGCGTCAACGACGCGGAAAGCCAAGAAAACACCGTGCTCACCCTGCTTCATCTCCTTCCCTTTTAATGCAATTTTCCTCCCATCATATTCCTGCTTTGCGACAAATACTCACACACACTCACCTCCGACGCGGACGTGCGCGTGAGCGACTTTCCAAGCCGGCCGCCGTCCCTCAGTTATGAATGAATGGGAGCCGTAATACCTGAAAAGAAATAGATTCGGCTGCTATTTATCTGCTCATTGCGGTTCCGTCGTAGCGACTCCAGCCTGAAGCTGCGCACGCAGCAGCGTCAGAGGGTCGTCCTCCTCCTCCCTCCTCCCCCCTCCCCCCCTCCAACAGGGCCAGATGAAGAAAAGGTACAGAAATAAAGGCAATTGTTAAGTATTGCTGGGATAAACAGTTCTCTACCTCTAATGTTATACAAGAAACAAAGATGAAACACCATCTTGCATGACCAAGTTTTAGGAAAAAAATGTATGTTGTCTCCTGAAATATATAATCTTATAGGAGGAAAATGAATTTGTCAGTTGGTAGCTTCCTAGAAGACTACATCTGACCGACTATCCAAGGACTATCCAAATTATTACGTGGTCAAGAAAACAACAAGTTTGTATACTATAAAAAATTTTTATTTTCTTTTTCACATTTCTTAGATGCCTCATTTCTTGGAAATGAAAAATTCATTAATATTTGTGATATGTTGTGGTATAATGGTCATTTTTAAGGTTTTTCCAACCACATTAGTGCCAAAATACAGACTAGACTTCACTTTGGTATTAAAAAGCCCTCAACTCTAAGCAACTATGATAATCTCTCTATAACAGCCAAAACCTGAACCAAATGAAAACTGAACCTCTGTGTTACTATTGTACCAGCTACTGTCCTGTACATAGTAATGATAATTAGTTTGGAGGAATGCACACAGATAAAATGCTGTGAGAAGTAGAATTATTTTTTCATTTAAATGCTGATTTATAATATTATCATGGTCATGGGCTAATGGCAGAAGCAGAGGAAAATGGGGTTTGGCAGCTGAGGATGGGAGTCTGGTAGTGACAGGCCTGGGTGAGCAGGATCCCCTGGGTCTCTATATCAGTCCCAACCAGCCTCAGGCTCTGCCTCAGGGGCCCTGGGGCCTCTCATTGTTCCACAGGGAGAATGTTTAATGCACTATAATGAGCCTCAGGATATGTCCTGATGGCATGGTGGTGATTTTGGTCTCGTTGCATCTTTGGTTTCCCTTCCCCCACCTTCCTACACTCTGTATTACTCAAATGTGAAAATACAGCTCACATAAGGACTAAATGTGCTGCTATCACATTGTACAATACTCATGCACCAACCATGATAAACATTAATATTACTGTCATCTCGAATTTCATTACCATTTTATTCTACATGGATCAGTTTTTGTTTTTGTTTTTTCTTTTTTTTGTATATCCAGGAAAAATGTGTCACCAAATATTACAAACCTAAATATGATAATCCAAAATTTTACCCCCTTGTCTCTATGGATTGGATGCAAGCCTCCACCCCCAGTCCTTTAGCTACCTTTTTGCTCTATGCATTAAGAGAGAAATTATTGAGGTGTAACATGGGGCTCAATCTCCTATTACATTTCACCAAAAAGCTAAATTGTAGAAAAATAGCTCTGTGACAAAGAAGAGCTTTTGATGCTGACACAATTGTTCAGTAAAATAATCTGCTATCTACATCTGGGTCACATTACTTCAATGTCATCACTAGTATACTGCTGATTTGAAGTTTGCTTTAGCTGTGAACTCTTCCACAAAACCTTGTGTGTTAGTAATAGTTTGTATTTGAGTGTCACCATAGCAGGGTTGTCCCATCTAGATACTTAAGGACAAGGAAATGAGAGGTGACAAAATGAGCTTAACCAACTTCCACTCCTGTATTTATTGCTTGTTCCCCTGGCACTTGTTTTTACTTCAAATTGATCGTATGACTATACCAGTATGTTCAACAAATGCACTGAGAGGAAAAGTTAAAAGAAAGTTTGAGATGACAGAGACAGACTGTCTCTACTCACCTATCTGATAATTTCCGTACAGTCCCTTACAGCTATGAATGAGTGACTACTGAGAGGCTGGATGTTCTACTTGCCTTTGCATATGTTCTTCATAATCAGTCAATGATAAAAATCATGCCAGGCTGACATTTGCTTTTAAGACTTATACAATATCTACTGTGCAGTCTTAAGGCCACAGGGCATATAAAAACACAAAGCCTCCCATACAACTCAGACAAATACTGCAAGAAAGACGTCTCTCTTGTCAACCACCATCAAAGGTTGTGGGACTATTCCTCATGGCTAATTACTATAAAGTGAAACATAAATAGTTGTATTTATATATTATATAATTATTATATATTATATTTATATTTATATTATATTATATTTCACACCACCAGACACTCAGGTCATGCCAAGTCACCCTGTCTCCAATGTTAATTAAGGTCAAAGGTCATGGTCAGTGTGCCCTTTGGTAGGTACCCACTTGAGATGCCAAACAGTCCAAGGCTTTGTTTACCTCTTCACATAGAATCTGAGCTCTGTTGACACGTACTGACAGAGAACAAGGCGTTTTTGTCCTTCACAGGCTCGTTTGACATTAGCCAGAGCAACAAAGGGAATTCACAGTGACTATGGTGTTGGAGCATGATCATGAAACTGACATAACACAGGCAGAAAGGACATATGTTTTACTACAGCTAAGAGGTGAGTCTGTCATGTTGGAGGAACACTTTGAGATATTTGAAGAAAAAAAAAAAAAGATTACATCTGTATAATTTCATTGTTGTGAACAGAAAGCGAGCTAATTCAAATTTACACAAAATTTGCATCAAATTACCAAGAGACATTCTTTTGTGTGTTCAGTTGAAGAACACCCTCTGCTGTTAGTACTGAATCAGAGCCGCTGTGCTATTTAGTGTGGTGGGACCCCTCAGCACTGTGCCACAGGACTGATCTTGAGGATTAGGATTAAAACAAGACCTGTGTAATCGAAAAAAATTGTAATATGAGACAGCGGAAATGGAAGAATGAAGATCGTGATTCAGAACAGTGCTCAAATCTAGGTGGCTTGTGGTCATTATAGAATCTATTAGAAAGAGCAAAAAACAAAGAGTACATGCTTTAAATCCTGACTGTCAAAACTATCTTAGATTAATTTGGTTAACAATGCACAAGAAAAATTAGATTTAGATGTGAATCTATGATTTAGTGACCACATGCTTTTCAACATCAAATCTGTCACAGATTTTTAATACACTTGTGGCAAATGACGCCACCTAATGGTTTGGACATAGTACTCTTTCTGTGACTGAATAATAGATTTTCAAAAGCGACATTTATAATTTGCAATGATGTTTCCATTGAAGTATTCCAGTGTTTATTTAAAAGCAATCTAAAAAAATGGCTCCTACAAGTGTATATCACTAAGTATTAGATTTTAGATGTATTATTGTAAATCCAGAACGTCTCCTATTTGCTCAATCAGTGACATGTCTCATGGTGACACAGACATGCAACAATTGGGATTTTCTGAGAGCTGTGTACATTTATTTCAACTCATGAAAAAGAAGTGTTGCATCAATATTTTTTTCAGTGTA
Source organism: Remorina albescens (assembly GCA_034769265.1). NCBI lineage: Eukaryota > Metazoa > Chordata > Actinopteri > Carangiformes > Echeneidae > Remorina > Remorina albescens. Next base: position 12,607,632 of record CM068489.1, read on the forward strand.
CTAACTACAGCTGTCAAGGAAATGTAGGGGAGAAAAAAAAGATGCAATAAAACAGGGAAATGAAGTAGAAATAGTTCAATTAAGTCCAAAAGGTTCAAACAAAAGCAAAAATTGAGGACAATATAACCACTGAGCAAAAGTAATTTAAAATCAATCACATTTATTTGTCCTTTTAAACACATTTGCTAAGCAGCCTGTTGTGGTAACAGTTGGCTTTGATAGGATTTACTATGGGATTTCCACAATGCTTACTAAAAAATAAATACAAGACAAAGTGTTCCAATGCTCAACAATATACAAATGTTTGAAATTAATGTAAACTTTTTTTTTTACAAACATTCTTTTACATAGGAAACAACTAAACAATTCCAAGTTATTGTATTTACAAGTTTGTACAAGAAAAAAGACAAAGCAGATATCTACAGTACACTATATTGATCTGAAATGAAATGTATATAGTACCATAAATTACCATAAGCTGTAATGGTTTTTAGTATTGGTTTGTGTTTTCAACAGCATTTAAGTCAAGTAAAATGAGAAGAGAAAAACAATTCAATATGGCAAACATGTCCACCTTCCAGCCTTTGGCAGGTGCATCTACTCCGCTCTTACAGGGAGGTCAGTGTGACTGTTACTTTAAGGAGAGTCAAATTCATATTCTATAAATATGTCTACGTGAAGCAAGAGACTAAAGAAACTTCACAAACATCACTTTATCAGTGCAAAAAAAAAAAAAAAAAAAAGAATATACACACACACACGCACGCACGCACGCACGCACCCACACACGCACACAGATATAAATATATAAAATGCTGGAATGAAGGTTCACAGACATAACCCACTGTGTACCCTGTTAGAAATGCAGTTGCATCAGCATGGAGTATCATTAAGGCCAAAATTAAGTTAATATTTACAGTGTACTAATAGTGGAGCGCAGTCTTTCATATGGCTATATAGACTTGGTCAACGTTGCATAATGGTTGAGTTCCACCTTCGCAATAAACACACTTGTAAAATTATTGGCTATATGCCGGACAAAAAAAGAAAAAAAAGCTTCAGAGCACCAGGGTCACAACTGTAACCTCCCCTCTAGCTTATGACTGTTCATGCCATCTTTTAAAGGCATTTAATGAGTTGCTTTCCTTTTTGTCTCTGCAACCAGTGTGTCAAATAAGATTTAATATGTGTCTCTTATAAACAAAATAAGTATTTTAATAAAATATACTTTCATTAAAAGATTTCAACGTGTAAACCAAATCAAGGCGTGTATGGAGATTTTTCTGCGTCAGTTATAAAAATAAATATTATTTATTAAAGTTCTTTCTTTAATGGGGTATAAAACAGATGCATCACTGGCTACAAAATAACAGCAAATGCCACATACCCAAATCCAGAACTATTTTTTTTCATCACAGACGATAACCTGGCTCCAAATTTAACCCTACACCCTCTGTCAAAACAGGAAATCATAAAAACACTCAACTTGCTGAAGCCCAAAGCTGCTTTGTTGCTCTGTGTCTCCTGTTGAGCAAAATAAAGTTTATTTGATCCCCCTAAACACTTTCCGCTTACCTCTTTCAGCAATTCATAAATGCACCAAGTCAGCAAACCAGAAATGACCATTGTTACATTTTCTTCTTGACTATATGACCTCCTTATGTGCTTCCACTTCTCCTATTTTGTCACTTTTTGATCACTTTTTCACCTTCCAAGTTAACAAATGCTTCCAACTTGTCCCTTGAGATTGTCAAGTTAGTGCTTGGCTCTGACATTTCCTTACTCACCCCTAATTACTCAAATTATTGCATTAAAATTTTTAAAACATTGCAATAACACACCTACATTTTATATGATTCCCTACATGCTTTTGCAAAAGACTGAGGAAAATACACACAGAACGTCACATCAGACGGCTTTTCCCAGCAACCCGAACAGCCGCACTGAGGCGTCACGTTGTCTTCTTCTGCTGTTTGTCACACAGTATTAGTGCTGATGTTCAGTTAGTGGCTTCAAAATAAAATTTGGTGTGAGTGGCTTGAAAAAAATGCACAAACTGTGTGTATGATTGCATAGGTATTCACAGAATACATACAGCTTGTACAAAGCATTTAAATGTGTTTATTAAAAAATGTGAATGTGTTGTGAGGGTTTCGTCAGTTGGACATTGATGTACGCTCGACGACAGGGCTGAAGGAAGGGAATCTTCTGGATGCGACACATGGCCCACTAGGTTTAAACCTGTGTGTTTGCTGTGGTATTCAACCCTTAACTTTTGCCTAAAAGTCTTATTTTTTAACCAACATGGATGCTTAGTAATAGTTTCCTGACTCTTATTCTAACAATTCATTTTTTGAAGTGATATTTCAGAAACACTGTATGTATAAAATATCTTTCAACACGGGTTAACGTATCCACAGAAAAAAAAACAACAACTAGAAAACAGCTAAAAACTCAATCACAATTCACTTAAGTTAATTTTGTGTGTTCGACTTAGTGTTCTGTTAACCAAATAAACTTCCTCAATGCTCCACCTCTCACAACCTCTCATTTATATTAGAACTCGTTCTGGTCCTTTTGTTTTATTTGTAAACTAACCAGGTAACTTCACAACCTTTGACACCTCTGCTGTGTTTTCTATGTGGAGCCCTGTGATGAGCGGTCATCATGAGGACTTCCATCGGAGTTCTCGGTCTCACCCTCAGAAATGGCTTGCATGGGGGCCGAGTACAGTCTGCTGCGCATGCTGTAGCGGCTGCTATTGGCAGGTGGGGGGATCCTGGAGCGGCCCTGCCTGGAAGCAGCAGATGTGGGGAAGGGTTTTACCAGGAAACCCTCAGCGTTGGCTTTGGGACTAGAGAGCTGATCTGATCCTGAATTCTGCTGTAGTTGCTGCAGGAGGGAAGCAAGCTCCTCAGGCTGTTTCTGTGATTCTGACAGAGAATCACACGGAGATTTAGGCGTGACGGGGCTCTTGAGGATCTCTGTAGCTGACATGCGATAACTGGAATCAGAGCGGCTGCCCTTTTTCAGCAGCAGCTGTTTGAATTCCTCATTGGAGGTGCTGGACTTCTTTGCATTTCTGTAGATGGGCCCAGGCACCCTCTGCAAACCTGGTGAGGTCACAGCAGAGGAGGGAGACGCTGCTGAGATTGGGGAGCTTATTGGACTGCTGTTGGTGCTGACGGCGCTGCTGGGTGGTGTGTTCCCTGATGCAGCACAAAGGCGGCTCCTCACACCCAACTCAGTGGAATCCTTCCTGCCCAACACTTTCCTTTTGGACCTGAAGAAGAAAAAATGCAGTTAAGAATTACTGTAAACATACAAAAGACTTTCGCTCCAAAATACTATACCTGTGTATCATAGCAAACAGATCTTCTGTTGTGCGAATTTTGGTGGGTGAAAGAAAGACACTGTCATCCTCTGGCCTTGGCTCAGCACTCAGTGAGGAGGATGCACTGGATGTAGAGTCTGTGAACACAATCAATCAACATCTGAATATACTGTATGCACAGTATGTTTCACACACACCTTTTCCAGCATGTAACAAGAGTTTATGGGCGTCTTAATCAATTTGTTTTTAACTTAATTACTTTTAAAGGTACCATTATTTGCACTCTTTTTTCCCTTCCACTACATATTTGCATCTGCAATTATCTCACAACCCCTGAAGAGGTCTCACTTGGCAGGTGGGAAAAATTCTTACACGCTTCCAGAAAAGTTACTGTATGACCTCCATCTGATTAAAAATACCTTTAGTGAATGACTCTTCAGCCTCTGTTGTGGACTCCTTGCTGTCCTGAGAGGCACTGTCAGCCCAAATATCCGATGACTGGTACTCCTCTTCTTTGCAGCTTTCATCACTGATTGGACTCACTTGCAACAACTCTGACTGACTGTCAGTAGCAGGAATTTTACCAAGTAAACTGGGTAAACTGTGCAGAAGGGAAGGACTAGAGCATGATTGTTCTTCAGCAAGCTCGGTTCTTTGCTGCAGACCACAGTCTCCAGAGCAGGCGGGTATTTCTACTGACTCTCTGCAGGTCTCTTCTTCTTGGCTGGCAGTCACCTCACAGATGTCCTCTGATGGCTCTGACTGCAGTCTGTATGCCATCACACTCTCTGAGGGAGTCTCACTGTTCTGCTTGTTCTCTGTTGGACATGCTGCTTCTTCAGGTGCAAGGTCTTCTTCATTTGAGGTAAACACTGTGTCACACAACTCCTTTGAGGGTGGTGATGCGTGGAGGTGGTGCGAGTTGTGTGGACTCTGAAGCTCAAATGATTTACTACTTGAAATTTTACTTTTTAAGCTCACTGTGGGACATTTAAGTTTGGAAGTTCTATTGTCCTCAGTATTTCCTTCAGTTTCTTTTTTGATGGGTCGCAGATGTACTGAGTGCAACACTGTGGGTGTTATGGACATAGTGTGGGCATTAAACATGTCTGAGTTAATGGGTGCTGCAGCTTTAGCTGACACTGCAGCATGCTGTTTGTTTTGAATCTGGGTCCTGCAAGGTGAGGCCGTATTGACACTATGAAGGGCACTTAAATCAAGGTGGGAGGGAGGAATTACCGGCAGTTTAGGTTCTCTATTTGAGCTGGCTTCATCCCTGCAGGGCAGTGATTGCAGCGACAGTGATGAAAGAGACGACTTCCTCTCGGGGACTTTGGGCTTCCTCTTGCCACTGGAAGGTGACAACGGCCCAGGAAAAAAGGCGGTGGGGAACGAGGAAGTGGGGGTTTCTGACTGACTTGAGTAGCCACTGGATGGGCTTGCAAGGCCTGCGAGCTTCTCTGGAGAGGTTAGTTTAAAATCACCCTCCACCGATGGAAGTGAAGGAGAAGTGGCTCTAGAGCCAGATTGGGATGTCTGGGACTCTGAACCCTCCTGTGACTTGATGCATTCAATAACGGTTGTACCTGTAGCTGTACTGGAGTTTGACAAAGATCGGTAAGGGTCGCTTGATTTTAAATCGTTCAGTAACCACAGATCTGCGTAGTCTGACTGTACAACCCCCTCATCTTTAAACGAATGTGCATCAGTGGAGCTAAAAACACCTAGGTCAGGTAAATCAGCTGAGCCCTCCACCCCCCAGACCTCAAGGGGTTCTCTGTTGTGTATATGACCTGGGGAGCCAGACAAAACCAGCTGTTTTTTCCTGTCCTTGGAAGACAGTGGAATTTGCTGCCCACATGTAATCTTTGGTTCTTTCTTTTCAGGGATGTTTCCCTCACTGCATATTTTTCTCAGGGATGAACTCCTCTTCGGAGGACATGGCTTCACCTTTGGTTTTCTTAAAGACAGGCAGCGTCTCCCCAGAGTCATGTGCTCACTTAGGTCAGACAGACCAAAATCAGAGCCAGAGGCTGCATAGTTACAAGTGAAGCTTTTGCTACCTTTGAGACCACAGTCAAAGTGCATGGAGGTGTAGTACCCTTCGGTGTCTACAGAGTAGTGTGAGACGGTGTCTGCTTTCTCTGATAGCGGTTTGTCAGAGTAGCTGCTCTCACAGGTGGCCATACTGGTGAAGCTTGGGCAGCCCAAGCTGCTTTCAGCCTCTCTGCTTGGCTCGGGACTGAAGTCCTGTGAGTGCGGAGGCTCAGGCTGAGAAAAGCTCCACTCCTGCTCAGTAAGAGTGCTGACCCCTACTTCCTCTAATATGTCCATAGCTGTGGAAGAGAAGGAGCCTGCCCGCTGTGTCCTGAGACCCTGATAATGGTCCAGCATGAAGCCGGTCTGTTCATCGTGGCTGTGAGTAATGGCATTTAGGGAGAGCTCAGAGTCACAGTGTGAAGAGCCAGTCAGCGGTGGCGAGGCTGCGGGGGGGATAGTTTCTGAGGTCTGTGAGGGGCACGTGGAGCTGCTACCACTCCAGTTCCCACTAGAAGACTGGTGGTCATCCTTGTGATCCATCTGGCCTCCCAGCACCCCCGCAGCAGAGACGGAGTGGACAGGGCTGCTGAAGGTGTCTGAACTGGATGAGATCTCACAGCTGCCCATATCAGCCTTTCTGGGAAGCTGGGATCTGGTCCTCTGTAACCAGCTCCGCTCTGGGCTCAGCGAGAGATGCTTATAATTCAGCCCGAGCTGGTGTTCAGACATGGGCTGGTCATCTGTGCTCTCCTCTTCATCCTTCAGAATCAATTCCCCAGGTCCTGGCAGGAAGTCTTCAGTGTCAAAGGGGGAAAGCTCCTCCTCATCATCACTGTCTTGATGCCCATTGTCCATTATGTGGCTCCCATCTCGTGGCAGACTCCTGGAGCGCAGTCGTGCACCCAGTGAAGCACTGAACATGGCGTCTGTGCTGTCTAACAAGGAGGAGATGTTGCCTGCGGAGTGAGAGAGGGAGACTCCCTGAATTCTCTGAGCCCTGATCCTTCTCCGTGATGGTGCCGCCAAGATCAGAAACTCCTCTGTCTGGCAACCTGAGTCTCTGGTACTGAGATGGCTGGCAAATTCCTCATTGGAGGGTGTAATGTCTGGACTGGCATGAATGATTACTGTCCTCTCTCTGGAACCTGGAGAATCATCAGAGTCTAGCAGAGGAAAAGGCACACAGATGAAGAGCATTAGAACTCAAGATATAACTATAGATTAAAACGGAGATGAGCACACTATGATTTTTATACTATTCTGAAAATCCTTATTCTTAACAGCTTTGAGGCATTGGGCACGAATCACAACATTTAAGCGCATGACATTCCTGTTTAATAAAAGCATGAAATGTCCAAAAATATCTTAAAAACAATCCAAAGGAAAACTAAAAATAAACCTCAAGTTCCCAGCTGATGTCTTTCCTATTCATGTTGAAATATTCTACGATGACATTCCATTTTAATTTCATAATACATTGACTCATATTGCAAGTAAATTACTGTTTTTGTCTTTGCAAGGTATGAATGCCATACAATGTAATCGAGACCCCTAAGCATTTCAAGTGAAACAATGTCACAGTAAATTATATAAACATAGACAAGCTGAATCCAATTTCAGATATTATGCGTATTTTTGGCCGATAAGTCACACAGGAAGTATGAAGTCACATAGAGTATCATACCCAAATCCTGATGCACTTGTCGGGGAACACCAGCAATGGTCCTCCGTCTCCTCAGCTTCCTCCTCCTCTGAAGCACAGACTGCGAGTGAACGAGCGAGCAGCGCACACTAGCATCTCTGTCGAAGCCAACTCCTGCAATGGAGACAAGACATCTGAGGAATCTTTGTTTCAGTGGCAACTGCACGAAACCCCTTGTGTAACTCTCGTCCTATTTTGCATTTGAAAAAAAGTGATTGCACTGTAAAAAGACCAACCGGGGTGGAGGAAAGCTACCTGACAGGGATCAGCCATAGTAAGATAAAATGGGCATCAGGAGAAAGAATTTGCAGATATTTATGTCCGGGATCTCATGAATGTGTAGAAATAATAAGACATATTTGTTCCTCACCCAAAAACATGAAAAAGTCATATTAGACAAAGGGTTTACATGTTGATGGGCATACTAACCAAACGAAAGAAACTGCTCTGAAAGTTTTTGTGCCTGCATATTGTTTCCTTGTTTCCCTGCATCCCTCTCATAGTACATTAAGACTATTGTGTGATTGCAGGTCAGGCTTTTCAGCACCATAACAATTGCTGGACTTTGCTTACAATGTGCATTTTTTTATCCTTAACTGTCTCTAACAGCCAGTGCTGGCGTATAACTCTCCCTTTGAGTCAATGCGAGCACAAGTAAATAACTCGGGGCTGGCCTTTTCAACTGTTGGGACAGAACTAATTGGCATTCATGTCACAGCAGCTTGCCTCTTTGCAGTCGCAGGCACAGAGCGTAAAAGCACAAGAAAGAAAGTTAATGGGCCCAAAAGCATGACTTGCACATTGACAGTGATTCTCTGTTGCAAAATTTAAATTCTAACTAGTTGAAAATATGATTTTTCAAAGGGGGAAAACTAAACATTACAGTTGTTATTGAGATGTGCTATTAGCACATTGCTAACAATGGGAGAGCGTGTGCAGGAATCTTAGATTTCCTCATGCAATAACACTGACTGCACTGTATGTTGTATATGAAACAAAAATGCTCACTAATAAACACGGTATGTCTTGCTTCTTTGATAAAATGTGTTAGTGGGATTTTGTGCTACCAGACATTTAGCTGTGCACTAAGCGTGAAATCAGTAACACTATTTCAATGGAAGAGTCACTGTCATGGCTGTCTAACTATTTAACTAGTCAGGAGAAGATCATCGTAACTCATCTTAGCATTAAGACGGGAAGCAGGTGCAAACATCTAGCCTGGTTCTGTCTCTGGAAAGATTATCCACCTGTCAGCACCTTCAAAGCTCATCTGAGAGTTGAGTTTTTTCTATTTCTTTCCCACGGTCTTGAGAACCACAATGTGCTGTTTATTCATCTGATTAATCAAGTGAACATCTTAACTACAGGTGGTGAAGGGTATAAGTATTTATATTGACAAAAACCAAGGCTATCTGCTTCCTCTGTTATCAGTCCTAATGCTAGGCTATCTGTTTTCTGGCTGGAGCTGTGTATGTAATGAAATAATGAAATAGAAAAGCACTGCGACATTGGTAGGTTACATTGAGGGAGTGCTAACAAATAGTCCTTTCACAATAACATAAAACATGAAGTGCTTTGAATTTACCAGTCACATTAATTGGGATAACACATGAGGTGATGACTTGGGAATTGCTTTTCATTCTCTCCTCTGGGGTAGGCAGTGGCAGGGCTTTAGACCAGTTAGTCTGCTTGTCCAAGGTGGAGGGGATGTTAGGGATGGGAAACTTAGACCGGTGACCTAGGGCCACCCCGTCAGTGTCGGAGTCAGAGGGTGCAGCCTGCAACAGATGGATATTTGCATTGTTAAGGTGGTATGGTTAGGTGGTATTAACATGAGAAATGGTACAGCAGTTAAAAAATATGATAAAACTCAGCCTCAGAGAGGGAAAAGTGTGCTGTGGTGATTAAAATCAGTGGTCGCACTGGTGCTGCCAAAGAAGTGTTTATCTGGGAAAGAGCTGAAGGCTGGATTTAGAGATTATTGTCATTAATCTGCAGCAAGGACTTGGGTAAATCAATAAACATTCTCTTTCAGCTGCCGAGTTTCATATGGGAGTTAGGAGAACTTTTGAAGTAACGGAAGTAGAAGACATGCTTTTAACAGAAAGAATGGAAAGCACAGCAGTTATTCAGTTCAGTGGCTTTCATGCAAATTTACACGAGGGAGAAATAATTTTGAACCTAAAACGTGTTAAAATCTGATGCTACATGTTAATTCTCCTTCACTCAAAAACCAAAGCACAGAGTGTAAATTCCAAAACCACCATAAACAGTCATTTCCAGGCAGAATGTGCTACTTTGAAAACTCTTAGTTTACACTCAGATTATCTGTGGCACCTATATAAGTCTCCTGCATAATAACAAGTTTCCGGAAACGTTTGGGAGGAAATGCCTCACGGCAGCATTCCTCAAAGCTTCGGTGTCAATCACTGCACAGTTCTCCTCCACTCCACAGAGCCCTCCACACATCCTTTTTTCCACGGCCCTCCTCGGACGCTCAAACATAAAATTCCTTATAACTTCTTCCTCCATGCTAGATAAATGAAGTCTATTGAATCCTTACCTTGATATTCCTACGGAGAGCCACATGTGAAACTGGGAATGATTCTCAGGCTCAACTGGTTTCCACCTCCACAACCCGACAGCTTCCCACCCCCATTTAAAGCCAACTCTCAAGCCTTTGTGCTCTCAGTTCCCAGCAGACCAATGAGACCCTGACAAAACCCCAGCCACAAAAGAAACCTGTTTCCTTGGAAACTTCTTTCAACAAGTAGAAAAAAGGAAATCAAAGGCAGACCATTTACAGCTGATTTGTTTTGAGAACAGAGGCAATTTTAGCAGATTTCAAGGATGAGCGAGATGAAAGAGTGAAAGAAAAGGATGGTTTTGGACAGGGAATGGACACTTAGAGGATGAGAGGGGAAGAAAAGGAGTGGCAGTGTTTGGTGTGTGTTCCTGTCTATGGGCTCATTTCTCACTCACAGTGGACATCAGATACGATATATTTGGTGAGCACGGAGAGAAAAAAACACAAGGCCGTTAGCTCTTTCGGGGATTGGTGAACCAAGGGAAACCACAGCACAGAAGGATCATGGGTAATCACAGGCAGAGACTTGGAGAAGTCAGACCTATCATTAGAGAAACCCAGGCTGCTGAGCGGCTATGACTGTGGCCCTCACACACACATTCCTCGCATACTGCAAGCTAAAAGCCCAGCCCCTCAGATGGACCGTAACAACTGTCTCAACGTGATGTGACACCACGCATGAAACTTACAAGTGGTAACTATTAACACACCTCACTAATCTCGGTGGAGCAGGTTGCTACCTAGAGAAAAGCTGCATGCAGAGGGCATGCATTGGAAAGAAAAAGAACTGTTATGTAAATTTGAAGGAGTCAAAACACCAAACACAGATCAGTGGTGGTGAAATACAGTGTTAGAAGGAGCAGAGAGGAGCGTGGAGGGAGGGATGGTCTAATACCTTTCTGCTCCAGGGGGAGAAGTGGCAACATTCGGTGGGAGAGGAAGAGCGGGTGGAGTCAAACTAGACAAAACACAGGGTAAAAACAAAACAAACAAAAACAACAAAATAAAACAAAAGGACACATGAGAAATAAACATGAAGATATTCCACATGAACAAATATATTGACCAAACAGACAAACATATACAGATACATTTATGTGTAGAAGGATCTGGACTGAGAAATTAGGTAACAGGTTGAGGATTTTGGTGACTGAGGCCACATTTGAATATAAATTCAGGGTTGGCGTGACATAGAAACAACCACGCGCTCAACAGATCACATAAAGACTTCAAAGAAAGTGTAGGTGCAACTCTAAAATATTTCTCTGACTGCTCTTGAGGAAAGAAAAATCTAAGTTTCCTTTCAAAAAAACATCTGAGAATAACAAGTGTGTAATTTATCTGAATTAAAAGAAGCCAAATTTGTTATCTAATATGTGAATGCAATGATATGTATGATGGGCAAAACTGAAACTGAATCAGAGGAGAAACTGGAAAACACTGTCAGGTAATGTATTGCTGTATTGACTGCAGTATTTCCATGACTTCCTACTGATCAGATTAAAAAGTAGAACAGTTGTTCATCATCTCACCGTTGTCAGTCTGATGCCACTCTTCTCTTGCCTCTGGATGATGTGAGGGGAAGGGTGCATGGGCATCGGGGGCACAGCTGAGATGGTGATGGTTACTCGGCGCTCCCTGCTGCCTGATTGTCTCCTCTGGTGATCTGCAACAAGGAATCAGGCACAACACTGAAGACAGGCTCTGTGTGTGTTACTTCCTGTTACACTCATGTGCATGCTTAAAAAGAGTTTTTTTTTCTGTAAAGATTAGACCCAGGAAAAAAATGGGTTGGCCGCAATACAAAGTCAACTTTTTAATACTAATTTATTTATATTCATTCATTCACTCATTTATCTTCTACCACTTATTCGTTTCCAGTTTGCAGACAGGTCAGGTCACATCATACAGAGACAGACAGCACTAAACACTATGCCTCCATACTGCCTCATTTATTTATATAATTGAATTATTCAATATTTAAATACTTTAATAATAAGTAATGAACAAGCAGGCTTTACTGTTCAGTCATTAAGTTAGAGAACCAATTATTAAAATGTATTATCGATGTTCTGATGGTTTCCATAAAGTAAAGTACCAAAACCATTTGACCATTTACAATCAACAACAACCACACAAACTGTTATTAGAATTATTGGACTATACACTTGTTAGTGTTACTGCCCCCTGCAAAAATGCCTACTGACTCATTATACCCTTCTCGCTTGCATCCAGGTTGTGATTGCAAAACATGCCCAACAGAGGGCAGAGTGGGAATACGCAGCGCCTGACGGAGGGAAGCATGAGTACCTGGAGTGACTTTTAGGAAGTCAAATGACAGAAAGAAACGTGAGAAAAAGTACAGGTGCATTTATTGGGAGTGGCAGAGAGTAAATGGCAACAAAGGCATCCACTGCTGCTGTTCTGTGTTGCTGTCAGGGGGACAGGGGGGCAGGGTGATGCCCGGGGGCCTCACCTTGGTTGGCTTGCCTGTGGAGCTCTTCCACACATGCTGGCCGTGTGGATGGGTGGAAAATGTTCCTCTGCTGGTGCCAGGGGGCTTGGTAATGTTTCGTCAGCTTGCTCTCCAAATCCAGGTTGGACACCGCTGCCACAAAGAGACAGAACAGGTTGGATAACAAATACATTCAGGTGACATAAGACAGAACAAAAGTGAAAACAAACAGTGTAATGGCCTGAGGCCTGTGTTAAGTATAAGTCACCATCATGACCTCAGCTCATGTTACCGCTCCAAGAGCTCCACAATATTTTTCTTAATAGGTGAGGGCTGGTGCATGTCAACTGCAAACATTGTAAACTGACGCTTCTGATACAAAGGCGCCACAGGCACTGGTAAAAAATAAATAAATAAATAAATCTTTAAATTTCCATTATGGTATATTTGTGGTATTGCAGTGGTTAACATAATTAAGTTGAACTCCACAGACACCACAGAAAAATGAAACCAATTAGCTTCCCATTGTGGTAACAGTATGTAGCCATGACAGATTCAATGAGAATAATATTGGGGAATGAAATGACGATGTAAAACATATTAAATATCAGAGTGGAGCCCTGAGAAAGATAAACCAGATTATCAGATCCAGTGTTAGCAGAACAATAGTATGCTCTCTGTGTGGTGTTTTGCTATTACCAGCAGCTTGACACTAGGCATCAATGCAACCTGATACTGTGATGTTTTTTTTAGGCTTTCTTTTCTTATATTTCAATAGCAAGTGGCAGAGAGGCTGACAGACAACAGGAAGAGAGAGGGGGAAGGCTTGAAGCTTGGGTCTCGGACCAGAACAGAACCTGGGACGCCACGATAACACGGCACGCACACTAACTACTCAACCACTGGCACTGCTGATACTGTGACTTCTAATCCTCTAAACATTGACCAGTACCCGGACTAATGTCACTGCCCCCTGCTACCCCCACGCTACAAATTACTCAGATTACATAGATGTGGGACGCTCAGCTCTCGAAGTTCACATCACCTCCTCCTCCACAGGAGGTTTGCGACACAATCGAATACTTACGGACACCCTTGTCAGATTGCCTGAGCTCCAAAACCAAAACTAGAGATTTCTTCTCTTTTACAGCACCTGTAAAGTCCAATTGGTATATTTTGGTATATATGGTGTGTGTGTGTGTGTGTATATATATATATATATATAGAGAGAGAGAGATAGAGAGAGAGAGAGAGAGAGAGAGAGCACTTAGCACACTGCCATAGACTTTCTCAGTGAGGCTCAGGAGTGTATAGTTGGAAAACATTCTTTGTTCGCCCTTGGTGGGGGAACCACCACCCTTGTCTGCAATTTCAGAGGTACTGTCCCTGATGTTGACTCAATGTTACAGAGGCGTGTCACCTAAGACAGCCGTATAACACCCAGAAGTTTGAGAAACTGGGAGAGGAGCTCATCAACGCACAGCTGCCCACTGCAGAGCTGTGACAGCCAAGGCAACCTCAGCCCCAATGATGAGTGCCCCCACCTCCATGGCACCAGGCTCTGCTTCCTCAGAATATGTGCTGATGGAATTGAGGAGTTACTCACAGTATTATTTCCACCGCCCGACTACTACTGAATTACTGCTAATGTGTTAGGAGGTGTGACCCCCCCCTCTACAATCACAAACACACACTGTTTGTTAGCAATTCTCCTGCCTGCTTCCCTGCTGAGATATGAACTGTTGGCCCTTCTGTGACACCCTCCACATCTCCAACACAATCATCTGCCACAGCAAATACTACTACAGGGACACAGAATGTGCTCTCTATGCCTGCTTGTTTCTGTTATCTCCCTCTGGCTATAATGCATTTTATTATTTCCTTTTACCTTGCGCAGTGAAATCTCTTGGTCATTGTCAAATGTGCCTTCCTATACAATAAGAATTGGTGCATTAAGGCCATTTTCATGGAAACAGATGTCCATATGGGGAACCCTTTAACGGGAGAGCAGTGGTCAACTGTTTCCCCAAATGAGGCCAAAGAAAACACATCAGCCCTCTGCCATCTCATTGACCTCTGCTTGTTTTGATCTCTCACCGCTGGGGTGTCATAATCCCAATTGTGAATCTGATATCAATTGAAATGACATCACAATTTTGATCTTCAAATTCAAAGGTGGAGTTAAGGATGTAACCAGGCCCCCAGTGTCGCATCCTGCAAGTGTGAAAAACACACGTGTTGAGGTGCGGCGAGTCTACATGACCTCCTCCAACTTTAACTGCAGCCACTTAAAAAGACAACACAATGACTGCTGATATAGAAAAAACACATTAACCAAACTCCAACCCCCTCCTGAAGTCACTGATGTGGAAGAATTTGGCTTTCCACCCGAGTTATGTAGACAATAGTTGCAAGAAAACTATAGTTTGTAAGCTTTGGTATGTGCGAGTAGCATACTACACAGGCAAAGCATCAAATATGGCAGGACATCTACACAGGTATCAATAGGAAGAAGATTTACTGAAAAAAAAAAAACAACAACCACAGTTAACAGAGTCAACTCCTCCTCTTCTTTAATTAGAGCTAAACTCACACACAAAAAAAATGTTATATCAAAATTGAAAATTAAAACGAATCGAGGTTTTGGAGAATGGTGACACCCCAAATCACAGCACGGCTGACTGATCTTCAGTGAATCATTCAATGAATTTTCCTGTTGAGGTGAAATCCCACTCATCTACCGTCTGCACACAACCTATCATTCTGTCATCTTCTTCCTCATCTGCAGCAGGATCATCCCCCAATAACTACACCACTGTAAGCCCTGCCTGCAGGCCTGCAGGCCAGCAGAAGATGGATGAAAGCCTCCATTCTCACACTGCTCTTGCCTTGTAATTTACTTGGTACTGGCCCAGACAAGAGTCACGCCAAACCCCTCATCCCTTATACCCGCATGCTGACACACCTACAATTTGCCTACAGCCTGGGAAAACACAGCCACAGTTGTCAGTCATTAGGTCACACTTACATAATAAAACGTCTTGGCTTGGAAACTTATTGCAGCAGGAAGACAGGTGAGCCGATATCATGTGGAATCATCAGATACGTAAATTTGATGTGAGTTTGTGTGTTAGATTAGCAACTTATAGAAAACTTGATAAACTTAGCAGGAACTTTTGTACAAAAAAAACAAAAAAAAACCAAAAAACGCAAAAAAGGAGAAAAATAATCCATTCACGTAGAGGCAACAAATGCTTTGCATTTTAGTGAGCACAGAACTTTCATACTAAACAACTGGGCGTCATAGTATGTATGATCTCTCCACAGTTGGGTGTCGTTCACACTTGGAAGTAACCAAATGTGTACCCATCAAGGCAGTGCCTCCAACATCAGAGAGCAGCACTTTCTCATCATCATCTCATGCATCTTGCAAAAACCAACGTGGAGCCGTGTTTGTCTAACCACCAAAGAGGGAAAATGAGCATGTAGAGCAAAATGAAATGCAGTTCAATGAAAGCCCCAGTAAATGATACAGTACCTTGGGAAGTGAATATGACACAGCATCCTAGGGCCATGACAGAACAGGGGTTGTTTGTTACTCTGAGCTTCAGAGAGATATTGAATCAGCCGCTGTCTCTTCCTCAGTCGCCCTGCTTGTCTGTCTGTCCCTTTAGTCTCTACTGTGACATCCCACGGCGCGACTGCCACTCAAACCTACAACTCAGCTGGGACATCTGTTCAACCCCCCGACCTCCTTTCCTCTCGCATTTTCCCCTTCTTCACCCAGTGTTGGGTACAGATGGCCTAGCCAGCCCCTGACTTAGGCTAAATTAATCTGTTTATGGCCTGCTACAGGAGAGTCTGAGTGTTAATCCAAATAGCTGAAACAACACTGAATGCTAAACCCACAATGGAGGATCATGGAGAGTGTGGAGAGATGCCAAAGGGTGGACAGGAAGGTGGATATCTGTTTTCATCAATAAAATATTTTTCTATATTTTCATTCAAGTATCAACATGAGTCCACTTTTTAGTCTTTGGATGAATAATTCTATACTCTGAACAAGACAAATCCAATGTTGTGCTGTATGTTAACTAGGATGAGGAATAAAATCAAAAGCCTCCAAATTCAAACCATTCAAATTTGAAATTGAATCCAGAGTATAATCTTCAGACGAAGAGGTTGTGGGGTCAGATTTATGTCAAAAGTCCTGAGCGTGACAAAACAAGCTCACGAGCAAATGAAATTATTTCACGTGCGCAGATGTTAACTGCAACTCACAAAATTTAAATGCACGCACACAAAGTCAGCAACCACGAGAGCTGAACAGGCGGCTATGAGTGAGAAACCAAACACCAGAGATTCTGCTTGCTGAGGAGGGCAAACATGGTTTCACAGGTTAACTCTGCGGGAGCGTCAACTCTTTCTTATATTGAAGACATTTTATGATCATTTAAACTAAAAACAGGGGAATTGCATACTAACTGAAACGTGATCAAAACATTTCTTATACATGTAGATCTTCAGGTGTCGCCATTGTTCCATCCACTGTGTCTTCAGCTCCCAGCTTCTGGTTTGGAATAACAATCCGTCAACCAAGGTACAAGTCGTGTGTGTGATCGCATTGAAACAGCTGAAACAGTAACTCAAGTAATTCAAATAATTTGGTTGCAAAAAAAAAAAAAAAAAAATCAAGGCAATTTCTCTTGAATTGAAGGTTTGTTCAATTAATTTCATTCTAATATAACACGCCCTACTTGTATTTATGAGGGATGGTTATTACTGACGCACAATGTTTCCTCATTCAGCAGACGGAGTAAAGCCAGGAAAAAACAGAAAATGTCAAAGGTGTGGCACCAAAACCAGAACACCGTGCAGTCCATCCATTGTAAAATGGAACTTGCCAGCCCGTAACAGCACTTCAGTGAGGCAGCACTTAAACAGAAAGCACAAGTCCACAGAGCGGGGGTTACACAACCTAACATAACATAAACACATTCAGTTCATTTTTTCAATCTCTTTTACCATTGCTCTTTAATAAAGTACAATAATTAGTCTGATTAATTCATGAAATAACCATTAGATTCCAAAAATTATCGATAGCAGCAGCACTACATGTCAGTATACATTACTGGGCGACAACAAATAACAGAATGAATGCTACTCACCTGACTCAAGCAGGAAACAACATAAAAAGAGATACTAATTGCATTTCTGAAAGATTTAGCCTCTTTCCTGTTGCCACTCAAAATTGAAATCCATTGAGTTGCCCTAAAAACAGCGATGCTGCTCCAGTTTGAGTGTGGGCTGCTGGAGAAAGTCCCTCTGAGGTTTGATGAGTAAAACACAAAGAGTCGAGCCCCAGTGCCAGTAGGCACACAATAATACCCATCTCCCTGGTAATCCGCTCTAAACCCTCAGCCTCAGCAACTGATCAACACAAGATGTTTTAGCATGGGTGAGGAGACGGGACTACAGCCGGATGCTCTGCAAAGATGACTGACCGATGGAAGAACACGGAAAGCAGCCAATGCGACAACCTGATCTGGGATGCCAGTTGTCACAATCAGACTGATTGCATTGATGAGCAGGAACCAGCAGTGTTGATGTCATAAGTTTTGTGCAGAGTAATTAATAAAGATGTTTGCATTTCCCTGCAGACAGTTTGTGGAAATTTTTACATGTTCTGCAGGACATCCTTCATTCTGCAGCTCACAAATATCGCCATAGAAATGAAAGAGGCAGTCTACCAAATTCACAACCAGTGCTTAACTTATCCAATAGGAGGAGTCCTATTCAGTCTGAGTTTCATGAGAAAAGGTACAACAGTTTTCACAAAGACTGTATTATGGATAGCATTCTGCATGAAGGTTTGTGGGGTGTGACCAATACCTGCGGGTCAAAGTTATGATCTTTTTACTGTTCTTTTTTGAAATTTAAATTAGATTTCCTCCTTATATATCCCACGTTTTATAGTAATGTAGTATTACATTGTTGTAGTGGCCTTTGATTATTATTTTGATTCAAGCATCTGCTTTATTATGACTCCTGAAAGCTCGTTCAGTCAAAAGCACCTAACTTGAGCACCCATCTGAGTTTAGCCTATTCCAGCTGAGCATTGGCTGGGTGCCAGCGGTCTACATCATGATGCACCAACGTATCCTGTTGTGTTTTGCTCTTTCTGCTTGGCTTGATTACAATGAAGTGACAGCAGCACCCTGATGAACGTCAGTCAGTGGCAGGCGCTGTAAATAATGTAAATCGAAATATCGGATATGTGGTTAAAAACCTTATCATCGTTATTGAAACATTTCCTATCACAGTATATTTCAGTTGTATTCAGTTACTTTCCAGCTTTCACACTGAGCTTTCCCACACCTCACCTGGGGCTTTGATGGGAGATGGTAGGTGGGCCCTGTGACCTCTGCTGGGAATGTGATACTGGGAACCAGGAGGCTTCCTGAGAGGGTGGGGGTGCTGCCTGCAGGTACCGCAGCTAAACTGTAATCAAACCACTTGTTTCGCTTCCTGACATGCTTTACTGCCCTTCAACACCACTCAGATCATCAGCTGGCTGAAGAACGACAAACAGGCTCATCAGGACGGCTGGTTCTGTTTTTGGCCTTGTAAACTGTGACGTGTTTTAATTCATTCTTTGGTTCCCCACAGACAGAAAATGAAATCACCATGAGGGCTTAACCCTGGCGATGTCTTCACATTCTGCACACTCCCCTCGTTCTCTGGGCTCCAACAAACCTCTAAAATAAAGAAGGTAATTTAATTTTAAACCCCAATTTTTTTTTTGCCTTAAGAAACCACCTGTCATTCATCACACACTTTGTCCATGTCTGGGATTTCCTTTTTCCCCAGTGCAAAAAGACACTACTCGTTTTTATACAGCACCTCCTTGCGTTTGGGCCATTTTTGACCTTGAGGACATCACAGGTCAAGTAATGCACGTGAGTGAAGTTTTTCAGCTAAACTGAACTGAAACCTGCCTGTATTTCCTGACTTGAGGTTAGGACGTCAGCACACACTGGAAGTGCCACAAGTCCACACATGAAAATCTCTTCTGGTGGGGAAATTAAATCACGGTTGTGCTTCAGAAGATGTTGCTTTAGTCTACGCTCCAATTTTGGATCAGCACCTGGACTGCCCAACTCTCTGACTGCTTTTGCGCCAGGGGTTTGCGGTAAGCGTTGAAATAAAGACGGAGTTGGGGAAATCCCACGAGATATCACAGTTTCCATTGTAAAAGATGAATGATGACACAACAAACACGGCATTCTGAAGATAGCGAATACTGAGACAGAAGCGCTGCGTGTTACAGAACAGTCAGTCAGTGTGCTATCTGAACCTCAACCCTGGAGTCTTCCCAAATACACTGGATCTGCAAAAAATATTTTTAACATGAGAAACACATCTGAAATCCAAATTTTCCCTTTTGTCAAACACTCCCAAACAGAGCTTTTTTATATAATCATGCTTATTCAGTTCCCAAATAGACACATGCTGGATAATATCTGAAGCCAAAAGGACATTTCCTGACACTGAAATCCTCCTAAAGATTACCCGGTGCTCAGAGCTGTATCGGAGCAGTGTTGAATGACTGAGGCCTGTTTTCTCAGCTGCTTCATATTACCACTACAAAGTCCAAAAGCAGGCTGCAGCAACTTTTAAATACTTTCCATTTTGAAACCTCCAGAGTGCTATATGTTGCAGGGCAGGCACGATGCCAATGAGAAAATCTCTCACTCTAAAGACAGAGCTGATTTTATTTTTGAACGTGTTACAATTCCTGATATCCTCAGAAATATTTCTTTTGAAAAGATTTAACAGTGTAGTGTATGTTCACGGGAGTCCAAGATTTGTTTTATTTCACAGTAATGGCCTGGCAATTACATTACATTAACATTGAAGGAAAGGAGACTAGTTTAAGGTTTCCAATTACCTTTTCTTTAAATATGTTTTTAATCAGAAGTTTTAAGTTCCTCTCCAGACACATTTAATAGTCCAGTAAAAAATCCACTGCTGTGATCACTATTTTATTTAACATGGTTTCCTCACATGAACAGTGCTATAAGAAACTGTGTGTGGAGGTTCTTCCACTCCACTTATTGCAAAATAGGTATCAGGCCATGTTCTCTGCCCACCAGCAGGTGATCTCAAGCAGTCGGCTCTAAAGTCAGCCATAAGTGCACACAAGGTGCATCTGAGAAACATTTATGTTTCTTAGGTAGCAGCTGGATGAAGTAACAGAAATTTCATATTTCCATCACTATTTCCACCTCGTTTGACTGGTGCTCTATCAGACTTTATCTCAAGGTGCTTCACTTTCTAATATTCGATGACCGCATTTCGATGAGCATCTTTTGACATGAGCATCATGGATTTAATATAATGATCAGAAAAAAATCTTTTTAATTGTTAATCACAATTACTTGTATGGCAATTAATCATCAACTAATACTTCTTGATTGTGAAAGCCCTAGGTTTCTGTTATAAAGTATTGCCCAGGAAAGGCAGCAGTCTGTTCACTGTGTCAAACAGGAAAAGTGGGAGTTTCTTCAGTAGTTCCCAGTTTACTGTAATCATTTACACTTTGTTACGAAATCATCTGTTCATTGATTTTACACAGATCTGTTCTACAAACATCTTGCTGTCACTGTCACTGCACTTCATAAAACCTGCCCTTTTGTTTAGCAGCATACATTTTTTCACTAACAGTTGCTGAGCAATGGAAAAACTCTGTGTTAGTTTATTTTACAGTTTTCCGTGCACGCCCGACGAGGTCAGTGGAGGTCACAGGATGAATACAGCAAACCTTTACCTCTTGACCCCTAGACAGCTCATTATTCGGTCTGCACACGGACTGGGAGGTCAGCTCAGATCAGTAAACACTCAAATAAATCATCAGCTCATTGGCTGCAATAGGCCTTTTCTTTTCAGCCAAAACACACACACATAGCCAACACATGTGAATGGCCAACAAAACACTTCATCCTCTAATTTTTTAAGTTCATTTATATTAGTAGTAATTATAGTAAAGCGCTGTAGAATTCTTACAATTATTTGTCAGAGAAAATGTGTTGAGACAACAAAGTAGCAGTTTTTAGGGTTGTTAATGCACCACGTGTAGGAATAACAGAACAGGAATTTATTAACAGCCTACTCTCCAAAACCCTTAAAATTTCTTTACTCCATAATTTTTCAGTTTTGTCCTCCTAATCTAGCGAGGCTGCAGCACACCCTCCCATATCAGACCATTTTACGGTCTTTGAGGTCACAGCTGACTCCTATTGGGCTGTAATGGTTCTCCTGCTGAGCTTGGCCCAGGTCCCTGCTTTCACTAGACCTTTGAAGTGCTCACCCACATTAACGCCTGACCTCTGCAGAGCTCCAGAGGAAGGGGTGTGTCTGGGCTGGTTCCTCCTTAAAAAAAAAAAAAAACAAACCCTCTCTGGGTCTTTCATACCCTCCAGGTACACCTGGCCTATTAGTCTCACAAATGAAAATGTGTGTCCTTTGACCTTCTGCTTTTGTTCAGCCTGCGCTCCCGTCTCACTGGCACCTCGGGAAAGGCGGGAACTCTTGGTAGGAGCATAAAAAGGGAGAATGAGTTCCTGGTTTTACTGGAAATAAGGGTAGTGTTAACCACAAGGTAGAGGATAATGAAAAACCTTGAAGTCAGAACAATGGAAGAAGTAATGTGAGCGGTCTCTGCGCGGTCAGCTCTGTCAACATGAGCCCAAGTGCTTACGGGAACATGACTGCATTTGAAAAAAGGTGAAACATAAGTTTTTTTCTCAGTGGTTATACAAGAAGAGTGGTGCAGGGCTGAATTTACCGTTCCATTAGTGCAAAGCCAAAGTAAACAAGAGAATAAAAGCTACGGGGATGAATCTGTCATCAGACTGTTTCTCCATCAGACCAACACGCTTCACTGAGCTGTTTGTTCCTGCGTGCCAGTATAACAAAAAAGTTTATGTCATGCAGTACACTTGAACATAATAATGTAATAATGATGTAATTTCCCAACAACACCATGTCATGCGCATACAGTACACTGCAGCACGACACAGACATGAATGTATTTCATTCATGTCTTTTTTTTTTATTTCATTGCATTTGAATGCACTTTGTGTAAACTTAACACTGAAAAAGCAGTAACTTAGTTGTGATCACAAACTAGGAAAATAAAAACGCTCTAACATGTTATCAAATTAACATTATTCCATATGCTCAGATCTAAAACAGCAGCCCGAACAGTCAGTCTTACGACTAATCAATACCAGACCCAATGACATGCTGCTCTGTTAAATTACTGCAATTATGAGGTGCTTGCTCAATCAATCACCCACTCTATTAGACAGACACGCAAGACACTTCACATCCTTCGACAACCGACACTTCAAACACTCATGTCACTAATTAAACACAGTCTCTACTATTTGATGTAGCATTACTGCTCATTGTTAAACTTAATGGAGTCATTTGACAGTTTGTCTCTGTCACTGTAGTCAATATCAAAGGTGGGAGCGAAGCCACTAGCATGCAAGTTCCAAGTTACTGTGATCAGAATCAAGTTGAGTCTTTGTTCAGGTTTAATGAATAACAAGTCAAGTTCTATGAAATTCTGGGGATCAGCTCCGATTCCCAAATTTAAATCAATTTAAGACAGGGGCCATTACTAGTTTTACTTTAAACATGAATGAAACCTGCTGCAGCTGTTACACCTTATAAATCTCACTGATATTGGATATCTTGGGCCAATGTAGTATCTGGCTGTGTGACATACCGCAGACTTCAATTACAAGTCTGGGTCTTGCCACATCCAGAAATACTCAGATGATACTGCTATTGTGCTGTGTATCAGTGATGAACAGGAATCTAAATACAGGGATCTTGAAAAAAAAAAACCTTCAGTGACCAAATTCACAAAAACTGTCCTCCTACTGAACACCTCAAAAGACAAAGGAAATATCATATTTTTCAAAGTCCCTAGCTCCCTCTTCAGCCAGTGACCATTTATGGAGTGAACATCAAGCTGGTGCCATCCTACAAATATCTGGGAGTACACCCGAACAACAAGTTAGACTGGTCCCCTAACATAGATGCACTCTGCAGAAAAGGGCAGAGCCACCTCTTTGTCTTAAGGAGGCTCAGATATGTTGCTGTCTGCTGGGGAGGCAGCATAAAAGAAAAGGATGCAACTGGTGGAAAAGGCTGGCTTTGTGATTGGACTCACTGGGGGGCTGTACTGGAGCGATACGGCAGAAACCACCTTAAAATACCCGGACCATCCACTTTATAAGATCCTATTGGATCAGAAAAATCCCAACAGTGGATGGTAGTCCATTTAAGATGCAGGACGGAAAGGTACAGAAAATCATTCATTCCCTCTGATGTCAGACTTAACAACTCCTTAACTATTTGAAGTTAAGCTACCAAACAGCAGGATTTCCCTCCAGGGATTAATAAAGTATTTCTGATTCTGATTCTGATTTTACCAAACAACATTGGTTTATTTAAAAAATGTGCAGTAGTTCATTAAAATCAGCAACAACAACCTTCAGGGCAGAACAGAGGAAGTCGACAAAAGTTATGTTGTGTGTAAGCTTTGTGAGTCAGTATTAACATGTTGCAACAACACAACAAACCGAAGCAACATTTCAGCAGACCCCACGCAGAGGTAAAACTAAACCTGCAGATTGTAATCAGATGTGATGTAAGGGTAACACAGTTATGTTCATTACTTTTGTGCTGCATGTTAGGCTCAGGCACTTTACTGTTAATGCTTTATTCTCTGTTCATTAAACAAAAATTCAATGGAAAAATAGATTTTGGGCTCTGTCTGTTAATGCAACACAATAATAAATACATTATCATTTAACAAATATCAGAAAGTATTCTAATGAATTATTTGGGTATTTTTGTTATCTACAAATTGGATCAATAGTGAATCAAACTGATATAAAATCAAATCATGACCTAAAGAATGAAAATTTATTTGAACTGTGAAAGGAATACCCAGGCCTACAAAATAAGTTGTTTTTATTTGCATAAAATTGCGCTCTTTTTCCCCGACTACGTTAAGACAAACACATCAGTAAAAGATGGCTGTTATTCAAAGCAGCGTTGACAGGCGGATCTGATGTGTGAAGTGTGACTGAGGGGAAATAAGAATCTAAGCATTACAACAGTGTTGGTCTAACAACACTCTCTGCATGGTGTTTGCCATCATCAATCATTTACACACCACACTCGACAACAGAAGCACATCCGGTGTATTGTGCAGCTGTTCGTTCATTCGTTTGTTATTCACTGACTGACAGACTTCGGAGTCAGACAGTACATCACTGCACGCCACTCCTGTCCCGGGTCACTGACAGAGCTACAGGGGTTATGGAAACCGTGGAGTGATTGATTAACAAGTAAACATACGTGCATACATACATCAGTGTGTGTGTGTGTGTGTGTGTGTGCGTAGACAGTGGCTTTGGAACCTGGCTCTCGGTACACCAGCATATGCAGACTGTTGTGTAAGTGTCTGAGCAGCTTAATCGCATGAGATTTTCTCCACAGCTTCCCATGTAAACACTGGGCTGTGTTAGCTCCAGAGTCTGGCTGCTCACGTTTACTGGCATCATTCAGCACTCACATGGAGCACAATAAGCAGAGCAGACAGACTGTGAATGGGGGGAAAAAAACGAGAGGGAAAAGGAAACCCAGAACACAGAAACAGGGGAAGGTGTGGTTTGGAGAAGAGACAACAGAGGCAGAATTTTTGTCAAACGATTGTGACGGATACCTCGGTTTAACTGACACATATGGTCAGACCGAGCTTTGTAGGCAAGTGACCTGTGTGTGTCTGTGGGAAAGTCATTAGGGAGGAGTGGCAATAGGCTGAGCTGGCAGGAATGAGCTGAGGTGAGCTGAACCATGCCTCAAACATCTTTGCCTGGTGGTATTCAGCTTGGAGAGAGAATAAACTCTGGGCCTGGCTGGTTCAACACAAACCAGCTGCTGGCAGGAAGGATGGATATGCAGGGAGCGAACCCAGAAGCCCTTTCAGGGGACACAATGGAGAGGATCAGGCCATACCGGTTTGTGTCGGATTCTAACTCCACGCCCAGATAGCCCCCAAGCACACAAGCTGGCCATGAGGCGTATAGTTTGGCTTCATTTGGCTTTATTTATGAGTGAAATCCAATAATATTACCCATATTACCGGATGTACACCAAAGACGATATAATTGGTGTCACATTTGACATCAAGGTCCATAAGCAATTAAGTCACAGTGGAGACATGAGCAAAAAAAAAAAAAACAAAAAAAAACCAACAACTTTTGAAAACCATTCCTCTTCTCTCCAAGTACTCACTGGGAATGTTCTACTTCTATAGTTAGCCTGTCTGCCTCAGCACATAGTAGATACACAAATATTCCAACACGCACTGTTGGATATCATTCTGCCAAAGTTGTGACCTACTGTGTAACTGCCAGTTTGTGTAAACCAGTTTGTGTCTACTCCTAATCACAACAGTATAAGACACAACAATAACCTGGTGGGAATACCAGTAGGGCATTAGTGTATCGGGTGAATGCTCATATCAAGTCATGCCAACAAATTAAAAAAACAATTACATAATTGTCTGTATTATTTAATCTGTCTCCATGGAAACTGGCACATATGCACTGATATACACAAGTGATTACGTGCTCTCTCGCAGCTAATCGTACCTCAGCTGTGAATTAAAAGCGTCAGGCTTCTCTCAGGTTATAACTTCTGAAGAGCACCTCTAAGATGCATGTACAAACTACATTGAGATGGTTTTTGTTTCTTCTAGCCACAAATACATGTTTATGCATAACAACACTTCAAACAAAACACTGAAAAGGCGCAAAATATGTCGTGCAAATACTTATAATTGACACTTACCTATTGAGCATGAGCAGAGGGGAGCAGGACATCATGGGGGACATGAAAAAGAATGACAGAAAACACAATACATGTTATTATAGTAGTCAGAGCAGCAGTGCTTACAGCAAGTATAATGGTATAATATTTAGAACGGGACATAAGAAAAAAAAATCTAAACTTCAATTCAGATAGAGTTCTGTGCTGCAGCTGGTTAGTAGCAGGGTTGGTTTTTACTACAGAGAAAAAAATTTTTATTTCTTGCCCTTCTGAGAAAAAAATCCAGCTTATGTTGTGCGAGCGTCCCCTAACAGGAAACAAACATGTTCACCTCATGATTATTTCTTTGTGCGTGTTCCAGCGTGTTTCTCTCTACCATGACTTCAAAGATCCCAGACTCAGGCCTTTGATGGGGCACAGTGACGATGCTGACAGCCTTGCTCTGTGCTTCAGGAGGCTTTTCTACAATAAATAAAGAAGTGGTCCAAAATGTAAGCTTGACTCTTGACTATCCTGCTGCATCCGGGAGGCTCTCTCATGTAAGTGCTTCATGAACAGCTGGCCTTAGGAGCAAAAGCCAATAAGCATCGAAAGCTTGGCATTCATTTGCTATTAGACTACAAAGGACATGGTCCATCAAGCTGAAAGGGCAACTTTTTTTGTGGCTATGAAGCAGCAGATGAAGGTACCGCATCTAGATGTGGTATTTTGTCAAGGACTTTTGACTATCTTTGTATCTTTTTGTCAAGTGTCATTCACTTAAACTGCTTTTGTCTCTTCTGAGGAGCCAAGTCTCTTTTCCCTACCATGTCCTGACACTCCACTCCTGCACCCACAACTAAATTGCAGTGGCAGCATTTTGGTAATGACAGGTCTGGTTGTTATGTCACAGAGTAAAATTGGTGGGTGCACCCAAAGACATGGCATCAATGACACACTCTGTTGGCTGTGTGGTGGCAGTTTTACGCAGGTCAGAGCCCACGAGAATGCAGGCCACTTTTCTCTTATTTTCCTGTCACACATAAAGACATCTCTTGTAAGAGCCGAGACGTGAGAGAGTGCAGCATAAAAAACACAGTCTGGACATGAAGACTGATGGGACTGCTGATACAGGTACTTCTCAAACTCAGCGGTGATTAGGTAATAGTAGATTAAAGAGATAAGGAAAAATCTTCATTCAACATCTGGAATCAACCACATCTTGAGAGAGCTACCGTGCCTAGTTACAGTTAGTAAAAATGAGTACACAATTGTGTTTGGGGCCAAATGTACTATATGTTGTCTATCCTCAGAGACCCACATACATGTGCCAGATATGTAAGTAGAAATAATTAAACAGAGGACAAACAAGGGAACTACATTTCAACTCAGTTTGCAATTTTAAAGCAGAGAAAAAAATAAATAAAAGGACTAATGTGAATGAAAATTACTACAGATCAAGGCAAAAGTAAAGTTGAGGGACACAAGAAAACAGCATATACCACAGCAACCATCACCAAAGAAACTGAGTGTAAAAGTGCTTTATAAAACATACGAGTATCAACCACCTGGCCCTGAGGACAAATGGCAAATTACTCAGAAGTTGTAATTTACCACCGTGCTAACCACTTTAGTAGTGTGGAGAGTTTTTATTTTCAGTATAACCACAGTCCACTATGTTTTAGTCAATCTTTAAAAGGTTGATCTACCCATATATTCATCCGGCAGAGAGTAAATGTCTTTTCTGGTTGTAAGATGTGGAATGTTTTCCTTTCCTGCACTGTTTTGGGTGTGTGGTGTCTAGACAGTTTGTTCGGTTATGTACATGAGAGGTGATGAAGCTGTTTCTAATGGTGTCGAAATTTCACCAAATGGCTGTTGTCAAGAGACTGCAGGCAGAAGCAGAACACAACACAAGTCAGACTGAGACTACAAACACATTTACAAATCCAAGGATCAAACTTAAACTTTTCAATCTGAGTAAGAATCTGAAAAACTTTATTGTCCATTGCCAAGCAGTGGAAATGTTCCTTTGTTTATTTAGGATTTCTCTTAGCCTATGACCAAACGACAGGCTAGTCTTCCTCAGGTCAACATTAAATGCCCAAGTTACAATGAACTACAATATAGCCCAAGCCCAAATGACAGAACAATAATCAATGTTTGTACTACCTGTCTGCATAAAGCAGGTGATAGAGAGGTGGCACATCTCCTAATAGCTGTAATACTTCTACTCATCCTAACAATTACTTGAATAATATGATTAGACCAGGAAAAGTGAGTTACAAAGAGTAAGGACCAAAACAAAACTTTAGAAACTTGTTTGATTGTTTGCCCAGAAATCTGTATGTTAAGAAAAGGACCTTTAGCTAGACTATGTCACGGAACAAAGACTATAATTGTAGTTTTTGAAGTATTTAAAACCAGTCTATTGTAAGTCACCCATTCAAACACAGTATCCACGTCCTTTGAGGGGACAGGATGAAGTTCACTAATTGTAGATGCAGAATAATATCATGTGGAATCATTAGCATACAGTACTAAATTGGATTTTTGATTCACGAAAGGAAGTTTGTTAGTAAAAATGGAAAATAAAGTGGTCCCAGACAACTGCCTTGCGACACCCCACAGGTTAAACTTTTGCTGTGAGACGGTGTATTGTTTAAATATACATTTTGAGTTCTATCAGATAAATCGCTCTCTAAGTGACAGCCATAAAACCAAATCCATAACACTTCAGTTTATCAGTCAACAACTTCGGGTCTAAACGATCAAACGCTGAATTCAAATCTACTAAAACTGCACTACAGTTGTATTACTCTTTTCTAAAAAGTAGTTGTGCAGTTTTTTTTTACCATCATATTGAAGTATTCTTATTCTTTGTTGATAGTACTGTTTGTGAAGTTTACTTACTTGATTCAAGTGCAAATGTTTAATTGCGAAGATTTTTAACTAGAACAACAACTAGAACGCAACAAAAAATTTCTTTTTTTTTTTTTTTTTTCATGTGTGAAATGGTAAATTATTTGTCATTTCATTTCAATATGTTCTGCTTTTCCCAGACAATAATGGCATCAGGCCATGTGAATGCACAAGACGACTATTCCACTTTTAAGTAGCGCCCTCTGGTGGAGAAGATATTAACAATCTGACAACTTACCCATGAAGTTTAACAATGTAAATCCTGTACCAAATATTAAGCTACAGATGAAGTGCACATCATCCATAATTGTTGAAATGCCTTATCTGTCATTACAAAATAATACAGACGAGCTAGTTTGACCTTAAGCTTATTGAAATAAAATGAAGAAAGAAACAACCACTATAAGCAACCACCAACAAAAAAAGGTGAACTTGTTTATCATGATGGCCCCGAAACAAGTACTACCTGTAAGATACAATAGAGAACATTTTTTGTTTCCCGTCTTGGTTTTCTCCAACTGCTAACATATTTTGCAGATCAGCCTAGTCTGCTCCTCGTTGCTTTTTAAAATGACCAAACAAGCTCCACACAATTGAGGTTGTATGGCCCTTTTAAATCAACAATGCCTTCAGTTTCTGATGATAACACCTGTTCGCTCCGATGGCCCTCATCATTTTCATTGTTATTCATCTTCATTAAATTCTATTCTGACTTGTTGATCATGTTGATGGAAAATTATACGAATGATTTCTGGACGATGTTTGTGCTGATTTTGTGCGGATTTCCAGTCTTTCAAGAGAGATCGTGCCTACAACAGATCCATTCACAGCTCTGCAAAGTCAGCATGAATCCTGAGCTGTACAATTACAGCAACTGCACAAAAACAAGAAACACGTCATGAAGCAGTGTGCTGTAAAGATAATAAAGGACCCTGAGCCACTATCACTGATTCTGCACTCTCACTGGGGCCACGATGGAAACACTTCAGCATATTTCCTGTAATATCCTGCACTTCAGCTTGACCAACTAGTTTTAGTTAGAGAAATACAAGGAAACTAACACTAACAAAACAAAAGGAACAAAAGGAACAGGTTACTTTTCAGGACGACGGGGAACATAATCATAACAAGCAGGTTTGGCTCTTTCCATTTAAAGCACCTGTGGGAGCTGCAGCCAAGTAATAAAAACACACAAGCCCTTAAATCTCTCTGAGGTCCAGACCCTGAGGAACAAATCAGGGCTGGAAAACATAACATCTGTTTGCTGGATGCCGTTGCCATCAATGCCCCAGACCCCAGAGAGATTTTTGTGAAACTATGGAATTTAACTTCCCCACTCCAGCACTTAAAGAAGAGGAGGATCCTCTGGCCCAGCTGAACAAACAGCTCTTGCAGCATATAGTGGTTTAGGAGGGTGTGTCCATGAGAGACACTAGTCTGACCTTCTGCACATTTTGTGCAGAAGGTCAGGTTGAGGACTAGGCTTTACGAATTGAGAATGAAATACACACTTTCAGGTTGTAATATCAAATATAATAAACTGCATTTTAATTTCCCAGTGTTGAATATGTTCAAGGCCATCACTGCCATGTAAGAAACAGAGGTGATCTACTAAGACTTAGGTGAGGCAGGGGCCTATATTTTCACACTTATATTTATGTATAATATATTCCCGATTTAGCCCTGCGATAGACTGGCGACCTTTCAAAGGTGTACCCCACCCTCACCCAAGATGGGATTGGATCTGGCACCTCCAGGGATCCTGACAGATTAGCGGCTTCAAGAAAAATATTTATGATTTAGTACACATTGTTTCTCCTTTTTTTTTTAGGGTGTTTATTACAGTTTTATATACAGTTTATTTTGTGTGTTTCCTTGTGTATTAATTACTGTTTAAATATCCTCTAGAAGTAAAGTGTGACTTAAACCAACGCTCTGGATACTGTCTGACTTTCCGAGCCTGTGCCACTCACTTTGCTACTTAACGTAAATCTTTTCACAAATCCCCGCAATGTATACTTTAATTTTTCAAAAAGGTTGAATAACAGCCTAAAGCACCACAGGCACTGCTGAGGATGATGCATTTGCTGACCCTCAAAGGACAGTGTAGAGCCATAAATGCCGCATACCTGAACCAAAGGCATTTCCATAAAGCTACACTTCCATTAACGCTGCCCCCGCCATTTAAGATGGCTCCTAGCATCATCACTGCCCAGCTTGCCTAAATACCAAAAGTCCCCCAGAAGCCTGAGATTCAGGTTGTCCTAAGGCAGTGAACTAAATCTGAGCAGCTGTGTTGCACTTCACAGGAAGGACATATTGACTCTCTCGTAGTGAAGATTCCCAAAAGGGCAATGTTTCATTCCGACATTCTGACGTTCCTGTGTCTGTTTCTAACAAGCTGAGCAGTGCATCATCTATTCAAATGCATGTATAATAGTCATGTCTACATTCCTCATAGTTTCGTACAGTGTGTGCTGATAAAACTAGGGGAAATTTACTGGCACCATTTATTTCTAAATCCCTTTGCTGCACTGGAGAGCTTTTTCATTTTTTGCTCTTTGTTGAAGGGGTCTGTCCACCATCTTTACGCTCCATTACCCTCAAATACACTCGGGTGATTGTGGTTAAGGTGGTTTTTAAGTAAAGCCATTAGCAAATTTAAAGAACCATTAACTGGGGGAGCCTGATTAGGTTTGTCTGAGGAGTTTGAATAGTAAATCTAGTACTGACTGAATTTTTTGCTGTTTTAGAGGGTTTTCAATAACTCCCAAGAAAACTATTTGGTTCCTTAACTGTAACATGTTCATCTTTGCTCACTTAGCTAGACGCTAACTCTGTCAGTTGTTGGTTTGTTGGCAGCCACTTGACATTTTTTCCAGGGTTTTTCCGGGGCTTTCCCGCTCAGCTGGCTGCTGTGCTTCGAGTCTGTGAACTCAGTGTGGAGATGACTGTTATCTGAGATTCATGCAGCCAAATTTCATTGGGCGGACAGACGTCAAATGGACACATAAAGAAGAGAAACTTTGTGTATTTTTTTTGTTTGTACATCCAATGTACAAACAAAATGTACTGGTTTCACAGTGATTCCTCCCCATGGGGTGGCCTATGCCTGACCCATACACAGAGGAGAGAACTGGCAGCAGAGAATCTGTGGGTGTGCACATCAAAGGTGGGCCTCAGTGCCTGGTGTTTATGTTTCATTTTCCGTTTATCTTATGATCAGTAGCTCTCCCTCTTGCTGACCGGAGGATTCTTTTACCTCATATACATAACACTGCGGCCCAATGAGAGCACGCCTTGACACTAGCTGAGGTTTGGATGAAGCTCCCAAATATACTGCCTGTCCCTTCCCATAACACGGGCATTAGGATAAACTAGACACATGGGGCCAGTTAGAGGGGAAAGAGGGCATCTACAGAAGGCAGAGAGCTGGAAGGGGATCAGCAGGGCGAGTGGAATTTCTTCATTATTTTCACCACTTTCTTAAGCTCTGCTCAGCATTATCTATGTGCTCAAACAAAATCACCAAACTTGTCTGACCTCTCTGTCATCACACTGTGTGTTGGGATTGTCTGCCATCTGCACATTAACCCAAAAGTATAAAGCATCATTTGTTGACAAGCACTGCTTTCTTAGGCTCTGGATTTTGCACAGACCAGGCAGTCTGCACCACTCAGCAGTAGTCTGACTGCAGAGCCCTGCAGAGAAGTGCAGCCGAAGGGCAAACCCTTCTTATTGAGCTGTTCTCACTCTTGACATGAAGATGATCAATGTTGAATGGCTTTGGAGACAGGCATAGCAAATCGTCTCCATTTAGGGCAGGGGTGAGCGAAGTTTACTCTCCAAGTGGGCTGTGGTTCAGGTTAAACCCTGTTAATGTAAGCAGTTTCCCAGATGGTCTCTGTTTTATCCGTGCTCACCCACGTCCTGCCAGGGAAACAAAGTTCTGACCTCTCCCCATTCACTGACTTCTGTCTTTGAATGTACATTATTACAGTTGCTACTGGAACTGAGATACAACACTGCAGGAGTTGAATCAACACAGTCACACAAAACAGTGTCCTTTAAAACACATCCACATGTAAACATAACTTCCTGCCCCCGCCCTGTTATTTTACTGGGGCTGCTTCCTAATGACTGAAGGGCAACACTTCATCTGTGGAGACTCACACTTCATATACCATCCAAGACAATGCTATTAGTAATCAAAAATAAAAATTCCACAGTAACTAAATTCAAAAGTGATTTCCCACGGGAATCATTACATATGATACATTTAACCAAAGCTGAAGATTAGGACACAATAAATGCAGAAGAATTGTGAGAACCACATAGGAAAGAAATGGTTTAAGTCCTAGAAACCTCCAAAATGTTTGCATCTTCTCATATTCCCCTCACTGACGTGTAGGCTGCTTCATGTTCATAAAGGATGAGGGTTGGTATTGGGCTGATAAGAGATACAGGAAGTATTTCAAAAGTAGAAAATGGAGATGTTTACGTATGGTTTTCATGATGTACATTAAAGAAATTTAATATTTAAAATTTAAAATGTGTGCTCCTGTGTGGGTCTACCTGAGTGTGTGTGTGTATAACATCCATATTTTTCAAACTTCATTATGGTTGTCAGACTTTTAAAAGATATTTCAATCAACTCTTCAACTTTTTTTTTTCTTGCTACAATAGCACCTTAGAGTTAATTAGTGTGGTAAAATACAGCTTGCTTCTCAAGTGCAAACACAGGGCTGTGTGAAATAAGTTATATATATAAAAAAAAACAACAACAACCCAACAGCAATAAAGAAAACATACAGGTTGTGCAAAAAGTGGTAAGATGCAGGAAGATCAGAGGAGTGAGGGACATTCAACACGCTAATATTGAGGGCAGATGATTTTCCATTAGATAACAGCCTAATGGAAAAAGTGCCAGTATACTTCACGAGAGGTGCCTGATGCCAAACACAATTTCCACACTAAAGCAAATTATCCAGTCATCCCAGCTAACGTATGTAGCATATTTACCTTAAAAAACATGTCACAGATGCCACAGAGTGTGCAAGGACATCATTTGTTATAAACACTATATTGTGAACAGAAATCATGCACATTTGAAACACTCAAGGTTGAAGGAGTCTTGAGCGATAAAATGATCTCAAAATGGGGTCGCGATGAAATGTGTGAGGGAAACATAGCCTTTAAATTTTCGTCTTTCGTCAATAGTGGGCCCTGCTTCTCTCCTGACCAGTGGAAGGTATTTCATACAATATGAAAGTGTAATGTGAGTCCTTTGTCTGCATGAAAACCTTAAAGAAAACATTATGTGCCCAATATTTGAAAAACATGTTACCTTTTTTGTTAATAAATTGCATTGTAAAGTTGAACTAATTAAACCTCTGGTTTCTTCAGGCTTCACACTGACAGCAGCAGCAAAAATGGCATGTCGATAAAAAAAGAAAAATATGGCATGATCACATTTTTTGCCGTGTCACCCAGCCTTAAGCTGAAGTTTAAGTCTGCTCTGCCTTAAAGCATGCTCCTCTGTTTCTAGGTAGTAAAGGATTACACTGAATTCTTCATGGCTATGAGGTTACTAAAGATACAGGTCAGGTTCATGCTCATCAATTACAGGTTATTTTCTTTAACAGCTCTCGTGTTTCAAAAATACGCGACCCATAACTTCCCAGAAAATAACTCAGAAGTGGACACTCTGAGGTATGAAGTCATCGTGGGGCCCAGTCGCACCTTACACACTCACATTATGTAACCAAAAGCTGAAGTAAAACTTACATGACATCATCTCGGGTGTGCAACAGAGTTCAAACCAAATCCAAACAGCCCTCAACTCTTTTTCTGATCAATATGTCAGAAGGTTATCAATAACAGGCTGACAGTTCATTATTGCCTGACCTATTGCCTGCAACAGACAAAGGGTCAAAGATTCAGTTTCCTACTGCTACAGAGGCCGTTTCACTGAGAAGGAGGTTTGATTGGTTAATTTAACAAGACCGCATTGGTTATATTTGAAACCTGCAAACCAAGAAAACATTACAGCTCCATATGTGCACATTTTCAGTTGAGGCCACACGACTGCTTTTTTACACATGTTCAAATAAAATACACTCTGAATAGGTAATCATGCTCCCTGGGGTTTTAAAAGTTTCATCTAAGCATGCTGCTATTGGCCAGAAGTGCGTGGTCTGTTAGCCAATCATTTTGCTCTGCATTGTTCCCGTGTGTGTGTTCAGTCCTCTGTGGGGTGAGTGCATGTGTGAGAGTGAGGGGTGGGGGGGGGGGGGGTTGGACAAAACAGGGCCGACCTCAATACTGAGGCCAACCAACCAAGCAAGATGATTTCATTGTCTCCTCTCATTGCCCTTTCTCTTTCAGGAACATAATTTGTTCAGTAAACAGCCCTTTTAGTTGCACATCACATGAGCACTTTCATTACCAACCTGACTGCCCTATGTCAATCTAACAAGTCATACATTGTCTTACATTCCTGCTTTTTAATCGCATGCTAGACCGAACAAATCTGCGTAGACTCGCATTACAGTCCATATTTCAGTAATTACAAAAATGTATTATCCGCCTCCTGAAGCACAAACACGGTACCAGTATAAATAAAAGCAGGCAGCTTTAACTCAACTTGCCCAGCAACACAGGTCTGAGGATTTACTTGTCCCCTCCTACCCGGTCCAGATAACACAAGAATCCTGACCGGAGTTTCTTTCCCTCCACTCCCTCATGAAATCTCATGTAACTTTCTAAAAGAGAGTAACCTTAAAAACTAAACTACAGAAAAGGTCCTGCAAAGTAGCAGCTAAGGCAATCTGGGTACAATTACACCCACCTTCACCTCCAATTTAGTGGGACAGCTGTAATTTTGACTGACCTGCAGCTCTGTGTGATTGCTAATGTCTGCTTGGACTCCATTGGGTGTTTATCCAGTATAAAAACTGAGGTTTAAACCCATCACAGTCTTGTTTTTGATTTTCTGCAATGGGCCACATACCTTCAATTCAAATCAGATTTTGTGAGATTTATTGGTCAAAATCTGAAGCATATGTATAAGACACACTGATGTAGATGTCTGAGAAACACATCAATCCCTCCCCTAACAGATATGAAATTGTGATAATGAATGAATTTGGAAGATACACAGACCATATAGACAAATTGTCTGAAGACTGCTGGAAAGGATTTTTTGCTTTTCTGTGGTTTCAAACTGAACATCTTTTAATGCAAATCAAACAAAGTTGGTGACTAAGTGATCTTAATATTTTGAGATTTTACAGCCCAAAAAGCTGTTGATTGTTACATAAAAAAACATAAATTGCAGCCCAATTGAGCACATTATTCATACATACACTTCAAAAGTCTGTGAATGCAGATACACTTAAACTTTAAAATTCTTTATCTGTGCCACAACATGGTTTCATGTAAGGGCAATGTGAGACAATCGATTTCATATTTTCTATTCAAACTGTAACTGTTGTCTATGTTTGGAGAAGAGGTAGCAACAGAGTGTAACCGAATACCCTCAGGCCATTTAAAAAGGACTGACCAACTAAAAGATTAGGCTTCTTTCAGAAGTGGTTTGAGAGATGTGTATGTGTGTGGGGGTGGGGATGGGGGAGTAAAATGATGTGCTTTCTCCATATGTGAAAGTCCCCAGACTCAGCGGCCGCCACTCAGTTATGCGTGACCACCATCCCCTCCCATTAAATCAGCTTTTATCTTGTGAAAAGACTCATTGGCTTGTGTGGTTAGTTTTTGTCTTCACTGTCTCCTGGCTTCAGTGATCAGTCAATGTAAATTCAACTCTTAATTCTTTGGCTTCCGAAAGCAAAGACATTGTCAGACGTCATGTAATCTGTTTCCCGATGCCTCGGATCTTTGCAGTCTGCCAACACACAAACACAAGAATAACTGTGCAAACAGTAAATATTTGATAACTGGCAGACTCCATCTCTGCTCGGCTTCTACTCTCTTCAGTCTTCTTGTGTGGTCAAGAGAGCTGCAGGAATGCAAGCAAAGAGGAAAGCCAACAATGCTTTTAGAGCCACCAGAATCTTGTACATAAGCCCCTTGTGCTCCCCTGTGTGTGCAGAATACTCTCCCTTCAAAGAAGAGACATGACTAGATAAAGGATTTTAATTGGTGCAGTCACTTCGCAAGGATAGGCTGGTGGATGGTAGATGGTTAAATAGAAAAAGACAAGGTAGACTGCAGAGAGAAATTCTTTTGCGCACTTTGACATTCAGCAAGAAGTACAATAGCTCATTTTTCCCCTTGTTTTGACTAAGTAGGAGAGACAGTCTCATGTCTCGGAAATGAATGGAATAAATGTGTGGGAATAATCCCGGGGAGTGACTGTGATTAGTCTGGCTCCACTGGGCATGGTATCACAGCAGGATAACCTGGCTCAACAGGAACACTCACAGAGAGTAAGAAAGAGAAAAGAGAGCGGGAGAGGGAGGGAGTGAAAGGCTTGTTCATGAGAGGGAGAAGCCTAGGGAACAAGCATGGTAATTTGGTCTCCGCAGACTGACAGTGATTTCTAAGATGGTAATCACATCAACTTTGTAGCTGAGGCAGAATGACATCACAGCGAGCAGCGAGCTGATCCCACCCCGCTGGTCTCTGATGGAAGTCCACCAGCAGCAGATAAGTCTCTGGGTCCAGAGCCCCGGTGCTACAGCAGAACGACTCTATGGACAAAAGGACTGAGAGATATCAAGTGCTGTACTGAAGCAGGATCACTGCTGACGCCATCCAGGTTATTAAGAATTTAAGTAACTCTACCGTAAGTCGGTAGAGTTAGAGTTGCAGTCATATGATTCAACACTGTAGGAATAATCTTCTTAAATATAAAAGGAATAGGACAACATTTTGGGAAAGGTTTCTCATCTTCCTTGGTAAGGGATTGATAAGAAGAGAGTACATTAAACATGAAGGTAGGGACGCATGATCTCATAAACAGTCCGGTCATCACCCTATAAAATTGACGACTGCCATTGAAGAGTGTGTGCACATACATGTGATCTCTCAGATCTTTGGCCATCAACACAGTATAGCTTGTTAGCTTAGCTTAGTGCAGAGACTGATAAAAAGAGAAAAGGCCAGACTTACTCTGTCTGAAAGATATTCAGCAAACCAACAAACTTATAATTAATAAATGATATGGAGTAATTTGTATAAATAAAACTAATGGAAGGTGTCTGCAACAGAACATGTAAGCTTCACAGGTCCTATGAAGTCTACTTTGGTACCTCTGACAGAGCCAGACTTTTTCTTCTGTTTCCATTTTGTGTAATAAGCCAAGACGAAGGCTGCTGGATGTTGCTTTATGGGAACTCTACAGAGATACTCCTCATATCTAACTGTTGGCATGAAGTGAAAAATCACATTTCCAAAAATGTTGAACTACTCCCTCAAGCCTGCATATTTGGAGAATAGCTGAGAGCTACTGAATAGCACTGCTTTTTTCATCTCAGTTAAAACTGGCCTTCTGGGAATTTGTGTATGATTGTCATACTTGAGTCATAAATAGCCATGGAGTCACATAAAATACCAAGAAGCCTATGTAAGTGTCAGCACACCTTTGACTGAAAACACATACAATTAAAGCGTCACTTGGGTCAGTGATGTTGGCCCACAGCACACCAGATATCACCACTACCTGTGTGGGCGGAGCTTGTGTTTGGGAGTGAATACTAATGAGGAGAAAGATGGCCGATCCATACGCCTTGTATCTGCCCCAATAAGGGTCAGCAACCAAACTTGACAGGGACAGAAATGTGCCACCTAGCACATGAGCCCCTCCTTAACCAGCAGATTAGGGGCAACAGATTAAAAAGATCTGTCTTGGCTAAGGGACATAGCCCATGTGTGGGCACCATATTTCATGTGAAATGCTGCAGTTTACTAATAATATCAAATTGCTCAAGAGCATGACAGGATGACACAAGCAAGGAGAGAGTTTAAATCCTTCATGTTCATCCAAAATCCTTCCATATTAATTTAATTCCACAAACATCAGTTTTATTAGACATATCTGTCGTATACTAATACATTCATGTAAAATTATTTAGAACAATGTTCGGAAAGTGGGAGCAAAGCTATTCTACAGACCCTCAAGATAAACAGTACTATCCACTGCTGAGGACCTACTGAAGTAGGCACTTCCTGCAAACATAGATGCTTCTGACCCAGGTTGTGTTCCTCAAGGCAATATGGCAAATGCTACATCCCATATATTTCACCGGTGGTTACGTTTAGTGCTTGCAAGTGAATGCCCTTTTGTTCAGCTTTGCTACTGCATAATCACTCTCGTCCCCAATAAATCTGTTTTAACAAAATATTTAAAACCTGAAGCTTTTGAGTGAATGTGTTAATCGTTGAGCGTTGGTTAACACATTCACTGGAGTGTCCTGAAGACAGAAAACATGAGCATTTCACAATCCCTGGTCTGATAGTTATCTGTGCGCTGAACTTAAAGTGTATTTACAATCAGTAATCATGGTCTTGATGGGTCCCTCTGGAGGCAATCATTACAGCTTGTTCATGGAGGTAAATGCAATGTTACTTTCGTCACGAAAATGTTTTTGTCACAAAATTATGAAATGAAATGAGAACTAATAAAAAACAATGTGATAATGACTAAAACAAAGTCAAATGTAACTTACCTTTTTCATCAATGATTAAAAACTCGACAATGAGTTCGAAAGAAAGCCAATAAATAAATTTATTTTCGTCAACCAATTAGAGAAAATCTCTTAAATGCAATGCACTTAAACAAAACCTTTTAGATGTTAGACAACTATATCTCTCATAGACTTAAATCATTATTATGATTCATCGACTAAACTTCGCCAAAAATTGAAGCATTTAAGATGACTAAAATATGACCAAAACTGAGTGGCTAAAAAAAACTAAGTTTTTGTCAAAAGAAAAAAAATAAAAATATATGAAAATTAACAGCGGGTAAACAAAGTCTCAGCGGATTGGGCTTATTCCAGCAGTTCATTTGTGTTGTAAAAAACATGTCACAATCACACCTCTATTACCCCCCTGTTGGAGTGTTAGCTCTGTGGTCTTGGAGAAAGTGAAAAGTCCAGATTAAAAGGTCACATATGTGCTCAGAGGAATGCGTCCTCCATCAACCCTATATTCCTTCACCCTCAGGGCTTCGGGAATGTCACCACTGTGAGGCTAGTCTCCTATTTCCTTCTCATCCCCACTCCGCTCTCTTGACATGCCCTGATGACCGTGACCAACATGAGCCATGTGGTATGGCAATGTAAGCCTATGAGATACAACAAAAACAAGCAGAGATTAGGAAAAAAAAAAGAGGTTGACACAAACTGAAAAAAAAAAAAAAAAAAAACAGGTCTCAAGCTACTTATTTTGACGGCCCCAACAGTCTCATGAAAGACAGATTAAATAAAACATCATAATCCCAGGGCTCAGGGGAATACGCACTTCATTGAGCCGAGTCATTTGTTCTCTACTATGTAAAAAAAAAAAAAAAAAAGATTTGTAAGTATTCACACCACACAGTGGTTATTAGTGTAATTGCTCCTTGTGAGCACTGTCCCTCATCTGACATTTTATCTTTGACGTTCTGTCTAAGATGATGGCCTAATAAAAGGGTCCTTAGTGTCAGTGTGATTAGTGCTCCATATCAACATAAGCAAAAAAATTACACCAATAATAAAAAATATCACCACTTAAAAATTAAATTAACTCCACCTCCATGGAAAATATGAGTCAATAAATGGAAAGATATTACATTGCAGATGACTCGCTGCATGAGTCATATTACAGCTGCAACACAGGAATTTACTGGAGGAAATGAAGGGGTGGATATCATTAGAATGTGATACAGCAAAACCTGCTGTACTCCCGTTACCATCACATATGGCCTAAAAGCTATCAATCTTCAGGGGCTTCACAACAAAACAGGATACCCTCAGAAAACATGCAGCCAATCAGAAGAGAGGCTCAGAGCCTCCCTTGGCTATCTACCTGCTGTTAGTCCAGAGAGAAGCCCAAGAGAGGAAAAGTAAAACTACTGGTTTGGTTTAAGATGTGTGAATCTTCATGTGGACATCAAGGCTTCAAAGGTATAATATGAGTCCTTAATTGATTCATATCTGCTAATAATGACCTCAGTATTGTTTCCGCTGTCAACTAGGAACCAACATGATCAAATGTTTTTTCCCTCAGCCAACTTTGTTTGCCCCGGTAATAAAAGTCTGCAGGAGACAAAGGCAATTTTTGCAAAGCAAATAACTGTAATCTTCTCTCCGGCCTGCACCAACAACTGAGAGGCTGATGTGTATGAGCCTTTACTTGATTACTAACAACACTCTTTTCCCCTTAAGGAGGAAAATTTACTTTCTCTAGTAAAAGACAATGAGCCGATATAAAAACATCTTACATGACACGTCTAATACACCTCTGCTCACTTTCAACCTACCCAGATGGCTTTGTTGATGCTATTTCTTCTTTTGAACATTTTCACTTGCACCTCAACCTCAATTTCCCCTTGACTCATGTCTTACATAGCACCTTCTGCCAGAAAGCCATTGGACACCTGGTCCAAATTAAATTACTTCAAAATAGCATGAATGAATGTATACTTTCACAATGGGTGACCACAGTGGGATTCACACTTCTGACCCTGGGTCGGTGCTTTGCCACTCAGCAACAAAGGCCTGTTTTTAATGTATACACCTCACAGATGGAGGATGAGAAAGCAGCTGCCTAGAGTGTTTCAAAGATGAAGCCCAACATAGTTCTTACTTATGACACGACTTGCTGCACATGAGGTCATTGGAAAAGCATGTATGACTGCTATCAGAAATGTACTGTTCTCTGTTTAGGAGTTTGATTCCTTAAGTCTATAACATAATAGAAGCACTGGGATGGGTTAATGAGAGTAAGAATGAATATATGACCGAACCCTGAGTCAACTGTAAAACATTAATGGCTCAAAGGGTGTGAATAATATCGGAGCGGAGTTTCATTGTTACAACTGTTCTGCATGAAATCTGATTCGGCATTGCCTGTAGTGCAACATGATCTGATGAAGAGGCATTAAAAGCTTCAGTCAAGCATTTGAGCTATTGCCACATCCTGAAAAAATAAAAAATAAAAATCTGGCTGTATTTTACAGTTAAAGCTTATGGTCTATTTCTATAAAGATCTTGATTTTCTGATAAAAACATTGATCAGGAAAGAAGTTTTATAAAAGCTTGTATATATCTAAAATTGCATATCTTATCTAAGCTTTTTTTTTTTTATCATTCAGTAACCTCTTTAATTTTGGATCCAAAAATCACCACAAGGACACTGAGACTCTTTCCCTCTCTCACATGAAGTCATAAATTACAAGGTGTTTCACAGAGGAGGAGGAGGGCAGCAGAGATAAAACACTCCTTGATACCTTATTCCCAACATCTCAGATTTCAGGTATTCTCGTGGCAAAGGTCACCAAAAATGTACTGTGGGAAGACGAACCAGTCTTGTGAGTTGTGCAAAAACTTAGAATTCAAAAAAATGACAAAGCACAAACAAGTGGTATCCAAACTCCCTGATCATATAGAGGGAGCGATATTTTCATAAGAATTTCCCAGTTTGGGATCAATAAAGTAAATCTATCTATTGTTTATTGTTTATTGTAGATCTCCATTAGTCATTGCCTCAGCTATCTATTTTTTCTGCTTCCACCTGGATGAAGCCCAGAAGATCAGCTGTGTGCCTAAAATAAAGAAGCCTGGAGAGTCTGACTCAGCCTGTTGTTTTTTTTTTGTGTGTCAGCATTTGTCCTCATACAGTAGTTCAACACCACGGAGTGTCAACATTATATGAGATTGATGCAGTTATAGTCTTACAGCTAAATATTTTATTATTTCAGTGCATGTGTGTGACCATCACCAGACCTCCCTGGAAGCTAGGTTGTGGATCCTTATTGAGTGAAATGACCTTTCTGTGGCAGGGAGGGCAGTGCTACACCTCAGTGAATAGAGGGGGGAATAAAGGACAGAGAAGGTGCAGAAGGATGGACAGGGGAAAGGAAGCAGGTGGTGCTGGTAGGAACTAGTGGGGTGAAGGATGCTGCATTATTCCTGTCACCACACTGAGGATTAAGGAAGTCCAGAGGGTTTCTGTGTAGATCTCTGGAGAGATGGGAGCTCAGGTAGGTGAAGGTTTCCCAAAAGAGGGGCAGAGTCAAAGATAGATTATATAGTGATGGAATGAAAGAACAGTTCAGCCCATTTCTGGCAGGATTCATCAATTCTTCATGATGTGACCCAAAACGAGCTGGCAAGTGACACCACACATGCATGTGGGCATTCCCTAAATAGGAGTGAGACCATCACCAGGGCCCACAGTTGGGTCAGAGGCCCCGGCTCCCCATGCCCACCACCCTGTGTGTGAGAGCGCATGAGGCACCAAGCCAAGAGAGCCACCACAGTCCCCACTGTTACAAGTGGGCGACGGCGAGCACCACCGGACTGCCCAAGAAAGTGCTGGAGCAAGGCAGGAGGGTCCCATGCCCCCCAACACCCAGCCACCCACACCTGCCACTGGCATGTCACAGCCTTAATTTGTGAGATTAATTTCTCAGCCTGTTGTTTTAAACTCAAACTCAACAGCCAACACTTCCTTAACAAGATCTACATGAGTGTTAACTTGTTGACCCCCTGCTAACTAAGAACAGCTGGTCAGGCTGAAGCGTTGGCTTGCATGTACATGTGCACATACATTTTAAACAAATATTTGTCGTGAATTAGCCAGAACTAGTAACAAAGAAAATAAGATCCCTCCACTGTCATGATGCATGTGT
Source organism: Remorina albescens (assembly GCA_034769265.1). Taxonomy (NCBI): domain Eukaryota; kingdom Metazoa; phylum Chordata; class Actinopteri; order Carangiformes; family Echeneidae; genus Remorina; species Remorina albescens. Next base: position 12,651,428 of record CM068489.1, read on the forward strand.
GCATTCTACAGCCTACACAGAGACACTGAGGTTGTGTTTGGCAGATGAAAATGTGTAACTAAAAACAGGATTCCACTTAAATAAAAGGTAATTCATTCCTCCTGAGCGTGGACTGTATATTCTGAAGATTCTCCCATCTGCTGCAGTGAAGAGTCGTACTCTGGCAGCTGAGCAGGTTGAGCACACACATCATTCTTTGGCAGACAACCAACATCAACAATAATCAAGGAAACAAGGAACACCAAATAGGGTGTGGGAATGTGTGCTGAATACAGTACGGTGAACTCTTGATGCCATGGCAAAAGGAAAGAAGTAAGAGACCAAACGTCCTGTTTTAGACTGTCAATGATTACCACTGAACCCGATCTTCTTTGGCTTCAAACAAAAAGCCACCACAAAAAGGCACAACCCAACAAAAGGAAGCATGAGCACTGTTGAAAATCAACTCACTTACAAGCAAGAGAAGCCTCCAGCACGACAACTAAGATTTCACTCACTCACACAACTTATTCCTTATACATATGTATCCCTTTCAGCTACAGGGAAACTGACTGTCCAGGCCCAAAAAGGATGAGTGTCTTATAATTCCTTCATGTGGATAAAATATCAGCAGCACAATTCAAGTGTGCCCCTCCCCATGTCCTGCAGTCCTCCGACTGTGTTTAAACCAAGAGATCAGACACCCATAATCTCCATTGTCCCATCCTGGGTAGACGACAGGGTCCTACCATGGCCCACTTTAACAAGCAGGGCCATCTGCAGTGTCACAGATGGCTCTGGCAGTGTTGCACAGGTTCCCATATTCAGATCGAGGGCTAACATGATAAGAGCTGCTTTTCTAAAACGACACACACACACACACACACACACACACCGAGTGAGGGCAAAAGAAAAACCTTGGAATTGTTGCTGCTTGTGTAAAGTCATCATAATCTCTCCTGGTATGGATATGGCTATTTATTATGTTCTTAAGCCTAGAATAACAGAGTAGCTATTTTTCAGACTGTATCCGTGGCTTTATCACAGGTCTGCGTCTGCAACCTGAATCTCCTCAAACACGCAGCATGTGGTTTTGATTGCAAGGTGTTATTCACCTCCGTCAGAATTTAAAGATATCTTTGATCCGGCCACATTGCTCACTACAGCTTCCTCACGTCAGAGTCCACCCTTTTCAAATTAACAAGAAGGTTCACTGGCTAAACCAAACACAACAACGACAAGAAAAAGAAGCATTGTATAAATGTCACAGATGAATAGGTGATAAGGGTGATAAACGAGGAATGTGTGTCATAAACTGGTGCCACTGTGGCATGAGTGAACACACAGTTGTGCAGTAAAACGCACTTCTAAGACACATGTAGAGAAAGAATTCAAATCAATAGCCACTCATGTTTTCTGCCAAATGAGTTTGACTCCAACATGTCTTGCTTTGGACAAAGTGCTGCCAAGGTAAGTGAATAGAGAGACTTCCTACTGACAGCTACCTCATTTAAAAATGTCCCACGGCTGAGAGCTTGGTTTCTCATTGGCTGCTGAAGCTGGGCATGATCCCAGTAAGGGGGCTTTGACCTTCACCTCATGGCCAGGCAAGCTCCAAGCTCTGATAGGTGAGTGTGCCCCAGCTTTGTGTCCCTCAATGGAGAGGTAATGAGTCACACAAAACTTCCCAACAGCAAGCCAGCTGGCATGCAGCTTGCCTTTACAAAGAGATCTGTGAGGGTAAGCTTTAGCCAGAGCGCCGCTCTGTTTCAGCGTGGCAGCCTTTCAAGCCATGCTTTCCATTTTATATACACAAGTGCTTTTATGTCTGCATCTCACGTCAGAGATGCTTCTGTTGTGTGTGTTTCCAGAGGGCTCGTGTAACTTTTGATCTCACTGCTCCTATTCATGCTTAGACCTCTCTGATCAAATTAGAAGTAGACATTTCCACACACAGGTACTGTATGACTGTGCTGAATGGGCACCAGGATGATTGGTGATACATTTTAGCTGATATGTAGCATAGCTTTGATGCAAATGCTGCTGCAAAAGATCAAATAGTGAGATTTGTCTTGTGTGAATAACACAAACTTCCCAAAACAGATGTCTATATTAGCCTATTCAAAAATTATTCAAAAGGTTCAACTATACCCTACAGCTATCCACAGATAGACTGACAGACATCATGGCCATGGAATATTTGGTCATTTAACTCAAAGCGAGGGTGTAGTCAGCAAGAGTTTTAGTAAGAGGTGAAAAGTGGTAAAAGTGGTCCTATAAAAAAATACAGGCTTCAGACTGTATTAAGTCATTTATGTGTTTTATACTGAGCAATAATGTTAGTCAGTTGGAACGAGAATGTATTTTGGAAAATGTTTCAGTTTCCCACACAGGGTTAAGTAGAGGATGAAGGAAAGAACTACGCACAAGCTGAAACACACAAACAAACAGTGATGTCTGGTTCCAGTTTAGCAGTATTCCTGTAGGAGGAGAAAGTCTCTGCCACTAACCAAAGACACCCTCCACGGTACTATGAACTCGAATGCGACAGCCAGCAGGTGGGACCTCTTGGTTCATCGCGACACAGCGGCACCTTTAAGTGCCTTCCTATTCCGACAAAACTCGATGTGAATAGTAAACAGCAAGCTGACCTTGCAGTACTCCCCTGACGCAATACTGATCAACAGCCTTCACATTTCCCATAAATGACTCGTCATAAAATGATATTTCCAGGAACCTCTCCAGGGAATGATGGTGAAAACAAAACCACAACTGTAGTGACTGAAACTACAAATTGTGTTTCAACCAAATCTCTATCAGACATATGCACTGAAATAATAATACTCATGCAAAAAAAAAAAAAACTTGACTGCTGAAGAAAATTTTGCCAATGTCTAAACTTTCAAGGCCATAGCTCCAATGAAAGCAAACACTTCTCCAGCTGTTGATGACTTTATCATTATACACTTTGCCTGATAGCATCAATGAATTATTTGAATACTGACTCCTGAAGCCATGGTTGTTGCATTTAAATTACCATCGATTCCTGGTTTTTACTGTTTCCCACAGAGTTTATAACTTCACCAAAACCACTGCAGAGACAAAACTTTCCAAGCCCATCTTCCCATGCCATACTGTAGATCCCAATTACCTCTTTGTTTTGAAGCGGAGTCCCTTCAGTAAAACCAAATTGTCCTCCACTTAATATGAAGCATTTTCTTTTAAATGGCAATATTTTTTGTATGATTATTTATGGTGGCAAGAGTGGAAAACCAGAAGAAAAAGCTCATTTGATTTATTCAACATTGTACAACCAAGAATGAAGCATAAACTGCAGTAAGTTGCTCTGTAATGGCTTGCTGCATGATGAAGAGCCAAACCAAGGCAGACTGGGCAAATCATCACAAGAGCCATACAGTGGCTATGATGGAGGATAGAAAAGCGTGTTATGAATTGAAAGTAAGATGTAGTAGTTCCATGTTTTCTCCCAATTAAATATCTAACAGTAAAAGCTGTATATAGACACTGTAATGTAATGGTCATAACAAAACTGAAAGCACTTACTGGGAAATCAAATAAACCCTGTTAATATTTCGGGCTGAAGCCAAGGGACATTCTGTCGACTTGTGCACACATACACAGAGCAGTCAGCTCTGTGCCTGGTTTTACAAATCTCCATCATTTTTAATTTATATTATTACTCATAAACTATATCAAATATGAAACCAAAAACCCCACAGTACAAAGCCTGCATTCTAGGTTGATTAGTGGTCAGCAACTGTTTAATTTAGAGAAGCTAAAAAGCAGAACAAAATGGAGAGGAGGTCATCCATTTGCTATAGAAGGATGGTCTCTTCCCACTGGGGCTGCTGAGAGTGGGACTGGCTGCATCCCAAGATAAGAAACTGGGATATAGAGATGAGACCCAGAAGCTCAGAGAAAGCTTGCAGTCAGAGGAGAAGAACAAAGTATATCAAATGCCTAGGGGAATGGGCAGGCACAGAAATTACTGGCAAGAATAAAAGATGAATCCGGATGGCAAGGAAATATCCCAGAGGAGAAGGAAATAACAAAAGCCAGAGCGGGACGATCAACTTGTGTGTGTGTGTGTCTGTGTGTGTGTGTGTGTACAATGATCCTGGTGGAAAGGAGTCATGCTTTTAAGCTGACCTCTCCAGAAAACCTTCTTTGGAGGCCTCAGGTCATTCTCAGAGCCACAACTAAAGCTATCTGGAGCATTAAAATGATGCACATTTGAAATTAAATCTTCACAATTCAAAAATGAAATACTGGACTGGAGCAAATGCTGTACATCTGCTCACTAATTGTCATTTTACAAAGTAAGATTTAGCATTTCCCCTAATAAAGTTTAGCCTGTTAGGGGGTGCCGTCCATTTACTGCACTTAAAGTGTAAATAAGTGTGACATGTGAAGGTCTACAGGACTGTTTCAACACAGCAGGAGGCAGATAAGACCACAAAGAGGGGGTCTGGCCTGAGGTGATAGAAGTCATATGGGGACAGCAGAGGACAGTTTACTAGATCAGAAGATACAGAATAGGTAGGTGAGGTGTTTCTTATTCTTGTTGAGGGCAATTATCAATGAAGTCATTAATGTAAGACAAAGGCGATGATAAAATCTTCCATAACAACTGTAGTTTAGTAGATACATTAGATAGTAGATACAACAAATGCCAGTCCATAAAAAACTAAATAAAACCCAACAAAGAGAAATCAAAGAGGTCATATTGTCATATTGCCCCACCCTCACATCCAGCAGGTGTTTTCTTTGCTTCCTTCATGCAATGGCGGAACTGGCTGGTCTGTCTATTTACAGAGGATAGGTGAGGGGAGTTTACATTCCACTCAAATCCCAGTCTAAACACCTGCATGGCAGACTACAACCGCACATATTCCGGTCCTGAACCAAATCAGTGACTTACTTTTCCTACATTATCCAGTCTGTGTAGATATTGCTTTACTGGTGTCTTTTTTAAATGTCAATTTTGACCGTTCAATGTGCAATGGTCACTTCAGCCTTTCAATAGAATGTGGAGATCTACGAAATATAAGAATATATTTCTGTAGCCACCGCCTCAGATCCTTTAGCCCTCATTTCCTTCTAATCTCACCCTGCAGACAGCGAGCTGACAACTCAGAGTAGAAAAAGTAGAGGACAAAAGAATTTTACTTGGTTTTTTATCTTCTCTTCCTGTAAAGATCCTGAGATGTGTCTTATGTGTCTCTGAGGTGGTAGCGGCCTCTTAGGAGGACGGAATTGGAGGGAAGCAGAAAAGTGGGACAGGAGATGAAATCATTTAAAAATCAGCTCGAGCGAGGAGGCCTAACACAGGTGGCCCGAAATGCTTCTGGAAAGTGGGAGCAAGACAAAGGCCAGCTGACAATCAGTTTTATAGTCCTATGGAGAAGAATGTGGTGAGGCGCTATACACTGCATGCTACAGAGAAGTTAGTTTAACTTAAAGGCAGAAGTATATTTACTTTATCTTTGTGTGAAATCAAATGTAGTTTCAGCTATATTTGGGTTCAATAAAGAGAGGTGAACAGATGTTGAGGCCACATCAAGAGAACACCTTTCCTGAGGTGAAGCTCCACTCATCATTGTTTTTTGAAATACTCTCCACTATTGGCAGAGAAGGCAGTGCAAGGCAACACAAGTCATGTAAAGCATTACGGTGTATGTGATTAAATGCTGTTTGTGCATATCGTTTCACTGCAGTTCAATGTGCAGTAAGTAAAGGAAAAGAAATATCTTGGAAAGTTCAGTTCAGTTATTGAGTTAACTCTGACAATTTAATCAGGTTTTACTGGTCCATTGACCAGATGTCAGTGGACCAGTCAAATGTTAAATCCACTCTAATTGGGCAGTTGAAGGTTTAGAGGCTGAGTGATAGGCAAGATGGAGTTGGATATGTTTGTTCTTTTGTTTTTTGAAAGGGCTATGTAGTGGGGGTTGTGAAGTCAACAGGCTTTTGAGGTCAGCAGGGAGATGACATTGCCCCCCACCTCTTCAGACTTGAATTGTCCTTCAGTGCCTCTGCCCCACACTCAGGACTCCATAAAGTGTAATTACTGCAGGGGAATGTTATTACATGGGCGAATGGTTGTGTATGAGAGACACATACACACCTCAGGGCATCACTCACCAACAACAAACCAAAGCTTAGCTTCTCCTGGAGGAACCTGACATTAAAAAAAAAACACCCATGAATTCAGGCACTAAACACAAATATTGGTCTATATATGTGAAAATATACAGACTAACAGAGGGATTTCAGACAGGCGTATAAACCCTCCCACTCAGAAGCACTTGCTCTCCTGGAGGGTCCTGCCACAGGAATGTAAAGTGTAATCATTCACACATTTCCCTACAGCACAGCAATCAAAAACCCTGAACACCTGAACCTTCACTTTAACTAAATATCTCCTTTTCTAAAACAAACAGGCCTCCCATTTTCCCCCATATCTTCTAATCACACTAGCTGTCCAAGCCTCTTTGGGGAGCATGTGTGAGGTACAAGGTCCCAAAACTGCAAGCAAGCACTGCGGTTTCCTGGTCACTTGCTGTTTGGAATGCTTGACTTGACAGAATGGTTCAGTGCAAAACCACTTAGACGGCAGGCCAGGCAGTCAACCAAGGCCCTAGGTGCTGAGACCTACACATAGTTAATGGAAGAAACCTTCACCTTAACTTGGTGCATTGACCACTTTGCTCATTTTAGTACCAAATCGCTCTGACAATAACAAACCAAAGAAAGCCGTTGGTTTTATATTTGATACTTGTTTCACACTCTGGACCCAAAAATGCAAAGACAGAGTTAAATATGAGTCTGGAGCTCAGCTGTGAAAGTTGACATCAGCTGTAAGACAGCTAGGTGATTGAAAAGAACAAGCCACAGCATCAAGGCTGTCTGGGCCTTCTCAGTGTCTGTCTGGGAGGTTGGTACTGGAATGAGTGAGCATGTCTTTGAAATGTGCTCTGTAATTAGAAGGGTGGTATATCAATGGCAGGTTGTCTGGACCTGCCAAAATATGCTCACAGTTCTGATAATGAAAGCACTGGGGGCTCTTTATCCACTTGTAAATCCAGTCTTTTCTTTGTAAGAACGGTTGTAAAAAAAAACCCAAAAAAACAAAACACAGATTGGAACTAAAGTTACTAATATGTTGGTACATCCAATTCAGCCTCATATGTTGAACTCAAAAAGTCATGGAGAGCACTGCTGATATGAATTCCAGCATTGACTGATATTGACCCAGTATGTATCGTGCATTGACTCACTGCCATAGCCTCACTTAGTTAAGTCCCAGTAATGGGTGGACCAGGTCAGTTAAATGCAGAGTGGACGCGCTGTCAGTGGGCTAATGTGGCTTCCTGCCCTGGTCTGCTCCAGTGGACTTTACAGCAGCAGAGATGATGTGCTACTGTGACTGTCCACACAAACTTTTATCCAGGTCAGCAAAGCTTGCAGAGCTGCACGAATTTCACTTCACTGAAGGGGAAGACCAGCTCTGGAGTCAAATCAAGAGACAGAGAGGATGGAAGCTGCAGTGACGAGTGACAAGGAGCTCAGCCTTACTACAAACGTTATTAAAGCAAGTGGAAAAGCAGCACAGTGGAAAGCCTGAAGTATCTTCAACCAAAGTAGTGAGCGGCTATAATGTCCTGTCTTTTCTGAAATGTTATGTAACATTTTACATTTCAGGCATGTCATTGTGTGATTTGCACTGACTGCAGCTCGTGCCAAAGTTTGGGTGTTGCTGTAGCAAAAGCCAGATCCCTTCTGAGCTTTAGCCTCGTTCTGGGAACTACCAAGAGCAGCTGATCAGCCAATCTTAGGGAACTGCCGTGGAATCTAAGGGTGAAGTAGGTCAGAGAGGTAGGGTGGAGCCAGTTTGTACAATAATAGGTAAATCTACTCTAAATCTTTCTAGATACACTAAGAAAATATTTGCAGAAGCCCCTGGAGCTGCTAGAGAGGAGCCTACTAATGCCACATGCATACCACTCTCTGAAGCATGTAAGATAACTGTTTGTGGTCTCTGACAGACTGCTGTGTTTTCATTATTATTATTGTTCTTATTACTGTAGTTATGATTACTATGCTGTTATCACTGTTACTGAATGTTACAGTTAAACCTTGTTACACCAACTAAGACCAACAGTAAATATTGGTCTTAGTCAAATACAATAACATTTATTTGCACAGTGCCTACTTTATATGAAGCAGAATGACACAACACACTTGCATAACTGTATGTTTGAATACAGCTACAACTCAGGCAACATCAAACACACCACCCACTTTCTGTGGAACTTAGCTGGAAGCAGGTTAGTTCTGCAATCATATTAATTATTATATTTGTAATAATATAAAATGTTAATAATGCCTATATGGCCAAATTCAGACACAGTTTTGGTAATGAAATATTCAAAATTTTTTTCATCAGAATATTCACATCAGATATGAACATATAGGACTTGTCCCAGTCCGTACATTTACAATTTGTCCACTTGTCCACACATGGATGCTATGAAAATCTATTTTTGTACTTTGGCCAAACCTCTAAACATAACATAATTAATCTCAGCTAGGACACCAAAATGGCTACAACCAGCCCTGGTTATTAGGGTTAGGGTTAAGGAAAAGTGTGGTGAGTTTATAGACTCCACATCAGGGTGGGCAGGAATGTGGTTGAATTCCTACGTCACAATAATAGCAGCAGCAGTTTATGTTGTTTCTATTCAGCAAAGTTAACTGAGTTATTATTGTAACCAACTTAGTAGTTCTAGTGTCTAAACTTAACCAAGTTAGTTGTTTTTTGTGCTCACTACTGTAACCATGACAATCAGGGTCTGGTGTGCCTGATGCCATATGACTGCTATTTCAAGGGAGAAAAACAACCTGTTTTGCTGTTCATTTCAGAAGACTGGTTGGAAATCCCCGTAAAATGACGCACAGCACTAAGGGCTTATGGTGTAATACTACAATAGACATTGTTTCCAACTCAAAAGTCACAAAATTATTATTATGCAAAATGCACACATTATTCAAAACAAATGCACGGTTGGCTTAACAAGAATCTGGTCTTGTATCCATAATGAGCAGAGAGAGACTGTTGCCTTGCTCCATTTGGTATTGCGAGGCAGTCACTGGTGCGGTCTGCACAAGGAATGTGGTAAATTTGCCAGCCATGTGCTCGTGGACCAGAAAAGCTAGCAGGCCACTTGCCGCCACAAGTATTACGGCTCTCCCTCCGCATTGAGCCAGTGTAACTTGAAACCCATCTGAAAGCTCTGACATGGAAGTGTACTACAGAGCCCAGTCTGGCTGAGGAGCTCTGATGTTAGTCCAACACAGACATTGATGGGGTGTCACAGCAGAGCTGTCAGAACCATGGGCTAGGGGATAAATGCCAGGCGCCAAGCTGTGTTTGAGTGTGTGTGTGTGTGTGTGTGTGTTTGTGTGAGACAGAGCGTTAGGATAAGAAAGAGAATGGGTGTTTGGCTTTTCATTTAAAACGGAAACATTTTTAGGTGGAATGTTTACTTCAATCCCACAGTATAAATAGCCACATAAATGAATTTGGAGCATCACTTGTGTATCTACATATACGCGTGCAAGGGAAATAAGTATGGTAAATGTGGTAAATAAAGATTCAAGTGAATATGAGATGGATGAAAAGTGAAAGAGAGAGTCTACGCTTCCAGAAAAAAAACAACAGGTGAGCTGACCTAAACATGCCAGCATCTCACTGACCATTACAAAACATTCCTGGATACACAAGGTAGAGTATCACACGCTGGTATCAACATCGGTCGTCTGATGCACAGGCAGTCCAACACAGCTTAGGGGGTTCTATTGGACCAGGGCTTGTGAAAGCCTTACCTATGGGGCAGGGTCAGGCACTGCACTATCCGATATGGTGAAAGGATCTGCAGCTGTGTCCTCCAGCAGTCATCTTACAGACATGTTTCAGCCGGGTGATAAAAGCTCATCTGCGCCAACAAAACAATTGGTGCCTTGAACTGCTCCATTTACACTGATTGTTATTCAGATGAGGGAGGGTTCTGTTGTTTAAAGCTGCCCCTGACACCATTAACATGAAAGACACAATTAAGAGTAATTAGGCTTTTCCAGTCCGAAGCGGTTATCTGCTAACTTAGCATGCAACATTCTCTGAATAACATGGTGGATGAAAGGAGTATTTCTGGCAAACGACAAAACAATCTCACCAAGGGTCATTCTGCAGCATGGAATGAACTGTCTGATTCAACAGCAAAACAGAATTCCTGAGAACAGACACGTTCAGAATTTGCAAGTTATTATGGCCACACCAAAGCAGCTGCAAAACTGATGTCTCAATCAGGTCTGAGAGGGGTAGGGTCTGTGTTTTAAAAAACCTTTAATCCACTCACAGACCATAGAGAGCCGGATCTGTGGAACATGCGAGGACTTGCTAAATCTAACAGAGTAAATCCGCTGGCATATGTGCAAGATGGAGAAAGTGATCCAGAGATGGACACTTTTTTGGAGGGGTGGGGGGTAGCAAGTATGCACGGCCTTCCCCTGTGCTTCTAAGAATGGGATGGGTTTACACACACACACGCACACACACTAATATCACATTGAATGGTGGTGGGAGGGGAGGGGGGAGGTTGCTGACAGAGATTAAAAGGGCCGTGGCCTCATGCTGGGTTATCTGGGTAATGAATTCTTCTTGGTGACCAGGCAAAGTTCCCCACATGCTGCAGGACAGCTGCGAGGAGCAGAGCTTTATGGACCTTCTGAGGAGAACCCAGGAGCTCAGCTCACACACACCAACCAGCCCCCTCCAGACCCGAAGTGTGCCATTGACAGCCAAAAACACCTGTAACTTCACTGCTCATTGCTCTGATGCTTTAACAGAGACAGTATCTCTATCATTGTAATAGCTGTGAGACTGCCAGACTTTCACACACCCCTCAGCGTGGGAAGAACCACCAGGAGCAGCCTGAGAGATCACAGTTGAGCCCTGAAACACCTTAAAAAGACGGATAAATATGATGGGACCACGTCAATAAAGCGGTCCACTTAAATAGTAACTTCTTTTAATGATCCGGTAGTTTTAGTTATGTAACTTAATTTTTTTTTTTTATCTGCGTCACTGTAGTAGAAATAAGTTTAAAAAAATAAATAAATAAAGTGAAAAGTGATGCCTCCTCGTGCGCCTTGCTCTTGCGCGTCAGTCGTACTTACGCACTGGCTCCTCTTTGGGCTCCAGGACGGAGCAGGTCTGCTGGAGCTGCTGGAGTCTGCCCTGCAGCCCCCTGACCCGCAGGCCGGTGGAGGTGAGCTCGGTCTCCAGCTCCTGGAAGACGGAGCAGGCGTGCTTAGCCAGATCCGACAGCTGGCGCAAGGTCCGGGACAGAGCCACATTACTGATGGAGACCAGATCCTCGAAAAGGAGAGCCTCCTCGTTCGCGACGCGATACCTGCAGAGTAACTGGGGTTCCACGACTCGTTTGGCAAATGGCATGTTGCTGCGGATCGGGGAATAAATCCAACAAAAGTCACCCGAGGGTGAGCAGAAAGTAGTTCTTTCCCCCCGACCCCTGATCCGGACTGTGTGAACTCAGCTGCTGTTTGTGCCCCCCATCCTTTCATCTGTAAGAGAGGACTGTGGATCTCCTGCCGCTGCGCCGGGTCATCTGCTGTCCCCTTACTGACTGTTTTTCACTGCTCCAAAGTAGAGGTGTTTTTTTGTTAAAAAAAAAAAAAAAATGGGGGGGCGGGGGTAAGACCTGGAGTGGAGTCTCAGCTTTTCTCTGGATTCGGATTGTCCTGTCAGAATGAGTACAACCACCCAGCAACAGTAACTGGGACACCACCAGTAATACTGTGCATCATTGTGATTGTGAAAGTGATTCTTAAAAAAAAACAAAAAAGTAACTCTGGCTTATTGGCTTTGTGCTCTTTAAACACACTCTCCTTAGCACAAGTACAATTCTTCCTTAATACAAGTACATGTCAGATCCAGGGACAGTGGCTGAAAATAACACCCCCTGGGTTTTTGTGGCAAGAATAAGGAGTCTGTGATGTAAGAGGAAGCAAGACCATTTAGTGCCATAAATCTAAAAGAAGAAATATTAAATCAGTACTTTAAGATCCAGAGAGCCAGCGTCCCACAGGAGGAATATGTTCTCTCCTTCTAGTTTTTGTTAAAATCCCTACTGCAGCATTCTGGATGATCTTTAAGTGCAAGGCTAGAAAAAACCATTTTACATCCTCCTGGCTCATTAGATGTGTTATCTTCTCATTATATTGCAAATGATAAAAATACATTTTAGGGTAAAGAATTTAAATGCTAAACTAAGATACGAATCTAAAATGACACATGACTCATGACAAAAACACAAGTTTCTTGTGTTGCATGACAATCGCTTTTACAGACACAACAATTTCAAAGGAACATTAAAATCCAAAAACTCCATTTGGGGCTCCTGGTTCTAGTTTTTTTCCTTCTGATAGAGTGTTTTAACTTTTGAGTCAGTTTTCAGACAAAACAGGACATTACAACCTGTCACCTTAATCTCTGGGTGACTGTGAAGGTCATTATTCTGACAATGGTTTTGAGAAGTTTTATTGTGATGAAAACAATGATCAGTTTCAGCCCCACTTTTAACTTTCACCTTATTTTCAGAGCAGACAACAAAAGAAATGTTTATGACTTGCACACCACTACTGTAACGTATCCATGACTCTGTCATTCACACTAGTTTGACTTTTGTCTGTTGCACTGTGAGGTGTATGAGGAGTATGAATCTGTAAAAAAAAAAATTGCACAGAGAAAGAACAAATAAATAAAATATTTGCTTGATATATTTATGATGTCATGAAACTAGATCAGAATTAGTCTTTCCAGTTCTCATATTCCTCTGTCTACGTTAATGTTTGCGCCCATGTCTGTGTGCTGACTGAACAGCCTGGGCTCAGCTTCATTCACATTTGCTGAATGAGTGTTTAGTTAAACCCCAGCAGCTGACAGGGCCAGAATCAACAGAGGTGATAGCCTATATGCCCTTCCTGCGGACTAACTAAAGTCCACAGCAGAAGTGCAACCTTTGCAAAGCCCAGTACGGGACAAAGGAGAGATGAGAGAAACGGCGCATGTCGTCACCTTTGAGTAATGGTGCTGCAACAAAAACCTAACTTGACCAGACAAAAGCTGATAATCTTTGTTGTTAGAAGAGACAGCTTTAGCTTTTACCCTCTGGAGAGATATGGCTAAGGTTTATATATACTGGACCTGAAAGGAGTGTTCTCTGTGACAAATATAGATTGTTTCATTTGATTAGGGGGGAACAGGGAGAGCTGTAATATGTTTGTATTTTCATATCTTAGTGTTCTTTTGAGTTTTGTGTGTGTGTGCGTGAGAGAGAGAGTAAACCAAGTATGTTTTGCTGGAAGTCATAAGAATTTGAATGCAATAAGAAAACTCAAAAAAATGTGCACCAGTTAAAAAAAAAAAAGAACATCTGTCTCTACGTTAGAGAGCTACTCTCACACAGGTGCAAAAAGGTATAAAGTGAACATCTGTAGAAACAATCAGCCGATATCTAACTTGTATTGAATTGGGAAAACTTTGAGAGCATTTGGTCTTTAAACTGTAGTTTATGTTGCATAAATTAAATTCTAGGCTCAATTCTACACTGAAAGCACTAAACATCACTGTCTCCAGCTAGACGAATCATTAATAGCAATAACCATGTCGGTAATAATAACCCAGCATGAGATAGCTAGACAGCAATTATATCTAACAGGCATATACTTAGAGACAACAAATGGCGGACACATATAGTTTCGTCATCTCATGCAGCTGTCATGTTGAAATGCAAACTAAACACTTTTAAGTGGTATTTATAGTTCAGTGAGAATAGCTCCTTGTTAAGTTGTCTGGTGTAATCCACAAAGACACTCCTCTCCTGATGTATATGATGAACTACATCCTGCGAAATGGGAGGAGATACTTTAAATTGAAGAAGCAGGTACCAACATGCAAGACAGTGCCAAATACTGGCTATGGCACTGAAGAGTTTTGAGCGCCTTGTTGTCGTCTGTCATCCTGTGTCTGCCTCCTAGACTGAACTCCTTCACCTCAGCTTCTTCATTTTCTCAGATGTGGGAGCATCATATTATCCGACAGAGCTTGGAACACTCAAACACTGCTCAGGTGTTTCCTGTGAGAAGAAAAAAAAAATAAAAATCTGTCTCATTTTGCTTCCTTAAAAAAAGGGCCTCCAATTTCAATTCTGCAAAAGGACTTATTCTGTCATTGAGCTCTCTGCTAAGGCTGAATTTAGTCTTCTGGAATATTTCATGTTTTCAAAAGCAGTTATGCATTTCCAGAAAAAATGCAACATCAACCATTCAAACTGTAAAAAGCATCTATAGCCGTATTCATGACTATATGAGACTGCACAGCTAAAATAACGCAAAGGTAATGGTCTCTGCAACAATGTGAACATGCTGAAGTTAAGCATATTTTCTTAAGTGTGTTAGCTGGCATACATTTGCTAATGAGCATGAAACACAACTATGACTCTTTGCAATGCATTTAGCGTTGCTGGTATTTGTTCATCTAGTAGCGGTCATAAAAATCATGTCTTCTTTACTGTCATACTTTAGTATGCGTGACTAAAAAGTATAATGTTGGAAATATCTCCCTGAGATAGGCCTCCAAAGAAATGATAAAAATCCACATAGCTTGGAGTTGAGTTGTGAGCTTGAACGCATTTATGAGAAATAGGCCTGTCAGTGTGAGGCGAGCCAAGTGTGTCAGTGGATATTTTTGGATGGCAGTGGTGGAGGGTCTGGGAATTCAGCCATCAGGGGCGATCTGCTTGACCCACTGCCTGTCTGTGTAGAAAGCAAAGCTGGGCCAGAGAGTTGTTACTGCTGTCATATGTAGGATGTCATCGGGATGTTGTCTATTAATGTATCAAAACTTCAATGTCACAATCTTTTTGTGTGTTAAAAGTGTGAAGAAGTGGATGTTTTTGGAATACAATCAGAGGTTTATTAGGATGATCTGCACATTTCTCCATACACACTGCAACATCAAGTTATATCTGTACACACCAGATAAAGGGTAAACATTTCTTTCAGTGAATGACAAAAATAATGGACTTCTTTCGCAGAATAGTTGTAATAAAATAACAATAGATAAAAATAGACAACTTTATTGATTTGCTTGATTATTGTTTACAGCCCAGAGCTTAAACGTGCACGATTACACATTAATTTGCAGTCCTATGCTCACACCCTTTTAGCAAACATGCAGTATCAATCATACCATTCTAATTCAACCCCCTCATATACCATCACTAACAATCTAAGTGTGGGGAAAAGTGCTCTAAAGCAAGCACCATTTTTCTGCATAGATAAAATAAAACCATACCAGACTTTAGCTAGTTTGACATTTATCTTGCAAAACACCACAGGGACATTGTAGTCATTTCTCTTTTTTTTATTCTTACCACTGTTTCATTTTTGGAGAGAATTTCATATGATAATAGACATATGGATATTTTAAAATTCAGAAGTGTGTAACGATGGAGCTCATTTTCAAGTAAAATGCTCATCTTTCAGACAAATTGTGCGTCCTGATGGTCACACAGGCAGCGCTACAGTCTGAAACAGCGTGGAATTTGCTCACATTTTGTACGACTTTGTGCATTTTGGAAACTTTTGAGTGCAAAAATAAATCTCATGAACCAATCGGTACCACCATCATTAGCTTTCGAACATGTGCACATGCGTGAAATTTGCTGTGTGCAAAAGATGAAAACTAAGAATACTTGAGTTTCCGTTAACTGACACAGAACATAATCAGAGACATGGCAATATGTGCTTACATCTGTTAAGTTTATTGCATGAGATAAGGTTTATGGAAAAAAAACTAGAAAATAAGAATTTAGAATGTCACAATGAATAAAAGGATGTTGTGCGTAATGTGCACATAATACACGGTTAAATCCTCCAAAACAGCATTAAAAGTAAAGGAAAGTAATTTCTGGACATTGAAAAACATTCCTAAGTGTCTACAATCCACTTTTGTTTCCACTCTCAGATTTATTCTGTATTTATCACAAAACACAATAATTGTATGTAACTTGAGAGAGACACTGATGACTCCAACCAGACTTGGGGCTAAGTCATGTTGAGGTCAGAGGTCGCAGGAGTTCAAGCTGGGACTCCAACGTGACCCTCTCTTGGTGAACCACCTGCAGCCAACCAAAAGATAACAGTGCTCTCAACAGAACATACAGCTCATACATAAAATATATTATTTGCCATTGTAATAAGGGTATAGAACAAGAAAGATCCTTGTTAACTAGATGTTTTAATATTCATTTTACCTCCACAAATGCAAAAATGAGAGTGCTGGACAACAGCACACTAAGATCGCCCTCCTCTGAGAACTATCAACAGCAGAGCCAACAACAGAGCACTCATCCTGAAGTTGCCAATTTGTGTGGAATTGTTAGTGATATTTTTGAATTTGTACAGATTTGATCTTTTGCCATAGAGATGCTACTGCCCACAAGAAACACCAACCTCAACATAGCAGGGATGGGGAATAACTAAGTCCCACCTGGGGGGGCAACTGACTTAAAAATAAAATGTTATTAAATATACATTGCATACATAGATTAGTGCTGATACTGGGAGTT
Source organism: Remorina albescens (assembly GCA_034769265.1). Lineage (NCBI taxonomy): Eukaryota > Metazoa > Chordata > Actinopteri > Carangiformes > Echeneidae > Remorina > Remorina albescens. Next base: position 12,668,143 of record CM068489.1, read on the forward strand.
TAACCTCTAACCTTGTCACTCCCTGCAATCAAACACTGAGCTCAGCGTTTTAAGGAGTGGGGAAATGCTATAGGAGAGCAGCAGCATAGCAAGCAGCTGTGGCAGAAGCACGCCTTTCGGATGAATGGTGAGCAGATTCCACAATCACAATCGAGGTAGTGTATTCGAAATATGACACAGTATGTCATCCAGTCGTGCACACGCAGTGTGAGTGGAGCAGTAAGCTCTATTGACTGCTTATTTGGTTTGTTTGCCAATTTAATTGTGATCGGCAACAAAATGAGTTAACTGAGGTAGCCCTTCACGTTCATTAAACTCGGCAGCTTCATACTTACTCACGTTCTCACTACATCACGTTCATAAAGTCATTTTCTTTGATTCCCAGTCAACATACATTGGTGAGAACTGATTTGCATTGTTAATACGAAGACCAAAGGCTCTTCATTTGGATTTGTCATACATAGAAAAACAAATGTTAAACATATATGTCCGCCTCCTGTCCTTTATCTTTCTGTTCCAACAATATACAGAGAAAATGTGAATTTTTCGGTCATATTGATGAATGGTATTTAATTGCGATTAATCCACAGCCACTCTGTGATTAATCAGATAGTAAATTTTTATCGTTTGACAGCCCTAATGAATATATAATAACATTATGTATAAAGTTAGGCAAAATTAGCATAACACAAAGATCCCTATGTTAATCCCAACCTTTTAGGCTAATGACCCATCTGATGAGGTTTTAGAGGCCCGAGGGTGTCAAGGTAATTTATAATTTTAATCATCTTGTGACCCTTTAAAATTTTATTTGGACCCTTGGGTAGTCCCATGCATGAAAATATTCAATCTTTCAGGAACGGCCGGGGAAGTGCTGTCCCTGACCAGCCTACTTTCTTTTGTCCCACACTACGCTGTAGTTGGCTGCCTGACCAACCGAGGCTCTATTTAAAAGAGGACAGTTGTGCATGCCAGTGGCTGTTTGGTATTTCAAAAAGGCTCGGGTCTAAATAATGACACATATGCCTTTCTCCTTTGAATTCCACAGATGCTTTGAGGAACAAGCTGTATGGAGGGAATAAATATGACCCAGTGCTGATGGAAAAAGAATTAAAGCTTAGACGTCGACCTGTTTTGACCATATGTGATGTTTAAGAAATCAATTGTGAGTTGCACACTTTTCAATCATTTATTTTTTATTCCTTTTCATTAAAGTTGTAAAAAATCCTGAGTAGGTGAGTACACCAATATGTGTACATAGTGCTATGGTTGCATACACAAAGCCTTGAAGATGATCTGACCTTGAGTTGTTGTTGGAGCTCGCTGTTGAGGCGCGTCAACACTGCATTGGTTTCCTTGTTTTTACGGATTGCCATCTGGATCTCCCTCCTCTGTCTCGACAGCAGCCTGAAAGAGAATATCATTATTCATTTTGCTAATTAATTTTCTATTTTGATAAAATTACACATCTTCGCTGCCCTCAGAGAGAGATGAAACCCATGGGTTCATTCAAAACACAGGAGCTTTATTTATCACTCAAACAGTCATCACCGTTATTGATGCTTACCTCCTAGTGCAGCAACTGACACTTTCAAGTAACCTTCACTGTGTTTGTGTCTGTGCGTGTGCAGTATGAGTGCTTTGTATGAGTGGCATCATTACTGTGTAAGATACAATCATGAAAATTACACATAGAGTTAAGAAGAATTAAAATGAAGACTGAGTTTGAAAAGTGGCGCAGGAATATTAGTAGGTAGTGACGGGCCACTGACCCCCCACCTGTTCCCCCTCCTATAATACATGAGCCACTGTAACCCAGTTCCAATCATTCCTGTCCACCCAAAGGCTCCACACTTATTGTGGATCTTTGTCCAGACCAGCATTATATCATACTAACATCTTTGCTAACAAACCTGAAAACTACTATTATTACCAGTAATGTAATACTTATTATAATATTACTAGTAGTAACCCTAAACATATCCTAACTACTGACTACTCATCAGGATATTAAGGGACTAGAGTTATCTTTAGTCTCTTGCTCTCCTGAATAAATAATGGATATTATTTAATTATTTAATCAATTCATCAGTAAAGTGAACAAGCTACACAGAGATTCAGTCAGATGTAAAGAGTTAAAACTTTCACTGACTTTTGGGCAGGTTTGGCAGTGGGAGGGTGCGACACGGCAGGTGGAGGTATGGCATCCTGGTTCTGGCTCTCTGTATGGTATTTCTTGCGAATGGGCTTCTGTGGAGCCTGATTGTGATGAATGCCGATCACATCCTGAAGAAAAGCACCGCTGATTAGCCCGTTACTGGAACAGAGACCCAGAGGCTCAGAAAACAAAATGATCTCCACGTATTTAGGTGAGGGGTTTCTCACCTGTTTTGACGTATTTGGCAAGTCTTCAGTGCTTGGACTAAATCGGTGCAGACCACGTTCCTCAGACTTTACATTATTCTCCTCCTTTAAAACAGACAACAACAAAGAGATGATAAATGGACCACACACATACACGGCACAAACAAAACATAAGAGAAGGGCTAAAGGGGCAAAAGAGAACCATAGATAAATCAACAGCTTCTCCACTGAGACCATAAGGGGCTCTGTGGCCACAGCTTTTCTGAGAAAAAATGTTGCATTAACCTAACCATAATGCATAATGCATTAATTGCAGAGGGGGTAATGGTGAATGGAAGCATGGATTGTGAAGACTGGGCCTATGCATGCATGTCTCTCTCTTAATTTTATCCCATAACAAGATTGCAATAGCTGTCTTGAAAGTTGAAGGCATCTCTTTGGTACCTTTTCTACGCAACAGCTTTTCCCATCTGTTCATGTTGAATGAAGAGAATTTGATCCACTAATTTTTCTATGGGCTGCTGTCTCCATTGCGGTGGCTGCTGAAGTCTTTGGACTTTCCCAATGGTTTCAACAGGCTAATGCTGGCGCTGTAAATTGTGCCAGAGAAATCTAAAAACACATTTCACTGAGCGATGCCAATGATTCACAAGCAGACACTAATAAATCACAAAGTATTAAGTGCACCCTGAAATGAGGGACACCCAAGTTTCAATAGTAGCTGCTACAGAGGCAATAAACCACAGGAGGTCCATTAACAGTATTTGTGGTCATCTCAGATGTAGGTCATGACCGTTTCACTGCAGCAGTGTGAGGGCTGAAAAGTACTGTGATTGTCATAGGGCAGCAGCTCTCATTTCAAAGATCTAGTAAACATAGAGTTTTCTTCAAGACTGGGTAAAACGTCCTGTGGGAAGGCAGAGAAATGGTCATACTCCTCAAACAACTGCGGCAGGACGGTGAAGGAATTAAAAGTGGAGGGTATTAACAATGATAAAATACAACAAACAGTGGAGGAGAAAGGTTATAATTATACAACATCTGAGAGGAGATGAGTAGGATTGTGCCATTGAGAACTATAACTGTATTTAGAAGAATTACGATCTTCTTTGCCCTTTGATCATAAAACTATGTCTGCTTAGTTAAATCAAGCCACAGAGGATCTGTCTTTTGTGGCTTGATTTAATTAAGCAGTAAATTGTTCGTTGTGGTATAAAACTTACAGTTGGAAATAAGGACATTTGCCCTCAATATATTAAGGTATACTGTATGACAGGGTGATTTCAGCTTTGCCCTTACAGCTCATCAATATGCATTAAAACATGCACCAGACTGTTCTATAGCGTAACAGGATACAAAAAGTATAAACATGCATATAACAATAAAAAGTGTCAGGAATGATGAATGACAAACAGAGTCGGGTAGAAAAAGGTTCACAACAAATGCACAGCCTGCAAATGGTACACAAAAAAATCTGATGTGTTTGCTCACTTGCAGTCCAGAGGAGATCAGAACCGCTGAGTTCATTTGACTCTTGAAATAGAGTCTCATATACTTGATAAGTATGACCTTGTGGACACATTCATGGTACTACATCTGAGATGGAAACTTGAGGGGTGGAAAACGCTGAAGACCTGGGATGGAACTTTGAGTTTGCCTGCTGATTTTTCTCCTTCACTTTTGCAGAGACAACTTTGCTCTTTGCTTTGACATTGGAAAAGCACCAATACAAACCAAACGAAGAAATTCAATTTTATGCTCACCTCTTCTTTAAAGAGACTGAAGTCAGCAAAGTTTGGCTGCTGCACTTTATTCAGGGGGGTTTTCTCTGGAGTGTTGATAAAATGAGGAACCTGAGATAGATGATAGGTACTGATTAACCAAAGCTTTCTTTTATCATTTACTTTTGGGATACTTATACAGTTGGAGCTCGCTGGAATAACAAAGTGGCTGATAACTTCAAATAAGAGCACATTCCCTTGGATTGCTTCCATAATCAAACAATGCATACCTGTGAGGTTGACGGTCTTGGAGGGAGGGCTGGAGGAGGTGGCAACCATCCACTTTTTACCCCTAAAATCCAGAATGTTTTTCTCAAATGAATAAATCACTGTGGTTATATTTTTTGCTCACAATAGTCACAGTTCACATGTACAGCTATCGTATTACCCTGACTTGAACTTACACTCTCAACTTTCATGGCGAACAAAGTAAACCCACCCATCTCTATTTCCATTTCTTGTTCTCGCATGAAAGGAGAACTGTCACAAACAAAACACAGTAACTCAGCGGCAATATTCACCGTAGCTCCAGGCAGTTCATGCTATCCGTTTCTGTCATAGTGAGCTAATATCACGAGAAGGGAGAGTTGGCGCGTGTGAAACGTACCAGGAGCACCCTGCTGGAAGAGCTTGTTGAGGTCCAGCGAGGAGGCTCTGGAGTGAGTTTTCTGGGGTCGAGGTGGTGGGGTAGGTGGCTCTTCTGCCTTTTTCATTGCGTCTTCAACAGAAGTGCTAGAGTAGGACCTGTCGATGGGGTCACAAGAAAAATAAAAAAAAAACATACCGTGAGATTTGTGAGAAGTTCAAGAAATTGTACTGATTTCTAAGTTGTGACTGGGGGTGGGAGATTCACCTCGGTCTTGTTCTTGTCCTCATCTGTGGGTCCAGATCCTGAGGCGGCTCTATGAGGAAGGGCACATTTAATGAACAAAGGCAGAGAGATGTGTGTGAGCTGTTGGAAATGAGAAACAGTTACTTCTCTTTGCATTAATATAATGCAACCACTGCACATATTTACCGTTTCATTTATGTCACATGGCTGTTTGGCTGGAATTTTCAGAACCAAAGTATATTTGCAATATTCCATTTGTTGTACTCTGACAATTATGCCACTAAATCACATGTCATCTTACCTGACATTTCCAAATCATAAAAGACTCCAACACAGTAGGGGTGTCACGATTCTCCAAATCCTTGATTTGATTTAATTCGATTCAATTCTCAACCTTTTTTTTGTTCTTTTAGAACAGATGGGTATGCCATTTTTAGACTAGTATAGTCTAATCTGTTGTAGAGTCACTGGTTTTATGCCATGGTGACTTATTACATTTTTTGACGCCCCTAAAGCATAATGTGGTTTATTTCGGGTATGTGGCAACACATAAAAACTGTTAACCATAATGCCAAGGAACAAGGTATTCACTTAAATGCTACCAGGTCAGCAGGAGGGTAAGTATCACCTGGCCTCCGAGGAAAAGCATCAAGCGGTAGAGTCTGTTTCTCCTGAGATGTTGTCACCCTCTTTAAACTTGCATCTGTGGACACAATAATGATCATCAGCACAACACAGTACAGGACTTGAAGAACAAATCACTTCAGCATGCACAGACGTCTGAGTAAAAGATTCTACAGGATCGGGATCTGAAAATTCTATCAACATATAATATTTTTGCATTTCATAAATCAGGGATGGTGGCATTTAATTTTCTCAAAAGTATGAATGAACAGTATCTTATCATTGCTCCCTTTTCTTCTTTTCTTGAAATGGTTGAGTAGAATGTGATTCATCTTGTTTTGTACATAATGTGCTGCTGGGACGTTAAACACTTAAACACCTTAACTTTTTCCTGATATGAATGGTTTTGCTGTATCTTAATGGAAAAAAAGTGGTGAAGATTACTATGTTACTTTCCCAATTACTGTTGTTGGGACTTTAGCAAAGCACTCAGAGAAAGTGAATACATCTTACGTCTAATTTTAGAATATGTTTTTCATCGTTATTTTTGGATTTATGACTAAAACAAATGTTACCTTGTCTACAAGATTCCTCTTTCAGATCTTGTTTTGTTGTTGCATAACTTGGCTGGATCCTCTTTATGATGCCTTGATCCTGAAAAAACAAACTATTTATCTGCTACATAATTTGGGGACCGATAGGATTACTGCCTGTGAGGGCTGAATTAATGTGGAGTGTGGCGTACACATCAGGATGTACATATTCAGCTTGTTAGTGCCCCCTACAGACACTTTGTAAAAACTGCCCTTGTTTACCATCTGACTGGGCCTCACTTCAGTGTCTTCAAACACAATGAGATGCTCCGCGCTCTGAAATATAGCATGGTTTGAGTTTTACACAAAGCAAAGACATGAAAAAATGTATGCATGTCTTAGATTCACGCAAAATTCAGGCATGTGTCTCTCTTACCTCAGGAGTTTCTGGTGCATCCTCGTCCTGCTGCAAGAACTCTGGCCGCAGGGTTCGAGGAAGGCTCTCTGGGAGAGGGTAACCATTTTTGCGTGCCACAATCAAATGAAAGGCTATGCAGAACTCAAAGAAAGTGAGAGCTCCATCTCTATCCACATCACTCAACTCCCTTAAAAAAATCAGTTCAAAAGATGAAGAACACCTGGAAAACCTGGAATTGGTGTTGTGTATTTACAGTATTTTACATGACAATTCTGATTATTACATTTGTAGTGGGGTAATGAAAATACTTTTTTCAAATTACCTGGAAATTACAGAAATAACTCCAGAAACACACATTTCATTGAAATTTCTTGACTTATAATGACAGCTAAGCAGTGTAATTGATGTAGCCCAAGCTAAAGGCTTCCAGACTTTGAACTCAAAGGCTTTTCAAGTTTCTTTCAATATTGTAATAGCTTGTCTATAGAAAATGTGAAAAAGAAAATACAAACTGAATCATTGCCTTTTCATTTTCATCTTGCCTTAGAACACACAAACATTTTGAAGATGAAAATGCTGGTGTGGAAGCAGATTATTTGAATAGAGTCCATCATTCCCTCCATATCTAAAGACATGTGAGCGGTATCTTCCCTCAGTTGGAGAGTGCATAAGCAGATTTCTCAAACTTTGACCTCAGGATTTTGGGTTAACAGCTCATTAACCAAATTATATTTTAAAATAAAGAAGCAAAATGTTATTTTTTACAATCAGGGTTTATTTTGTTCAGAAGCTTCCTTTGTGAAGGCGATGAGTTTTAAGCAATGTGTGTCAAACATTAAAATAGTATTCTGAGATTTGTGCTTAGGTAGCTGGTTAGCTCTCAGTGAAGCGTGGACACGGGGGGAAAATCTCTATCCTGACCCTGATAAATCCACCTAGCAGCACCTATAAAGCACAGGAAGTAACAAGTCATATCCCTGCCATTTAATTTGGACAAAAATCAGAGTATTCAAACATCATTTTTGTACAAAAGGACGGACTGTGCTGGTCCACATTTAAAAAAAAAAAGGCCTCCTGTATGACTCAGTCAGCACAGTGAGGGGCTTGGCCGATAAACACCCAGCTGACCTGAGAGCAGGACAAGGACAGACAACAGCGAGTCAGCACTTACCATATGTGAGAGAGTTCTGGTATCGGGAGCTTTGATTTTGTGAAGAAGTTTTTTGCAACACCTCCTGAAAAAAAAAAGGAAATGGATGATTCGAAAGCAAAACTGGGTTAATTTTTTGGTAAAAAAAAAAAAAGTGGAGCAAACTGGGGGTCCTTACCCAGGATGAGGGCACCCAGATCTGGCTGCAGGCTCTTAAACTGATTTGTATAATACTCCAGCTGTTCCTCTGTGATCCTCCAGGGGTCATCATCAGAATAGTCCACTACACCCTGCTGCTCCGGCTGCTCTGCTGAAGAAGCCTGGAAAGACACGCAAATGTACAGTATCAAGTATCGTAATGTAGACCTAAGGAAATACTACATGTTTACAAACTATAAAAATCCTGGCTTTACCCCAGCTGCAGTTGGATGCTCCAAAGTGGGTTTGGTCCTGTAGTTACTGGGTGAAGAATGCTGCTCCAGCTGAGAAATCGGCTGTGAGGGCTGTTTGCCTTCATAGGCTGAAGGACAAGAGATACAATCAGAACTATAGCAATAGTGGAGAAGAATGATAGTGATGCACTGATATCCGACTGATTACACCCCTAAAAATGTGCTCTGGCAAAATGGGAGTTACAGATGCAACAAAGACGAGAGAAAAACTGGAGTCGCCCCATTTGAAGGAGTGAACAGGTGTCACATGGAGTAAAACTTCAGCTTTTTCCTTCCAATTCACTGCTGAGTTATAATTCATGACTACTGTAGGACATCTACTTCCTGCACTGATTCTATGCTGAAAAAAAGAGAAATTTAAATGAATTTATGAAGCCTGCAATGCTGATGTTGATGGTTCTCACTTGAAGTCAGGTTTTCTGGGCCGTACAGTAAAACTTCGAAGTGAACTGAGTTTAAATACAGCTGCAGTGCTTACTGCTACTGTATCACTGGAACGTACTTATTTGTGGGTCTGCTCCATTTCTCTGCTTGCTGTACAAGTAGCTGCAGTAGGTCAGCGGAGAGGGGGGTGGTGAACTGGATGGTGATCGAAGAGGGGACCAAGATTCCTTCATGAACAGACGACAGAACGTTTGTCATTTCACACACACCAACACTGACACAGAAACACACTAGCATTAGCAACATTCTGGCAGGCAGAGAAACACTTAACAGCAGCCAATATCTCTCTACTAACTAAGATGAAAATGTCACTGCTTAGTAGCTGTTGTACGGCTTTTAATGACGTGTAAGGAGACAAGAACCCATTCCATCTCCTGCTAAAATGTTTCCTAAGACGGAGGCATAGTCTGTTTCCATAAGAACACTGAAACCATGATTCCTAAATGTCACAGCGTATTCATCTGGAAGGGTTGTTTCCATAAAGTATGTCTGCGTCTACGTCAGCGCCTTTTGTCATAACCAACGTTTACAAAGACAAGCCAAGTTTACACTGATGTAAACTGAACACAGTCCCTGTTGTCATCACTGGGGACAACACGTGGGGGACCACTGCCATGGGCCAGTGTCCCCCAGAGGAAGCATCACTACTGCATGTTAGACAAGTGAAACTTGGAGTAAAGAGTTAATAAATTGACTCATCATTTCAAAACTGCATTCTGTATTTACTCAGGTTATGTTTGCCAGATATTAAAATTTGCTTGATGACCAGAAACATTTAAGTGTGACAATAATGCAAAAGAGTAGGAAATCAGGAAGGGGCCAAGTACTTTTTCACAACACTGTACATAGGAATGTTTGCACACTCCTGGCTGCTCTGGATTGTCATTCAGTTCTAATCTCGCATTGACGAGACATTTCTGTTCTGATGATTTTAGCTGACAGGAATGTCTTTGCTCAGTGCACTGAACATTTCCTCAGCATGGCCCCCAAAGAGAAAGTTAACTCTTAACTCTCTTCTATTTAAATAATAAATATCAGAGAATAACTTGTAATGAAATATCAGAGGTTTTATCCCATGCTTACCTTCTTCTCTAGGCTGACCTCCAGGTGTCTGAAGGTGCTCCTGTCAGATGGGGTCCATGAGACAGAACCAGGTGCAGTACCAGACTGAGCCCCCTGACCTTCTGTGATGGGAGGGGCTGCTGAGTGCCACATCTCTGGTTCATTCTTCAGCTCAGCAAATCTGGGCAGAGGTAGATCTATAACCGCAACATTAAATGACATTATCTTTTTTTTGACATCTTATTTACTATACGAACATTTTAAGTAAATAAAGAGCGTTTTTTTTTTGGTTTCTTTGTTATGTCTGATCAGCAAGACAATGGCCTGTAGAATAACCTCTCATAGCAGTAATGCTTCTACTACATCTGCTAATGCAGATTACCACTACACACTGTTACTCTATGAATTTGAAAATGCCATACTCTAACCCCAACCCTTATTAATCTGTCAAACCATCATGTACAGCATAGAAAACCCATTTAGCCTTTGGCCTGGGTATAACTGATTTCCCTCTGTTGTAATTAGGACAAACCCACTTAGCCCTTTCCACGCGACTCCCTTTTCATCCAGATTAGACAAAATGCTGCCATGTTAAGATAATCTCTTGATCCCCTTTGCTCTCAAAAGACGCCTCCACTTTTGAGTGCAGGCTTACTGGCTGTAACGCTCTCCAGGCGAATGGGCAGACCGGCCTGTGCGGCTGCGAGCAGCTTCAGGGCCACGTAGAACTGAGGGATACCAAAGTAACCCAGCCGCTTTGCTCCGCACACCTCAGTCACCTGTGAAAGACAGACAAAATTAATTTCATACAGCTCATCCCAATGCTCTTTGCTATGCAGTAACTCTTAATATTGAACATATGATTATTTTACACCCTGATCAAGCTCCACTAAGAAAACATAGATAGAAGAAACAGTATGTTAGGGATCAGCAACACAGTACAATCTGTTTATCCAGTACTCTTTTGATTGGAAGTACAATGACTGCTTTGGGGGAGCAAAGGAGATTAGGATTATGTGGGTCAGTTGAGAAAAGATCCACAAGCATTTAGAGGGTCTTGAAAAATAAAAATGTTTATAACAATGTTCAAAACCATGTTGATGTGAACAGAGGCTTTTCTATAGCTAATCGTAAATGTTCAGTACATGGACCCCGAATAACTGTAAAAGTAACAAACATTTTTCTGATATACCATGTTCTGTTCAATACAGTAGTAGTCCCTGAAATAAACTGACATTTACGATGGAATACTAATCTGCCATCAGTAACTATGCCATCAAATAAAACATTAAAACTAGATGAATTTTTTTTAGAAGCACCAGGAAAAGGCAGGCTTGGGTTTAAACAATGGTAACACAAGTCCACATTGCAGCAACTCTAAAGCTCACAACTTTATCTTTTGTATGGATTAAACAAACTACTTTAACATGCTGAATCACTAACCAAGATGTGATATTCATGCTGGTAAAACTAAGCATCAGCTTCCAGGTATCTTATCTTAGTTAAAGTACAGATTTATACTTACACATATTGCATTGCTTTAACTCTCACCAGAAGCAAATTCTCAAATTTCTTGTTTAAGTCTTTGAATAAGACTGTAACCTATAAAAAAAAAAAAACTACAGAATTAAGGGAAAGAAATTTGTCTTACATTGCCGGTGAAATCACAATCCTATAAAATTTAAATTGTAATGGAGTTTACCCAGCAAATTACAACTTTGATCACTACAAAATTTCAGTGCAAGATGCAAGACATCACCACTCTGCCACATCTGGAGAACAACACTGTACTATAATGGGACACTTTTTCATTTTTCATGTCACTTCAACAACACAAGGTCACCCGGATTGTTTTAGTTTCACCCTGACTGGCAGAGGCCAGACAGCCCATCTTCTTGGGGCAACATTGGACTAGGATTTAAGATTATCTAACACTAACTAGTGTTTTCATAAACATACAAGATCCAAGAGTCAAGGTTTGATGGAATCGGTGCAGAAAGCCACATGGACACACATGGTACTTGACAAGTTTTCTCTGACAAAGGAGAATGAGCCCATTTGCTGTTTCGTGTTCCTGACATGTGACCAACTGGGGTGCTATTGTCTAATGAGGTTACTGGGTGTGTGGAGCACATGTGGCTCACATTGCCTTATGGCACATTATCTGTGCTTGACCTGCACTATACTCATTCTACAGCTTTCACAGTCACGCAAAACCGAAAGCAAGGAGAAGCCAGAGAGGGCCAAGTTGGCAAGTGAGCTTGAAGTCAGAAGAGAAAGTCTGATGTTAAGATTATTTTAGGCACATCGGCAACAGCCTTGAGGAACCAGATGAGCTGGTTCGATCTCTGCCCTGAAGGACAACTTTATTAAAGGATGATAGGAAAAATGCCAAAACATTTCAGCGTGTGAAATGTTAAAAACTGATGTGGCTTTCCATTTATTCAATAATGAATCTTACGCCTCAGTGAGTGTGAAGGGGAAATTCGAAATGCTTGTATTGCTGAATATTTTCACATTTTTTCCTTTTTTTCAATTGCTGAATATTTTTTGGTGAGAGAGCTCAACGCACACGGGAATAGAGAAAACACAAACAAATTTTGAAATCTTCATTAATTTGATAACGTGCTGCAAATTCTCATTACACATCCAAATGCAGTGACACACCAATAATCCTCAAAACACAACCAGACACACACACATACAACAGAAGCGTTTCCTGGAAAAACAAAAAAAATTAATGAAATGCATTTTTTGTTCAACTCTTCTGTTGTGTTGTACTTGTGCTTTCAGTTGTGCTGTGATGAATATTTCGGAAGGTATTCAATGACACTGGCTAATGTGTATGTTGTGCCTTTGAACATCAGCTGTGAAGAAAAGAAAAAAGTTGTCACGAATCCATAGACTGTAACACTGTAATAATAGAACGGCTTGTTTGACACCAAAAATGACTCTCACATGTGACGGTTTGCCGTTTTTCTTGAACATGCATGAGAGTACTGTTAAGGTTTTACACTGTTACTCACACAAAAAAAGCAAACTGAAGACATTAAATTTCAGTGTGTATTACTTCCACTGGGGCGACACCGGTATGATGTCATCAGACCAGAATCAAGAGCTCAGGTCAAACAGACAGGTTCTACAGCCACATCTGTCAACACATGATTACACATACCTGAGCATGCCACTGTGCACAAACACATACCATAGACTTTAACTACAACCTGACAAACTCAAACACAGGAGAATATGGGTTATTCTACCAGTTACATTATAACAAAGAAATCATCCAAATAGAAACACTGCATGCTGTGCCTGTTATCATGCTCATGGGACAAAATGTTATGGGAAACTCGACTTACACGTCAGAGAAAATAATCTCAGCCAGTGACAGCAGGATCAAAAGCCTTTACTCTGAGCCCATGTGATCAGTGTATGAATTGATTTCACTGCAGTGTGATGTATGGGAGTTTTGGCCTAAATGACCACTGGCTTCACAACCAACAAACCAGCTCGGCAAAAGAAGGGTCACGCCTGTACTATTTATCTTCTTTAAATACTGAGGAGACATAAAGATGCTTCCTTTGCAAATCTGTCAGCAGGTGTGCGATGATTCAGCGATCACGCCTCTACAGAGAGTTCTTGATGCATGGAAAATTCCCCAGCAGCAGAGTGTAACTACAGTAAAACCAAGGGAAATCACGTGACTTCTAGTGATAGTCACAGGTTACTTCTCTCTAAGAGTAACTGTCCCTGGAGTAACAGGTTACCAGGGAAAGTAACTATTGCGTTCCAATTTTTAAAAATGTTTTTTGAGTTTAAACTCAACAGTTCATTCAATTATTTATAATGAATGGCAATCACCATCACTTATCATTATAAGTGATAAGTGATAGTGTTATTCCCATCACTGTTTATAATTCTCTGATACTGTGTGACATCATGACCTACAAGCCAAGACCAAGTCCAAGAGTGATCCTGCAGGCATCCTGCAGCAGGGCCAAACCCGGTTTAGAAGGCTGTGTGTCAATCAACTCTGTAATGGCAGCTCTCCAGCCTGGACAGGAAGGAAGCTTGCTGCCAAACTTCCTGACACCCACACAGACACACAATAGGCTGCTATGACCTGAAACCGACCCTTTGGGACAGAGAGCAGCGTGAACGGAGGCAATGACCTGCTGTGCTCATTTGAGCCAGAAAAATATGTTTATGTTACTGTGATGCGTCAGCAAAATCAATCTGACTTAGTAGTTCCATGTTGCAGGCAGTGGAAAAAGGTCTATTACTGATACAATCAATGTCAACAATATATTAAGAGATGGAAATATTTAAGTTATAGTAATAAAAAAAATAATGTAATTGTTTATTTTGCATATTTTGCATGTCTTGCAAATTTGAACAAGATCCCAGATAGATATAGATAGATAAGATGAGGTTTTGGAAGTGTCACGGATCAAACTTAAAGGGTTATACCACTGCTTTTTCAAGTTTTAACTCCTTAAGTGCAGATAATGACTTAATGTACTGTTGTTGCTATATGCTAAAATGCTTTGTAAAAGCAGCAAAAGGCAAACAGCTGACTAAGTACTATCCTTCATACCTATATCAGTTCTCCAGTATTAGTTCCCATAAGTTCCTTGTCATATCATACCAAATGAGGGTGTTGCAGCAAAATTTCTGAATGTAGTCATGTGAGAAAAGAAGAAGAATTTATTATTTTTCTCACAAAAGTCTGGCTTTCAGGGTTTGCCAGTAGGTTTTTACACTAAAGTGAAATTAATGAGGGACAATAACTGCAGAACTGCTTGGAACAGTAAGACAAATACTTTCAGACAGGACCGTTCAATAAATTGTTAACTGTAAACCCCTAAATGGCTACATTGTTTATCGAGTAGTTGATTGAAGCAGAACATTTACTAATACATTTTTTTGTTGATTGATAAAAGTACAGTTTGAGCCATGTTTTAGCCAAAAAGACCAAACACTTGCTGGTTTTAGCCTGCAAAGCAAAGATTTGTTGCTGTTATGTGCTTTTAAATCATTGTTCATTAGATTCTGGAAAAGCTCTATCAACTTCTCCTCTATTTTTCATTTTTATGGACTAAACAATGAGTTGGTTAATGAATTGAGACTGTATGAAAAACTGAACCGAGTTAAACCAAAAGATTCAGAAAACAATGTACCTTATCGGCTGTACAAGTTGGGCCTTAAAGAGAGATGCAAACGTAACTTTGCTAACTGGCAGGTGAGCATTACTCCAAATGTGTGGATTACAAAATTGAAGAGACAGGAAATACTTGTGTTTACAGTAGTAAACAGACTGTTTGTTGACAAAACAATATTCCCTGACGAGACGCCCTTGAACAAACCCTAAATGGCTATATTGTTTAGTGAAAGGACATTCTAAAAATGCTATTATAACAGGCTATATATCAGCATCCCATGATGTCACACAGCGGGGAGCCTCTACACACACTGCACACACACACACACACACACACACATTCGAATAATGCAGCATGAAGAGCGATTGCCTTTCTTGTCTGAGAGCGCAGCGTGTGTCTGCCTTACACACTTCACTAGAAAATATCACATCTTGTTATCATATGTCTGAGACCTAAACCCATAATCCTGCAGGCCCTGGTCTTACAGGCCCTGGTCTTACAGGCCCTGGTCTTACAGGCCCTGGTCTTACAGACCCTGGTCCTGCAGATCCCGGTCTTGCAGAGGGCAGCAGCAGCAGCAGCAGCAGCAGCTCTCGGTAACATGTGATGACCAAGCAGGCGCAGTCGTGCTGATTCAGACTACACTCACTTTGTGCAGGGATCCAGGAGGTAGCTGGGAAGCCTTGAACAGCTCTGCCACTTTGCCGGACGACAGATTCCCTGAAGTGTCAGCCTGACACAGACTGTGAAGACCTGAGTAATACCTCTGCTCATGTTCACTCAAGGAGATGAAACTCCCTCCGGACGCCACACCGGAATCCTGATCCATTCCCGGGACTGACGCATGGATGATCCGCTACAAGCAATCAGATCGATACATGGCGCTCCACATCGGCTCCTGTTTCAGGTCGGAAGGAGTTTGGCAGGCGGAGGACGGTCTAACCCCGGAGGACTGCTCCCTGTCAGGACAGACCGCCTGCGAGGTTCTTACTGTCTGTTATGGCTGATTGTGGCAGTACCGGCCCGCGCCTTCGGGGGGCGCTGCAGCACAGGAACACGGGGGGGGGGTATGTTTCCCAACAGCACTATGAAAAGATCATCATGAAAACTTTATTCAGCAGATCAAGAACTCTGCTGCTGCAGCTTTTGTGATTGCGGTTCTCTGATGTGCATAACTTCTTCTAAATTAAGTTGATTTCATAGAATATTGGAAGACAAAAATTCCAAGAGTAGATCTGTAAAGGATTCTTTCACCTGATTGTGGAAACTTAGCTGATGACCCCAAGTTGGTAGAAAAAAAATGGCAGATTTTGAAGTTGCTCATCCATAACCACCATTTCAGTTTGCAAACAATACCAAATCTAAAATTGATAAAAGACTTGTAAACCAAATGCAAACAACTAATTCATGGAATTAAAATCAAAATTGAAACGTAAACCATTATCCCGATCATGTCATAAGGCTTATTTAGGTCATGAGGCATAAGGAACCTGTATCTGTAAAGAGTAGTGCACTTTAAGAGTAAACTTATATGATGAGTTGTTGTTGATCTTGTAACTTCCGTTGTTGTGTTTTTTATGTTGTTCACTGTTGCTGGTTTGTTATGTCCGTGTTGTGTAGTTTGAATAGATATAATCGAATGCCACAAACTGCTGTACAATAAAGTGGAAAAAAGGCTTTCATGGACGGGTCCTTGTGTACTCACAGGACCTCTACTGCCATCGTCTGTTCAGCAGAAAAACCTGCAGTCAGTAGGATCACAGAAGCTGTAAATCATAGTCTGGAAGAAATCTCAAAACTCCCACTAATATTGTCAGAATAATAAAGACCCCAAACTTATTGGGCTCAATGTATGTTTTTCTATTCCTCACTTGAAGAATTATCCTACAATAACTGGAGATTTCCTGCTCTCCTAAATAAATACACTTGCAATCTGGATAGAGGAGAAATGTTACTGTAACTGATCATAAAGAGTGATGAGTAAGACTTTATAGGGTAGTTTCCTGTATTGCCAACTACAGTCTGATGTCATATAGTTTGTCCCTATTTTAGAATAAAATTCATGAGATTTTAAAGGTACAAAGTATTTTTTCCTCATAGGCCATGTGTACAGTTGAATGTGTTGAATGTGGCTTTTAAGAGACAGCTACTGTCTCCTATAAAGAGAGGGAGACTGAAAATACAAACTTGGCAACAGACTTTGCCTTGAGTGCTGTTTCAACCTAGTTTCTCATTAATGGCTGTGTCAGGTATCCCTCACCCGGCATGGTTTAACAATTAACCAAATTGCATGCATCACTGTCAGGCCAGAATAGATGAATTACCGTAAATTTGTCTCATTTTGTCATATATCTCTTGTCTGTTAAAGTTTTTATTGATTTATTGCTTGATTGATTAATTGATTTTATCTTTACCTTTTACCTTTGCTGAGTGAATTTTTGTCCGGTGACGGCTGGTGAAAGTTTTAGAAATTGTTTTTGGGCTCCAAAGAATGCAGTTTGTGCTGTTTGTATCTTCATGAGCCGATATGGTCAGCTACTTCTCCAGATATTCTTCTGCTTTCAGGTCATCTTAATTCGTAATAACGTTTGTGTTTTTACACCCTCACCACCTGTTACTAAGTCACCAGTGACTTAGTAACAGGCTGTACTGTGCTGAGCAAACAGACGCATTGTGTTTTTCTCCGTCTGTTCTACTTCCCCTCACATTAGCTACTTGAAGGCTTGAACAAACAGCAGGACTTTGCTGCAGAAGCACCTACATCACAGTCTCCATTTTCTGAGGTGAGGGCAAGCTGCCCCTCTGACAGCCATTTTTTTTTTCAAGAAGACTTGTAATTTCAGGTGTGTCCTGGTTTAACCATTAATCCCATAATTTATCCAGTAGTGAACTTCTTCTGCTTATCTCTTCACATCACTGGTAGCGGCACTTGTGACATTTTGTCGTGTTTTTCTTGGCAAAATGTTCCAAAAGATAATAGTCTTGCTCTGCTTATCATCAGTTTTGTCAGAACAGCTCTGTACACCAGGTAAGTGATCACAGAGGGAAAGCCTCTCATATTTTTTTTCATATTTTAAACTTTTGTTGGAAGGAATATTGTGGCTTTCCATTTCACCTGACGTTGTGCGTTTTCATAGAGCGCATTATCATCAAACAAACAGCCACTGTTGCTGTGAGTTGCTGCTGGTTGCCTTTCCTTGTTTCAGTGTAGAATGCAGCATGAAAGCTCTTAACTGGAGCAAAGATGGATTAGACACATAACGCAGAAGTTCAACAGGCTTTCATTCACCCAAAGATACATGACAGAACAATACAAAAACTAAAAGGAAATCACTGGTGTAGCTTATTCCAATCCATTTCTCAGTGTAGGCTTCACACAGGTCAGCCTTATCAGCAAAACATATTGCAGCGTTACTTTTTAAAACCTCTGACATTAATTCATAAGATATAGAAAGTATTTAAATATATTTTATCCTTATAGAAGCTTCAGATGGGTACAAAGTCCGACTGAGTATCAAGACTGCTCTGGGAGATCAAGCTGTGAGTACATTTGAAAGCTTACTGGATTAAATGCCACATAAACAAACCATATCCATATAAAAAGCGATTATATTCTAAATACTGTACAGAGTTCACTTCAACTGTGTGCAAGTTTTACAATGAAGAAAACCCCATCTGATGATAAATTATCCTAAATGGCATTCATTAAAAGGTGTGCATGATCTGTTGTTGCAGTATGGCTGGAATGAAAATGAAATGTTCCTCTTTCGTGCCACCCTGGCTTTTGCAATGAGGAATCACATGGAGCTGGACTTTGAGTAAGAAGACCTCTGTATGGTTTTGAAATAAACTCCATAGCTAGAAAACTGCAATGTAATGTGTTTTTAGTATAATAAAAGCATTGATTCATGGTTTATGGCTGGGAAATGACGTGGGCTTTATCTTGTGGAACCTCTCCAGGGTATCAAACATCATTGTGTGCGATGAGACTGTCCGAGTGTCCTTCTGGTTTGTGGTGACATTACCGCAAAACTCTTCACTTCTTGTTAACAAAAAAAACGTGGAGGAGGCTGTCAGGTAATCACATGAGACCACGACACTGTCATTGTCTTTTAAATCATTTGAGAAAATGAACTTTTCCAGTCAGTCCCCCAACATAATCAATCCTATATGTTGTTTTTATCTCTACCCCCAGAGGAGTGAAATAGTGCCTCCACAGCTGTATCCAACTTTGGTTGTAATAATTACAATCATAAACAGGCAGGCAGTGCAAGGAGCAGGATTAATTTCAGAAACCCCACCACGGTTGGGTTCTCCACCTTGGTTAGGTTTGGCCAATAAATTAAATAGTAATAATAATAATAATAAAAATCATAAGAGCATGGCTACCTTTGTCTACTTCTACATTTACTTTGATTATAATTATGTAATATTTCTCTGTTTGGTGTAAACGCTATAGTGTCTTAATAGATAATGATGTTTTGTTTTTTTTTTCAAAATGTTTTTGTCTGCAATTACTGTGTACTTTGTATTTAAATCAACAGGTTTTTTTTTCCTTTTTTCTTTTTGCAAAATGCAGCGATAAAATTATGAAGATTGGTTTTCTAAATATGCAGCAAACAACTACCTGACCAGTGAGGTGACTTGTGAAAAAAAGAGGACAAAATTCCCTAGTAAAGGAATTCAACCCAGCTGAGTCAGATAGCAAAATCCATCTGAACAAAGACATGCAGTCTAAGCAAGATGAAGAAGCTGAAGTGTTGAATGAACCAGGAGCTGCTGGTTTCTTCACTGACATCAATTAAAATTAGCCAACACATGTTCATACCAGGCAATGTTAAAAAAAAAACAAAACCCCAAAACAAACCAAAAAACAAAAAAACTACACAAAAGTCAATCAGTGTAGAGATGTAACTTTTCATATTTATGAAGCATATTTTGACAGTTTCAGTCCAAATGTGAGTTGATGGGTCATTTTATTCGAATAATTCAGAGTGACCCCCTAAACACTGGCGTGAAAGGAAATGTCGTTAATGAGTGATGGAGTTTTTACTTTTGTGCACATTTTCTCATGCTCATCAGAAAATCCAGGGCCCGCATCAACAGCGCCTTCCTGCTGACGGATAAAACTCTGGAGTTCATCGGCATCCCTCCGACGCTGGCGGCGCCGGTCCGCCCGGACACCCCGCCGTGGCTCATCGTGTTCGGGGTGGTCATCGGTATGGTGGGAGCCGGCATCGTCTACCTGCTGGTGTCCTCTCTGCTCCAGGGGAAGCGGTAGGGCCCTTAAATGCCTCATGTTGTCCCCCTCCTTTGGATTTGTGAACGGTGATTTATGCTGTCCCTCTCGGCTCCACGTTTCAGCAAAAAGGACGAGAAAAGCGATGACATCGAGGAGGAGACGCGGGTGAAAACGGTGGAAAATGGCGGTGAAGGTGTTTACAACATGTCCTTCTCAGATGAGAGTTTAACACAGATGTAAAAGGCTTCCATAAAAATTCTTCCATGCGAGCAATAAAACGGGGGGAAAGTTATTGCGCTTCTCCAGCTGCTATTGTTGCACAATTGGGCCACTTTGAAGCAATGGTTTATGATTATAAATGAAGTTTATAATTTTTTTTTGTGTTGGTTTTGGACAGATGTTTTGGTTAATATTTCAAATAGTTAAAAAACAAACACTTGCGGTGTTTTCATTTTCAAGATGAATGTGAATACCGTCTCTGTTAATGGGTGATAAATCAGGCATCTCTTTCAGACAAAGTAGCCTGGATCTGTGATCTGCTGAGATTCATTTTATTCTAATCACATAGTACCAGTACCATATATCTTATAATGTGCTATCAATTTCATCTTTTTTTTGTTCAGATGCAAACAAATTGTAAGACTGGTCCCATTTATGAATGATTATATTATTATAAATTGGCAAGCTCACAATTTCTCACCTGTGCTGAGTGATAGTACAAAGGTTTGAGTATAGCCAAGGAAACTGTTGTAAGTTTCAAACTCTCCTTTCCAATGAGTTCATTATGTTAAAGAGGTTCATTATCTAGTTTTTATCTCCTGTAATTTCCTGCATCCACTGTATTACTGAATGTTTCAGCATAAAAAACAAACTAATTAAAAACTCACAGTGCTTTTGTCAATTTCCTACAATCCATTTGGCTTGTGACAAGGACCATCTGTCTTGGATGAGACATGGTCAAGCAAAAAGTATTTTTTATAGTCATGCTCTTTGTGAACAATTCTTCGAGACCATTCAGGCAATGTGACCCAGAAATTCATAAAACAGAAGTCCTCCTTGTAGGTAGGTTTTTTTGTGCTTGTGATATATTTTATATCCCCTGGTATTCTGATATAAACCACTTATGTGATAAGAAACCATTTGCAAACGTATAACTATCAAATATAATGTATAAATAGAAAATTCTCTTGTGGTGATTTTGCTGTAGTGGTTTAAAGGCTATTTCCTTAATCTCATGCCTTCAGTGAAGCAACTCAGTCAAAACCTAGTTGACTAGATTGTTAACAGTCAATTTGTGAAATTGAAGCTGTATTTGAAAAATTTTGTGATAGAATTGTAAACTTTCAATTCAAAGTATTTGCTGGAAATCTAAAAGTTACTGGATTAATGTAATATGACATCATCATGTCCATTTGACCTTTGGCCTTGTTTCAGCTGGTTTCTACCTTGTCTGTTTGTTCTCCTCCTTCTCTCTGTGCTCACCTACTGTGTACAGTTAATGCAGCTGAATTCTCAATAAAGTTGCCATTTAGATATTTTTCAGTTTATCAGAAAAAAGAACAAGTAAAAAAAAATACTGCATAGACTTTTAAAATAAATTTGCCCCATATTTGGACTACATGCTTGCTTTCTCTTTGCTCAGTATGCACTTGGTTCCTTGGCCTGAAGCGGGACCATGAGTGTAAAATCCATTTCCACATCCGGGACAAATCTGGTGCACAGAAAAATCCTATGGCTGTCAAATTAAATGGAAAATGAATAATAAAAATAAAAAAAAAAAACAAAAACAAATTGTTAAGCTTTGGACAAACAAATGTAGCTACTTTCAATTGAAAAGGGTCACCATCCAATGAAAGAAGTATGAGGTCTCTAGATTGAGGAACAAGTAGACTAATTTGGCAACGCTGCCTGTAAATGTCCCGTTGATAGAAACTTTGCACCAATTCAGTTTGACAGAACTAGGGGGAAACTCAAACACTGTGCATGCCCAATCAGTGGTGTAACATCAGCCAGTCAGAAGGTGACAGTGCCCTGCCACATAATCTTCCCTCTTATCCAATCGGTATCCTCCCTTCATATTCTCATGAGGACCCCGTTCTTCTCTGTTAAACTGAGGTGTAAGCTGTGTAGAAGTCTTTTGCTTTACTCATTGTTTCTTTGAATATGTTATATTTAATTATAGTATATCATCTTTTCCTTCTGGTGCTTTCATGGCAGCACAGATGCAATTTGTATATCTATCTTTAGGGGGCACCAATGCACTGCCACTTGCTGTGTTTACAAACTTGCACAGACAGACTCTGATGTCCCGTTCTTGTGTTCTCTTCTTGGCACTCTTGAGTGTGTGTGTGTGCTAACATTTGAATTTCAATCATATTCTGAATTGCTGTTTTTGTTTTTCATTTTGGTCTGACTATTTTTGAAGAGATAACACAGGGAGTCCTTTGCAATTCAGTGTATATTTAGTTCATTGTTAAATCTGCTCCTCATCTCTTGGTTAGGATATGTGTTCTGTAACAATTGAACAATATTCCCAAAGCAGTTAGTATCATGCTGGAGAATATCCACCTTATCCTGACAATATTCAGTGCAGTGAAGACTTGTTACCTTTGAGCTCTTGATCTTGATCTAATATCCTTTTCCTCTACATTGCATTGTCTTTCCTGAAGAGTCTAGTCTTTTTTACCACTTCACTTTCTTGTCAGAAAATCAAAATCAAAGTTGCCCATGTAAAATAAATTTGTAAGCATCACACAACAGCAGTTGATTAAAACCTAAAACCCCCATTATGGAGGAAAATAGTGGGACTAAATACAAAAAGTCAAATACATTTTATCTTATAATTGAAAGCTCATGTCAATATTTTCATAACTCATCCTGATACCTTCTGAAAAATGAATGAGTCATTGTTATGACAGATTGCGTGAAAAAAAGCACACAACTTTACAGCTAATGACGGCTTTGCTGTTGCCTCTGTTTTCTGGGCTTGTCACAAGAATAGTGCCTGCGTGCGTTGTGTCACATAATAGATTTTTCCTAATTTTATCTTTTTCAAAGGCTGAGCGATAAATAAGCTTCAGGAGATAATTGTTGACATGCAAATGCAACAGTGACTAATGAATAATTTTGCATATATGAAATTATAGGGAACATCACCTTACATTCTAGTCTGCAGCAGTCTAATGACTGCAAATTTGATGCTTAATTTTACATGTGTTGAAATATCAAAAATAAACAAATAAATAAATAAATGCCACTCTTAAGCAATAACCACTAAAGTCAATGTTGATATATCTACAGATGGACATTATTCACAGTATTTTCACCACAGTACACAATCCTCCACGGTGACACTCTAATCACTTCTAGCTGTGATGAAATTGCATAGTGAGCAGATACTGCTATTGTAACGGTGACTACTTAGAGGGCTACAGTATAGGAATGTATACAGAGTACACTCTGTGAATGTGTTTCAGTGTAATTAAAACTCTCTTATTCTGATGCAACTGCATTCAAATCCCAAGGATTCCTAGTAAGTGTGCCCTTATTAAACTATCAATATTAAATATCACAATTCCACTCAATATTTAACGAGGCCTATTCTCTAACAATTCAACTTCCAGGGCTCAGAATCAATATTTTAAAAAAAGGTTAATTTTTCATAAGTTTAGCTTTGAAAGCCCAAGTACATTATTAATATCAATTACTAGTGTGAAAAGGGACAGGTTCCATATGCATTTTCTAAACACAGTGGCAGTAAAAGCTATACGCAGTGCACTGATTCCACTACAAATCTTTACTTTATTGTCAGCCTCATGGATTTTACCTGGCAGAGGTTGTGGGATAAGACGAATCCTGACAGAGGCTGTGCATTTAGCCACCTCTGCTGTGTTTAAAATCCATCACTGAACGTTCTTGTCTCTTTTTTGTGTTTTTATGCAGTCTAAAAATCCCATCTCTTCTCTTCTTTTTCTTCATCTTCAGTTTGTTTATGAGTGTCAATGACAGTGGCCCCTGCAGTCTCACATCCCTTAGATGCTTGCATATCTCCCCCCTCTCTACCTTTCTCTTTCTCCCTCTCCTGGATGATCTCCACCAGCCTCTGAAACTTTTGGTTCAACTCCTCCATCCCTTCCACCACTTTCCCATTGTCCTTCTCTCCGTCGCTCTCCAGTGAGCTCAGTGACTCAGCCTTGGAATCACGGCCTTCAAACTCATAAGTCTGTAATGAGTCATAGGGCGGCTGCGACAGGTCAAAGGTGACCTGATCCAGACGGAAATTCAGGAGGTCTTCTATCTGGAGGGTCTGCGGGTTGGTCATATCTATTCTTGTAGGTTCCAGCCCCACAGACTCACATCTGTTGTTGCCTAACATCCCCCTAGGTAAGGCAAAAGGCTGTGGAGTCAAATCCTTTTTCTGAAGTCTGCAAATGTTCAGTAGCTGCAGTCCCGATGGGTAAAACACAGTGCCACTAGTCCCATTCACACACGCCCCTCTGCTGTTTGGATTCAGCGAGCCCACAATGCTGTATGTGTCTCTTTTCAGGTGAACAGGAGAGTTTACGGCATTGACCTGACTAACATTTGAATAATTTTGCTCTGAACCGAAGGGAATGGAGGAATCAGTATCAATGTCATCTGCTGTGCTGTTGGTGGCTCCCGTGCTGATCTGAGTCGGCGATGACCCTGGTTGCCCCTCTTGCTGGTTTGATGAGGAGCTGGTGTGACTTTGGCATGAAGACTCATTTGGGTCATAGTAGCTCAAATTTGTAGTGTTGCTAGCTGGTGCTGGCTCTGCTTCATTTGAATGTGTCTGTAAAGGGATAAGAGAGAGAGAATTGTATATATATATATATATGTCTGTGTCTATAAGAAAAAAAATGGTTTAAATGTTTCAGATATCGAGGAAAGAAAAAGAAAATTTTTATTATTTTTTATTATTATTATTATTTATGTAGTTTGAATTAAATATTTGCCATTGAACAGATCCAGATTGGATTTCTTGGCTTTGGTAGTCTGGACTAGAGATTTGAGTTTGAATCTTTCATCTTGAATTTTTTATGTTTTAATGCTAATCTGTTAATAAAAAAATATATATTAAGAAAACAAAACAAAACAAAAACACATCATGTCAACCATCTACAACAATACACAGCCCATGCATGATCAAATATGTTCAAACTCTGACTCCCAGAGCAGGTGTGACGGAAATTATTTGAGATCTGATGGTAGTTAACATTTATTTTATATTCTGCTGAATCCCATGTTGCAATTTTTTGCACCATGGACAACGTGTTTCAATTGTTAATTAAACATATGGTAAATATTGAATGGATTTAGGTAGCTAGATACTGTGTAGATCCCTGGACTAATCCTGGATCAATCCTTAATCAATGATTGATATATAAAATCAATTAAAATTAAAAATCTAAAAATAACATTTCCATTTGCTTTCTTATGAAAGTTACTTATAAAATCTTCCCAGCTTTTGCCTCCGAATAATTTTTTTATGTTTAAGTTTCATCACAATTTTCTGACCTTGGCCCAATCCTGATTCTCTTTCATAGCCGCTGTGTTTGCTTCGCGCCTTTCGTTTCTGTCTTTAATTTTGCTCTTTGCCAGTCCAAGCTCTGCTTCATAACTACCAGGGCTCATCTCAGGAGAGTGCAACAGAGGCTCAAAGGTGTTCTGGTTCTGGATGATGAGGGAATTGCCAATATGACCTCTGCTGAGCCCATGGGTCAACTGTGTCAGCTGCAGACCTGCCTCCAGTGGCCCAGCTTGATAATCTCTAAGAACAGGGAACGTGGGGATGCCGTAGCAGAGGCGTCCGTAGAGAGGAGCAGAGCCTGGCCGCTGCTGAGGGTCAAGGCTGGGGTGTGGGTTACGGCTCCAACTGTATGTCCTACCCCTTGGCGGATTTGGCTGGGTGTACCATCTATGTCAAGAGATAAATGTCAGAGAAGCACACAGGCATAGACAAATATGCACAAGCCCTCGTATACCACCATACTAGGAAAGTAATTTTTTTTTCTGTCTTCGGACATAGCTCACATGTTTCTGTTGTGCATATGATGTATTCTGTGCATGCTCTGCAGCGCTGTAATGTCAAAAGCTGCGGTGTCTGCTTCCCCTCCCCCCTCGTCATCATAGGATATGATGTTTTCCCTGACATCATCCTCCTCGAAGGGTGAGTGGGAGTCTTGCTTCTGATGGCGCAATGACAGTGAGAGTGCACACACCACTAAAGGGCAAAAAAGAGACACATGATCACATACTCTTTAGACAGAAGCAACCTGACACAACCAGTCAGAGTCTTTCAGCAAATCAGAAACAACACATTTTATTACTTCAGAGACTTTAGGGAAGTGACCAAACCTACCCAGCAGCGTGGTGACACAAGCCAGCATGGCCAGTAAGGTGACCAAACTGAATATGAGAGTTGGAGAGGCTGACGGCATGGGCAGACAAACCATGTGTCTCTCCCATCTCCTGTTCCTCTGTTTACCCCTGTCCTCTGTCTGCATGCCTCCTTGCAGACAGGGACAAATGGTCACAGTGACCGTGCCAGTGTTGGTCAGACCTGAGGCCCCATCTCGTAACACAACTGGCACGTACAGAGTGAGTAAGGATGAGCCGAAGCCAGGACGGGGCTCCAAGGCTGACTGCAGCACCAGGCTGGCTGTCAAACCTAACAATGAGGCAAAAAAACAAACACATCAAACACAGTCACACCACAGCAAGCGAACACTGTCATCTGTGAAACTGAAAAAAAAAAAAGAGTCAAAAAAATAAAGGGATGCCACCTCCAGTCTCCCTGATAGAGAGGTTGAGTGCAGAACTGGATTCTGGGGGGATGCTAAAGTGGACTGGAGTCACCTGCCCCCCCTGGTCCCTGTCAATGGCTCGCAGAACCTGAACTACCTGCAGAACACGGGACAGGAAGCTCCATTTTAATAGTATAGATAGATGGATAGATAAATAAAATAATGAATAAATACTTGTATATAACTATATAGATATAGATAATCCTCATGATATTCATGTTTATGGTTGGCATTTTGTTGCCATTTTGTCAGTGAGAACCATTTATTTTATAATTCCCTCTGTATAGCAGCTTTAGTTGTTAGTGATGGAGTTTACCTCATTGGATTCACAGGAAACAATGAATGTTGTCATCCAGCAAAACTCTTTTTTATTACACTGTTTGTGGTGCACTCTCCTAATACTGAATCACAGCTGTAGCTAGTGATTTTGTACTGCTGCTTCACAATAAAAGCATCAATGTGAGCAAATAAACACACACATAGCACGACTTTTATCGTGAGGGGAGCCAGGGAAAAATGCATTTTATTTGTCAATTAGCACTGGTTGGTTTTTTATTTTTTAGCATTTAAAATACGAGAAATGGCCATTCTGTCCTTCATTGGGCTGAGAGTAAATCAATAAAACGATTACTATAAAATATATACTGGTTTGTTATAATTTCAGAAGACTTTGTGATAACAACTTCAACTGGCTGCAGCGTATCACTATATGATGTTTAATGGGATGCTAAATCACACATGCTGTTGCCAAGGCAACCAGATAACCCAGAACCGAAATCTTAATGATGAGTGCAAAATGAATGGAAGTTAATTTCAATTAAGTTATATATTTAAGAGAAATGACCCTTACAATAAGTTGTTTATATCCATCATGGCTTTACATTAAAGCTGAGTAAAAACATAACATGGCTTTCACTCATATTTTGTTTAGTTATAATGAGGGAGGTCATGCCATTACAAAAATTGATAAAAAAAAAATAAATCACAAAATCATCTTAAAAACGTCACAAGTGGCGGAAACAGTAAGAATAAAAAACAAGAACAGAATCTAAAGTTATCAGGGAAAAACAAGACAAAAACAAGAACGAACCTGGCCCGGGGCAGTGGAGTCACATACAGACGTTGTATACTGCCTGTCCAACTCCGGTGCATTGTCATTCTGGTCTAGTGTCTCTATGGCAACCATAACCCTTGACACAAGATTTGGATTGTCTGAAAGAGAAGGGGAACCGACATTAATGTTGAAATTATCACAGAATTTCTATCATTCACACACGACACACACTTTTGGTGAAATATGACTTGAGTGAGCTCTGCTGCTTATAGGCCCTTGAGGGCAGAGGAGTTGACGTACCCCTCTGTGTGGCGATGGCAGTTATATTATGCCACTGCTCCTGCTCACGGTCCAACTCCATCACTGTGCTGATAAAACCTGTGTCAGAGCCGATGCGGAACAGAGCCTCAGGGTCTGACTGGGGATCGATGGAGTACCTGAGATACAGAAATAGGACACAAGCAAAAGAAGGAAAGGAAAAGATAGCGAAGAAAGCGAGTGAGTGAGTGAGTGAGTGAGTGAGTGACTAAATGAGTATGTGACGGGGTAATAACAAACCTGATGTTGGTGCTCTGTCCTGTGTCTGGGTCCACAGCGTAGACCCGGCCGACAGAGCAGACAGGGGGGCAATTCTCAGACACATCCAGATGGTACCAAGCCTGGGAGAAACGTGGGGGCTCATCAGCGTTAAGGACCATGACCCGGACTGTTGCCTGATCCTTAAAGGGACCTTTCTTTAAGTAGCGGGCATCCACCATGGGGTTGGCAACTTCCACAGAGAAGGTGTATGAATTGCAGGTCTCATAATCCAGCAGCTGTGGGATAAAGAATAACACAGCCACAGTCTGTAGGCCATATATTGAAAGCCTTTAGTGCATTATTCATTAATATGGGCTGTATATTTCTTCTTGCATATAGCTGTCTGCTTCATAATTAATATACAGGGAGATTCTTTTCTAAGTTAAAAAAAAAACTACTTTATAACTCCCATCTTCCAATTAGATCACTCTAATAAATCTTTCAGCAATTACTCATTCCTCACCCTTTTAATTTCAGATTTCAATATGGGATAATTAGCTTTGCCCAGTGGTATTCAAATCAGCAAGAGCAAAAAGATACTTTTTTTTCAGTGGCTACCTTCGACACAGACTACTCAGTTGAAGTTACAGTTTTTCAACCAGCTGTTTATTGGTCCATTGTTATCCTTTAATTGTCCACGGGGATCCTTGGGAGTCTGAAACTGTCAGCAACAGAAGGTGTCTGAGTGGAGTTCTGAAGCGTTCAGCTAATTAAATAAAATTAATTTGCACTTTGCAGACCAGAGTTGATTGTTAGATTTTGTTCTCATTGTGATGGTGTTCAAGCTACATAAAGCTTTGGAGCCGCTGCAATTAGCAAAAGTTTTGTTGAAGTAAACTTGCATTGCACATCATTACTCCGTGTATACCCACATCGCACCTTGTTCAGCACAATGACAGCCTCCTGATCTCTTTCACTGATATTGAATATTTTGGCCTCCTCGGCATCCAGGATGATAAACTCCAGCTGTGCATTTTCTCCCAAGTCAGGATCAGTGGCAGTTAGACGGCCCACCTCCACACCTGGTGCTGCCAGCTCAGATACAGAAAATGACCATGCGCCTGCAAAGAGGGAAACGCTGAATATAATGGCTTGGAGAACTGGCACTGCATAATGATTAATCTCCATGTCAAAAAAACCAAGTGATGTTTCGGTTTTGAGCCAAACACAGTTATTATTCATATAAAGATCACATATAGAAATGTTTTATGCATACGTACAGTGACATGTAACATGAACCCATGTTACGAGAGTTACTAGACAAGGAATCATTACTCCTGTACATATAAGGAAAAGGACGGGTGAAAAAATCCACAATGCTTGCTTGTGCAATCATACTTCTGCTTCAGATTTCAAATTAAGGATGTAATTCCATATTTAATTCAGGAGGAATTTTTGTCTAAAAGGACTAATGTCTCATCTTAGCAAGGACATTTGCAGAGTGTCATTCTCAACGTACATATAGGCCAGACCATGTTTAAATTAGTCAAACTATCTTTAAAGACTTTTTCTGAGTACCTCAATGTTAGATAAATTGAACGCTTCAAAAATTAAAGCATTTATTTGCAATAGTTTGTCCACATATTGTTCAATTAGACATTTCCATCTTTTTTTTGTAGTTGTAGTCTGTGGAGTCTTGCAATCACTCACTATAATGACCATTTTTACAGCCCAACTCTTTATATTCAAGAGTGGTAAGCTGCAGTCAGCTAGCGTAACAGCTCTCAAGATGACAATACTGGATTGCTGGCCCAATAATTTGGCCCAGAGTGTAACATCTCAAAGCACAGTTTAAGTTTGGTTCAGACTTTTTTGTCTAGTGCCATCCTCAGGTGAAAAAATGTTAATTACATGAAAAATGCGGTACTTTGTGATTAATAGTAATTATTACACTTTATCATTCTAACATCCTAAACATGACATCCTGAACATAGTAAACAGTTTATCTGCTAAACATCAGCATGGTAACCAGTAGGGTTGAGCCGGAGACTCCACTGAAATGAGTATCCGGTATGGATATAGCAATTTTGACGAGTACGAGTACCATACGAGTAATACGAGTCAATATCCTGCTCGGGCTGAAGAAAAATCATCCTCAGGGCATCCTGTGATAGGACAGAGTGCAACACGTCATAGTCCGAAAGCCACGCCCACCAGAGGGGGCAATCAGCGGCACAATCAGCAGCACAATTTAAAAAACACCGTCCAGTAGTTAGCTTAAAACATTATTTCAACATGTCAGATGGTTATTTTAACACGCTAGCTGTACCGGAGAAAAAACGGTACAATGAAAAACTACCATATGTGGGTCTTTCTCATTGTCCCTTCTGTTTGCCTTCATTTTAATGTAGAAATGATCCCACTGAATGGCCGGAGGTGACATACATGGATATTTACAACTACCCGATGGAGTCCCCCTGTAAGATCATCATTTAACCTAATAGCGATAAAAAGTTAGGCTACATCCACACTACTACAGCATCATTTTAAAATAGCTTTTTATAACCCAAATGTTTCAAATCTGCCCCACTTTATGGGGTTATGGGGTAAAAATTTGATTCGTAACAGAAGCGGTGCTGCATGCAGCCTGCATCGCGTTTTCCTTCTCACTGTTTCTTCACCGGGTCAGGTGTTTTTTCCGGTTGGCTCGCTCTTCTTACCTTGGTGTAATACAAATTAAGCCGTAAATAATAATATAGCGAGGCTTACTATAAATATAGCAACTTCTGACCAACCCATATCAATTTCAGGCTTAAAAATACAACTTTCGTATAAACCACGCCCATTTCTGGTTTAAGTCCCGCCCCTTACGAGTACAAATACGGATATAGATAATGAAGTTGGTTGAACAGATACGGATACAGATATAGATAGTGGTGTACTCGCTCATCCCTAGAAACCAGCGAGTCATTGTTTTGCAATAACTACAATGTTGCACAACAACAAACAAGAAATTCACGCTTAAAATCAAAGTGGCTCTACCTTGTTGATTAAAATCACTCCGCTCTCATTCATAGAGCACGTTAAATGAGCTTTTTGCTTATTTGCTTAAACTGTGGCATTATTTATGAAACGGAAAAATCATGACTTGGAGTAAAGTGAGAAGAGAGAGAAGATTTAGTCAGATATGAGCTAATGAATAATGCACTACTGGTATTTGAAATATTAAATAGAAATATTAAATTGCTTTTATAAAGAATTGCAAAACAATATAGCAAAAAAAGAAAAGGGGGCTTTAAACAATAAAATGGACAGCAGAAAAGAGAAATTTTTGAAAAAGTAGGAAAGAGGAGGCAAGGCGAACATAGAGTAGGAGTGGTAGTATAAAGAGAAATGCTGTATATGTCTCAAAGTGTTAGAGACATTCTGCAGTGATTTTACTGTCTATTGAAGCAGAAAGCACTGAACTTTAAGATGAAATATTAATAGCATGGAACAGGGAAAAGCCCGGATATGAAAAAGTGGACACGATCTTTCACTCTTCATCTTCAGGGCACAGTCCATTTGAACAACAGTGACCAAGCTGCAGTGTGCATATGAAAGCTAATAGCAGTAATCTCGACAAAGGCTGTGTAACTGATGCTCAAAATAATATTTACAAAGAGTGTGTAAAATAAAATAAGATACCGGGCTGACAGGCTGTTTAACTGCTTTAAGAGCTCCTATGTTACGTTGAATTTATCAAGGCAACGGCTAGGATCCAAAGGAAGCAAAATAAAAAAATATCAGATTGCTGTCACAAATGCGATTACAAAATATTTCATCATTTTAATCTATACTGTCTCTCGATCTCTCTCTCTCTCACACGCTCAGTTTTTATGAGCTGCTTGTCCCCCAACTAAACCTATAGAGATTGAAAGCAACCATTTCAGTGGTGATCTGATTACAGCCATGCTTACTCCGTCTGAAGTGGGGTGGGTTGTCATTGACATCGCTCAGCTTCACAGTGATGGTTGTGGTCCCTGATAATCCACCCAAATGCCCCCCCATGTCTTTGGCCTGGAGGACGACCAGATATTCGTCCTGCGTCTCTCTGTCCATATCAGGTATGGCTGTCCGCAGGATGCCTGGCGAAGTGGGGGGAAGTAGGAGGAGGGACATGGAACAAAAATCAGCAAAAAACAGCAAAAGATTTCACAGTGACACAGTGTCTCCGGAAATTAGCATCAAAGCAAGTCAGATGCATACATTTTAGAATCAGGACGTTGGAAAACATGTGACATCTGGCTGCTTCAGTTTCTAAACAGATCATATGAAATGTTGCCTGAAAACCATGAATGGTGGAAAAGAAAAGACATGACATCTAACTGTGCCCCTGGGATTTAGTGTGTACAAGTAAACAGCTTTATGGGAATCAGTGGTACATGTGAAGCTGCGACCAGACCTGTCTGAGGATCCACAGAGAAATAGTCCTGCCCGTGAGTGATGGCATACACCAGCCGCGCACTGTTTCCATATGTTGGATCGTCGGCATCTCTGGCTGTGACTTGGATTATGGACGTGCCTGTGAAAATGGGCAGGAAGCATTAGCAGGCACCAGGTTAAAGTATAAAGCTGGTGGATGATTCATAAACCATTTGAAAGTGATGCTCCACTCAAAATCTATATTTTGAATATCAAATACTTACACTTCTAGGATTATAAGGATTATCCACTTCTCTTCTGCCTATCTGTACCCAGTGCATGTTGAAAACATTTATCTATAAGACAGATATGTTACCCTGCTTGACACCCACACATAATGTATTTAGCCACGTTCCGACTGTAACATGACTGTGAGCCCAGGAAGCTACATCTTTTGGGACAGAAGTGGAATCAATTATGCTGAAGATCAGGTTTGGAAGTAAAATGATTCATTGAAAGACATATAATCTGTATCAAACGAAGATGTGATGCTTTTCTGTATCACTGTTTTTGAACACTGACTGGTTTGAGTTGTGACACTGGCTTTTTTTTTTTTTTTTTCAGTATTTCTTGATATTTTACAGACATAATAATTCTTCTTAATATTAGAAATCATTCAATTAGAAATAACTAATGGTTGTTTGGGCTGGTTGAGATTTTTCTGAAAGGTTTTTTGATTTAGTTGCAAGTATCTGGAGATTAATAAAATATCTCAACAATTTTGCTTTGCAGTGAAAACTTTGGGACCGTATGACAGAACTGGAAACAACTGGTGCTCTCCATGAAGGACATCACGAAAAACTAATTTCAGATTCTGGGTGGAGAATCTCTTTATTGTTGTTCTTGCACTCTACCAATGTTGGCCATTTCTGGCACCATGGCGAAGTAGGCTTCGTTCGGGAAGATGGGTGGATTGTCATTGATGTCCTGCACTCTAATAATGAACTCCGATGAGGGCTCCAGGGCTTGGCCGGTCTGACGGTCTGTGGCTGTAGCAATCAGACGGTACTGGTCCTTCTCCTCGCGATCCAGGGACTTGGTGACATGTATGTTTCCCGTGTTGCTGTCGATCACAAATACGGAGCCCACTCCCTCCCCCTCCAACATGTACTTAGTGCGACCATCTCCTTTGTCCATATCTGTGTGTAGCTGGAAAACAAAAAGCAAAACATCAAGCCACATCACAGGATGCTCACTTGGGTTACTGACACTACTGCAAGTGCTGCAAACACGAGAGTGTAAAATGGGTGATTTATGTTGAGACAGGGTGTGTTGGGTGAATGGCACCAGGTGTGGAACATACATATGGGACCAGGATGAGTACTGATGCGTACAGCTAATCAGCCCATTCGACCGAACATGCCAGTGGGAGCTTGTTGAGGGCAAAGCCACATCAATGAGGCTGTGGAAATGTCTTGCATGTATGTTCACAGATGCATTCTGCTAACACAGGCACTATCCATCTGTAAATCTCTCTCTTCTACCCATCTGTCCCTTTCTTCCCTTTCTTGTAAATCCAACTGCCTTTCTTCCCTGCACCTAGTTAACTGCCTCTTTTTCCAGTCCTTGTGTCTTTCTCCTTTCATCGAGTTACTGCATTTACACAGGATGCCCATCTGCTTGCGTGACTTATTCCTTTCTCTCTCTCTCTCCCTCCCTCCCCCATGGATTTTTACTCTCCTGTGAAGAAAGCTAGGTAAAAATTAACAATCCAAACACAGAAATAGAAAACCAAAGAGATTATTCAGCCCTCATGACATTGAAAATTCTGACCAAAAGCCTTCACATCTCTCTACCCTTAAGGCACATAATCCACAAGGCTTCTACACAACTCCTGCTGTGGACCTCAGATACTTATGAGACTTAAAGCCTAGGTTAGAATTTTAGCTGCAACAATGACTCATTATAAATTCACAGAGCGATTTCAAATGATCTTTGCAAGGAAAAGTTT
Organism: Remorina albescens; assembly: GCA_034769265.1. Lineage (NCBI taxonomy): Eukaryota > Metazoa > Chordata > Actinopteri > Carangiformes > Echeneidae > Remorina > Remorina albescens. The sequence continues at coordinate 12,703,025 of CM068489.1, forward strand.
GTCTGTGCAACCGAGAAACTGAGAAATGTAATTGCCCATATAATTACACATGCAGAATTAGTCAGTGCCCTTGCGTCATTAAAAGAGCTGCTCACTTGAAAATATCTTTGAATTGCAATTTAATGCAAGTTAACAACATATGCTCATGCAGTAGAGTTCTCACATGCTGCACAGCATGCAGGCAGAGTCCAGGGGAGAATAAAAGATTAGTGTACATTCTGCTTGTGTGTGTGCTGGAAGGATAAAGTTGGGGATTATAGAAATTCATGATAGCATACCCTACAAATTGCTAGATAAGCAGGTTTTTGTATTCATCCCTATACACCCACATCTTACTCACTCCATTCTTCCTTAGGGCTTGCTTTGATTTTGATCTCACACTTCATTGTAAAAGACATTTTTGTCAGAGTCTGTGCCTGTCTTGCTCCCCTGCTCTTTATGTCCCCCAGCATAGTCACCACTCCATTATCTCCCCTCTCGTACCAGGATGTTCTTTCCAAACTGTTTGCTTTTGGGTCCAGGCCCACTGTACTCCAGTCAGCATGAAAAAAAAAAAAACCTTCTCACAGAGGGGAATAAATCTATCCAACCTCCTATGAAAAAACATGCAGAAAGGGAAAAATTCTCTTCCAATTCCTTTATCATTTTCTGTCCCACTCTGTAATCTGAATTTTCCTCCCCTCCTCCTCCTCCTCCTCTTTCTCATGGAGCGTATTCACCTCCAGGTTTATATCTGCTTCACACTGCTTTTCTTGGCAGCCAAACTCTTCTTCATTTTGCATGGTTTCAGTCACCTGTGATTTGAGCTGCTGATAGCTCACCTCAAACCTCGCGCCAATCATGAGTTTGACACGATTGTGTCTTTATTTTTGATGAACAAAGTGAGCTGTATCTGATAGAAAACACTGATGATACCGGTTTGTTTTACATTAACATAAAGAGCAGGCTTGCAGAAGAATGAGCCATATTGCTTTAACACCCCTCCCTGACTGTATCAATAACAACCAGGGAGAGGGAGATTAAACATTTATGAGGCATATTCGGCACTGGTAAGAATCCAATCTAGACTGTCACTATAAAGTATACGTGTAGCTGCAGAATCACTGGAGAAACATTCCCTGTTAGTGTTACAGCTGATATAATCCCACACAGTATACTGTGGCTGCCAGCAGCTGCATTAGTGAGGAGCACCTGACTGTGAAATGCTACAAGTATACCCCTGGGATCTGAATGGTTCAGGTGTGCTGTGGATTAAATCACCTCAGACACTTTTCCTGTTGTGACACCAACAGCAATTGAAGGGTGCTGGTGTAGCCACTGTGAGGGTACAAAGATGTGACAAGACAAGTGCTGCACAATTATGCAGCATTATATCTGTGCTGTATGCCTGAGTAGAAGCATGAGATGGAGCATTTTAAGGTATTTTAAGCACAGACAAAAAGACAAATTAGAAACTGTTGAGAAATGATTACACAAAGAAAATTGGAGTAAACCAAAAAGAATTTTTCTTAATAATTGTATTTGTGTGATTTGCCCTCTCTCTGTTTGCTTGACCCTTGGAAGCTGGCCCACAGTGCCACTCTTGCTCTTTACATATCTACTCTGCATGGTCTAAGGGTTGCTTAAAGGCTCACTCAGCATGAAAGTGCTAACATTTCTTCTGGAAAGAGGAGAGTGGAAGCAGTCATTGGATTGAGCACAGAATAGATTTTGCTTGGCTCAAGCTATACTATTCTTGATTTCTCTATAAATTCTAGGTAAGTAAAAAACTATCATTCATTGAACTCTCAGAAATCGAGCACAGATGTAACTCTACACTCCTTGATGCATGTGATTCAAATGTGCATGCTGAATGCTTGTAACAGCAGCTTACCCGTCCTATGAGCACAGGCTCCGGCCCTCTGTACTCCTCGATCACAAAAAACTGGTTCCAGAGCCAACTCCTCCGGAGGCGGGAACGTGGCATTGGTGGGCCATCCTCAGACTCTGTGACCCACTTAGAGATACGACCTTGTGTCTTCTTGGGCAGAATGTCACCAGCACCTGTCTCCAAATGGACCTCAGGCTGGAGAAAGTACTCCTCCTCTAAACTCGACACCAGAACACGATCATTCATTACACCGTCAACCTCTCCATTAGTCACATAGCTCCTTTTTGGGTGGTTCGCAGTGAGGTCAGGACTATCTTTAGGTATTGGGGATGTGGCAGCAAATTCCGAGTGGTTAAGTGGGATTCTTATCCCTGTTGTGTTATTGCTAAAGTCAAAATCACTGGATTCTCTGCCATAATCTTTAAAAGCCACACGTAGCCGGGTTCGTATACTGCCCTTTGTATTTTCAAACTGGCTTTTCACATCTTTGATTCTAAAAGATGAGCCATCCATGGACTCTGGATCTCCTAAAAAATCTCTTTTGCTTGATGTTACTTGCAAATCCTGCTCTTCTTCTGATAGGCCAACAACAAATGAAATGGAATTTCTCCCTCCTTTGAAGAATAAAAGCAGAAGAAGGACAATATGCAATGCCATGGCTGAGGTTCATAAATCAGTCCGCTTCAAAGAATAGCTGATGAATGGCTGACCGGTAGCAGGTTGTCATTACTTTTCATGTTGTGTCTTTACCGTCTTCTCTGCAGAGCAAGTGTTCGTTTCACCCTCTTCTTGTACATTTCCCATGCCAACCATATGCTGTACACGATCACCTGGGAAGACACAGGATTATTGTGATCTTCACTGTATCAATTAACAGGAAAAACAAGCTCCACAAGATACAGACATAAAAAGAGAAAGAGTTTGCATCTTAATCATTATCTCAGAAAAAGATATATAAAAATACATAAAGAGATTATTATGGGTTAATGTTTGCCTGTAGCTAGTTTAGAACCTCTGCTAATCTGAGCTCTCTGCCAGCTGCTGTAAAAATAGCTGCAAGTTTCGCACAGACACTCAGAGCTTTACGGTCTGATAAGAAATTATTTAAAAACAGCAGAATTCACTTTGCACCAGATGCTGGTATTCATGTTCCTCTCATTGCTGTTGTGCTTGAATTGTGTTATTGATCACTCACACATTCTCAAAGTTTCAAGTGTAGTCTTAAAAATGTTCAATTAATTTGGAGCCTGCAGTCCTGGCCATGAAGTGGAGCTCAGCAACTTTACTGTTCCTTGTCACATAGAATTGCCTGGACACTTGATGATTTATGTCATCCCTAAAGATGGTCACCCCATGCCTCAATGCCCAGTGGTGAAAGAGGTTTCTCTCAAGAGATTAATTAGACCCATAAATAATTTAATCAATGTCCTCATTTCCCAAAAGTTTAATGAGCTGAGTTTCGTTAGTATTTGAGTCAGATCGCGGCCATTGATCTTTTGAAACTTGATGTATTGAAAAGTGTCAACAGCTTAACGACTGGAAGTGTGCAATTACAATTTTTTCATTCACAGTCCACCTGCATCCATCACTCTGCTTCACTATTTTCTGCAACAAATGGATATTTTCTGTTGTTTGTTTTCATCTCTATACACGAGTAGACCGCAGTGTCACACACACACATGCACTAAACTCACCCTCATATTGTACTGTGTAACGAGTGCACAGGGATGGGTGGTTTTCATGCGCTTGTCTTAAGCATATTTACAGTGAAAGACTTAAAAAAAGCTATAGAGATTTCTTTGCATGACCTGCTGCGCTTGGCAAAGGATCAATATTATGGCCAAAGAACATAAATGACATTGTGCACACTGAGAAACCTAAACCCTCATTGAAATGAACAAATGTACAGTCAAATACAGGCTTTGATTCATTTAGATGCAAATGAAGAGGGGGGCTATAGTAATGCACAGTCCTTTGATGGCAGTGTATAACATGACTCATAACATTTTCTGATATGCCACATATGAAAAGAAGGACATGAAAACTTTCCTGTTCACTCCAGAGACTGACCCACTTTCTAAAAACAGGATGGAGCAAGCAATCAATTTGAGAATTTGATCATAGAAACTATTAAGTCACTTCTCTACCCTTCGTCTTTTTTTTCCCAGAAATTCACACTGGATTTCTTTTCTTTTTTTTTTTTTACGTTTTTTTATTTTGCACACCAATTATGCCATGTATAATGCTTGGTGTTCATCGTCTGCATCTGCTTACCATCATCTTAAATCTAGCCAAAAAAAAAAACAAAACCCCAAAACGAAGCATAGAAGAGGTTCCTCCAAAAACATTTTTGTCTTCCTCAGCTATTGTGTGTTAACATAGACTGAGCTCTCGTCTTACATTTCCCTCTGCCAGCTTTGCTCCAAAAAAACATGTTGCCAGCAGTACATGCCATTCACCGTTGTTTGAAGTCTTTAGAGTATGAGTGCGTATGAGATATGTAAGGCAGGGATAGAGGATGAAAGCGTGAGGACGATTTGCTGTTGCTGGCTCAGAATGGAATGATGAGTGGTGACATAGCTCTAAATTGCAAATCGCTGTTTCAGTCTCACTTCACTTTGCATCGAGTCGCTTCACTGCAAAAAGGCTATTTCATTTTTATTAAAAATAGCCTATGCATGTCAGGGCTTTTACATGAGGAAAGATGGAACCAGAGAAGGAGGTGGGGGTTGAGGGTGGAAGTACTGGAGGTGGTGGTGGGGTGGTTGTGTTGGGTGGCATCCTGGCTGACATGGACCGACTGTTCCATTTGAACATCTCTGGCGTTCCCTGCTTCCTGCCATCTGCCTTAATGTTCGTATACAGATCTCTCTTAATTCTTACTGCTTCAATCCTGCTCTGTGCACAAACACACACACACACACACAAAAATCTCTTAAGTCTTCCCCAATCAGCCTGGTTAGAAGAGGCCCACTGTACTCAGCACATCAGTCAACTCATTATTGTCCAGGTTTGACACCCTGACAGCTTAACCTGAAGTAACAGTCCATTGCTGCAAAAGCACCGGGCTGCTGAGTAAGTGTTCAGACATGGACTTATCTGCCATAATGAAATGTCTCTCATCTGGTCTTCAACTGTAAAAAGTGCTCTGCCTGTCTGTGCACTGTGATGTCAACAGACATCACAACGGAAAACACAGAAAGACTTAACATTTCTGCAGCGATGGCTTAATGCTTCTCTCTCTCTCTCTCTCTCTCTCTCTCTCTCTCTCTCTCACACACACACACACACACACAAATCTGGAGCGCTCATTAGCATATCTAGCTGAGGTACTCCAAACAGCCCGGAGCGTGACCTTGTCTTGTTAGAGGAAAGCCAGAAATATGACCTAGTTGATGCATGTTAATGTGATTTACACACATGGCCTAACTATTATAATGAATGCAAAAACAACAACAACAACAACAGCAACAAAAAGCCCACTGCTGTTTGCAGCGGTCCGAGGTCCAGCTACGCGACACCGGCTTTGAAGTGCGCGCGGAAGGCAGTTGAGTAGGACGCCCGCAAATACACACACAAGCGCGCACACGACCTCTCTGGAAAATGAGAAAGGGGGCTTCATCATCTTCATCATCATCATCATCAGCAGCAGCAGCTTCAGCTGTCACTCACCTGCTTCCCCTCTCATCGACAGGGCGGAAGGTCTATGTCAGCTTTTTTACGTCCGAACAGCCTTAAACTGACCGAAACAGCCGAACAGCGCCGATCGAGTCAAAGACAGACACCGAACAGGAAAGTGGAAGATGACCGGAAACTTGTCAAGGCTCCGATCAAAGACTCCACCGGGAGGATGAGCAGAAAGTGTGAGAGTGCGTCCTCACTCCGCTCCGGTCCGCAGGCTCTACGGTTTAACGGAGCTGAAGTGATCCAACGTGGGAAACGATGCTGAGGTTCATCTGAGCTCCACGTGAGGTCAGTCCATTTAACCCAGTCTCTCTCTCTCTCTCTATTCCCTCCCCCCACCAACCTGCTTCCCATTCCTCTCTCTCCATCAGTTTATTCATCCTAACAGCCCATTATTTTAACCAGTATGGAGAAGAATAACCTGTACACCCACATTAGTACGTTTGAACTATCCCAAATTATTACCATCATTTTGTCAGTGACGTTTAATTCTTTTAAGCTCCTTCATTATTTTCCAGTGAGGCATTATCGGTTGCTTGAAGTCAGGCAGTGTTTTATAATCTGCTTAAATGTATCCGGGCTACACAGTCATCCTCAAGTTTTTGCTTTTTTTTCCTTCCAGAAGCTGGACCAGAAAATTTGCCCCGCAATGCTGCCGTGTTAAAAGATGAAGTTTCTCATTTCCATTTCCTTTGGTGTCAAAGTGGAAATTTGGCTCTCCAGTGAAATTAATCCGTTTTTTCCGTCCATGCATACTGATTACATTGCTGTGATTCAGTCTCCCATCAAATTTTTAGATTTGAATTCTTTGTCTTAGAAAAAAAAACCTGATATCAAAACATTTTCAAAAGACAAAATCAAAATTTTTATTAAAATTTGAAGGATTTCAAAATTACGTTATTTAGAGTCCGTAGAAAGTCGTGAAATGTGCAAGATTAAAACCTAACACTGCTCTAACATGTGATTTCCCTCTAGAATGTTATAGCTAAGATAATATTTTTGCACTTTGACTTGTTTCATCTCTATATTTCATGGGATAGCATATGTCTTCTCTGTTCTCAGCTGCAGTTTACATTTGAAGAGTGGAAATAGCCAACACAGAACAAATCTCTGAAAACATCCCTGCTTGCCCAAATCTTGAGTCACAGTTTGTCTTGTGGGCTCAAAACTTTTTTTTTTTCCCCATTCTTTCCTTGTTTCCCTCAGAACTGGCTCCTTGCTTCCAAGTTTGGTCCTCTGGACCACAAAATTGGTTTATACTTTTTATTCTGCAATTGCTCAGTAAATCTGTCTTTAATGAACTTCCAAAGATGGGAATTACGGATGAGGTTGGGGAGCAAGGGACGCTTTCCCATTTTACTCACCCAGCCCAGCTACAGTAGTTAAGGTTTAAGAAGACATTGCTCTGATGAAGTGGAGATGTCTGCTGAGCATCGTCATGCAACCTTGCCTGCAATTTATTTTATGCTGTTATTAACACATTCCCAAGCTCATTGCACATATTAATCATTTAAACATCAGTCATTTAAAGAATATTGCAAAAATAAACTAAGCATATTATCTTTAAAAAACACATTAGGCACCGTTCCAATGCTCCAAGGTGTTGACATAATCCATATACTATGAAAGCATTCCTACAGTATGGGTTGGATTGAGCTTGAAATATTGAACCACCATATTTTGGCTTTCTTCACTTACGTAGGTATGAAAATTTAGGGATGAACAGCGTGGATGAAGGTGAACAGCTCCAGACCTTTAGCCTGAATATCCTGTGCAGCGTCATTGTCACTTGAATAATTACTAGTATGCTTAATTTATGGGCACGCTGCTCGCACAGAACGAACAAGCAAGTTCAGCAAAAAATTTCATGTGTTCATTAATTTATTGATGTACCAAAGAAGTTCAGGAGTTTCCTGACAGCAGACACAAATCAATTTCCCACAGCTAAATGTGTTTCCTTATATACAGTAGTACATTATGACCTTCAGCCTCCAGGCAGTTAGTTGTTTTTTTTAAATATCAAACCGTTGTCCTTTCTTCTGCTCCCTTCTGTTTATATGGTCCAAACACAAACAGTATGTGGTCATTATCTAACGTACTTGAAATGATTTACAACATTTTTAACATCTAAATCAAAATGCCAGCCAGTGGTGCACTGTTAGAATACATTTTATCATCCCTACAAACAAAACATCAGCTGTTTATTAGAGGGAACAATATGCATCCGCAATTCATTTGAGAAATAGCCCGCAGGATGCAACTGCCTGTCCCATTCGTTAAATTAGTATCTGCTGCAAAGACGCCATCACATCTCTTCAAAATAATCCCTCATGTTAGCTTTTCTTTTCTCATGCCATTTTTGTTTATTTTATGTCTTTACACAGCCTAAGACATGTCTTGTCTCATCTTTCTCTCCTTTCTTTCTTTCTCTCTATAATATTCCTCTTTCAAATCCTCTCTGTTCCTCCGAGTCCATCCAGTTGAAGTGATGTGATAGATGTCTACATGGTTTCCTGAGTATGCATCCCTGTGTGTGGCTCTGTACACGGCCTCTCTGGCTATGGACGTGGCCTCATCCACTGTCAGCCCCCATTTAACTCCTTGGTCCAAAATGGAGTAAGCATAAGGAGATCCCGAGCCCACTGAGAAGAGCGTTCCCTGCAGGCGAGTACCATCACTGCAAACATAAAACAGACGGGGTCCACAAGTTTTTATGCAACCACCAAGATCAGCCTGAACACCTCCAGTGCCATGGTCTCCATCAACCTCTCCTCCATCCCACCCACACAATGTAGCAGCCACACACAGCTTGGTTCCCTTAAATGGGTGAAGCATGTGTGAAAGTAGTTTGGCTGCCCCACCTGTGGACAGCTGCCGGCGGTAGCGGAGTTGGTAAAGCCGCAGTTCCCGAGAAAGAATTCGTTTCCAAAGGGCACAATCGGCCGAGGTACCCGAGGTTGTGCTCACCAGGTGACTGTGGATGGGCAGGATCTTCTGGGAGGCTGGGCACGCCACAAGTCCAGAACAACTTGAACGAGTGTCTGCTGCAGCCAACATGCCGCCCTGAAATGTGAAAGCCAGGGTGGTTGTTCCATGAGACATGGGGAAAGGCAAAGGGACAGCCTGAAAAGAAGCAGCAGGAGGAGGACTCAAAGGCAAAGGGAAGCATGAAATGGTGGAGTCCTGAGGTAAGACAGTGCTGTAGTCCTGGCTGGTGCTGATTTGCCCGAACTGTGTTGGACTTTCATCAAGGTACTCAGCAAGTGGTATACGAAAATTAAACAGACTTGTGCTATTCTGAAAGGGCACAGCGCTCACATAGTTACATCCAGTTTTCTTTCCTAAATGAGCTGAAAGACATTCAGTGGTTGAACTATCCACAAAGATGCCTTGGAAATTGCAAAGGTCCTGCAGAGCCATTGAAATTCCTGCTTTTTCTCTCCAAAGGAAATGTACTGTAACCAAGTCCCATCAAAAATATTTGGATCAACTGTCACACAAAGGTTTTGTGTGTCATAGTTGTACGTTGTGTCTATTTTAACAGCAGGAACCTTTATATAGACACGATCACGCTCATCTACATTCAGTCATGTAAAATAGCATCTCAGATACAGTTACTGATGCCTCATTCCCATGACTTTGAAGCATAAACCTTCAGTAATTCATGGGTAATTAATTCTGGCTGCACTATCAGGTTGTTTTTGAGATCAAATTTCTTAAAGGTCTTGTGTGAGAGCTTCAGCCAAAGAAGATGTGGGTAATGGCAAAGCCTTGGGAAGCTCAAATCAAATGAATTGAGACTCTGTGCTTTGATGCATCTCTCCCATGGAAAGTTCACGTACAGATTCAAAATGAGTCAAACATCGTTTTGGTCAAACGGAAGAGTACCAAACTTATGAGGTATTGAACTGGAAGTGGCCCTTCCAGGCATGAATTAGTTTAACCTGCAACAGCAGTAAATTAGTTAATGCTCTATAACACAGGGCATATGATCACACAACTGCCACCTGTTTTGAAACTATGCTGACAGATTCAGTATTATTCCACACACAACTTACTTTATTTATCAACTGGACTGGAAGTGAAGGGACTACATATTTGTTCTCAGTAAAAGAAACTCACACCTATTATGATGTGCATCATAATTTGTGGATATGCATCGACGACTGCTTTTAAAATCGTAAGAGAACCGTTACTTAGTGTATTAGTTACTCTATTATACTTTATTATATCAATTATTGAATGATAAACTTATCCTTTCATTTATATAAAGATATCCATTGTTTAAAGGAGCTATACTGTAATCAATATATTTATAATATCAATAAATGACAACACATAAACAATGTGAAAAGGGGCTCACACATGCCTTTCAGAGAACTTTAGTGTTAAAAAAAAAAGCTCTATAAACTGATTATACACTGTGTGCACAGCACTAACTAGCAAGCAGTCAGAGTTAGCAGGTAGCGTTGTAGCATAGGGATTAGTTTAGCAGCTAAGGAATCAGAGTTTTCCTTCGGAACTTGGAGTTAGGTGGTCAGAAACCGTGTCTGCAACACACACACACACACACACAAAAAAAAAGACAACTATTGACTAAAATTCTGTTTGCACAGCACATCAAAGCACAAAGGTGTTTGGAGGTGGGGAGAGTATATTGATGGATTGCTGTGTTTACCGGGGTCATTACTAGAGTCATTATAAGACCCCGTAATTTTATGAGGTTATATGAAGCCTTAATGGATATGCCAGTTCCTCCATCCTTCTGGTCCAAATGTCATGTCACTACCGGTACACATTTCTGTCCCCTGGTCAACAAGCATTTGAACTTTTACACAGTCTTCCTTGGCACACATAGAGCTCATGAATTTATAACATAGGGATTTTCATGTGTTTAAAACAGTAGCCCAACCAAATTTATCTGAGAGTCCAGACTGCGTGACTGTCCCTGGTCTCAGCCGCTCTGAGCCAAGCTTTGTTTTTTTCTGCTAATGAAGATATTTACATTTCCACAAGCATGTAATATTCACTTGAATACATCTGTTTTACAGTTGTGTTTTTTCTATGTACAAGAAGCCCTATATAAAAAAAATTGTCTGATTTGTTGAAGCACTTTTGCATTTAATTTTTCTCTATATCTTTTAGGGAGGGTATGCGTTTCAAGTCGTTTCCTCTCAGAGTGATGAAAGCCTGGCTGACAATTTCATAGGGTTTGACTCAGCTCCTGACAAAGTTGTAGATGGCTCAGTCGTCCATGTGCGGTATCTGTGCTCCAGGCCATGTCAGCTTGCAATGGAGGTGGTCTCCACATTTGGGAGGATGGATTTCTTGGTCTTGAGGAGAAAATGGAGCAGTGCGCTCCAAGCCTTCAAGATCCCACCAGGTGCTTTTCCAAATGCCTTTATCCAATTTATATTCACACAAGTTTTTCACCAATAATTATTTGGAGGCCAAATATATGAGTTCGTATTTTGCTGCGCCATCCTAAAATGGCAGTGAATCCAGGAAATGCCATAGTTCTGTGATGAGGATTTATAAAGTGATGCAGGTTGCACTACTCTCAGAATACTTTTCATGATCTGCTCACTGGATGTGGCAGATGAACAGAAACAGAATTTGTGTCCACATGAGTCAGGTCAGATGCTTAATCCCATTATTATTTTATTAACTTGTGCGCATTCCATTTTTGTAAATTAGACTTTTAAAATGTTTGTGAACGCAATCTTTTGCTGAACTGCTTGGCCTTAGACATGATAGATGTGTTGAAGCTCCCCTAGGCAAGCACTGCTGAGCAATTTGGAGTGGTGTGAAGGTTCCTGCCTTTTATCAACAGAGCCCTGGAGAGAGTCGGCCTTCATGCTATGAGAGAGCCCAGCTGGGATTTTCATTTTAACACAGCAATGGAGAATTAATGAAATGTGGAAATATTTCCTCAAATGTACAATATATAATGACAGTAGTTTGTGTTCCAACAGCTGTCAGCTAAGGAATCAAACTGAAAGGATTGTTATTGCCGTATTGGAACACATTCCACTTTTAATTAGACTTTCATTATTAATTTCACTTGATAGGCTTCATGAAGCCTCTTCACTTGGGCATATAACCTTTTTAGTTATGGTCAATGAAAGACGATGACGTCTGTCATTTTTAGCAGATGGTGCAGTGTTTCAAATTCAACTGTATGTCTCAGTGGCCAAAGAAATGATTTGTCAAATCATGTTTTATGGCTTGGTTTTTAGCGTCGTCTTAATGGTGTGGATCTACGTACTGAAGTGCTGTCACAAGAAGCTGTATGGGATCATCCATCAGGTTGACAGGAAAAATTTATACGACTCTGTTTCGATGCAGCTCACAGACCCAGGTTGGTCACAGCAGCTTTGTTGTACATCTGATACCAGTTCAGGGGATGGGATTGAGGCATCATGGGGTGATTGTTAGTAATGGTGTATACTTTTATGAGACCCTGGAACATACTTTGTAATGTATTAATAAAAAGCTTGGGGTCTCCTGTGGTGAAATATATGAATGTCATATCTCCTGTGTAGGATTTGTCATAATTCAGGTACTTTTGATTACAGGAGGAGGTACAGCTTTCTCAGCCTGTGTAGCATTGCCTCTGAGGAAATGGATTAGACTGGGCTGTTACATATGAGACTGAAAGGTATGGGACTTTAGTGTGTGCTTGAGGATGGTGGGATAAGGAGAAAAATTTAAATGTAGCTCAGGCCAACATCATACAGTCGTCCTCTTTATCTTCTATGTTTTGTTCGGTGTTGTGAATTTCAAGTGTTTGATTTCCTCTTGGAACAGCTGTAAGATCTTGAACTATGTTTCCTCTCCAGCTGGAAAACTCCAGGCGATATCAGGGTTGTACTGCAATTTGGAGCTGGTCACAGCTGAGTGGGCTTTTTCTGAGTGTTGAGAGCTCATGCATTATTATATCTGGCTTTCAGGTACTGCTGTATGCATCTTGGGAAGATGAAACCCAAAGCTATGCACATGAGTATTTCACGTTTATGCCATTTTTTTGTGAAATAACAAAGTGGTTATCCATACAAAGCGCCAACAGGGTTGGCTCATTACATGCACAGTGATCATGATAAACCATCTGAGTCCTATTTAATATTTTATAGAAGACATTATATTATATACTCTATATAGAATATATTATAGCGTCTATTATGGTTGGAGGGAGCAAATACATGAAAGGACTCCATGGGTATTTTGGGCCTACCAAGTACTATCGCTTTAGAACTAAAGAATGCTGGCTCTTTTGCAAGGTCATATCATGCCTTGTTGTTTAATTGCTGTTAATCCCAGTGTGAATTGTAATATTAATCATGTCACAGGTAAAAAAAAAAATAAAAAAAAAAAATGTAATTAAAGTTTTCCCCAAAACAAAATCACAGGAACTGGATAAATTGCTTTGTGAGTGAGTTAACAAAAGTTTTTCTGAAAGAAATTACTTGCAACTCTTGTTAACAAGCAGCAAAGGTGAAAGAGTAGAGCAACCTTATATAGATATAATGTCAAAGTATTAAGTATGTGTGAGCAGCCCTGACAGATAACCTTTTGTGTTTTATTCAAGCTGTTTGTACACATCAAAAGACTGTGGGGTGTCTTTCATACAAAAACTGACAGCAACACATAGCTGAACAAATGCATTCACCCAGACACATATTGGTTGCGAGGACATGACAAGAGTAATACAAACAGAGCTGTCGTCAAAGCATGATTAATAGTGTGTTTGTTAGCCAGTTGGACCAGAGTTATACATGGAGTCATAGTTGGGTCTTACATCTCAATATAGAAATGTGGGGAAAATAGCTGTCCTGTTGAATAGAGGGCAACCACTCTAAAGATAAGCAGCCTGCCATGAAAAAAGTCTACTTCAGGATGTTTTCATATTAATTGTGGGAATATTCAAATAAGCTACAACTAATGAACGGAGGGCTATGAAGACAACAGAAAGCCCTCACCGTGTGCTCCAGCTTGAATAGAAAGCCTGAAATTGATCAAAGTGTTGTGGCCAAGTTTATCACTCGTAATTCTGACTATGGCATCTTGAGCAACTTGGAAACTTGCTGTCCAGAAGACAGTACAATAATCCCACAGTACAACAATCTGGGGCCAATGAAACCAGTGCTTTAAATTTGAAACAACATGTTCATCAATTTGACAACACATGCACTGCAAAGTCACAACATGACCACATACTAGGGTTGGGCATCTCTGGCATGAGGCCGATACGATACGCACCTCGATATGCTGTCAATGATCCGATGCATTTACGATACATATGCTGCACCCACTGATGCTGAGTGCAAACCTTGAGTATATTACTCTTGAGTGCATAACAGAATGTCATGATGAAGGTTAAAGTGCTTTATTTTCTAAATAATTTATCCTACATTTTCAATCAACTGTCAGCATACTGCATTCACACACTCCTGATGAATCAGATTTGTTTAGATTTTGAAAATTGTATCCTAAATGGATAATATCTAGCTCAAATTTTGATGGTTGCATATTAATGTTATAGAGAAAGCTGACAGCTGGAAAGGCTCAAACGCATTTTTTGTTCAGTCTTTAGTTTGAGATTCCAGCTAGAGATGCAGCCCCTGTAGTACTGGTAACAGAAAGATGGAGCTTTGTTGTCATGGCACTAGAAATAGCAGTAGCACTCATATTAGTTGAGCAGTAGAAGGAACAAGGTTACTCGTAATAGGAGTGCTAATAGTAACAGTAGAAATAAATAAATACAGTCTTCTGTTTTGCCTTTTCTAAATTAATACACACGTGAAATCATCTATCTAAACAACCAAGACGAATTAAACAGCCTGACACGAGAGCATCTGTGAATCATTCCCTCTTTTTATATTCGATTCAGAATTCAAAATCATAAAATAAAAAAAAATTTAAAAAAACAACAACAAAAAATATGAAATAAATTATAAACCAAGTTATTTTGCTATTTGATTATGAATCTAATACCCCCCACCCCCCAAAATAAACAACAAAAAAAACAGCCCAACAACAACAGGTCTGTTTTCCTTATTTCTGATTTTATGTTTAGATCAAAAACAGGAAATTTAAGAGAGGGGTTGGTTCTGATATTTAATTTATTCGATTTGTTTGAAGTTACTGTCTCGTTATCTTCAATTATGTTTCATAGCCAATGTGGTTTTTGTCTGTTTACATTTTTCATCATTTGTCCTCATAGTTTAACACCACATGCGAATGATGCACTTTTACTCTTGCAGCAAAACATTTTATTATTTCAGTGGATGTCTGTGACCATTAGCAGCCCTCCCTGGAAACTAGTTTATCAGCCTTCAGCCTTCAACAGCCTCCAACAACTTCCGGGTCACACAAATTAAATATCAAAGTCAAGTTTGGCCCGTGGCCTTTTTTTTTTCAACAATTCATTTTTGTTTTTTTTTTCCAATTTTGGATTCTCTATTGGATATGAAAAGAACAAAGGATACATGGATTCATTAGACCAGTGATGACTTCCAAGCAGAGAGACGACACATTAAATCTCAGGTATGTGGGTATGTGAATTTTTCATAAGATGAACCACACCAATGAGGAGTGTGTGTATGTTCGGAACATGCTGACAAACTTCAGGAAGAGTTAATTCCATCTTTTATTTCTCCCTTGTGGCCTCCAAATCAGAGTAACAAAAAACCGATTAATAAAAAAGAAAAAAACAAAACACTACTATCTTGTGCAGTGCAAATGAAGGATCCCTCAACAATGTACAGCAGGCCTGTGCCATTGTTCTGATTAAAAGTGCTATCACATAAAACGCCGCTATTTTATGATTAGATTGAAAGCTGAATGTGTTTCTGTGATTGTGTGTTGTGACAGTTATTGATTCGCTGATTGTTGTTGATTCCTTCAGGGAAAGAGAGGAAAAAGAAACTTTTTGAACTCTTAAACAAAACTGCAGAGATTGTATAAAGTTATCAATCTGTGTTTACTGTGTGTGCCTTCAGCATTAATACCAGTGTCTGTTTCCTTGCTTTAGGGCTCAATTAATGCCTTGAATGGTTTTGGCTGGTACAATGGGAATGTATTGAATGACCACCAAAAAAAAAAAAGGCAGCAAAACACTTTGAACAAGCTGTGCTAAATGGGAGTGCTGATGCCATGTTTAACCTTGGCGTTTATCATCTCAGTGGAAAAATCCCACACAGCCCCTGGAAAAATGGGGTCTTAGCTGGACACCTTGTCAAAATGGTGCTTTTTATGACCAATATCCGGCAGTTTATCAGCTGATTATTTTTCTATCTCATCCACAGATGGCTGCATTCCAGCAGTTTCTTAATGCATCTAGTTTTGGTCATGCTGCTGCATCAGTTGAGGCAGCTCGGTACCTTACGACAGGAAGCCTGGAAGGGGTGTCTCAGGATGTGGAGAGGGCTCCTGATGTAAGAGGCTTTCATTAGCTTGGTGAAGAAAGCCTTGTTATGGGCTGTTGCACTGTAGCCTGCAGCTCAGTGGCAACTAATTCCAATGACAGTGGCTAATTCAAGGTCAACACATTGAATTTGCATATCTAAAAATAAGAGCAACTGTCACTGTGTTATTGTCTGGCACAGAGTGGTTCTGCTTACCGCTGTATCACTCCGTATCTTATTTACCTTATGAATTTAAACAAGCTTCTGCCGCAGCTAGGGATGCTTTTTTTAGAATGACCTTGACAAATGAAAAACTATTTTTAGACCATATTGGCATATTTTCTTTTTATATGGTGTAAATTATATTCCATAATTCATTAGCAATCCTTTACCCTGCATGCAGAGTGGGGAAAGAATGCCTGTGTTCAGAACAGACACCTTGGATTTATGATCAGAGAGGCTCTCCAGGCCTACCTCCTGGGCTTTTGGTAGGGGCATTAATTTCAATTTATTTTCAGTTGTCCACATTTGATCATTTTCTCTGGTCTTTACTATTCGTCTCAGGTTCTTTACATGTTTTATTGTGTCGCCAACAGGCCAGCAACATTTGTGAAGTATGTTTCAGCAGCTGAAAGTGGGCGGAATTTGGCCCAGAGCAATGCTGCACACCAGTGTGAAGGTAGTTTTTCCTGTTTTGACTCTCTGTATCTTCCCTTCAGCAAATAACACACAATTCTAATATCAGCGTCATATAACTGAAGGTCTGAAGTGCATAAATCCAGCCACATACTGAAATAGGAAAGGAATGCTGGAGGAAAATTTGTAGCAACAGACAACATAACGCTGCTCTGCTCTCTTACTCTGCAATCATTACCAATGTAGGACTTGGATCTTGGTTATGACTGTCAGTGGAGATATCACAACCATTCTATATTAAACTATGATCCCCATCCATCAGGTGAGTTCCTCATTTCATTTCTCTGTAACCTCTCCCTCTCCCTGTCAATCTGGTCACTGAACAGCAGGTATTTATCTTCTTTTATAGCTTTGCTGAAAATAGGAGAGTGCTACTACTCTTCCTTCCAGTATGCGAGCAGACTCATTATCCTTGGTTGGCCAGGCCGTATCGATGTATAGCAGAGTAGCTCTGGTGGGCAAGCCCCAGGTGACAGATTTAGTTGGGCTGTAATCTTATCATCCAATGATAAACTTAATTAAACTTCCAGATGCTCAGGCCCACTGTAATAAAAACAACAAACAGAATAATACAGAGTTATTATTTCTCAGACTTTCTTCTGTTGAATAACTTCAACCTCCTGTTCTGATCTTATTTTCACACTGATCCACAGGGAACGTACTACTTGCTCATTTTGACACAACAAGGCCACGTTCTTCCACTGAGCACCTGTGACATATTTAATGTGTCTCATTGTGATGAGGAGGATACTAAGGTGGAGAAGAGGTTAAGAGGGTGCTTTTTTAAAATTCAGAAACTTCCATAATATTATGTGGGCAATCAATATGGGAATGATCAATCACACGGTGGTCCATGAAGCACGAATGTACAATCAGCAGACTGTTAGCTCAGCTTAGCACAAGGAATAAAAAACAGATAGGGAAAACCTAGCCAGGCATAATGGTTCCTGTAAAGAGTAAATAAACAATATATATCCAGTTATTGGAGAGTTTTAGGGATGGTTGCTGGATTTTATTACCTCATGAGCAGAGCAGGGCTAGCTGTTTGCCCTTGGTTCCAGTTTGTGCTAAGCAGAGTGGTTGCTGACTGTAGTTTCATATTCATACATGGAATAAATTGTGGACTAAGTCTATTCTAATTCCTGGTAATGAAACAAATGCTGGACACCAAGCCTGCTCATTGATTTCATTCTTTGATTAATGTGGATCTACTGTTATTTCAGCAAAAACAGGAAAAGCTGATATTGCTGTTAACAGTTTCCATACCTCTTACATGTGTAGAGACTAACTAGGAAGAAACAGTAACACCCTGTTCTTTAGCTCTGCGTGGAGTCCAGATGGGAAAAGCCTTGAGGAAAATGACTCAGATTGGTGCACAGCTTCTCTTGGTAAGCGCAAGACAATCAGCTCTTGCTGTACAAAGAACAAAAATCAACACAGCAATCTGCACTATGTTGCTCTCCTTTGATAATTGGATTCACCTTTAATTATTGAAATATATGAAAATGCAAACAGGATTTTCATCATAAATAAGACATCAAAAGTACTATAAGCTGTTTTTTGAGAGAACCTGAGATTAAGTATTTATATTTTTTCCACATTTCTCTTGGCATACACAAGTGTTTTTTTTTTTTCTGTCTTTGCTCTTGCTGTCATTGTGCCACTTCACTTGTGCCTTGGTAAGTACTGAGTGTTGTTCACTACTGCACCCATGTTCACATGATCGCCACAAGATGGTGTCATTTCCCCAAATATTGGTTTGCTGCCTAAACCTGTATTTCAGAAGATGTAATCATGTTTGTTTACCATGAAAAGTACTCTGACAAACCTTTTATTCTCCTTATTCTCCTGCAGATTAACACAAAAACAGACGACTCCCATACGGCATGCCTCAGATCTGAGTGAAAGAACATCATCTGTCGGCCAAGAAGGTGTTAACCTGAACAGAGCGCAAGATGGCATCATAGGAAGAATGTACACAGTAGCAGGGAATCTGTGGCTTGCAATATTGAATCACCATTCAGCATTGGCTACAGCCGGCCAGCAACATAGCCATGACACTCTCAGGTGTGTTCTTTATGGACCGTGTTCCTCTATCATGTCCTATGACATACAATACCCAGCACAGTGACCCAATAGCCACAGGAAAAGCCTCAGACACTACATATTGTAAGAGCATACATTTAGTGGATGAGTTAGAGCTGTATTCATCTGACAAATTTGTGCTTCACAGGCATATGACTCATTTTAAGACAGGAGAGAGAGGTGTGCTCATCAGAACATGAGTTATCTCCTTTATCAGAGTTTCGGTCAGAATTATTCAGTTTTAACAATTTTTAGTTATTTTGTTTGTGCAAAATAAGATACTTGTTATTAAATTTCATTTATTTCATGCTGAAGCCAAACTACAGCTTCCATTAACTTGGCTATATGGTGCAAGAGAAGGAGAGTGAAGTTTCATTTATGCAATATGCAAGTCCAATGAAAAATATTTCTCCACTTACTTAAAAATGTATTTGATATTTTTTGTGTCTTTTGTCCAGTCATTTTTGATCATAGGGTAGGATTGTTAAAACAGATGGATAAAAGGCTTACCGACCAACAATCCAGAACTCGGACAGTGTTGGAGAAGGTGTGGCAATATATCCGCTGGCCACTTGCACATAATCTGGGAATGTCCAAATATAAAGAATATCAAAAATAGACTTCATGAAGTTAAAAAGGAACACTCCCTCAGAATGAGGGCATCTCAAACGACACTTTGGATATGATTGACCCCTTCCAATTTCAACTCACTTGCTAATTTCCTACATATTTTTACTTTAATGATATTGAGCATTTCTCTTGTAATAGACCCTGTCTGTTGGCTCTTTGTATGCATTTGTGTTTAAATAAGTAACGGCAAATACAAAGCTGATGGGCAAATGTGCTGTGTTCTAATAGGTCAACTATTAAGGATTGTTCCCAACCCTATCAGTTATGTCTCATTGATAAGTCCCTAACCAGAGAGTGGACATGCAACAACAGCATGCAGGGCACTTAAACATATTGTCCAAGGCCAAGGCGATGGAATTTAAGAAGTTATTGATTTAGTCTGAGGCCATGGAGGTGTATAAATAAGATAAGACACCATTTTTAGCCATGCTGGACCAGATGACTTTTGGCTTGGAAGGGTACGTTACTACCCTTAGATCATTAGTTGGGACATCAGTCAAAGGCTAATGTCCTTCTGTGGTGCTGTTGGTACTGTGCTCATAAAAATAACTTAATTGCCAATATCCATTGAAGGATTTTGTTCTGTGACTGCCAACAAATATGAGGAATACGCAGTATTACTCAGTTCTTAACAGTTATTTACAGTGCTGGGTAACTTGTGTTGATGTGCAGTTTATAGCAGTGAGTGTTGTTTCCTAGAATTCATGAAGCTGTGATTAGTTAAATAAGGAGTTTCACAGCGTAAACAACACGAAGTGGAGCTCCTACAAGTTTAAATTGAAGACTGTGTATAATTTGGGGATAGACTAATGATCTCCTTGTTCATTCTCCTAGCCCTGTCCCTTATGCTGTCTGTCTCTCCCTTTTGTAAAAGGCCACCATAACAAAAACACTGCCTACTGCTACACATGGACTATGGAAATTTTTCTTTTGTGTTAACCATGATAGTCATAGATGATAGTCGAACAAAAAACCTCTTAGAAATGAAATAAAAGTGACTTCACAAGGAATTTTAGATATTATAATGTGGGAAACATTTGTACAAAGATAGTGCATGTACTGAGGTTGATACCCCTTCAGTTTGAAAACTATCTGTGGCCCAAAATAAGATATGGTGAATTTTGAACCAGCACCATTTGGCTATACAAAAATACACATTTGAGTTCACAGTAGTGCAGTTCTGTGAGGCTTTCCTTTGGCACAGCAATACCTTGAGTGAAATGTCAGTATGCTAATGTGGTCATTATGAAGTTGTGAACATATTAATCCTAAAATGGAATTATACCTGCCATTTATTTAGCACACAGATGGCCCCTGTTGCATCTTGTCTTTTTTTTTATTATACATCAAAACACTCAGTCCACAGAAAGATAAATACAGCCTTAAACTGAAAATTTTTGTTTTTCTGAGTATTTACGTGAAGTTTTCTTACAGATATCACCTCAAATAAAATACAGGAAATTTTTAAAATATGGGCCCTTTAATGTTGTAGCATCCTAGCATTTACTAGGTAGCATTTTTGCTGCATATGCAAAGTTTGTAGAATAGGAACATCTAGAAAAACATTCCCTTTCACGCTTGTTCATGCATCATTCCTATTGTTAACCATCACTAGAAAGATTTTTATTGTGTTAAGTGAAATCAGCAACAAACAATGTGAATTTCTGGACCAACTCCAGATCAAACACCAAATATCTATCACATAATTTAAAAAAATAAATAAATAAAAAAATCAGCTGGCATGTGGCACTTTTCAAAATCACTGTGTGTTAATCCATTGGTTTGTTTCATGAAGCTTTTTTTGGGGCCATTTCAGTTGCTAATATACACTGCGTGACATTAACCGTGGATGTGATTTCTAGACAGACTTGGGCTCGCTCTTCAAATCTACTCTTCTACCTAGAGAATTACTGTTACTAATCTTTACTGTTATGGGTTAATTCTTATCATTCCACTGATAAATTAAATTGTTTGTTAATCACAAACATTGTATTGGAAATTTGGCCACGTAACTTTTTGGACATAAAGTTGAATCCGATATCCTAAAAAACTAATTCAGATTGGTGCCAAAATCTACACATTAGCAACTAAGTCTGTTTGATTCTGCTATAGACTCTACTTATAAACTTTTTGATTTTCATTGATTCAGGCTGTACAGAAAATCACCTGACTTTGGAAAAGAATAATGGTTTTGAATTTCCATTTAATTGTTTAATTAAGTGCTAGCACTCATATTTTGTTCATTCAAATTGAAATACACTGTCTTTGAACTCTCTGGATTATTTAATTAATATGAAGAGATTAAAAAAAAAAACAACCTTTGACCAATAGGCATTC
This sequence comes from Remorina albescens, assembly GCA_034769265.1. NCBI lineage: Eukaryota > Metazoa > Chordata > Actinopteri > Carangiformes > Echeneidae > Remorina > Remorina albescens. The sequence continues at coordinate 12,724,733 of CM068489.1, forward strand.
TTCTTAAGAAAAAAAAAAAGAAAGCGTAATATTAGGTTACATGTTTCAAAGCCCAGTGGTTTCAAACAGACTGAGTTCATGTGTTTATGACATATTCAGAAATATCACAAAAACACACGTTCTGCATGAAAAATGAATGACCCACAAGTATAGGAAGGAACTTCAGTCACTGTGTCAATCATTGTTGATTGATAATCCTAACCCAATAAAAGAGTTTCATGATATATCAGTACCAGTGTTGTTTAGTACTGCATTAACGTAATATGATTACCTTTTCAGTAAGGGAGTAATGTAACTCATTATAATTTCCAAATAGTAATTAAAGATACTAGTCAAAGTAATGATACGTGACTACCACGGCTACTAAAAAGCACAGAGGAGGAAGATAAATACACTTTTAACAGTTGGAGATACAGTAACTATTTCAAGTTTGTCTTGGCCAAACAAAAGAACATTCTTGTCCATTGTCAACTATGTGAGGGCACCAAGACTTTTTCAACCGAAAAAAAAAACAAAAAAAAACAAACTCAATGTCAAATTTAATAAAAGATCTCGAAGGGCAAGACAGCACCTTAAAACGTAGGAAAAATACTGGGTGCTTAGAGCGATGCTGCGAGTTGTATTGGTACAAGTGAAGACTGGTATTCTTTTTTTTTTTTATGGAATATTAAAGGAAAACAAGGAAAAGGTTTAATAGTTTGTGTTAAAATGTCAGTAGAGACTGGTTTTGTTTTATTTGTTATGTGATGGAATATCCACTTTAGTCAAAATATGTAAACTTTTTGTGACTCAAAAAGTCAAGAGAGACTGGCCTTATTTTTATTTTGTATGATGGAAAATGATAGAAGGTTAAAGAGTTAGGAGGGACTGGCATTGTTAGTTTTTTAGGTCACTTTTTTTGGAATATTCAGGAAAAACAAGTAATATGGTTAAAAATCTTGTGTTAAAAAGTTAGTCTGTTATCTGATGGAATATGTATTTCCATATTAAGTGTATTTAGGAGCCAGCTAAAAGGGAAGTCCCCTTTTTTGCAGCAGTGAGGAAGAGCTGTAAGGAAAAGAAGGAAGAGGAGGAAGAGGAAGCCTTTATTTAATTAATTCTCTGCTACATACAGCAGCACTTTCTCTTTGAACTCAACAGTTAACTTGGACTGTCTGAGGGCTGCCATGTCTGCATGCTCAGGTATCCTAGTAAAGGTAGCTGCAGTTATGTAGCGGCACATCTGTTGCATCAATAGTATTGGAGATTTTAATTAATCCGCTTTTAATTGACATCATCTTAATGCAAAGTTCAAAAATTTTGTTTGTTTTTCTTGTTTCATAGTTAATATGCAGATAACTGGTGAAATTTAGCATAAACCCAGAGCAGACTAACCCCAACTTTCATGGCCAATTAATTTAAAACATCATTCTGAATATTTTTTGTGTATATTATAAAGTATAAACAGGAGATCGGCGAAGCTACATGAGTAGCCAGCATTGCAAAACAGTTGGTTGCACCCAAGCCCAAAACATCAAACAGCCAATTCAAAATATTTGAATTTATGTAGTTCAATTAATGTTCAGAAATATTGTAACCCTTTCCTCACTAGTGAGCTCTGTGGGTACTCTCTCATAGTTCTTCAAAATTTGAAGAACACCAGCTGTCACTTCCCTTAGAGAAAGGCTACTGTGGAAATGCTAATTATTTATTCAGTTTCAAAAAGCTTTGTTTGTCACATTTCAAAGAGTGCCCTCTTAATGTGGGATTCATATGGAATTAGGTATGTAACTTCTACACTTACCTGTCTATGCAGCACAATGAGATGCAGAGCTTGTCCCTCACTGACCACAGGAGGAGCAGTTCTTTATGTATCATCATGCATAACAGCAGTAGAAGAGAACCACATGGAAGAAAAAAAGAGAAAATTTATTACATGACCGCTTAATGAGAAATAAAAGGGTAAGGAAAATTGAGCTTGAAACTGATATTCAGATAAGAATGATATAAATGTGGGTGACACAGGATTGCCTCATGTAAGCTCAATGATAGTCTGGAACATACAAAGTTGGAAAGGATGACAGAATTGCTTGGCTTTTAAAAGGCTCATGCAAAGGAAAATCTGAAGAAAAAGAAAATCTGAAAAACTTTGAAAAACTGTTGTTTCAGCAGGGCAAGCAGTGCCTGGCTAAAGCTAAAAATAGAAATCAATCAGAAAGAGGTTGAAATGATATCTACCCGTACATCTGATCCCAGAACAGTGTATTATGCCACAAGGATCTGTTTCCTGTTTGCATTACCCTACTTCCAGCTGATGTGCCTGTGGTGAGGAAGAACCTTTAGGGTGAATTTAGAAACAATTGGCTGCCTCCTCACCCTTCTCCTTAACAGAGCCAGGTCAAATCAGGCTCTCTCTGCCTTCTTCCCCCTGCTGCCATTCTGGGAGCCAGCTGGTACTGTGTGAGCTCCAGGTATGTGAATATTGCTTGAATATGCACAGCAGTGATTGGCGATACCACACTTTTATGATTCGATACGATACCGATTACTTTTCCAGCATATTTAATCGATACCGACACTTTCTCAGATTTTTTTTTCATCTAAATATTACACCTAAATACAAGTCACATGGCAATTCCTATCACACAAACTACTCCTTGGAGGAACTTTTTTTTTTCCTACAGGTGAAAAGTAAGACCCAAACACACACCTTTTTCTTTCAGCCATTGCTCCCCTTTCTCCATTCGTTTTGGTTATTAAGGCACAATGCTTATTTATTGCTAGCAGGCTAAAAACAGTGAGAGCTCACTGGAGTCGCGCCTCTCTTCTGGTCACGTGACATGCGTGGACTAGTCCAAGGTTATGCCGCCGGGGGGTGTTTCGGCAGAAAACCCTGGAGTATGTTAGCCTAAAAGATTCGGAAGTGAGACATGCGCTTTTATTTAGCATATCGCATAATTAGTATCGATACTTTATCAGAGTAATCCATACTCAAATGAGAAGCGTGTGAATATCGACATATATACCACGGAATCGATATGCGAATCATTGATAAACATGGTGCTATGGTGAAAGTGGGCCGCAAAAAACTTTTGAGTTCTGCACCTGTGGGCCGCGAGGGCCGCGGAACCGCAATGCAGCTTCCCACCACTTGGTGGCAGTGAGGCGTCGGCCAGTGGTTTAACACGCTCCAATAAGCAGCGGCAGAAGAAGCCGGCTGCAAACTTCTGGCTGAAGTTATGGAGAAGTTTTTAAAATAAAAAAAATGAAGATGAAAGAGTCGCCAACTCCCCTTAAAGCCTAAGTCCGTGTGTAAGTACAACCCTGACTTTATTAAGTTCGGCTTTGTGAACGGAGGTAGCGAGGCAGAGTGTGTTGAGTGTGAGCTAACGCCATCCAACTAAGCACTGAAACCTTCAAAACTAGGGCGGCATCTAGAAACCAAACATCCAAAGCTAGTTGGAAAGCTGGGGGATTTTTCTTGTAGCAACTGGATTTGTTATAATTGCTAGCCTGTTCAGTGTTGTTGTATGTGCAGGTTTACATACACAGTATAAATAAATGTCTTTAAGATGATCACAGTGGATCATATATCATTTATTTCACACAGTATTAGCTTGTTAAACTGTAAGTAGTTATTGAATACAAATCAAACCAAGACTCAGATCAATTAAAATGAAAGTGTTAATATTTGAATGGGCCCCAGGCCACTTTTTACTGGGAAAATTAGCCCCAGAGGTCAAAAAGGTCAACAACCCCTGCTATATCCTGTTTTGAACTTATTTCCTGTGTGTGCCCTTACATGGCCTTGGTCCAGTCTCTCCACATCATTTAGTGGTTTAGTATCCCAGCAGAGATGGTGACTATGTTGACTTTTAACAGATGCAGTTGAAGTCATAAGCAGCATGGTGATCCCATTAAACAGTGCTATATGTTCACCTGCTGCTGTTTTGCACTGTTTTGCCTCTGGTTGCCCTGTTTTTGCCGTGTTGCTTTCCTATTTGCCTGTAGGTTATTTTGTTTATTTACCTTGGTTGTTTCTGTATTTCCACTTTTGTTAGGGCCAACTGGGAGGTTTATGTGTTTAGTTCAGTTTTCTCCTTTTAGTGAAGCTGAGAGCTGTATTGCGAAGGGGCTAGGCATGGATGGTGAGGTCCCCACAGACCTTTGCATGCAAACAGAGGCCTCAGCTCACTATCTCCCAGTTTTCTTTAGTTGGACTGCTTTGACATGATTTTAGTATCCATATTGGGACTTTTAACCTTTGTACTAGGCTCTTTTAATTAGCATGGTAATAAAGATAGTTTCCTTTTTTCACTCACAATTGTAGTTTATTTGTTTAATTGTCTGCTAACTTTCCTTCAGTCCAGCTCAGCTGATTAGAGTTTTTGATTATTTCTTAAATAAAAGGACACCTGTGTCAGTTCAGCCCGTGCCTGTGTGCCCTATGTACATTCAGGTTTAAGGTCCATTTTAGGGTGTATGAAGTATTTCCTGCGTTTTTTGGTCCCTTAGTGTGTTACCCCTTAGTCTACTTTGCTACAAGCTTTTTACCATAGATCTGGACCTATTCAAGCAATATCCAAATACCAGGGGCTCACATAGTACCAGCTGCCTACCAAGATGGCAGCAGGGGGAGAAGGCAAAGAGAACCCTGGTCACAGGTGCCTTATATCGGCTGCCTCTGATTATTAGAGGGTCGAGGAGGCAGCCTAGGGCCACGTTCACTGACAAATGTTTCTAAATTCACCCTAAAGGTTCTTCCCCACCACACACACCAATCATTTCTGTCATTTTCTTGGGTGTTGACCATTGCCAATTGGCAAAGCCTGGTGCTTGTCAAGCAGAGAGGAAGGCAGCTTAATTTGGATGTAGATGTTTGAGCATGGGCATCATGGCGGCATAATGGTTAGTGCTGCTGCCCCACAATAAGAAGGTTGCGGGTTTGGTTCCCGGCTTGGGGCCTTTCTGTGCCTGTGTTGGTTTCCTTAAAAGTTAGGAACCCTAACCCGTGTACTCTGGTTTCCTCCCACCCTCCAAAGACAGCATGTTTAGGTTAACTGGTGACTCTAAATTGTCCGTAAGTGTGAGTGGTTGTTGGTCTCTGTCTGTCTCTGTGTGTTGGCCCTGTGATGGACTGGCGACCTGCCCTCACCCTATGTCAGCTGGGATTGGCTCCAGCAACCCTCCCCCCCGCGACCTGGAAATCTGAATGAATTAATTAATATTTGAGCATTGTTCTGGTGATTAGCTACTGACAAAGTGTGCCAGACTAGCTGACTCGGCTTCTGCTGTTCTGAGATCAGTTATGACATAATATCATGTGTATGTATGAAGGATTAAGAGGCAGCACTAATGAGCAAATGACATTTATTATCACCTCTAAATGCAAAGCCTAGGTAAATTTGAATAGAATATTGTTGCAAGAGTAGAACGGCATCTCTGTTCATGAAAAGCTCAGTACATAACCAACTAACAATGAGTTAGCCTGCTGTGTACTGATTATACAAATATTGATTTGAGCTTTAAATCAGCTTTACTTGGTCCTAGTTTGAATATGTATGTTATATATTTGCATGTTTAACCATTTCATTGAAATTTGGCTCAATACACTGCTTCTTAATGTAGTTATACTATATGAGGTTTAAAACCATAGATAAACAATTGATGATACAAACAGTATATGAATGAAGTGCTTGGGATCATTTTTGCCTATATAATACTGAAAAATACACTTTTGTCTTCAGTATTGTTTAGCTTTGCCGGTTAGTTTTTTTGTTTTTTTCTCAGATGAGATTTTGTATCGGGCAGCACGACAGCATAGTGGTTTGTGCTGTTGCCCGACAACAAGAAGGTCGTGGGTTTGGTTTCTGTGTGGAGTTTGCATTTTCTCCCCGTGCTTGCTTGGGTTTCCTCTGGGTACTCCGGTTTCCTCGCACCGTCCAAAGACATGCATGTTTGGATTAATTGGTGACTCTAAATTGTCCATAGGTCTGACTGTGAGTGTGAGTGTTTGCTGATCTCTGTATGTTGGTGCTGTGATGGACTGGTGACCTGTCCAGGGTGTACCCTGCCCTCCCCCAATGCGAGCTGGGATTGGCTCCAGCACCTCCTGCAACATGGAAATTGATAAGCAGTAAAAGATGGATGAATGACATTTTGCGTCAGAGATATAATTAACATTGGAGCCATTGTTTCATTTTATTAAACCATGCTAGTCTTAATGTCTACCTTTGGCAGTGCTTGTGTGTGCTTAACACACACACACACCATTCAGAGCTGCTGCTAAAGCTTAGATAGGCGCTTTATACTGTAGCTGAAAATGAAAATGATTGTGCCCACAGAGTCTGTGTGTCCTCACTTGTCATTTTGCTGCAGTGGACCTTCACCTGTCAGCATTTTATAATTACATAGCAGCCTTCCCACAGCTGTAAAACTATCTGTAGTACCTTTAATAATCAGATCAACGTGGCTTTGGAGCAGACAGGTGGAAATGTGGACATGAGCTTAGGAAATGTTGCCACTGGTCTGCTCTTACCTGTGTGTTTATATGAAACCATAGCAGCGAAAATGTAACCAGACCATTTATCTTTCAGACATGTCTGCTGAGCCCCACTAATGAAAAGCGACCAGACTTGATGACATTGAAAGAGGTTTCCCTACTACGTGACACACGTGCCAGGTTATTCTCCATTGAATATACATGAATCAGGTGAAGTACAGTACAAGCAGAGGAATCAAAGAATGTATATCACATCAATGTTATAGCTTTGACTTTTAGGCTGTTTTTGATGTATTTTGTTTGTATTATAAGCTTCCCCATAGTACACACTCATCTACTCAGGCAGGTCTTTTGACTTATTTTCCCTAACTTGACTCTGAACTGTGTGCACATGCTTGATTGGACTTTGCCATAAATCTGACTGCATTTTTTGGTTTATTTCAACCATTTGGAAGAACATACATCTTGATTATTTTTCTTTGCTGGGGAAGTTTGGTGGCCTTACTTAATCCCAGCATAACTCTACCCAGTTAGTCCCTGAGGAGAGGTCTAATTACACACAGTAAGTGATAACATGGGTGGGTGGGTGAAAAGGACCTTGAATGTCCCCATGTACGTATAGAGAGAGAAGGCGGAGAACTGATAATGTAGCTGGTAATATAGGTAGCTCTAACATGTAGACCACTGGTACCAATGGTATATTAAGAATATAATTGATAAATATTTCCAATCTCAGAGAAGACAAAGGTATCACTTTACACAGCTCTATGAAATTCAACAAGAGTGTTCCGTATGATTTGTGTTCATTGTTCATTCAGCTCATTGTTTGGATGTTAACTTGATTTGAATTTACTGTCATAATCCACTCTCATTAACAGTCCTGTCCCTAGGTGACAGCATGGTGACTGATGTGACCTTGAAAGCAGGTAATTAAGTTTAGTACATTTTGAGTGTAGTAAGATAGTTGGCATGGCCTGAATACTGAATATTTTTTCGGGATTATAATTGTCTAATTATTTCAACTGTTAGAGTTTTTGTTTCTTTGTTGTGTACATCCAGTTATATATATATATATAGCAGAATGTGTACAGCCAGGTCACAAGATGTAGCCCCCTGCTGATGAATCAGTGATAAGTCCTAACAATCCTAACAATGCACTCACTAAGATTTTACAGTTCATGATGTGACATAATATTAACCTGAAATTGATTATACAGCTGTGTCAGAATTGTCTACTTTATTATCTAATTTATCAATAAAACTATAAAGATAGAGTTGTGTGTTAGGTGTCCTGTACATGAAGTCCACTGGAGCACCTGCACCATAAATGCAGGAAGGGTAGTGTCCTAGCACAGCAGTGTAAGTGAACCTCTTTCCTTTGAAGAAGCAGTTGCTTTGGTGAGACTCAAAGTCTGATGTCAAATTGGGGCAGTCTTTGGCACTACATGATAATTTTTGCCTGACACCTACACAAAACTCACTTTCAAAATCACCAAGCCTGGCATTCCAATATAAATCAGATTACGAGAACATTTTACTGAGAGCTTAATTTTTCACATGAATAAAAAAAAAAAAGCTTTGTAATTCAATTGCCAAGAGTTCGGTGGCATATTAGTTTGCGCTGTTGTCTCAAGAAGGTTCTCAATTATCTATACTGCTAATTGGAGGGAACCCAATAAGCAGTATAGATAATGGATAGATGGATACCTATATATGCTAGTTGTATTGTAAAAATTCAAAGACACGTAAGATGTGAAAGCAGTAATCTGTTTGCTGCAGGAAGCCTTTTCCTTCAGCACACTTCCAGGAAACAATATGTATTATACAGATGATGCACAAACTGCAATATCTGAGCTAGATATCAAATGACTTGATGAAAATATGTAAATTTCTATAAATAACGCTTCGGACTTAACATGATTCTGTGCAAGCTACAGAATCATGATGGAAGGGGATTGAGTAAATGTATAAAACTGCACTTAGAAATAACAATTTTTTATTTACAGATATTTTACCATCTTAAATACACAAATATTTATAATGCTACATTATGCATTTGAAGTTTAAATGTTCAAATAAATCCAAATTCTTCTCACAAATATCATAAAAAATACAAAAATAAAATTCTGGACCACCCATAGCTATGTCAAAGCAGTCAGTCTGAACAATAAATTGAAAACATCATTAAATAAACATCAGATGCCCAGAAGGAGCAGGTCCATAATTATACGTCCAAGACTTCTTGTCATTGCCTCTTACATGAAAGTCATTGACAGTGTTAGTATTGTTCTTAATATATCGTCCACTAGAAAGGAATCATCAGTACACCACAACCTGAGAAGTGATAAATAATTAACAGATACATTATTGCATAACAATACAAAGAAATTTATAAAAAACATATCGATATTAAAGCTGCGTTGCTTTCACAGCCTGCTTTGTATCCTCATCTCTTGTCAAAGCTGGGTTATCATACATCTCCAGACTCTTTATGCTGCCCTTCCGGATCTTTTCATCTTCATCCTTTTTGCAGCACTTGCAGCAGCAGCAGCAGTATTTGCCGCAGAAACCCAGGCCTGAGGTCACCACAGCATCCCATGGCGCCATGGAGTGCAAGGGCCGGGGCAAAAACTCCCAGTTGCGGAGGAACTTGGGCAGATGCTGGGGGCATCGAGACTGCATCACGTTTACAATGATGACAACAATGATCAACACAACAATGGGTACACCGACGCCAACCAGAGCTTGCCAGCCAGCCAGGGACAGTCCAAACACACCCAGGGGGAAAACCAAGAAGCACAGGAAGAGGTAGAGGGCAGCAAACCAGCGGTATTTTGCAGTATGGTTCCCCAAACCCCTGGCTAACCTAATGGGCACTCGCGTGAAGGGGATTGGATACCATAGTAAAATACCCATGATGTTGAAGAAAAAGTGGCACAGCGCAATCTAGAAAGAATAACAAAAAAGGTCAGAAATTACACTGAAATAAGGCTATCACTGTCACATCTAAAGAAAAACTACACCTTGATAATGTCCTGTTAATGCCAGCAAGTTGACTGGCATGCCGTTGTTCTGAATCTCTGGATTCATGTTTGTTACAATGGGACCAAAGTTATTACAGTTCATCTTCTGGCATTCTGATATTTCACAAAAAACTAAAATGTCACATTGCAGGCTACATTTAAGAAAAAGTCAGGGGATCACCGACACAGACAATCATGTTACTCACCAAAATGAATCTGTTTGATGGGCAACATGATTGTCTGCGTTGTTGCAGTCCAGTAGCGAACTGACCAATACTGTTATCCCAACAGTAAAACCAGTCTTGCATGGTTACAAACAAGCACACAATGGAAGCTTTTTACTGCCGCTTACCTGCAGAGAGTTGGATAGCGTTTCACTGGGGCTAGCCATGGCAGCAAGTATAGCAGTGGTTGTTGTACCAATATTTGAACCCAGGGTCAGAGGGTATGCCCTTTCAAGGCTAATGACACCAATACCTGTGGAAATAAGATCAATAAGATATAAGTCCTGAAATAATTCTAAAAAAATTAGAATTAGAAATAGAAGAAAATTATCATGGATACAAATGACAACTTACCAACAAGAGGAGTTATAGCTGAGGTGAAAACAGAGCTGCTCTGAACAATGAAGGTCATCCCTGCTCCTACCAGAATTGCAATATAGCCAGTAACCCAGGTGAAGGGGAAAGGGAAGTCTGCAGTCAAACAGAAACACAGGAGGTGAGCGAGAAACCTGATGAAGTGAATACATTGTGACTGAATGCATAATGACCACATAGCAAGAGCAAACAAGGAATTATTTTTTAAATCGACACAGTATTTGTGCCTGAGCTTTCTCTCTCACACAGCGGGACTGATGGGCCTGGAGGTGAGCCAGAAGCACCAGGGAAGCTCTGCCTGCGCTGCTCATCAAACATCACCATTAAAGCAGATGTGCTGACTATCGAACAGGCTGAACAGTCCGTGCTGAAGAGGATTTCTTTTCTTTCCGTACCTGTGTTGAGCACTTTCTTGATGACCAGGGCCACCTGGCCCTTCAGCATGGAGTTGAGCAGCTTGACAATCAGGATGAGACAAGTGCAAAGGATAAACAAAGACAGAGCGAGGAGGATGAGGCCCACCGCCAGGTCTGGCAGATTAGCATTGACGAAGATATGTTTGCCTGCAATGAGTGGTCAAAGAGATGACAGGCATTTCAGTGTTCACGTTTAATGCATTTATTATGTGTCAGCTAAAAATAGCCATGACTCATTTTACAGCAAACCTCCTCTCATATACGTAGCTGATAGAGATAGTGTTTGTGGTGAGGTAATGAACTGATGACATGTCACCACTTGTTTTTGCATTTATTTTCTTAGTCCGTTACTTATCTTTAGTCACGCTAATTTACAAATTATTTATTTATTTATTATTAATAAATTCTGCTACTTTAACAACTGAGAACAAATGGATGGACTTTAGTTGGGGGCGGAATACTTAGAAGACCTTTAATGTGGTCTTGTGGAGGTAAGAACGCGGCATGAATACACCCATTGAGCAGGAAGACGGGTCAAGGAGGGCATTAGCTGAGTCACTATAACTTTTCAAAGGGAGTATTGTCAGAACGTCAGAGCATCTGCATGAAGGACAATGTTACAGTTGAATGGTTCTCTCGTGTTTCACTGAGCTTTAGCAGATCAGGTAATCCTAATTGCTTTGTAATCGTTCTCTTTCCCCTCCAACCGTGAGTGTTCACTGAGGGAGGAATGCTTACATTTCTCCAGGTAAATAGTTGAGGAAGCATTCATCTGGGTCCAGGTGAGGTTTCCTTCTTCCCAGCAGACAGCACCGGCTGTACAGTTCTCCACTGTTGCATTCCAGAAAGTCTGAAAAAAAAGAAAAAAAAGACAAAAATACTTAACACTTAATAAAGAAGTCAATGCAGCTACTGTATGATAATCTCATTTCACCATTTATAAAATGGCACACATCCAAAGTATGAGCTAACAGAATCACTGTGGTTACAATACAAAAAGGAAAATATCAATCATTAACACAAAAAACCAGAGGTAACCATCGCTTTATCATGTGGCTTTACTGTTATTGTGTTATGTTCAGTGTGGCAAAGTAATAATTTCATGCATGTGATGCAGTTTGTTGTTGACAACTTACCGTGTTGGTCTTTTTTTTGCACCATATTTTGATCAGACTCTTGTTTCTGGCCTCTGCGTCACCAGTAGCGATGCCGGTGATGACAGATTTGTCCAACTAAAACAAATGTTTGTTTATTTATTTATTTTAAAGACCATTCATTCATAATGTAAATGTTGCATCTTATTGTCATTGTCTGTACCTCGATAATGGAGTTTGTGAGAGGGTCTGTGATGACGTTGAGTAGGTCAGGGGCGTCCTCTCCAGTTTGGATATTGAAGGATTTAATTATGAGATGAGTGAGTTTGTACAGGACACCTGTGGCTACTTCCAGGGGCAGAAGAATCAGCACGGACAACCAGTTGAAGAAGTCGTGAACAGTAGCCCCAGCAAATGCTCTGAAAAAGAAAAAACACACTTTTGAGCTTGTGGTAGACACTACTTATACTGTCATTGTTAGTTATTTTCTTCTATACATGTATCAGCGCATGTAAAATATTGCAAGCTTTGATTTACCTGCGGAACTCATTTCGATCTCCGGCCTGCATCATGGCCACGATAGTGTTGGTGACAGATGTTCCAATGTTGGCTCCCATGATGATCGGCACGGCAGACTGGACATCCAGCACTGAAAATAATAAGCAGCACTGTACTATATAAATGTGTAATATATAGTTGCTAGCAGGTACATGGTGGCTCTGATTTGAAAAACAAACAAAAGAGAAAATCAGTTACCAACAACACTTGACCATCACACAGAACTGAAATAAATCTAAAAGTAAGATGCAAATTTTTGGTTAAAAATATGGCTCAAAGAAATTGATACAAGGTTGAGGTAACTAGAAATCTGCATTAATGAAATATGTCCAGCTACTGCCAGTCGAAAACATGAGCGTGAAGACTTGATGAGTGAAGAACGTTGCTCTTCTTAACACAGATTGTTGTGGAAAAGAAATGATTTATACACTTTGGCTTCATTAATGGGTAAATAATAATATAATATTTGAAATATTACGAGAAATGCTTGAGTTCATCTCGACTTTGGCAAGGAAGAGTTTGGAAAGTACTGCACTAAAGAGTGCACCAGTCAGTATGTTTAAGCACGACTATATGGATGCATGTTCCATTTAAATCCCTATACATGTGAGTGTTTGTGCGTCCTTACATCCAGAGGACACCATGCTGACCACAATAGATGAGGAGGTGCTGGAGCTCTGCACCAGCACTGTGACTAACACCCCGATCACCAGCCCAGCCACAGGGTTGGACAACACAACATTGTCCTGGAAGATGTCACCAGCAGCTTTGCCTGCATGCACGGACAAACAGCCTTTGGTTAAAAACACTATTCACATTACATAAGAAGCACCTCATTGGAGCTAACGTTGCCAATTAAACAGCCAGCATGTGCAGCAGAGAGTGGTGATGGTAAACAGAATGATGTGAATTTATTTTACCTCCGACAAGCTGGAAAGCAGAACTGAGGACATCCAGGGAGCAGATAAACACATAGAGAAGTCCAAGGAGCAGGGCCAGCTTCACTACAGCTATCAGCACTCTCATAATCTTCCCTTTTGTATCCAGCTCTGTAGGAAAAGAAAGGTACTGAATCAGGCTCAGATTGTGTAAAGCTATCAACAGTGTGCTATAAGAGCGACAACCTGCCTCACCTGACCACTTTATTCCAGTGTCTTTGAGCTCAGGGAGATCCCAGGGATCTTCCTCTGGATCCCCATTCACCAGGTCCACGGTAGAGTAAGATGGGAGGATATCCTTAGATGAGCTTTTTTCCTCTAATGGAGGGCAGCAAGGACAGATTGTTAAGAAAAGGTGGGACTAACAAAGGTCAAAGAGATCTGCAGTATCTAAGGGAACAGGACATACCAAGAGCATGGGAGGAATCACTCCCCACTTCTGGTCTTGGAGACATGTCTACCAAAAAAAAAAAAAAAAAAGATGAAAGCAACAGATAATTGAGGAATTACAGTAAAGTAATCACATGCAGTTAATCTATCTAATAATTTTACATTATCAAGTGTTATCTTTGCAACCCAGCTTTTCAAAAAAAATACAGTGGTGATGAAATGCAATGTATTAACTGATGTCCAGTACACTGTTATATAATATCTAGTAAATATCTAGTCAAAGCAACACTGCAAAAATCATATCAAGTGAGTAACTTCACTTTCTGAATAAATGCACCTTTCTGGATGCAACTGCATCTCAAACACAAACGCCCTGAATGCTGATTTAATGAAATGAAACACGGCAGTCTGGCTGTGGCCGTTTAGTTCTACCTGAGCGCGGCGGCAGTGATGGCCATGAACGCACCTCACCTGCTGCGGTGTTAGTCTGGAGCTGGGAGCGGGAGAGGGGGACGCTTCCTGCAGGTTACCTGTTGCTCCCTCCGAGGCGGAGCGCCGCTTTTATAGGGCCGCTCCGAGCACACACACAACGCTCTCAGCTCAAAGGTCGTGCACACATGGGCAAAGGTACAAGCGTTGGGAGGTGCGTCTGTATGTGGGACACGCTACTTTATAAAAAAAAAAAACAAAAAACCAACAACAACAACAACAACAAAATGATTTTCCTGGTTTATCAGAGGTGGGCTGCACTGATAGATGAGGTGTACAGTGTGCAGAGCTAAATGGGAGGAGGGGAGGAGAAATGGACACTTACAGAAACCTCTACTTAAATGATAGATGTAAGGGCTGGATACTGCAGGTGTGTCTCAGAGGACAGGTGATGGGCCACTCAATCAGACATGAGAGAAATCAAATAAACCTCCCTCTGGTGGCTGTGGAGGGAATACAAATTCAGCTTTGCCTGTCTGTTACACAACTACGCCAGGTCGACTATTATTCTGATTTTTTGTTATTTTTTTAATAGATTGTTTCACCTCATTTGGTATCTAGAAATGCTTCAGAATGAACAGCATGAGTTTGAACCACCACTTATGACACGACAAAGAAAACTCCCTGTTCTGAATAGTTTTCATTATTTTTAAGTCGCGAACCGCTCTTCTGCTGGTACTGTTGTCGCTGGTTATTGTGCTGTTAAATGTCAAATGAAATTATACAATGTTTTGGTGATGTGTCACACTGGACCACGGCTACTTTGTGGTATGCACCTCCCTATTTGTGTATTTGAACAAGGGAAAAAAGTAGTGTAATGTATAGGGCAGATTGTACACATTGTCTTTAGCCACTGTCTTCAAATGTTCATATACAAACTCCCTCTCTCTCTCTCCTTGCTCTCTCTCACACACACACACAGTTTTATAGCTCCTTAGATAACCCTCACATCTACACACGCTTGCCCGTGCATGCATTTATTGCTTATTAGTCCAGGTTTATAGCAAGAGATATTGCTTAGATATGATCGTGACAATCATGCATATTACATCTGTAATCAATGGTGTGAATATGAGTCAATGATTAAACCAGGATCATGTTTCTGCTACTCCCACACTGCAATAAAATAATCAAAACAGATTTAATGCAGCATCTAAAACGGGTTCACTGAGTTGCTGGTAAAGACTCAATCTGTGAACGCCTGCGGGAGATCTTAGTTCAGTGAACTATATGAAATCTATGATGTTGGGTGATGATATTTTATTAATACGTGGATATTTGGTGTTTATCACTTGTTTCATTTGGCTGTTTGACTGCTGGAAGCTGTGACCTTTTGGTAAATGTGGGCACCCGTGAGGGTTTCAGGAGGATACACCTCAGTGAGGATGTTCAGTGCTAAAATGAAACTCTAATGACTGACTTTGGTCTCTGAAAACTCCTGGGACAGCCTCTAGAGTCACTCATGATACGCCATTCATTCGTTTTTGGACACCAGAGTTTTTATGTATTCGTTGTTCCCCAGAGTTTGATTTCTTTCGATGTTATTCTTCTTCTTCGTATTATTATTATTAAGATTTTTTTAGGCTTATAACTACACATCTAAAAAGCCTGCTATACTTGAAAAACTTTTATTACTTTAAACCTTAAGCTCAAAAAGCACTCCACAATATTTCTGAGGCTACCATCAATAAAAACACAGAAAAAGTGGGAGTACTTCTTCTTGCCTCATGGGTTGGCTGATATCTCATATTCTAAACTGACCCTATATATTGTCTAGCCTCAAAACAATGACCCATAACCAGCAATTGTTATACTGTAATAACACTGCTATACCTCTGATAATATACTTGCATTGTTCAGCAAAACACCAACAAATAAAAACCTATTATAAAAGAAAACAACACAAAATAAAACTTTTTGACTGCAACACATGCTGAAACATTTTTGTCCTCATTACACAAAGGCTTAAACAGTAAATAATACCAGTGCAGTTTAAATAAATCAAATAATTCACTGTACTTTTTGCTTTGCTGAAGAAGTTCAATTAAAATTATATATATGTTACTATTATATGAGAGAATATAATGCCTGTGTTGTAATATTAGCTTTTTAATGGAAACAACTCAGTACAAAACAGAAAAATAATTTCTGCAAATATTAATTGGCTGCATTATTTAATCATTAGGTGCAGTAGATAATTTATATATATTGTGAATTTTACTTTTTATCTATTTAATCACAGATGGCGTCCACAGGCTTAGCTCCTGTGCAGTCATGATTAGTAACATCATGACTTTGATTGGTTCCAGCAACTTATACAGTCCTGACCTTGACCTCTCTGCAGTGTGCACAGTAATATGACAAGTAAAGACTCAAAGTGTAGTGCACTGGCAAGTGTAAAGAACCATCTTAAGGTGTCTAAATTTTACAATTCACCTAGTTATTTATTGACTAACCCATTAGGCCTTACGCAATGGTTTTCCCCATGTGACTTCAGGAGACCCATATACGATGGAAAGATCAGCTGAGACTTACCTTTAACCTTTGGAATGCTACTGTCATCGCCTCTCCACCCCACATGTTAATCAAAATACTCTGTAATTATGCCTGTAACCATGAAGCGTTTTTTTTTTTCACTGTGATATATTTTTTTTTTATCTGAAAAACAGCTTCACAATCCGATCATGTTTCCTCTCATTAATTAAAGCAACACATAGTATCTACTGAATCATGTCCATCTTAGATGTATATGTATTTTTCTTGTGAGATTTGTGATGATATCCAAGTCAGTCATTGCCTTTAGGGCCACAGGGTTAATGCCGCCTAACTGCCATGCTGGCACAGTCCACATAGGGTCAAACTGTTTGCCTTACTTCTACTGCCAGGGACCACCCAGTAGTACTACACAAGTGAGTGGGCTGTGCTACAATCCATAAAACAATAAAACTCAGCTGGTAAAACTTGTAACACTGTGCAACACTTGCTATCGGCACTGCTGCCTCTCTGGCTCTGCAGCGCCCAGTTCTGACTACCTTCTCAGCTTTGAGTCCAATCTTTCCTCTGGCCGTCTCACATACCTGTTGCCGAGCCACCTCCCCATCTCTCCGACAGTCTGGTGACAGCAAACTCACCCTCACACACTGAAATTGGATGGGATAGAAATGATGGAACGTTTCTCTCTTTTGAGCTTAATTTGAATATATCATAATGATGTCATAAATATGGCATTTATGACATCATTATCCACATTAGCCATTGCATAATGCATTTTATGGTTATCCTGGAAATAATCCTGTTGCTTTGAGTGAGTCCACATGGCCAACATGTTATTTCAGATACTGCGTAGTATGATATTTTATTTTAAAATGATAATAATATTAAAAAAATCAATCCCAAACACACTGAATGTGTTCTGGAAGAGCAGCAACCTCTCACTCCACGATGTACCATAGGCTACAGATTTTATTGTGCACTAAAGCCCAAAGGTGGTGGTATGTGCTGAGGGTTATCTATTGACCATCCTGAGAAATGAGCCATTGACTAAATAACCATTAACCGTTCCTTCTGTGTTCTGTGTTTTCTGTGTCACAGCCTCCCTCTCTTTGAGGTGTAGGTGCAGTCCCATCATCAGCTCATATGATTCCTCTGCAAACCTCCACCTCATTGACTCATCAGTTCCTGTGTATATTCACTATTTTGGAGGTAGAGAACATTCACCAGTTACACTTTATGTGGACGTGTATGATGTGGAGAACACATCCTACACAGATCATGTAATGTAGATGATGTTTGCAATATAGGGCTGACTTCCTGTGACCAGAAGGTGGATCTCTGGGTTTAACTCAGTATTGAGGCTGAGCCGTGTTTAGGTTGGATTCTTAACATGTTTGCAAAATTTTGGGTACACTGAAAAATGTATGATGGAGTTGGTGGGACTTCCTCTTTTATGGTGACACATTGAAATGAGCAACACCACTAGGCCCAGCAGGTATATACAAACTAAAAATATTTTAGTAACTTTACATCTCCCAGGACATGAGATGATACTGAGTGAATGTGAAGTCATTTGGATTAAAACTGTAGGAGGAGTTTGTTCATTTGCAAGGAGTGGAGCTGAAGGCTGACACATCGAATTTGTTGCCACCATCACGCCCAGCAGATGGAATGGAGAGAAAAGATTTTGATGCCTTTTTTATTCAAGGTCTCAAGATGATATTGAGTGAATGTCAAGTCGTTTGGATTGAAATTGTAGGAGGAGTTTATTAAAGTATGAGATGCTGAAATGGAAAAAGTGGCATCAAAACATCAACTTTAAATCACAATGGCCAAGTTCCTGTTGGACCTGGGTATGTGTCCAGAACTTTTAGAGCAAAAATAACATGAGCGCCAATGGGTGAGATGGCTGCTGCTGCTATGGAATTTGCCCTCCAAGAGGCAAAGTATATGGCTGCTTGTTGTTTTATCCACAGCAGCAGAACAAGCACAGTGTTCCTATGTTTTGATGTAAAAAATTATATGTGTGGAGTCAAATATGTACAAGTTAGAGCGAGTTTTTCCTTGAAGATTTTTGGATTCCTCTGCTCTCTAGCAATGATGAACACCCGTATACATATATATGCCCATTATAAAGCCAGAAAACAAAAAATGAGCATGAGATGTAGAAAGTCATGTTTCAAAAACTGTACAAGATTTTAAAAGTTGAATAGCTCAGGGTTTTGGGAACAAGATCTGACAAACAATAATGGGAATTCTGCTTACTCAGCATTCCTACTACTTAGAAAAATTGCAATTTCCATAGGAAATGCAGATTACTAGTATTAGTAATAGTAATAAAATAAAAGTAAAATTAGTAGTAATAATATAAATGTAGAAATGATGTGGAGGTAGAGTGAGTTAAAGTCATAGCCATCATGTCCTGAATGTTTTGATACAAGTGAGCTTTAATGAATTAAAATGGTCCAAATAACATACAGAATATGGAATAATAATAATAAAGAATGGAAGAACAGATTTCAGCAAAATGTAGGCAAATGAAAAATATCTATTTTTATTAACATAAAATCTACACAAGGAAAAAATCAAATATAAAAATTACATTCGTTTTCCCTGCAATCTGAGCTTTTTGTTCAGAAATAACACTATAAGGAAACAAATTCCCCCTTTATTTACACTTCTTTACACTTTTTTAAAGAGTAAAGTGCATAAAAACTACCACTATTTTTAAAAGAAATGTTTTTAAAAGATTCTTCCTTCCAAGTTAGAAGTTTTGTTCAAAAACAAAAATATAACATTGCACTTCTGCTCTGGCTTCTTGAAGAATAAAGTAAGGTATTAAAGTCAAACAATTATTACTGGACAACATGTTGGAAATTTTTAATACCTCTTTTTCAATTAGACTTTATATTCAGCTTTTGTTCAGGTACAATATCATGACAAACTGTAAACAGAGCTCTGTGCTGTTGAGTCACATGACAGCGAACCAGCAGAGCAGGGAGAGGAGGGGAGCAGTGTGAGCAGGAAGGACATAAAGGAGCTGTGCTTTACACACACGTGTCTGCTTTTTGATAAAATGGGCATAACGTACTGAATATGGAAGAGAAGTTGGAGCAAAAGAATCAATATCATGGCAGTCGTATCGATGTGATAGTGATACCAATGTTGGTATCGATTTGGATCCATCCACCCACACCTAAAGTCATTAAACAATCAGATCTGGGTCCCATTATGGGGAAATTTGTTTTCCCTGGTAACTGATGCACAGGCACCTGGCCATCCACACGATGGAAGAGAGAACATGACATTTCAGACACCTTCCATTGCTCTGTGGTCCAGTCCTAAAATGTTAAAGGTGAAGGTCAGTGAAAAAACTGTGAAGCAGTGTGTTCAGAACGAGCATGAACTTTTTTCAGTATCTTGAGCTACAGTCACACTTCTGTTGGATTGGACCTCTCGCACCAATTTAGGTATATTCTGTCTACTGTAGAGATGGAACATCTAACAAGGGATGCAGTTACTGAAGATTCTCTAATCTAATCATTTTTCCATCATAGTTTGGCCCCCTGACAACTGGTTATCCCTCCGACTGACAGGTGCCAATATAAATAGATAATCTGCATTATTCCCTACTCCCATCAGTGGTCATAATGCCATTGCCAATGTGTGTAAATGAATAGTAAGATAAAAACCAAGGCTGTGAAACATCCCCTGTGCCAGGCGTTGCTGCTTGTGATGCTGATTGCTTTGGTAATGATTAAAGGCAACACATATAAACATTAGCTTCCTTGTGTGTGGATCAAGCTGGCAGGAAAAGAAGAACGGCATTCAAAAAGATTTTAGTGAGAGAGCAAATGGAAATTCTAAAAGTGAATTGGACAAATACGGGAGTTCAAAAAGTGAACTGCTGTGAACTGAGGCAATTTAAACTGGTTAAAAATGGGACAGCTATACTGCTCAGTTATATTTCAAATGGTTTTAGGAGTTTATATGTTGTGTCTTGTCTTGTGCCTTGAGTGGAGCTGCTATGTGATCAGGTCTCTGCAGGTTCACACATCCACCAGCAGGTGGAGACAGACAAACGTCAGAAGGTTTGGGTTCATGTTACACTCAAGCAGCAGCTAACTATTGAGATAGATAAATTTCTTTGGCTAGAACACATTGAAGAAACCTTTTACAGAAACCAGAGCCTTTATTCAATGATTTATTTGTAGCCGCAGGAAGCCATTAAATCTTAGTTTTTACTTTTATAAATAATAAATGTAGAATACCCTGTCTAGAATAAGACTAATTTCTACTGTACTTTTCATTTTACAATTTATTTATTAAGTTACAGACTCAAATTTCTGGTCCAAAATCTGATCCAAAAGTATCCATTCAGCTGTAAATATATTAGCTTTGCCTTCACTAAGTGAAACTTTAAATAAATCAGCCAACCTAAGACTTAATATATTTCTCCACAGGACAGTTTTTACCGAATACAGCACGTCCCTCACATGGCTGCTGCAGCTAAAATTTTAACACCCCTTAGTTAGACACTTTTGCACATGACAGATCCCAACAAAGCTTAGAGCTCGTTACTATCTGCACCTTATGTGTTATCGTGAATGATCTATGCTAAGGGCAGCCTGTGGTCATAAACTGGAGGCATATTTGTCAAAAGTTCAAAATGCTCCTGTTATCTCATGAGGCTGTGCATCATGATAAACTATAGCTGCCATTTATCTGCTTTCTGCCTTCTAGGTTGGCCTGCACCAGGGTGCATCAAACAGTAGGTTGTCCAGCACTGAGAGTTGGCTGACCTTGGTGATGATTTATAGGAGATGCTGATTCATAAGTCCTCCACATGCACCGAATGGACACAAATTCCTCTGTCTTATCACACAGTAGGAGGGATGAAACTTGAAATGGTCCAGTGTGCTTTTACTGAGAAGAGGAATCCTTCTTCACTTTTTGACGTGAAAGATGTGAAATTTGCTCATTTGGGTGACAGCATTTTAAAATACAGGTCCAACAATGTACATACAGAGAAGTACTGATAAAAGACATTGTATGTTAACATTATTTTACATTTATTCTTCTTGGTATTGTTTCTTTCTGGGAATGGGGACGTCGTGAGAGTGATCAGTTCGTGTCTAGTCGATCCTCAGTACCGCAGCATGACCTGAAGAGACAACATTACTTGCTGGTGGAAAAAATTTGTCATTTTTATTTGGCACTAGCTGCTGTACATTTCAGTGTCTCTGAGGAGACACCTGATTGTAACTGCTCAGGAACTATTCATTGATTCATTGATTAACTTACGTCACTGAGCCAGTCGGTGAAGGCAGAGGTGCGGGTGAAGACGGTGGGCTTCTTGACTTCATTGCAGACGTGGGAGGAAACAAAACTGGTCACACCCTGGACGTACCACCTGCCATCCTTACCCATACAGTTCAGAGGGCCACCAGAGTCTCCCTGAGAGAGGGAGGAAGTAGTTGACTTTTGTTTTCAGAATTTTGTTAAGCTCTGATGGGTAAAAGCTGCTTTCCTCTCGGTGCCTTACGCACATTGCATCCAGCTATGACGTCTCCTCCTGCACAGATCATGGTGCTCTTGACATTGATACCCCACCAGTCACTTTGGCTGCACACACTGTGCTCCACCACGGGCAGTAAGGCCTGTTGCAGCTTGTCCGGCATAGGGCCATGAGCTGAGAAACAGAGAGGACAAATGCATATATTTATATTAATGTCGTATGCAGTCAGCAGTGAGTAAAGTTGAGAAACAAATTCAAAGCTGTCGTTAATTGCTCATTATTTATTCCTCACTGAAACAATTATCATTTGACTAATTACTCATTAGCAAAAGGTAACTGTCTCATCCACCTCAAGCTAGGACATTCTCTCAGTCTGTTCACCAAATTCACAAACTCAAACTGGGAAAAGGGTTATCTTAAAAAACGTGCCAGCGTCACTGGGAAACTACAATGAAAGTGCAGAATTTCAAACACACTACTTGAAAAATTTGCATCACTATTACACATTCCCAGTAATGTGCTCCTCTGCAGTGGCACTGAACCAAAGTGCAGATCATCAGTCAACTGTGGTGACAGTACATGTTACACTATGCAACTTTTGCACCTGTCCGGGCCTAAATTAATTTTATTATGCAGCAGAAACACACTGGACCATGCAGAGACCGGATGGCAGATGAGGATAGAATGACATTACTGTAAAGGTTGCCCCAGCCCGAGATATAACACGGTGTCCCATGGGCGAGGATCTCTCCAGCCTCTGGAAGGCAAGCCACTGCGACGCTGTTGTTCATAACAGGGCTCTTATCCAGTTTCAACAGGGCCAGATCATTTCTTGGAGAAAATAATTGTTTTCAGTCATTAAATCATCATAATATACTTGAAGCTTTTTGGTTTAGCGGGTTCGAAAACTTTTAAAATTAGCTCTGAATGCTTAGAAAGAAAAGTTATAGAGAAAATATTATAATACATTATATATACTTTTATTTTGAATACTATTATTTTTCTTTGCTTTTATACGGGAGTTACAAAACATTAGTTATTGGCCAGCAAAAGGAAAATGTGTTTTAGTTTTCTTTTTTCTTTTTATTTAGCTTTTTCCTAAGGAATGAAAATTTACTCACCCATCAGCCACATGGTCAATGTCCCACTTTGGATGAACAATAATACGCAGCACATCTCTGATTTGTTCGGTGCCCTCTTGCTGGCTCATGTCATGCTCTCCCAAAACGACACGGTACACGTCTCCTGGCCTGTCAGGACAGTTTCTATCATTAAACCGAACATAATTATTCTGCTCCCCCTAATAGCCTTTTAGATCATATTACAAGTCACTGGTTCTTCTGATTGCATGCTGCAATAAACTTTTTTGACGCTGGCCCTCAGTTGTTATGCCATCTTATCTTATTGCTAGTTACCAGATGCAGTGTCCAGCAGTCAACACCCAGCGAGGTCCAATCAGAGTTCCTCCACAGGTGTGATGGTAACGGCTGCCATGTTTCACCTGCAGGGAGATCTGAAGGAAAGAGATGAACCAATGACATATAATTCTCAATAAGCCCGCATGTAAGTAGATTTAAAACACGTTACCTGCCAAGGCCAGCTGTGGGGGCGAGCATCCTCTCCGTTTACCACCCTGCTGATGTCAGGCTTGACAGCAGGTGTGCCACATCCAAAAACTGCCAACACAGTGTATTATGTTACTATTCATTAATTTAGCATTTAATTTCAATGCCCTGTATCCATGTTTTGTGAAAGTAGTCTATCTTTAGTCTGTTTAGTCGCTAGCCAAGTCAGACTCACCATACACTGCCTGAAGCAGCAGGAGGACCAGTGTCTGCAGCATGCTGCCAATCTGTGAAGGACACATGCAAACTCACGAAAACACAAACACACACGCTTTGTTTAATTGAGCTCTCTTATACCCCTTCAGTCTGTCTGTCAAGTGGCTGTTATCAGCACCCACAGCTGAGTGTGCTGGGAAAAAAACTTCCTGTTCCGCAGATGTGTCAAATGCTCTGCCAGGATCCAGGACCAATCTGTCTGGCGACGGAAAAAACTGAGGTTTATCAAATGTGAACCTGATGAACTTGCCACTCAGACAGAGAAGCTGTACACGTATTTGCATACTGTGTACATGTGATGTTGTGTGTGCAAATACAGACATTAACTTTACATACAGTAGAATATTTAACTAAAAGCTTAAAACAAACAGTCAGGAAATGTAATGAAATTTTTAGAATTAAGGAACTAAAATATACCAAACACAAACGTTAATGTCAAAATATTACTTTTAAAATAATTGATTGTGAAATTAATAATCAGTGGTGGAAGAAGTAAATTAGAAATCTTAGATAATAAAGAGTAAATGTAGTAATACCACAGTGCAAAAACACACTGTTACAATGAAAACCATATACGTGTAAAACAAAGGTAGTAAGTAAAGTTAGTAAAAATAAAATTCTAATGTCTAATGTATGTGTGCCACAAAAACAGAGATCATACTGTTCAATGGTCACTGGTTTTGCCCATATGAAATTGTAGATGTTATTTCCAAATTTTTTTGGGAACACTTCTCATGTCAATGTTGTCTTACCATTATAGCTTATAGATTGAATTTGAATATTTAAAATTACTACACTGCTGGACAAAGATCACCACTTTAAATGAGATCCTATAGGGAACTACTGCTCCCAGTTTTAAAAATGTCTATCTTGAGCCTTAGAAGTATTTTAGTATAGGTTTGTCCACTGAGCATGAATGTTTTGCACACCACAGCAAAGACCAAACTTGCCCTCTCCCTTATCAAATTGTAGCTATGCCAGGTTGCAGGTTGGCACCCTTTAATATGTTTCCAGTATTTTTCATTTTTCTGCAGGCAGCGTTGATGAGACGTCGTTAGAGAAGAGTCATTAATATCTGATATTTACACTATTTACGCAGTTGCCGTAGCACAGATACTGCATAGGATCAAAACACAATCAAATAATCTTTGCTTGGCTGGATGAAAGCATGACTGGAACATCTAAAAACCAGCTTGTACAAACACCCGCTGTTCCCGAGTGAATTTGCTGGGTGTGTTAATGTAAGAGTAGCTGTGGCTCCAAGTTCAGAGAGGATGAAGAAAAGTGGGGAGAAAGAGGAGGGCAGAAACTGAGACACGGGTTTAATGTTGTCAGCTGTCTTCCTAAATTCATTTTCTTCCTGCCACCACAGAACTGGATAGCTTTGGGTTAACTTCAAGAGAAACAGTCCTGAAACAACTTTCTCTGCTTTAATAACATGTCGTACATTCATGGAGGGGCCCCATGGTCCCGCCAAATCTGGACCCAATTCTTCACGCCTGGCTCAGACACTATCCTTTCTTTCCGAGGGAAACTAATATCACTCTCTGGAGAGGACGACGCGCATCTATAAATTTCCCCTTTTTGGGGAGCAAATCAAATCAATATTGCTTCAACAGCTACAAGGCTTTGCTTGTTTTCTCGCTGTGTTAAGATAATTCACGGCACCACTGCATGAAGATTTATGGAGCCGACATGTGCTGTGTGTTTGCATAACATAGCAGTGACAGAACTGTGAATAATTCTGATAAGGCGCTGCAAAAGTTACAGCTCGCACTGAAATAACCACTGATACTGTTCACAGGAGGTCACTTAGGTGAATATTGCCATTTATTATGAGTGAGCATGTGTCAGACAATAATCCTATGAATTTAAATAGTGTGAAAAAGAATCAATGGCACTTTAAACCATTTTAATATTGGTGGAAGTGCTGTTAATATTTTTGTGGCGAGTTTGTATTGTACATATTGCGGCACCCATGATTCCAGGATCATATTCAAGTAACTAATATTTTATATAGAAAATATTTGGATTTTATGATGAAATGGATAAAGTAAATTTAGTTTGTTGTAAAATTATATGAGGTGTTCCCAAACAGCCAGCATCTCTAACCCTTTTCCTCTTACCCACCCGCCATCAAGACATCGTTCTGCTGAGCTATGTAAATCAATATTTCCAAAGAGAAATTCAGTCAGGCACAGAAGCAAGTCTGCTCCTTATTCGGCGGTACCTCAAGACAGAGATAAATTATTTGTGACCAGCCTGCGCAGTTTAAGGCCAAGTATATATCTCCTAAGGTTTTCAGACACGTTAAAAATTTGACTAGTGCCGCCTGGAGATGGAGGAAATGCTGCCAATTAGAGCTTTAAATCATAAATCACATTTTACTGCTCTGTCATATCAAGTGACCAATATTCAGTTTCCAGGCACAGAGAAGAATACCAGCCGTTAACACAACACCCAAAACAGGCTAGAGAAAAGTCTAGCATATGCAGGCTCACAGGATTCAGGAATGAAATGAGGACAAATGTGAAACATGAATATGATATTATTTGGTTTGAAGCACACCTTACACCGTTTATTTTCTAGTGATTAATAATATTTTCCAGAAGAGCAAAACATGTGGGACTGAGGTAACGGGGTGATATTATATGCTCAGTTTTGAGCCTGTATTTTTGCCGCAGGTGATGAGCTTACTGTAGCTTCGCTCTAAATGTGTGAGTAAACAAAGTTTGCCTTTTGACCAGAAGAAAGAGATCAGAGCACATTAGTCTGGTTCTAAAGTCTTTACACTGTCTCCTATTCAGCTATAGAATAGATTTTAAAGTTCTGTTATTGCTCTACAAATCACTGAATGGTTCAGGTCCAGAATTCATGATTGACATGTTAATAGAATATGAACCCAGTAGAGCTCTGAGACGTACCGACTCAGGTCAGATAGTGGAGCCCAGAGTTCAAAGTAGACAGGGTGAAGCAGCATTTAGCTGTCATGCTGCACACAACTGGAACAAACTACCAAAGGAACTTAAAGCAGCCCCAGATGTGAACATCTTTAAATGCAGGTTAAAAATGTTTCTTTGTCCGTGTGCTTATGACTGAGCTCATTCAAAGCAGCTTGAATTTTAACCTTTTGTTTGCACTGTGTGCTTTTTTAATGATCTTTATGCTAATCATTATTTTATGCCTCACTTTAATGTTTTATGCTCTTAGTCGAGCTCTTTAATTTTTTTAACTTTTATTTTTCTCTAATTGGTTCGATTTTGTTCTTCCACTTCTAAATGTAAAATTTTTGCTTTTATGTAAAGTACATTTAGTGGCCCCTGGGTATGAAATGGGCCAAATAAAGGTGCCTTGTTTTGCCTATTACTAGTATTACAAATTAATGAGTTCTAGAGATGCTAGTGAGTGTTTTTGTTGTTGTTTTGGATTCAGTCATGTAACCTTCCCATTTTTTCCAGTCTAACTGTAAGTTATAGTATGCTGGCTCTAACTTCAGACAGTGAATAACAGATAGACCAAACACAGGACAAGTCAGAGCAGTGGATGTACCACAGGAGCCAAGGGAGCTAAATCGAGTTAGATTAAGTTGTTTGGGTGTAGTTGCCTTCAAATTTCAATCAAATAATCAATTTCATGCTGTTCTTTGGCTCTCTTAGGCTATTTTGGTGCCATCCAGTTGTCAGGCTGGTTGCTTGTGATGGAGAAACAGAGTGAAGTAGAATGAAGTCTGTCTCAAGGCTCCATTCAAAGATGATTATATCTGTTTGGAGCTCTGTGCTAACAGCTGCCTTTATTTGTTTTTTGACCTGCAATCTTTTCTAATGACTAAATTGTCTGCTCTGTTAATAGATTTGATCTAATTACTCCAGGATATGTTCATTCTGTGTTTTTTTCTTTGTGTGTATGCTTTGGGATCTTACCAGAGGATGAGTACCCAAATGTCTTATTTAAAATGAATTTCTTACCCCATAGAGGAAGAATTAGAAGAATGTTAAACAGTACTGCTGTTATCTCTGTGTTATTATTGAGATTTCAATTTACATTTGGATCAACTTGGCTACAGTTGTTAAGTTGAGGTCACTTTGGTCTCACTGGTTGATGTTAGCAAATTAAAAGTGATGTTTATGCTTGTTGTAAGGTTGAAGTCACGGCTATAAAATCCAAGCCAAATTGTTTTTCCCTTGAATGTCTTGTTCTGATCGAGGTTAGTGTCATCTGGAGGAAAACAACTGAAGTAAATGTCTTTGTTTTCTTTTGTGGACCCTCACGTCAAAACATACAAAAAGTTTCCCTCAGGGCAGAGTACCACGGAGCTCAACAGATTCTTTGCAGAGGAAGTTGTTTTTTTTTTCTCTCTTTTTAACAATCATAAAATTTTATTTCACACTTTGATGGCCCAACCTAAACACCCTGGACTCCTGCTGGCTGGTTCAGAAAACACTGAGTTTTTACTGATAATCAACTCCATTTGGGCACCTTGTACATTCTGCTGTGACACTTTTCAATTTGATTCATTGCCTCCTCTTCCTCCACTCTACTTGCCTACTGCTTATAAGTAAAACCTTGTGGTTAAATTAAAAACAGTTTAGCCTGCTGCACTGGCTTGCATCACAAACCCATAAACACAAAATGCTTTGGTCATGCAAGACAGACGCACTATGATTATCTATGCTCCTTTAACTCGCAAATCAGCTGCAGGCCCAGGTCGTGATTGAAATATTTTATTAAGGAGAGTGAAAATGAGACGCATATTACTTTGTTGTGGAAACCCTTTCTATTCCATTTTATGGAAAGAGGATGTCTCTATTGTTGTTGCAGGCGTGGAAAAATGAAACACAATTTGACACTGTCACAACTCAAAATGTCGTGACAGATGGAAATGATTCCATAAATGTGTGAGATTTAAGACTGAGGATTTTTGGCGCTGACCTCTCAGCGGTTTCTCAAAGTGTCACCTGGTTATTGTGAGATTAAATTGAACTGAACTGATCCACAATTCAGGGTCTGAAACATCAAAAGGAAATTGACATAATAAGGTTTAATTGCCAACTTTCTAATGGCAAATGATGCCTAAATTGACTGCCAGGTTAGATTAGACAGCTCGATGCCCAACACTAACCTAATAGAGCTGAAATGAAATATGTTACTGACTTGTACTTTCAAAGGAAGATTTCAGAGAACTTCTGAAATGGCAGCAGAGAAGCAAGAGGGTGACATAAAAACACCAGACAGGGAAAACTGAGCAATGGTCTCTCGTCTCCCACAGAGGCTTAAGTTTCTTGGCCATGACAGATGGACAATAACAAGGAAACCCTCCCTTCTCACAGAACCCCTTCATACTTCATATTTATGTGTTAATGGTGGTCTTTTTTGTTCTTGTAAAATGTGTAATGTTGTTATTTAACTCCAAATGACATGAAAAAAACAAAACAAAACACATGGACCCACGATTGCTTTAAAAAGCTCCTGATTCTCATTGTACATATTTAGATTTATAAAAATATGTTTTATCAGCCATGTTTGCAAAGTGACTGCATTGTAATCAGTGGCCAGTTAAGTGCAAATTATGCACCCTTTTTCTCTGAACATGTACATCAAAGTATGTTGAGGATTTAAACAATATATTTGAACATTTAAGTGGTTGTACTCTAATTACTAGTGTCACTTAATTTCAGAGTTTCTTTAAAATTTCTATTTTTCTTACTTTTCTAAACTTCTTCTAAACATCCTCTTCTGACTTCTTCTAACTTCTAAACTGGCTTCATAATGGGGCCACTGACCAGCCTGAGCTCACCTCACACTCTCCCTGACACCTGCGACACCCCTGCAAATTGGCAGGCTAACAGCGTTTTAATATACTGAGCCGGGAAGTGAGTTCATAAATCTGACTGAACCTGACTAATGGCAGCTTTGGTGCCCCTGAAGAGAAGGCCGCTCCAGACATACAGTTGTTTTCTATTTGCAGAAATAACACTTTTACCTATCCATATTCTACTTTTGAAAATGAAGATACTGGACTTTTTTATGGAGGAAAGGAAAAGGAAAAGGAGAGATAGTAATTATACTTAGATTTCTTACATGAACGTGCAGATAGAGATGTATAGGTCCTCGCCTATAAAATTAAAGCTGGTTATTGCAACGTGGACACGTGTAACTCTAGATGACCTTGTAGTCACATGACCAGCTGCACCAATGTGTTAATGAAAATGACACAAACTTAGCTCAACTTGAAACCTGAGGCTTGAACAAACACATACAAATCATCGCTCTGATGTGTTCAACACCACCTCCACAGTTCCAGGTCTGAAAGACTACATGGGAGAGATCACTTTCCCCCGATCCTTACAGGTAAATACACCTGCATATTTATAATTTTATATTAACATTATGTAAATATTGTCACAAAGTTGTTGACATAAAGTTGGAGCCTGCTGAATGCGCGCGCCTCTAAAAATTTAGAGCAGCACACAAAGAGCTCTCTGTGTAACATATAAGCATTCACACATGCTCTCACACCTGAACACTATGGAACACACACATACAGTGTGTTGAAATCTTGCTGCCGTTAACCGATCTTTTGTGCAGCAGATCTGACTACAAACTTTTTCGAAAATATGTAACAGTAATTCATGTAACAGACTTCTGATTACTCCTCTGAATGTTTAAAATCTCTGGTTTTATATCATGTTTCCATAGTCAGCGTGAGTCAGGGATCACGAGAGTGGCACGCAGCATGCCATTTTTCCAAACACGAGCTGAGCGTGTGTTGAGGCCCATGTGCTAGTGATTTCACCCCTCTCCTGTGTGTATGCTGGGATGACACGGGCTGAGGTCTGTGCGGCCAGGTGCCAGCATCACCACGGTCAACAAGGGCCGAAACGCTTGACAAAAAAAAGGTGAACTGGCTGCTGATTGTATTTTGTCTTTGCAGATGTCCAGTATACAAAGTATCGTGATCTCCTTATGAACTCACAGGGTTATGCTGAGGACAATCTTGGAGTCTTTGAGAGCAACATATTTTGGTTTTCAAAATATGCCTCGATTTGAAGATGCGATTGTCTGTCACGTACAAGTCTATGGCAAGAGGGTGGTAGCCACAGCCACAGCCACAGTCACTGAAAGTACATGTATGATGCTCACTGTATTATTTCTCTCATTTCTCTTCAACGAACAACTGAAACAACTGTAATATGATAAAATAGTGCACCGTGTAGTTACACATGCACAGGTCAGTGGCTGAGATAATGTGCCTTTTAAAGTTTTGTTTTGTTGGTTGGATAAAGCACTGAGAATATTGAAAATAAAGCATACATTGAAATGGATATTGGATTGTTTTGGTGGGTTTCTGTTAAAAAGTATTTTTTCTGCTGGCTTTCAGCAGATCATCACTCAGTAAGTGTACCACTGGTTCTTGTTCCTTCTCCTCCCTGCTCGTGTGCTGATCTGAATCTAGGCAAGATCCCACAAAACCCTACATCAATTTCAGAAATATTAGAGAAAAAGGCCATCAATCTTTTTATCAGTCCCTCACCAAGACAGTATATTTCCCAGAGCATCATGCTCTTAGTCTGATTTGTATTTCATATTATTCCAGTGACTTTATTTGATGAGATGAACCAGTGCTCCTAAAGCAGGTGTAGACTCTCTATTAGACCTCTTGAGTCCAGGATGTTACTGTCTGCCTAAAGGTTTCTCTGGTGTTTGTCTGGTCTGGTTCCTCCAGACAGAATTCACTTAAGACCTGTTGTGGCCCATTTGTCTCCTCACGGAGACCTTTCAGACAGATTCTTCAGGGGTTATGTAAGTCCCTGGGTGTGGAGGAAGGTTTCTGTAAATCCCAGTGGATGTGAATGGGGTCATCTGATTAGGGAATGACACGCTGTTGGTCTAAGGAATGTTATAACAGGATCCATATCCCTTTTAGCACCGACCAGATGTTTCAAATTATAGTATGAGTGGCATTAATCTTTTCTATAACCAGGGAGGGAGAAGGTGTGAACAGCAACTTCCACCAAATCACTGAATTACTATGATATCTATAGCTATTTGTTTTGGCTAGCTTCTCACATTTAGAGAATTCACATTTACCATCCACAGCTGCTAAAGAGCTTAAATACTTAATGGTGAATGGCATTACACACTGTATCCCTGTAGGTAAATGGGACAAGACTGCAAACATGCACACATACTGTGTGTTTATTAAAATATCACTTAAGTCATTGTGTGCCCATCGCTCCACGATCAAAGCGACGATTTTGAAATGAAATAAAATTTTCAAAAGGCATTAGCCACATCTCCTACCAAAGTATAATATTTCCATGAGATGAAGAGACTTCCAAAATATTTTCTTACAGTGTCTTATTGAGACGTTGCCTCACAGCACATCTGGCCTAATGCTCTCACAGGGCAATCACTGGCTTTGCAACTCCTTATTTTTGACTCTTCTGAAGAAATCTGATCTCTGAATCAAATAGTTCTTATTCACGAGGCTCAAGCAAAGACTTTCATTTTGTTTAGTTTCACTTTTTACTGACGCTTGGCAATGTTGGTCCCCAGGGAGCTCTGACTTCAGCTCCTGTGATGGAGCGGATCAGATTTTCTCTCTTTATTGTGCGTCTGTTCTTGGTTTTTGGCTAAACCTATTCTGAGATCATATTTGGATGTCACAGAAACAGTCCTCTTAAGCAGCAAGTTGAGAACGATACTGGGAGTTTGCTCGGAGCAACCAGATTTATTCTGTTTTTGTTGTGTTTCTAAAGGTTTCTCTTTCTAGTTTAGAGCAGACTGTGGTCCCAGCACTCAAAACCCAGGAGGGTCATTGGGCCTTAATGCAGTCTTCAGTGCAGGTGGTTGTGTCATCGGACTTGTGACCAACAGTCCTCAACAGTTTCCAGTAGATGGTAGTAGTGGGTAAGACAACTTACTTCCCTGCAGATCATATTTGAATTTGTTTATGCATAAAGTATTGAAAGTAATGTCTTCAAATAGATGTTTAAAAGACACATTGTCATACATTAATGATCTTACTAAATGAAATTATTTTAGCATCTAAGGTACCAAGCAGAAAACAAAAAAAATGCACTTGTTAAAATATAACACACGCTCAAGATCATTTCAGAGAGGTCTTTGAAAAACCAGGTTTAAAGTTGTAGCAGTTCAGATTAAAATGGCAAGAGTTACTCAGTGACAATGATCAATAGCTGAAGCCTCAAGTTCTTTTCTCTAAAATAAGACAATTAACAGGAAACACTGACATGTTCCATTAGCCAGGTTACAGCTTAGACAAGTGAAATTCTGAGATAAATAAAGTGGTAGTTACAGAAACAGGGGGCAAAAGTAGAGACTTCTTTAACTCACTCATGAAGCTTGTCAAGAAATTCACAGGTGCATTTTTGACAAAATCCAATTTTAAATGTATATGAATTTTTATTTTATTTTATTGAATTCTATTTTTATTTTGGCGGTTGTTGTCACAACACAACATAGAATTATCACATTTTCATAGGTACGGCTCTTTGCAAACAGACACTCATTTACACATCAGCACAAAGTAATACGGTTGTATCAGTGACAACCTGGAGAATGACGCAACAATATTCAGCAGACACCAAACAGCTCTTGTAACTCATGTAAATAATAATATGTGCATATACAAATGTATATATTTTACATATTACATATATATTTCACTGCACTCTATCATATGTTTACTGTTGCTACTATCAATATAATACTATTTAAAAAAAAATATTTAGTCAGCTTATCTTTTTTGCTTTTCAGTTTCTTATTTTTTATGTGTGCGAATTTATTGAAATTCCTTTGTTGGAACATATAAAGCTGATGCTGATTCTGATGTTCACTCGCTTTTCAGCTCTGATCCATCTCAAAACTTACCGAAACTCCAGAACCAAATAATAAATGTCCTCGAGTTTATCACTGACGGCCCCTTCAATCTTACATATGCTCATTTGAACCATTTCATATGAATTTATCACAAGAGCTGTTTAAATTTTATGAGGAATGAGGTTTCAAATGAGAACGTTATTATAAAGTGAAGGAACAATACCCAAAATATAAACGTTTTCTTGGTTGCAAATGAAATGGAGTCCACCAAATACACCTACTTGTGTCCAAACTTACATAATACTTCAATGTATTTGGAAAATCATGGTCTGGTTCACAACAAAAGAAAGCGCTCAGACTTTATAGTTCACCTGTAAATGTTCAGATAAAGACTCGCCAAAGAGCTGAAAGCCTTCATGAGTTAATGATTTCCTTCGTGAATGAAAACACATGCACAGGAAAGTGAATTCTTTATACCTGTTACTATGTCGATGCCACTTAAAGCTTCACTCTGTTTCAGGCTCATGTTCTTCCAATTTACTTTAAAGGCATCATATCCAATAGATACTGTTCCTAACTAAGATAAAAGAGTTGGTTGTTTTGGCATGAAGTCATTTCTAACAGTAATGAAATTGTCCCAGTGGGGGGGATCTGGTGAAAATGTAACACAGATGAAATTTACTTAGCATATATTGGGATACAAAGAAATGTTTCTCGAGCAGATGGCTTGCAATGAAAAAACTGTCTCAGGTAATATAATCAAACATCTTCATACCAGAATGGTTTTTCACTCTCTTTTAATGTTTCTTTTTTATGCTATGTCAGAAAAGACTAGGAAATGTCCAATAAAATCTTTAATATCATACCATTCTTCCTTTTCATTTTTATCCAATCTTTCCATCACGTGTGTGTGTGTGAGTGTCTGTGTTTGCCCTTGGGTGTGCTACCCATGTCTAAATTGTCAACAGGATTATTTCCAGGAGGTCATAATGAAACACAGATCATTTCATCACGGGGTAAACTAATAAAGGAAGACAAACAACCACTCACGAACATAATCAAACCTGACGACATATGACAGGCAAGCATTAGTTGCATGTCACAGAATTAACATTTAACTCTCTAATTGGCCTAAAAGTCACTTTTGAAAGGACTATGAGTAGTTGATGGAAGTGATTATGTGGCTGGCCTCTGGCCCTGTGAAGACCCTAACAGAGACACAAGGTCAGAGATCACACGGACCATTAGTAGCCTCATTATTGGGTTTCACTTCACATTTACATGCAGCGACAGAAGAGATCCAGAGCGCAGACCAAAACAAACACAAGATTGGGATTTTCAGAGTTGCTGAGAACACTCTGCAGTGACACACACTTGTATGTATGCATGTGTGTATTTCTTTAAGATTAGCCAATTGTTTTCCCCTGCTTCATTAGAGATCATTCTCTGCAGAGAGTGAGCTTTACGTGGTAGCTGAATACACCCCAGACAGAAATTCATCACAATCCATTTGATCTCAGAGATATTTGCTCAAGCTTTAGTGAGCTTGATTTCACTGATAACCCAATTTATGGAGGCTTAGCTGTGCAATAGAAGTGTCACAGAGTAATCTTAATGAAGGACTATTATATGCTCGGTTTAAATAGTTCAGGGTTGAGTTACTTTTATCAGCTAACAATAGTTTCATCTGATCGGATGATCCCCTGGATCTTCTGATAATTTAACCACAATAATAAACTGTTTGTGGTGTCCAGTGTCGTGGCATAGAGTGTTGTGACTATTTTTCATATTCACGGACTGAGGGGGGATGGTGTGGTGAGAGGAATTTGTCCTGCCTCACTTGTTCACTGTTCCTTGTGTAGTGTCAGTGTGGATGGTGCACAAACCCGTGCACATACACACACACACACAAAATCAGACACACAAAGCCTATAGTTGGTGACTCTGATGGCCTTTCCTTTGGGGGAACTTTTAATTGTTTGGTCATCGTATCCATGCTCAGTGTGTAACAGTCAATAAAGCCACATTAGAGGAGACAGGAGGTGAGGGGTGAGGGGGCCGACACAGGGGGTTAGGACCTCGGCGTGGAGAGAATATAAAGCGTCCAAACCCTCCCAGAATGGCATTCTCCCGCTATCGGAGCTTTACAGAGGATGGGCTGTCACTGTGGCCCATTGTGAACCCGATGACTCCTTCTTACTCAGGGAAGAACTTTTATAAAAGTCCCATTGGTTTCAAAAAGTGGGGACAAACCTCCTGGATCTGCTTCAGCTGACGTGTATGGCTGCATTTGCATGTGTGTACACAGATCTTTAATTGGAATAGGCTAAGCTGCAACCCAAAACCATATCCTTCATTTAGGCACTCAAATCCAAACACCACATAATTCTTCATCAGATATCATTTACCTCTTGTAAACCATATAATTATTTTGGTAATGTTAGCTAATGCAAACAAAAATAATGTGGATCCTCTCAGGCAGAAAATAAACCAAGCAGAGCTTTAATTTGTCTCATATGTTGCAGCAATCGCCACTTAACATGCATGGCTGCAAAACTTCATTTGATGGAAGCTGCTTTAAAGCAGCTGTCAGTGATAGCCATAACATGTCGCTAGAACGTGGGAAGAGTGCGATGGTGACTGTGATAACCCCACACTATGGTTCAGCCCCAGAGATCCACAGTCTTAACTGTCACTCTGCATCTGCAGACCACCAAGCTAGTCCTTCTGACCTGCTTGTGACCTACTCCACCTCGCTGTCGTGGACTCTGCTCACCACACACTTACGTATCTCTTCAGTCTCGGGTCTGTAGTGGCCAGCCTTGGTAATGCTCCCATTATGAGTTTTATATTCATTCTGATTTCTGCTTTTCACTGTGGCAGCAGTCATGTCATTGGATAGTGGACCACTCGCTAGTCAAAAAATCACATAAAAGGTGATTGAACATTGAGGTGCAATCAGTGCATATCGCTGAATCTCAATAGTTTTAGGTTGGCTGCCATGGGTATGTTGGACATGAAGAAAAAAGGAAAGCAACTGGTCACTCCTAAAGTTCTGACCTGAATGTGTTGCAAATGAATAAAAGGGAAACATTTCATATTTATATTTCAACAATGCTTTCACGCCTCTGCTCTCTGTGTGTTTCTGTTGATGTTTTCCTTCGGGGCAGGGCCTCCTCTGCACACCAGCTTCCCATCAACCTGATTTCCCTCCAGTCTCACCTGCACCAGATATAAGCCATTCTGATCCTCCACTATTAACCTGTTTATTGTTTCATCCTCATCATCGTGTACTGAAACTGGACTTTTTAGTAAAGCAGGAGGCAGCATGTGTGAAACAAAACATGTGGGCCGTTGGGATTCTGCACAGGGAGTTAATATAATTTTAAGAATTTTTTAAGAGAAAACTTCAACCTATTTAGACAATATCAGAAGCTAATTATATATTTTTTTCATTTATTTATCTTCTGCCACTTATCCATCTCCAGGTTGCAGGGAGTGTGGGCAGGGTCACTCTGGACAGGTCGTCAGTCCATCACAGGGCCAACACACATAGACAGACAGAGACCAACAACCAATCATACTCACACTCAGACCTACAGACAATTTAGAGTCACCAGTTAACCCAAATAATGATGTCTTTGGATGGTGGGAGGAAACCCACAGACACGGGGAAAACATACAAACTCTGCAGGCCGGGAACTGAACCCATGACCTTCTTATTGCAGGGCAACAATGCTAACCACTACGCCGCCTTACAATCAATTATGAACATGTATTTTTAGTGCTAGTGTGCAAAATCTATCTTTTCTGTTACTGTCCTGTATGATTTTATTATCAGTAAAAATGCGCTATTAATGAGAATGATCTGAATGATGTGAGTCGCTGACTGGGACCTGAATAAACTCAATACACAGAACAGATTCCTTCAAGTCTGTTAGACACATAACTCAGAAATGGTTCTTGGACACACTGTTCACTCCATATAAATCCTGCTTGTTTTATGAGCCCTGGTTTACTAAAACTGTCCCCTTCTCTCACACACACACACACACACACAGCCCAGGCAGGTCTGCAATGGGAATGTCACATATTTCGTTATTATTTGAGACATCAAATATATATTTTGTTTAAAAAAAAACACAAAACTGGTTCATTACGCAGATGTTTAACTTAATATGTTTGCACCAACATGGTAAGTATGTTAGTGCTGCACCATGCAGCTGGAAGATAAAGTCTCAGGTTGGTCCTTGTCTTGTGTGGCCTGCAGTTTAAAACTCGCCTGCCAAAATAATTTATGATCCTTTTAAGAGAAACACTGCCCAGGATCTTGAAGGCTGAATTTCTGGCCCTTGCGCTGCTACAGTATTTCATGATTATCAGGCTATCCCTGATGGCATCATAAAACACCTCATATTACCAAACTTCACTGTCTGTCTTTGCCACAGTCTTTTTTACACCCTCTTTGTGGTGGGTCACAATTTAAGGCATCTCAGGAGGTTTTATTTTCTTCCAAACCCAGAATTACCACATACTAGAAGGTCCTTGGATCAGGGAAAAAAAAGGAAAACCCCTCCAACCATTGTTTGTATGAAATATACTCCTGTTATTTGTTATAACAGCAGTGAAGCAGATACTGAAAGGAGGAAGTTATTAGACGCAAAGGAGCTGCCCACAACAGTGTTTCTCAGAAAAGTGTTTTATTGGCAGGCCTTTCACTAAAACGTATAAAACTGGTGTTGATTTTAGCTCGCTGTAGATGGATCGCAGTTAGTCGAGTCAATAGCACTGTTCAAGGCCCCTCCATCATTCTTTGTGTGTAGACCTGCAACTAGCTCATAAATCTGCTCATAAACTGACACTAACAGGACCAAATCTGCCCAAATAAAGTAAAGTATCAAAAGCAACACACAACACATTGTAGAGTATCAACAACAACACAAGTTACCAGTGGTTCTTTTCATCTGAATGGGGCTATCTGGGTTCATATATAATTAAAGAGGCTTCAAACCAAATGTTTAAACTGGACTATATTAAAACTTTATATAAAACTGTCTTTTTAAAGTTTCCCACTTATAATGTCATTGCTATAAGAGGTGACCCATGAATCACCATAAAGAGAGGGCTCAAAATCAACAAAAAAGAGTGGCAGGGGCTGAATTAAAATATAAAACCTCCTTTGTGAGGTGAAATATTATAATCTTCCCGAGTATGGGGAGATTGACCTGCCAAGTCTGCACTGTATTGTGCAAGGCTTCAATATTAACTCAAATAATAGCCCATTCTGCATTAATTAATCCTGCTATTATCCGAAGTAAGATTCCCTGCCAAGCAGTCACCGGTTATGGCCCTATTGTTCTGTTTTCTTACGGTTTTGATTTTAACAAGCTGCGGGTGGAAAGCAGAATGACGGAAATCTATTATGTCACGACAATGTCACCGGGACCAGTATTCCCATCAGAACATCACAGCAAAAAGAGGTTTTTAGGTGCAGATTCCCACCAGAATGGCACAGAGAGCGAGCCAGAAGAGCCAAAGGCAGGTCTAAAGAGAACCAACCTCATTTTACTAGAAAATTGTTAAACTGAGAAATCTATGAAGCACAAAGATTGCAATCAAATGAAGCAACAAATGAAGCAAACAAAAGGGGTCAAAGGTTTTTGTTTTTTGCTATGAATGGAGGCATAGTAACTGAGGAATGAAGACAGAACAGCATTTAAGGGCCCACAAAGCTGCGCATTTAAATAAACAGGGTTACGTCTTACTCCTTTGGACCCAATGAAGTCCATCAAAGAGCATGGTAATGCCCCACTGAATGGACACAAGGACTCCCAAACTGCCACATTTCACTTCGTGTGAAAGAATGTGACATAATAAATGCATCCTCCCCCCACATGAAAAACAGGCATAAAACTGAGCTTTAAATGCTGCCCTGGTTACAACTTCAAATCATTATTGAGGTTGCCATGTGGGCCTTTTTTTTTTTTTGCAGTGTGCAGATCTCATTATGTGTGGGAAGTTAATAAGTGATACACCCTGAAGTAGTAAAAGCAATAATTCAGGAATCAATAATTATTGCTATGGGGCAGAAGCACTCTCATAAGCAGTGAAAAATGTGTCAGCTCTGTTGTAGTCCATAAAGTTGTGTCTACTCAGCTTCCGGGATTATCAATGAGCAGGTTAAACAGAAATGTTCAGATCTTTTACTATTCCCCTGTTCTCTGTTGTTATTGACCATTTTTTTAACAGCAGCAAATTAGTAGAGTTTCCTCCTTTCCATAACAAATGGACCAGTGAATTAAAACAAGTGTGCTATGATCATTTCAGATCCAGATGTCTGATCACTTAAATCCTTCAGCCAGTTTAAATATATAGTTAAAAAAGGCAGAGGTGTAAAATGGTTCTTAGTATGTGGCTTAAGAAAAGATAAAAGTCAATTTTGTTCTTCTGGCAGGTAGCCACAACGTTTCTGTTTGCATGAAATAAAATGAGGCCTTCAAAGAAAAGGCATAGTGGAGGTTCACAGATGTTTTGAGGTTGATTTCCTTCTTCTGGCACTGGATGCCTTGACTGTGCGAGTGGTATCATGAAATCTGACGACTATCAAAGAATTTTGGAGTGTAGGGTTAGGCCCAGTGTCAGAAAGCTGAGTTAGAGGTATTAGAGGTCATGAGTCTTCCAGGAGGACAATGACCCGAAGCATACTTCAAAAAGCACTCAAAAATGGTTTAAGACAAAAACACTGGGGAGTCCTGAGATGGCCAGCAAGAGAGGTGTGAGAAACTCATTCATGGTTACAGACAGTGATTCATTTCAGTTATCCAATAATTTTGTCCAGTCCCCTTCTGGAGTTCTGTGTGGAACAAGATCCAGTTTGGCTTGTTCTGTTTTTTTGTTACTTAAACGTCTTAATGTCATTCAAATCATTTCTAAATTCAGCATTAACTTCCACAGAAGTGGAAGGGTGTCAATATTTTCGCCAAGACTGCAGTGACATATGAATCTTCAGACATTTTTATCTATAAAAGAAAGAAAGACAGATAGATAGATAGAAAGAAAAAAATTCTAAATCTTATTTGTCCTGCACCACTGCTGTAAGGCACAAAAATGAAAATATATTTGACTAACTTAATCCTACACTCCATAAGGAGCCAAATATTTCCATTCTAACGCTCCAGTCTATTTCTGTTGACGTGAGTTAGCACACACACACACAGTGTATGCAGAAAATTTTGTTTACGATCTGGGCTCAGAGGTTGTGGGTCAGTCCAGTCTGCAGACAGGTGTTCCCTGCCTGCTCGGTCCCACTGAACTGCTGCATTGATGTAACTTTTTTCACGCTGCAAAGCATTTACATTCCAACAAATTTTAATTTTACAAGTGCCTGGGGGCCACTAGGCCCACTCTGGCTCTGACTCTATGGCCTGTGGTCCTGGATGCACTCCATGGGCCTGAGCCTTACACACATAATCTTATTCAAATACTTCAGGCAAGGCCCAGCTAGAACAAAATTGGGTAGCAGCGTGGCTCCTCTGCTCAGACATCTGTTCATTTAAGTCTTATCTATTGGTCCTAACAACCCTCAGTATTTAGCAAGATGCTTTGTCCAAGCAGTAATGACCCAGTTTAAAAGTTAGCTTAAAGCAAAGAAAAAAACTTCTTGGGAATTTTGCTTCCTTTCCTCCACCTATAAAGCACAGTGCAGGTATGATGTCACAAAGTCACAAAGATGATGTTTTTAAATTCAAATTTATTTGCTTGACTGCTAAAAAAAGTCTCACCTTTCCAAATAAAGCTGAGTAAACCTGAAAAAAGGTTATGATGACAGATAGTGTGTAAGTGTGTGTAAATGCTCATGCACGATTAGCCTTCTTAAAGGCAATAGCAATAGCACAGTGCAAACATAAACACAGCCTCTACAGTTTATCTCTTTAATTAGGTAATTAGTAATTACTTACTGGTAACGTAAGTTCAGCTCCATGAGCAGGACCTCGGCTTCAGCCAGCACCTGCTATCTTTGGCTCTGATAGTATATCTATCTACCTCTGGACAGAAACAGCTAAGCTCAAGAAACATGGCTGAGTCCTGAGAGAGATAAGATTAAAAAGTAAATAAGGCCAAACATGAACGCCAAGACTTGAGACACTTGATGTTGAGATCCCAAAAATGCAGATTTCGTGTGCTTAACTTCATTGTGATCATTCCTGTGCCACCCCTCCCCCCATCCTTTCCCCTCTGAAGAGAGCCCCTTGTCTTTATTTTGATATATCCTTTATAATATCAATGCTACAAATGTGGCTCAGGTGTTGGTGGATTGCTAGATAATTATGTGTATTTGTGTGTAATTGTGTCATTTGTGTTCTTTAAAAGATGAATCAGTTTAAGTGTGGGGCTCAAGAGATGTCCATTAATTAATATAATCCTTCGGTGGATTTGAGAGTTTCTCTGAAAACACAATTGTTTCACATTTATGTTTTTCCTGTTGTCTTTAATTTTCCATGAGATTTCCAGCTTATAAATGCTCAGTATGTTTACATGGTGATGAACACAGATGAAAAACAAACAACAAATGAAAAGTTGTACGGTTTTCTTTTCTTTAGATAAGAGATGATATCAATCAAGATAATGTAGCTAATGAGAGCTTTGAGAAGATATGACTCAGTTATGACAGATATGAACACAGATGAAAGCATTAACTGTCATTAGGTAAGACTGGAGACAATAATATTCAGTATGCCACAGGTAATAATCAGCATCCCCACCCATTCCTCCGCACTAATGTGCAGCCACACTTGATAAAGTGCCTAATCTCTTGTACTGACCCACTGCTCGCCTGTGATGGCAATAATGGCATGAAAATAAAATAAAATAATTTGTTTTTGTTTTGCTTTCTTTTTTACGTGACAAAAAATGCATTGCATTGTTTTGTTAATAATTCATTGTATCAGGTGTCCATTTAATTCATTTAAAAATATATAATATTCAGATTTTACTGTCAATAATTGAATAAACTGTTGAATTTAAAGTTCCATTAAAGACAAAAAAAATTATATCTTTTTTAAATACTGGTACATCTAAAAAAATTCTGGTGCACTTGTTCCCGGATAACTAGTTACTTTTATAATGCTCCAACTCAATCACTAACTCAGTTGCTTTTTCAGAGAAGTAACTAGTAACTATAACTAGCTGCTATTTTAAAGTAACGTGCCCAGCACTGCTGCTAACCGTCAACTCTCAGCTTTCCAACTCCACAACAGGTCCTGCATGTGCTCTTGTTTGTGGTATACCACATTATTAACGCTTGTTAATGTTTGTTAATGGTTGTTAATGGTTGCTCATTGACTTCACATCACATGAATCTGGAAGTCCTCACATTTTCGTTATTTCAGTATGATAATATAATGCATTTGCCGGGAACCAGATGTGAGAATAAAGAGCAAAACGCGATGATGTCTAAAATGTGCAGCGTGAGCAATTTCCTGTCTCTTTATTTTTGACAAAGAAAAGCAATTAACAAGCACTGAGGAAGCTAATACTTCTCATTACAGACCTTTGACAGCCTCAGCAAGGCACCGTACAAGTGGAGAAATTACACTGGAGCAAGGAGAGGCAGAATATGTGAAATTCCGCAATAGGATTATTTAAGATCTGTCTATGGAACTACGAATATTGAAACAAACCTCTCTGTGAATCAGGCAACACGGCGGCATGGTGGTTAGTGCTGTTGCCCCACAACAAGAAGGTCATGGGTTCAGTTCCCGGCCTGGGGCCTTTGTGCTCTCCCCATGCCTGTGTGGGTTTCCTCCGGGTACTCCGGTTTCCTCCCACCATCCAAAGACATCATGTTTGGGTTAATTGGTGACTCTAAATTGTCCGTAGGTCTGAGTGTGAGTGTGAGTGGTTGTTGACCCTGCGATTGACAGGCAACCTGTCCAGGGTGTACCCCGCCCTCGCCCAGTGTGAGCTGGGATTGGCTCCAGCAACCCCCGTGACCTGGAAACGGATAAGCGGTAGAAGAAGAATGAGTGAGTGAGTGAGTTTTCTGTGAGCCCTAAACTACCTGCAGGGGAC
Organism: Remorina albescens; assembly: GCA_034769265.1. Classification (NCBI taxonomy): domain Eukaryota; kingdom Metazoa; phylum Chordata; class Actinopteri; order Carangiformes; family Echeneidae; genus Remorina; species Remorina albescens. Next base: position 12,768,487 of record CM068489.1, read on the forward strand.
AGACAATAAAAGGAACAGCTGAATCATATAATGCAATAGCATAATATACATAAGGTGTTTATTTGCAGCCATTTGTGGGGCTGTAGTGTTGGGTTGAATTACAGATGGGTTTCCCATTTACAAACAAACCGGGATGCTTGCGCAGCAGGGTTGGAGAAAACATGTTCCCACAATGTCCGAACCGCTTATGCTGGCAATGAAGAAGGTAAAAACATGACTGTCAGCATTAGCAACTGTAATGAAATATCTCTGTGGGTAACAAGTAGCAGGCTTTGTTTGCTGTTTCACTACTGCCAAAGTCTGAACAGCTGCACACAGTATTGTCCCTCTGTTGTCCATATAGCACTAAACTGCACCAATAATGGGTCTGAGCAGAGGAATGCACACACACACACACACACACACACACACATTGTGCACCGAGGGAAGAAGAGAAGTTTTGGGAGAAGAAATGTCTCACCTCAGTAACAGGATAATAAAGTTAAGTTTAGGACTTTTTAAAATGGAGCTGTATTCTGAAAAGAACCTGTGTCATTTTATTGAATTTAAGTGTTTCCTACTGAGACACACCCAGCTGTTGTGTGTGCCAGTTAAATGAGAAAAACACTGCCAAAAATCTAGTTTTAACATTTGCGGTGAAGACCTATTCACATCCAGAGTAAAGGTCTTGGAGAGCAAAATATAGCCTTTAATCCCTCAATTTTAAGAGTAAGAGAATTAACATTCAGCTCTCTTCTGATTACAACCCATCAGTCTGAGACTTTTACCTTTCAAGCTTTCCCCCAGGACTTTTTGTACTTGTGTCATACTTGATCTGCAGGATCCAAAGTTCTTTCCAGAGGTCTCTCCAACTTCCAGCTCATCCATCACTACAATGTCTATAATGGAGTGAGCTCCCCGCCGTGGTCAAAGAGCATGATAATAAGACAGCGTAGAAACAGATGTGTGTAAAAGAGTGCCGACTGAATGCTGCGAATGGAAAAGGTGAACGAGCACCTTTATTTATCATGGGTGAGGGACGGGGTTCATTAAGAAAAGGATGTTTCACGTTTGGGGTTCAACAAAAAGCACTGGTTAACATGAGATCCACACCACAAATGTTCTATACATTTCAATTCACCCGCCCCCATCCCCTCCAGATTTGACATTTAACACATACAGTATTTAATCACACAGTAATGACCCTCAGGTTGTCGTCTTTGGTTTGCCATGGTCATGCTTTTCAGGCCAATTCGCTGCTGGATATTCCTGGCTCACCTCTTTATCCTCTGCTTAATTTATTTATTTCCACTGAGAATGATGAACTCTGTGTAATGAAGACAACTTCAGTTACTCAACTTGTTTTATGAATTTTTTTTCTTTTTTTTACTGATAGGTCTACTTCAAGGGGATCCACCGTTCCTGGGACCTTGCTGCCTTAAGTATTCTGAAGTTGTTTGACTTTTTTTATTGTCTCCCTTATGTTTTCACTGCCATCAGGAGGGAAGTGTGATAAAGTTGCCTTTTCTTTGTCTGTTTCTATGTTTGACTTCACCACAGTCAGCCAGTTGATCTCTCCCTGCTGCGGGGGGGACTTTGGGCACATAGGCGATTGTTTTACGAGAGGTTACAGGAAGGTCAGATCCAAAATCAATGAGGAAACAGCTCTGCTGCTCTAAACTCTATTTCTGCCAAGCAGGATCCTCTGAGACAAGCTGGGATATCAGGAACCCCAAAGAGGAGGATCATTAACATGACAGATAGCGGGAGAGAGGAGGGATGAGAGGAAGAGAGTAGAGGACAACGCTGTTACTTGAGTGAAATGTGAAACTTGCAGCTGTAATGGTAGCACAGTGCTTTCTTCAAAACATGCTTGGTGCTAAGCAGAATTTTATCCCCCAGATTCATTTCTGACATCAAAGTAAACACCACTGACAGAACGAAGAACTGCACAGTCAAGTTTCAAAAAAAAAAAGCTACACTCAGGAAATTACTCTAAACCACAAACTATGTAAGCTTTTTAATAGTTAGGCAGAGAAAACGGTGGCTGGAACTGTAACTTAATTAATGGAGTGAATAGATAAAATAACAGCACACAAATAGTACAAATATTGTTATATGAATTATTAAAACAGGAATTTAAAAGGGTTGGACTTCTTTTAGAAAATAGTGGCTCTAGAAAGCACCGCACAATGCAATAATAACTATGGTCTGCCTCAGGGGGCTGCTATGACCCCCCATGGCGGGCCGGATATTACAGATTGGAAGCATATAGCTGGTGAAAATTTCACACGTTTTGAACAGCGTGGCCCCTCAGTCTTCAGTGAGGCCGAACCAGTGCTCGATGAGTTTGGGGCAAAGCAATGAAAACTGTTTTGTTCCACTGTTTTCCTGCTGCCACTTCCTCCAAAAACAAGGAGCAGCTTCTGCCACCGACTCCAGTTCTTTGAATGCCATCCGGTGTTCGTCCATGTCTGCATCCTTCTTGGTGAGTTAATGGAGTGGCTTTTGCAAGAGTTGTCAGAGAAAAGACTAAGTCTTTCCGAGCCACGTCCTCCCAGAACTAGAACAGACACAGAGCTGCTTTCAGCTTCTAGTTGAAACACTTGACAGAGCCACTCACAGCACTCCCTTGACATTCTGCCTCAGGATTTTCATAGGGCACACATTTAGCACCATCACTTGCAGAATCCACTGAAACATAATGTTAACCTGATGAGCCCTTCTGTTTGTCACCACACACTCACATCCACCCAGACGATGTGCACCTCCAGTTGGAAAGTGGGATTATGTTGTGAGGCAACAGCGCTAACACCAAAATCAAACAAACAGAAATCCATGGAATGGGCAAACGAACATAATCCAACTTGCATACAACACTGATGCTTAGTGAGGCAGACAGCAAGGCTGCAGGTGTTTGGACCTGAAGCACAGGGAGAACATGCAAAGTCCACAGAGAAAGGCTGCAGCCCTGGGAATCAAACCCAGAACCTTTTTGCTTCAAGGCAATGACACCAACCACCAAACCAGCGGGCCACTCAATGTAGAATTTAACACCTCAAAATCTGTTACACATCAGTTTCTCAGATCCAGTCTAACATTATCTGTCTTTATTAAACCAGAGAAAAACAAACACTTAGGACTTAAACTGAACTCATAAACACAGGTCATCATGGAGGTGTAGCTACTGTGTGGTGCCTGCCCCATCTGCCTGCCAGTCATGGTAGATCTGCGTCCTGGTTAACAATTACAAACCTTAACGTTTATTCTAAACTTCATGGCCATGCTTCTGGATCCCATCACTGTGTGTACTGCAGTCGGGAGTTGGACGTTTAGGGGTGAATACAGATTCAGTTCTTAAACTGTGAGTCAGTTCAGATCTTCACCACTGCCAAACAAGGATTTCTGTGAAGTTGGGGAATTGTTTTTAATCCTAACTGTATGTGAAACTGTAACAGCCTCTTCAAAGTGGAGGTACAGTATCAGTGCCTTAACTTCAAGGATAAAAACTTGGTGTCGGGTCACAAACTACAATTATGTTTGGACATAATCTGTTATACCAATTTGGAAATGAGACCTACTCATCCGCATAGCAGCTCAGAACAATTGGACTGTCTCAAAGTTAAACATGATGTGTATTCCTCAAAATATTTGGGCGAAATATTGTGAAAAAAAAAAAGTTATCACTCATAAGTGGTCCTTGATTTGGCTTCCCAAGATCATGCAATAAAATCTGTGTGCCAACTCGAAGGAAATATAAAGTCAACATTAATCCGTAAATTTAACACTAATAATAGTAATATATACTCACAGTTTTGTGTGCCCCATTTTTTTGGTTCAGATCTATTACTGTATGAAATCTTGCTGTCACAACGTAGACCAGATTCACATTCCATTTTGGGAATAATGCCATCTCAGTGTTTGATGTCCCTTTGTGGTACTCCGGACTGCCTGCAGACAATTCGTTAAATTCGTTTAGCAGTGTTGAGACTACTCTCGAGAAAACATCAATTACACTTGATTGTTCTGGTGGCATTTCAGTTTGGTGCAAGTGGTTTGGCTGCACTAGCAAAGCAAAGGCTGTGTGATGCGTGTTTAGTGAGTTCTGACATGGTCCATGGCTCGGTTGATCCTTCTTTATTGAATAAGCACATGTCTTAAGGGACAAGAAGATTGATGCTGCTCCCATTGAACTCTGGGATATCCCTGTCCTTGGCTGGGCAAGATTTCGGGGTTTGTGGGTAATGAAGGGAAACCACTTCCCTTGCTTGTTAAACAAGATCATTAAAAGGCATTATGAGCTGGCCACGGAAAGGCTTTTGCGTGTCATTGCTTGCATCTGTTGGAGGGTGTTTCTGGGGTCTCTTGTTTCCCTAAAATTATTGCAAAATACAATAAGTCTGCTCCCAAGTGTTAGAAAGGTCAGTGGAAACCTTGAAGTACACAGTAAAGAGCAGAGGTGGATTTGGGCAAAAACGTGGTCCAGGACTTTGCTGTGGTGCCTGGGACTGCAGAAAATTTTGCAAACTTGAGAATTCGATAGAAATATAAATTTTATATGTAATGCCTTCATGCCTTAATGTGTAATCATTCTACTGTAGAGAAAAGTTTTGAGATGTTACCACTTGGGGAAATGGGGAAAATAAAGTAAGAGAATGTTTGCGTTGGTCCTTAAATCACTAAATCTGCATCTGGTACTAGAGATGGGAACAGTCATTGTAGTAATAAGTTCATCTTAATTACTTGCTTCAGCACATAGGACCACATTTAATATGAAAATTTTAGTGAAAGTAAACCTGAAAAAAAAAAAAACAGAACAAAACAAAACTTTGTGTTTTATCCATTCAGACAAATAAACAACCGAGACACCATATTAAGGACTCATTAGCTAGTGACGTTGGCTAAATTGGCTAAAAAGCAAAATCAGCCTCACTGTGTCTCTGGTGCTTTGCCTTGGCTCTAAGGGCTGTGCTGGATCTGACTCTGCTGCTTTGCTGTTGCCTTAATATCTGCTGTCTGTGTCATTGTGTTGACCTGTCCAACTATGTCAGCACTTGTACGGTGGAAGGCCTCGCTATCACTCTCCCTGCTGCCTCAATTGGTGGCAATACATCCATAATCAGTACCAAAGGAAAGGTCACTAATAGCCAACACTTTTCTGCACTTGCTTATAGGGATTTATTTTTTATTTCTCACAATCCTTTACTACTTTTGTTTTGTAGCATGTTTTGATCGGGACAGGGGTTCCATGTTTTACCCATTTCATCATGCTTTTAGTTGAGAGTCTAATTGATTGACAACATAAGAGGGAATGAGAAACGACCGGCCCAGAGGGCTTAATGGGATATGAAGGAGGGGTACATATATGTGAAACTATTTGGTAGAACATAGGCAATCATATTAAAAGGTCCCGGCCCACCCACATCTGGTTCAGTAACCGCACAACACTGGCCAGTCAATCAAGCCACAACCAATTTTCAGCTACAGTTTTTTTGTCTCTGCTTTGATGCTTCTCTGCCCAGTTGTCCAGTGGCTGACTGGGGAAAGTTTCTGAAGCGTCACCGTAGGCTGATGACATGTCAGATCATCAAAGCAATATGAGGAATTATCAAGTTTTGTAATGCTTTCAAGGCAAAACTACACAGAAGAGTCATAAGAAAGTCTATATAATGTCAACTCATCAAATCTGGAAGCTTTGTAGCTGGAAATTATAACTGACGGATGACTTCAAAGATTAACCCTCTTAACATGCTGCACATCCCATGATCTGAGCCATCCAGAGCAGTGCCAGATCCTCATACTATAATCACATGTTCTCCAGGTTACCAGTGTTGGGGAGGGGTTTGTTCCTATATGGGTCAGGATCTCTGAACAGTTTTATCAGTTTGTTATAACTATGAATCAGTCTTTCAATTACTGTTGTTGAGTCCACAAAGTTTGTAGAAACACCAGCATACTACGTAGTTAGTTTCATCAAATACAAAAACATGAACTCTAGGATGAATGAAGGATTTCAATCCAGCCTTACAAACAGTATCTCCTGTTGCCTTCACATTCATTCATTCATTTTGAATAATTTCAAAATAATATTTACTGCTGGGTGGAAAAGATTGAAAGTATGAAATCATAATCAGCGTGTCAAGTTCCCAAAAACCATTACGTTTCTCAGTACATTTACTTTTTTGCAATGTTTTTTTTATGTTAGCACATTATTGTAATTGTAATATATGTTAATAATATTAACATGTATTATTAACATTGACAATAATTTAACTATTTCTATTTATATGTTCTTAACAAACATACAAAATCATGTTTCGTACACTAACCTGCGCTGATGCAGCCCATAGAAGTAAAGTAGAACATTTAGTAGTTTTCATTAAAAAACTGCCTATTCAGGGTGGTCCTGTCCAGATTAATGATAACTATCTCTGGACTCACTTTATGTGCTATGAAGAGGCTTAGTTTTATCCCAAAAAAAAGGGGCATATGGTCTAATTGGGTGGAATCAAACAGTAAACATTAAGAAGTGTGGTTGCATGGATTTTGTGACATTGAAGAGTGTTCGTGTGTATGTGAATCTGAAAGGACAACAAAAATTGCTCCTCCCCATTTAGTTTATTGGATAGAATGATGGTCAACTAGACAGCAACAAACAATGACTGAATGTAAAATAACAGCAGGCCATTGACTGCAAATGCACTTGGCTGTGGATTGGGTACATAGTGACTAATAACTGAGACTCTTTACATATTTACTATATGGCTGTCAATTTAATTTGAAACACTTCCTCACTATTATTACTTATTTGATACTGTATGTCCAGCAGACAAAAGCTTCTTTTTTTTCTGACACCCTATGGCCTACAGAGTTGGCTGTGCGGCATGACTCGAATTCTTGGATGACCTCTGCTTCTCTGTAATGAAGCCCTGGGAGTACGTTCAAGTTGCAGGTCTGGCACACAATAGAAAGAGGGGATTGAATAGAGACTTCACTGCTCCACCTCAGAAGGAGGAGGATTAGATTTGTCATATGCACAGAGGAGCCCTGACTGGTTGTGCACACTCCACTGCTCAGGAGGAATCCGTGAAGCAAGTGTCCATGCTGTTTGGGATGTTCCATAGACAAAGTAATATGAGGGTAGCGTCAGCTGGAGAGGTACTGGGCTCAATTCCCAGAAATAACCCACTTGTGTTCATGGGTATTAGCTGACTGCCTGTACAAGATAAAGGCAGAAGTTAGATCACAGTATGTGAGGGTCATTAAATATGCACGTTAACAAAGAATGAGAATGGCATGGCTTTCCCTCTCTCTTCCACTGTACCAGCATTTCAGTGGCAGTGGATGGCCCTCTTATTAGGTCAGCTGAAAGTGGAAAATTAGCACAATTCCCCCAGGCTGGGATTTATCCCACATCTCTTCCAATTATCTTCCTGAGCTTCTGGAGATAATTGCAGTGTATAGTGAAGCGACAGGAGCTCCTGCAACCTTACTGCTACTGCTGCTGCTGTTTCTGCATTCCCCTTCTCCATTCCACATGCAGTCATACACTTCCTCACAAATGAAAAGGAAAAAGTGGAAAAAAAAAAAGAAAGAAAGAAAGAAAGAAACTCACAGAACTGACAGCATAACTATATGATCCACATCCCATCTCTCCTGCTTAATCCAGCTTGGAGGCGGCCCCATCCCCTGAGCCTGGTTCCGTTAAGTACTTACATACACAACCAAGACTTTGGAGTTGGGAGAAGTTTTACATGTGTTGTCATTTATAGCGCAATCATCTTTAATAACAGGGAGGGATTAGCACCATTGCCTTTTGATCCTATAATCCACACTCCTCAAAATCCCAAACTTTATCGGCTTCCCTCTGTGCTGGGCTCATGATGTGCTGGGAAAGACAGAAAATGACCTCAAATGAGGCACTGTCCTGTGAAATCTCCGACAGGTGACAGCCATAATTTAAGGCAGGGAGAACAGTTGGCCTAATGTGGCCATGGGAGATGAGCCTATTGGCTCATATGAGGCTGTTGCCAAGGGAGATTAAGGGACTTCATAAATATGCCCTTCCTTTTTTCGGTGCAGTATATCCCCAGGCTGCATTAATCAACACTGCCCATCCATTGCACAGTAATTGCATCTGAGGATGAAAGCTGAGGGACTTCATCTTTCCACCTGTACCATACATTACCTCCCAGATTTGTAAAATATGATTCATGTCAAATATGGTAACAACCAAACATATTTCCTCCTCCCGGCACACATACGTGCAGACACAGTTAACATTTTATAACTTTACTTAGTCAGTGGTGATGGCACAGTCATCAGTGGAGGAAAACCAGTCTAGATGTAATCACTATGTTGTAGTTTGGAAACACTTTCAATAAATTAGACTTTGCGACGTACATTATTTGTAGAGAAGACACTGACATTTCATTTTTGCTGACAGTGCTGGAAAACAACACATTAATTTGATGCAGTGAGAAACTTTGAAAGAACAGGTTACAAGTAATGAAGAAACTCACTATATCCATTGTCAGGAGCAGTATTACAACCGGCTTGGCCCTGGTTTTCTTCATTAACATGACATGGACTCCCTCTCATCACCTCCTCAGGATTGATGTTCTACTTTCATTTATGGCCCTCCTTTCCTCCGCCAACACGCTTTGCAGAGAGAGGGAATGTGTCCGTTTTAGCGTCTGAGAGCAGTGGCTCGCGATCGCACACTGGAACTAATTAACGAGCTGGGCCTCCATTTATGTTAAGCAATGCTTGAGAGCAGAGAACGAAAGGAACTTAATTACATGGTGCTGGAGTCAAGAATAGCAGCTCAAGGTTTCAGTGGAAAAAAATGTGTGGGGCTGCAGAGGCTTGCAGCTTTGTGAAGCTCTCGGCTCACAGTCTCGTGTGCTGTCACTGGGAGGATATTAAAGTTGTGTGTCACATTGTTACTCTCAAAGATTTGCAAGTATCCTATTTCTTGTGGGACATGTGCATACAGTAGACTCATCCACCCACCCCCCCTTTTTATCTGCATTCACTGGAAATATGGCAAAAGTGGTTCTCCATTACAAGGCTGTCGAATCTTGGTTTACAAGAAAATACGACAGCCATAGAAAAACCTTTGCTGAATTATAGTTACACAATATGAGAGACAGTTGTTTGAGCACTGTCACTGTCCACCAATCTCATTCTGTTGTATCTTTTCTTAGGATTCTGTGCAACACTGATAAAACGATGCGATGTTAATACATCCTTTCTCAGGTGCATTATTCCATTATTTTAGCCTCTGCTCAGATAATAGCTCCATATGCAGAAAGGACAATTCAACAGCACAAACAACTTAGAATTCATTATACTGTATATTCTTCTTAATATGGTCATTAAGGCACCTGGATGACATCATCCCTCTATCCATCTTCTACTATTTTATCCAGGGCCAGGGGCAGCAGTCTAAGCAGTCTAAGCAGAGAGGCCCAAACTTCCCTCTCCTTGGACACTTCCTCTAGCTCTTCTGGGGGATCCCAAGGTGCTCCCAGGCCACGCGACATACAAAGTGCCTCCAGTGTGTACCGGGTATCCTCCTGGACTTCCTGCCTGGAACACCTTCCCAGGGAGGCTTCCAGGAGGCCTCCGAAGCAGATGCCCGCGCCACCCCAGCTGTCCGCATCATCGTTTCCAGTGGTCCCAGTTTTAGTCACCCTCTAACTTCATAATGATGCAGATGCCAGAACATAAACAATGCAGACATAGCAAGAGTTCTTGATCAGTAAATATTTTAGTGAAGCATGAAACCTGCTGCTTGTTAAAGCATAATGTTTCTGTTTGTCATCTCTAATGGTGGCATTAGAGATGACTGAGGTCTAAGAGCTGGTTAAAGATAAAAAAATATAAAGTTACATGAGCAACATCCACTGTTTTTGTGTAACATGTGTATGTGAGTACGTGTGTGTGTATGCTCTAGCTGCACACAGCAGGACCCCTACAGGTTCTGAGGAATGTCTGTTAACCTGAGACAGGACAAGAGGACAGGAAGTGAGGCTTCTAGAAACGTAGCTGCTATAAAATAAAATGGACTCCCAATACTTTAATGATAGATCTACAAACTTGGGCTGAACACATAAACCTTTGGTTTATCTGAGTGTGGACACAATTGTAAAACAAAGTTAACTGAGCATTATTGATCCATTTAAAAAACAAACCATCATAAAAGTGATGAGGGCGCAAGAGAGTCTTCAGACATAAAATAAAGCTGTGAGCTTGGCTTTTTACTCTTCCTCATATGATGTTTCTTACACCTCAGCCACAAAACCCAGATCCTCCACCTAGAGCTGCACATTAAAAATGTATGGGACACTGTGAAACTGAAACTATTTTTATCCAAGATCAATTTACAATCTTCATTTTAGAAACATCTTCATAAATTTAATAAACACATGCCCTGCAAATACAATGCAAGGAGATACACAAATGTAATGCAAACATTCACAACTTAATACACAAACAAACTGCAGATACATTGAGTATTTGTATCCAGGGGATACAAAAAAGTGATGCACTTCCATGGATGTGAAAATTTCGGGATGATGTTTTTTTAATCACTCTGTGTGTTTTCTTAGGATACGGTGCACTGAATTCCCACAGGCACTGTTGAAAAGCAAAGAAAGTACGAGCTTTACTTTAGGTATAAAACTAAGCACAGTGGAGTGCGAGAGTGAATGCTGACAGTTTAATCTACTCATGGAAACCTTTTTATAACTTGAACTTTGGGAATCCAACCAAAAACACATGGTTTATTTTGAAGATGTTCATGTGGTTGATATATTTGTACAGTGAAATCGTACGCCGTTACTCTGGTTTATGTTTGACTATAAAAGCTAAATCTTTTCATGGTGAATATGGAATCAGTATATGCAGAGGAATGTTGAAAGCTCCATGCGGTCACATGGTCTTGTTAGTCCAACACATTTAAACTGTTCGTTATTTATGATGGTAGATTCCAGTGTTTCAGCGCTCAGTGGGACCTCACCTGCTGTCTGGCTTCAGCAGGAACCGTTGTGCCGGATTGGCTGTCCTCCAGTCAAAAGTTACCGCGAGAAAGGAAAGAAAGCCCTCGCTGGTGATGACATCTTGGTTTTTTCCAAATGCAGGGAGTATTAAGTAATGGGGGGGACCTGAAGATGTAAAAAAAGAGGGCTATCTTTTAGTTATGGGAAGGGTGGTCAGCCTTTCCTCTGGCTTGCCCCTCACAAAACAGTTCTGGAGAAGCGGCTGCCAAAGCCACAGCTCTTATAGAGGAAACCATGACCAGCTGTGATGCAACTCCAGCCCTACACGTCATACTCAGCATCACTGGATCAATGTAATCATTGTGGTGTCCAGACCTGAACACTCACGGCTTGATGCTGCAGTCGTCCCTGGCCGGGTATCAGTCCTTATCTTCTATCTGGCACCCTTTTCCCCTCGGTGCTGCATCACCATTGAGAAACATTGAGCAGCACTGCATTATGTGATCCAAGTTCACTTACAGCTGTCAACAAAAAACCACATAGAATTCACCAGAGCTTTAACACACATCGCGCCTGAAAGAAGAAAATTTTGAGGCCTGACTTTTACATCTCTGCAGGCGACTGTGTGGATTTTGTTATTGTGACCCTGTTTTTTCCGCACTTCCCAGGATGTGATGTATATTTTTGTCAACCAGTGATCAGTGACCAACTTAATTACATAGTAATCAATCAAGTGTAATGAGCCCGTGCCTTAGTCGGGTGTGGCCTGCTCCACCCCTAATCTGCTGTCTGTTTCAGGGTAATTCCACAGCACAATTGTTTCACTTTACAGACCGAACTTTCTCTCAGTCTGTTTTCACCTTTTTAACATAAAATACAATATTTTTGTAGGGAGGAAATTAGGTTTTTTCATCAGCGTCTGATGGAGGGGCAATCTTGGGGCAACACAGGAACGCAGAATAAGACAACATAATAATTTCCAACAGCACTTCATACATGATCCTAATGGGCTGAGCTTTTGTTTCTGGAATGCAAAGTCTAAAGCATGATGCATTGAAATCATTCAAGAAAAATTATAAGATATCTTTGTTATTAAGCTGTAGCTAAAGTAGAGGAATGCTTTTAGGAACAATGAATGCAGTAACCTCTTAAAACATCTCAGTTTGGAGTCCCGAAAAAATACAAGAACAGAATGGAAGTTTCCGCCATTTCTGCTCATATATCCCCAATCTTTTCCCAATCTATGTTCTGCAAACCTCCATTAGACCAGCTCTTTTATTCTCACATTTCTCTCCGCTCCACTGCTGGTGGGGTTCTTTCATGACATTTTTGTAATTAAAGCCAAATGGCATATCCCTCGATCAGCCCCACAGCTGCTTGCATTTAATTCCATACAATCAAAGTGTCCTGTTCAGCTGCTCCTTGTCACAGCTACCAAAGCTATTTGTCACAACAGAGATAAAAGAAACATTTACAAGCAGTAAAGAGACTACTCATGTTGTTTTACAGGGGTAAGACTAAAAAAAAAAAAGAACACATAACATTAAAAAACTAGTGGCTGTTACAGATAATTCTCTCCCACCTGCAGAAACCAACTCTCAGATGAATTTCTGTTCTGTGATGCTGATGAAGCCACACAACTGTTCCCAGTGGGGAAATTTGGAAATGAAACCCTTAAAAACACATGCGCACGTACAAGAGCTTAACATTTCCAAAGTTTACGCTTGTGGAAAAAATGCAGCCCAAGTGTTACCTGATATTCTGCACCCCTGTGTCATAGGTTCCTCCAGATGGGCCTTTTTTTTCCAGAACCTTGTGACCTTTAGAAAAGCAGCAGTGGTGTGTGATCTTGTGAACACCCCCAAAAGTCAGAGCACAGGCTTGTTTTTGTTTTTGAGTCTATTTCCTTGTGCTTTGACTAACCCAGTGAAATTGCATGTGCGCCAACTCTGGAGTGAGATCATGCTCTTACATAAATGAACTCATCAGTGAAGTTTATTAGGGCATGAACTGTGGAGTAACATGGCCGTACAAGAAGAAATACCTCACGTCTTACCACAATGGTCCTTTCTCTGTTGTTTTACATCTGCAGAATCCCATCTGGTGGTGTGTACACCATGTTCAGGATAAAGAGGCTTGTGTAATATCATCAGAAACCCTCGTTTCCTCCCTGCCTTGTTACATCTGAGAAATGCTAACATACATGGGGTTGTGGGACAGAAAAGGCACATCACAGGAGGCCTGTCTGTCAGAAAGAAATACACTTGTTTTCATAAAAAGAACTGTAATATTAAATTTTCCAGTCTCTTAAAACTGTCTTATAATTTGAAGGCTGTGGGCAGTTATATTCCACTGGGCAAAATTATTTCACTTTTTTGGACCCAGGTTTTATTTCTAAATTTTAATGCCATGAAAGAAATTAAGCCAAGCTGAGCCCATTTCTGAAGAAAACTTTCTTTATTTCTTGTTGGCCTTTAAAAAGTAGGCATTGAAATGAATGTAATTTTTCACTTTTCTGTTTTAACTGATTTTGAATTTGAAAGTGAAAAGCTTCACAGGTTGAATTGTAATGTATTGTATTGTTTTGGGTTGTACCCGACACAGTCGGGGGAATGCTTCTACTTCGCTGCCAGGACTGCCCTGTATTCTGGAGACATGAGGCCTAAACACTTCAGCTTGAATTTAGCACAATAGTTACACTATTCTGAAGTAATTATGGGCCATTAAATAAAGAGTGCGATTGCTCTGTCGCCAGTGGAGCAAAAAGTCAGTCCACATGAAGGTGATTTCAGGAGACACAAGTGCACCCTGGCTGCGGGCTGACAGGATTTCCAAATGGGTGGACCTCACACATACAAACATTTGAACTGTGAGGGATAATGACATGAATGCTCACCAATGCTGCTTAACATTCAAGCATGGATACATGTACAAGTGGGTAAGTATACACACATTGACATGATCGCACACACACACACACATCGATGTGACCATCTCTAGGAAGACCACTATATTAACTCATCAGAATTTGCGAGGCATGATGATTTAGTTCAGTGTCACATTAAGAGAACTTGCTCATCCTTCAGTCTGAACGAGGGCATTAGCAGCGGCCCAAACACACAATACACGCCAATGCTCACATGGTCTGATATCACAAAGTACATGGTTTATAATTACTGATAAGAGTAGTTAAGAATGACAAAATATTGTTTGCAATCCAGTCAAAACTCACACATAGAAGTTGTTTATTGTATTCTTTCCACGTTCAATACGATGGTGTGATATGTCTGTCACAATCCCTCCCAGGTTCTACCTCCTGCTTCCCCCGCCCTTCATTACCTGTGCCTAATTATCATAAATACATCAATATTTGATGGAGCTTATTTTTTTTGTTCCTACAACTGTAATGCACGATGTGCTGTCCAATGGAAAAATTAAGGGGTTTTGTTTCAGCAGTGGTGCTGTTTCTGCACATTTCTGTACATTGGAAAAACTCTCTCTCAGCAGCGTTGGTGGTTGTGTGGTTAGAGTGCATGCCATGTAATTGTAGTGTCCTGGATTTGCATCTGGCTCTGGACCTATGTGGCAGGTTGTTCCCCTCTCTCTCTGCCTGTTTCCTGTTGGCCTCACTGCCAATTACAGATTGAAATAAAGGCATAAAAAAGCCCAAAAAATATATATAAAAAAAAAAAAAAAGAGAAAAATTCCTCTCTCTGTCCACAGAACTATGATAACAAGCAGACCGGACATGAAAGGTTGGACAAAAGTCTTATAATATGAATTAAGTGTTATAACAAAGTGAGTCATTCATGTTCTACCGCTTATCCGTTTCTGGGTCGCAGGGTTTGCTGGAGCCAATCCCAGCTCACACTGGGTGAGGGCAGGGTACACCCTGGACAGGTCGCCAGTCCTTCACAGGGCCAACACACAGAGACAGACAGAGACCAACAACCACTCACACTCACACTCAGACCTACGGACAATTTAGAGTCACCAATTAACCCAAACATGATGTCTTTGGACGGTCGGAGGAAACTGGAGTACCCGGATGAGGGCAGGGGGGTGTGTGTGCTGTGTGTATTGGCCCTGTGATGGACTGGCAACCTGTCCAGGATGCACCCACCATGACCCGGGAACAGATAAGCAGTAGAAGATGAATGAATGAATGTGTTTTCTTTAATTTCTTTATTTAATGTGTTGTGTGAAATGTTAAAGTGCTCGTATTGTTGCTGTGTTTTGTAAAATATCCATGTGTTTGACCTTCAGGCCACCATAAAAACACTATTGCCAGCATTCCCTGCAGTAAATGACCACATCCTTGTTCTGCAACATTATTCTTAGAATGGATCCAGTTTAAAATTGGTGAAGTCAGGATTTTTTCATATTACCAGTGGATCAAATGACTGAATTCTGCTGTGCCCAAGTGACCAAAATTTAGTTCTGCAGAACCTCGAATGAGGGTACTATTCATAAAGACATAATCCAACAGGGACATGTCACACACATTCACACAACACCGAATGACTGACTACTTTTCTTATTAATCTGAAATACCAACACAGAAAACAAAAACCGAAATATTGCAGCCGTTACCTGGTTCATGAAGCGCAGAAGTGGCACTGTGCTCTCAATTCAATAGTCACTCAACTTCTGTGACATCTTCTCTGATTCCCCAAATTCCCCATATTAGACTTTCAGAGGGTGAAGCTCTTCATTCAAAAATGTGTACTTCTCTCTGTGAAAACAGGTGGTTTGCAGTTGGAGCTGCAAGTGTGATCGACATGTCATTGTGCTTACAAGATGAAGACTGGACAGAATCCTTGGTTCAGAGTGCTGGACAGATGTGTTTTATTTGGCCTTTACCTGTTGACACATGCTGTCTGCATTGCATGTGCTGCCAAAGCCAGAGATACTGAAACCTGAGCTGAGTGCTGAAGGTTTTGCTCTACACTACAGCTCACTAACATAACTCCATTCAGTCCACATGCAGATGCAGAACACTTCAAAAGGGAAAGTAGCTGTCTCGATTCAACCACCAGGTTCGTTTTCCACTGACGGAGGCCAAAATATGTTGATGTGGCCTCAACACTGAACTAAAAACCGGTATTCAAGGTAAAATTAGTGTCATAAATTAACATATGAAACACATGAAAATGTTATCCTAACATTTGTATACCAGACAAATGGGATAGAAAAGGTAAAAAAGATTTCATATAAACCTTTCCTCAAAATTTGTTCCACCTTCAGATGAAAACGCAGTTATTGTGAGTTAATATGATCATATTAGTTTTTGGCTCCAACTATCAGCTGAGTGACCTTCCCTCCATCCAGGCCCAGGAAACAGACAGGAAACATTACAGCCTGTTTCCCCTTCCCATTCCACACACAAACTGTTTTAAACTCCTCCCCTCCAGCAGGCGTTACAGAGTTCTGTACGCCAAAACATCCCATCACAAAGACGGGTTTCTTCCGGCAGGCTTTTACTCTGATCAACTCCTTGCAGTCAAAGAGTATCAAACCACACCTGTGAGATAAAGCCACCCACCCTGTTAATGGATCCTTTTGTTACATGTTACATTTTTAATATTTAAATACTTATACATACCTGTTTTAATTTCTTTATTTAAAGTTTAAATGCTGAATTGAATAGAGTTAGTTCTGTTTCTGATTCTAATTACTGCTCTGCTTTACAGCTCAGATAAATACACAAGATGTTCATATTTATATAAACAGCACGTACAGTATAGTAGCTTAGGAGGAAATATCAAATAACAGTAACAGTGCCTTCCCTGCATTAAAGATTATTATTAAAACTGCACAAAAATGACCATTTCTATGTACTTTAATTTACTTTCTGATTCTACATATTCTATAAGTTCACAAATTGTTTCTTTGAGGACATTAAGGACATTTAAGTTTGTACGTTAAAGATTCAATATAATTCCTTTAGCGTGATCTTTGCTCGAAATAGCTTCATTCTTTTCTGCAGAAAAAATGGAGATCTTGGCAGAACATGAGCTGAGCCACAGTGCTCTAATGTGATGTATGGAAGTGACGTACCCTGCCACACACACACACACACACACAACTCCCCTGCTGGTCACCAATGAATATGGCTCTAATTGAATTCACTGGAGACAAACAAGTGTTAATTGGGAGGATAACAATGACCGCAGCCAGCTACTCAGAGGCTGGCCCTCAAAAAGACGAGAGGCCTCCTGCTCACCACAGGGCTGTTCTTCCCAGCAGGAGGGGGTCTATGGGGGCTAAAGGAAGGTTGAGGAGGATGGGGGGGAAGGAGCTACTGTCCTTTGTGCTCCTTTTCTTGTGGAGGAAGCAATAAAGCAATAAAAAGTCTTAGTTAAGGAACATTCGAAGTTGTGTCCTCTGTGCGCGCTCCCCCCTACACTCTAGTGTGAAAGAGGCCCTGTGACGGATCATCCCCACTAACAACAACTAGTCCTGTGTGTGAGTGTGTATGTGTGGTTGTAGGGCTGTTTCATTCACTTCCTATTGTTTTGAGATTCTAAACATCCCCCCCAGAGCAATGCTTAAATATTAAGACTTTTTTAGAATGCAAATGCCAAGCAGATATGTTATGAACATATCCATTATTAAACAGCCTTACCACACACATGCATGACTAAAGATGTTGCCTTTCATTTTATACTGTATAAAATGAAAGGATTACCATTGGCCAGCAAGACCCTTGGCATCTACTTTAGATATTACTGCCACTGCTTTTATTGGGGTCATCCAGTACTCTGTCAATATTTAAAAGTGTGAAGTCAAATGTGTTTACACTTGCTTGGCCTTTTCTTATTTCTTATTGCCCTGCCCTGAATTCTTCATGAGGTAATATGATCAGAATGCTAATGGACGCGGAGAAATAAACAAGAGCTGGCAGCCGTACTTTGTTCATTTCTTTGTTGATTACTTTGGAAAAGGAAAGACTTTCAGGCAGCAAATCTGAAAGGGTCAAATAAATAACATATTAAAAAAGTCACCATCAGATTTAATCAAAATACAAAACACTGACACTCACTAACATTTTAGACACCTCTACATGACACTGCTGTGTGTTCTGTACACAGACGTTTCTCATAAATTGTAGGCACTAATGTGGCTTAGACAGGAAGTGTGGGACTAAAAGTACACAGATTCAAGCAATAACAAAACAAGAATTTCTAATCTAATACACAAACAGAACTGAAGGCAGAAAGCAGCTACTGAACTAGATATGACCAGTGCCGCTGTGGCTTAATACGCTCTGAATAATTGTGTTTATTAAGATGAATGACCAAGGAAGCATATTTTGGATTTTCATTCTGAAAACTACAAAACTTTTCACAATCAAGTAGGCAATGGATTGGAAAAGGGTGGAAGCTTCTGTTTTAAAGAGTAACTCTGCATGAGTATTGTAAACCAATGACTATTATTTACTGGACATATGGGTACAGCATTTCATACTAATTTGTGGTTCCCATACAATGATGTGTTACTTCTAATGAGCTGAATGCTCCCCTGATGTTTCCTTTGGTCTGACTTTGGACTGAGTTTTGTAGTTTTCATTTACTATTGAATCAGTTGCCCCGAGGCCACTTTTAATTATATTCATTCATTTATCTTCTACTGCTTATCTGTTCCCGGATTGCAGGGGGTGCTAGAGCCAATCCCAGCTCACACTGGGTGAGGGCAGGGTACAACCTGGACAGGTCACCAGTCCATCACAGGGCCAACACACAGAGACAGACAGAGACAAACAACCACTCACACTTTCGAGTCACCAGTTAACCCAAACACGATGTCTTTGGACAGTGGGAGGAAACCGGAGTACCCAGAGGAAACCCACACAGGCACGGGGAGAACATGCAAACTCCGCACTGAAGGGCACAGGAATCGAACCCGCACCCTTCATGTTGTGGGGCAACAGCGCTAATCACTATGCTGCCGTGCTGTTCTTTTAATTATAATTTAATCAATTTAAGTATTGTAATCCCTCATGGTGAACCTTGCCTACTAAAACCAACAGGTTAGCATCATCATTGTTGGCATTTTAGTATTTAGCTCAGAGGACAACAGCCACAAACATTGCAACCAGGTGATTATAAGGTTTTTTTTATGCTCCCTCTGTTTAAGCTTCATGTAGAAAAACAACAGTCACTGGGTGAGAAGCAAAAATGCAGACTATTGAATTTTAACCAGTGAACTGGTGCTGTCTCTGGTTTCCTTTTCTGAAAGTAGGGCCTCTATTGTAGTTTGTATTGTAGATTTTAACATCTTTCTCTTTATGAAGGAATTATGATTTGTTGTACAAATTGTTTAAAATATTGTTTAAAATGATCTATTTTCCACTTAAAGCACTGACCATGATAAGACTTGATACATCTTATACTGTTATTGTGCTTTGGCTGTTTTCTGTGATTCATGCCAGTAGCATTTATTTTAGCCGAGGCCAACGTCCATGCGGCCCCGGCTTTGAGGTATAACCATTAAGATCATTTTCTTTCAGTTGGCTCACCGAAAATAAGTTCTCATCCTTTTGCTCTCATGAGGGAACGCAGTGGTACTCAATCACCCACAGCATGACCCTGGACTGTGGCATGAGTTCAAAGCTACACTCGGACTCTGCATCACTCAAAAGAATCTGTCCAATCACCTCTGTGTCCTACTACCTCCCTCACTGGCATCTGTCTTCTTTCCATATATCACAAGTGAACGTCGATCTTAAAGAGGATTACTTTGCCGGGATGCTACGCATCCATTTTCACCGTTAAACCAGATTTGGGTGCTGCCTCGTCTATGCTCCATAGGTATCCAGTGAGTAATGGATACCCTGTGCCGCTCGTTGCCCTTTTTCATCTACTGCACAGCCTGTCACTGGCTTACAGAGACAGAAAGACAAGCACAAACCTACTCACTCAAACAGGAACAAAAAGAAAGTCACATCTGGAGACTTGACTTTTATGCCAGAGAACAATTCTCAAAAGAGGAATTCTTGGTCATGAATTTATATGATAGATTGGCTTCTGCACTATAAAATGTCCCCCTGTCCTCTGGGGACTCACAATACACAATGCACTCTCCAGAAATTTGCTAAGCTTTGTGTTTTATCGCTGTTTTTATTTTATTGATCTCAGTCCACTGGAGTGCTGTTTCCTTTTGAACAAGAACTGTGGCCTAGCTTCTCCACTGGTGTTGAGTGCGTGTGAATTCTTAGCCCGTGTTGGAGGACCAACCCTACAGTGCTAAAAGCCCATGTCACGGGGATGTGTCCAAACACGGGAAAGATTTTTATGGCTGAGAGGATGACGTCCCCTCCAGGATTGCAATGAGGAATGAAGTACAGTATATTTCACAGTGAGCAGAGACACTTGGAAAGGACACAGCAGC
This sequence comes from Remorina albescens, assembly GCA_034769265.1. Classification (NCBI taxonomy): domain Eukaryota; kingdom Metazoa; phylum Chordata; class Actinopteri; order Carangiformes; family Echeneidae; genus Remorina; species Remorina albescens. The sequence goes on from CM068489.1 coordinate 12,788,865, forward strand.
AAACATATTAAACAGTTTTCTGCCAAAGGACGGTGACTCTGTAAAAGACTGTAGTGAAAAAAGAGCGATGATTCAAGTGTTTGTCATATATGCAGTGAAGCAATTAAACGAATTAGTCTTAATCACAATTTTCCTTTAAATAAAGCTTTGAATATTAATTATACCCATCAAAACATAATCCTAGTAGTCCTTAATTCTGTCTTCTTCATTTCTTTCACTCCCAATCTTTCAATCTATTTTTCTTTCTTTGAAATTACTTTCAAATGGGGCTACATATTGCCAGCTGTCTTCCACATGGTCATTTTCCCAAAATTTACATAAATCTATAACTTTGAAGTATAATTCCAAAATGAGACATTAATCATTTCAAAAGTAGCACTTAATCCTGAGTTTAAAAGTTTGTTTTTGCCCCCCCCAAAAAGACATTTTTGGTGGTTTTAGCCATGCTAAGCTCCAGGGACAGTGAGTCCACCACTTTGGTCTAGACTGTAAGATCTCAGAAACTATTCAATGCTTTCAAATTTTGTACAGATATTTATGTTCCATAAAGAATCTTATGGACTTTTGTGAACCTCTGAAATTTCCTCTGACCTCAACTCCAGATCACATTCAATCAGCTGTTGTGTAAGTGTGTTCTGATGGCAAATGGACTGCAGTTATACAGCACTTTTCTGTTCTTATTGACCACTCAGAGCACTTTACTATGAAAGGTACATTCACCAATTTTCCCACACATTCATACAGCACTGGTCTAGCATACTCACTCTCACTAAAAATACAGAATAAGAGCCAGAAATTCTAATAATCAAACCAATTTGGTTTGTTGCAGACTTTTCCAAATAGAAATAGAAATATTACAAGAAATATTTACATACTTCAGGGTTATAATTTTGATTGGATGTAGAAATAAAATAATCAATAAGGTACAAAAGTCCACACAGCACCTGAAGATTTAATGAGAGATATAGATATATATGTAAAAAAGTGTAAAAAAAACAAAACAAAAACTGTCCTGTCATGGCTACCTTCATAAAGAAGAAATACGTTTTGAAATCCATCAACTCAGAGAATAAAACACTTTTTAGCTCACTGCCATGCTCTATTTCTCTCTGTAAATGCCCTGCCCTGTTTAAGTGCAGCTGTAAAGAACATTATTGTTAAAGAAGCATATGTCTGAATGGGAAAATGGCCTGCACTTTCACACATAGATGGAGTTACATTTTCAATGTCTGTAAAGGGTTTTAGTTTTATTGAATTCTTAAAGATGGTGATTATGTGATTAATAAAATGCTTAGATGTTACAAATCAATAGTGTAATGCATGGAGAAATGTTGCTGACTATGACACAGTTGTTTAATCCTTTGTAGAGGCTATAGCAGGGATCAGATGTGATCTATGATGACCTGCTTGTTATCACTCCATCCAAACTGTCTGAAACACTTTAAACACAACCCCCAAACAGTGCTGAGAGCTCAATTTCAAGCAATTGAGTTCAAGTAATCCAAAACTCAGGTAATGTGAAAGACATGATGGCTGAGACGAAATGCGGTCACCAAGGGTTGCCTGTTACATGCATCTGTCTGTCGCATTATGTCATGTCTGCAAGGTTCAACATGGCTGCAGTCCCACTCTGGAAAAAGCATGTTACCTAACGGAGCACTCCGCCAGCCCCTAATCAAGTGTATTACAACTAAATGTATTCCCACAGAGCTTAATCAGTGGGATTTTGAGGTGCCCAAAGGTGAAGCGTACTTGCTGTGTGTGTCTGGTAACATTGCCAATAGTAAGGAAAGTGTGACGGCAGAGCTCTGAGCTCAGGTGGGGGGGGGGGGGGGGATAAAACTCTCCCACGGAGGAGTTTTGCACAGACGTGAAACCTTCCAGAAGTGTTAAACTATTCCTGATCCTACCACCTCAGAGCTGTGCTCTTTGAAAGGCTGCTGTGCTTGTCCCAAACATATGAATGGTCATAATTATTTTACATCTGCTGGTTTTGGAAAATGAAATTACTGACGACTGAAATAAATCTCTCCAGAGATTGCCTCTCCAGGGCTCTGATTATTCATCAAAGACCTCCAACATAACCGTAACCTTGCATGAACAATTTGTAGCACATTTGGACCAAAAAGGGACTTCCAGGCATGCATGGGTTTTCAGGGATTTATATACTCTCCAGGTATAACATAAAAATACAGCACATCAGTTGACCGTTGCTACATTTCACTGGTGCTGTAAACACTCATAAACTATATAATTTATAAAAGTACACATTTATTCTAACTCAAACTCATAACTAACTAATTCTAACTCGTTTACATCAACACCATTACACTCACACATTCACTCAACTCATACTTTAGCAGGGCACCATAACAGTAGACATAATTTACAAAACGTTCACAAAATGGTGATAAAACTCATATTTGCATAGCAGTTACTCCACTACGCATTCACATACACATTATACATTTCCATCACCACTTTCACTGCTTTTCTACATGTTTTTATCACTTTTTGCTCACCTGTAATGTGGATATACAGCACACCAGTTGACCGTTGCTACATTTCCCTGTAGCTATCTGTAGCAACCACCTCACCTCCTGCCTAATGGACTCCTCAGCTGCCTGGCACACCTGCGTGAGCTTTACTTCACTTAACACTGACTAAACCTACTACAATTCAGTTGTTCTTCTTGATGAATATGTATTAATGAATGAGATGATAAATTCAAATAACACATACACGTGAGCTGGGGTCTTACTGTCCAGAGTGGAGTGTCTCTGAGGCTGTCCAATAATAAGCACCGGATTACTGTGGAACACACAAATGCACAAGAACAGTTGAGGCCAAGGCTTGTATGGGATATTCCATATTACAGCTTGTCTGAACACCTGAAATAGCAGGCAGCACACAGAAATGGGAAATTCCCATCTGGTCAGAAAGGAATGGCGATGTATCCTGAGGGTTGTTGGGAGCACCGCCTAGTCTGTAATTATTGGATATAAATGTATGTTTCATTACACTGTGCAGACCCCACACACAGTATCTCTGTCACCACAGACAGGAGAAAATTAGACATTAATTGGGAATGACGAATGAAGGAAGAATTTATAAAAATAGCAGCCGTATTATAGTATATACAGACAGTACATATAGAGTCAGTGCCAGAAACAGAATACATCTCTGGAACACAAAAGAAGAAACCATCTGTTTTCTTCTTCTGTGTTTCTCTACCTGTCTTTACCAAGAGCAAATGCTAATAGCCTAATGTGAAGCAGAGGGTCAAGCAGAAATCTAGAGAAAGACTCTATGTGCATAGTGTTAGTGCCTTTGACCTAAAGTGGTACTTAAGTTTGCCACAGCAAAAGTTGTGTTCGTGTGTCTCACCCTGACTCGGGGCTAAACAGCAGGACCTCATGACATGAATGAGAAATGACTGCATGGCAGATGCTGACGGCGGCACCTTGTGTCAACATACCCATTGAAGACACTGTCAATTAACACCCCAAATTAGAGCTCAGGCTATTTGTCAAGTGAGAGATCCTTCATCTCTCCTTCAACAAAACTTCAGCAGACTAACTGAGGCGCTGGTGGACTGAAGTGACCCTCAGACAACAAAGTGATAACTCTGAACTATGAGGGATTATTAGAGGATGTAAAGTTGGTACAACTTTGACATAAAGGTAAAGAGAACATCAGAGTCAGTAGGTCATCAGTTATTGGCAGAATTAATAAAATGTTACAGTTTAATACTTTATTATATATTAATATTAAATAATGACCAATATTGATTCAGTCTCACATTTGTTACTGCTGATTTGGAGCTGTGTTGACAATTAAATGAAATCCAAATCATCATCACTAAAATTACCACATTAACAATTGAGTTCAAGCATGGAAATTCTCCTCTGAGAAGAGGTTGGCAATACTCATCTTTGTGCAATGTTAAACACCCCAGTGGATATTTCAGAGACATGACTAACCTACTTTGTGTATAAAACGTGTGAATAAGCATGTGGATGTGGGTGTGTCTGTGAGTGTGTGGAGATGTGTCTGTGCAAGATAATGATAATGAAGATTCAAAATGTTTGCTTGGACCACACAGCCTGACCTGTCAAGGCAGCAGTCAAGAAAGAAAGCACACAGGCTAGCAGACCCAAAGATGGATGCTGAATGTGTTGTAACGCTGAATTAAACTTGTTTGCTTTTGATTCCTCAAAGCAGGCAGTCATGTAACTGCTACTACAAGAGTGAAGTGAGACTTGCCTGCTAAGAGCAAGCCCGGGGAAAGCTGATGTTTCAGGTAGCAGTAGCACTAAGTTTGTGCTGGGAGCCTTGTGAAGAATCTTGTTTTCCCCCTTGCAGAGCCGGGGGGTTGTTGCTCCTTCTTGGTGAAGCAGGGAAAAAAGAGAAAGCTGTTTTGCCTATCTTACACAGCAGGGGAGTAAGAGAGAGAACAAAGGGTAACAACCAGTTTTCTTATCTGTTCAAGCCTTGCGTCACATGTTACAGTGACCAACAATCACCGCTCAATAAGGTTTCTGGGGCATCTCATGCTGAGGTGTCAAAGTAGGGAATCGTGGGAGATGATGTTCTCCATAGCCTTCCTTTGTCTGCTGAACAAAGGAACATGTAGTCTTTGCCATCTGGAACAAGCTAGTCTTAATGCTGTTAATGGTAGAAAGATTCTATCTTGGTTGTCTCAGATATGACGTTATCCTCTGTGATTGTCAGCAGGTTAGGTTTGTTTGTCAGGAAACATTCATGTTGGGCCACTTTTGGGATGATGTCACCACATTAACTGCAACCATAAGAACCCAGTCTGTTCCCCTATTACAGTAAACTAAGTTAAATGAAACAAGTAATCACACTGGATCAATCTGATTTTGCTTGATTGGTAAGATTTTTACTGTAAACACATAAATAGTGAAAACACTGTGGAGCTAAAGCTATTCATGTGTCCCTTTTTCACTGTTGCACTTTCTTCTCTGAGTGGGAGGAAATGTGTGTAATAATCTGATTTGGTAGAGGAGACGTGTTTGAGATCTTTTGTGTCATCAGAAAAATGAAACATATTTATTAATATCGCATAATTTAATGTATATCAAGTTTCTATAAATGATATATATGTAAGTACTAAGAACAACCGTAAAAATAATATATGAAACCAATTTAAAATTGAAACAAATGAATATACTGCCTATATGTCTAACTTTTGTTTGTGGGCATACGCTGCTCAGCCATGACATTCTGATCACAGACAGTTGAACAGGAATAACATTGATTATCTCATTACAATGGAAATATTATATCCACCGTGGCCCCATTTTGCAACTTTCAGGATTCAGAAGTTGAAAGAGAGAGAAGATGGCAGACCAGAATGGAACCCATCCAACCACCAAGCACTTGGCTGGTGTTCTTTCAGATGGTAAGCAATAATAGACACTGTTTTATGTTCTCTTAAACTAAAGCCATTGAATCTAATAATACACCCAACCATCCACCATGCATTGACAATAAATAATCCCAAAAAGCTCAATTAATATGTAGCAAAATAAGTCTAGCAGATCTAGAGATCAAATCACATATATAACTAAAACCAGGCTCTTCTCCTTGGAGTCAAGTCACTGAGTGGGAGCAGAGTGGGCTGGTAACCAAAGCACAGCCAACTGAATAGTAATGAGATGAAATGATGGTGAAGTAACTTCCCATTATCTCCAATCTGTACATGGCCAGACCATATAAGAAATCTTAATTAGTGCACAATTACAATAGTGCCACAGGGCTATTGTCCCAATGTGCGGGTTTCTTATTCTTGTTCCTCTTCCAGCCAAATTTCAATTCACTACTTGTCCCAAAGTTTTGAGAGAACCCAGGCAAATTTTATATCAAAACACGAGGCTTGGTCGGGATCGGTAAGCTATGTCTTTTTCTCTACAGAAAATTATTTTTTAACAACATAAATGACGAAAACATGGCCAAAAAACCCGATTCTTAGCAGACATGAGGAGGTGAATCACTGGGGCTATTTCAAATGTCAATACTTCTGCATACTTTCAGTTACAGACTCAATTCACACTTTAAAACACTGACAAAAGTCTATCTATTCAAATATCTATGTATTTATGACTGTCTTGTCCACATTTTAGGCTCTAGAAGCACCAAAACATCTACTGCTTCAGGAAATTGTTACGGTCATGACTGTCTGGTCATTTTTCTGACAGGAGTTACTGTTTTGTTTAAAATAGCCCAGTACTGAGGGCTCTGGCAAGCCAAAAATCTTCTAATTTTTGACTCTCTGCCTCTGTTCTTGACCTGTTGTCATAGTCATCTCAGAGGACACCATGGCAACCCCAGAACTTCATGGGAGAGCCGCAGCTAGAGCAATGACTTAATGACAGACTCCTCTGATATGAGAGTAGTTTATCAACAGACACACACAAAGACAGGGTTTAAGTCCATGTAGTTTACTATGTTCATATGTGACTGTGGGGCAGAGTTCACACACACACACACACACACAGAAACAGACAGGGTTAGAGTCCATGGAGTTCACTATGTTCATAAATGACTATGAGACAAGTCAGAGGTGACACACACAGACACACACACAAGCAAATCCCCAGCAACAGACCCCTGTGGCACTCAAAATTTCTAGTGAAGACGTTATCTAGTTGTTTAAATGCTCCATATTTATGGGTGGTCATTTGGGGAGCATAAATCTACAGCCCATATAATGTGTAGCATGTTGTTTCTCAGACTTAAAGTGTGCTTGGTGCATAATGCTGAGCATGTTCATCCAAACACTGTCGCATCATCTCATATCGCATATCTTGCAATTTAGGCCCAACCAAAAAGAGCATAATCATTTGCTTTTAAAAAATGCAATACACATGGCCAGTCAAAGATTAAGTGCCTTGTTTAAGAGCATCTCATCAATAGTAAGTGAGGGAGGGGAGAGCAAGTTACTCATTCACTTTCCACAGCCAAGACAGAGTCAAAACAGTTCCTCTGTACAACACTGCTGGCATGCGACTGTATGCATTCATATACAAACACTCACATTCCTGAGCTTCTAAAGCCTCCTCTATTCTCTGTGGATATATGATCCAGTGCTTATTAAACAGAGCTTACTTGTAATTAAGCCTCCCAGATGGATTTGCTGAGGTTCCTGTTAAGCCTCTTTCTCCATCTGTCTCCCTAAAAGTGAAGAGTGAGGAGCAATAGGTTTTATAATGTGATATAGAAAGATGACAGGCTGTTAAAAAACAAGAGGCAACTGTGACAGTGTGCACTCAACAAGCTCAAGTGAGTCAAGATAAAAATATCTTGTTAAGTCCTCAGTTAGTATCTTAGAGCATGCCATCTTTAACCTGACCTTAACCTGCACAGGCGCTGGCAAGGTACTGTGACGTGCAGCCATATACTGTAGAGACAAAATCCAGACTGAAAAGACAGAGAAGAAATAGGTTGTGTAATACCAGAAATGCAGTGTGTTTAGCTATTTGTCCATTTCAATGTGGAGACAGGATCTCCAAGGGGAAATCTTTATGTAATAAAACTTCAAATGAGCTGAAAGTTTTGTTCTGACTGGTTGTCTTTTGTTTGACCTAACCACAAAATCTGGTATCTTTATCTGCAAGTAAACAACATTTGACAATATGCACCATAAAGTAAGAGATGAAACAGCTTGAACATGATGTAGCAGACAGCTGTGCACAATTGTGCAAGAGAAAGAATCCAGGTGTTCTGCAGGAGAGTGGATCAGGATCCTGACGCAAGTGCAGGGCTCACACACCTCACTGTGGACCTGCACTGCGCTTTTACAGAAACATCTGGCAGGCGACGGGCCTTATTCTCCATTTTTTGCCAATTAGTGCTTCCCTGCACTCTCTGTGTTCCCACACACATACACACACATACACACTCACTTGTAACAGTTTTCTCTACCTGCTGGCTGCTGGGTTGGATACACAGGACACAAAACATGAAAAGAAACCAATTTAAAAGGGCTAATCTGCCCATTTTTAAACATCTAGTTTATTTTTACAGTCTCCAGCTGGAGTGTGTGGAAGCAATCAGGACCGCTTCCAGAGAGCCGGAGAGAAATTATGTTCATGGACTCGAATGTCACTAAGCCTAGAGGATGAACTGTAGAAATTTATAAAGGCCTCATTGAAATGATCAAACTGTTTGGGCAATCGTCTCCAAATAGATGTTGCATTTTGTTTTCTTTCAACAAAAGAGGAGTTCACTTAGTAAAAATAGAATCATTTGTTTTGTGAGTCTGGACAACATGCCGTTCATTAGCTCTCAAAAGCCACTTCAAAGTCTACTGGTGTGTTAGTCTCTGGGCAGAGAAAATACAAGAAAACGCTCAGATTATTTTCATGTCTTTATGTCTGTTTGCTTTCATTTATCATTAAAGGATGTACAAACACCTTATGCCAGGAATTATGTGGCTTTACACTTCATATATTTTTTAACACTGCCATTGCGGTGTCAGTTTTTTATTGTTCTGCATCTTGTTTAACTGCTCTCCTTGCACTTATTAAATAGATGTTGCTTTTGTATTTAAGCCAAGGTCTGCTTCGTGATGTCTGCTAATGTTTTTTCTTTCTGAATGTGACTCTGAGCCCTCTACTCTCACATTGCCCACACATTACAGCAGCTGTTGCAGATGCATGTTTTATCAGTTTAACATCTTACCAGCTGGTCATCCGCCATAAAGCACGTATCTGACCTGAAGCAACCTTTTTAAGCGCTGAAGCTGAGAGCTAAAACTTTGACTTAGGTCCCCACATGATTTGAGCTCATAGTATGGGGGCAGAGTGTCTCTGGGGCTGATTTGAAGATTTTTAGTGGGTGAAACTTCTGTTAAAGTTGATACTATAAAATGGGACCAGGATCAATGGATAGCATTAAAAAATAAATTAAAAAATGGATTCACTGGTAAGATACACCCCTTTCCCCTGATAACTCAAAAACTGTCTCTGACTTTATAGGCAGGAAGATTGTAACAACTGGACATTTTTTGTCGTAATGGTGTGCTGGGGCACTTGTTTTTACAGCATGATGCATCTGCATGCCAACAGATAATCTCAACACCATCAACACGATCACTGCTGGTGTTCAGGCTTATACCCCAATACCCTTCCTCTGCCCTGAGCCTAAGTCTGCTTCGCCCTCTCTGTTTGACATGGTGCTCCTCTGATGGATGTTTGCTGTCTGAACAAGGTGGCCAAATGCTTTCATCAGCCCCTCAGCAGGCGCGCAGATAGGCTGAGGAAGCGGGGCGAGCATACCACACCTCTGTGCAAGAGATAAAACAACTGTCCCATGTCACCACGCAGGAGATAAAATAAGGCTCCTCTTTACAGATCATATATCAACATTATACCGACTGACGCCAGGAAGCAGCAAAGCATCCTGGGTAAATGACACACATAGAAAGATCTTTTTAATCTGAGGAGTAAACACATAAATTATCCTCGGATATATTTAGACGTGTGTACAAGAAGTTGGTTTCAATTCAACAGAGACAAAACTTGAGAGATGTTTATGTTACATTTATTTCATTTTGTAAGCATGTAGATCTTTTAGAACAGTTTGCTGACATTATAACCTTGGAGCACATTATTGTGTGTGTGTGTGTGTGTGTGAGAGAGAGAGAGTGAGTGAGTGTCTGTCAGTGACATGTGGTGACCTCGCTATCTCACTTTGACTGCAGACACTGACAAGTGCACATATAGCAGCTTGTCCTTGTCACACTCTTCATCTTGGAATCAAAGCACATCATCATCTTGTGTTTCCTGACTGCTGCAAAGCACTGCAGGGCCATACTACTTTAAAATGGACTATGTGGAGATTTTTCAGGAGACCTTGATGATCTGTGGAGAATGACTGTAAAGGTTTTCATCTTCCACCTCAGCTTAGGGCAGCATTTTTCTTTATCTAAATAGATTCTGTAACTCTCTCCCTCACACACACACACCAACACAGTCCTTCACTGAAGGATCAAGCTTCCAAAGAAGCAGTCTTCAGTTGTGGTTCCTCTTTGAGTTCTCAACCTTTCAAACCTGATTATACCTGATTGTTTTGTTATCATCCTTCTTGCTACTCAACTGAATGTAGTTTTCAAGAGCTGAGCCACATTTTCCTCTTTACATGAACGTGAGCCGGTGTTCAAATGTCCAATGAATTGCACAGGGGACTGTTTATTTGGAGAACTGGAACTCACAATGTCTCACCAACCTCCCAGTGAAGTGTACCACAAACTTTAATTACCAGAGTTTCAAATGGGGCTCCATTAAAACGAATGACCTTCATTAAAGCAGTATTAAGGGACAGATGCCTCGGCTGATGGGGTGAACATGCAGCGACAGGAGGGAGTGGGAGCACTTGACCAGACACACAAGTGCCTGAATAAACAGCTCAGCAGGTTTTTTCTTCTTTTTGCCCCCTTTGAAAGAAGCCCCACTGCGACCGCCATCGAGATTACAACCACCTGGCTGTGTGTCCTGCTCAACCCCTACCCCAAACAGTTTAATCATGGACGAAATTCATTTATATATTGCGATAATTGTGCCTAATTGTTTCTTTGAAGGGGAGTGAGGCCAGCAGCATCTGGCTGACATATGGCTCAATGTTTGTGAGAGTAACTTTGTGCCCAGCCGGGAAACAGCCGCCCTGATCAACTCTATCGCCCATTTAGGAGGAGTGGCGCTGGTCCCAACTGTGTTTCTGAGGTAATGGAGCCAACCTGGTGCCTGAATAGGCACTCATGAGTCCCACCAACCCCCCCCCCCGACTTTGAGCCATATTGAAGGTGTGTCACAGATGGGCTTGGCTGGATAAATTCTTCACTTTCGGAATTCAATAACACCAACTTCTCCAGCTGGGCTTCCTCTTTTTGGTTGAATTGTAGCATATGGCCCACAGTTACTGTGACGGTATGCATTTTCTGAGCAGAAATGAACATGCAAAGAATCAGAAGAACACTCATTACTCACATGCTCAGGTGGTCCAGTGTCCTACTGTAGGAGTTACATTTAGTATACATGAGTGGTTTTTTTTTTCAAAGGTGGAAACTTAAGGTGCTGGAGACTGGAGTATGCCTGTATAGACATGTGTTTTCAGAAAATCATGAGCAATCATAAAAAATAAAACCAAAGAGCAAGTTATTCAACTAAACATACTGATGCTGATTTTATAAAAATGTTAGCAAAAAAAAAACAAAAAACTCATGATATGATTTCTTGTTGTATGCAGTACAAGTAGGCACATTAAGTTATTGGTAACACTAACCCTAACCCACATTACAACCTGTAATATTCAAGCTCATGGATAAGAAGTGTTTCTGTTTCACAATTAAAGGCATGTTGTGGTTTGCCAGTTGATTTATTCATATGTGGAATAGAAACAGTATGACTGGACAGTATACTGGAATATGAAAACACTTTAGCAGTAGCTCGATCCGTCTCTAATATGTGAGGAAAAGACAATAATGCTGGATCACGTACAGCACATTCATATTTCATTGTGAATCAGCTGTGCATCTGAAAGTCAGCTGAATCAAATGTGTGGATGGACGATTTTGCCACTAAAGAGGCGATCAAGCCAAGGAATCACCTTCGCTGTGAAGTGAGTGGGACCACGAGTTTGATGAAACATTGACTACTCATGGAGTTCACAAACTGCGACTACTATGGATGCAACTACTTGCTATCCAGTTTAGCTGGACAACAACTAGTCAGTAATCAGACCTATACATAATTTTCTCTCTATACTTCTGTTGAACATTTGATCTGATCTGACTTTGGACAGGATTTTGCCTGTTTGAGTTAATCCTCTGATTGTAGCAAATGGAATTGGTTTTAAAACCTGGTGTGACTGGACCTTTAGAATATGAACCACTTTATAGATAACATGTTGAACTGTATTTAATTAATGTGAATTAACTGAATGGCTACTGCTGATAAAACGCAGAAAACAAACCATATAACTGTATACATATATGATTTTAAGAAAATCACACTGAAACAACTTTCAACTTTAACACTTGTATATTTAATTCAAAATAATCACATTCTTTCATAAACATAAACCAAATTCTATTTGTTGTCTAACCCTTATCATATAATGTTAATCTTTATCATCTTGCAGGGGCCATATTTCAGTTCATGCAACTTAACTGGTTAGCAGACTCACTTCAGCAGAAGATGCTTTACATAGCTGGAGACAGCTCCTCATGAGTCGGTATGTGAACAGCTGTAAATACCAAAGTTAGAGCTGTTAATGCCAGCTATGCAAAGTCCTTTAACCATGCACAAACACACGGGACACTGGCACTGAACACAATCCAGTGTTGATGTTCTTCTCTGATAGATAAATGCAAAAATTTGCAATTTTTCTGTGATTACTATGTGTGTGTGTGTGTGTGTGTGTGGTCTTTTTTTCTCACACACACGACTATATTGGCAACAAAGCCCATGTTGTCACTGAAACATGCACATGATCCAAAGTGGAGTCGTTCATATGTAAACATATCCTTCTCCAAAGGCGTGTGGACACACAAACACAGGTTGCCATTGAAAAGAGGATTATTTTTCTCTTTCATTCCCTGAGTGATACTGTCATTCACGCTGAGTGCTTGTCAGTCAGTCAACCCCACCCACCCCACCCCCCAATATCCCCACCCTGTCACTCAGTGTCGTTGATGCTGACATGTCACATCTGGAACCTTTTCCCTGCATGTGCTGCATAGATGTTTCCCTGCTCAATTTCCCTTTCCCAGGAGGCCTGATTGAGAATCTCCTGTAATGATGTGAAAAAGGAGACTGAGATTTCTACACAACAACTCTGGGCAAATGAATGCATGCTGGACACATTCCTCCCCCTGATGTAAGGGGATCTGTTTCATTATAAGGAAGAGAATAAAGCGAGTGAGCCATTTGCTTAGGAGTCGTGGGGTCTTTGGCACCTTGTGTTTCTGTGGGAGTCTTTGTGGAAGGTCATATAATTGAAACCTATTTAAAGTTGACATGGATGAGATGATTTGTGACACGTGTCATAGCATCTTTAAGCAAAATGTGGCATCAGAAAAATATTTGTCGGTATTTTGTTGGCTTAACAGAGCGGCTTCATGCCTGTTTCCTGTGGAAAATCTATACTAAGTGTTCTCCTGAGCTCTGTTACAGCCAAGAGCGTTTCCGTGGCAGGATGAGGGAATGAAATAATCATCAATAAGTCTGAAGGGTAAATTGTCATACACACTGAATAAATGTTGAGGCCAGTCTCTGCAAGACATTTGCAGGGAGGCTGACTCTTTAGGCTATAATGTTTCACAAGCTCAGCTACGTAACACGATGTAACATACACGGCACAAAACGTAGGTGTGCAAGAGTGCACCATACAAAGTCAAACGCACACGTGTAGCACAGTCCATGGATGATCTGCTTCCAGTTAGGTCGTTCACTGTTCCTGTTCGACGGGTGTACAAGGAGATAGATCCAATTTCAGGACATGCTCTTAATGAAACTCAAACGGAGACATGTTTGTGATTGGAGAACAAAGAACAAAAATCAAAAGCTGTTGCAGAGGTGACCTGAGCAAAAGCGTGTTCTGAGCTCTAAACACCAGCACTCACAAAAAACCCAAGTCCAAACAAGGCCCCTCGTAGACATCTTGTTCTCGTAACGCCAGCTGACCAACGCAGCCAGGCCTCATACCTTCGCTATCTAGAATTACAATTTGTTTTGAAACAATAACATATGGATAAACTACATGTTAAGTTGCTTATTACTTCCAGAGATGTAAAGGCCAAAGACTGAGGCTACTGAAACGAAGGTAAGCTTTTAAGATGATAAATATGTTAAAAATAAGTTGAATGAATGGCAGTTTCAAAAGCAAGTTACCTTATATGGAACAAAAGTGAAAAATGCTTGCTCTGATTAAAATAATCCCACTTTGAGAATTTCTCTTAACCAACCTATTAGTTGTGAAGTTTAATATTTCTGCTTATACTATGATTGCAAATTTAGTGGTTTTGGAAAATACAGTTTTTGCATACCAAAGGAGATGAGAAAATGAAAATACTGATACTATTCTGATGTTTTAATGCTTAAAATTATATGATCACACTTAGCAGGTGGGTAGCTTAGCTTAAAAGTGAAAACAACTCACAAATTGCTTCATCTTTGTACATCAACTAAACCTATAAGACTAGACTGAGAGCACGAATCCAAAGCAATCCCATCCAAATGGTCTGCATCCAGAAACACCATGAGGAAAGTGCATTACTTTCCCCGCCGTTACTGCTGCATTTGGAGGGCCGCTCCCCGCCCTCGAGGTCTCTGAACTTGGCCTGCACCTGTGGCTGGCTGTGTGCAGCGCTGAAGAAAAGAAAACAAATACAGTAAATGATTGTCCCTCTGCTTAATGGAGCTGAAAAATGGCTTTGCTCATTTGCCATAAAGACAAGCAGGCTTATAAAGTGACTTTGAGCACAATGGGCCCCAAATAGGGCTCCGTAGTGTGAGCAACCTGTTGTGGTGAGTACGAGTAAGCTGGTGATGGTATCAGTTTGAACTGTATGCCACAAAATAAGAAGAAAGGGGAGATGTTAGAGTGAAACTATAAAGGGAAGGTGCAGAAGTTAAATATGCGGGTTGCCCACATTGGCCAGGAGAAAGAAGCGGAAAGTCCTACACAAACATTATTGTCTGCTCCTGAGGCACAAAGACTGAGGGTTCACACTTCAAAGACTTATTCAAGGACAGAGAGGTAAACTGTCTCAGACCAATGCAAGCTGAAACCTGAGAATGAAAATGAGGTCTTTCTATGTTCACTTTCTGGTTACCCTTCATTGTGATTGACAAAAAGCAGTTGTTGTCTCCCCTTTTTGTGCAGATATGCTCTTAAAATGTCAATACTACTGCACTGCATCCGAAGCCAAAAAAAAAAAAAAAAATCTGTGTATTATGTTTTGCCTAGATTTTCATTGTAGTGTACAGAAGCCAGATACCACCACCTCCTCCCAACCATTTGGCTCTGTGAACAGGATTTTATTTATAACAAGGGGGTAATTTATTAGAATCTGAAGGCCCTGACTACTCCATAACCCAGGTCAGACTCAGTCATTCTTCAGCATGACAGGGCTGGGCTCCTGGAGTTATGGGATCAAGGCTGATGTCTCACAGAACACCGCTCAGGGGAACAGGTATCTGCACTTACTTATTTTATCAGCTCCCCAACAAGTGAACATGAACACGCTCCTCTATAAATCATTTGCTTCTGATGACAGCCCGGAGGCAGGAAGGCAGAGCATTGTCTGATGTTGCGCATATGTGCAGTCTTCTGCTTTTCTTTTCTTTTTTTTTTTTTAAGAAATGCATGACGGTCTGAGCTCTTCTTCTCTATGAGAGTGTACTACACCTGCACCTGAGTGTCAGGACTGATATAGAGCAGTGTTGTGGTATGATTAGCATTCACTCTAGCTTTAGCAGCTGCTACCACCTCAGGAGGAGAATCCAACTGCATAGACATTTAAGAAAACGGGATATCTTTAGGTCGAGACTTCAAACAGCACTGACAAAGTTTTAGCCTCAGGTATGAATGAATCATTGTAATTGGTTGTTGGGTGCAGAAATACTACACTTTTGCCTCTCTCTCTACCCATTTTACACAAACACCTCTGCATTTAAAGAAGCCATTTGTATATTTATCTTTTGCTACATGGCCAGTAGTAACATTAACAGGCACCACCTTTCCAACAGTGAGTCATTGTAGTTCTAGTCTGCCCTGAGGAAGCAGCATGTTACGACTTTGTAAATTCAATGGCAAAGACATGCGCCTATAATAATGGTGAATGAGAGATGCAAAACAACAGAAATCACAAAGTGACCACAAAGAGGCTCAAAACACGGGAGGCCAAGGAGGCTTTTACTAACCAGAGGCATAATTGTTCTTTTTTCTAAATTGTGTACTGTTTACACTGAGGTTAGAGTATTGTTACACTTCATTCTTTCAAAAGAATGAAATATTAAATAACGGAAATGAATGTTAAATGAAAATGTACTTGAAAAATAGTACCTCAGTTGCTTTGCTTGTTTTGACCTACAAAAGGAGTGGGACACCTCATACCAGGTAACCACTTTCACTTTCTTCTTGCTCATGGACTTGGCATCCCCAGATGCGATCCTTTCTTAAGTATGTTGACTCGTATATTTGCCCACATTGCACCTACATCCACAATCAAAACCCAAAACATGTAGTACGATGGGCTGTTTTTTTTTTTTTTTAAATACCTACTTTTACTTTTTTTGAGTTTGGAAAAGTATGTCTATATTGCCTGTGTTATCCAAGCAACTTTAACCAGAAGCTTGTGATTGCTCAGCTGGAGGAGAACATCAGTTGGGCCCGTATGAAGATCAAACCATTTAAGTCACGCAGCATCTCAGTGGTGAAGGGAGTGCTTGCCTGTCAACATTCTTGGAAGGTGCTATGACGCAAGCTTGAAGGACAGGGACCAGGTGAGACAACTGTGCAAAGACATCAACACCGGTCTGCAATCCATCGACAACACCCCACTACCTGGGAAGTTAAAGACGTGGTGCCTCCAGTTCGGTCTTTTACCCCAGGTGTTGTAGTGCCTTGCAGGTTCCCATTTCAAAAGTAGAGAAGACGGAAAGAGGAGTCACAGCTTACATCAAAAAGTGGTTTGGAGTTCCACGATGCCTCACTACCATAGGCCTCTACAGGGATGGTGTCCTCAAGTTGCCTCTCACCAGTCTCACAGAGGAGTTCAAGTGCGTTAAAACATGACTGCATAGTCCCATGAATGGTCCGCAACATAACAAGGCGACTCTCATTAACAATTGGGCTGCCTCTGATGGGAGTGTACAGTGTGAAAGGTCGAAACACCCAGAGGAGCACTACTGATGATGCATCCCAAAGTTCAATCAAACCCCCAAGCTTCTTCACCTACTCACCAACCAACATCCAATTCTGTGTTTTGGAATCTAGCCTTCTTTAATACAACAGGTCCATGACCTTGTTTTTTTTCCATCCTATAGTTGCTCTTGAAGGGAGTGAACATCCAAACATGCCAACCTATTTTTGCTTCATGTATATATCCTTTGGGCCGTGTGCGAGGAGGAGACAGGTCAACAAAACAAGAACACATTCATTATAATTTGTTTGATCAATAACTTCCTGTGGAAGATGAATGTTTTTTGACCCAGTGAGCTGTTTGCTTTGACAGCACTCAGTTCCCTTGCATGATGCAGTATAGTAGAGAGAAATTATCATTCAGTGCACGTATGTATGTGTATGTATGTGTGTGTTTGTGTGTGGTCTGAGTGGCCAAGTTCGACATGGCCAATTCACATGACCCAGACAGAAATCCTGGTCCCACCTTACACTTTTCAGAAGGGCCACAGGCACTGGAGGCCTTTCTCCATGAAGTTAGCTCATGTTCAACTCTGTTTACGTGTGTGTGTGTGTGTGTGTGTGTGTTGGACTGTTCATCAGACCAAAACCTAAATCAGCACATGAAAGGTGTGTATCTCAGTGTTGCTTCTCCGGCTGCTCTGACAGGAAACGGGCCCTCACTGCAGTATTTGGTTTCTCCAAATTCACATAGGACTTGATTTCAAACATGCTGCAAAATTCAAAACAGAAATGTAGCACGAAGGAGGACAACTAGTCTAATGTTATGTCACTAGTTAACGTAATCCCACAGATTGCTCACTGCTTCTTCCTAACATATCAATTTTGCATAAATAAAATAAGTTATAAATAAAGATGTGTTGAAATATTTTGCATGTGCTGAAATTAGCTTCCTCTTTCATCCAGTTTTTTTTTTTTAAATATAATTTCTGTGACTTTGTGTGTACTCAAAATGAAACATTTGCCATACTTAATCCTGGCACTCCAGCCCAGCAGGTGTTTGGTGTTATTTGTGTTGGGCCATGTGCTTCACAGAGGTCTCCTAAAACACAAAGATTATGGAGGCTGAGACAATAAGAGCACAGGGAGGGGGAGGAGGAACAACAGCACGATAAAAGGCAGAGCAGGTAAATTATGGTGTATCTCTCATCACATTTGCACAACTGTTTCGGCTAGACCAGTCGAGTCTTCCCTGTCATTGCTAATCACCTAATAAATCCGAGCACAGCTGAATTTGGACTCTGCCAGCTCATCACGGACATTTTTACCTTTTAATTCATATTGGACCATAGAAACTGTCAAAATTATACATATTGATTCTCATGTTTTGTTAAAAGTTGTTGGCAAGTTGTTGGAACAGAAGTTCAGCTCTACATTACTGCTGGTGTTTTGGTTTGGGGGGGTTTTTTGTTGTTTTTTTTTACCCTCAAGATGTTGTAAATGACCCACCTATCTACAGCGTCTCTTTTCTCTCTGCTCTGTTGCTACAGTAGATAACGATGTAGAGGGACATCCAACCAAGGGATGAAGTGAAGACAGCACTGTAGTTTGTAATGAGGCTTAGGAGTGATGGCACAAAGCCACAATGTGCTGACAAAATAGACCAAAACCGAAGCTCCAAGGACTGACTGATGTCTTTAATCCTCCAGCCAGAATCAGGCTCTATGTCTAACTCGCTACAGGACTTTTCATCTGCTGTGCTTCCAAACATCTACAGAATGTCAGTTCTTGGTTATCTGAATCAGCAGCCATACCTGGCTGGGACTAGGCCGGACCATTCTTACAGAGATATAGCCTGCCAAGGAGAAGATTTTCCATAGTTCTTGTGTAGCATTTCCTAGCCAGCTTTCAGCCTCTGGATATTGTTGAGTTTTCATCTTTCTCAAGTCCAATGCACCATTGTGTTCCAATCCTTCAAATGTGGTGCCATTTCCTGCCGGCACTTTGAATGTGAACAATCAGTGTATGCTGCTCCCCCCTCACTATGTTTCTTATCTGGTTTCACAGGGTCAACGCTACACATGAGAAACTCAATTTGATGGACAAGACATGTTGCCTTAGAGGTGAAACTGTTTTAATTCTGAGTTGTGAAAATGTTTGAGATCTGTATTAAGAGATTTTTTTGGCAACTGTATTTTAGTGAAAATAGCTTTAAACCTACCATTATTAAAATCTAAAGCAGCTGAATACACACTGCAATCAATAGCTACCCGTGTCTGTCTGCTGTTTGGTGCTGGGAATGTTTTTAAAGGCTGCTTTGGTTCAAAGAACTACCTACATCTGGAAATAACACCAATGAGAATTGCACGAGTGAACCTAACCTGGAAATCTGCAGGTTTATAATCTAGAGCGATAAATTTAAAGACACAAAACTCCCATCTGAAGGGAAATGCAGAGAAAGGACTTTGGATTTGTAACTTTTAGCACACATAGAATAAAGCTACGACAATACACAGTAAAAATAGAAGTTTCGCCCACCCTTAGAATCTAAAAGTTAATCATAACAAGAAATTTTCTAGTAAATGATAAATAATATTAACAAAAAGTAAATCAAATAGTTTTCAGAAAAGTCAGGTCTACAGTTTTATATTGTCACGGTTAAATGATTGTCTGGAAAGCAGTGAGATTAAAGCAGATGGGTAAAACTGTGGGCCACAAAACCAAAGTAAAGAGCTTAAGGATACGTAAACCCTCCGTAGAGGTGAGAACTGTGGTCAGGTGAAATTCCAAATTACAGCATTATATCAGATTGATGGAGAATCCTGAGTTCTTTGAGACCATGCCTGATTTTTCTGTTGTCTTTGTTTGGTTAGTGATTGCATGAAGATCGGGGCTGTGCAGAGGTGGGGATTAGCTGTGTGCACTCCCTTCCGAATTTCCTCATAATGAAAGAATCCTTGTCTGCCTGATCTGATATACCGGTGTCTTGCCTGAAGCAGTGTCTGAAGATAAATGAGAACCATCTTGTAGCCTACAAGCGAGACATAAATATGGTGAGAATGGTGTGTGTTTTTTGTTTAATTTTTTTCCTTGAGACAGGCAAGTTTTTGGCCAAAGCCCTATGGCTGGAGCATTTGACCTTTTGCTGGTTTTCAGTGTCAAGCATTTTTAGCTTACTCAGGTTCCACAGTCTGTTTCCATGGTAATGTAGCTTTGAGGTAATGTCCATCACTGCTGAAAGGGTGACCCAGAATACCAAAGCACACCCTGCCCAATCGTATAAAAATTCCTCCGTATGGCACTTCTCTCGGCGCATGCACATTCCTTGTTACTTTGGTCAAAGGACGTGGAAAGGCTATCTGTTTCTATGGGAACGACGGCCAATCACAGAGGTCCGGCAAGTGTGTCTGTGCAATTCCTAACGAGACAGCGGTTTGCCATAAACTCAGGCCTTGGTGGTAATGATACTCCTGCTCCGTGGGCGGGGCCGGCATTTGGTTCTGCGGACGCTGGTTGGGGCTCAGTCTGGCCAAACTCACAAATGTGGAAGCAACACAGGAAACTGGGGTTTACAGTAAAAACATGTCATTAGAAACACATTGAGTTGGGACTTTGGTGTGATACACCCAGTAGGAGGGGGAGAGACACATTCAGGCAGTGATGCATGTGAAAAAAAAAAATCATTTGAGTACAAGATCACTGGGTTACTGGGAAAGTCCCACGAGAATATCGAATGTTGAGATAAAAATGGAACACCAGAGACGCAAACAGTGATGAGCAAGACAGATAGTTATGGATTTAAGTAAGAGAAGCAAAAATCAATTAAGCAAAAGCTCACACAGGTTGCGGAATGGACTTGTTATATCACAGATGAACCGATGACCCGCTTTTGTGACATAATAAGTCAGCTTAACAGCCTGAAGTGAGTTATTGCTTTTATAAAACAGTAAGCAAAAAGTTAAAGTAATAAACGCACAACTTTGATTTATTTTCATCAACATTCTTTTTTTTTTTAACATACGTCCTCCTGGCTTCCTGCTCATACTGCAGTTACTATGCAACAGAAAAACAAGCTACATTTCACTGCTTCAGTTTTTTCCGTTCCTCTACTGGCTCTTTCGTTAGCTCCATATATCATTTCCACCGTGTCGTCTTTCTAGCTTGGGTTTTCTGTTGTTAAATAACCACTAGCCCATTTGGTTTTCTTTTTTACATCACTTTTCAGTGATATCTGTGATATAATGAGGCTGACCCCCTGGCCTGTCCTTGGCTATTGCTCAAGTATATGATAGCATCCAGTCTGACCTTTGTGCTGGTTCAGGACAGACTGGACATGTGGTAGACAGTCATTTTCCACTGTTGGAAATCCCTACTACTACTGTTTACCATATTCAATATAGATGCCCCTGTATTTAAGAGTGCGTCAATATGGCCTCAAGGCTGCACCACTACAGAGCAGACGGCGGGCAACATGGGCTCTGTGTGGGCTTCAGTGGGGCTGGTGGCTCAAGCCACACCCTGCACAACCATGCACTGAACCCAGCACCAGAGGGTGAAGGGGTTAACTGGGCTGCATGTGAACTAAGAGCAACCAGGGTCATGCTGACAGCAGCTGATAAGAGCATAGTGGCATCATTTAGTTTTTGATTTTTTCCCTTTGAACTGTGAAACTCAGAAATAAAAAAAAAAAAACCCTAATTAGTTAATTATTAAACAAATAGCACACACTCAAAGACGTGACAATAGACATACTGCAGTAGTTGTGATTTCAGGAAGCCCAAGCCACACATGCCAAGATTTATTGAGTTTGAACAGCAGCCCATGAGAGAAACTTCAGAGAATGATGATGACAACTTGCAGCACTAAAATTTCACACTAACTAAAATCAAGATGTTGAGATGCGAGACAGTCTCTGAGGATGAACATGAGATTATCAGAGTCCGATCCACAGAGAGAAACCAGCAGAGACGCTCTTTAATATGTGGCTTTACAGATCAGGGTAGTGGTGACTGTGGCTTCAGGAAAGTAAGAAAAAAAAAAAACAATAACAACAAAAAACCACAATTAGCCGTCACTCTTAGCTCACTGCCAGACCAGGAATAGGGGTTCAACTCAACTCTCAAGTGTTTCCTTGTAAACCCCCCCCCACTCATCAACAGTTCAAAAACACATAGTTAGATCTAGCAGAGGAAATGGTCGTTTGGCAGGTGACAAAATTTTGGACATTTCAAAATACTAAAGTGTGAAGTGACAATTCACAGTGTGCAGATACAGGTTAAACAGCTGGAAAAAGGGCATCAATGAAAGGGACAGTAAATGAGCAAGTAAATGTATGTGATATAAAACAGGACACAACTGCACCTCCACTGAAATACATGAAATACTGTATTGAACTATCATTAATGATGAACAATGTAAACACATATGTAAGGCCCAATGTCCTCGGGCCATTCATATTAAAACACTTAACAATTTGTCACTAAAGTCAGCAAACAGTACTTTGGATTTTCTTTTTGTCCCTACTTTAGGACATGGAAACAGTAACACTTAGTCCCACTGCTCCTCATACAACAGGTGATGGGAAGGTTGCTGCCCCCACCCCTCTGGAACTCACTCCCCAAATCACTTAAGACACCTTTTTAAATCCGCTTTTTCAAGTTTTTTCAATTGTCACCACGCCTTCTTTATTTTTCACGTTTTTGGTGTTTTACGTCACATGGTGTTTTAAAATAACTTTTTTTTGGACCACCTAACCTTTTATGTCATTGTTCATGACATGGTTCCCATCAACTATCCAACGGTGCAAGAAGCATAATGCAATTTTAAGGAAAAGGATCGTGGAAGACTGATGATAGTATATTTCTCCTTTCGAGAGCTCATGTAAACAAAAACCTGTGTGTGAGCTGATTTTGTTACTATCCACTCCTGCCTAACCACTTTCTGTCCTTTTATCATAAATCGTAAATGGAGGAAAAGGTTTTAAAGTTTGTCTTTCTTTTTTGATGGGGGTTGGGGGGGGGGGCAGCAGAACCGTAAAAGACAACATCAGCTGTTAAAATGTGTACCAATAAAGCTAAAAAAGATCTTTGATCGCGTTTAACCTGGCAACTGGCCACAGATTTACAGTAGGGTATTCAATAAATACCACAGTGAGAGAGGTCAGGTTGTAACAGAATGAACAGTAACACTGGTTAAACATCAGAGGGACTGGAGTGAAATGCCGGACATTTCATTTGCCCTGTGAGCAGACACTGAGGCTCTGGAGGCAGATCAAACATATCTGGACTTTTGTTTGTTCAAATTTTTCAAAGCAGTATTTAAACAGTATGACAAAACGAATTATAAATGTGCAGTCAATGTTTCAGTTTCCAAATACTCCTCAATGAATTCCATATTCTGTATGTATGTATCTTTAATGACAACATATCGGCTATCTATCCATCTCTGTGTACAGTATGTAGAGGCCATACTGGCTGCATGAAGCATGAGACTGAACTTTATCTGAGGAATCAGATATCAGATATTTTAGGCTGTTGCTTCCATAGCTGCTTCTAGCTCTCTGTTTCCCCGTGGACATTTTCCATGTGTACTTTGAGGTAGTCGTTCCTGGTGAACTTCTTATGGCACAGCTGGCACTCTGCCATTGGTCGGTTAGGGTTGTGTGTCAGCTTGTGCCTGCTAAGCATCTTCTTCAAGCTGAATGACAGGTCACACACCTACAAAACACAGAAAACACATGATTTTAAAGGTCCTGTCTTGCATAAAATAAGACCCATGTCTTTTTTTTATTATTATTACATAGCATGTCTTGGTTCTATATTTAACCTGTTAAAGAATCAAAGTTCACACAGAAATGCACTGTGTCATCTGCTGTAATTCGAGCCACAAACCCAGTGCACCTGAACCCACCATACAACAATTCCTTCAGTGTTCACCTTGAATTTGCAATATACATACATTCATTCATCTTCTACTGTTTATCTGTTTTCTGTGTTGCATTGGGTGCTGGAGCCAATCCCAGGTTGCCAGTCCATACAGCCAACACACAGACACAGACAGAGACAACCACTCACATTCAGACCTACGGACAATTTAGAGTCACCAATTAACCCAAACATGATGTCTTTGGATGGTGGGAGGAAACCGGAGTACCTGGAGGAAACCCACACAGGCATGGGGAGAACATGCAAACTCCACACAGAAAGGCCCCAGGCCGGGAACTGAACCCGCCATCTTCTTAATGTGGGGCAACAGCGCTAACCACTATGCCGCTGTGCTGCCCATAAATGTACAGTACTGCGCAAAAGTTTAAGGCAGGTGTGAGAAAATGCTGTAAAGGAAGAATTCTTTCAAAAATACAATAATTATTTGAAATCAAATATTGATTTGATTTAGATTTCTCTTCTGTTCATTCACTTTGCATTTTGTTAACTGATAAATATAAAATATTATTACTTCTAATTTTGAAAGCATTCTAACACCTGCCTAAAACTTTTGCACAATACTGTATTTCCCTTAAATACACAAATATATCTTCTTTTGGATATCAGCACTTAAAATAAAACACAAGAAAATGCTAAATATGGGACTTTAAATATACACAATTCAAGCAAATAACAATGTAATTTTTTTTCAACCTTTAATCTTATTTACCAAATTTCTCAACTCACCACAGCGTTTAATTCAATCACATGCACAGATGGACACATGGAGAATGATGTGTAAGTCATACACAAGTACTTGGTGACAGAAATCCCCTTTTTCCACCAGCAGAGAGCAGGAATGCATGTAACTTAACATCCATGATAAATTTGCCATTTTGCACTGTACAAATGACTCCACTGTCCTCTATCAATCATGATAATCCAGCACTGGCTGGCGTTCAGCTGCAGTTCAACATTCAGCTTCAAGAATCCCAGTGGGTCTCCTCACTCTATCTGCGGAGAGTTTCAGCGCTAAGAATTACATAAGGGAAACGCCACAGACGTTCCATCACCATATCGTATGGTATCAATAGTTAACCAGGTATCTTGGGCACTAGCGATGTGCTAACATGTTCTCATTTTACTACTTGAATAAAATTAAACACAGCTCTGGCAATCTACAAAGCTGTTCCAGTGTAAAATACTTTGAGTTTTATTAAGTGAATTGGCAACAGAGGCTGATGGAAGCGGGGGCTCCATGTCTCATGGTATCCCAGATGTTACTGTATACTTCTACATCATTTTTAATATGATTATAGCAGACGCTGCTTATAAAGCCCCTCTAGCTGGTTTGAGAAACATTCCTGGAACTGTGTAATCCTTTCATACAAAACCCACCAAAATTACAATCCACATGTTATTTCTATTATATTCAATAGTTTAAGTACCATTATTTACATAAAAAAAACTATCTCAGACAAAGATATGGAAAAAGAATCCAGATGAATGTTGGAAGTTGCTGGAGACACTTTTTGATGACGCTTTACTGACTGAATGAATAAAACACAGAGTCTCTGGTCTTTAAGAAAAGCTATACATGATTCTCCAGGGATATGTCTTTACCGGTTTAAATGTCTTAGACTGACAATTATTTGGGTGTTAAAGCTCAAAGAAAACTTGAAGAACTCAGAGTGGGGTGATGAATTTATGGAATTAAGAAATACTTGTATTCTAGGGTTACATTCATGAGTCATGACGGGTGGTTCCAAAGTCTGATGGTCGGCCTCTACTACCACTGAAATACTCACTCATATCTTACACTATTCCGTGGGATTCAAGTCTACATTGTGCGGTGGACTTTGGTAAACAAGCACATCAATACTGCTGTCTATACCACTTTTCCATGATGGGTTGCAGTGGAGCTGGGGCCAGCTGGAGCTAACAATCACTAGTTTATCGAAGGGACGAAATACAGACACATATAGAGCCAACCATTCATGCTCTCACTTTTTACAGGCAAGTTGGGGATCAGCAATTAACCTAACACGGAGACATACTGCTGGAGGAAGCTGAAACCCCGAAGGAACCCTGCCAGGCACAGGGAAAACATACAACCTCCAGAGCTGAGAGCGTTTTTGCTAAGAGGTGACAGTGCGAACCACTGTACCACAATTCCACCCTTCAACAGGACCATGGATTATAAAAACATCAATATTGCTTATTTGACTACACTCTTCCAGTGTTTTATTTAGTTTATTTATTGATTTATTTATTTCCAGAAGAGGATATATTTGTGAACCAAAAGCCATCTTGATGTGTTTTAAATATACTCACTCAGGTATCTCTCTGGAGCTCTTGTAACAACAATTAGAAAAAAGGCTATGAGTCTCTGACAGGCTGATTGTTTTGAATGATTGAATAAAAATATTCCAGATTGAAACACTCTGAGCAACTGGACAGCTCCTTTAAGTTTCTGAATATGAGCTGAGGCCTTTGATATGTTCACAAAATTAATACAGAAATTAGGCCTGCTTTATAACAAAAAAGATATGGAAATCTAACTTTTTACAGTATAAAATCTTCAAAAGAAGATGATTCAATTTGTAGCAGCTTGTGGTAACAGTTCCTTGGGTTTTACGCTTATATGTAACATTAAAAATGATTTTGAATGCAAAATATTTACAAGAAAATTGGTCTTTTGTTTCAAATTCTCGCAAATGGCAATAACGTCTCCTGTTGCTTCTTCCCTTTCCAGACTCTGAGAATAATTATTATTCCTCCAGTCTTATAAACATAGGGTAATTTCTCCCTCTGATCCTCTCAATGTGTTTATGTGAGATCAGTCCACTCAGTCTCTCCAGAGAACCAAGATCCCTATCTGCCCATCACTGAGCAGCTCCCCGACTTTTCCCCACATCTGGTCTCGTGCCAGAGCGTCATCCCATACACACAGACAAATAGAAGCAAGAATCAAGGGAGCAAAGGCTGGTTTTAAAACATAGCAGAGGCAGATAGATACTTACATCACATTGGAAAGGTTTCTCTCCCGTGTGGGTCCTCATGTGCTCATCAAGCCCTCTTTTCTGGCTAAATGCTTTATTGCACTCGCTGCATTTATACGGCTTCTCCTGCAGTGACACACAGATGTACACACTAAATTCAAAAAGGGGTACTTTATCTGTGTGTAGCTGAACAATAGACAAAATAATACTTACCCAGTACAAGCACACATGGACAAAACCTGGAGGAAAAAAGCGTAATGATCCACATGTGTGCATGCACACAGACATAGAAAAATAAACAGACATGCACAGCGCAGTGAAAAACACAAGCAAATGTGGAATTACGCGTGTAACACATTGACAATACTTTTCACAGACAGATACTCCCTGACTTCACATCACAGTGTTATCTCCCTGTGAGTTTATAAAGATAGGAAATTAAAGATTATAAAGCTCCTGCGATAGGGAGGAAATGACTGGCGTAGGGGCCATCAAAAACACATGGATTCATCAAGAGCAAAGAAAACACAGCAGAGAAAATCCCTTTGAACATGTATCAGTGCACTGGCACTCCGGGGCTGTAGAATATCAGTCCTCTGTCTCCACACCTCATCAGTTTACCGAAGAACATTTCCTCTGTGCCTTCTCAGGCTTGTCTCACTGTCAGTCAAAGTACATATCTCACTGTGGGTGTGTTTTCACAAAAACCCCAAGAACGTGTGTGTCTGTACAGTTTTGAGGAAGGTGGAGTGGGTGTCTCCAGCAGTCAAATGGGAAAAAGTGTTGACTTGAGTAGAAATAAGAGGTGTGTAGAAAGAAGGGAGCTGGTTCTCAGTGTCACTCTGCAAAGCTGTTTTTGACAAGTCTGGCTGATAGCAAAAGCTCTATCCATTTAAAGCTAAGTTGTCATGGGAACAGGGTGAATGCAGGAAGTAGGGGTCCTGGGAAAGGCACTATCATGTGGGCGGGGCAAGGAGTGCCCAGTGACACAGGATACAAAAGGAGGTAAAGATCAGGTTCACTGCATGTGTGCATGTGAGAGGGTATATGAGGGTAAGCAGCTTTAATTACGCAACTTATTGTGTGCATGTGGCAGACTAAAGAGGGAACAATGGAAAAAGTAGTGTGTCTGACTGTGTGCAGGCGTGAATGTGTGTGAGAATTCTGACTTGAGGAAACAGTTTGGGAGCAATGCAAATTTCCACTTTAATCTTCTGCCTTAATGAGGGACACTTCTTTTTCCAGAGGGTATTAATAATTGTAATAGGACAACAAAAAACAGAAAACTATGAGGCCACATGATAGTCAGAGATTAAAGGTTGGGAAACACATGGATGAACTAAGGTCATGTGGTGAAGCCAGAATGCAGCACTGTGACCTCAGTAACATTGAACATCTGTACCTGGTGACCTTCACTCTTAAGCAGCTGTTCCAACCCTGACCTTTGACCTTAACCATCCTCTGAATCTGACCACTCTCTGCAAAGATAAAGCCTTAGGGTACCATAGAGTACCATACATATGGCATATTTTTGTAGCCGTGCTGCATATGAGATGCTCCCCGGTTCCCTTGAGAAAAGCCAATAGAAATTTTACATTGGCGTCTGCTTTACTGTAAAAATCAGGTTCTGTGACCAAAGTTGCTCACATGCATGTTTACTTAAAATTTTTTACTATGCAAAAGTTTGTAATACTTTGCATATGTGAAAAGGAAACACAACAAGGAGGACTGTAAAGATGGAATAGCTTCATAGAATGACATGATTGGGTTTAATGTCCCAATCACCCACCAATGGACATGTTTGAGTGAATTGAGTGTCCTTCTGCATGTAAATCTGTCCAAAATATATAATGCCCTAAATAATTCAACAACAAAATTAAAAAAGTGTCTGTGGCATGTACTGCAACAATTCAGAAATAACAATTATACACAAAATGTGTATGAATGTGTAGAGTGGGTTAGCCTTTTTGTAGAGCTGTCTGAATCTCGTGTCATTGTTTTCCAATGACACAATAAAATCCACAAAGACACAAAGTTTTATTATTATGGTTTTATTATTTATTTTGATTATTATTATTTTTTTCCTTCTGTCTAACAGTCAAATTAACCTGACCCACACAACAAAACAAATCAAATACATACAAAGTTATTGGCAACCATGTTTGTTAGTTGGTTTGTTTGTTTTAAACTTTAGTATCAGCCAATATCAAGTTCAGGTATGAGAATTGATTTGGGGAAGGGAAGCAAAAAATTGAATAGAAACTTCTCTATAATATATGCATGGAACAACAGAAAGTGGTTGATGGCCTGTGATTGAACTGATTCCCACAAAGCACATTAGTTCTTCGAAACCTTTTCATTTTCCCTATGCCCTCGTCCAAAAACATCTAACAGACTTCTCGCTAAAGAAGAGAAGATGGAACCTTTGACATCAAGTGTAATCGATACAGTATACATACATCCACATCCTTTGAGTGAGATCAAAAAAACATTATAAAATAACCCTGTTGTTTCCAAAGTATTGGCCGTTCACATCAACAAATGTGTTCCATTTTATTTGTTGGTGATGTGGTTTGTGGTAGACACAAACTCCAAACGCATTCATCTTAAATCGTCTGTACATTAACAGTGAGCTGAAGCCAAATGACATTTGTTTTCCTTGACAGGGACTTCATCTGGCTCTGCTGTTTGTAACTATTAAGGCTATATTTCAGAGCCCTGTGAGCAAAGACAGATCTGGGAACACGAGGAACAAAACATCAGTCAGTTTAATCAGCAGCTCACTAGAAAATTATACCTGCCTGTTTCTACTGAAGGATGTCAACCTGAGCAGAGACCTCCATTATTGTAGTATATAACACAATGTAAAAGCAGCATGCTGTGTTCTGGAAAGCATTAAGAGAGGACAAATCTTTGAAATTAACAGCGCTGACAGGCCGTGACTGTCACAGTTATAGCTGAATAAATTGATGATGGAAATTTATGATGAAACAAATATTAAATCTCATTTATCAAAAGTGACAATATCCCACACGTCCAGAGTGCTCATGGAAAGTAGCGCTTTGGTGGAGAACTTCCATCGGTCAAGAAATTACGCAGTGAAACAAGCAATGATCCAACCCAGGAAATGACCTCATGAGGGTCTATTAAAAACCTACCTTTTCCTTACTGCATCCTGAGATATTACTCCCTTTACATTTGCATGAATGGCCATTGAAACTCTGTTTTCTTTGTGTGCCTCTGCATGGCCATGCCGTACAGTCACTAGTTCATTATGGAGTCAAGGCTTCTCAGTTTATAAAGAAATAAAAGTGGGAATGTGAGTAAACCAGCACAGTCTAAGTGTAAGTGTATCTAATTTTCTTTTCTGCCTGTATCTGCACTGTCACTGTGTTAATGTCAGTAGGTATTGCTAGATAATTTATGAAACAACCTGGGAAGGGTAAGAATTAAATCATAATTAAATGGGCGGGGAGTGTTACAAATCAAGAAGACGTTTCTCATTTGGTGTGTGATTATTTCTTTCTATATACTCAGGTATTTAAACAAAGAAAATCTGGGTTTGCATTACTCCTCCTGTATCTCGTACACAGGACTGTACTTATTCTGTGTGAGTGTTCATGATGTCTATAAAGGAAGCATCACATATGCTGTCACAATATTTGATTGATGCAAACAAAGAAAAATCGCACAATAACCGTTATTCACAGCAGACGTTTTGAATTGTTATAGTGCGAAAAGCACAGTTTTCACTGATAAATTTAAGCTCAAAAGTGTATCCCCAGTGTGAGCCAGTCACCAGACCTTTAAAGTGAAGCAGCATCATGAAGTTAATCCATCGCTCATTTTAGTTCAGTGGGATCTAAATAACAACGTTGCATTTGGCGATGCTTTGCCATTGCTTTCATTAGTTATTATCTATACATAGAACAGTTACTGCTGAAGGTTACTGCACAGTAAAAATACACCTAACTACAGCTGACTACAGTCACAACCACTGACCAGAATGTTACCAGATACATGATTGCAACATGTCAACATCCACACTATTGTTCATGTTTATCTCATAAATTGTGCTTTGTGAAATTGTGAAAAAATTGAGTTCTTCCTAATAAGAGTAGAGAAATAATTCAAACTTACACGAGTGTGTGTGCGTATGTGCATCTTGAGGCCATCATTCTTGCTGAATGCTTTGTCACAGTAAGGGCACTGGTATGGGCGCTCTCCTGGGGAACAAAAAACATTCACACATGTAGCCGACACATTAATGGTAACACAGAGGTTTAAAGGCAAAGAATGTAACTTCTGCTACTCAGTCAAAAGAATAAAAAAAGATAACATTGGGTGATATCGTAAAAGAGCATATCTTGGGAGTTGTTGCCTTCACCAGCACTGCTTCTCCCAGTTTGAGTGTCAATTGCGTGAAGAGGTTTTTACCAAAACCCAATTTATCTGTACATTATTATAACCAATAGGAATAATGAATGAAACATTTTCACGGTAAAATCTGTGATTATTTATGCCTCGCAGTGGCTGGGAATTGAGCAGTCAAACATTTGACAGGTTTTTCCTCTAATAACTGATAATTGATAACTCCGGTTATTTGACATGGCGCTGGGTTAGGTCATTATCTATTGACAGTGTATTACCTGCACAATATTAAGATCGGCGCGCTGCCTGTTTGGAAAACATGGGCATTTTCTTTATTGGTTTCTGTACCATTACTTTTCTAAACTGGGAGCACACTGATCTTGATCTACTGTAAGTAATACAACAACTACAGATGTATGGATATACCTCACATAACATAACGTCAAACAACACAAACCTTATGGTCTAGAACTCTGATGTCTAAAATTATAAAATGTAAAATAAAATACAGAGTTGGAAATCACCAAGACGTAATGAGTGTCCATTTGAATTAGTTGTGAGCTTCTGGTATGCACCCAAATGAAGACAAATTCGGAAAGAGAATATCAATGTCTAGACTTTTTAGCCTATCTTTTTAGAACATCTTTAAAACATTTTAATTTGGAAATATTATGTATACAACCTTAGAGAAATTTAACCAACAACTTTCTGTGAGAAATAGAGGAAGATATGCGTCCCACACAAAACACGCGCACATGAACACATTGACAGGATTTTAAGGACAACCTTCACTATAAGGGAGAATACAAAAGAAAAACATTTAAAATGTCCTGCTCCACAAATGTATTAGGTAGTTGTTCTGCTACAGTACCTCTGTACTGTCCCTGCTCTTCCTAACCTGCTCGAAATGTGAAAATTTGACTAAGCTACTGGTAAACCTGATATCATTCCCTCTGAGCCAGTCATTTCTGATGCACACTGACTTTCCACTGCAGAGCAAAGCTTGTTTTGGCTTCAATTCATGGCCCGATATCTGAGCTACAACTGGCCAACAGTTTAGGAACACATCAGAGGCAATACGGCTTATCCCAGTTGGATCAAAAACAGTCCAGCCAAACTCTTCAAGATCCTATCTGAGCGCACACTGCTGATGACAAAGAGAAAGTGACAGGCTGTCAATCAACCGGTCCACTGACACATGGATCCGTTTACAGGGCCACATTCATGGGCCGGATAGGATCACCACAGTTGATTACTAATCTATAGGAGAGATATGAGGTAAGCTATATAAAAGCACTGAAATTAAAGATTCAGACAGAAAAAGAAAACAATTCTGGGTTCAGTAATTGCATCATTTATTTCATAGTAACCATTAATCATGAGCAAACTAAATAGATTTCCTATCCTTCAGAAAACTAAAATTAGCACAAGCTAAATATATAAATATATACACAGTATGCCTGCAAGTACATGCAGAACAATTTAATGAAATTGCCAAAAATGGATACCTGCTGGTAGACATTTGTGTCTACTACTTCGGTACAATAATTTCATTGGCTTGATAGTCACATAATTTCTCTTTGGAGACTAATTGTTGAACAGGCAAGCAAGTAATTTTATTGATGGGGGAGATGTTTTGCCCCTTTAAGTAATAAGGTTAATTAGCTATGTTTCCTTGGGATTCAAATGCAAAGATGCTTATTAAATCAGGAAAGCCATCTCGGGACTATATGAGAAGAGTAATATTATCAAAGTGTCTCAGTAAATACAAGTATGGCCATACAGCCAAGATGCAATAGCTCGACTGAGGTGTTAAGCAAACATTTAATGGGCAATTTTTTATACTTGATTAAAAGCTGCACTGCAATAAAAAAAAATAAAAAAATAAAAAAACGAGAGAATCCAGAGCAAACATTAAAGAGCTTCCAGGCAGAAACACATGCTTTTTGTGGGAATGTTGGGATACTTTGCATTTGAGTGAATTCATTTCATTATTGTTGAAAAAATGAACAACTTTATCTACCTTTGAGATTTGATATTAATAAACCGAGTACTCCAAATTTCAATTGTCTATCATGGTTATTCATATCACAAAAAGGCTGTGGCAACAACAGCTGTTATGTGGCAGTTGTACAAGTTATAGTGTAAATCCACAATGAACTCCCCACAAGAGGGCTTCAGAGGAGCACTGGGACACAGTGTAATAAAATCTATAATCTTGCATCAGTGTCAAAAGGGTTAACATGACATATGTGGACTGATTACACATGTGCATACAACATGTGCATGAATCCACTTGGTATTGTGCCCCAAAATTCCCTTCTGTGCATTTTCAGCCTCTAGGAGGCATTTTGTTGACAAACAGGAAAGTCTGAGTCCCAGATGTGTTATGAGACAGTTAAGAGTAAGTCTTATGTCTTATGTAGCATGTGTGGTATCGGGTTAAGGCCTGTTGCATGCCTTGGGGAGCCCTGGAGAAGGCATTAGTGTGCTAATAGTACCTGAGCACAGTGTACCCGTACTTCTGTGGCATGGATCACATCCCTCCAAGGAGCTGGCTATTGTCAGTGAATACACAACGCAGATAACCACACCCTGTGAACAGACACGCTCACAATAAGTGCACACCAATTCACTTACTTAACCCATACACTCTGGCCATGTGTGCCTCATCTGGACATAGTAACATAGTAAATGAGGGTATTCAGTATTTTCAAGGAAGTCAATCATAAATATAATGATTTATAGTTCCCACTCAAGATGCCAGTTTAATGTTCATTGCCTTTCCACTGGTTCAACCTTCTTGTAATGAAACAAGAGCAACTCAATCACTCAGCGAAGCAGGAAATAAACAAATGCTACTTAGAAACCTAAGTAGGAACAGTGTTGCAACATTAGTTTCTGTTATTTGTGGGAGACATAGTGTCTGTTCTGCTGAGTGTTACTGTAACTAGAACCCCTCCACTTATTCTCCAGATTGAGCCAGATTGTTTAGGGATTATGAGGGGTGGCCGTAGCACTGAGCCAGGGTTTTATGTCTGTGGAGATGGTAACTGATTTACCATGTGTTGAAACAGTGCACCATCTCTTTGACCCCTGGTGTCTCACCCCGCCCCCCGCTGTGGCCCTCACACTCCTTGTCTGCTAATCGATCCGTTTGGCACTCCTTGTGTGTTGTATATATGTGTGCCGTGTGTCTGGTTAGCAGATGGCCAGCTCTATCGTTTAGCCTGCTGCACAGCTTTCGTGTTATGGAGAACGCTTTGTAGCTTCGGGGGCTCGGGTCTGAAAGACATTAGTTCGGTCCGTCAGAAATTAATTCCTGGCTTCCTCTAGTTCAGCCAAACAGTGGTCCTCCACTCTCTGCCCTGTGCCACATGCAGACTGCAGAAGAAAAGTGATAGCAGTGTGTTGGAGAAGATAAGACATTGCCTTTGATGAGCCATAGGAACGCCCAACAACTTTTACACTTGACCTTTCCATTATGACCGGGGTCTCTTTGGATTACCCCACTTCCTCAAACAGTTCTTTTAAACTCAGCCACGTGAAAGTGCCTTTATCAGACATGTTCATGCCCGACCCTTACCACACATGCGGCAGATCTGAACCTAACCCATCACAACACACAATCCTCAATCTAAATGAAGCATGTGCACCACACCCCAAAAAGAGTTCAAGCTGCCACAGGAAGGATTCATCATCACAAAGACAGCCAATAATTCAGTATGTAGTGATTTTATTCTACAAGATTGTAACCATGACCACAGTCGGGACAAACAAAGTCATATGTAAACAGTAATTCAAGTTCCACCAGATGTCCATTTGACGAGTCTTTTGCGAAATCACTTGTCGTAAGTACAACCACTGTGTGTTTGAGAAATCTAAGATCATGTTATCTGTTTTCTCTTTTCCTTTGCTCAAAATAAAACTGAAATTGTCCTAAATTGTGGATTATTGTGACCCTAATATCAATTGTGGTCTAAATGAAAAACATATTTTGACCAAAATCTTTGCTTGGGGGCAGCCTCAATAACTGTAATTGTTGTTACTGAACTGTAATAATGCTGAATGATATAAAAATATAATCAAGTTATTATCATTTTGGAATATCACAAAAAGTGTCAATTTCAGCCATAACAATCTTTTTTGTATTTGATTTTGACTGAAAAAATTTGGGAAACATGAGTTCTAGGCCAGGGCATCTCTTTGATATGTTACATATTTAACCTTGATCAAAAACATTGCAGCTCCTGCAGCTATTGGCTTGGCTTTAATTATGCAGCCCTATCTGATAATAATGGTGGACTGAGAGCTGAACACACGGCAGCTTAAGAAAACAACACTGCAAATACTGACATCACAGCCAAAGTCACATACACCCTGCGAAAATGTTTTCTGAATTAGTTAGTGTTTTGTCCGTTTATGTGTGTTTTCACAGTTGGAGCACGGTGAAATCTCAGGGCCACCGTGTCATTTGGGTTAACTCACTTAAGCCAGCTATATTTAGCAGAAAGCCTGCACATGTATTTGATTGGGAAAGGGGCTTTTGGGTTGGATCTTGAAAATGTTTTATGCGTTGATAAAAGAATAATGACAAAGTTTAATGGAAACAAACTCAGTGAATAAGTATCAAAGTCCATTGAAACTTCCTCTCCAATTGAGTAACTAAGTATGATGGCAGTTGAGAAACAGACAATGAACATATATGTTATATTTCTATGACATTTTTATATTGTTTTCAATGATTTGTGTGACTCTTCTGTAATGATTTAGTAACAAGTCCTTTTATCTCTTAATATTTGCATTACTTTAGTGGGTGGAAACTCATAAATTTTTACATTTCTTTTTGCTGAATTTCTGGAAATTTGTTGAAATTTAGATGAAAACGTACGAACGAGCATTTTGTGATCCATCTTAAAGACTAACATTCACCTTTTTACCTTTTTTACCTTTTTATGCCATCTTCAAATTATTCAGATTCTTTAAACGCATCCAACGACTTGGATACTTTCTATCTTAGGCAGCTGTTGCTTCTCTTTTTTTGTTTTATTGTGGCACATGTTTCTGCTTGTTAAATCTGAAGTTTTACTGCGAGGATTATGAACAACAAATTCTAATTCAAAAGAAATGTATGTTTTTATTTATGAGACTTCCTTTATTTCCTACTGAATATGTGCAAAGACGCACTGCCCAATCCACGTGTAGAAAGGAGTGTTGAGGCCAAATGATGAAGCTTGAATCTTTATATAACGTACACACTACATAAGATTTAAGGGTTACAATCCCACAACAATTAGCTGTAATGTAGCTCATGGCCTTACACTTATCATCGTGCCCAAACATGACATGTGCTATGATGTCAGTGTGTCAAAGAGGCACTGGGTTCTGTCAACATTTCCCTTGGCACAAATAATTTTCATGACCACACTACAATTATTTACCACATCATGGCACACGTGGTGGGAAAGTCTGCTCTTACTGAGCTCTGATGTGGAGAGAGACATATTTGCCAAAAGAGCGATTTAGAAAAGGATAGAAACATCCATCATAACTTCTGAGCTCCAAAACAATCTTCAACATGCCTATCCAAGTTTTTGACACTTCACATTTTATGGGTCATTGGAGAAACTCATGGAGGCTGCTCTTTGAGAAGACGACTGCCTCTGTGGCACTGCAACTAATTTGTTTGAGCTTAACATAATGTTCTAACCAAATGGAACTGAAAGAAAATATAAACCAAAGATACTCTGCGTGTCTTACTACTTTAAGTTTGATATTTTTAACATATTCTTACATTTTTTCACACTTAACTGATTTCTGTCATAATGCTCCACAGTGTTTGACGGTAAAATGATAGGGGAAGGAAATCTCAGAGGAATCCTTACAAAGTCCTCTGTGTTTAGGAGGTAAATAATCAATGCTGGCTTGTTCCTGTGAAGCAGGAAGACAAACAAGATCAAGCTTTCCTGTCTACCTTGTAGAGAGGCTGTTGATTTAAAGGTCTTTACCTCAGCTGGTGGCCTTTTTTAAGAGCTCACCGACAGAGAAACTACCTATCTTTCAAGTTTTACTTATCTTCTCAATAATTTGATATGATTTACACTTTCCACATTTGTCTGACAATTTGAGCACCCAAAGAAGAGTTACATATGCTTTGTGTGCCCAAAAAACGACTTTACTGTTTGAGTATAAGATGAGACTTGTAGGGACTGTTGATCAGAAAATGATCCACACTGTTCACCAAAGCTCATTTTTCCCCTCACACAAAAAGACAATAAACAAACAAACCCTAGTCTATAGAACGAGGGGACAGATTTACAGCCAGTCAGGGTCAAGGGTCATCCGGCTGGATGCTTTCTTGGAGTGGTCTTTTCTCTCCATGCTCCTTTATTTCTTTAGGTGTCCCCTTGGCTCCCACCCCTCCCCCGGCATTCCTTTCTTTTGTTTATTCTATATAAATACAATCAGACTGGGCCACAGAACGCACTGGAATACATTCTCTCTTTCATTAGTTTGTCCCTCACACATGCATGTATGAAAACGCACAGTTCGTGTACACATGGACAAACAGGCTGCTGTTAACAAAGTGTGGGGGGGTTATCAATGGACCACCACCACTCAAATTCAGGCACACATTCTGACAACCTAATCTACATCTGCAGGGAGAGTTTCAGAAGCTACAAATATGGTTAAGGTTAAACTGTTCTCCGTTTGGATCAGAGGGTAAACTGTGGGGTGGTGATCAACACAACTAAGGATTGGCAAATTAAAGTTGCTCATGAAGGGAATTTTGATATCCTCACTCCACCTGGATCTAATAAGAAGATCAGAAAACCTTCGTCTCATCACCTGGCGTGCGTGTCCCTAGAATGTCAGCAGAGAAAACTGATCCATTCAAGGACAAAGACAGAAAACAATGTGAGGAAGGAGAGATAAAGAGAGAGGAAAGAGAGATGAAGTAGTAGTGAAGAAACAAGCAAGACAGCCAGGAGTGGGCAAGAGAAAGAGAAAAAGACAGAGTGAACAAGTTTAGAGACCAAGAAGTGTGTGTGTGGCTGTGCCAAGATACTACACTAGTCTGTTGGTAAGGAGACACACAGGAATGTGTGGCTTTCTAGTTTAAGGCAGTTTAATGAACATTCAGGGCTCTTTTTTGTGGTCATGCAAAATAGTGCAAGCAGTGCTACAACATGTTGGCGTTTGCAACATTAAAATCAGTTTCATCCATTCATTTTGCATAAGACGTAAATCTGGCAGAAGAGTGGCTTTAAGATTGGATTTAAGAATTGGAGTTGTGTTCCCCCCTTTTTCCAGTCTTTATGGTATGTAAAACTAACTATCTGCTGGCTCCATATTTGAGAGTGGACATGAAAGATCGTTTAATCTTGATAAGAACGCAAATACGCATGTTTGCCAAAACATTTAGTTACTCCTTCAAGAAGAGAATCGACAAGGATAACAACTTTATGATAACCTCTAATAATGCCACTAAATGCATTTGAGTCTGATTATTGAATGTGCATTGTGCAGTTGCAGTGCTGATAGAACACTAACAGAGTTAAATCTCATATTAATTGCCTCTGAAGGAAGATCTATCCGAGAAAACACAGAGGGTAGAATGACAACTGACCTGTGTGGCTGCGAATGTGGACCCTTAGTGTGCCATTGCTTGCAAACTTTTGCCCGCAGTATGGGCAGATCTTCTCTTTCTCCCCTGTGTGTGTCTGTGGAAAAGAAATTACAAAGTGCACACGTGGACAATGTTAAGAAAAACATTTGTAACATTATCCTCATATCCTTCCTGCATTGCAAAGTAAAACTCGATCTTCAATGGTGATAGCTGGGATTCTATGTCAGGACATATACTCATCATAAGCTCATGAGAAAACTTATCGGCTTTCATCACATTGTTTCTTCAAACTACAATTCATACAACCATGATCTAAACCTTTTTTCATTAAAATACCCTGAGAACATATACACATTTCACTTTAAATTCCCCCTTAAATAGATTTTCTTAACTGCACTCTCTGAATAAAGCACATTTCATCCTCCTATAATGCACCACAAACTAGAGGTAGACTCAGCAAATGGACAGGCACATGTTCACATGACAATGGATCTACTGAGCTTCCCTGAAGGCAGAATCAAAGAGCACAGGTTTGCCAGGGTCCACGGTCCCAGGGATCATGAAGGCCAGGCTGCACATATACATACATCTCATCTTCCTTCTAACTCTCCTTGCCTTCCCCTCATCTCCCAACAGTCCTCAGAATAGAGCTCTGGGGCGCGGGCGCTGGGACACGGAAAAACAGCGTGTGGAAAGAGTGTGTTTGTCTCCTCTACCTTCACCTCTTCTCCATCCGTGCTGCTTTGCTTCCCTCTCTCCTTGTTGAAAAATACAAAGTCTGATTTTCCCTTTTGGCCTGCTGTAAATTCTCAAAAATGATTGTGAGTATGAAAGGCTCAAACTCAGTGCAACAGTTTTAACAGCAGTACAACAATACAGGAACAACTCCGAACCAGGCCCCATCCTTCCCTCTATCACCCTGCTGTGTTACTCTGACACCTCAAGTGTTGAGTTACAAAGGCTCCATTCACACGCAGACTCGCACATACACACATGCACACACATGAACAAACACATAAACATACACTCACAGACAATCATGCACAACAAATCCACTTACATGAACACGTGTTTCCCAGATGGAGCAGTTTTATCAGTTTGTATGAAAGAGAAAACCTTGCATGCTTTCTACAAAGAGGCAGTCAGAGAGACACAATAAAATTCACATGGTAACATCATGTCCCAAACCGTATGAGTAGAATTTATTGGGAGATGTATGCAATGATCAAAAGTTTTATATATAAATGATTACAAACAGTGTATGTCTGTATCTAGTTAAAACCAACCTTGTAAATTTAATTTATTGTGAATTCTTCTAGCCCAGCACTGACAGAGGTGAGTTGAGCTTGTACAATGTGCAAAACAGACAATGCATGCACATACATGCTAAACACAGACAGACATATCCATATCCTCTAAAATAATACAAATCTACGTTGACTGAGGAGAAAAGCATTTGGTTTAACAGAAGCGCACTACATAAATATGTCAGGCCTGTCCTGCCAAATGCATGCAGTATCAATACTACACAAGCAACACCTGCAGTGACGCATATTCACCGACAGTCTACAGAGAAATGCACGCAGCGTGTTTTCAAAAACTTCAAAGCCTTAAAATGAACCGTAAGGACTTCTATAACTTTGCTGTCACAACATAACCATCAGCAACCAAAACAACCATGATGCATTCAAATGCATTCTAAATCAGTTAGAATAACAATTTTGAGTTCATGAATCAGTTTGTCCTCATGATTCTCATCATATGTGAAGTCAAACATTGTGCACACAGCCACAGTTGTATTTTGATACCAAATAGGTGTTGTAAATATTTGGAGGGAGAAATGTGCACAGAAATGAGACTTGAGCAACATTATGGCCAAAAGCAAGGTTACTGTGCACATGTAAACACAGCCACTGAGTTGTCGTCTCCTCAGCAACCTGACTTTGATCAAGGCCAGATCTCTCAGTCGCCTCCAGACCCCATAAGCAGGGAGACAGTTCAACATGCCTGTCTTCAGCCCTACTGTTGTGAAGCAACCTCTGAGACATTTTCTTTAGCCCTGTGCCAAGAAGCTGTTTGGTTTCAATCTTGATCTATAACCACACCGGACATTGTCAGATTTAGGGCACATAATCTACAGCAAAATCTGTTTGGGGCTTTGAAACCCTGCGGAGCTAATGGACTAACTGCCATTTCTAATCAACATAGGAATTGATTTCCAAGCCTTCAAGTGAAAGGAAACCTTGAGAAGGATGTCGCTGCCAAGTTCGACTGTTCAAGATATTAGCCGAATCGCTTTATAAGACTGGATATGAATGTAACAATGGCAATATTTTTAGGAAAGTAAATAGTTGGGTTGTCACATTTTTCATTTTAAATGTAGTTTAGGATTAATGATGGAAAACACCGCAATTTAATTGTGCCTCTAACTCAAAATGCACAGGAAGTACATTGCTGGGAAATATCTGAAGTTACACGCAAAAGTCAACATAATTTTGTCAGCAATTTATATGTAATTATATGATTTTTCACAGTTTCATTAGTTATTTTTTATGTTTGCACCTCAAATGAACACAACAACAGTTTAACTTTAGTCTAGCTTGTTTTCAGGATATTCTCATTCACCTTCTTGTGGCTCTTGAGGACAGATGGCGTGACAAAGGCCTTCTCACACAGGTCACATTTGTACTTCTTATGGCCGTCGTGCACCACCTGGATATGGACATTTAGTGTGTCCTTCCTCTTGAAGGTAGCGTCACACTGGTCGCACTTGAATGTCCTCTCGCCTGCAGCAAAGATAGAGGTCTGTTTGTGAGGGAGCCATTTTTCAGTTATCCATTGTTGCCCCTGAACGTACAGTCATCACGCACAGCAAGAGAGGACCCAATTTCACTGGGCGATTGTGTGGGCTGAGTGTATTTCATCACACAAACACCAGACAGCTCCAAACAACTATCATTAGAAAAGTCTGGTAAAGAAATGTCATCTTTTATCAAGTAACTGTTGCTGAATACAGTACATCCAAATAGATTGAATAGAACCCCCAGAAAATGTGTCCTGTTCTATTAACTCTACTAAAGAGCACTGAAACGCCAGACAGTAAGTCTCAGCTGTTCAGACAGTGAAGTCGGATGTTTTCCTTCACGCCTCTGCTCCATACAGCAGCCTCTATTGTTGAAGAATGGTAGTTTCCACTTTATGGAGATCATTCCATTTCCACAGAGTAATTTGGAGAGGGACTGTGTTTGGCTGGGGCAAATGGTTACAAGCTCGTTTTCTTGTTATAAAATATAACATAACGGCAGCGAAAGGTCCACTGTGTTTTTAATCAAATTGAAACATTTACTTGAGGGTAGTTACTGTTATTTGGAGCATTGTCTTTTTCTGGTAGTAAAACATACATGAGCTTACAGAGACTCTAATTTATAGATTCACACACAGGGTTGATCCTGAGGTCTTAAATCAACTTGACATCCTCACCTGACATTTGGCCTTGCATAAAGGTCCTGTGTATATTTAAATGAAACACAAAAGAGAAAGAATAAAAATGATAGTAACTGCAAAGCATGTTTAGAATTTGCAGGTGTGCGTATAATGTCTAAATAACAACAGAGTGACAATGGGGTGTCCAGGAACCAGATGTGGCCCAGGGGTAAGTCCAGAGAACAAGTGGCTGAGCGGGAAAGAGGGAAGCTGGGCTGTAATTATTTTTTTCCCCTTTCCCCTTCCTTTTGCCTCAATGAGTCTCCCCACTTGGATCCTTAGGAACAGGTTGGTTCAACTGATTGTGTTGGGTGTTGATATTTTTGATGGACAACCCATGGATCCTGGAGAAGCGAGCCGGGCCATGCTAACATCTCCCCAATTCCAGGGATCAAACTGCACTAGGGCCCAAACCACTACTGTTGTCACATGCAAGGACCATTTTTAGTGTACCTAATGCAAAGACCATGAATATTAACAGACATGTTCTTATCAACGTCTTTCATATGAGTATCAAAGAATTTTGAGGCACAATGTCGGCCACAGTGTCAGAAAGCCAGGCATCCATCAGAGATCTAAGGTCTTCCAGCAAAATAATCACCCCAAACAAAAAGAACTCAGACATGGTTAAAGACAAATCGCTAGAGTGTCCTGGGATGAAGTAACAGCAACCGATTAATTTCAGTTCAGTTCTCTGTATGTGTACATATATATACCTGCTGTTGATCAAATCTCACAAGCAGGTGACAAATAACTTATGGGAAGTTTGTGCAGTTTGGGGAATTTGACTTTGAACATGTACAAACAAATTACAAGTAAAAAAGTAAGAAAGATGTCAGATAAGAATTGAAGATTTTGTGCTTAGATGAGCCCCTTTGAGTTTGGATGTGATTTCACCTTAAGATTTCACAACAGCTGTGCTTTATCGTCTCACTGTGAGCCATTGCTACAGAGCTGAAGTGCTGCCACAACACTAACTCACTGAGACAGACATACTTATTCTTGTGCATGTGGCTATTTTTTCACCTGCAGTACAATGAAAGCAAATACTCAATCCTCCCACCCTACTGTCTGGAATTTGATACTTTATACAAGTCCTGGTATTATATAGCCTGCCTCCAGAGACAGCGGCAGGAAATGCCTTCAGCTGACAATCTCTTTGTTATCTGGCTCAATTTGAGGACAAGCGCTGCATCCTGCTGAGGTTTGACTGCAGCTCAACTGTCTAAGGAGAACATTTCTGTCAGACTTGAGCACCCAGGACAAACTGTCCCCGTTTTTAATGTCCCCTTAGTGATATGTTTGGCTGAGTTATGGGGTCTATTGTTAATAGAAATATCCACGGGGTAAGGATGAGTTGAAGACCATAAACGACTATCACCTAAGAACAAAACTGCTTTTAGCTTATGTTCTGAAAGGTGAAATGATGGTGAGAAATATAGATGTAAATAAAGTAAATGTTTGATCATTGCAGTTTAAATTTGTGGGTATATGTATCTTTAGGTGTACAACATTCACACCCAAACTTACTGTTGTGGATGAGAAGGTGACGCTGTAGAGAAAAGGGGGTACGAAACAGGGCTTTACATTCTTCACACTGGAAGGGTCTTTCCTCAGAGTGTGTCTGCAAAGACAGCAAATCAGCATCAGTGATTCTGTGATGTGTGAGGGCTTCCTGCCTCACAGTGGCTGCTGATGTCAGAAGATCATGGGTAAGGCTCCATGGCCTATTTGGTTTGTTGACTTGATGAGAACAAGCACCTCAAGGGACTTAAGGTTCAAAGTGCTTCTGTTTTTCTGCTCCCCCTCTGTTCCTCCCAAACCTATCTATCTGGGTGACACCTCAATCCCAAAGTAAACATGGGGAACCTCAGGGGTGGAGAAGGCCAAAGACCCTAAAGATAAGCACCACCAACGAGGCCCAGATTGATTTCAGCCAAACTAATAATTCTAGCTTTGAAGTGTCTCTGCCTTTGAATAAATATCTCTCCTCAGCAGCTAGTAATCAGAGGGGTATAATGTTATAAAGAAAATAATTACAACACTTGTAAAATCCTAATT
Source organism: Remorina albescens (assembly GCA_034769265.1). Classification (NCBI taxonomy): domain Eukaryota; kingdom Metazoa; phylum Chordata; class Actinopteri; order Carangiformes; family Echeneidae; genus Remorina; species Remorina albescens. Next base: position 12,833,225 of record CM068489.1, read on the forward strand.
ACAGTAACATTACAGCTCACTTATTGATTATTATGTGATCACCTTCTTATGATTCTTGTAGACGTTGCGGTGAGCAAACTCCTTGCCACACAGCTTACATTTGTATGGTTTGTCCTCGCTGTGGATGATCTTATGAGCCGTCACCTGATCCAGGCGCTTGAATGAACGACTGCAGATTTCACAGGTGTATGGTCGCTTCTCTAACCAACAAAAGATTAAGAAAGATGCATTCAGGTAAACAAAGATGATGCATAAAGCAAAGAGCTGATGTTTTTTCCTGATGCATTTTCCAACCTGAGTGTGTGATCATGTGACGTTTCAGCTGATTTGTGGAAATGAACTTCTTATTACATGCATGGCAGTCAAATATTTCATGTACCTACAACAAAAGAGGAACAAAGAATGTATTAAATTTTTGGCTGAAAATGTACAGTGGCCCTGAGAGGTCAACACACTGCAACAAGATGAACCTGGCACTTGTCAATAATTTGTGACTTTTAAAGTTAGAGGCTTTGAACAGTACACATGGTACATACACTGTGACGTGCATATCCATGTGTTCCACACAAGGTAATTTTTTTGAGTCTCCAAGAAATATATCTGATGTGTTAGTGCTCGTAGCACGTGTCTAAATTAAGAAACCCGAGTCCCTCACTCCAGGTTGACACAGACAAATGAAAATCAGTACACTTATGTAACATGCCTCAATGCACAAAAAACTCATTATGCAAGCATTTACATGATGTTTACAGGAAGTATTCTCCACATCATACACTAACACATAATGTATAACTGGTGGGTGTTCTCAAAGAAATGGGCAGAGACATTGCATTCACTCCACCCAGGCGAAACACTTTAAGTTCTAACACGATTGGGTGCGAGTGAGTCCATTTGGCTCCGAATTACACAAGGATGCAGGGGCCCATTAATTTCTGCTTGTGACTTTAATTTGGCCCAGAGCACTCAAAAATTGTGCTGTGCCAAACCTTACCCCCCTAGCAAAGACTCCTATCCTGAACAGGAAACTATCAGTACTGTATTATAATCGGACACAGGAAGTCTGGTTCAGAACACAAAAATTATCATATTTATATGATATTTACAGGGTATGTTCTCCACATCATACACTACGACGGGACATGATGGGTGTTCTCTAAAGCCACATAGTGGACACTCATAAGGGAAGTCCAGTGGGCATCGTCCAATCTGCCTCAAACTCACCATGCATGATCAGACTGCCAAACTGAACACTTTTGTGTGTCATTACTGAGTCAGACTCAAGGCATCACCTACTTGACATAGAAAGTCCGCTTCACTACGCAAACATCAACCGATTTATGTGATATTTACAGAGTGTGTTCATTCATTATGACATGACTTAATGTGTCGCTGGTTGGTGTTCTCTAGTGCCACATATTTGACACTTGCAAAACATTGCATGCACACCAGCCTTGCAAAATGTTTTAAGATTCAACATGATTGGGTATGTGCGAGCCCAGGGGGGCTCCGAGTTGCACATTGGTGCGAGGTCCCGTTAATCGATGCTTGCAACATTAATTGTATATATTTTCTTTGTTGCATTGTATTGAGCTCTCAAGGCCACCATAGAACCGACTAGAAAAGGATCAGTTTTTATTGGACTGATGACCACAGACAGAAAAAGCGACTGAAGTGAGAAAAAGTTTCAATCTTTTTTTTCTGCTTTGGAATTAAACTCCAATCATAGCAAGTTCAATCACTCCCTGGCATACAGATACAACAGCATATGCTAATTCAAAGCAGCTCTTCTTGTCACAGTCGCTGCTGCAAAAGCTTGTTCAGCTAAATGGTGATAATGGCAGTTTTAAGCTGCTTTGGAATTAATGTGTCATTATGGAAAGTTTGATTGCTCTGGCGAGAATAATGGTTAATATCCCCAAGTCTTTGATTGAAGCTCCATTAATACACCAGAATTTATTTGACAGAAATGTGCCGTGTTTATAATAACATTTTGCCAAAGCAGGACTCAGTCATTCAAAATGTAATATAACACTGGCCTAAATTTCTGCAAAACCGCATAACTAAAACATAGACACATAAACGTTCGATAGGAATTTGGCATATTCCTATTTTAAAAGAGGAGATGTGAAATCGAAGAATTGAAGAACTACAGCCTCTTAATTAATCTGGATGATAGATGTTGACAGGAGAAAATTAAATGTCACAATTACCATCTGGTATAATGGATGAAGAATCTGCCTTATTGAATGACAAGCATTAAGACAAAAATTGAGACAAACTGCGCCCTAATCCTGTGTCGAACATCATCTAAAGGGCAAATGGTTACACTGTGCATGACCAACACATGCAGCCAAAGTGAATTATCAATTCAATCAATGAAATACATAAATAAAGGTGTGAATAGAGCGTAACTGATTGTTACTGTGTATTGTTTTTAATCTAACCCTTGTGGTTTTAAAGTTCTTGCTGAATCTCAACCAATGTTAAGACCTATGCCTTTATAAAAGACCAACAATAGCCCTGCATGATGAATCACAGCCCTCTCCTGCATTGAAATGGATCTGTCTGTTGATGTAATCAGGGTGTCCATCCGGAGACGACAAAAATGTTCAATTGGGGTCTACTTTTGCTGCAACCTAAGCAACATCAACCTACAAGGAGCCACACTAGTAGCGATGCCAGTAAATAAATATATACTAAGATTCTTAAGAGAAATCACAGACTTCAGAGAAAGTGACAATCAATTTGTAGTCTAGTAATGTGTTGATGTATAAACACAACAGAAAAACACAGCACATAACTGTTTCCATTAGGGTGAATCAGTCAGCTGAACAATCTGACCTGGTTTGGGTACTGCAGTGAAACAGGAAACGTATGCTTGAATATTTCTTTGGTTTAGGCGTCAGTAGAAATTAATGGGTGACTTCATAACTTTCCAAAGTTGTAAAATGTTGCCTGTGAGTGCTGACCTCTGATAAACATTTAAACCTGTAGTTACACCACAAGGACCTCCTCATTGGGTTTCATTGGCATCCATGGTGCCTTAAACAACATGCCTCCACCAACCCAACAGGCTGTTTTCTGTCCAAATCTCCACTGATGCATAGTAATTCTATTATTATTATTATTATTAATAATAATAATAATAATAATAATAATGAATTAATACAATAGCAACTAACCTCAATGAAATGTCACCTTTTAACATACATTAACCTACTTAGCGTCCAACAAAGTGTAACTTGAAAAGACCCATTCAGTGATGGTGAACAACAGCTAATGTAAAAGCTTTTATGAAATGAACATGATACTGAAAATTCAAAGTACCAAAATAAAAAAATAATTGTGGTAAAATAATTTCAAAATAGTATTTAAACAGCCTCATTCGAATCTGTAATCCATCAGCATGAGGGAGAATCCTGACGCCATGGCTAAAGCCTTATTGTTTGCCAACACAGCTTCTTAAATTTCACAAGACTTGAGGGATGAGCTAGTGAAAAAGAAACCATCTCTCTGTTATGTGTCACCCTGGATGAATTAGTAATAACTTTGTAATAAAGACAGCCTCACATGGAGAGGCTGAACAAAGTGAACTCAAGAGAGATTAAGAGGTTTGTCTAGGTTATAGAAACAGTGCAGAGCAATGGATTCCACTGTCGAGCAATAAAGACATGAAGGATCATGCAAACTAGCTAAGCTGATCCTCTCAGCTCCAGTGCACAATATCTGTGTATAATAATTTGAGCTGAAAGATAGATGCTCATGGTTGAGTCTCACCTTTCTGTGTTCCTGTAGATTCAGAGAGGAGGAACATTTTCTGCTGCATATGGTGCATATGAGTTTCTGCCGTGCACTCCCTATAAAAGAAAAAGAACTAGAAGAAAATTACAGAGCCAAAAATACAATGTAATGTGAAAATTGGGCAATCACAGCGAAAATTTCATGACAATCACCACACAGCAATAGAACAACATCAAAAGTTTCACAGGACAAAGATTTCCCCTCATCATAGGCCAAGTGACCCTACCCTCAGCTCCATCTGTATCACATGACCCACATCTGTTCTAGCTAAGTCACTTTAACTTTCGCCCGTATACACCACTTGTTCTGACTACATTGGAATAACATCGAGGCTCAGATCTCGACCCTGAGATGAATGTCTTAAACACAATTTGATGCTTGATTCATGTGTAAGGCTGCACCGAACCCCACTGCCCTACATCCCATCATAAATAGCTGTGTAAGTTCAATTTTCTGAAAGAGTAAGCGGCCTCAGAACACACAGGTCAGCAATTATTGAGCGCTAGTAATTAGAGATGTGTTTCAATATTGCAGAGATTTTAACTGATCGAGGTCAGGAACTGTTCCTGCAGGTCCTTGATTTTCTCAAGCTGTTAATGGACAATTAGCTGTTAATGGTCTTGCAATAAGTGAAGGGCAACATACGTTGATATGTGGGCAGAAAGAGGGATAGAACATTGCAGAAAGATATACAGAGAGAGGTGCAGATGCCAACCTGTGTGAACATTTCCTTTGTGTTTCTTCAGCGCATCCTTGCTCTTGAATCTTTTACCACAGCTCTCTGCTTTACAGATAAACCTGGCATCTCCTTTACAAGCTTCCTTATGTTGCTCAAAGCTATACATGCAGGAGGCAGAAGAACACGAAATAAGCAGAAGAGCTTCATGACTTACAGCATAAGATTGTAACAATAGTTTTATATAAGACTGAAGAACATGGACATTATACTGTATGCACATTATAAATTCACTTTCAATCATTTGTGTTACCTGGATTCTGAGCTGAATGTGTTGTGGCACAAGGAGCACTGGTGAGCTTTAGAGTCAGCTGATGGATCCAGTGACTCAGAGCAATGCAAAACACTGAGGAAAGATTCAAAATGAAAACAAATTAGGCACCAAGTTGAAAATATAGCACAATGGGAAGTTGGCTTGTCCTTTCAGCCCATTCAAAAGACATTTGAATAAGATTCCAAGAGCAATACCATTCCTCCAGTAAAAACTATATCTAGCAATTAGTTAAGCATCAAGACTGAAAACAGGGGCAAACACCTGTCTATGTCTAAAAGTAACAAATAAGCAAGTGTGGAGAAAGGTTCTACAGCCATTCAGAGAATAAATCAGTAAACCCACTGGCGCTGCAGAGCCTGTTTGATGGGGAACTTCTTGCCACAGTTTCTGCATTTAAACTCCTTCTCCTCAGTGGTGGGCCTCTGGTGCAGACTCTGCAGGTGGGCAGCCAGGATCTCTTCACTGGGAAAACTGCTCTCACAAAGCAAGCAGGGATGGTCCTCTTTCTTTGTTACCATTTCTGTAGATGTGGTTCACACACAATGAACATCTTGAGTCATACAGCAGAGCACATCTCAAAGGTAAGAGTATAATTTCTGTATTTTTAAGTTTTAGCTATAATTGTGATTGAATACCATCAATTCCATTAGTGAGACCAACACTTCACTGTACCCATTTCAACAAGATGCTTGCTATCTTTATTGTTTTCGTCCTCATCTTTGATGATCTCCTCATCTTCTTCCTCCTCCTCTTCCTCCATATCACTGTCCAGGTAGCCTATGAGGAGCTCTGTGTCTGTCTCTATGTCATCCACAGCCAGGTAGAAGATGTTTTCACCATCCTAAGAGACAACAACATGCCTCTTGTTGAGGATTTGCACAATACAAATGATGCTATGCTATAATGGCAGAACTGAACCAAACCTGAAAAGAATGCTACTGAGAAAAGAATTCTTGCTAAAATACAGCTATAACTATTTTATGGTAATACTCAGTGCTTAACTATTAAGACCAGCTGAAGTTTGAACATATTACACCCAGACAACAGCCTGTTATGGCCTGATCGAGGCCACAGGTCAAAAGCTTAAACTCTTCAAAATGCTGTAATCAACTCCCCTGTCCTTAAAGGTCACGCTAATAAAATCAAACCGTCATTTTGTTTTAGCTGTGGGATTCCAAATATACATAAATAATGATTAACAAGAGGAAAGCTAGACAATAAATGTCACTGCTGATGGAACACAGAGCTTTAACCCACATGGATGACCTTTAAACGACCAATTACTTTGGGCATCTGTGTATTAATGGAAGTAACTTGGACCTGCAACATGAAATGTTCATCTTCTCTTCATTCCACCTTTATTTTTCTTCCACCGTGACAAAGCAGATCCAAGTAGTGAAATTGTCCAGATTGTATGCAGTACGGCTGTTTTCACATGGGTCTTTTTTAGTGTGTATTTGTGTGTACAATCACAATGAAATTCCCTTTGTGTCTATTAAATGCGCCGATCAAGATCCAGTTTAACACACAACACTTTGTAATTTACAAAACTGTCCAGACCTCAAACAACTCATAAACCTGAAATCAAAGTGAATTTTTGCTGTGAAAATGAACAACAGCCAACCGTTTGTATGCAAGTTTATCAGATTGAATAATTTCCCTTTTCACATTTAGCCTTTAATAGAAGAATTCTTTCAGTTCAGTATGTATGTGTGCACATTTGCCTTGAGTTGAAAGATGAAAGAATTTGTTTATTTAAGCTATATTTTTGGTATTTTATGTCTTTATTTGAGGTATCTTGTAGAGAAAGACAGGAAATGGGGAGTCAAAGAAGGCGAGTGACATACATTTAAGAGTTGCATCAACTATAATTCAAACTGGGGGTGCCTGCTCAGAATCTATGCACCCAGATGGTATGTTCCCTAACAGTTCATCTGAAAGTCTTTACTGAACTCAAAAAATATTTTCCTTAGAACAATCTTTGCTGGTTTTGACATATCTGCATTCCCTGTAAAGGTGTGAGGCATTCACTGTCCACTGAAGCAAAATATACCTGTATGGCTGCCAAGTTCTTCTGATCTTGTGAAGGCGCCTGATGGACAAATCGCAGCCAGTTGGCATAGCGTGGGTTACTTGCATCCAGAATATACAGCACATCTCCTTTACTACCTCGGACCTGGAGGAAAAAAACAACAAAATATCATTCAAATAATTCTTCATTTCTTGTTGCTTTTATCATTTGTCCTCTGTACATCAAAGTATGTTTGGGCTTATATATGAATAACTTATCATGTGTACAGGTCTGAACCTCACAATGTGGAAGCTACAGATAACTACATCATTGCATTTTTTTGAGCGGTCCATCAGTGACTTCCCACCAAGAAGCGAGCCAGTTTAAACCAGCAAGTGTGGTTAATTGATTTTCAGAATAATTAATTGTGCTTGCTATCATAGAAAAATGGAGAACTCATTTGGTCCACAGCCATGTCTCTCTTTCACAGCTATCCAATGAAAAAGGATGTGATTGGTGCTGAAAATCAAGTTGTAAGCAGACTACTTACTTGGTTAATTGTCACCCAATACAACATATATAGTATAATGTGTGCAAGCTTGAGTGTGATGAGAATGATTTGTGCACTTATTATAACAAAAAAAAATAAAAAATCTGAAGAAAATTTATAATAATCTAAATTTAGCCACTTGGTCCTTTGAAACCTGGAACCTCCACATTTGTACGGTGTTGTAGAAACAAGGCAAGACGTGTGTGCATTCACCTCCCACATCAGCCTGGTGTCCGAGCTTTCATCCAGCTCACTAGGCAGCTTTTTTTCACCTGCAAAGGGGCCAAACTTTTCTCCCTTTGAAACAAACAAACAATTATATTAAGAAGTTATATAACCCAGGGAACATCCTTTTTGAGCACTGTTGAGTGTCTGGTGGGCAGGCCTTCTCTTTAACGTGAGATGTGAACACATCCCTCACAACAGCACATTTTTCTTTTTGTCTTTTCAGAAATGCCAAAAAAAAGTAATAATAATCAGGGGGCGTGGTCAAAATGTTGTGTTCATATTCAGCTTCAGCATGTTTAACTTCAGGGCCACAGATTAAATGATAAACGCTTTCTGGATGTGAGCACTCCCCCTCCACTGATACTCAAAACCAATTCACCCCCCCCCCAGAATATTTCACAGCTGTGGTTTAGCCGTGTGTCTGACAGCAAGTGTGCGCTGCTTTAAAAAAAAAAAAAAAAGTCACAGAAAAGTGGAGCGCTTTAAGGTGGATGTAAACGTCACATAAAGCGTGTGTTCACGAGACCCGGCGCGCGCGACCTTTCTCCCAATACATTGTTTCAGCGGCGAAGAGAGCAGCGAGCGGAGCGACTGCAGCTACGTGGCACTTCACGTCAGAGGAGCCTCTGGTCGACACTGAGACTTTGACAGCAACTACAAGGAACAAGGCCAACAAAAAATATCTCCATAACCTCAGATATGTTTAACAACGACACCCCCCAACCAAAAAAGAAAGAAAAAAAACCGCTTCCTACGCTTAATGTCGCTTTACAAAAGTTGCCCAGCCAGAAACAAACAAACCTTTTTCACTCGCCTCGCCGTGTAAAGACCGATTCCATCCTGGACCTTTGACGATTTCAGGGAAAATCTGTCTGGCACATACATACCCAACATTGTCATTTACTCGGAAACGTCTCCTTCAATGACAATTAGTTGGCTAGCGGACGTTTCGGCGGAAGGGAAAGAGTCATTGTCAGTTTTGGGTAGTTTGGAGCAGCGTTTCTCGGCGCAGAGCGGTCCAGGTTGAACTTCTGTGGCTCCAGCTGCAGGAAGGAAAAGCGGCGCCCTGATTGGTCTAAAGTGTGTAACCAGAAGCTGCGTCCTGTCTGCAGCCTGCTCCCTTCAGCCAGACTGAAGGCAACGCCACCAGCAAAGCTGCACCTCAACAGGTACACTCCAACAGCCACCACCTCAAACTACTCATACCCCTGCCAAACACAAGCTATTTACCTAAAGGAAAAGTTCAGTTACAGATGGGTTTCCACCCCAGATTTGGCATAAATAGGACTTGCAAGAAAGTCTGAAGCCACGGCCAATTTTTTTAACATATGAAGTGGAACCAAACATCTTTAACAGGGTGGAAAAAAATCAGTGTCCAAAATTATTCATACCCTGTCTCAATAATCAATTGCAAACCCCTTTCTTATCACAGCCTCCAAATGATTTTTGTAGTTGTTCACAAGTTTTTTATATATATATATATATATATATATAGTCATAAAACTGGTCAAAAATAAATAAAATCCAGAAACATTGAAAATAATATTGAACACTTTAGACCCTTAGAGAGAATGGATTGTTCAAACATCCTAGGCTATTCGACTTGGTATCACTGGGGTATGAATAGTTTTGGAGATGGTGATTTTTTTTTTTTTTTTGTCAAAGTTATAAAAAACACCTTTAACAGTGTTACTTCACCTTCAAATCTGAGGTGAAATATTAATGTGTAACTGAAGCCTTGTTTTTGACAGGGATATGAACAATTTTGGGCTTAAGTGTACATATTCAATCACAACTCAGCAGCCATCATGTGAGATGGTCACTGAAATTAGGAGTCAAACTTCAGCTGAAAGACACATTTCTATTAAATAGCTGTAACCTGACTAGGCAAAAGAATTGAATTTAATTTTTTCATTGTCTTTTTATCTTATGAGCCTCTACTTTCATCCCTCAGTATCCTAGAATCAGTTGCCAGTTGGCTTTAAATGAGTGAAAATAACAGTGAGCTACTAAGGGGATGAACAGACAATGTTTTTGGAAAATCATTTTTTTAACCTATGTTGCAGAGTAGTTTCAGTGCGAGGCAAGTTTTCGTTCCAAAAACGCCCTGATTCCTTTTATACAGTTACACAGAATAGCAGTTGGAAACTGCCTGGTACAATTAGTAAATTACTAAGCAGCTCTTCTGGAGCAGTTGTGGTGATGATGGTTTGGAGAGGTGTTGTTGTTTCACTTTTCCCACCAAGAGTTAGTCTTGCCAGTCTGGGATCAAGTAACAACTTTCCAGTCGCAAGCTTGTTCCCCTAATCTGAAGGCCACCACTCCCATTTTCCATTAGCATGCATCATGAGAAAAGTGTCTGTTTGAAAGCTCAAATGCACTTTTTATGTGAGTGTTTATGTTTGAAAACCAGCGAATCATTGCAAAAACAGATGAATTATTACTTACGATTCCACAGTTAACCACAGAAGCTGCATTACCTACACTACACAGATAACACATACATTTCTCATTCACTATTCAAATCAGTAAGACTATACAACAATCAAACAAAGCATGTCTCTACTGAGGCAGTGAGGCATTTAACCAACATGGATATATACATACATGATAATAATCAACAGCTGTTAATCTATTCAGCATGAAAAAATGCATAAAAACGGCAATGCAAAGAAAAAACAAAAACAACTTGGTAACAAACAGCATAAATAAATATCGCAAATTAGTGAGAGCCATCCTGCTCTTTCTTCTCTTAAACCTTAGTCTGATTGATCAGTAGTTTGACTGATAAAGGAACAAAGACAAATGTGTCCTTATTCATTCTACAGTTTGGTAGCCTGTACCTTTGTCAGAAGTCATTAACTCATATTCCTTGTGCAGGTAGAGAAGGTAGAGAGGCATCCTGCATAAACACACCAAACATAATGTGATGGACCGATATTAGTATATTTGATCTCTGTCCCAACAATAACCATGCAGCATTTCTCCTTATATAATTTTTATCATGCCAAAGTTGTTCCTTATTATTAATCACATTGTGGTGTCACACTTTAGTACCTTCCTTCTTCACTGAGTGCTGTCATGACATTTGCTCGCTGAAGTAACTGTGTGGCAAGCCTGATCACTGCCCTGAAAAGGCTTTTTGTGTGTATCTGCCCCACCCATGTCCTCCTTGGTCCATTTCTTTCTCTCCTGATCTCTCTGTCAGAGCCTTGGCCTGTCGGGGCAGGATGATTAGATGTCATGACCCCTTTTTTCTTCAGTGCCCTCTGTGGACCCACCAACCCATTAACTTTCACTCAGCTTTCACTAAAATCCCTGGGTTATCCAGACCAGCTCTGATCTCCAACACCTGCACAAAAGAATCACAGGAACACACACAGGACTCCTCTTCTAAACCGGGGAACTAGATAACATGCAAGACTCCACGTTGGTTTCCTGGTCTGTCTGGTCACGGTCCGGTCACCGTCTTTTCAGGTCTTTGGAGATTTAGGAAATTTCACTTGCGCTTCAGCTCAGACTGAGGGAAATTCTTTTACACTACCTGACAAGTTGCCTTTTTGTTTGAAGAGAACACCATCAGCGGTGGAAAGTAGTGTCATTGCATGCAGTTACAGAGCACTGCATCTTTGTGCATGTATAACAGAAACACAGAGAAAAAGTGTGTGTTAAATCAGCAATTGTGTTTTTTAGAAAATAATTTTAAGGCTAGATTGCACACTTGCAACCTCAAACAGTGTAGCTGCAGCATTTCTGGTTTAATAGTACTCAATGTCAGTTGATTTGTTAACAGTGTTTGTGACTTGAATGTATGGAAAGGAGCAAATATTAGTATTTTGAACTGAGGTGTTGCACTTATATCACTGTTGATCGTGTCTGAAGCTGATATATACACATCCTTTGCAGGAGTCCATGCCAACTATACTCTTTCCTGCATTCCAGAGGTCTGCTGAAAGTGTTTTCTCATTTAAAAAAAGGACTTATTATAATATTAGTATATGCTGCAGCTTATAAACAAACTACGTCCGTTACCTATTTTTAATCTTATACATGATGCCGATGAAAGCCACAGTTAGACTGCCCATTTAAGGAAAATGTTGTGGAGCAGGTGAAACAGGCCCACACCACAAGGCATGTGGGGCATTTGTGTCTGTTTACAGTTTTTACTTTATAAATTTATTATTGTTTGTTTTTTAATCATATTAATCAGAATTCACATTCAAATCCAAAGTCATCTTATTGTATGCGTTTCCATGCATCATTCTTAGCACTTGAATAGCCGTGTGTCTTGATGGCGCTGTATAGATAATGTAGCTTTGTCTTATATTGCTTTTCCTAACTAGCATTAAACACCAATTACAGCTAAGGACGATGGGAATGTTGTGAGTTTTTGGCATTTTGAACCGATGACAGCACTGGATAAAAGTTTTTACTGAACTTACTGTGGCACTAGAAGAAAAGTCAGTGAAGCATCAAAGCGAGTAAGAGTCCTCTAAAGACCATGAATGTCAGCAAAATTTCATGGCAGTCCATCCAGTGGAACAACCCACAGATCATCATTCCCATTCATAGAAGCAAACAGCTATTGTGGCTAAAAAACCTCTTTTAGACATTAAATAGCACCCACAGATACCAATATCAATATACAGAATTTCCTTTTACTGTCTGGCTATTCTTTTAACAGACATCTTTCACCATTTCTCACTCTTACAGACATGTGAGTGAAAAAAGCTTTCCATGACTCGCCTTATAAAGTGATGACAAAGCCATCACATGCACGAACAGCACAAGCAGACAATCACGCATTGAGGAGCTGAGATTTGGACCATCACCTCCACAAGGGTGTAACTTTGAACTTGAAAGTATCCAGTTTTGGAAGTGAGCCACTCGGTGGCTGGACAGATAGTTGGGCCAACAACTACAAAAACCACATTTAGGACATGGGGAAGGAATGGATTGCATTGAAATAAATACTTTCAGTTTCTTTTTTTTCTGAGTAAATATTTTCACTGGAGGAAAACCTCAGTTTGGCAAATGTACAAATGGTTCCACACAAGATTTTCCAAATGGATGTGTGCATTTTTCAAAAATCTCCCAAACCTGATACTGTAGATTGAGGGGCCAGACCACCTTTTGTTTCATGTTTCACAAAACCCAGCAGTCCCTCACCGCAGCTCCCTATTTCAAGGCTGTCACTGAATAGCCAGCAAACTGTTTCCTGAAGCTCCGAGGTCACTGGATAAATAATGTTTTCATTTGACAACCCCAGGTCGCCACTAAAGGAAGGTCTTCAGAGGGAGCCTTTTGAAATTACAGTACTGATGAAGCGTGAGAAATTACAGGCACTTAGAAGTGATTTCATGAACACTACAGAGCAGGGAGACCACCCCTACGCAGCTCGCGTGGGGGGGGGGGGGGTTAATGGCAGTGAATACACAAATACACACAGTGCTTTACATGTGCACACAACTAATTTAGCACATCCACCCAGAGCTGCACTCATACACAGAGAATATCAGCTCAATAACAGGACCTTCATCATCAAATGTTTAGAACACGTTTTCTTTTTTGAATCAGTCTGATAATAAAGCTGACCTTAGCATTAAATTTACTGCATGATTAAATGAAAGCCATATTCAGGAGACAGCCAGCCCATGCACCAACCATTTTTTCACTGAGTTATCCTAATGGAGAACGGCTAAGATGGACAATGCCTGAGAACCACTCGTCTCTCTCCACCCTTTCTGGGAATGGGCTTTTGGTTAGGGTGGGTTTGGAAGGAAGCCTTAGATTTCTGCCCGTCCCTCTGCTAAATTAGAGTTATGTAGAGCTGGTTTGGACCTGAGCCTCATCAGTGATCTGCCTCTGGAGCTGCTGAAGTGGAATGATTTTGATGGTCTACTCCTGTGTTCTTCCCAGCTCTCTCTCTCTCTCTCTCTCTCTCTCTCTTTCTCTGTGCGTGTGTGTGAAATTTGAAAGCGTCATAATTTCATTTCAAACTGTTTACTTTGGAGATTTTTGAGACAGCTCCGGTGGTGTGAGGCTGAGTCATTTAATTTTACTTCCTTCATATATAGTACCAACCCCATAGATGACAGGAGGCCTTCATTCACACACACCAGTGTTTTCTGGATTCCTCTGCCACAGGAGTCACACTCAAAGCCCTCCCATTGGCATGTCCGTCTGTTTGCTGTTCATCTCTGTTTGAATAGTGTCCGAGCCTCTGCTCCCTCTTCAAGATCTCTGTCCAAAAGTGTCACTCAGCTCTAAGCAAGTGCATTCATGCACACATGCACAAAGCTTGCTCACAAAACTCCTGGAACATTTTGGAAAGAATAGATGTTGATGGGAATCCTTCATTCCCAACATGCCAAAAGCCTTTTTTCAGTTTTCTGCACCAAGTACAGGTCATCACCCTCCAGGGTATATCTAACATTCATGTGAATGAAATGACCAAATGACCACTGACTTGATAACTCTTGATGAAAGGAATAAGATACTGTACTTTTGCTGTATCACTATCAGCTGGTTAGCTTAGCTTAGCACAAAGACTCCAAAAAAAAATCCTTTAGATCTGATTAATTAAAATGTGATTGCCTATATTGTTTGCTTGAAGGTGGGGCAATCTTTTTGCATCAATGGGCAAAAGTTATATACATCCCCTTTAAGTATATTGTGATTCAAATGATCTGGGAAGAAACTCAATGTTTACACCTTGTTTTGGTTTATTTTTCATTCTTCAAAGGATCAGTAGACTTTGGCCTATCATGCGCCTTTTCAGAGAGAGTGTTGCAAACGTGGGTTCCTGAGTCCATCCCTTTGGGTGAAATATTAGAATGGATGAGGTGTTTCAGAAATGGAGAGATGATGGATTTTTTCTGGACAGTGAACAGGCAGCTAAGCTCTTTCCCTTGTCATTTCTAAATGATGTTTACCATGAAAGCTGTGAATGAATGCCTGTGTTGAATGTTGCTTATAGGTGAGCCTTCTGCTAAACTCATCTGACAGTTCAAGGCTGCAGCTGTGTTCTTGTGTTGCAGGTTCATATTGCAATGACATAAGAGCTGAAAGAAGTGGCCGTATTTGAACCGAAGCTGAAATTCTTACAAAACCAACATAGCTAAAATCGCAGGTCCAGCACATAACTCCCTGCAAAACCACAACACATTGTTTGTTTACTTCACTCTCTGTACCAGTCAAACAATGGAGAATGGTGTTTTGAGGAGAAGAATTTTTATTGACCTTTGAACAGAGCAAGTTTTCGCTCTGTTTCACATCATTATGGTAAGCAGAACTAACTGCTGTCTTTTCTCTTTCTTTCCATTGTAAGAATAAATATGTGAGTAGTTTCAGTCCACAAAAGAGTCATGTCAGTATGTCAAAGAGTTCCTTTAAAGCATTTGGTTTGTTTTGTTTTTTCTGTCTTGTTTTTTTTTTTTTTTTTTTTATTAATGGCAGCTCACATCAACCCGACTCTAGTCTAGCAGCAAGTCAAACTGACGAAACAGGTCTCCATGTACTGCTATGATTACGCCACCACTTAATCAAGCACTACATGTCCGTCTCCACTGCTTACGCTGCTCCAAGTGCACACATATACAAAACTCATACATCAAAGCCCTGTGCAAATTACCACGCAAAAGATAAACACGGACAGCCCTGCAGATGGTTACCTTTCAGATAGAGGTTTCTCTGTGTACGAATGTTTGCATGAGTGTTTTTTCAGAGATCTCCTCAAGCATGCTGGTAAAATGGAAATGCCTGTGAATTTTTTCCATCATAGACCTCTTGAGTCGACCAGAGGCTCTGAAAAGAAACCAATTGCTTCACGTCAGATCTTATTCATACATGCAGGATGACAAGCGAGGCAGATCGGCCAGCTTTATTGGAGGCACTTTACAGGACACTCCCACAACTCTGTGGAAGCTCCTCCACATTATCCAGGGCAACAGCAGGTTAATGGAAGTCAGGTGGGGCCTCCCTGCATCTCCTCTGACCAGGAATACTTGATTGACAGTGAGTTGTGGCGATTAATTGGAGTGCAGCTACCCGAAATCCAGGTCAGGATGAAAACATTGGCAATTCACAATCAACAGCTGCTTTTCTTGGCCAGAGAGAGCATTTCCATCCACCTGAGACTCCTCTTAATTAGAATGTGTACATATGTGCACTGATGTACATCTGCCTTTTCTCTTTGCTTATTTGTAGTTAACTGTATCTAATGGTTAAATAGTATTGCAATTCTCCCAATAATTTTTTTTTCTAGTGTATGTGCTTAAAATAACCTTAAGGGTAGGTGAACTGAAAGCTGGCTAGCTCAGTATAAAAATAATTCCTACATTTTAAAAAGGCAAATAACAAATTCTTCCTCTAACGTATAGACCTTTGAATACACGAGTGATAAAACACGCCCTTGTCACTTTAAAATAGACTCAGGGGTTTTACTATGTCTGGTGTGACAATAGCTTATAGTGGTTTATCTAAAGTTAGATGACATATGGACATAGAGGACATGTAATGTCAGCTGTTTTATCACACAAGTAAAACAATAAGCAAATAAATAGTGTTGAGAAACATGTTTGTATGTCAAATGCTATAGCATTATATGGCAGTAGTCCAAGTAAAAGACATTTTAGTTTGCCAACTGACTCAGCAGTGTCAAGCTGTGAACTGTGTAAGCAACCATCAGCAAAGAAACTCAGCTGCCATGTGGAATTTTTTTGCTCATAAAGTTCAATTTCACTGTTCTCAAAAGGTCATAAAGGAGGAGACATGTAACAGGCTAATTTGAGCAAATCACAGTAAGATTTTTTTTCAATTGTATATGCCCTGAAGCTTTAATCAGACATCGGACTCGTTTCAGCCATTTCACTTCCCCTTGTTATCATACTGGTATCATCCATCATTTCATCTACAGAATGCAAATTTCCAAACCAATAATCTTTGAATTTAATCATCAAGAGGATCAGTTTACAGAGAAGCAACATCCTATAACTACAAGGGACTGTTGTGCAGGTGTTGGAGATACCAGAAGCAAAGATTACGAGGAGCCCACTGGGAGACAGAGGATCCATACTGTCAGAGCTGTGAAGAGCTAAAACATGAATTTAGTAAATTTACTTTGCAAGATCAGTTATAAGTAACCCATGAAAAATCCTTTACTTACTGCTTTAGAAGCGAAAAAGTAATACACTTAAATGGAGGGGAGCAGGCGAGGGAACACTGTGGACATGTCTCCTGTCTTTAACATGGCTGACATATACAGACAAACAACCTTTCATACTCATACCTAGAAATAATTTAGTTGCAAATAAACCTGCATGTCTTTAGACTGTGGGCGGAAGCTGGAATGCCCAGAAAAAAACCCACACAGGCAGGAGGCGTACAAACAGCACTTGTAGCAGCTGTCACTCAGGAGGTGGAGTGGGTCATCCATTAATCACAAAGCTGGTGGTACGATCCAGCCCAGTCCACATTTTGAAGTGTGCTTGAGCAAGATACTGAACCTTAAATTACTACTACTAATTGTTACTCTGTGGGTGTGTTGTCTGAATTTGCGAGTGAATGTGGCACATATTGTAAAGCCATTCGGTGGTTGCAGTTAGAAAAGCTCTACATAAGTGCGGTCTCCTTGTGTGATCTGAAAAAAAACCCCAACAATTTTAAATGTTATTAATATGTATTAATAAAATAATATTATTATCTCCATCATAGTGTGTTATTATTCCAAAAAACTCCAAAGGTACATAGTAACAAGTCCTGCTTATAGTAAAACCCAAATACAGTCTGTAATATAATCTGAGTCTATAATAATAATAATAGTTAGCTTTATCATCATAGAGCCACTATTGAGATGTTACCTACTTGACAAAAGAACATGACACCAAGGGTGACACAGGGATTACTTGTTCTATATTTAGTATTTATGTACATGAATATTGGCAGGACAACTCTGTACATGTGACACACACAAACACACGCACGCGCGCACACACACACACACACACACACACACACACACACACACACACACACACACACACACACACACACACACACACACACACGCTCACACACAAAGCAATACAGTGACAATAACACAGATCTCCAGCACAGAACACATTTACAATATGGGCTCTAGAGCAAACACTGGCTGTGATACATAAGGGAATGTCTCAACTACAATAACTTCCTCATAAAACTGGAAAATTCTTTGCAACAGTTATTATTGTCGTCAATAAAAACAGTCAAAAGGAGAGGCGAAAAGTATAAAATAATTTAAATTCTTCCTAAAACATGTAGTGAATATGCAGTGGGAGATTTATACAACTTAGACAGCCACTGTATCTCCTCCAGTCAATGTGATTTGAGAGCTGAAACAACGGACAAATATGACAGAGAAAAGCAAATGTCATGCAGAAAACAAAGAAAAATACAACATGAAAGGTCTGCCTCCCTGGTGGCAACATGATGTCAAGACACCGATCCTGTTAACAAAGCAGCTCACACCACGGGCCACCCAGACGTGCCACAATGAAATGTAAACATAAATATACAGGTTGATATCGCTCTCTACAAACAGTACAGTCACTGCCACAGGCCCATCAGCTGTGTGAGTAGTCAGTCTGTATACACTCCTTAGTAGAATATCACTTAGAGTTAAATAAACTTATTTAATATATATATTTATAATAGATTTATTTTTTGCAGTCATTTAGCAGTATTTCCTTGTTTTCACCAGTTTGCTCTGGTATTTTATAGAGTGACCGCTGTGTCCCACCACGTAAACGTCCAGCAGGTAGGTCTTGCCTGGCTCCAAACCTGTGATGGTCTCTGTTGTCACAGCTTTCTGTAGGTTTGGACTGTGGAAGTACTTGCACAGGACCTTTTCTGACTTCCTGCGGGTCTCTGGCCCGGCACACTGGTTTTGTTCCCGTCTTCTTTGCTCCTCGCCATAATTATCGGCCACCTCCTTGCGGTAAATGCAGTATTTGTTACGGTCCTGTGTGCCCAACCAGGCCACGGTAACAGAGGAGCAGGTACGCAGCTTGTCAAAGGCTTTGATGCGGGTATCCTCTGGAAGTGAAGGGAAGGGCTGCTTGCTGCTGGGTCGTGTGGTGGCTAGTACCTTCAGAGTGGAGGCTCCCTTCCTGTTACCCCGCAAGCGGATCAAGTACTTGGCTTTTGGTTTTCCTCGCAATTGAAACTGGCGCACCCCCTCCACATTCTGTGAGAGCTGCAGCTTACCGTCACGCCTCACCTGAATTTGTACAGCATCCAGACATGTGTGGACAAACAGAGTGACCCTCTGATGGGAGGACACAGGAGCAAAGCGCAGATACTTGCTGCCTTTCCTCTTGATGAAAACATCGGATACTTTGCCATCTTTCAGTTCCATTGTTTTCTGACGAGCTTCCTCTTTAGTGCGGGCAAAAGTTCCCACATATGCTGTGCTGGTGTTGGTGGCAGAATTCACTGCAAACACATCAAAGTAGTACTGTGTGTCCGGTTTCAGATCGGATACTGTGAAGATGTTTTTATTGCCAATACACACCTTCTGGATGTCTGATGCTTTGGGCTTGGCTGTGTATGCCCGTGAGATTTTGTTACTTGTGAGGCCTCGGTCCCTTCCAAAACCATTGTCAGAGGGAACAAAGCCAAAGTGCATAAAGTCGAATGGGCTGAAGTCTCTGCCAGGCTTTGGAGCCAGCATGAAGGCATCGTCATTGTTGATCTTAGCTTCAGCGGCACACATGCTCTTGAAATTGTGCTCCTTGTTGATTACCACACAATACTGGACAGGCTGGCCCATCAGAGAGCCTGTGGGTGTAGGCTTCCAGGCCAGGGTGACAGTGGTGCGGCCCAGGGCAGTCACATCCACACGGGGGTCGTAAGGCAGCTCTGGGTACGGCTGGTCAGACTCTGGAGTTGTGGTGGCGTACACCTTGAAGTTGCTGTCTTTCTCTGTGGACAGCAGCTCCAGCTGGTAGAGGCCGGAGGGTGTGTTAGTGGCCACATAGGACTCAACGTCGTTGCCCTTATAGTTAAAGAGCTCTGTCCCATCATCTACAGTCACCTGCTGTTTCTGCTGCTCTAGAGGTTCTGGATCCCCTGGAAAACAAAAACAAATATTCACAACATAAGATCATAGGCTGGCATTGCATCCACATTATACATTTTAAACATATTAACAGAGCTGTTTAATCATGACCTTTACAATATTTTTCTTCCTCTCTGCTTTTGGCTTTGATGAGAAGCAATTTCCACCCACACTAAAAATCTGTGCTATATTGATGCTATGAGGTCACAGTGAAGCTCTGCTAGCCTCATGGATGATTAGCACCTCACATGGCAGCTATGTTTTCACTCCAAACATCCCAAATTATCACAAGCCAGTATTCACTTGGCCTTTAAGGCCTGCGTTAGAAAGAGGTGCCTTGTATCTTCTCTGTGAGAGGGCAAGAGTCTGAGCTCTTACTCTGCCTTGAGCCAGAAACCATAATATTATGTTTATCAACCAGGGAGTGTGCTCAGTGATGTACTCAAAATTAGTCCTCAAAGATCTACTCCTGCCTTAACAGTAAAAAGTTCACTGAACTGAATTCACACGTCTGTCAGTGGCATTGTGTGTGTTGGGTTCAGATTTGTCATTATTCTGAATGTTGAGGAGAAATTATTTTCTTTTGAGCAAAGGTACCTCAAGTAGCTCCCAGTAAATCATTTTGTAATATTTTATTTGACACGAGCACAGGGACGCATATGCAGGTGGACATGAACTGACTTTGGGATATACGCTCACCTCACACATCTACGCTTCAAACAACCACTTAAGTGATCTGGCAATATCTCCTGTGCTAAAAGGGCACCCTCCAGATGGAAAGAGTTTTAATGCGACTCAGAAAAAGGAAATAAACAAGGAAATGAGAGGAGGAAGAAAGACAGACAAAGGGAGTTCAATGGGATTTAGCTTAAGAAGACCAAGACAGCTTAAGTAAAGGGATGTAATAGCTTTGATTCTCTAGGTTGACTGGAGTGGAGCACTTCTCTAAAATTATAGATGTTAGCTTAGATTGAGTCAGACATCATAAGTGGTCAGACTAGACACTGCGACTGTGACTTAATTAAAACCTACCAAAACACAAAGCCTATTATCACTGTGTCCGTTAATTGTGCGTGGGGGGGGAATAGTGATAGCTCCCCATAGCATGTCATTAACCTCTCCCACTGCTGCCTGATGTCAACTATACCTGATCCCTCTCCGCTAGCCTCCTCCGGCAACTCCTGCAGGGTGAGTTTCCACTCCAGAGGAGCGTCACAAGGTGTCACAGTCACAGACAGGGGTGTGTTGTCTTCTTCCACCACAAAGTAGTACCTGTGGAGATGACAGGCCTCATGTGAGCAAAGTGTGTGATATTGTCCCTAAATAATGTGTGAGTATACTGTTTGAGACTGTAGACTGAGTTATATTTTTGATCCACCATCCTTGGTCTCTCGCCCCTGTGCAGATAGAAACTCAATTTCACACACACGCACACACACCGTCCTCATCTATTATTTAGTTTTTTCATCAACATAATAGATCATGTTACAGGGCAACATCTGATGTTTCCTATTCCCTTACAGTAAGTGGCCATCCACAAGTTCTGTTTTCTTCACTGAGAGTTATGGATCAGTCAGTAGTGCTAGACGGAGGTGTTGGCTCCTTTTTGCACTCATACCAAAAGTAAACAGTTTTTAATGACTAGGATTAAAGAGTTCATATAGTTGTTGGTTTCAACAGCACTTACCGTTTAGGTGTGTCCCTGAAGAGGTAGCCACTGATCTCAGCCCCATCTGGAATGATGGAGGAATCATGGAACAGCGTCTTGTCTCTGATCTGCATGTGGAAGAGCCCCTCGTCTCTAGTGGGCAGCTTCTGAGCCACAGCTTCCAGGCCCAAAAGCATCAGCAGCACCACACTCCAACCTTTACACTGCCTCATTCTGAAAGATAAAGATAGATGACTTCAGTTTTATTTACAGCATATACACCGATTAGCCATTTACAAATTATGATCACTCAAGTACAACATTGATTATCTGGTTACGACACCTGTCAGTAGGATATATTAGGCAGCAATTGAACATTTTGTCCTGAAGATGATATGGACATGTTCCTCTTGTGGGATGTTCCTGGTCAAGCAGTGGTCCGAGGAAGGAAGACCAATGAACCAGTGATGGGGGTTATTGGTGGGCGTGGCTCACTGATTAGTGTGGGAAGCAAAGACTAGCATGACTGCATAGTTTTATCCAACAGGAGAGCGACTGTAGCTCAAACTACTGAAAAAGTTCAAGCTGGTTGTCATAGACATGACTGCACACAATTTTCTGTTTATGGAGCTTGATGGCCGCAGACCAGCGTACCAGTGAACATCAGAACTGAAAGGAGCAATAGAAGAAGGGGGTCTGCACTTATGAATTATGTTTTCCTTTACATTTTGTGGAAGGCTGAACACGTCCTCTGGTACCTCAGGATGCCCTGTGGTAAGAAAGCAAGTTTGCAGAAGTGTGATGCTTTGGCCAGTGTTCAACTAGGAAACCTTTGGTCTTGCCATTCGTGTGTATGCAACTCATACTATTGACCTAAACCGTGTTTAAGAGTAAGTGCACGTTTCATTGAAACATTATTGCCTAATACATCTTGTCAGACTAAAAAAATGAGAGCAACAACAGGTTCAAGGTGTTGACATTGCCTCCGTATTTCCCAGATCTCAATCCAATCCAATCCAATAGCCATGGGATGTGTGGGACAAAAGAAGTCCAATCCATGGGGGCACCCACTCGCAACTTAGAAAACTTAAAGGATCTGCTGGTAACGTCTTGGTGCCAGATACCACAGCACACCTTCAAAGCTCTAGTGGAGTCCATGCCTTGACGGTGCATGACTGTTCTAATGGTGAAAGTGAGGCCTACACAATATTAGGCAAGCGGCCATACCACAGCACAGCTTCATAGGAGTCATAATGTTATGGCTGATCAGTCTACATCATAGAAACAGATGTGGCCCTTATACTGGCTTTCAGTTAGTCCGTTCACTTTTTAATGATGTTGGTCATATGATTTCACTTCCTCTTACTGATATTGTATTTTCTCCAATCTCAGAGTGAGCTGTAGTTTCACAGGAAAAGTCCCATATATTTTAGGAAATAGATTTTTTGATAGAGTTAAATGAGCCACTCTATGTTAGAGTGATCAGTTGGTTCGTTTATTTAGCTTATCTTATCATAATGATTGGAGAGAGGGGAAAACGTTTAGCCTGTTTTCTCATATGATAAAATCTGTCTACCAGCACCACAGAGCTCCTGTTGTTAGCATGTGTTAAAATGACAAGATGCACTTTTACAAAAGGCTACAACTTGTCAAATTTACTGAAGTGCGTTTTTGTTTGGTTGGTTGGTTTATTTGGTTTTACTTACTTTATTTTTTAACTTCCCCTTGCCAGAATGCTTTACTCTCAGCTAGTGAATTCCTAGCTCCAGCTTGATATTTAGTGTGCAAATGTAAGTGTGGTATCAATTTTTTCATCTTGGTCTGGAGCAAAAAGTCTTCTTCTTTTATATATATATATATATATATATATATATATATATATATACACACACACACATATATATATATATATATATATATATATACACCTATTTCTTCACAAGAAAACCAAAACAAGAGACTATAGAGCTGCTCTTGGATGGATGTTTTTACTCGTTGTGTGGGCCAAGGTCACCACTTCCCTCTGTTTTAAGTCTTTGTGCTATGCTAATCAAAGCTAATGGACTTCTTGCTGTCTCTTTATATTTAGCATAAAGAGTCGTATCAGTCAACTCTTTTATTCTGGCATTGACTGATAACACAAACGGTTCTTAATTAGTTATATTAGCTGACATTTCAGTCTTTTAAGAAGCACGCTGCATTATTTGTGAATTGATTTAGTGCAACAAATTTTATTTTGTGCTTAAATTTTCTTGCCATGTTTTCCTTTAAGCTTTATCCTCAATTAACATTTAATGCTAAACCTGGATGGCAACCACAAACCATCTGGAAGTGAATCAATAAGTGAGAGACAGAGTGAAGAGAGCATGCATCAGTACTCACAGCCGTAGGGCGGTAGAAAGGAGGGGGCAGATTAAAACGTACACACATGAAGGAAAAGACGTTTTCTTGGAGCTCAAAACACACTCTTACATAAAGCACTTAACTAAAAATCCCCAAATCCATGTTGTTAAATTTTTATTGATGTAAATATAAGTGTCTGGTAGTTGAATCTGCAGATGCAGCTCACGATGAGATGCAGCTGACCGTGGCTGAGAGCCTCTCACGTATCCCCTGATTATTGATTTTGCCCCATTGATTGCAGCTGATGGGAACGCCAAATCCCTGGCGATTTAATCAGTGTAATGATGGCAGATTAGCCAGATACTTTACTGCCATTTACTGCAAGCGAGATGGTGTCCTTTTAATGACCCCTCTCCCTTTCTCTGCTCTCATTTCCTTGTCTGTCTCTTTCCCTTGATCACAGCTTTTTTTTTATCAACAAATAATCCCTTTCTCTTTCACACTTCTGCTCACACAACCCCCACCCCCTTCAGTGCTTCATTACATTTTCTCCCCCGTTTTCCTTCATAAACAGAGTTAGGTAAGTAAAATCGGAGGACTCATGCCAAACCTCCACACCACAAACATGGCTTATTTTCGACATTTTGGGCCTTTATGAATGCGAGCAGGGAAAAAAAGGTCTTTGACAGCTCCTGTCAGTGTCTCCGTCTCTGCTGCCGTCTGGGACCAACCTCCCGTTGTACTGCCAGACTTCAGAGAGCTAAAGGAAAGCCGCCTAAGTGGTACTTTGAGGTTTGACTCACACAGAGTGGAGATCCTTATCGCCTCAGCTTGTCTCATTCCACTTCAGAAGCGTGTCAGTCCGAACAAAGACATGTCTATTAATACTCAAGACAGCACTGAGGTGGTGTGTACAGAGCTGTTCAGAGCTGTTCAGAGCTGCTCAGAGCTGCTGAGCTGTCTTTGATTCTAACCATCCCCAAACACTAAGTAGAAACAGTGAGGGCCCGGTCCCACGGCCAGCTGTGTCCACCACACTGATGTCATTATACATAATGTTTCCTGTCACTCACAGAGAATAGGTTTTATCACCACTGTCATTAGCACATTTTATGTGTGCTTTCAATGCCCTCCTCACACGCAACACTTGTGATTCAAACCCTGTGATTGGACACTCACTTTTCTTCCACATGTACTGAGGTTCTCACAGTATATGCTACATAGCGAAGCAATCCAAACGTTGGAGCAGCTGCGTTGGGTCGTTGCAATCACATGGACCAGCGCAGAGCACAACATGGTCGCACAACTTGCAATAACTCTGCTTTTACACACAAGCCTCTGATATTCTCATGCCAGAGAGCTCCCTTACCAGAATAACACATCAAAAAAAGCTGCATCTGGAACAAATAAAGTCCAATGTTTAATTAGAACGCTGAAGAATGTATAATCGCAACCCTAGGAGCAGATAATTTTAAGGCAAGGTCACCCTCAATCTTGTCAACTTTATTTTGCTGCGGTTTTTAATCTGTTTATTTTCACATTCAGAGTTTCTTGTTTCACTTTTCATGAAGCCTTGCTTCACTTTGGTTGGAAAACATCCTGTATGTTCTAATTTGGCAAGCTCTGGAATCTGGAGGGCTGTCTGATGAGGTGAAAGGACAAATGCAACATTTCATATTGCAAGCAAATAAAAAAAAAATTCTTTTCCACAGTAATCTTTGAAATAGCTATAGTGTAATCTTCAAACTGAAAAAAAAAACCCTCAAGAAAATGACCGTTGCCTTTTTTTTAAATTTTAGCCTGATCTGAGGAATGCCATCCTTTGATTTGAATTTCTTACAAGTAACAGTTTTGACCTTGCTCAAGTTTAAGGTCATTAGAAGCAAATTGTGTGCAATGAAATAACAAAATGTTTCTACTCTTTTCTTGACATATCCCAGATGGACTTTCAGCAATATTTAATCAACTGCAGATTAAAAATCACTCACACTCCACTGATGATTAAAGCAAAGAAAAATATAATTTGCAACAATTCAGCAACAATGAACATCCAGCTGATTATGTGTGTGTTCCTTGCACCATTGTGTTTGTTTGCGTGTGTGAATGTGTACATACATGCTTGTTTGTGCATGTGTGAAACCAAAGTGCCCCTGAGCTCCCCTCACTTTGTTTAAACGGTTTCCCTCTCCTTCCCTCCAGTTCCTTGTCAAGACAGATAAGCCTTCTGCCTGCTGCCACATGGAGCTCATTAACAGAACAGGAGGGAATAAAAAGACAGTTTAATTTCAACACAAATAAAGAGACATTTCATGTTCCACCCGGCAAGACGCATGGCAGGGGCTCATAGGACCTGAACCCTCGGTGTGTTTTCTTTAAGGATGTCTGAGGGCAGATTTATGATGGGTCCTCGGTAGCAAGCTCCATCACTGCTGTCACTTCAGGGCCAATGTGGGGATTGGAGTGAGCGGCATATATGGAGGGCTGAGAGCCAAGGATGGAACCACACAGGACCTGGACCTGTTCTATAGGCAGGCCAAACCAAAGCAGGTCTGGTGCTCTTGGACAGCCAAACAGCTCATTAATGAATTTGTGGAGACTGTGGCGACGGCTCTGGTCCAAAATTGGAGATTTTTATCTGCTGTGTATGTCCATACATTTGCGTGTGTGTGTGTGTGTGTGTGTGTGTGTGCGCGTGTGTGTACCCTTGTGTGTCCAAACCATCACATTCCTCCACTCCACTCGGTGCATAAGTCTAAATCATCACGCAGGACCTGTCTGCTCGCCATCCACAACATCACTCACAGTTTGAGTCTCTGAAACCTCCACATCATCAGAACCAGGAAAAAAATGGCACAATAGCGTGATGGAAAGGGGAGCCCAGTTTTCTTTCCTTCTCACCCTCCCCTCCTGCTTCTTTATAGTCCATCTCTGGAGCTCGCATTCAGCGCTGCATCCTGGAATGTCTCTGAGGAGGGTCAGGTCGCAGGGCCGCTTTTTCTGCTTTTTTCCCCAATAGAACGGAGGGTGATGGTGGCTCTGACTAATGTGCTGGCATTGTGGCTGCGGGGGCTGATTATAGATTACAACAGCAAATGCCCCATGGGAAAGTCAGGACCATCATCCAGGGTACAAAGGCACGCGCTGTGGACTCTTCCTAGGGACTGAGTCCATCAGAATCCGTTATGATGTGCAAGGGGGGGGCAGGAAAAGGCCGTTTAGCAGCTCTACCTCTGTTTATGTCCATCTGAGGGGAACAGAATGGAGGGCTTTGCAAAAAAAAAAAGAAAGAAAGAAAGAAAGATGAATGTGCTTGGGGAAATGTGACTTCAGGGGTGTGGATATGATGAATAATTTAAGAAGGACGTAATAAAGGTGTTCTTAATCTTGCAGCAGTGACTCTGGATGTATGACTGTATATACACGGCTGAAGCCTGTCACTTCTCTGGACGCAGACGGCTATAGCAACACTGTCGGAATTCTTTCAGCCGGAGAGTTTTCATATGCAAATCACGGTTTAGTTACGGTATGCAACGCAGACCTTCCCCATTTTAAGACTTCTTTTTTTTTTTTTTTTTTTTTTTGTTCATGATTCATTCTCCTGAGAAAGTAGAAGGGAGGAGGTTCAGCCTGCTGCTAAATACAGTTATTCAAATCCCCGCTCCGGGTATGTCTCTCATTAGACGCCGACTGGGAGGAAAAACACGGCTGTCCAGCGGGCCGGATGACACGGAATCGAACAGCCGCCATGAGCCCAACTGTGTTTAACCAGCCTGCAGTTTTAGTTTCATTCAAACAAATGAGCCAAAGTAGCATCAGAATTTAAACTAATAAAATAAAAATAAAAATACGTTGAAAATTTATCCTCATCCGAGATTCCACTTTTCTCCGTCTGGGCTCTTACAGGTGCGTAAAAGCGCCCATGGGTGGCACAGTGAAACAAACATTTAGCAAATTCAACTGTCCTTGTGATAGAAGGATAAAAAAGGCACAGTTGTTTTTGTTTGTTTGGGGTTTTTTTTTACACTTTGCATAGAGGTAATCCCAGGACGGGAAATAGTGCATGTGTTGATGGATTGTTTTTATGGTGTCGCCCCTGGGATCATGGGAACCTGAGGCACAAAAAGCAAAAGGAGGATTTCTGCTAAAGTTCATCAGGTCCTCGCCAGCATCTTCCCCGGCCATGTGCTGTGGCTATACACAGCCCAAAACCAAAATAACCCCCCAAATTAAAAGAGCATGCGAGCTGAGGCTTGATTAAAATGTGTTTGAAACTTTTTTTTTAACTTCTCGGAGTTGTAAACCGCAAAAACCTCTTTCTTCCCCCTCTCTTCCTCTCCGACAGAGCCTTTCAAAAGACATCGCTCTAGTTCGGGATTCCGGATCTGAATCATAAGGACTTCTATGTAGACTAAAAAAATGAATAAAAGCCACACAAAAGTTTTCTTTTAAAAAGCGAGGATCGGTGTGTTTTTCCTGCTGGAGCTCTGGATCAGACGCACCGCTACAAGCCGGAGGGCAGAAAGAAAAGCTTTACAGAAGACAGTCTTACCTTTCGGAGAAGGAAAGTGCAAAGTTGAGGATGACGCTTGTTGTTCTTAATCACCAAGATATCTTTTTAGATTTTTTTTTTTTTTTTTTTTTTCAAAAAAAGTGCCTCACGTCAAAGAAAAAAAAATCAAACAGAAGTTTTTCCTCTCCAGTGTCCGGTAGTCTCCCTTCGTTTTCTCGCCTATTGTTGATGCCTATCAATCGGATTAGGCAGCCGCTCTGGTGCGCGTTTGCAGTTTTCTTGCGGATTTAACTGGTCTCCGTTGGAGCAGGAGTGTGTGTGTGTGTGTGTGTGAGAGAGAGAGAGAGAGAGAGAGAGTTTGAGAGAGAGAGCGTGTGTGTGTGTGTGTGTGTGTGTGAGAGAGAGAGAGAGAGAGAGAGAGAGAGAGTTTGAGAGAGAGAGCGTGTGTGTGTGTGTGTGTGTATGTGTGTGTATAAGTGTGCGTGCGCGCGCGCGCGCGTGTGTGCGTTGAGTATGTATCCTGAGTGCTGGCAATGCGTCCCTCCCCTGCCGCGCCGCCGCTATTGAAACCTCCTCTGGATTGGAGGCAAAACTGGTGCGAAACTTCGTCTTTCCCTCTGAAGGGAGACTCAGACACAGAACCAGCCCACTGCTTCAGCGGCGGCGCACCACACTCACGCACATGCACGCACAGAGGGAGAGCACCCCCCCAACATACAGGATTGTGTATAATAGTGTTAAAAGTCAGATAGGCTTGTAATTTAACTAGACTTTAAATCACATTAGGAATAAACCGGGTTTAGTCGGCTACTGCAGGAAAAAAGGACTGTCAGATGTCACCACAACATAAATCTGACTCCTCATGGTTTCCAGAGAGCGGGCTTCCCCCTCCTACTTTTTATTTGCTCGCTGCTTGCTGTGATGCTCACTGGAAATTATAACTCTCGGGCAACTGCACCCTCTTTTTTTTTTTTTTTTAAGTGAAGCACCCTTAGGGGCAACAATAGCCCGATGGAAGCAAGTTTTAGCACGGTCCTGATGACTGTCTGCATGCACATCATGATCACGGTGCCACAGGAGGAGGTAGATGTACAAAAAGGACTTCAGCAGCACAAACATGATCAGCTGTGGAAATTCCCTGTGAAGTAACTGCGTTGAAGTCTGAATGTGGGTTTTGAATACCAAGGAAGCAAATATTTATCACAGATAGGAGTCACTGACTTGCGGGCGGGGGGGGGCTTCGTGGTGTTCCCTCCTCAGGGCACTTAGTCAGAAGTTGCAGGTTTTCACGGTTGAGCGGCTGCAGGTTGGAAGACACCTTCATCCCATCAGCAGGCCCACCATCACTTTCACACATTCATTAATGAATCAAACATTTATTAAGATGTTGTCAAACGAGGCAGCTGAAATATTTGACTCTCACACTAACGGGACATAATGTTTAAAGAGAACAACAAAAATAAGAAAAGGGAGAAACGTACAGGTCTAAAAGTGTTATTATTATTATTATTATTATTGTTTCACCTAAAAGTATCTATATGAAGCGGGTCATTCATGAAAACTAGCAGTCCGTCTGGATCCGGCAGACTGCTCTGAGCGGGAAGTTGGACCAAGTGTTGGAACAACAGTGTCATCTAGCGTCTGCTGTGACCAGGCCACATGGAAACAAAGTGTCCGAGTTACCACAAGGAAAAAGGACACATTTTTTCCTTGCAATATAAAAGTTTTTCTGAAGAAGGATGATCATCCCAGGATCAATGATGAAGCAAAATGAACATAATTCAGTGCTGATGACTTTTGATTGTGATTTATGAAAAGCTGCCAATGTCAGTATCAGTTAGGCTGAATCAGTTTATGGAACATTCTCTGAGCTTTTTTTTTTTTTTTTTTTTTTTTTGTGAGGGTCTAAAGATGTGTTTGTGTATGTAACCTACACGCAGGTGTGTAATGGGGTTATTGGTGCCTGGCCTCATGATTAGCACTGCTGTGACTTTCACATCCTCTGGATTAAAATAGATGCCAAATTGGATCTGCTATTAGCCACACTACTAAGCTGTGAAAATGATTTCACTCTGGGGAGTTGTATACTCACAATAACCCAGACACACACACACACACACAGAGAGAGAGAGAGAGAGAGACATGCATCAACCTGACTACATGCCAGAATCTTGAAAATGTATCCACACCAGGGACAGTTTAGTACAGATGGAGGGAGGAGGGGAAGGAGGAGGTGGGAATGCTCCCGTAAAGCCTCTTGCAACATCTCAGCTCCACTGCATTAGTTTTTTTTTTTTTGCAAATTTTAACTGATTCATTTAAGAAAATTGACACAAAATGAAATTTTTTTCTCCGTTAGTAAATCCACATCCTCTCTTACAGAAATATTCCATTTCACAAAGACAAATGCTGCTGATCCATGAACAGCTCCAATGGAGCACTACCAGAGTTATCTGCCTTGCAATGACGTCAATGTCATATGTTCAATGACTCCATTTGTTTCTCTTGAGAAATCTAATAAAATTCAAAACTTGCACACAAAACTTAATCTGGATAAGTTTTCGCATACAGGCCACAATGTACAGGCCAACAAATTCCTTGGTCAGAAAATGATTCCACTGACCATTGAAGCCATCTTTGACACACGGCACATCAGCCCCCCTGTGAAAGCACAACTGTACCTGTTTTTATACAAATATTTCTCTCTCTCTCTCTGTTTAATCAGGCTGATTGTCAGATGTAAAGCCCCACACATCATCATACAATTCACAAGTAAATCTGACCAAAGGGCGGTAGTTGAGTTTTAATTTCTTAATTCTTCTTAATTTTTTTTAAATAATTGTTTGTGGATTTTGACAGAAAAGCGAGTGGCATGATGTGGCAGTGGTTAGCTTTTCTGGGCCTTTGTGTGTGGAATTTGCATTCTCTTAGGCTTCCTCCCACAGTCCAAAGACATGCATGTTTAGGTTAATTGGTGAATCTTATTTTCCCCTGAGCACAAGTGTGAATGCACACACACACACACAACCCTGACAGTTAAGCGGCATAGAAAATGGACAGAAATGGAGGGTAGGAGAAAGGGAAAAGAAAAGTTTCCCAAAAGGATGGGGATTACGGAAGAATGCAAGGATATATTGATATACTGAACATTTGCAGGTGCAACTAAGGAACTATTACTATTTCATTTATTGTGAAATAATCTAAATTTATATTAATAAAAATTATCCAAATACATAATAATGACTTCACATAGAAACTATTATCAAATGATTACATAATCCTAACTAAATATGAAAATATGAAATAACAGAAAACTGCTGACAAGTTAGTTGGGTTTTGTTTTTTTTTATTAAAAGCTTTATGTACTTTTGATTGGTGATCATCATACAGCAACAGTAGTATTGGGACATCCTGAAAAGAGGAAGAGAGTAGAGAGCAGATGTAAAAAAGAAAGAAAGTACAAAAGAGTAAATACAAAGTTAATGGCATGAAGTTGTATTGCATAAATGCAGAGAGACTGAATAAAGAGTGAAAGACAAAGAGAGGGAGAGACGGAGACTCCCCCAGCAGTCTGTGACAGTATACATACTGTAGGGGATGGTTCAGGTCTCACCTGGACCAGTCCTGTGGTGTCTGCCTCCCAAACTTAAACTGGGAACCGCCTTCCTTCTATTCTTAGAAACTCTTAGAACCGAAAATAGGTCTGCTTTTAGATAACAGGGTGTCCTGTTGGGAAAGTCAGGAAGTAGCTCTTTAAGATATAATTGTGTCTGACTACTAATGGCTTTGTAGGTGAGGAGGAGGATTTTAAATTCTATTCAGGATAGATATGATCTCTTTTGCGACCCTGACTGATAAGTGGTTGAAAATGTGATCTCTTTTCTGAGTTCCTGTCTGTGCTCACACTGCTGTATTTGACTTCAGCTGTAGGCTTTGCACTGAGTTCGTGAGATATCAGAATAATAAAGAATTACACAAAGGGTAACAAATGCATGTTTTTTAGAATTGCTTTTACGCAGGATGTTTCTCATTTTTACGATATTTCACAGGTGAAGTATTGTCAAGTCTCATCAAGCTTCATATATGAATACAGCTGGGTGTCATCTGCATAACAATGGAAATGTATCTGCTGCTTCCTGATTGCCTTCAGGAAACATATACAGAGTGAAACATATGGCTCTTATCAAAACCACCCATGGCTAACTTTTATGTGCAGCAAAGAGCCTTCATTAAAGTGGAAAAACTGAATCAATTTGATAACTCTGATTTAAACCAGTAGGGTCCTGTTCCTTTGATACTCAGTGACATCTTTCCAATTTGTAACAGAATCTTGTAATCAATGTCTTCAAATGCAGCACTAAGATCTGATGGTACAAATTCAGAGCCAAGGCCATTGTCTGAGGTCCTAAGGAGATTATGGGTAACATTAACTGGTGCTGTGCGTACAGTATGCTATGATTCTCTAAATTCTGAATGAAAATCTTCAAATAAGCTATTCCTATGCAAATAATCACATGACTGGTTTGACACTACTTTTTCAAAGATTTTAGAGTTAAAGCAGCGTTTGATATGGATCTGTAACTGGATAAATCATCAGGAGAGTAATAGGATTGTTAGTTAGAAGTCAAATCAATGCAGTCTTAAAAACCTTTTGTACATGACCTCTTAAACAAGATAAGATGATAAGGTGGTGATTAAATTAAATGCAGCTAAGCAATAGCCTTGCTGAATTAGGGTCTAGAATACTGTTGTACTGATACGTTAGTGGACTAAATACCAGTGACTACACTTATTTAATTTCCAACTCATGTTATAACTAAGTTTTTTTTCCCCCTAAATGTTGTATGATCCTTTACTCGGAGGATAAATAAGAATAAAATGGTATAATAAAAGAGCGTTTGGGGGAAATATTTTTGACTAAATATTTGCAGAGGCCAATACATTAGATTTTAAATATTTATTATGAATTATTCTATACATGTTTCAAGAAAATAAGTGTAAACAGTGTGTATTTAAGCTTATTTTAGTTTTATTTTTCCATTTAGTGGTCTCAGACTTTTGACCTAACTGCATTAAAATATATTAGCAGGCTTTGGGATGGATATTCTTACAACATAAGCACAATTTCTAATTATAAATAGGTTTCATTTCAAATGCTTTTATTATTTCTAAAGAAAATCCCGTCTATTTGTTTGTATAACATTTGTGCTGTTTTGTGTTTTATGTAACTGGAATCCAGCTAATTTGGTGACACTAATATATACTGAAAAGTGAGTTATATGATCAATAATGACATAAAAATATGAATTTCAACATGCATCTTTTAAGCTATAGTCACACACATGTTCTCATTTGGTAACTATAGAGATGTAAAAGACATATATCCTGAGGACTTGCATAAATAAGACCCAGAGTATAGTTATGTTCTACTGGTGAATGAGAAAATGTTTTTCACAGTTCAGCTGGAGCAATCCTTATCTAAGTCTGTTGGACTAAAATGAGTTTCAGCCATGATTAATGATTTACTATTAATGTGAAATGTGTAGATTTACTCGCTTAGCCTCTTTTCCAACCTGACCTGATTTGTCATATCAGCAGATATAATATCAGCAACTCCTGTCAGGTTGGTGATTTTGCATGAGAAACTAGTGCCTATCTTTGTAAGTTCATAATTTCTGATAAAGACTTGTAGAAAATTATGCTTTGGGTGTCCGCGAGTCAGCTGAGAAGAATGGATTCATGCTCAGAGTCATTACACCCTGGTCTCAGTCGGTTTGCTTTGGTGGGTAACTCTGTCACAGAGCTGCTCTACTTACACTTCCCCGGTGGCTCGGGTAATCCATTAATGCAGGGAGGGTGGAAAGTAATATCTTATTGGACTGAAATGCATTCATATGAGCTGAGCCTGGAAAGTGCAATCTGCATCACTCACCTCACATCCATTTCACATGTCTGAGAAGCTTTCATGGACGGAGCAAAGGAGGATGAGGTATGCCTTTTAGCGGTCTACCTGCCTAAAACTGAGTTCATCATTAACTCAGAGCAAAGAGCTTTCTACGGGCAAATATCTGCTCTGTAAACATTTATTCCCCATCATTTTCCTCCCCTTTTGTTCCTCCTTGAGGGGGCAGGGAGGAGAAGGAATGTGTGAACTCTGACCTAGCTGAAGATAGTGAACACAAACCATCTTTTCTAACAAAGACGCTGGTTAGAAATGCAGTTTGCATACTGAGTGTCAATGAAAGCATCACCATCTGAAGAGAAGAGCAAGATGGAGTGGGAGGAGAGGCAGGAGGTTACAGTTCAAGGGAAAGAATGAGGAAAGGACAGTGATGGGAAATGAGGCTGTGTTAAGGACATCCTGTGCATCATGTGCCCACCTGGCCTTCAACAGATATCTCTGTCAGCGCAGACAAAATGAACCTGGGCGTGGAGATAAGGCAGGTCTGGAGGGCTTCTTATTTGAGAAAAGCTTGCTGTTTTGTTGAGTTAGTGTGCTATAGGGATCCATTTCTTTACAGGGATAAACATACAGGGCAACTGGCTTGCTCAGCATTTCTAAAATTAGTGAATAGGCCATCCTTTAATTCACAGATTCACTCATCCTCTTTTCTTCTTCAAAAGCTCTTCTAGCTCCTGACAGAAAAAATGACTGGAAGCCACAATTGAAACCAGATGAAAAAGGATACTAGTGAAGACTGCGTGTCGTGTCAGCGTCTAACTTCCTGTCATTATCCAATAAGAGGGCAGTAGTTGTAGTATCCAATCTAGCCTTTTATCCATTGAGGGGGCAGCATGTTGGCATTGGCTTATATTCTCTGGGGATGAGGAGACATAAACATAGAGCAAAGTTTAGACTCACAATCACACGCGCACAAACACACACACACACACACCGCTCACACACTCACAGACACGCAGATTCCAACACAACTCTGTACCCAGCCTTTTTAGTGAAACTCTAGAGTGCAGCCGCTCCAGGCATGGTATGTCGATTGTAAACACAACTGTGAGGAACCAGAGACAAGTGGATGAGGCTCCACTCTTCCTATTTTCCTCTCAGAGGACAAACTGGGAAAAGCCTTACATCATTCCTAACACAATGCACAACTGACATTCACTTCTAAATAAGCTGAATAGAAATTTAAAGTGACCCTAAATGTTGATTCAACACATCAGCCATCAGCTATAATAAAAGGTCAGTGTAGCAACCGTCCATCGAAGAGATCTGCTAAGAGACTAAGTGGGTTCTAGGTTTTGACTGCGTAGAAATAATGGGTACAGCAATAAACACCACAAGCAAAATCATTATTTTGGCTCCTATAGTCCGACTTTAGAAAGACATGCACACACAATCACACAAATCATTGTAATTCTTCACTATCTTAAGATGGAAAGAGGCACAATGAATTCTAGGTATATTAAGACTTTTTTCAAAATAAAGAAAAAGTGCCCCCAAACCTGAGCTCCATTAACCCCAGAGTGTAACAATTTAAAAGACAAATTTCCTTCTCATTGCTCTTTCCATAACAGTGTTAGTTAAACCACAAATTATGAGTTGTATTTTACTCTTTTCTTTGGTTGGGTACTGCTGGTCTGCATAGGCATCATGGTGGTTACCACAGTAACACTGGACTAAGTTAGTTTTTGTGAAACAGCTGTATCTGCAGTAGTAGACCGATGTCAGGGCAAAATGAAGTTGGACCAAAGACAACAGTCTGCAACTGTCTGCAAAACCAACCCCGTCTCCACTGTTTGACAAAGTAGGAGCTTGAAGAGTGTTGGCAGCTGTTACCACGGTAACCACAAGTGTTGTTAAATCAAACCTGACTGAAATCATGTATCTTAGAAAGCAAATTTCTACATGAACTAATATTAGTAATTATTGTATTGATACGTGCAGAACAGTGATAATTGTTATGACAAAGGCTAAAATGTAAATCAAATGTGGTATTACGAGTCAAGGAGGGGTATTTCTCTGTAATATAACAGTGGCAGCCGGCTCACACTGTGCGTGACAGTGACAAATTGTCCAAACACATGCTGATCCTCCTCGGACAGTCGGGAGTATACTTATGATTTGACAGTTGCAGCATAACTGTGCCACGTTAAACCTTGAGCAGTGCCAAAAAAGAAGCCATGCTTTGTAATCTGAGAAGTGAAGAGAAGACAAACACACACACACACACACACACACACACACACACACACAAGAAATGCTTGAATGTGATTTTGTTTGCTTGACAAGAGATTGTTTTATGTAGGACACACTGGGTACATTTGGTTTTTTGGAAAGGTGGGCAGTGCATAATAAGTACAAGCCTTCACGTGTTTGCATATCATTCAGTATACTGATGTAATTAACTAAAAGTGTTCGTTTTCAGTCTACATGATCAATAAATGTTTCATATTGATTAGTATATTGAAAATATATGAAATTTTGTTCCATTTGTGATCGCACCTACATAAAGCTTAAAGCACAGGGTGCAGTTTCAATGTAACTAAGGTATTTAACTACACAGATTAATTACAGTGAACCACATTTCTTACCTTTGAGTATCACATGAATTTATTTCATAGTAACAACCGTATCTTTTAGGGTATATTTCTAAGTAACAGATCTAACACATTTTTTCCAATGTTGTAATTAATACCTCATTTGGACTATTTCAGGAAGATCCCTTCAGATTAATCCACAATAAATAGGAAATTCTTATGTGGAGTTACTTTATTTCATACAAATAACTAAAACTACTTTCCTCAGATGCAAAGTAAATCCAAGAAGAACCAAAGCACTCGTGTGATGTTACGTAAATTTTCCTCACATACAGGTCTTTGCATGTTCACCCCTCTCAGATAATCTGACAAAGTGATGTAACATTGCGATGTAAAGCTTATGTCTCTCATTTCTCTGCTAGAGTATTAAAGCGTGGCTTTACTTGGATCTTTTATGGTCCAGTCAAAGCATGCAGCAAATTCATATCAAACACAGCTAATACATTGCAAAAGTGCATACATTTGGAGCATAATACCTGTATTATATTACAGGTCAATGCTCAGATGTTGTCTTGGATTTTTTTAACAACAATATGATCTTAAGTAAGTGAAGGTGCTGCTCAAGGTTGATCACTGTAATGCAAGAACCACAATGTCTTGCAAAATTACAGTCATACAGGGAGAGAGTGTTTCAATTATCACAGAGACCTGAGAAAGCGAGGCAAAGTGCTCACATTTTATTAGATTAGTTCTTTTGTTGTCAGGGGGAATTTCTATTAAACATCAAATGTCCTGACTGTCTGTTAAGGAAGATTTTCATCCAGTCCCAAAAGAGATTTTACTGGA
The DNA here is from genome assembly GCA_034769265.1 of Remorina albescens. Classification (NCBI taxonomy): domain Eukaryota; kingdom Metazoa; phylum Chordata; class Actinopteri; order Carangiformes; family Echeneidae; genus Remorina; species Remorina albescens. The sequence continues at coordinate 12,870,768 of CM068489.1, forward strand.
AAAGACCATAAAATACTCTTACAAAACAAGCCAGCAGCCATAACAAAGTCCGCTGAGCAGTCCAAGTTAATGTCTCTGATATGAAATGTTAGAGATGACCAAATTCATCGAGAAATATGCAAGGTCATGAAAATCCAGTTCACAGGGCTGAAAAACATGTAAATTAAATGTAGTTCAGAAGATGTGTATCCTGACTTTAATTTGAACAAAGTCAAAGTGGTGTTTGAGAGGTTCCAAGAATTCATTGGCTCGCTCTAAAGTGTCACGCCTGCTAATACAATATCTGGATTTGTGTTCAGATGTCTGAAGCATTGGAATGCAAACACTGCTCTCTCCTGGCCAGGGAGGCACACTGTAGCCATGTTAGTCCACCACAGTCCTCACTCTGTCATACCTCTGTGTTCATACCTAGTTATTTCATAAATTTTCCCCTTAGGGAGTCATTCTTCTATGGTTGGATTTAATATATACATCCCTGCTCGGTCATGTCATTTCATATATGTATACATACATCAAACACCCTACTAAAACAGAAGGAAAATAAAAGCAAACTTTTCATTTCAATTGTTCTAATTATATACTCGGTTATTTTACTCTGTTATTTATATGTAAAAAAGGAATCAGTATAGTGAATGTTTTTATTTTATTAGTAAATAACATTGATCATGTTCAGAACTTAAGAGTTAAGACATAAAATAGGTGGTTGTAAGACAACAAGCAAATGCCTGTATGTGCTGTATTACTGTAAAGTGCCTTTTTCTTTCACCCTCCGTCATGTTATAAACTGTAAAAAAAAAAAATGCAGCCCTCATCACAGGGGACCTTACCCAATGGGCCCATGGACTGTTGGACCCCCCTCCCCTCGGGCAAGAGGCTGCAGACCATTAAGACCAGACCTACCAAGCTCAAATGCAGCTTCTACCCAGAGGCTCTTAGACTGGTGAACTCCATTTGGAATTTAGTATAGACTAACTGTTAAACATTATTTTATAGACAATTTTTTGACTAATACACTTCCTGACCTGAGTTCAAATTTACTTTCATGTGCTAACATACAAATGACAACAAAGGAACCTTTAACCTTGATTCTCTGGGTGTATGAATGGCATTGCTTCACTGTAGTTCAAGATGGAAATATTTAGTTATGGTGTCTTATATAAAAACACCATATGAACACATTGAGGTTAGACGCTTATTTTTTATTTTTTTTTATGAGAGGGACCTTTAAAGGTTATTGAATGCATTCAAGTCTAGTAAAACGTTATATGATGTCTCAGTAGTTTGAATTATAGACTTTCTTTGCTGAGCCATGATGGAGGGAGAGGAACAGATTTTCATACACATGCAGTAACATTTAACAGATACCCAAAAGCTTTGTATTAAATTTGGCAGAATTTGAGAATGATTTTTGCTGTGACATTTATTCACTTTTTAAATCCAATCAAATCGATTTTAAACTGAGGGAAGACTGCTTCACTGACAGCTGTTTGTCAAGGACTGGATCAGATTTGCATGGTGTGCTCCTGTCTAACAATCTTTCTATTAAAAACCTTGAATTACCTTTCACCTTCTGGTCCACTGCAGAATCAAAGCCACACAAGTAAAATCAGGCTGAAAATGTTCTTTCTTTATTATATTATTTCCATTTTCATAGGTACAGTATCAGTTAGGTGTACTTAAGTGACACAACACCGCTTCATAGTTCTTTTTTTTTCTATGACAGTGATGGACAAGCATAAACAAGACATTATTAACCAAGCTAATTTTCACTCTCTTTATCACAACATTTTAAACATACTCCTCCATAAAGCTGGTTGGGGGACCATCTGGACCAGCTGCTTGCTGTTACCTACCTTCAACCAATTTTCTCTGAGCTTCCAGGGCCTAAACTGTCAGGCTGGGCTGCAGATTGAGTCAACAAAAGCCAAAGGAGGGTCTGTCGGGGGAAGTGACTGTTTACTATAGATCAGATAATGGCTATTTCTTTTGTTTGATCTTCCATGACTCTCACCTGGACTGAGGCAATTTGTGGTTGTGCATGTCACATTAGACATTTTAGACTATTTACAATTATGAGTGCTATTATTATTCCTATTCAGCAAATCAGTTAGTAAGGAAGAAATTCTTTCAGAAATGTATTTTATTACATATTAAGATCCTGTATGAGCAACAGAAACTGAGAGCAGATGGTCCAGATCACTCTAAAAAATATCACTGTTTATCTGCTATACTGTAAACAAAAAAGACAAACAAGTCCAACATGAGGGTTAGGGTAATGAATAAATAACATAATATTCTAAATAATGAATTTAGAATATATTTTGATAATTACAGTGGATTTCAGTAAAGCTAAAAAAACTAAGCTAATACATTTCTTCTTATTCTGTCATGACCACCTACGACTGTGCAAACTTTCTGCTATTCTGCATTGGTATTATTGTTATTATCGGTTGCCTGAGGCCTTTTCTGCATTCACTTAAAAAAACATGGGTAATAGAAGAAGTGAATCTTGCCCTTTCAGTAGAGCAAGATTCAGTACAGTTGTGAAGACTTTATTGCCAAGGGAATTTTCTAACGGGGTGAAATAACTTTTCTGTGTTCAGGCAGCAGTCATCTTCTCTCCGCTATCATGAGAAGCATTAGACCATCCTTTAGGAAAAGAGAGGGGAAAATGCCATCCTGCAATTCCTTGCCATAGCAACGTGTGACATGTGACTCTACAGTTGTAGAATCACCATGACAGACAGATGTAGAGACAACAGAGCACCTGTTTTCAGGTTGACACAATCAGGCACTTGAGGAAATCAGTGTTTGTTTGAGCTTCAAATCCATAAATATGCAATGCTTCTCTTCTCTTCAAAGCCACATAAGAGACATTATGAAGAACAAGCACATTAAATGAATAGCTGATGAAATACTATATACAAAAGTAACTCAAAACATAATTTATAATGCTCTCTTGTTCATATATTATAAAAACAAGGGACATAATGTTTTTTCCCTGAGTCTTAATAGATCCTATCAGTGTAGTCTATAAAGCTTCTAGGTCTGTACCACTGCCACTGAGCGGCAGTAATGTGTAAAGTATACTGTTTCAACCACAGCTGCAGCTCACATGAGGAAGATGCAGTGCTGCCCTCTGGGTGGAAAAGTTGTAGAGGGGGGCTCCATAGAAGTCTCTCATAAGGTTAACTTGCATTATGTTTATGGTTAAAAAACACCCAGAAGAAGGCAGTTTTAGCCATAATCCAACAACACCACACCTGCAAGCACAAAGGAACACATTCATGCAAGAAACATAAAGTACAAATATCGTAAACATATAATTAAAACGAGGGATTCTGAATTTTGGGAGAATTTTTCAAGTTAGCTCTTCATTACAAACAATGGGATACCACAACTGCTAACATTTTTGTCTATTGTCTAACCAAAGAAGAAATGTCCTCCAAGATATACTGCTATGTCTTTTTTTTGTTGTTGTTGTTTTTTTTTTATAATTTAATTTTTCATTAGAAAACAAGAAATATACAAAAATGGTCCTAAAGAAATCCATTATGTAATTCATTATGTTAACTTTTACCACCAATACGCAAGTTAGATGATAAAACAGCATGAGATACAAAATAACTTCCAGTGACTTAAAATGCATTTCACTTTAAGAGTATCTGAGGAACATGAAGAAGAAGACATGAGCCAAAAAAACAAATATTTCTGTGAAGAATCCAGAAATAGAAATCATCTTCCAACTCTCATTAACATCCATGATTTTCTCCACCTGCCAGCCTCCAACAAGGCATATTGAGGCCAGAGACACCTGTCATTGTTGACCTCTGACCCCCAGCTGCAGCTCTGTTGTAGGGATACTTGAGATGCCATTTGACAATGTATAGAACACACACTGATGCCCACAAACACAGATGGCGACATATCTAATTACATTATCTGCAATAATGCAATACAATGGCTGTGCATGTGTATATGGCTGGGGATTTCTCCTTTAAACAGCATTATGGGCATCCGCATAGGTCTGTATGTCTAATATCCCTGTTGGTGTGTGTGGGTGCGTGTCTGTGTGTGTGTGTTCACTATGCATGTATTTGTGTCCACATAAAGCCAATATACATAAAGGGCCAATGGAAAACAAAAGGCTGCAGGCCCTGTTATCTGTCCATGTGAGTGTTTGCTGTTAAAACAGTGCTCTGGCTTCTGTGCAACAACCAAAGGAAATTTGCTCTGACATTAAGATAATGCAGGGGTAGCACAGCGGCATAGTGGTTAGTGCTGTTGCCCCACAATAAGAAGGTCGCGGGTTCGGTTCCCAGCCTGGGTCCTTACTGTGCAGAGTCTGTATGTTCCCCCCCATATCTGCATGGATTTTCTCTGGGTACTGCAGTTTCCTTCCACCATCCAAAGACATGCATGTCTAGGTTAACTGGTGACTCTAAATTGACCATAGGTGTGAGTGGTTATTCATCTCCGTTTTTCTTTGTGTGTTGGCCCTGTGATGGACTGGCGACCTGTCCAGGGTGTACCCTGCCCCTCGCTGGGAACGTTGGCTGGGATTGGCTCCAGCAGCCCTGCGACCCGGAAACAGAAAAGCGGTAGAAGATGGATGGATGGATTAAAATAATGCCAGGACAGATGTGAGGTGGCCACAGTTTCTGGAGGGCAGTGATTCAGAGAAAGGCCGTTTCATCAACGTGAAAAAGGTGCAACAATGCCACACATACAAATACAAAGGATCGCATTCACACAAAAAATATGAAGCACAGACATCTTAAACCTAAATTAAACACAAGGGATTCTTAATAGCAGAAGTTGCTGTGATACCACAACTTCTAACATTTGCAGTTGTGCAGTTGTGACCAAAACTTGTTCACTTGTGATTGGAGTCTTGAGTTCCTTGTGAAACAATGAAACAAAAAGTATCTGGGGTACAAGAGGAACACGACACAAGCCACAAAACAATATGTTTTACCTAAATTACCTGAATTTGCTAAAGACAGGTGAAAGACAGATATGAGAGGGGCAGTTTCGGGAGAGAACTCGTATGAATATTGGGAATAGGAGTAGCAACAAGAGCCCTAATCAGGAGTGGACAAAGATAAAGAAAACAAGATTAAGTTGATAAAAGATGATGAAATCAGACATTGAGCAGATCACGAACTACCCTGCTGTGTGAGGTCATTCACAGCCTAGTCTGATTAAAAACCTATACACTTCTAATTTGTGTAAAGCATAGAAGATGCACCTGCCTGGTGTCAGTCCTCCAGTTTCAGAGAAATTAACCCCCTGGTCAATCCCACAAGCCCGCTGCTGTAGACCATAAAAAGCAAATATGTGCTGTTCTGATACAACCCACTGCTAATTCAATCTCACAGAATAACGCCAATCATACATGACAGGGCTCTTTTGATTGATTGTAATGCAATAGTAGCCTGAAATGACAGTTGAAGTGGTGACCACTGGTCTAAAGGCCCAGTTTGGATAAGAGATAAGATTATCCGGGCAACAACTCCCAAAATTTATGTCCCTTTGTAAGTTTGTGATCTGTTGTGGATGCAACATCCTTACCAGCACCTCCAACAACGTGTCTGCTCTTGTGTGTGCGCATTTGTGTGTGAGTGAGATGACTGTTTGCTGAAGCTTTATCAGTCAGCAACACAAAGAGCTATTCAGCGCCCAGAGAGACATAACAAAGGGACAATTTAGTGCAACACAAACACCTCCGTCCTGGAGGCCATGCTGGCTGCAATTCAGAGCAACAACTCAACCATGAGCTGGCATTAAAACTGCAGATAACATGAAAATGGCAACTTCTGGAAGTCTTATAAAATGCAAAACATTGACACATTCAAGGGTCAGCTGATTCAAGTTTTGAAAAAAAAATAAAAAATAAATAATCTTTATATATATATATTTCTGGTTACTTTAGAAATAATTTTGTACAACTTGAGCTTTAGAGAAATCTGTTAACAAATTACATTTAAGAGTTCTGCAATGTTATTACCTGTGAGGTTATTATTACATATCCTTCATTAATCCCCTACCTCACCAAGGCTAGGTTTAAAATGCACACATTAAGATATCTTGATTGGTCTAAGTAAATGGGTACACTTAGTCTGAAAAAAGATTTTTATTTTGTGTTTAATACTGCGAGCAACACAAACTAAATTCCACTCATCCTATGTGTATTGCTGCAGAAGCAGATGTTTCAAGAAAAGTTCTCTCAAAAAATTTATTAATTAAATCAGGACACCACTAGACATAAATCGGAGGGTGTTCGTTATATTGGTGAATTGACCCTCTAATCACACTAATTAAAAAAATACTGCAAATCTGCTCTGCTATTATCACCAGCTGAATGTCATGGTTCCCAGCGAGAAAGTAGATTGTTCACACCTCAGCCTGAGGTCTACTTTGAAACACAGACCACGCGTGGCGTGACACATGGGAGGAATACCTCCCGTATGGTGAGACATGATTTTAAGAGATGTAACACATCCCATCATTTCCAGAATAGAGTCATCAGAGTTGAAGGATAGGTCTGTCAAACAGGATGAGCTGATCAATGCTCTATGTCCAATCTTTCAAGCATACAGAGGGCACTCAGTCAAACTGAGTAATCAGCCACACAAAAGGAAACGCAGATTACCTGTTACTATGACGACTGCAGTTGCAGTGTGACAGCCATCCTGTCTAACAGAGTCCTAAATAGAGGTAGCTTTAGAAATACAATGAAATTTGATCTGGCTTTACAGGCCAGGTGCTTCCTCATAACCAACAGTAGCAACATTACCAGTAACCTGGTTAAACTAGAAGGTGAAGCTGCTGTATGTCTGGTAGCCTTTTGGTATCATGCATTCATGTGTATGATCAGATCATATGTTCATGTAAGTGTTAATATTCTTTTATTTTATTTGGACCCAATGCACACTGCTATACTGTGTATTTCACAAAGAATGAAACAATAAGCTAATTGTGAATACAAACATACAGAACAATGCTGAGGTTAAAGGATTTGGATTGCTACGTTATATTCTGTATGTGGTAGGGCAGCTGGGATCAGGGAATGACCCCCTCCAAACAGACACACACACACACACACACCACCCCCACCTCCAACCCACCCACTCTGCCTGGCCCCCCTCCCCCAGCCCATCATCATCAGGCACCAGCAGCTGGCAGCTTGCCCCATTTAACGCCATCCAGCACTTACTGGGTCTGGCTAATCACTGGTGCTCAGCACTAACTGTGTTCGCCACACCTGCCCCCTCGCTGGTGGGACTGTCCCATCTGGGACCTTATGATGAGGAATTTCTTGAGGGGTGTCTTCTTACTTCCCAAAACAGCTCGAGGTGCTGAAATGCAAAGCAAGACATCAGTGATTGGACATGAATCCTGCCTGCCTGTTGTTGTGTAAAAACCGTGGAAATGGGAATGTGAAACTCCAACTTGCTTTACATAGCCCAAATGCATAACGCAAAACGTTCATGATAATGTATATGATCTGTATTTCTGATTATGAAGTCCAAAAGTCATAAGAGCACACTTTATAACAGTTGTGTCTGAAAAGGTTGTCAGAGTTTTAGATAAGGTTATGAAATGGACATTTTTGATTTAAAAAGCATCGTATAGGTGACAATGCAGGGCAGAAAAGCTGTGTAGTTTGTGCTAAGCTGTCATCATTAGAAAAAACCAGATGGTAGGTTGCTCATGCACATTGCTTTGTCACTCCTTGTCTTCCTCATTAGAAATCACAATATCACACAATGATTGAGTGCAATGATTTCATGAAGAGATTAATCGTGTCTGTTTGTTTTACTGTTCATACGTACAACAAGGGCACTGGACAAACCCAATAATACTTAAGACTCCAACTATAAACTGAAGTGATCCTTATTTTTAAAGCGAATAAAACACATGAATCCTTACTGTCACATGCGGAAAGGACAGAACTGTGCTGTCTTTGTTTTTGGTCCTCGAAGACAAATGGACAGTCAGATGGTGACATTCTCATGAGTCACACAAAGGCAATGTCACTGACCCGTCCACACTTAAATATCATTTAGCCATTAGCCATATAATGCATTTATGAAGCAGATCATATGGTAGGTTTGCCTTTCAGCTTTGAACAGGCGATGAAGATTCATCTACCCTGACAGGCGCCGACATAGAGAGCTATATTTAGCACTTGGCGTCTGTGCGTAAAGTGACGCTGACGCGGACGCACGCACGGCAGTTGTGGACTGAATACTGATGGGAAGACTGTAGCACATCATGTAAGCTGGTTAATATTTAAGCTTCAAAGAAAGGGATTTCTGATTAGACAATGACAGTCGCATAATTATCTCGATAACGTGGCACCAAATTGTGAAGTTTGACTCTAAAGTCTGTTTGTTTGAATTCTGCTGGCAGAATAACCAACGAAATGTCTCTGAAATTATGGTTTGTGATTAATGGTGTGTCAATTTGCAATGCCATAAACAAATACGATGGCAAACTTTTAGCTACACATGATATGTGACACATTACAAATATGACAAAAACTATATTAGAATTTAAACCGTCAGAGTAACACACACAGACAACACAGACAACACATCCAAACTGTTGGTTTCCATTCAAATAACCGTGAAATGTCACTGTGATCGTGCCCACGGTCTCACTCACCCCACTGCCGGCTATCTTCCGGGTCCCGGTGAGGGTGTAGGCTTACCGCACTTTATGAATAATGAAACAATGACGTAAACAATGCGGTCCTCTCTGCGGCTCCGGCTCGGGGCTCTAGGCGGGCGCACCGAGGCGTGACGCGGCCGTGACGTAGATTCAGCCGGAGATCTTTAATCCTCTGCCGCAGCAGCAGCACAACCGGTAACCGGAGGAGGGGGGCAGCACGGTCAGACCGGGAATGGACCGCACGGGCTAGGCTAGCCTACTACAAGGCCGAAAAGAGCTCGGTCCTTAGAAAAAAATAAGACATCACCGAGTAAAACAGATTATGAGCAGAACGAGTCGACTATTTGCATAGATAGGCCGGACCCCCTCCTCTCTGCCTGTAGCCTACAGCCTATTCACAGACGTCCCCCCTATTAAATAGACCTCTTTTTTTGTTTGTTTGTTAACATAAAATTAAGAACGCCATTTGTTTGCTTCGCCTTAAAGCCGAATTTGGTGTCTTTTAGCCGGCTTGCAGTTAGCTAGCCTGCCGCGCCTCGTCCTGCCGGTTTCCTCCCCGGTTCGCCCTTCAGGAGCGTCGCCGTGTCCTCGCTGTTCCTGTCAACTGCTGCGCATCAGCAAAACATGCAGGATGAGCCTGTCGGGTTGACCACAGCACAGCTCCCCCCATCCACCGAGGGAGAGGACAGCCCCGGCAGCACGGTCAGTAAATCTGCTAAACCCCCAAACCGGGCCGACGACCAGCAGGGCTCGTTCACGCCGGATTATAACCATCGAAACCAGAAGAGAGCTTTCCCTGACTTCGATCGAGATCATTTCTGTCCGACCCGGCCCGCCTGTGACCTTCAACACAGCCGCAAAATACATCCGCGGTTAAGTCAGCACACCGAGTTTAGCCCCACGGAGTCGCCCCCCCTAGCCCAGGGGCATTTCAGTCACCTGCCCCAAGGGCAGCCCTTCACAGAGCCCGACACAGACCCCGCCGCCGGTCCGCGCGGCTCTCCGCTGGAAGAGGCTGAAGCCGATGCTGCGTCGCCATCGCCCACTTCAGTAGATCCGATCAAGATCCAGATGGACTCCCCCATCGCCCACCATATCAATAACGGCAATGGCAGCAGCAGCAGCACCGGCAACATGTTGTCCGGAGGTCTCGGCGCCGCTTTCCCGAACCTCCCCGCCCAGGAGATGCAGAGCGCCAGCGGGGGGTCGTCCTCACCTTCCCTGCCCGGGTTTGGCACCCCGTGGTCCGTCCAGACCAGCTCCTCACCCCCGCCCGCACCCAACTCCATCAACCCCATCCACGCCAACGCCATTAATCAGATACCCAACGCGGACTCTGACAGTTTTTACCCAGGTATCCCCTCCTCGATCAATCCGGCCTTCTTCCAGAGTTTTTCGCCGGTGTCAGCTAATCCGTGCGCCGGGATTAATGTGCAGGGCTTCAGCGGTCCTTTTTCGCCCCAGATAAACATCCCCCAGCAGCCACAGAGCCGCAGGTCCCCGGTCAGTCCACAGATGCACCCCCAGCAGGGAGCCTTCCTGCAGCAAAGGAACAACTACAACCAACATCAGGTGAGGTGCTGTGTTGCAGAAATCACATGAAGGTGATACGGGATAGAAAGAAGCTCATTTCCTTCCCTCTAACATTTAAACCCACAAAAAAGAAGATTTTTCAATCAAGATTTTTGGTTTCCATAATTTTAAGACAGGCCCCCAGTACTATGTCCTCAGGAGCTTCTTGTGACACTGCAGAGATTCAAACTAAAGTCTTGTAACTTGTGTGTATATTACAAATGCCCAGTTTTGGGAGGATAAATAATGTTTTTTTTTCAGGTCATAATATATTTGCCATGTTGGGTGCAAGAGCTGAAGTCACTATTCTTGAGGTCGAGGGAGGGAGGGGTGAACAGTGAAAGGGAGTGTCACTGAATCTAGTTGTTCTCCTCTGGAAGCTGGCAGTGGGATGCAGCCACATGGCACTGGGCCATCCCTGTCTTGTGGTTCTCTCAGTAAGAATACAAAGGCTCACAGAGTTTAGTGTCCTAAATTGCTGCTTATTTGGGTTAAATGAGGACATCTAGTATTTTGGTGGTTTATGTGTGATTGTGAGAAAGTTAAGGGACCCTGAAGACAGTAACAGTAGCAGCTTAGCCATTCCAGTTTATGCAGTAGTCTTTGAGTTTATCTTTCATTTGCCCTCAGCTTCAGGTTTCTTGCATGATTTGCAAATTGTGCGTCTGTGCAAGCATGTGTGCAACTCGCTGTGCTTTCAATGCATCTGCGGTGTTGCTGTTCCACTGACCTTTACTCCCATGATTTGTGTATGAGTGCTATGTAAATATATTTTCATCAAACCTCAAAAAACAGCCAGCCCTTTTGGTTCCACATTTATGAACACATCCAAAAGGCCAAAAACGCATTAAGAGAACAAAAGGCAAGGAAATATAGAATGGAGGCCTTCCAGGAGGACAGCAACATGCACAGGTCAGCACCTCCTGGAAAGAATTGAGTGTGATTTTGTTTTTCAGGTTCTAAAAACAAGTTTTAAGCGGTGTAAAGTCTTATTTTCCACACAGCTGCTAGCAATGGATCAAAAAGGAATGGAATAAAGATTACGTGATGTTCTGTGTGAGTGAGAAACAGAATGGCGATTGTGCTCTGGGAAAGATTTTCATGCGAAAGTGTAGAAGATTAGGCATGATGCAGTACAATGTATAAGTAAGAGTGGACACAAGGTCCAGGTGGAGTGAGCGCCTGTGTGTAACTTACACTCGCAGTGTTACAGAGCACAGGATACTTAATATTAGTCTTAAAGCAATAAATCCTCTTATTTACCCAACCGCTACAGGGGCAGATCAAGCTGGGTGGACAGAGAAACGAGGAAGGATTGAGAAACAGAACAGGTTGAAATGGAAATGTCCCTGCTCCTTCTAACCTTCCATATTTCTATCCTCTTTGTGTCTTCTCATTGATCTGTATACAGCCCATGGTAAAGCAATCTCCCTGGGGCAACCACCAGGGAAACGGCTGGGGCTCCGGGGGGATGTCCTGGGGCCGAGACCACCGCCGAGGCAGTGGCATGGGTGTACCCGGCTCACTCAGTCACGTCTCACCCCTGAAGAAGCCCTTCTCGAGCAACGTCATTGCTCCCCCGAAGTTCCCACGCTCTGGTGGATCACTGGGGCCTAAGTCTTGGATAGAGGAAAACATGTTCCGCACAGATAGCAACAGCAACACCTTGTTGCCCTTGCAGGTAAGTGTTTTGGGTTGATCCTGCGATGGCTGATGTTGATGTTTTTGTAGGATCGTTATATTATGACTGGGTGGGATTTGTTTGGCAATGGAGGGGAACTCAAGATTAGAAAAAGGGAGGTGTGTGTATGAATGAAGGCGTGTATATATGTGTTGGTATCATTGTGTGAGGGAAAATGAGAGTTTACGTTAAGATCCCTTGATGACACAAAACTTGAGAGAGAATATTTTTTTAGCAACAAAGAAACATATTGCAAGGACTTCTGAAGACATTCATAGAGTTGAGTAGATGTAATTCAGTAGCCTGGTTTCAATCAGTGGAGAGGATTTCAAACTGATTTTCTCTGCAGTTATAAAAACTGTAACAAGGTGGGAGCTAGCATGAATTTTATTTATAGGATACTGACAACTTTAAGGTGACATTTCTTCAGGGGCCGAGGCTGCTAAAGCTCTTTGTGTGTGCATCTTGAGGAACCAGCAACTTATCCTGACTTGGAATTACTGACCCTATTGAAGTTTAATAGTGACGAGTCTGCATTTTGGTCCTTTTACTGTCCTCCGTCAAGGACAGAAGAATGTCAAGAAGGTTGCCATCTGGTTTGACTTAGATCATATGTCATTGATTCTTTTTGTTTTCACCGACAATCATAAGCAAAACCCCCACTTGTTCTTGGACCAGAAAATTTGTTTTCCTGAGTGATTTAATTTATATCTGGCTTGTGACTATGCTGGATATGTACTTACTGTCTCCTCAAAATTATTCCACGTTTTGCATCAAATCAACAGACTGACAGCAGTTAATTACATGTTAGCTTAAACAAAAAGATCAGTCGATTACTGCCTTGACCCAGATGCATTTTCCACTGTAGTAAGCATGTTTATTTGGGCTTAGAACCGTATCTGACAGTATTTGCTATATGCAGCATGATTTCCTAAAGCCCACGTTGCCATAGTTAATATTCAACTCTTCAGTAGTTTCTAATGTTTTATACAGCATTGTACAGTGTTATTAAGACACTGTATTTATTCCTGATCTTAAATTATTTTGAGCTTTATATTTCTCTCTTAAAAGACATTGTAATACAGAGGACAGTTTACAATCTCATGTCTCTTAATAATCGCCACATATATTTCACTTACTTTATCATTTTCTTTGCTATGTCTGCTGGCACAGTGTGTGTTTGGAGCTGACAGCAGATGATAATAGCATTTCTTCTATTAGAAAGGATATTCATTTGACCCATTTAAACTAAAATAATGATATTGCCTAAATAATGGTCTCGTTGTCTGGTTCTACTGTTGCTATGAGCTCAAATTATTAGTGGTATCTGTGCCAAGAAGCACACGGGGTTCCTATTCCAGGAAATAGGCCTGACTCCATGGATTGGTAATTTCCATAAACAGTGTAAGACCTAGAATTTTTCAGATTCCAAATCTTTTCCTTCCTTCCTTCCTTCCTTCCTGTTTAATGCTTAGCAGTCAGTGACAAACCAAATCTCTGCTGTGTCATGTTTTTACATCACACATAGGAGAACTGAGAAGGACAGTCGAGGGCGGTTGCTTTTCCCTTGGCTAATAGTGCTAAACCTGTGACAGAGATTGTTACTTGACATGAATTAAAATTGCACAGCGATATTCTGCCACTAATGCATTTTTTATTCACATGTGCCATTTATGGTCATTTTCATGGGTGCTGTTTCCAACCCTCACACTATGCAAGTAATGTCCACTTCTAAACAAGGTCCACAGGATCTGCTGCTGATTCAGTTCACCTTGATTGCTTTGATGTGATGGCAGCCATATTACAATCAGAACCTGGAATAATTAAACTGAAATTATCTGCATTGCTAAAAAAGAAGTAATTGGGAGAATACAACTTGTAATTTAGTTAAGCTGTCTATTTGATGTGAAGATATTTTTAATGTCCTGCAATCAATCTCATTATTGAACTAAACAAACAGGTACTGCAGTGTAGATGTCAGTTGCCCTTTTTGGTTGAATGAATTTTATTATTTCTCCCAACAAATTTTCTGTTGCTTTAAAAAGTTAACATGACAACATCCCAACCAATATTAAATTGTATTGAATGTCTCCTTCTATTATGTTGGGTTTTGGTCAGGTAGAGTTGGTATTCTGTAGTGTCTATTTATTTATCAACAGAATATTGCCATATGAGTCATAACTAAGCTTAACTGATTTCACTTGAAGAGCTGGTATACTCATACCCTTCATCTCAGCTCTCTGGCTAAATGCCACTCCTGGTTTTGGTTTCCATTTCCAGTCTGTCTGCCCTCTGGGAACAAGGCAAGAGATCCTGGGGATTCCATCATATAGACTGTTAAGAAACATACCTTCAGACTCTAAAGTGAATAAATACGGAAAGAATTTTAATCCAAGCATGAGCTAGTCACACTCTTAAATCTCCTACATGCTAAGCCACACTTCTGAAGCTTAGTGTGCTGGAAACATGAGATCAGGTGTGCATCATGACGTGTTAATTTCATGAGTTCTGACTGTTGACAATGTAAAGCTTCATATGTGAAACCTTTTTTATTACAGGACCGCTCCAGAATGTATGACAGTCTGAATATGCACTCCCTGGAGAGCTCTCTGATCGACATCATGCGAGCTGAGCAAGATCCGATGAAAGGTGAGATTCCCTTTCCCTCTCTAGCTGCGTATGTTGGGTCAGAGGAAAGTGATCGTGTTTGGATAGACAGCACAGCATCAAGCAGAGTGACTCAGTGCAGGAAAGTGAAACAGCCCTTTACTCCCTGGACTGTTCTACCTTTCCACACACCAGCTTATTTTCTCTCTGCTGAGAGCTTAATACTTATGCCACTAGCTTCACATTTACATGACCTCAGTGCTCTGATCCTTTTGCTGCTTTACCTGGGTGGCACACAAAGCAGCACTGGAGTGGGGTCTTTGTATTAGTTAGGTATGAGCATAGTACACAGGCATTGGATTTTTTTTTAGCTGAAAGAGCTTTGGTTTTTTATGGATTATTCCTCATGTCAATAGCGAGCAGAGAATGTACTGTAGTGTGACAGAGTCCTGGCCTCCTTGCTCAGCTGCTTCGACATCAAAGGAGCAGTGTCAAATAACTGCACTGTTTGTAACCTCCTCACCCAGTGATGGCTGTGTGTAGCTCATTTACAGCTTCACAGGCCAGCTATACTCTCACTTTAGGGCATAAACAAAAAATTACCCAATCAGGCATGTGGTTGATATTTTTTGTATGTGTGTAGAAAGACCTAAATTCTTGATCAGGTGTGATTATTTGTAGTCTTTATTATGATCCTGCTGAAATCAGGACTCATCCTGTGTCCTACTTTGTTGGGTGAGTTTCTTATTTTTCCTGCTGGAGCAGATGGAGGGGACATGGGCCAGTGTGCACAGCAGAGTGAGAGGGGAATCTAGACTAATTTTAGCTGTGATCACACATTCACACACTGTGTATGACAGCCAAGTGAGCAGACGAGAGGGAAGGATGGCCTGCGAGGATCAACTCTGCCATTTATAGCATTGCCACAGCTAACACAACATTGTATTCTGACTAGCAGCTCTAGTAAACTCTAATGGTAATGCAAACTGCTGTTTTTAAAAGAGCAGCCAACAAAGCTTGTAAGCTCACAACAGTATTTTTGAATTCATTGGTGTATCTTCTTTGGGAGAGAACTTGCTAATGTCATTTTTTATATATTTAAAGCCATTGTGTACAATTTAAAAATTTCTATTTTTGTTGTGACATAGTGGTCATATCATGGAAGACACCATGTTAGGCAATAAAACACTCCACTACTCTGATATTGAAATGAAATGACTAACATGCAAGGCACAGTCTAAATCATTTTTCGCTGGCATTTCTCAAACAAAGTCATATGCCTTCTTGCGTCATCTGGAGATAATTTTCCTTATCTATCATCTCGTTGAACGATCATTTTAGAAAAAAGCAAAAATCATAATGGCCACAGTCCAAGTTGGCATATAAAATTACTTTCTTTGTTTGACATTTCTTTAAACTAGGAGCATGGTAAATAATCCATTTTAAGAGGCTTTGATAAGTTGACTTTTGCACTTTTTGCTTGAACTCATGCAGACACAGGGAAAACATGCAAACACTCAGGCCCAGGAATCAAACCCAGAACCTTTTTGCTGCGAGGCAACAGCGCTGCTAGCCTGTCTATTAGTCAATTAATTGTATTTATTTCTCTCAGTCAGCTCAGTATTAGATCAATAAATACTTTCAGCAAATGATGAAATATAAAATCTGTGTTGGTATGACATTAACTTGCAATTCCTTAAGACTGGCACTCATTCAAGAACAATATTACATCATAATAGTCAGCCTTTTAGTCTTTTAAAAGCTGTAGGTGAAATAATTTTTTTTGTCTTGACTAATCCAAATGTAGTGCCGAACAAAAACTTTGAGATATTTTCTCATAATAAGAAAGGTGAAGAGGAGCTGTTGTTTCTCAGGGCTCAGTGTAGACATTTGACGTGGCTGTTTCAAACACATTGGGCACTGTAGCTGTATGGGTTCGTGTTCTGTGTATGTTCTTGCTCCCATGTACACACATTGGTCTCACCCTGTCTTCTCCATCTGCTCTGTTTCATCCCTATTTGTGCATGTGTGTGTCTATGGGTGTGTGTGTGTGTATGTATGTTTCTCATGTCAGGCCGTTTGGGATGCCCTAACCCGGGGGCTGATGGCCTACTCATGCTCAGTGGTAATTATCTCCCATCTCCCTCTGTGTCTCCAGCTCTCATGATGCTTAGCCTCAGTAGAAAACACTCAGCAGACGTACAGTTGCAGAATAGGGGCACGCTAGGTGAGGCACTAGATCTAGTTTATGATGTAGAAAGGGGATTTTTTTAGTGTTTTTTTCCTCTGCATTCTACTTTATTTTAAACAAATCCAGACAGACTATTTGCATACTGACTATGGTTGCTTTTTTATGTGCTTTCTTCATTACAACCTGAGACCTTCAATTTTAATCTTACCTGATGGTACTCATATGACCAGGAGTGTTAGGGTCAGTGTTTCCATTGTTATACTAATTGTCTATTGCATCCTTTTATTAAGATGTAAATTTTCAGTGCTGCTTCGGATAATCGTAGCTCTGCATATTCGTTTTAATTTAGGTTTACACACAGCATGTTGGTTTCAAAAACTAAAAATCAAAAACTCTTTTGTAGCTGTTTCAACAGGACACAAATCTGGGACAGACAGAATTTGCATTATTTCTGGTGTTGCCTAGCATTGTCTGTCTCCTCCTGATTCTCTGGAATCGTTAATTAATTTGTGTTCTTTGGAAGAGGCGGTTTTTGTAGCCGTGATCAGCCTGTTTTGTTTTGTTTTTATGACAGAGGACATCCAGACCTTTTCAGTTACATAAAATATGTGGAGTAACGCCTTGGCAGCCTAATATTCTAGTTTCCCAAATGGTTTCCCTCATATCTGGAAATTTTCTTGGGGGAAAAAGGAGGATAGATGTACTAACAATGACAAAAGATAACTTTGAAATCTTGTTTAGAGTCCCAGGAAGACTTGAGGCAGTTTAATGTATTTTTCTCTCACTGACAACTTATTTGACTCAGAAGTAAACTCCCTCTAAGTTTAGAAAAATGGATCATAAACAAACTCTACAGATTTAAGTTTATAGTTGTTCAGAAAAAACACGTTGAGAAATGTCTGCACAGCTGAAACTTGCACTCTGTACTTTTCTACATGCAGCCAGGAGCTATGGGAGACGTCGAGGTAAACTCAGCTTTCTACAACTTAATCTTTTTCGTTCTGGCTTATTTGCTTGTGGCATGCTTTATTTCTTGAATGGATGACAAACCTCTGTTTTTTCAGTCTGGAGTTTGACTCTAAACGTTTTATATTCAGGATAAACTTTTTTATTTTCCTTTGGATATTTGTTCCGGTAATCATTAAGTCTACATTTTTTCACAAGATAGGAAATAATAAAAATACCTATTAAAACTGTAATGTGATCATATTGTTCTGTATACAGGCATGCATGATGTTGAGGATTTTATGAGTTATGAGTTATAACTCTGCTCTGTGCACCTCCAAAGAGTTCAAAATAAAATAAATAAAAAATGTGATGAACTAAATAATTATATTATTTAAAAAAAACTTGTGTAAAACATTATTAAAACACAACACTGATGCATTTCAGCCAGTCACTTAAAACATTTGTCTCAAGCTAACAAGGTGAACAGCTTTACATTTAGCCAGTTAACAGTCAGCTCGAGCAGCATCAGTGCTAAAGTTTTTACTCCTCGGCCCACTCTCAGCTGCTACAGACAGTACACAGCAACATTATTTAAACCTCAAGAGGTTTAAGTCTCAGTATAACAAAGCAGCATATACTACATACATGCTAGTGGTTACCTGGCCCATAGTTAACAGTTTGGTAGAAAATAGATGAAAATAGGCCAATAGTGTAGTGACTTTGGAAGCATGAAACAGATCTAAGGTAAGTCTGAATTGACCATCTCATGGTAGCTGCTACCATAAAGTTGAGATATCAATAAAGCTACCAATCCAAAAATAACTATTTAGCTGGGATGAATGGGCAGCCAACCAGTTTCTGTCTGTGTGCTGTACTGTGTTCAGCAGCAGCAGCTAGTTTAGTCAACCTTAACTTTGACATGTGTCTCTGTTTAGAGGCTAACTTGCTAAAACAGACAGAGGACATCAAAAATAAGTGACTGAATGAAAATTAAAATGAATAAAAATTAGGATTTTTAATACAAATCTGAAAATTCAGCTATGAAATAAATAAATAAATCGGAATCGTCAAATAACATTTTCTAAAGATTTGTTTAGCTTACATATTTATTTCATTCAACCACTTTATAATGATTTATTTATTTATGTAAGAATGAAACCTTTGTTGCACCATACTGCTCAGCGATGTTATTAAAAGCTATGCTCCACAGCCTGCCTTGTCATACCTGCTCTATCTACCACACTGCTTCTAGATAAAGTGGAGCACACATAATTGCGTGTCCTGGTGTCAGATCTGTGAAAAACCAAACTGTATAATCCTTGCTCTAAGCTGCTGCTTTGTCTCAGTATAATGCTGCAATAGAAGCAGACATTTAAACATCTTCTCCTCTGGATATATTCATGTCATCAAATTAAGCCAACTTTATTGATTTGATCATAACAGAGGTATAAAGATCCATGAAGGAGGGTCAGGTATTATAATTAGGCTGGATTTAAATACATGTTTGTGAGTGTTTCACAGAATGCGCAATATATGATGTCGCCTTACCAGCTCTTTCCCCCCAACAGGCCGCTCCTCCCTCTTCCCTATTGATGACAATCTCCTTGATGATGGCCATGGCAACCAGGGTGTCCCAGGTGTACTTGGCTCTCCTAACTGTTACCCCCATCAAAATGGGGAACGGATTGAGCGCTTCTCTCGTAAGGTGTTCGTGGGAGGATTGCCCCCTGACATAGATGAAGGTGAGACATAAAGCAATTTCTCATGGTTGTATCATAGCCATAACCATGGCCATGACACATAACCATACCAAAAAAGTTGTGTTGAACTGGTACTATGCCCACTGCATGTTACCAGCTCAACTCAACTGTTTTGGTTTTCTACCAAGCAGAATATGCTACGTGTTACTTTTTGTAGGTTCCTTGGGGAACTGAGGGGTCAGAGATAATTGTCACTACTATGTCATCCATGTGCGAGACAAGGCATCCTGAACAAATCTGACACTGCTAATTAACTGTACAATGCTCAATGTAGCCTGCCTGTTTGTGTGTGTGCTGCAAGATAGTCACAACAGTTTTATGTATTAAGGTGTTGCTAAAGATCAAGTCAGTACAGTACAGTCTCTTTACTTCCGTATTGTTCCTTTTTCCGCTTTCCCTCAGATGAGATAACGTCAAGCTTCCGTCGCTTTGGTCACCTGGTGGTGGACTGGCCACACAAAGCAGAGAGCAAATCCTACTTTCCACCTAAAGGTACTGTCAAAACTGGCGAGCCTCAATATAATTCATACATTTATGGTTGATAAATAGTGCTTACATGGAGCTTTTAAAGTTTGACGCTCTGATGTTAATAAACACAGAAAAAACCAAGGGATGAACACATTATGTGTGTCTGTTTCCCAGGATATGCATTCCTGCTGTTCCAGGAAGAGAGCTCAGTGCAGGGCCTGATTGAAGCCTGCATGGAGGAGGATGGGAAGCTCTACTTGTGCGTTTCCAGTCCCACCATTAAGGACAAACCTGTGAGTTTAACAGCACCAGTTCACACCGAAAAGGCTGAAATGCTTCCACTGAACATTTTACAGGATAGTCAAAAGGTTGATTTAATGCTGACTGACTTTGACTTAAGGTACAAATTCGACCTTGGAACTTGAGCGACAGTGATTTTGTGATGGATGGATCTCAGCCCCTTGATCCCCGCAAGACCATCTTTGTGGGAGGCGTTCCTCGGCCCCTGAGAGCAAGTAATAACACCCTGTTTGTTTTGTCTCAAACTGTTTAATCTCTCTTTCTATTTAGGAAGTAACATAGATTCAGACTTGGGATGCCTTCTATAGGCAGTCCAAGTCTGAGTTGTAGTAGATGATCATCTGTATGTAGTTAAACTGCATGATATGAATATCTGAGACTATAAATCCCATCTGCACCACAGTCCAGCAGCCTCTTCCGGTTCCTGTTGGAACTTCCTTATCTCATTTTATATCTTTCTCTATTTTTTTTCTCATCTAAATCTATTGCTTCTTTTTTCTTTCATTCACTCTATCAAGTTGAGCTGGCCATGATTATGGATCGTCTCTATGGCGGAGTCTGCTACGCAGGAATTGACACTGATCCAGAGCTCAAATACCCTAAAGGTGCAGGGCGAGTGGCATTCTCCAATCAACAGAGTTACATTGCGGCCATCAGTGCGAGATTCGTCCAACTCCAGCATGGTGACATTGATAAAAGGGTAAAGACTCGCTTTCATTAACATTACCCACTATCCCTGCTTCTTATAAAGTGAAGGTGACTCAGTCATTATGAGGATGTCGTTCACTCAGTCAGTGACTGTGTATGTGTTCATGTGTGTGTGGAAACTTGTTGCTATGGTGAATAAAAGCTTTCATTAAGGATGATTGAATTAACTTTCCTCCCTGTATCTGCTTCTGTAAGCCTCAGCCTTCCATGATTTTTTCCTGCATTTCTTAATCCGATTTCCATATTTTCTCCAAAATGTGTGCACGCAGGTGGAGGTGAAGCCCTATGTTCTGGATGATCAGCTGTGTGATGAGTGTCAGGGTGCACGCTGTGGAGGGAAATTTGCTCCCTTCTTCTGCGCTAATGTCACCTGTCTGCAGTACTACTGCGAGTTCTGCTGGGCCAACATTCACTCCCGTGCTGGACGAGAATTTCACAAGCCACTGGTCAAAGAAGGAGCTGACCGCCCCCGCCAGATTCACTTCCGCTGGAACTAGAGATGCGATCACAGGCATGCGACACAGTCAGAGGGAAGGGAAACAAAAAACACTGGCTAACAGGAAAAAGAGCATTGCTCTGCCTCGCCTGCTCTCCTAAGCTATCAGTATAATTGAGTACGTAACAATATACAGTATATATCTATATATCTTTTGTAGCAGTCAATCACCACAAGCCTCAGTTTTTCACCAAAACCCCCCTCACATCTCAGGCTCTGACAACTCTACAAGTCTTTTGTGGTACTTTCATCTTTTCTAAGAGGAGATTTAAAAAAGAGATTGATTTTTGTAGATTTTTTTATCATTATTATTTTTGTATGTGAGATTTAAAGTAGATACGGAATGTTTTTGCATGGGGGCGGCTCGTCTGTCTGTTTTACTGCTGCTAGCCACCCCACAGTGCGTGCAGTGCACACTTGTTTCTGGGAAAACCTAGATTCTCTAACGTTGACACCTGCCCCAGGTCATTAACCAAAGGTAGCAAAAATGATAGGAAGCTTAAAATTGACACATTTCTGCCGCAAAACAAATTATTGTTTTTTAATGTTGCCATGGGCTCTTTCTTCTTGTTAGAGAGTTTATTGAAAAGAAAAAAATTCTTATTTCTGTGCTCATACTGACCCATAGAGTAATACCTCAAAATACAAAAATTTGGTTTCTTCTCACTGTATTCAACATTTATACTTAACAAGCTAATTTAGAAGCTTTGCTGCTATATATACATATATATGAATAGATGAGTAGGTATAATATTAAATGCCATTTATAAACCAGAATCATGTAAAATCAAATGCAGTCTGCGCTCAACCACTAATGGCCCCCATTGCCATGGAAAGAGTTAAAGTGCATGTTATGACAATAGGCTTATCTACACAACAAGCATGCAGGATAGATGTGAGAAAAAAAGAACAAACCACTGAATCATAATTAAAGTCATAAAATCTATAGTTGGTAGCATGACCATCTATTACAGATGCCTAAGAAGGAAAAAAAATCAGACAAAGCTAAATAACAAAAAAAAAAACCACGATATATAAACTTGCATGCATTGATGTTTATCTGTTGTTTGATCCGTTTACATATTTAACAATACAAAAAGTGATATTGGTTCTACTGTAGACTTAGTGGATGCCATCGTTTTGTGACATGGTGGCTTATATGGCAAAAAAACCTCCTGAGAAGCAGAGTGGCGTTCAGTGGTTTGTATTTGTGTGTTGTCCATGTAGTGTGTGACTGTTGTTAGTGTAGACTGAGGCTGTAGTTTAGTTTCCATCAGACTACGTGGAGGAGGATTTGAAACATCAAATTGACTCTGCCTTCACCCTTCCTATCCTTTATCTTTGTATGGTCCCAAATGTTACTCTGATATAGCATCACCCAGGCAAAACAAACGACAAAGTCAGTTCAGAAAATTGAACTGGGGGAAGTGGGCCGAGGCTTAATGTTGTATTAATAAGCATCTTTAGAACATGTTCACTTCACTGCTTATCTTGTACAGACTAGCTGAAACGGTTATGCTGTGGGGCTGTAGCTCCATGAAACTCTGGCTCAGTTAACGGAAAATGAGGTATCTGCACATCTCCTAATCCAGCTTTTCTAACGATGATGATGATGACATGAAGTTGTCTCCTCTTCATTTGTATCGTTTGTTTGTTTGATTTCCCACCATGATCCTTGAAATAATCTTAAAACTATTTAGGGACAATCTTTTGGTGAGGATGGCTGCTCAGCCATCCGCTCGGTACTGTACAAGTGTGTTGCTCTCGGTGTCTTTGTGGTTTTTGTGCTCCACACCACGGTGTGTACACCTTTGTATCTGTGTTCAGGCATCAAGTATGTAACAAAACTGATTACTTAGAACTGTAACTTATAGTTGAGTCATATGATTTAATGTGTCAACTACTTACTAGTCACTTGCCCTTTAGTTGTTTTTTTTTTGTAGTATATATTATGCACTACTTTTCTATATCCCCCTCATTTTTCTCCTTATTCACCTCCAAAAGTGATTTCAGTGCAGTGGATTCTCTGAAACCTCCACCTATTTATAATTCTACAGATGATTTATTACATTTTTATTTTTTCATAATTACTTATTTAAGTTGTAGCGTGAAGCAGCGGTCTTAAGTTATCTCTGTTCTGTATGAGTAGGGCAGGAATCCAATATTTTCTAATATATGAACTAACGTAGTCTGGATGTTGTCAGAAATTAGAGCAGCATCACAGATTGTGATGCAGTCAAGGTGAAAACGTCATTTGAAGAGTGAGCTGTCGTTCCCTGTGGCTTCGAACGTGTTTGACTTGACTTAACTTGTGCTGTTTTTGTGATTATCTTTTTTTTTTTTTATGTTGAACACTGTTACTTTGTTGTGTGTCTTTGTTTTTGTAAAAAATCATATTTATTTCACTATTTTTGTAGACAAAAAAAACTATTTGATTTTGATTGTATTTTTCTATTTAAATAGGACTATTATAAAATTTGTTTCCCCACAGTGATTATTATGTCCAAAAGTTATGTTTAAAGACAAAGAATCATGTCATAAGTAGTATCATCAAGTTTTTGATATACAGTTGATTTTTATTTTGATATACATGATTTCATTTGAAGGAAGGAAACATGAAGGTTTTATTATATTCTTGGAAGACACTTGAGATTCTCCCCATTGCATCGAGGCATCAGCTGCCTGTCCTTGTAGATGCTCTGAAACTTGAATATAACACATTTTGAAAGGCTGACTAACCTCGAATCTGTGTTGTGATGTGCAATACTGTTTCTAATGTTTGTATAAAAGTAAGAACTACAGTGTAAACCTTTTTAATGCAGATTTATTTTTTTCATTGCATATTTTGCAGATTTCTGATCCACAGTATCATTTTTTACTGTCAGAAAAAAACCCCCGTTTTTTCATTGCAACTATTTTTAAATCCAGATATCTTTGTACTGATGTAAATGATTGTAGTTATTTTGGATAGTGTTTTGCTAACAAAAGGAGAGACTTTTCATGCATATTTCTATTTCATTTCATCTTATTTTATCCCATGTTTTTATTCCTTTTAATAATAGCGGAATTCTTGGAATAATTTTTCATATTTAAATATCATTGGTATTATTTTATATTTTTATGTGGAAGTACACTATATATGATTTTAAGATGCTAATATTAAGTTTAATTATTTTTAAAGCTAAATATTTGTAATTTTACTGTTAAAGTGACTAATTTCTAAATCAGTTTGTGTACACATTCACAGAAGTGGTTCATAAGGTGTTTGGATTGTAATTATTACTCAACGGTTCTTTGATATGCAAAATGAATATCATGTTTATTTTATTTTTGTCGGTTTTGTATTTAAATGGGGTGATGATTACAATCTTTGTTTTGTTTTTTGTTTAATTTCTTTCACTTCCTGAATAAAGACCCATTCTGTTTGGACACAACATGGCTGTGAGATACAATGCGTCATGTCATTGGTCCTGATAATCTGTAGCATATCCATTATGTGCTGCATCTGTTTTTGGAAACAAGAAGAAGATTTACCACATTTAAACATAATTTAAACTTGATTATAAAAAGGGTAGCTCAAATCAGGCAATGTAATTGGATCATAGGTTTTGTATAATGAAGACAATCTACAGCTAGGGCATCAAATTACTTTTCAGACCTGCATCAAGAGCTGTATCATATGTATAGCCATACATTGGTACTGCTGATCATTGAACACCCCCCTCCCCCCCAACCAACAGAAGGTGCTGGGTGTGTGTACAAGTTGAGAGCATATAAAGATTTCCAAATCTCATTACTGAAAAATGAAATGCCACTCCATTTATCAAGCAAGATTGACTGAAACTGGTGCTCAGAGTTACTGGCGTCCAGTTTTGCCCCTGGGGCGGTGTTGGCCCTGGGCCTCAGGGGTTTCAGCCAAGATGTTGTTTTTAAGCCTCAAGTAACTGTATTAGTCATGTTGAATAAGACAGTTTTGCCACCACTGTTGAGTTATAATGTTAGCTAACTAATTTTATTATCTCCAAGCAAAGATGCAGAGAACAATACATTTTTCTAACCAAAGAATATCACAAATCCAGGTGAGGTTGCTTTCTACGATAAATGGCCATGATGCACCCTTTGTCTGCTCCATTTACCCCAGGGATGTTCAGATGACGTTAAAGCCCAAACCAGCCTTTGTGCCTAAGGTGGTTGGGTAATGTTCTCCTTTAATCCTCTAGCCTTTGCTGTTTTACCTGTAGAGCAGCAACCATGTCAGGTCAATTTCTGCTCTGTGAACTTATATGGTAAGCAGTCAAAGGGTTTCAGATACAGCAGTCAGCTTCTTTGAGTAACATAAATGGAATGCCCCACTAGACAACTGTTTATGCTTTGCTTGGTGAGAGGAGTTTGCATATCTTGACAGGTGCTGTCTTGTCTGGATGCATTGTTTATAGATGGTGGCAATAGGTGGCACACATGGATACATTCACCAGCCAACCAAGATTGGCTGATGACATAAGGGTTTCAGAGGGTAACAACGAGGCTTGCTACTAAAGTGAGAGTTCTCACTCAATTCAAAAACAAAAGTTTGAAACTGAAGGTTCTCGGTCAAGCTGGAATCTTTTAGCAGATCACAGGTTTTTCCATTTTGATAAAGTCAGAGAATGTACTGCTTCCTTGGTCAGACTGGGAATGAAATTCAGCCAAGAACAGACAGGGGCTGCACAAATGACACTGATGGAGCTGGTAAAAAGTATGCAGTTATTGGATTTCTATTCCATATTCATCATATGTATCAGTAGATTTACATTGCAGATTTACAAGATCAGCACTTACATAGATAATAATGGAGTTAAAAAGGTGTCATGCTAAAATAACATATTGATTTTACATTTTTAACACAGTACCTAATAAGGTGATCTCAACTAACCATATGAGAAAAGTAACTCACATTTCCATTTGGCGACATCTAGGGAGAGTACCAGAAGTACAGCAGACTTCAGCTGAGGTCAACATGACATCAATGACTTTTGGCACTTGTTTGTCTGACTTTTCATGCAACAGCTTTATTCTACAAGACCCACGTTGCTAACATGTGTTCTGGGTGTTTATTTCAAGGAGTTTCCATCTATGATGTAATGGGTATTATCCTGAATGCATAGTGGTTTGCCTGCAGAATAGCTGGCAGAGAAAAGGGAGTGGATGAGGGGAGGGCCATTGGATGGAGCATATCCAGCCTGCTCTTGCTGTTGTTGCTGCCGCTCCTGCACAACAAGACATTGTCAGCCCTGCACACAATCGTCTGAATGCAGAGCAGAAAAAGGCAAGTAACATGTTCACCAAGGACACGTTCCATAAAGAAGACCGGACTCTGAGCAGATAGGACGGAAACACACTGAGAATTCTAATCAGCTTTGGAGATGAACAGCTGCCAGCTGTGGGGTAAGAACATTTGGTCACATACTTCTGTTTGCACTGTTATTCCCTCATTCAGGATGTTAACAAAAACATTGGTTGCCATAGAAATAAGTTGTATTTTGCATTTGATGTTTCTCATTTGAGTGAATGCCTCTAATTTCTTTGCGAATAACTGTCAGAATATGTCACTGCAGTGCCCAGCTGTGCCTACATGTGCATGCTCGGCTTCTTTTGTAGTATAACAATGTTTACCAAACATGTACACACTCAGTATGTGCAATATCTCATCTTATCTTATCTTACCTTATCTTTAAATGTCTAAAATCTGATTTCTGGAACTATGAACTCTGATTATTGTGAGACTTCTATCTAACATGTCTGAAAGTGCACACATATCAAGCCTATGTGTACAAAATGGACCATTTTAATAATAATAGCAGTTTTGCGAACGCTGACATCATTACTGCAGAGCGGAACTGATGGGCGGGGTTTCTGTCTCATGGGACATCACACAGGCTCTGTGACCAGTTTATTACCCTTAAAATGAAAAACAAGCTACACTAACTGCCCAGTTTATTTCTGTTGTGTGTGTGTGTGTGTGTGTATTTGCGTGTTGAAGTATTTGTGTGATCTTCCTGTTTATCTCATCAAGTTTATGGTCATGGTTATTGTGACACAGGTTACATATATTTTTTCTGATGTGCAGTGATAGACAAAGCAAATGTGGATAAACAAATTGCAATGAAAAGTCACTTGTTTTTCAATACAGACAACATGACCCCGCTCTGAAAACCTGACACACATTCTCCAAAGCCCCATCTGTCCAGAGACACCCAGCCAAAGAAGAGATGCAAAATGTGCATTCTCACACACACATGGGCCAATGTGCAAAGAACAAGCATGTGTATTCATCACACCCACAAATCATACTACAAGCAGTTTCTCTAAGATTTTTCATGTGGAAGAATTTGATCAATATATTATTGTTGTGGAATGTTGACATCCAGATTAGATTTTTGTGTGAAGTCACTCATTCACCCCTGTATCATTAATGCTGTCTTTGATCTGGTGTAAGTTAAACATCATAAGAACATGTTCCCGTCCCCTTCTTTCAGTACCATAAATGCATAATATATGTCTCATCATGGTGAGGTTCCCCTGACAGGATTGTGCTGAATGTTATGTCATTACTCAGGAATGCTTTGGCAAAGGGACGACTTGGAACAGGGACAAAGGTTTCATTTGAGGTCTCTCATGCAATTCAGTGTTGGATGAAAACATTTTGTGTTATACGGAGTCAAATACCAATTGCTTCTCATTTTAAGACACACATCTGGCCGCATGCTGTATGAGATCAGTAATCTAATGAACTGCTCTTGTTCTGTCTGCGACCATGAGAATATCCCCGTAGGTATTTTTTATGCCTTGTGATAACTGATCACAGATTCCTGTCTCACACCACAACTGACTGTTTCTGTCCAATGTTTGCTTTTGAACTATTCCTTTTCCTCATTCATTCTTGCAAACAAAATCATTTTTTAGAAAAGACTCCAAAAAGATTCCATCAGAGTGAAAAAACACCAGAAATGTTCAATGCTACTGGTTAAAATTGTTGTTTGTGTTTACAGATTTGAAGATGTGGGCTTTGATGGTTGTCGTCTGTCTGGGGCACTCCGTCTTTGGACAGCTGTTTGAGACCAAGCTGAAAGGAGCACCACGTCTGATCTGCAGTGTCCCCGGGTCACCAGGCCTACCTGGCAAGCCTGGTCTGAGTGGGCCCCCGGGACCGGATGGGAATGTGGGTATGCCAGGAAGAGATGGCAGAGATGGCAGAAAGGGTGAAAGGGGAGAAAAGGGAGACACAGGTACAAAATGAACCCTAAACAGATACATAATCCGTTTATGTGTGCCAATAAATAAATACCACCAGGCTGAACTGGAAAAAAGCTGGGAGGTTTTTTTATTTCTTTTTATTTGAGAGCTGCTATAAGCAGGAGCCGGCAAAGAGAAGACGAACTAATTAATTTCTTGAAAAGCCGTTAATAATTTGGTCACAAAAGGATGTGTCAACAGACAAACTAGGCTGAATAAAAACTGTTTAAAACAACAGCAACCCACTGTGGGTTTAAAGATGAATAACAAATCCATATAAACAGGGCGCATACTTCCAACTTTCCCAAAAAGACATTCATATCATGCACAGTAAAGAGCAGATCTGTACTTTAAAATACCAGTCATACAAAATCATAAAAACCATTCTCTTGGCTTACCAAGAGTTTTCTTCCAGAGCTTTCAACTACAACTATTTTACTACATTTCAAATAGCATATGTGGTGTCTGAGTGCCTGTCAAGCTAAGATGCTGCCCATGAACTAACTTAGGACCTTTGCTGCATGCCATTTGCCATATTTTCCTTTATTTTCTATTATCGCAACATTGCACATACATTATCAAAGCATAAAGATCCCAAAAGAAATTCAATCGATCATTAAATTACTACGCTAGTAAGTTAACTTGTGATTTTAGAATATTTTATCATTGTAACAGTGGTATATGTTCCCACTGTGAGTCTATTAATAATTATCAGCTTTTATTACTGTTTTTAAGATGTACTAAAAACACAAGCGAACAGGTTTTTGCAATGTTCACGTCTTTAACTTTAAGACCTAGATAACAGTGGACAGAATAAACTTAAAAAAAAAAAAAGGAAGCTAGTTTAATTTCAGCAGGGAAAAATATCAATGCATGCTTGCCTACATTCTGAAAGGGCTAGTTAGGATCTAATAGACAGGGGTCTAAAACTGTGTGTGGATGATAAGCAGTTCATATTTCCCTTACATGGTTTAGGCTTTGCATTTCTGTAATTGGCCAAATTAAGAGACATTATATAACTGTTTCTTCTCCAAAATATAAAATAATCCTAGTCCCCCTCGACACAAACAATTTATCCAAGTTATTCACAGCTTGTTATGAAACCTTTTTCAGGTTATTCAGAAATAAAATGGTTGGGCAAAGCTAGCATAATGTTGCAATGGAATTTGTAAGGACTGACTCATCCAGCAGATACACTGCATTGATATCATCTCTGCAATCTGACGGATAATAAATCTGTCAGTGATAGATTAAAAAAATGTCATGCACCTGTATTTTCCATTATGTGTGGAAACAGGAATTCAGACACGTATTCCTCTCACATCTTAACAGGAATCTACATATTCAGCATAGCTGTCATAGTGCAAACTTACAGAATGTGGTTCTCAGTTCTTACTAGCTCCAGGATATTTCCTCTGCTGATGTATTCAGTTGGAAATAAGACATGTTGGATTAATGAAGTCAAATCTGTCACAATGTCAAGGTTGCTGTGTTCCAAGAGTGATTCAATACATCACTGGGTGTGGAGTTGTATTTCCATTGATCCTTCTTTCATAGTCTGGTTCAACAAGTGTAGAAAAGGAACTCATATAAGAGGGAATTGGCAAAAAAAAGCATCAATAATGCTTAAATTATGATCCAAACATGATATTTTTTTCTGTTTCAGGGTTGAAGGGCAGGGTTGGCCCAACAGGCAAGATTGGACAACGAGGTGACCGTGGCCCTGCAGGGAAAAGAGGCCCTGTAGGAGAGAATGGAGATGTTGGGCCACCTGGTGCTCCAGGCCGTGAAGGACTTAAAGGGGATAAGGGCAAACAAGGGCCACGTGGCACTGCGGGAACTTGCAAGTGTGGCAGCCTGTTACCTAAATCAGCCTTCTCGGTGGGAATAACCAGCAGCTACCCTGCAGAGAACACCCCAATCAAGTTCAATAAGGTTCTTTTTGATGAGGGCGGACACTACAACCCACAGACGGGCAAGTTTATCTGTGCATACCCAGGCATTTATTATTTCTCATATGACATTACATTGGCCAACAAACACCTGGCTATTGGTCTGGTGCAGAATGGTCAGTACCGCATCAAAACCTTTGATGCCAATACAGGAAATCATGATGTGGCATCTGGGTCCACTGTGATGTACCTGAACCCAGAAGATGAGGTGTGGCTGGAAATATTCTACCATGACCAGAATGGTTTATTTGCAGACCCTGGCTGGGCTGACAGCTTGTTCTCTGGTTTCCTTCTCTATGCTGACACAAACTACTTTGATGCACTGGCAGAGGACTATGCATAGAACCTAGAACACACAGATGTAAACCAAAAACTGCTTGTCACTTTTGTTTTATTACACATATGATCAAACTATATTTTTTATACAAATTTATACTGCTTATTTTGATACTATAGAGACTTATCTACTGATAATATCATTTGACAAAGCTTGAATATGTTTTTGGTTTGTTTGTTTTGGACAGCAGTGGCTAACTTAAATAAATATTGTTGACAGGTCGAGCTTGGTTTGGGATTTTTACTCCAGAAAGGGCAAAACTGAAAGACATGAGAAATTGTAATATCAAAAAAGAAAACAAAACAAAAAAAAAAAAACTGAACTGTTGAACTGGTATTGACAAGAGTGCCAAAAACAACAGCCAGAAAGGAGAATCACTGGTTGATATTGTGCATTGGAAGGGTCTATAAGGTTACTTATTATTCATGTGGACGCTGCCAAACTTCCCTGTATATATATATACAGGGACAGGAGGAGCTGCAGTTTTTTTCCTGGATTAAAAGTACTATAGCGTTTATATTTCTAAATCCAACATTTTTTATATTTAATAGAAAGAAAAATAAAACTGTGGTGTCAATTTACTTATGATTCCAGTAGTTCAGGCTATCACCACTGTTTACTATTAGCAGCAAATGACCGTTGATGGGCAATTCACTGTTGGTGGAAAGTTATTCATTATCATGAGGAACTGTTAATTGTGGCAGTTGGTATGTCTGGCCAGGTAATTAGTTTATTTGAATTGGTTTCTGGATTTTCAAACAAAGACACAACCAGTACAGGTATAGAAGAGCACAATGAGTGCTGAAATAGATGTTAATTGGATGATGCAATATTTCACTTGATATATAGAACATTGTGTTGAATAATCATCTGTTTTTATGATTTATTACTGTGAGTGGTCATCCTGGGTGCCCGACCATTAGCCAGGGGTCAACAGAAGGACAACAATCAGGACAAGTGTCAGCAACAGGGGGAAAATGTTATTGCCAAGCCTTCTAAATTTTTCTAGTGGGACCACCCGGAGAAGATGGGGGCACACTTTGATGTTTTCATCGTCATCTTCAAGGTAGTCTTCATATTTAGTTTATGATTCTACCCTGAGTTGTTGCAGTGCCTCTTTGAAACTTTAAGTATGCAATTTGGCCATCTAGATTTTTCATCAGGAAAAAAAAAACAAAAAACATATTTGAACCAGAAGCTGGAGCTCAGGAGACCTGAGGTTTGGATCTGACTTTCTTTGTACTCTTTTCATAAGAGGTACAGCCTGTCAACCTCAGCCACATGCCTAAGCATGACTTATCTTATAATTTGAAACTATTTTCTAATTTTAAGAAATGGTTCAACAGTATACAGTAGGCCTGCAAAATTACTTAAAATAAATACTGGGTTCATCTATAATGTAGTCAGACAAGATAAGTCATTCATTCATTTATTCTTCTACTGCTTATCTGTTTCCAGGTCATGGGGGGTACTGGAGCCAATCCCACCTCATACTGGGTGAGGGCGGGGTACACCCTGGACAGGTCACCAGTCCATCACAGGGCCAACACACAGAGACAGACAGAGACAAACAAACACTCACACTCACACTCAGATATACGGACACTTTAGAGTCACCAGTCAACCCAAACATGATGTCTTTGGACTGTGGGAAACTAAAGTACCCGGGGGAAACCAAAATAAGCGACAGGGTGGGTCTTTGAAACAAATTATCTCTTATGAAAAACATGCAACGGTGAAAAGGAAAGTTACACATAACATGATGTTGTAATCATGTTCGCCCTGGTAGTTAATCACACTATTGTTAAGTGATACACTGTTACAGAGATTAAACTTTGATTTTATTTCTGCGTCAGAGGTTGTATATAACTATCCACAGTCTGTCTGATTATTTTAAGTTTTTAACAAAGCTTTTTGAATGTATTACTTAAACTCTATGTTGTTTATAATCTGTTGAATATGTTCAAACTGACGTTAAAGCCAAGTTTAGCCTGTTCCTGAGCCAAATGGTGTCACGTGACCAAGCCGCGGTGACGTTGACGGAAGTGTCCGCCCCGGCCATTAGAATGGATGCACGGTCGATTTCAATGTACTGTCAATTGCACGTCTGTAATTAGTTTGATTTAAACTGGAAACCAACCTTATTATTAATAACTTTTTTACATTGATGATAAACCATTCAAAATGAAAAAGCCTAAATGAAATCGACTGAGTAATTTAAGCGTTACGGTGTTTTGGTTTTTGGTTTTTTGTTTGTTTGTTCTTTCATTTAGAAAAACTGCAGCTCCTCTGATTACTTTAGATTACGTGGAGTGGCGACTGAGACGTACGAATCAACGTCCAACGTGGCGGCTCCGTCTCAGATCCGTTGGACCAATGGGATTCCAAGACAGTAGGACGCGTGTTTGTCTGCACCGATAAGCTAGGTTGAGGCGTAGTTTATGTGGTTACCAGGCAGCGGTAACGGCGACTGGATACTGAGGGAAAATTATTAGCTAACTTTGGAGCAGACGGCATTAGCACAGGAACGGCCACAGAACAGAAAGTTAGCCGGTCATGATGCAGGACTAGACCACCACATCATCAGTAAACACGGTCCAACCGCCTCAGTTATCCGAATTACTGGAAGAAGAACTGTCACCGTTACCCTGGCTTCCTCAAGGTACTCCTTCGTCATTTTGGGGTTTTTTTCCATAGATAACTCTGATGTAGCTGTACATCTCTGAAATACCATTTTTAGCAAGCTAATATTAGCGCTGGTGTAAAACGACTGTCTCATTCTACTCCAGCGAGCTCCGAGAAAAACTGCGACAGAAAGGACGCGCTTTGCAAGAAACTTTGGGGAAACACAGAAACGAGGACGACGTCCAGGTAATGTTTATAATGGTAAAGTATGATAAATGACTTTAAAGATAGGAAAGAGTCTTCCTCTGTTACTGTGGACTCCCAGCATCAGATATACAGCAGCTTTCAGCAAGACTCAACATGACCGGGGGGAGCGGTTCACTGTATACACTCAGGCACGAGCGCTAAGAGAGCTGCTAACATATTAGCAAATGTAACTTTACTCAACAGGCTCTGGTTCCGTCAAGCAAGTTGGAGGAGAAAAGACACCACACAATGAAGGTTGGTGTGTGTGTTTGTTACTGTGCCTCGTAGGCTGTAGTTGCTGTCCTGCGTGTGCTTCTGACTACCACACACAGCTGTCTTCCCCTTACCTGTGAACCTGAACCTGATTTCAGTTTTTCTGTGCTAAATAGCAACCTGAATGCAGTGGTAGAGGGTATAATCCTTGTTTGTCTCAACTGTGTGCTTATGCTACTCCAGGAACATCAAGACAGTGAGGAAGATCCAGGAGAAACACTGAAACGTACCCTAAGAGCTCAGAGACAGAGGCGCAAGAAAGTAGTACGTTTTTTTTTCCCCCAACAGACTCTCAATTCCCATTCTCTGTTTCTTTAATTATACCCAGTAATCAGCTAAAAAGGTGTTTCCATGCTCCATTTCTTTCTGTATGTTAGCTGCTTGAACACTCTTCAGCACAGGAGTACCACAATGATGTGGAGGAGATATCTGCTATTCAGCCCCATAGTGAAGATGAAAAGGCAGCTGAACCAGTCATTTCATCCAGACCTCCGACTGGTTCTCAGAAAAGTTGGTGTCCTTATGTTAAATCTGCTTCGCTTTTAATTCTTTTGGACCTTTAGATCTTTTATTTTGAAGTACATTGATATATTTCAGTTTCATCTCAATGACAAAGACAAATGTTGCAAAATACAGCTAAGAACAACCTTCAGCAAGTTAAATAAAAATGTTAATAGCAAAATGGTTGGTTGAATCTGGAAAATAACTCTGAAAGAGTAAAATGATCTGATAGGTACAACACTGTGTTTAAGATGGAGGCTATAAGTACTTAAGAATGACTGAGAACTGGCTCCATACAGTAATACATTTGATTGCCATTTCATGATGGATTTGTGTTGTAGGTTTCTCCTCCAGAATTCAGCATACTGCCAGCTCCAAGCATTTAGACAAGTTTGTGACACGACACTTAGAAGAGAAACTGAGAGCAGCCAGAGTAAGCCTACTTTCCTTTTCCCTAAAACTCAGCTTTAGGTTTTAATAAGAATTTGAAAGATATCTCTTCCAAAATTGTCTTGTTGGATTAAAAATTTCTAATTGCCAAAAAGCAATGATTTATAATGAGTCTCTCATCTTCCAGTCTAAAGGTGAAAGCCTACAACAGCAGCAGCAGGAGGAGGAGGAGGCTTCTCTTGAACCAACAAGTCGCCTACAGCGCCTCAGAGACAGAAACACTGTAACAAGATTTGACCAAGAGGTTTGCATTTAGCTCAGTCTAATCATGCTTGTACAGCTGTAATACAACGACAACCCAGCAGTGGAAGTTAACGCCTAGAGTTTTACAGGTTGATCTCTCCAGAGCAGGAAGACATGATGTTTCTCTGGACCTCAGCACCCGGGTCAAGTTCAGAGAAGCAGCACACCAAGTAAACTTAAAATATAATTGAATTCTTTCAAATCACATGCTGTGCATGTATGTGGTTGTTTATTTATTTATTTTCATAATTCTTTTCAAATACAGACAGAAAAGGGTTTACCAACTCCTGTGGAGGCATACAATTTCTTTACATTCAACTTTGAGCCAGATCCACAAGGTGGGGCTGAGAGGATTAGTGGGAAAAGACAAAAACTGAAAAAAAGAGGTGAGGGGGACAGAAATGAAGAAGGAGGAAATGAAGTTAAAGACCAAGAAGATGAAGATAATCAGGATGAAAGGGAAGAACAGGTAACGCAAATGCAACATTGTAAGTAATTAGTCACTTGCAGCATGGACTCAGCTGTTTCTAATATTTTGTGAGAATAACATAAAAGTAACAACCTTATACATTTTCAGGAACCCATTTTTTTCACTTAGTGTTTGAGTTTCATTGTTTTTCATCTCTTTATCTTTGATCTGCTACATTATCATTATGTACATTTGTGTGTTTTTCATGATTATTTCATACAGTTTTTTTTTTTTTTTAAATTATTATTATTGTACAAGACGCATTTAGGTCCCAATTCCTCATATAATTTGTTATCAGAGTGAAGAGGTTCCTCTTGTACGAAGCACAGAGGAGGATTTATTCGTCATTGATCAGTCAACCCAGGACTTCCTAGAAATGAGGAAAGCAGAGTATGTTGGGTACAGAAAACTTATTCAGAGAGAGAGAGACAGCGAGTTCCTTTTTGTGCCCAGTTTTCAAACAGGTATTTCCCCTAAACCACCTGATTCACACTCCCATCTCTTATGTGCTGTAATTTCATTTTCAATTTGCTGTTCAGGATAATAACTATTTATGTATCATGGTAACAGTTCCAACATCCATTAAACTGCCTGAAAACATGAAGCCCCGTTATCTCGAGGATGAAGGCCTGTATGTAGGGGAGCGGCCCCCTGTATCCCTGACTAACGAGAATATTCAGGAGAACCGTATTTTGAAAATGGAAGAGGTAATCTCAGCCTGCATGACGGCCAGCTCAACTATGTCACTGGCTCTGATCCTTCCAGGAATTGTCTAAAATGTCTTTTTTTTTTTAAATTGCCATTTGTAAAGGGAAAGAAGTGGTTTGGAGATGACGGGAGGATCATAGCTCTACCTAACCCCATAAAGGAATCATCCACAAGACCCCCTCTCTTCCACTTGGAAGAGGACCTGGACCCTGCACTGCAAACTGTATACAGGAAGGTATGACAAATTCTTTTCTCACACATTTGCCATGAAATGGTTTGGTCATTCTCAGATTTGAGTGTTCTCTTACCACTTTGCCTTTTTGTAAAAAAAACAAAAGGGCAGGGCAACGATGGTTTTGTAGGTGGAGTGCACACTGCATAAACAGGAGGCTACAAAGTCCTTGTTAGAGACCCTGATTCAGTTCCAAATGTCTCCTCTCACCCCCAATTTTATGTCATTCTTCGAGCTATTCTCTAAAAAATGCCAGGAAAAAAATCCTTAAAAAAAAAAAGCATAAGAGTAGTTCAGCATTGCATACAATGGAGTGGGAGGATGTTGCATTAGTTTGCAGGGAATAAAGCAGAAGTGGCAGCAGAGACATCTATAGTATCATTTCTACAGTCAATTATACAGTTACATCAAAACTCCAGGAGAGCATTCTGGGTATTGAACTGAGTACCGAATCAGAAGTTGCCTTTGAAGGATAACCGGCATTAAAAGTAGTTATTAGCTTTTATATGCATTTATTTTATTCAAACAAACAATACAGTGGCTAATATATATAGCTAATGATCATTTTCATAACATTGCACAATGTATGATGAATGATGTTATTCAATCCCCCAGCCACTGAAGTCCAAATACACAAATCTGTACATTGCTGGTACAGCTGATGCTGAGGGAGACTACCAACTTGATGTTGATGTCTCTGGGCTGATCTTCTCCCATCACCCCCTTTTCAGTCGGGAACATGTCCTGGGGGCCCGTCTAGCTCAGTTGTATGATCAGTACCTCACCAGGCAGCACAATAACCTCACAGGACACCTTACTGACAAGGTAACCTCTACCAGCTGACGCCTTAGCCAAGTCACTATCACTGTAGCTTACTGAGTACATTTAAAATATTTTTGTATTATTAAAAGAAACCACTTGTATACAGTATGTGAGATATGGGGTGGCGGTGGGTGGTAATGTTTTCTGTCTGCTGTAGTTGAATGGACTGAGGAGTGCACTGCGAAATATGCTTGAGATCCATGGTGGGGAGAGCCTCACTCAGGCTATGCAGCAGAGGATATCTGAGTACAGTCTGGAGGTCCGGTGAGTTCCCCTGATTGTGTCTTATCCAACTCCTGTTCAGTCTCTAATCTTGTGCCCTTGGCACTGTAACAGTCCATATTTCTGCTGTATGTTTGTCCTCCTGAATAACATAGAAACACTCGGCAGCTGAGGGACAATGAGCAGGAAAAAGACAGAACATTGCTGAAAAACATAGTTAAAGTGTGGAAGGATATCAAGCTCCTGAGAGAGTTTCAGAAATTCACCAACACACCTTACAAGCTCTTTCTCAGAAGGTAAATAGCTGTTGTTTTTCTTACGTAAAACTTAGTGACAAATATTTATTGAATAATGAAGGTTAATGAGATGGTGAATGGTGAAAAGATTAACTCACCCATACCTTTTCACATACCCAGATTCCCTACAGTGCATTGTGAGTTTTTTGTCTTCCTGGGATTTTTTTTTTTTTTTCAGTTTCTTAAATTTTTTGGTTGATAAACCCACAGCCTTTTTTTTTTACCACAATTAATCACTCATCTATGTGTTAATACCATCTGTAATGTAATAAATGTCTATTATCTTTTAAGGTTGGAACATGTTGTCATATCCCAGTCACAGCCCTATTGTCCACTGTTATTTGCTTCAGAGAGATGGTTGACAGGGCATCAGATGAAAAGGAGTATGAAGATGAAATCTTGGCGGAGGTTGTCGAACTGGAAGCTGAGAATGAGGAGGACTATCAGAAAAAGCTGGCAGAGTACAGGAAACAACTGGAGGAGTGGAAGCTCTTGAGAAGAAAACAGGTACCAACCTATTTATTTACTATAGCTTACTCAATTTCTAACACCATAAAATATGTCAATTAGCATCATTAGCTACTGATGAAGAATACATTAAAACTGCATATATTTTAATGTACATTGCATAATGTGTGCATATATAAACTTATACTCATACCCAACCTATGGTTTTCATTGTTTTCAGAGAGCCAAAAAAAAGATAAGGAAAAAGAAGAGGAAGGACCAGGTACAATGTGACACTGAAGAAGAAGAGGAAGATAAGGAGCTGAGTGAATCAGAGGGGCCCATTGAAGAAGCCCCACTGAAGCCAGAGCCTCCTGATAAGCCACACTTGGAGTCTATAGAGCAACAAGTCAGAGAGAAAGCTTCCAGGATACGCAGGAAACCGGGAGAGTCCATTCTGATCCCTGAGCTCTCTGCATCCGGAAACATCACAGCCAGTGAACTCTGCCCAAGGTATGAGGAGAAACACGAAGAAAGTCTAGATTTCTTTCAACAGATTGTCACTTGAATTCATAGTCTCTTTGTAAAAAAATAAAATACAGAGACACAGAAAATAAAATCACTTGTGTTAAGATATTGCAACTTGAATTAAATCTGGTTTGAAACAGCTTCACTTGTGTTTGATGCTCGTGAAATTATGTCACCCCCTGTAAGATTTATTACTCGTTCTGAGAAAAGTAAAATGAAACTTAAAGTACTGTTGTTTTTTCATTTCTTTTGTTTTTTGTTTGTTGCAGGGCTGAAATGGCTCGAAGGGAGGATGTTGCAAGGCGCTCTCTTTTCATCAAGATCATGTACAATGACAAAGAAGTTTCCCGAACTGACAGCTGCTCTCTGAACTCAGATTTCAGGGTTCACTTTGGTCAGATTTTCAATCTCAAGATAGTTAACTGTCCCCAAAGCATCAATTTGCAGGTAGAGTACAGAAATATTACATGTTCTGCCTCTGTGAGGTGGCTACAGGAGCTATATCCTTTTCTCACCATTTTTGCATGTGTGACTGCACTTTTTGTGGGCAGGTGTTTGAGGAGATTGGATCATCATGTTCCCTCTTGGCTGAAGTGTTCGTCCCGGTACCAGAACCCTCAGTCCTGACAGGTAGTGCCCCTCTGGAGGAATTTGAATTTAGCAGCAACCAGAGAGTGATGTTCGACCACGAGGGAGTTGGATGTGGTAAATATCTAAAGTTTAGGTCAGATCAGATCTGCAACACTGTCATTCACAAATATAAAATGTCATGTTATTTTACTAACACAGCATTTAGCTCATCTAAGTCACTGTCATACTGTCTCTCATCTGTCTCTCATGTTCTCTGTATGCCTGGCCAGATGTCCCTCTCTCCTTTGAGGCTGATGGCAGTAACAAACAAACCTTGCTGACCTCTGGGAAGGTGTCGTGCTGTGTTTCTTGGGGACTTGGGGACGATGATGTTCCACTCGCACCTCCTGTGTTTCAGCAACCTGGCGGGATACAAAGGTATTTCATGTAAAGCATTCTCCAGTCGGTGTTGTCCTCCTGCCCCAGTGTGTGTCAAGGAAGGAGTATATTTACAAATCTTGCCACGGTCTGTATATTTTCTGTTTATAAACGTATTTTAACCTTTTTCACTTTTCAACTACAAATCCTGCATGATTTACCTTAAAACTAATTAACTAATTAATTATTAATATCCCAATATGACAAAGGGCAATTCTTTTTTTCATCCAGGCAAAATGTCTCACAGCAAACAATAATGAAGCACTGTCTCACTACATTAATGCCCCAGCCAAAAAATCATATCCTTCAAGATTTTTCTTTTTTTTCAGTGAAAACGAAACGCAAAAATTACCATTCCAAATGAAATTACTCATATCACAATCACAATATCTGTGCTAAAACATGGGAACACACCTATTTGGTTCTGCCAATTAACACCGTAGCTCAGAACCCAGGAGCACTTTAGCTTGTAATAATGTTACCAACTTTATGTTCTAGTGGGTTGGGCTGTCTTGATGCTGTAACCTATATCGGTGCATCTGGACTATATGACATGAAAAAAATCGGGGAGTGGGCCACACAATCACGACTGGACCCCAACGATCCCAAAAATGCTTCAATCATGCAGCTGCTAAAAGTGAGTACCAAAGTATTGTGATGTGCATTAGAGTGAAACTTCCAACAACCTAGAAATATTACCCACTGATGTAACAAAATCTTTTTTTGCATCTGTGATTAAACAGGTTGCAAAAAGTGGGGAGGTGACAGCTCCAGAGTACTTCCGTCTAGAACAGCTACAGGAGGAGTTTAACTTTGTGACTGATGAGGAGTTTGATAGGTCCAAAAGATTTCGCCTGCTCAGGCTTAGGAACCAAGAAGTTGCAGAATTTCGAAATTACAAATGTATTCCTCCTCTGGAGAGAGAGGTCTCTGATAAGTTGTTCCAGGTTAGTCCCTCATATGTTGTTGAGTTAGGGTTATTGCAAAGTAGATATTAATGCTAATAGTATTAACAATACAGCCCGGATCAGCTTTCTATGATGATAATTTTTGTTTTTTCCTTTGTTTTAAATTATTGTAGGAGTATGAGAAGAGACTGAAGGAAGGAGAAACAATTGACACCAATGAACATTTGGATTCACACAGGGCTGTAGTTGCCAAATACCTCCAGAAGGTGAGCAGTTGTATCTGATCTAAACACCGTATTCAGCCAGTATTTAGCACATGGTAGCACTGAATAATGTTTTTGTGTTTTCCCACAGATCAGGGAGTCGGTAATCAACAGGTTTCTTCTTGCCAAGCATCACTACATTCTGTCAGATCTGGTGATTGAAGAGGAGATGCCAAGCATTGGGTAAATACCCTCACAGGCATTATGTAATAAATTGTCTCTCTCAAATTTAACTCCCATCTTTCATTGCTTTAATGTTGGTCTTTATTTACTGAGATAAAAATGAATCTGTCTTGTCCATTACTAAATACTGAGAGCTGCGTTCTGTACTTTCTGGCATTCATAATTTCTCTAAATTAAGTCCAAATTTTTTCCTCCTTGTCACAAAACATCGAACAAATGAGTGCTTGAACTTTGTGCTGTTGTTGTGAAAGAAAATGTTGGATAATGTTAGACAACCTCGAACTGTGATACCAAAAGCCAAATCAACAAAAAGAATGGCAGCCACAGTGTAATTTAAAGCACAATAGTGCATTCCCTTAGTCTCAAAAGATGTGGACAAAATAAATATATCTTTGGTCAAGTTTGAGAAGATATATACGCAGTGATGTGCATCAGGTGTTACCTTGCACATTGTGTTCATGATCAAGCATGTTTTTTTTTGTTTTTTGTTTTTTTTTTCCCTCTTCCATTTTTCTGATTCACTGACGCTTCTGCTATGCATTTTTAACAGTGGTGCAGGTCCTGGGTATGTGCTTAGTTTCTTTCTTTTTCTCTCATCTTCGTTGTCTCTGTTACTCCATTTAGTTTGAACCCTGAGTATCATTACAGTTGTGACAGTTAACCTTTTGTAGTATTCAGTCTTTCTACGAATATGCAACAGATGGATTTAAGTTTTTGTTTGTTTAAAGCTGTAAAACTTAAAGAATAACTAAATGTTACCATCAACAAAATAGTTCCAGACACAAAAATTAGTATCAGACATTAGAGCTTTGTATTTAATAATCTTGCTTTGGCTGCTATGAAGCTAAGTTTACTGCAGGGTGTCTCATAACAGTAGTAATAAACAGAAAATGTATTTCAATCAACAAAGTATTAACCAGTTTTCACTTTACTGGTCCCATTTTTAACAGTTTTTACTGTACATTTAAAGATCACAGGGAAAGACAAGGAAATATACAACACTAATATGATTGTGTAATCAGAAATACCTGGAGGGACTGAGTACTACAGGTGGTAGTAATCCCATCCCATACCTTCAATGAAAATTTTTGTGATTGGTCGATAAATATTACTTGCAATAAATCTGGTGTTAGTTGACCTATCTGAATTTGTACTTTTTGGGGAAATCAGGATTTTAGGGCTCAACCTTTTCAAGCTGGCTGAACCTAAGCGGCCACTGAAGCCTCAGAGGAAAGAAAGAAAGAAGGTGACTGCTCAGAATTTGTCAGATGGACACATAAAATTGCTAATAAATATCATTCGGGCCTATGACATCCCTGTCCGCAGACTGCAGAACAAGTGAGTACTTAGGGCATCTAGTCAAATGCATATTATGTCATAAATTTCGATAGAAAGAACCAGGGGGAACTTTGTTTCTTTTCTTTTTTTTTTCAGTAAGACAGGGCAGTCTTCTCAGACTGGAATTGATTGGCCAATCATCCAGGTAAGATACGCTTCTTCAACCCAAGAAAAAAAGCTGGCAGAAATATGATTTGTATGGTCTATATTACTCATTATCTTTTGTCTCTATATGTGGTGTGTTATAGGCACAAGTGAGGCCATTTGTGGAGGTTTCCTTCCAGCGCACTGTACTTCAAACAACCACAGCAGATGGACCGAACCCCTGCTGGAATGAGGAGCTGCAGCTTCCATTCAGGTGAGCAACTGTGGTTATGGTCAGACCTTGTATATTTATTTATTCATGCCCATTTATTTAATGGGAATTTAATTTATATTATGAATTTCTGTCTGGATTTGTAAACTGGCCTTCTTTCACATAGTGCCCCCAACGGTGACTATAGTACTGCAAGCTTGCAGTCAGTCAAAGATGAAGTTTTCATTAGCATATTTGATGAGGTGGTTTATGAAACTGGAGTGGTGAGTAGGACACTGTTGTTTTTGTTGTTTTTTTTTTCTCTCATTTCATGCATATGATAACATTCCTTTTACTGCAGCATTCTGCTTCTCAGAATGACACTGATAGAAGGAAATCAATACAAACACGAACAGAGAAGCATTGGTTAGGTTCTGTGAAGATTCCCTTCAGCACGATTTATTCTCAGTCCAGGGTGAGCATCTTTATTGTACATTCATTAGCAAATGCATTTACAAAAAGACACAGTGACTACCTGCCCTGCTTTTTTTTTTTTTTTTTCATTTCAATCTGGCAGATTGATGGAACATTCAAAGTGAATACACCAGCAGTGCTGTTGGGCTACAGTAAGGAGCGAAGCCATGGCACTAATGATGGTTATGATATTTTGCGGAGCCTTAGCGACGGAGCTTTTATCACACTATTTATTACCATCGAACCCCAGCTGGTGCCTGGGGAGTCCATTAGGGAGAAAGTAAGTCCACTTTCTGACCTTAAGAATAGATTGTGTTGGCTTTTTACTTCATGTACTGCATGGCTGTGTTTGAGGGTTGTCTCACTTGATTTATGTCTTTACTTAAGTTTTTCATTTCATATTTTGACATATCTGTTGACATCAAGTTAATTTTATATAAATATATGTTTAGATTCAAGTTTAACGTCAGTGTTTTCTTTTTCTCTTGTTTGGTCTTGTAATGTTTGTCATCTTTTTGTATCACTTACTTGGGTTTTCTGTGCTGCATGTACTAGATAAAGGAAATTAAGGTAAAATTCCATTAGAACACTTATCCTCTTGATCATTTCATTCACCTTTTCATGACCATGGTATTCTTCATGTATATTCATAACTCTACATGGCACTGTTCTGTACCCATACAATTTCTTCCATCTTGTGCAGTTTGACAGTCAGGAGGATGAGCGTTTATTGCAGGCTTCAGAGAGATTTGAGAGGGATGCAGCACAGAGATATCCAGACCGACCCTGCATTACAACTGTCATAGACCTCAATGGGAAAACAGTCTTTATCACACGTTATATTCGACCGCTCAACCCACCGCAGGAATTCATGGATATATTCAATAATAACTCCCAGGAAGGCACGGTCAGTGTGACTATCGCTGCATCTAAAAAGATGCCACTCAATAACCTGCGTTTCTTGATTATTTAG
The DNA here is from genome assembly GCA_034769265.1 of Remorina albescens. Taxonomy (NCBI): domain Eukaryota; kingdom Metazoa; phylum Chordata; class Actinopteri; order Carangiformes; family Echeneidae; genus Remorina; species Remorina albescens. The sequence continues at coordinate 12,915,243 of CM068489.1, forward strand.
ATCTCTTTCTCTATGCAGGCCCTCGTTTCCCGGTTCGTCTCACTCATCCCTTCTCTACCAGACAGAGTTTCATTTTCTGGAACCTGTGACCTGTGGAGCACCTGTGATGTGAGTGATGATACTGAGGTTTTAAGAGGGATGGAGAAAAAATGCCCAATTTACAGTACTTTGTGTTTCTTATTTTTGTTGGTAGCAATTCCTCACCCTCCTAGCAGGAGATGAAGAAGAACATGCTGTACTGTTGTGCAACTACTTTCTATCTATGGGCAAGAAAACCTGGCTGATGATTGGGACTGCTGTACCAGAGGTGGGTAACCTTGAATTGGAAAACATGGCTGTACCTGAAGGAGAGATTTAAAAAATACTTTAAACTTTCTGACTTTTCACTTTCCTATACCTAGAACCTACCTCACACAACATGAACTAAATAGACTGAAACTATCTAATTATGATGCTGCACATTAAATACAACAGACAGTTATCTTTATATCACCTGGCTCTGCCCCCCAATTCAAACTCTCTGGAAAACCAGCAAGTACATTGTCTTCAATCACAGACCACAACACTTCTGCTTCCCCTTCAGTATATCTGCTAGGAGAGCTTTCATTAGTTGAACTACCACTGAAATACCATCAACCAGTACTAGTCACACTAACGGTCGCTAAGAAAACCATCCTCCTGAACTGGAAAAACAAAAACAGTAAGACACCATGGTAATCACTTACTTCTTGAACACATCTGATTTATGAACAGTGTTGTATTGTCTTATTATTATTTTAGTTATTGAAACAATAAAAAACAGAACTAACAGTTAATGAGATTAAAAGCATTTCTTGTGTATAACAAATACCGTGCTGTGTGTTGTAAAATTAACAATGAAAAATACTAGCTTATAGATTTGTTGTGACTAATGTCTTCAGTTGGCAACACTGCAATCTCAACAACATTTTGATAAGGAAACAGCCTGCAACTCCAGTACCAATGGGGTTAGGAGTGAATCACGGGGCATTCGGTTGATTTATGGTGCAATAATGTGTCATTATCAGTCAGTTAGGGACTTTTGTGTGTTTTGTACTGACCTTCCTGTTGCTGTCCAGTCAATAGTTAGGATCTTTTAATACCCTCACAGGCAGCACTAAGCTTTCTGGACCTTTTATTTCCCAGGGACCTACAGCATATGTCTTAACTCTTGAGCAGAACTGCTTTCTCATCTGGAATCCCTGCAGTGGTCAGTACTATGGCCAGTATGACACCTTCTGCCCACTGCAAGCAGTTGGTTGCCTGATAAATGCTGACAATGTAAGTCAGGTGAAAGCAGCGACACATCATTAAATAATTTCTGTTGTTTGAAGAAATTAATGTAATGTTCTTTGACATACGTAGGTGTGGTTAAACGTACAAACGTATACATCACCAATGACAATGAGTTTTGACATCACAAAAGCCAATTTGTGGAAGCCGTTTTTCTCTCGAGCCTTTTCCCACCCTGGACTGCCAAGTGTGCAGGTGAGTGTTCTGTATCTCACTATAGCCTGATAGCAGATTTAGTGGACATGTCACACTTTAACTAAATCTTAACTGCTTATAGCCAGAGAAGCTGGTATATCGTTGCACAGACAAAGTAGCCGCAGCAGAGCTTCAAGACAGGTAAGCTATGGCAACTAACGTATAGTTACACTGTGCCATTTTTCAGTTATATTTTTCACAACAAATAAGACAAAGCCCATCTCACTCTCCACAGAATTGAGAAGATCCTGAAAGAAAAAATCATGGAGTGGCGCCCTCATCACCCAACCCGCTGGAACCGTTACTGCACAACCACCCTGAAACAATTCCTTCCCAAACTTGAGCAGACCAGGGGACGGGACGACGCTGAAGAACATCGACTCGAGTTGCAGGGCTTGCTGGGAGACATCAGAGTAAGTGTGAATTGGGTGTGATCTTAAAACAGCTACTCCAACAACTCATTGTATAACAAGATTAGTGACCAATCTACCTATAGAGTATTCTGGTATCTGACACTAAGAGGTATATGTTTCTCTTTAGATATCAGGATTTCCCTTGCATCTGCCGTTCTCTGAGATTCGACCCATTATAGAGGCAGTGTACAGCACTGGAGTTCACAATGTTCATGCATCAAATGTGGAATTCGCCCTGGCTGTGTATGTGCACCCCTACCCTAACAGCATCCTCTCTGTCTGGGTGTATGTGGCCTCACTTGCCCGCACATGATACAACAGATGTACATCACCACCACGATGCTACTGTACACTATGTCATGTGTTTAAACTGCAACTGGCAAGTAAAGATTCACAACAAGATTAATAATATTTACTAAAGAGTTTGATATCTACGAAAAATTGCTTTACTGATGAAGTTTGTTTCACACTTAAATATGGCAAAGCACACTTGATTTGCTTATCGCCAAGAATTAAAGAGCTGCAGTCTCATTGTTACTGTTATCTTCTTACTGATATGAACTAAACCTTTCCAAATTGTTTTGAATAAGCCAACAACACGCAGACGGGCCAGTACTGTAGATGGCCAAAAACACAGCAGCTGCTCCCAACCCGACAGCAATTGTATGATTACTTGTGCTCACATTCAAAAACCAACCAGTGCTCTGATACTGGACCAAGACTGCTGGGCTCCAAGTTTCCTGCGGGGTTAGACTGTGACCATTTAATGACACACAATTATCTTAATTATGTACCAAGGTCTAAATTTTGGCACAGAGGTTCTCATTAATGAATAAAAGCCACAGCAGGGTCCTCTCAGAAAGATGGCTCTCTTTCACATTTTTATAATCCAGCCTGTTGCCTCACCCATTTTTCACACGTGACAGAGAAAAGACAGTCTTTTAACAATCATACCAGCAGTATTATACAGTACTGATGCCTTCCATTTGAATTTCTTTCTAGGTTGATTGAATTGATGGACATCGAATAATAAAATTTTATTATTTTATAATTAACCTATTTTAGTAATTGCATGTAGAGTCATTTTGAAACTACAGATTTTCTATGAAAAAGTAATTACAATTAATTTTAAATGAAGTGAAATCCATTATCTACATTAGTTTGGTGTGGTACAGTTGCACAAGTTTTCTAAATCGTTAAATGTAAGGGAAGCTGATCTAAACTAATCAATATCTCTGATTCCTTTAGATAGATATAATAAGGAAACAAATTTTAACAGCCAGTAAGGAAAACTAACTGTAATTGTGTCTTTGTTTCATTTAATTACAGTAACCATGATTATACTTTTATATTAAATCAATAAGGTGCTGAATAATACAAGACATCTTTATGCTGCATCAGTTGGAGTTGTACTCAGTTTACATAGATAGCTTAACAACCCAGTAGATCCAGACATAAAAGAAAAAGCAAATCTTCTCCCTCAAAGAATCAAAGAATCTGCTGATCTGTCCATAAACAAATAACACTTAAACACTTCCAGTGTTTGTCATTATCAGTAATAATCTTGTCAACATTAGTTTAAAGTGAGAAACCTCTGACAACTTGTGATTTCCATGCAGTAAATATATAGTTATAACTGTAAACTGTGCTTTGACAGGTAGTGTCTGAAGGTATCGTTTCTGTGCTTTGTATCGGATGATTGGAAGTATTGATTGAAAATAAAGAGTTGACATCAGTCTTTCTCCCTTCTTTTGCCAGTTTTAAACAAACAAACTCTCTCTCTAAAGCTCTCAGGCTGTTGTTTGTGAGCAGCAGCACCTTGTTTCCTTTTCCAGTGGTTAGATAACATTGAGTTTCAAGGGTCAGTCTAGGATACATAGATTTGCAGTCCTGCCTCCGTCCACCCGCTGTGAGACATACGACACGAAAACCTCCACAGCGCCCTTCAGTCTTAAAAGGTAAGAAAACAGCCTGAAACACCTGCACTTACAGAAACTTAGATATTTTGAAACTGAAGAAACTGTTGAATGCATCATAAAAAAGTTTACACTGAACTGATTAATGATTTACGCTGACTGTTGATTTGAAGTCTGAATCAACAAAGCTGCAGTGTGGTCGGTACAAAGTTCTGTGCAGCTGAATATGAAATCGTGTTGCCTCATACTGATGTCATATATTTGGTTTAGTGGCCCAGAAAAACAAATGTCAGCACCACCTGTGCTGTTCAGCAGACATAAAAGCAGACTGGCCCATGAAACCTCAGCCTGAAGAACCCGGTTTATCTTTCACAGAGCTTGAAGTATGACTCGTCGTGTTGCAGTGATTGGAGGAGGGAGCTCAGGTCTGGTCTGCATCAAGTGCTGTCTGGATGAGGGGTTGGAGCCTGTTTGCTTTGAGAGCAGTGATGACATCGGAGGTCTCTGGAGGTTTAAGGTGGGTCACACAACATGCAAACCTCCACGGTGTCAGTGATGATCAGTGTTTACTATGATCTTGGTGGTGTTGTGTTACTGCAGGAGAATCCTGAGCCAGACAGGGCCAGTATCTACCACTCTGTCATCATCAACACCTCCAAGGAGATGATGTGTTTCAGTGACTTTCCAATCCCTGCACACTTCCCAAACTACATGCGCAATAGCCTGATCATGGACTACTTCCGGATGTATGCTGATCACTTCCAGCTCACTAAGTACATTCGCTTCCATGTAAGGATCTCTCACCGGTAGCCTATATGAAATGATGCACTATCCTCTACTTAGTTTCACATGAAATGCTGTTTAGTTTGACATAACAGATGATTCACTGAATAGAAAACTGCTGTCTGTTTGTGTTTTTATGTTGCCCAGACCAAAGTTTTGCAGGTGAAGCAGAGGTCAGATTTTTCTCGTTCAGGCCAGTGGAATGTTGAAACAGAGAACATGGACGGCAAAAAAGAGAAACACATTTTTGACGCTGTGATGATTTGTATTGGACATCACTGCCAACCAAACCTTCCTCTCCATGACTTCCCAGGTCAGCCTCCCTCAGTTTACTCAAAGCCTTGCATTGTTGATATTGTTTGAGAATTCTGACAGGGAGATTATGGCAACACTCTACCATACGGCTTTAAAACACGGGGTCAACACAAATTCACTGGTGTGGTTAATGATCTATCTCAACCTTGGACTTAATTACACTCTACACAAAAACTAAGGTAACTGACCCAAACACAGTTCAAAGTCTCACAGCAGAAGCAGGAACATGACAGACCTACTTACAGAAGTGGGGCAGGACTTAACATTCCTCTTCCCTCGTCAGTGGATAATGTAATCAGTGACAACAATACAGTGTAGAAATCAAACGGTCTACAAAATCATGAAACAACAGGGACAGTCATTATAGTTAACATTTTACCATTTTAAGTGCCATCATATATGAATGTATACTATAATGCTTTGATACTCCTAATATTTCTGGCACAGCTTAAAGAGTCATAAAAATCTGAAAATTCCTACTTCCTTCATTTGATCAGCTCATCACACGATCCAAAATATACTGGTTGTGTTTTTGCTGTTGACTTTAAATTGTCCATAGGTCTGAATGTGTGTATTAGTGATTGGTTATCTGTCTAGGAAGTATCATGCTTCTCCACAATCTTAGCTCAGCTTGGTTTTTTTTGTTTTGTTTGTTTGTTGTTGGGTTGTTTTTTGTTTTTGTTTTTGTTTTTTTAATTTTTTTTATCTGCAGCCTGAAGTGCCACAGTCTCCCGATTGTTGCTGTGACACTTAAAACTCTTGTCCCTTTCATTTCTTTTGATAACCTTTGAAATATTTCTACACCTACACCTGCTCAGAGGCAGGATAATTTTACAGTGACGGTTCAATTCTGTTTTTATTGTGTCATTATGGAGTATTGACTGGATGTTCTCCCTGTGCCCAAAGGTGTGAGTATAAATGTTTTTGTGCCCATTTGTCAGCCCTGTAAGACTGTTCTTTTTTCCAGGCATTGAAACTTTCAAGGGAAAGTATCACCATAGCCGAGACTACAAAACCCCTGAGGAGTGGAGGGATAAAAAGGTTGTCATAATTGGAATAGGAAACTCTGGAGGAGACATCGCAGTGGAGCTGAGTAGAGTCACCAAAGAGGTTGGACTGAGATAGTAATATATGGATAACACATCCAGTGTCTGTTTTGATTCATTCTGTTTACAAAATTAACCATTTTCCTCTCAGTCAATCATAGCATTTTATTCACCAGTATAACTGCTGAGGTCAGGATAAAAATCTTCAGCCTCATATTATTTACAGATATATTTCATTGACATTTTGTGAGTCATCAAGATACTTCACATAAAAGCCAAATCACTCTACAAGCACTCTTAATCTTAACAATGCCTACCTTTTCCTACAGTAGTGACCAACATGATGACAAAAACAGAAACAACTAGCAATAACAATAGAAAGTAATTTAAAAAAAAGAAAACAGGGCCTGGTGGAGAGAATAATTCCACACAATGTTGCCTGCTATAGAAAATCTCAGTGTTAAAGAGGCCATAAAAAGAGCAGCTGTGGCTTTGAGGTGGTACAGCTGTAGGGTTCAGTGAAATCCTAGAGAATTTTTAGCTCACTTCATAAATGGTACATTTCCAAATTATATCTCAGAGCCAAAGATTTGACCAGCAGAATGATTTATTGCTGTCCTTTCTTCATAGCTTTACCTGAGCACACGAAGGGGGGCCTGGATTCTGAACAGAGTTGGAAACAATGGCATCCCCCTTGATATGACATTAAGCAGAGTGTTGAACACTCTAAAGAACATTCTTCCCTTCAGTGTAGTCTGTAATCTGTCAGAGAACCTGCTCAACCAAAGATTTGATCATCGTCTCTACAATCTCAAGCCAAAGCACAGGTACTGTGTTTTTATCTATTACAGCCACAGCATGACTTGACCTAACAGCTTTGTAGCTACAACCTGTTTTTGTCCTGGCAGTGCCTGAGGATGACAATGCCAGTCAGCTGGATGGCAATTTGCTGTAAAATTTTGTTGTAGATATTGGTGATGCAATCTGCTATAACGCCCCATGACACTTCCAAGGGTTGCCCTTAACAATTATGAATACAATAAGCAGATGAGTGTCCTGAAATGTTATATCCATATTCATGTCATGTGTTTTGCTTCTTTTGATATTGCATCTTTTTTTGCCAATAAAAGCAGGTTCTTGTAGATTTTGAAGATATTTCATTGTACAGGAATAAAAAAGATGGTTCCAGGCCCTTCTTTTCCTGAAGTTTGGCTCTTGGTCAGGTGTAGTTTAAACAATCCAAAATCTGGACTCTCCTTTTCACAAGATTAATGATTGTCTTGTCCTTGTACTGGGTGTTCTGAGAAGTCAGTATTTTCCAGTTCATGGGAATTTACCAGTTTTTGCCAGGTTAATTAGACCCATCTTACTGTTACTGTCCACTTAGCAAACCTAGAGTCAGAAAGTGGTATCACAAGACACGACAGTGAGCAGAGACAGACATCTCTGAAATACAAGAGATGGATGCATTGTTCATAACATTATTACTATGGCTTCACACACTGCTGATAGCTTAAGTTATATTTTTGAACATTTTAAACAAAAATTCTGGACAAATCTTACACATTGCTCCTTTAAAGTGAAGCTCAGGTGTGATGTGGGGATCAGTGCACTGCCATTTTGGAAAACTGCTGATGTACTGCTGTGACCCGGGACATCCACAAAAATATTTGTTAAAAAAGGCACCAGGAAGGCTAGAGTCAGTGTTCACTATATTTTATAATATTATCAAATCAGGGCAATTACATCTTCCAACTACTACTGAACCACTGCACAAGCACTGCTATGCCGAGGAGTGTAATGCAATGTGCACTGTTGTTGTACTATTGCATTAAAAGGAAAGGGTTGTTTGATGGCAAAAATGAGAAAATACTTATAAAAAGATTCAACTGATATTAACTATTTTGGCTGATGCAAATCTACACAGATAAGCATTATAGATGGATCTGGAATGATTTATTATAAAAATATACTATTAAAAGATTCTTCAGTGCACCCCGACACTGGATCTGCTTTAGACACTTTTTTCTCATCTTAATTAAAATACCCGCAGTTTTCATTAAAATCTTCAAAAGTAACTAAGCAGTATGAATTTAACCCTCAGGTTGTTAAGCCAGCATCCCACAATGAATGATGAGCTTCCCAGTCGCATCCTATCTGGAACAATACAGGTGAAACCTAATATCTGCAGGTTTCAAGGAAGCAGTGTGGTGTTTGAAGATGGAAGCACAGTAGAAGATGTTGACCTTGTGGTAGGTTTATTTGATTGTCAGACTCAGCAAATTCATTCCAATAGTTTGAATTTTCCTAACACTTTTACGTACAGTACAACTGGCAGACACCTGTCCAGGATGTACCCTGCCCTCGCCCAGTGTGAGCTGGGATTGGCTCCAGCACCCCTGCGACCCGGAAACGGATAAGCAGTTGAAGATGAATGAATGAATGAACAACTGGCAGATAGTGTTTCACTGACACAAGTCCAATTTCTTGCAGGTGTTTGCCACAGGTTACAAGTTTTCCTTTCCATTCCTGGGCTCCCATTTGGTTTCAGTGTCTGATAACAAAGCATCTCTCTACAAATATGTGTTTCCTCCTGAACTGGACCCTCCAACAATGGCTATCATTGGACTAGTGCAGCCACTAGGCGCCATAATGCCCATCTCTGAGATGCAGGCCAGATGGGCTACACGTGTCTTTAAAGGCAATAAAAAAAATTATTTTCTTTTTAAGATTTTTTTTTTTTCTCACTCCAGGCTTTTAGGAAGAATGTTTTGTTTAAGAAGACAATCTTTGTGTCACAATATCTCAAACAGGCTGCATCAAGCTTCCCACAGTAACTGCCATGCTAGAAGATATCAAGTGCAAGCAGGAGACCATGGCTAAAAGGTACCATAGTAGATTTACTGAATTGTTACTTACTTCTATAGTTCCAAATCATGACCAGTTTGAGTTTCTTTTTCAGATATGTCACCAGCCAGAGACACACAATCCAGGTTGACTATATCAACTATATGGATGAGATAGCAAAGCTGGTGGGTGTTCAACCCAACATCTCCAGGCTGCTGCTGACTGATCCCAGATTGGGACTGAATGTGCTGTTCGGACCCTGTACACCATACCAGTATCGTCTCAGAGGGCCAGGAAGGTGGGCTGGGGCTCGTCAGGCCATCCTCACTCAGTGGGAGAGAATGGCTCAGCCTATGCAGACCAGACCCTGTGATGAGCCCAAACACAAGAGATCACTGAAGTGGTTTCTGATTCTGTCAGCTGCTGCTGCTGTGGGCCTGGCTGTATATGTTCAGAGGAACAACCTTCCAGCTTTCCTCCAAGACCCCACTGCTCTGCTGAACAAGATAAAAGAGTACCTACCTGTTCACTGATGTGAAAGTCACTCAAAAAAGAAAAAAGAAGCAATCTGAAGCTTCCCTCCCAAAAGATAAAAGATCCTGCCTCTTCCAGCTGAGACTAATAAGTAATGTCAAAACCTAGCTTCCTCCGGCCGATCTAGAAAAAGTTATTAATTCCTTTATAACTAATCATTTGGATTATTGTAACATTGTATATTCAACACCTCCAGCTGGTGCAAAACGCGGCTTCATGCCTTGTCCCAAACTGAGACTGAATGTGCTGCTCGGCCTCTGTACACCATACTATACTGTGATGAGCCCAAACCAAAGAGATCATCGAAGTGGCCTCTGATTCTGTCAGCTGCTGCTGTGGGCCTGGCTACATTCGTTCAAGGGTAGAACCTTCCAGCTTTCCTCCAAAACCCCACTGCTCTCTCTCTATATAAAATAAATGTCTTGAGCAAAAAATAAAAAGTCAATATGCAATTAGTGGTAGTTAATTTAATGTCCAATAGTTTGAATTTAAACGAAATGGATGAATATTTTAGATTTCATATATATATATATATTATTATGTAAATAATTTCTCTTAAAATGATCTAGTACTGCGTTAATATAATTGTTCATTTTCATTCATCTTCAACTGCTTATCGATTTCTGGGTCACAGGGGTGCTGGAGCCAATCCCAGCTCACTTTGGGCGAGGGCAGGGTACACCCTGGACAGGTCCCCAGGCCATCACAGGGCTAACACACAGAGACACACAGAGACAGACAGAGATAAACAACTACTCACACTCACATTCAGACCTACGGACAATTTAGAGTCACCAATTAACCTAAATATGATGTCTTTGGATGGTGGGAGGAAACCCACGCAGGCATGGGGAGAACATGCAAACTCCACACAGAAAGGCCCCAGGCTGGGAACCGAACCCGCGACCTTCTTATTGTGGGGCAATAATCATTGGGGTTTCAAAAAACTAATTTTTGCTATTTTCCTCATGTCAGTGTAACATCACACAAAGGAGTAATGCTCAAGGACCTAAAACTGCATTTAAGAAGAGTGCTTCTCTAAACATATAACTTTACAGCCTTTGGCCATTTAGTTTCACTTCATATCCAGGCTGGTTTATAAACCAAGCCAGTGAATGCTGCTCACGGATGCCATCTGATGGCAGGTGCACAATCTGCATGAAACTTTATGTTTTGTCCTGAATGTCTAACTGCATCATATTTGGATCCTCTTATTAAAATGCCTTCCTCTGCGATCTGTTTGTGTCTTGAAAAGTCAGACAGCCATTTAAGATGATTTCCTTTTAAGGTTAACATGGTGCAGGTTGTGTGCCTGATCATAACCCTACAAATAAATGTGAGGAAAGAGACATTGTTTGGAATTGTTTTGTTTGGAGAGACAGGATTCTTGCAGTGCAAATTCTCACACCATAATAAAAAGCTCATAACTGGCTCTGTTAAAAAATAAAAGTAACCTGGTATAATAATTCAGTCCATTGCGGCCCAGATTAAACAGATACAGGGATGGATAGATGGATGAATTTTAGAGGTTTTAAAAAAGCCGCCGCTCGTGAACCACCGGTGGACCCCGGAACAAGAATCATGACTCGTTACCACTTAGGTTGCCAGGTTCGGGAAACCTGCCCTGTCAATGTCATTCAAGAGATGAAAATCACTATATTACTTGTATATTTCATTAATACGCCAGTGTATGTATGGCTTCAACTCCTGTGGAACAGCTGACTTCATGCAATACGTTTAAACAAATATACTTCTAGATCAAAAAAGATACCAGCATTTCTGATGTTGAACAGACTGCCCAACTGTTTTTGAATATTCACATTCATATTATTATTATTATTATTAGTAGTAGTAGTAGTAGTAGTAGTAGTAGTATATCCACAAGACAATATTATGATATAATATAGCCCACAACAGTCTATTTATAGTCGTCGGTCATTTAATTAGATAGCAGTGATTGTCACTTTATATACAGTTGGTGTTTTATTACATTTACTATTAATCGTATTTTACTCGAATCCTGTGTTAGATTTCGTAGAGAACACGGTGTGTAAGGACTAATGATGAATTCTTCAGTTCAAACAATGTACCAAAAAAGCATGCACTGAAAGTAAAACGTGATTATGTTAACTTTCAGGTGTTTTATTGTATCGCCCTTCTTCGACACAGATTTCTGATTTCCTTTTTATTGATCTCATCCGAAGCTGAATTTGGGTGAGTTAGTAGCAGTTAACGTGTGACAGAACGCCTGCACAGCGGGCATCATGCTTTGAGAGGGGGGGATGCCAGGGGATAAATCTGGCAACTACCGACTGCCATCTTTGACTGTGCGACAGGCCAGGGCGCGAGCGGGGCCTCACTCAACTAGAAAAACGGTCTGGCACGAGATAACGAGTGTGAAGAGACACACAACCACGGGAAGACCGCTTACCGGTTTCCCGCAGTCACGGCCGAGCAGACGAAGACACAACTGAGGCGTGAGACGTCGCAGAGGACGCGAAACAGGCGCCGTGCATGTGGAGAGCGGTTTGTTGGCAGTAACTAGCAGAGCAGCTAACCACCGTTAGCCGAGCTGGGTTAGCAGGCTAGCCAGCTTTTGTAATCCGCCGGCCAGACACTCATCCACCACACACCGGCCCCCAAACCGAATTTCAAGAAAGGCAACAAAAGAGTGGAAAAAAGACGAAGAAGGCACCGGCGCTGGCAGGTGAGTCTGCATGTCGTGCTTGGATGAAATTGTCCGTTTCTGTCCAGGAGCCCTTGTGCTGGGGCTTCTCTCACCGCTAGCCGACTAGCATGCGTTGGCCACTGACGGGCTCAAAGTGGATGTGATGGCGACTACTGCGAATCGAAACTATACTAAATGATGGCAGGCTGGCTGCCCATCTCTAACAGCCCTGTGAAGGGTAGTGAGTTTAAAAGTACTCACTGCTGGTTAAAATGTGGTGTTGGCATTTTGAGGTTAAAGTTAACGTGGAATTTAAACCCGGTGTGGCTGAGTTCCGGGCGAAAAGGCCCTCATCTCCCTGCCGGTATTAGCCACCCAGCCCACCAGTAGTTTGATTCATGGTGACGAATGGCCTGCAGGGATTTACACAAAAATACCGCAGGTTAGAGACTGGTTTTAAATTTTCACTGAGTTGGGGAATATACTGACAACCTATGATGCTTCATTCGTGTGTTTTTGCGGTGTCAAGTTTTGCGGATAGAATATCACAGGGCTTCCCTTTTCAGTTTTAATTCATCGCAAATCCAAATAATTTGTTTTTAGCAGCTAAGTTTTTAGTATCTGACTTAAGTATTTAGGCGGAGTTTGGTTTTGGAAGACCTGAATTTTAAACTCTGCCTGCAGTTGTGGAAGCTTCCTGAAATTCATCAGTAGGCAACCTGGTATTGCATTGTTGTACATGTATCCATTATTACAAGTAGGTCTGCATCTGAGTAAACGTAAAGAGGTCGTGCAGAAATTTTGATCTACAAGTCAGGAGCATGCCTTGAGCAGAGCTCTTCAGTTGAAGAAAGCAACTTTTAGAACACTAAGTATTCTGTTTTTAAGGAAAAAATGTATGTTCATAGTTTGTTTTAGGATTCTACACGCAATGAACTGACCTCAACAAAGGCTGAGATTGAACTTGGCATTTTGTACACCGCATCATGTATATCTAGCCTCCTTTAGTGTTACCATGTGTGGATTTCAAACAGGCCTTTTATAATAACTAATGCCTTATATGATCATTCAATCTCAGCACTTTCGCATTCACTATGTGAAAACACTGCCACCCTCCAGTTTCTTGTGTGCAAACTGAAATTACCAGCAGCTCTTTGGGGAGATCACCTCACTGGCATTGGCCTGGCAATGGAGAACCATAACAATGTAAACAATGTAAAGTGGCTTCTAATTTTTATGTTTGTTTGTTTTTTTTTAATGCTTTTTTCAGTAGGCTAAAAAATAGAGGTAGAAAAAGTTGGCACCCCCTTACTGTGTCTCGATCAGTTCAACTACTGTATAATTATATTTTCTTTTCATGTGCGTGCTCATGTATTCCAGTATCTGTGACTGACAACTTTAATATTAATATCCACAATCCTCTTGATATACATATTTAAGGCTTTTAAAAGTAAAAAGATAGTCATATTGGTGTTATTTTGATTACTAAACCTAGTAGTAGTCGTATATTCTCCACTGCTACAGTAAACTTTGAATCAACATTATTTTAGATGGCCTTACAAGATAAAAAGCCAAACACTGAAATGCAAGCCTGTTCTATTAGTGACCATCATTTAGGCCATCTACCTGACATCTCATTCTTTGACTTCATTGTATCAGACAGCTCAATCCCGTGGCACACTGTAAACAAAAAAAGTAGGGTACATGAAGAATGTAAAGGTAAGTTGTCTGATCCAGTCTGCAGCTTGAACTGAAAATGGTCCACAGTTCAAAGGAGTGTTATTAAGACACAAACCTTTTGTAGTCACCACTATTAAGATCTTCAAATAAGTGTTCTTAGACTCGTCTTTCACTGGCCTTATTGGATTACGAAGTCTGTCAAAGCAGCAGTCATTCCACTAGCACCAAATCTATTAAAGTCAAAGTGGCATGTTTTTATACTGGTTTATCCCTTTACCAGCACACAGTTTATACCTTCACTGCTCATTTAGTTCCATGCATCTTTTGTGCTGGCATGGGTGCTACAGCAATGCAACCACTGGACAGTAGCTCCTTCGTTATTGTCCAATTCACATATCAGTCAGTCCAATGTCCTCCCAGCTGTTGTCTAACAACTGTTTGTTCCTGTGCCCGAATGAAATAACATCATACAGATATTAAAAAATTTTTTACAAATCACAGATCCGCTCTGCAGTTTTTTAAATTCTTTCGCCATGTCTGGCTTGAAATATTAGGTACAATGGGACCACAATATGCGAAGGTACTGCTCTGTTTTGTCTTCATCCATAAGCTTTTAAAACCTGACAACAAATGCGTATGAACTGAACACTCAGACAACTCTGTCGATATCTTTATTCAACATTAAGCATAAATTAACCTTTAGACTATGCAGTAAACTGACATATGGAGTAAATGCTGTTGAATGCATCTACATGACTCTAGAATGAGGACTTGCAACTTTGGGATGTGACGCTACATGTTTAAAAGGGACTCTAGATATCTGTTTGGGTACCAAGCTGTGTTAGATACAGCTCAAGGTTATTTACGTGTCTCCTCTGGTTTCATAATTTCAATGCGCCTGTTGTACCTGCAGATGTACAAGTTGCAGACATATTGCTTCATTTAGGTAGAATAAGATAAACACTATAGTTTAACAGTTCATTAATACTAGCAGTTCTCTACTGATAAACATGCATAAGTTAGCTTTGTTGGTAACCTCATTTAGCAATGCATAACATTATAAGCTTCTTTAAGCATGTTGCCAGAACATTTTAATAACTGAAGAGGGCAAAATGATAGGACCATTGTAACTTTACATGCTAGAACTGCAATACTGTTTCATAAATAAACCTACAATTAGGCAGGCATTGCTGGCATGACTGTTTTCAAGCTTATCTGGGCTAAGAAGAAGTGTTTGGAAATGCTTATTTTTAATTATCATTTAATCAACCATTATAAATGTCAATACTGATTAATTGGCAAATAGCTAATATTAGCACATAATATCAGTACGTTGATAAGTTGGTCAGGCTCTGTTTCTTCTTGTTAAGTATCATCGCCACTACAGTGGGCCTACAGACAGTTACCAAAAGTTAACATACTTGGTTAGGCTGTGTAGATTTAGCCCAGGGATGCTGTTATGAGTTTGATGTCAAATCTTGGATCTTGCAGTGCCTTAATACAACCATCTAAAAACATTTTCAAAATGGTATGTCCCTACCATGCCCTCATTGGATATATGTTGACAGTTCAAAAGATGGAGCAGCCATATGAAGTGAAAACTTGCTGTACACTAAATAGACCCCTTCTGTCATCTTGGGCTCATCCCAAGGTGACTTTGGCACATTGGGCCCTTCTGTGGTTTCACTGGCACTGAGCAGGCAACATAATTGTTATCTATGCCCAGGGAAAGGAGGACTGTTGTCATGTTGACTGGAAAGCCTTTTATCAGTGTTTCTTCTTCCTGTTGTGTTTTTTTTTTGTTGTTGTTGTTGTTGTTGTTGTTGTTGTTTCTAAACACATCCTCATCCATCTCATTTCCTTCTGATGTTAGGATTTATTCACTTAGTTTTTAGCACCCACTTGGACTGATTTGTTCCATTTAGTCTCTGCCCCATACTCCTTAAGCAGTTTTTTTTTTTTTTTTTCACATGTACAGAATCATAGCCTATGTGCAAATGGGGTTTCCCATGAAATTGTTTTGCTAGTGTTTGTAACATATAACCAGTAAAACAGTTTTTAAAAAACCCTGTGATTGTGATGAGTCATTTTTATGATGGAGTCCCAGACAGGCCTTGAAAGCAAAGTGAGTAGAACTCTGCCATTAGGCAGACACAAGATGGTGGTGTAAATTGCAGAGTACTTTAAAATGATGCGATTTCTTCATTTCACTGTTTTTTCCTCTCCACGTCAGGCATCCTTGTTTCATCTGTGCACAAACTGTAGTAAAACATGGATTTTTTTTTTAAATAAATGTAACTGGTTTACTTACCATTTCCCATCGGTTCTGCCAGATTCAGAGGAATTGTGCTCTACCCCTTGTTTCTTTTTATTGTTCTTTTACATTGTTTAAACAGACCAATAAGTATGTTTTTAAGGGATTCTGAGGTGCTTGAGTTCGTGACAGTATATTGGTCAGTGAAGACTGTGTCAGTAGTTTGTGTGAATTGGTTTTGTTGGACTACAAAGCAAATCCACAAATTATATGTTGTCATCTTTTCATATTTGAAGATTTTGTCCTTTTTATTGTGTGTGTCCAAATGTGGTGTCTGGCATTGTTTTTCGAATAACTATTTTAGACAGCTAGAACGCATGTCTTCAGATAATTACTAATTGTAGTAGTACATCAAACTATCACTGCTGATTGTGTTCAGCGATCAAACACAGCAACTATACTATGTTGAGGCACCATAACATAAACATCGATTTTTCCCAACTCGCAGAAATTAAATACCAAATGCCTAAAGTAGACATGTTCAATGCAAATTCAGGTCCAATCGAAGTTATGCATTCTGCTGCTGTTGTTGGTGGTGGGGTTTTTTTTGTTGTTGTTGTTGTTTTCTTCTTCCCCCTCCCCCAATACAGATGTTCTTACAATACTCACATCTTGAAAAACATAAAATGATCATATTTATGGTTAAGTTCAAGCAATATCTAATATTAAGCATGTCTTTTTTTTATTTATTTATTTTTTACTTGAGATAAATTATTATGTAATCTATCAGCTGAACTGGACAAATTTGGTTTTAGTACACAAGTACAAAGGGGCTTCACTGGCTTGCATCAGTACCACTGCGAATATTGGCACACCTCTGTCTATTTAGCAGTATTTTGCAAAATAAAGATCAGTTTCTTAAAAAAAAAAAACAAGGCATTTCCTTAAATGAAGTAACTTTTCAAAAGTGTTCTAAAGCCAAGTTATAGATAGAGACTGAGCTCATCAGAGCTTTCGGCACCCCCAACACACTCGCATGCACACAGACACTATTCCACCATGGCTACGTTAATAATAAATGACCTTTATGTGTCTTAGGAAAGGCACTGGGGGCCAAACACATTGTCTTTGGTGCCACTCACTATAATTCACTTTTCTTGCTTAGCTTAAATGTCTTTTAATCATGCACCATTTTTTTACAAGTGATAAAGTGGGTTTGGCAAAAGAAAGAAAATGAAAAAATTCCTGCATTGCACTCGTTTGAATATGCTTGACCTTTTGAGCTTATCTCTCTTTTATACTTGCACAATTAGTTTTAGGAAACTTTTTTTACTTTCACCCAATGAAATGCTGTGACGGCTAATACTACGTCATACCTGCCAGTGGTCATCATTCTTTACCATGAGCGGTGTCACAGCCACAATTGTAAATCAGTTGAAATTACATTACAATTTTGACCTTTGAAATCAAAGATGGTATATAGAATGTAGCCACACACCGAACCTCACATCCTCTCGTGCGGTGTGGGATATTGGGTGGCGGGGGGGGAGACTAGGAGACAAAAGTGACACCCCTACTTTCCATTATTAACATTGTAAATTTCAACTGAAATTGCATATTGCAATCACAATTCATTGCAGTATCCCTGTGTTTTTTCCCTTTGGTTTGTTTTTTCATCTAGCATTTCTATTAGTAGCACTGTTGCCATATATTCTGTTCCTGTTTGAGCAGTGAAATGGTAAACTATTCTAACTTCTGTTCACCAATATCTTGCTCAATTTTAAATGTCAAATTTTGAAATGGAGAGGGTGGGCATCCTCCTGGTGGTGATAGTTGAAACATTAATCTTACATTAGCTTACTATTTAATAATCGTGGTCCTTGTTCGTATCAGTTGTTTGATTGCTACTCTTTCTTAAATTTGCAATGGATAATAGATAAGTTAGCAAAGGCTTTTTTTTTTCCAAGAGCAAGTAACTTCAGATGACATTTCATTAAAGTTAATGAATTAAATATGATTCTTATAAAGATTAGTTAGATAAATTAAAGGACTGACACCTTGGACAAACAACACTAGTCTGTCCTTCACATTATAATCTGGTTTTGTTGTTAGAGGTTTAGTTATTACTAATTTAAAGTGTTGTTGAGTGGTGTGTGTTTTTTGTTTTTTTTTTGTTTTTTTTATTATAGATTCCATTTATAAATTAGCAGTGTTTTTGTCCTGTCCTTTTCCCTTGATCTACAGGAGGCTGGTTCTGGGGGCGAGGCCAAAGGACCAGACTCAATGAGTTTCCAGCGAAATGTCAGAGAAGTCAGGGCAGAGCACCAAGGCAAAGGATGGCAAAACCAAGTATGCAACCCTTAGCCTCTTCAATACTTACAAGGGCAAATCTCTGGAAACCCAGAAAACTGCAGGTAAGCACACCCTTAATATTATTGAATACTAATGAATGGACTCTGAGGTTGAATTTGCAGCTAATGTCCACAGCTTGATTTGTTCAATGTTTTGGAAACTTGGAGCATAGTCAAGTTCTTGACCTGACATTCTTAAAACCCTTAATCTTGCTGTTTCCTTTTCCTAGTGGCTGCCAGACATGGGCTCCAGAGCCTGGGCAAAGTTGCTGTTAGCCGGCGCATGCCCCCTCCAGCCAACCTGCCCAGCCTAAAGGCCGAGAACAAGGGAAACGACCCCAACGTCAATATTGTCCCCAAAGACGGTAGTGGCTGGGCATCCCGGGCTGACGCAGGGGATGAGCGGTAAGTTGGATAAATTGTGTGCAATTCTGTGATTATGTAGTGAAAGTAGGCATTGTTAAAGCTCTTTCTAAATGTATGTGTACTGACAGCAGTGCATAATAGCAGGAAATGCTGGATAAATAGCACTCTGTCATCCCCATTTGAAGTTGTGAATGTTGTTTTTAAATTCTGCTGTTTTTACATGCCACAGGCAGCAAGAGACACCCCCACCCCAGAACAAACCAGCAGTGCTTCAGACACAAGAGCTTTCTATCGGGGGCAGCCGCTCTTGGGCTAACAGCAAGCAGACACAGCTAGACGGTAATTAATTTCTCCACTTGCTCCTTAAGCATTACATTTATTAACACGTTAAGCCCCAAAAATCAATGAGACAATCAACCACTATAAAATGGAGTAAAAACAGGACAATAGTGCTTTTCTCAAGATTTAAGTCCTAATTTCCAGTTCTTAGTGTTATAGCGTTAAAGTTGCTTTTTCTATTGAAAGTGGAAAGTAACCCATTTGGGACACTTGGCACACATTTGGTGCCAAATTGTAGCAAACTGAGTGTGTGCCTGGTGGCATCCTTACTAAATCCTTTGTGAAGCTTTACACAAGAGCTTTCTTTTTGCTCAAATTCTATCACATTTGGTAAATGTGAAGTCAGTGAGTGGCTGAAGGGGATCAGTGACATCTGTGTGCTTGGAATCATTGTTAGCATGGTGTTATCCTCAGTCAAATAGGGGAAAGACACAGGTGAGGATAGAAACTTCACAGAGTAAACATTCACAAACATTTGCAAAGTCCAGTGGCCGCTGGCAGCGACATTTGGTATAGAAGGGTTACAGGGTGCTCTACACCATCTGAAAATTGGACTGTTAATCACTGTAGTAGTGTTAATCTTGTGATTTTGTCTGCATTCATAACAATGCACTTGAATTGTGCAGGAGCTCCTAGGGTGAGCAGCCAATTTCACCAGGAGTTTCCCAGCTTGCAGGCAGCTGGTGAGGTGGAAAAAGGGGATGGTCAAGAGGAGGAGCCTTATGGACCAGGCCCCAGCCTCAGACCTCAAAGTATGGACATAGTTGTACTCTTAAACATCAAACACTGTTCACTGATTGCATTCTCTCTGACTACATTCAAGTCAAACAACTCTTCTCTTAATTTTTTTCCTCTTAGATGTTGGCAGTTGGCGTGAGGGTGGAGGCAGGAATTTGATCACTGCGCCCAGCCCCTCGGAGATGGAAAACAGGGTTCCAGAAGAGGGTAGCACTGGTCTTGGCACCTCCACACCACCTGTGGAAAGTGATGAGCCTGTCCGAAACATAACCACTGAAAGTCAGAGGGAGAAGAGAGATGGCAGGGAGAAGGCACCCGCATCTGGCCCAACTCAACCTAAACTTAATGGGGGGCAGCAGCCTTCTGCTGGGGTGCCAACTCACTTTGACCCTGCTTTTAGGAGCATGATGCCACCCTATGTATGTCACATTTTGATATTTTGGACAGATAATATGACTACATTGCAGTTACAGTATCTAGTTGTAGTGTTACCTCTTTTGTTTGAAGATTAGTATCTTTTTGTCTTTAGATGTTCCATGCATATCCTCAAATGTCTTATGGACCTGGACAAGCAAACTTCAGATACCCTGTACCACAAGATGGAGCAAAGTAAGTTCATATCTTAATGGCTAAACCCTAAATAGGCATTACTTTGTGCGATGAAAAACATTTTTTTTTTTTTTTTTTTTCAAATTTACAAAAAGTAATTCCCCAGGTTTCCAAAACAACACAAAATATTGCACACAAACGAATTATTCATACAATTATTAAAGGACTTTTTATTTTAGTAGCTTGTGTATTAATTGGGGCCCAAAATAAATCTCTCTTTCTCATTTCCACTTTGTTGGATGCTCAGGGGAACTCGTTCAGCACGACCCCAGCAGCCTCCCCCTCAGTCCTGGTTGCAGGACCCAGACAGACCTTCTATAATTAGCGCAACAGAACTGAAGGAGCTGGACAATTTAGACACCGATGCTGATGAGGGCTGGGCAGGTAGGTTGCTATACATTAACTACAAACTACAGTGTTAAGCAATTAGTTGTTTACTTGATAAAAAGATAATCTCATACTTCATTCTGTCCCCTCTGCAATACAGGCGCTCAGATGGAGGTGGATTACACTGAGAAACTAAACTTCAGTGATGATGAGGAAAACCAAGCTGCTAAAGAGAAAGGAGAAAACTGGTGACCCTTTTTTTTTCCTCTTCTTCTTTACCAGCTCACACTTTCACTTTCACTTATCAGCACCTCTTCAACTTTTCATAAACTCAAAACATTGTCTTGCACTCAGTATTGAACTTTGCTTTTTTTTACAGCAGGTCTCTTTTTCCATTAAAATCATGAGAACTAGAAAATCAACAAAATCATAACAATGTCATGAACATCTAATTTTAGGGACTGGATGGGTAAAGTTGAACGTATAAGACCTCGGCAAACAGACAGTCAGGAGGGCTGGAAGGAGGGCTCTGAGGATCGTGGGAGCAATAAAGCCTCCTGGGCTGACAGTGTGGACCCCAGAGCACCATCACCGGGCAGTATGGGACAGTACACTAAATCAGCTGCTCCACAAGACTACCAGGTAAAGTTTGATGTGAATTACATAAGTCTCAATGAGTGTGCACTGATAATTCAGCAAACAGCGAAGTGATCAGTCTGTATTGGTACAAAAATTTATTATTTTTTTCCTCCAGGGTGGCAGTCGCTCTGTTGGTGCCACAGCTCCTCGTGCAAGCAAGCCACCAGCTTCAGCATCTGGTGTCGATGAGGACTCAGAGGCTTGGAGACAGAAGCGCAAGAAATCTTCAGAAGTTTCTGAAGCTGTTGAGCGAGCAAGACGGAGAAGAGAGGAAGAAGAACGCCGGATGGAAGAACAGCGGCTTGCAGCTTGTGCTGAAAAGCTGAAACGTCTTAATGAAAAACATCGCCAAGCAACTGAAGGCAAATCCTCCCCTGCTCAGAGCACCAATGATGAGGCAGCAGCCGCCCCTGAGGAATCTTCCTTATCTGCTCCTGCTCCTATATCCAGTCCTGTACCTTCAGTCCCAGTTTCACAATCACAGGCTCCAATCGTGCAAGCTCCACTACCTGAGAGGGTGGATCGAGATAGAGAAAGGATAGAGCGGGAACGAGAGAGAGTTGAATCAAGTCCAGAGGAGGAAGCTCACTTGCCTCGTCAGCCCACCCCTCCAATCCAGAGACCTGTTGCCGTGTCTCCAGAGCCCCAGGGAGAGGGGGAGAGCTCTTTGCCTGAAGTCAGCCCATTACTGGAGGAGAGCCAATCTGACAGGAAAACAGTGCCTATCCGAGACTATTTCTGCATAGAGGACAACAGAGGTTAGCCAGCTCAGCCTTTTCTCAAGGCTGCTTGTAAATAATCTGGCATTGTTAAAGTTAGAAATACCAATTCTATTGCTTCCTTCTCCTTTTCCTGCAGTGGATGAGGCCCCCCTTTCCCTGCCTCAAATGGACACCCCAAGTGGCGAGGATGTCTCTGTTGCACCCGTGCAGCTGGAAGGAGAAGCAGCAGCAGCTGCTATGCGTCCCTCCCTCACCTCAGGCTATTCCAAACAGTTTCAAAAGTCCCTGCCACCTCGTTTCCTCAGACAACAGGTAATGTTGTTGGTGCCTGGCTTCCAGGGTTAGTAAGGGCCAAGTGTTGCTGGTTAAAGTGTGTGTGTGTGTGTGTGTGTGTGTCTGTGTGTCTGTGTGTGTGTCTGTGTGTGTGTCTGTGTCTGTGTCAGTAGCTAGCTGGGAGTTTTCTATACTGTGTACCAACAGGGAATTTGACTATTAATTAAATCTTTCACTTAAGAATAGAGCAGTCAAGGTTTATTAGGTCTTTTCCATAGTGTCTTCATTTATTATGTTATTAGTAGTGTTTGTGCACACAATATTGTCTCTCTGGTTTTGCAAACACTTTGGCACAGTTGCTGTCATAGGCTGGGTTGGTACAAACTGTGTTCTTACAAATGGGAGGAAAAAGGAAAATTCAAAACCGAGTTGTGCAGAAACAGGATGACAGTACTTCCAGCCACAGGACGTGGGGACTCAATAAATGCTGAAAATGTATAAGATCTGAATCTCATGCTATGGCTTTCTCAGTCACCAGATAATAGCCCTGTTGAACACGTTTGGGAGATTTTAATTGTGAAACATTACTTTATTGAATTTGAATGTTCTCTGACACTATTCATCCTTGATCTTGTAGGAGCAAATGAAGCAGCAACAGTGGCAGCAACAGCAAACTGGTGGCTCCGTTTCCCCATCAGGTGGTAGTGGGGTTCCAGCTACCCAGCAGCAGCAACAACAGCAACACCGCTCCATGTATCAACCCATAGGCCCCCACCACCAGCACCTGGCCTCAATGGGGTTCGACCCCCGCTGGTTAATGATGCAGTCCTACATGGACCCCCGCATGATGTCAGGACGTCCTCCTATGGACATGCCAACTAACATTCACCCCGGTAGGAACATGTATGCTATAGAAATAAAGAATCTGGATTTTGATCAATGACATATAAAAAATGTGCCAGACAATCTATTCACTTAAAATTATCTGTGCTCTTCAGGGAGGATGCCTCCTAAGCAGATTGTGCGTAGAGAGCCTGGTGACAACTCAAGCTCTAGCTCAGACTCCTTCGACCACCTGACCCGCCCTATACGAGACCATGGCCTGCCCTCAGATTCAAGAATGGTATGGGGATCTGACCCATACCCGCAGTCAGAGCCATTATCTTCAGTAACTGCTCCAAAAGGCCGGGATGACAACAAGGAGCCAAGGTTAAAAAAAAAAAAATTGAAATGGCAGTGAATGTTGTTTTTTCATCCAGTTTCATTCAGTTTTTCATGCAGTTTTTTCTGTTCATGATACATTAATGATTATTTTTGTTTTGTTTACAGAATGGACTCCAGTTTGGATCTGGACAGAGGTCTCCCAGCTATGTACCCCCAGGACCACGGTGCACTGGACTCTCGTAAGAGTAATTTCTTTCGAGATCCTGCAGAATCCCTTTCAGCATTTACCCAGGGCCCAGAGGATGCATCCGGGCCTCTAGACAGGGTCCCTGTCAGCTCAGCCTTTGATTCTGAGGAGCCAGGCTTACCCAGTGGGGAAGAAGTAGAGGCTCTTGGTCAAGCAATGCTGCAAAGGAGTGTCTCCCAGGGTTCTAGCCACTCCCTTAAGCTTGATGAGCCCAGGTTTGATGGACTACCCCTGGGAACAAAATCACTAGAATCACAAGATGCTGTAGAAAGGGCTGATGATAAGCCACAAAATGAACTCTATTCCCAGGCTGCAGTGACTAGCAATAGGGCTACACCTCCTGCTGATGGATTACACAAACAAGAAAAGCTGCCTCTGCCAGCCCCTAGCAAGCAGAAAACCGAGCTCCGCTGGGGTGGGAGATCAGGGACTGCACGCAGAGAAGGACCGGGGGGAGACAGACCAGTCCGCAGGTCTGGGCCAATAAAGAAGCCTGTCCTCAGGGACATGAAAGAAGAGCGTGAGCAAAGAGAAGAAAGAGAGAAACGTCATGAGAGAGGGGATAGAGCAGACCGTTCGAAAAAGGATCAGTTGGCCAAAGTTCCTTCTGCAGCTGCTGCTGTGTCTGAGGGCTCCAGACCTCAGAGTGAAGTGAGGAGAGAAACTACAGAGCTTGAGGAAATGCAGCCTGGTCTTCAGAGAGCTCGTGACTCACAACCCTCATCTGGTGCTCCCACTTCTTGTCAGGAGGAGAAAGTGGACAGACTGCCCAGCAATGACAAACATCCAGAACCTAAACTACCATCCCGAAAAGACTCGACTCTTCCTCCTCGTGCCTACCGACGAGAGGACAGAGAGAGAGAACGTGAAAGGGATAAGGAAATGGACAAAGACAAAGAAAGAGAGTGGCCTGCTGACTCAAGTTTTAAAGGACGTGGTCGGGGGGAGTACTATTCCAGAGGACGCAGCTATCGGGGGACTTACAGTGGCCGAGGCAGGGGAAGTCGTGGCAGAAGTCGAGCAGAGTACCCTTACAGAGAGCCTCGATCACGCTCTGATTTGCCTTCTGCTGGAGGTGCTGCTGCCTTTCGCAATAGAGAGGAAAGTGAAACGCGCAGTGAGAGCTCAGACTTTGAGGTTATACCAAAACGTAGACGTCGACGGGGTTCAGATACAGACTCTGAAAGTGAAGGAGGGAGGGAGTCTGCCAGTGATACTGGTCCCTCTGATCGTGAGCCTAGCACCAAACCTAACCGTCCACTTCGACGAGAATTACCTGGGGAGGCCCGGCCCGGTCCTCACAAGCCAGGCTTTGGCCCACCTCATATGGGGGAAAAGATTGGGTCCAGAGGGGACGATGAGAGCAGGCCAAAGCCAGGTTTCCTTCCTAAAGGAGAGCCTTCTCGGCGAGGAAGAGGTGGATTATACAGTAGACGAGGTGGAGCAAGAGAACGCGGAGGCCCTCGTTCAGCCCCTCTTAGAAGGCCAGCAGCCAGGGAGTCGTCTTCTCAGTGGCCTTCTAAACCCATGGAGACATTTAGGCCTGAGGATGCAGAATCAACATCAAGATATGACAATCCTCCCAATGACCGACGGCCCCCTAAGTCAGAGGGCAAGAAATTCGGGGATGGGCCCCCCCAGAGTAGTAGAGAAAGGCCTCGTAGATCCCGACCAGCTCGACCACCTAGGCAAGATAAACCCCCCCGGTTCAGGCGCTTAAAGGAGCGGGAGGCTGCAGTGTTGGCCGGTGGAGAAACAGCCCCAAGTCCCCCTATACCTTTACCCACAGTTCCTGCTGCTACCCCAAGATCTGCTCCAATATCGCTCTCTCCAACCCTGTCTAGAGCTCCAGGAACACCTGTTACTGTGCCTGCAGAAGTGGCAGCTACTTTGCCCGCACCTGACTTGCCCTCTCCTATAGAACCATCCTTGCCTGAGACCTGCAGCCCTACTATCACTGCAGTCGGTACCAAGTCCCCTGATTTGTCAAACCAGAATTCTTCAGATCAGGCCAATGAGGAATGGGAAACTGCCTCGGAGAGCAGCGACTTCAATGAACGAAGAGAGCGAGAAGAGAGGAAAGGGGTACTGGAAGCTGCTAATGAAGCAGCCACTCCCACTGCAGTGACGCCTGCACCCCCCCAAGGTTCACCGACCCCCAATAAGAGCCCATCTGATGGAGGGGTGACTCCAAAGCGTGAAGCTCCTGCAGCCAAGAGGAGTTTCTCAAGTCAGAGAGCTACAGAGAGACAGAATCGTAGAGGCAACAGTGGAACCAAACCAGGCCGGAGCTATACAGGGGGCAAAGGGGAGAGGAGGGGAGGGGCCAAAGCAGGGCGCAAAGGGTGAGTTTAAAACAATCAGGCATTTACTTCTGTGCTTACATTACCCCTAGCACAATGAAGTTCAGTCAATGAACAGTGCACAGTAGAATAACACATCAGGCCTAACAGACAATAAACCTTTTGTGAACTAATTATTCATTACTATGCTACCTAATTATTAATAGCTCTGAATAACACAAGAATCTAATTTAGCAAAAGAGAGTAACCTTATACAACCTGTGTGATTCTATTTATGTCCTCAACTCAGCTGTAAATGGCAAGCTAAATGTTTTGGTTAAATTAATGTAATATAACAGTATGGTGGTCAGAAGTGTATAAGAACATAGTAAATATTTCTCCTTTTTATCTGCTGTATGACCCCCTTGCTGTCGAGTGTCCTCTCTCCTTCTTTTGTGCTCCCCAACTTTAAGATGTGTGTCGTAGGCCCAATCCCAATGTTCACCCTACTCACTACCCTTAGCCCTTAACCCTCGAAAGGAAGCCACAAGGGGTAGGGCTTTGTAATCTTCCCTAGGAACTGGGACATCACTTGCTATGTCACCGCGTAGTTTACGTTCGGGCACGCAAGCGACTGCGTAGTCCCAGCAACAACGTAGACTGCGGTTCATGTATAAATTTCAATCTGCATGATTTTATTTTCGTTTGTAACGCCCTCACCCTGTTCGTCCTCTGTCTGTCAATGTAAATTTTGTCAATATATAAACAAAAAAAAACAAAACATGGAGTCTACGGTCGAAATCGGTTGCAATCCTTTTTTTTTTTTTTTACCATTCATCATGCTTCGGTTGATAAATAAACCAAGACGTCCTTGGCATCGGAAGAGAGATGGCAGGGAGAAGGCACCCGCATCGGAAAGTCAGCATCGGAAAACCCTCGCTCTGAAGGGCTAGATTCATAGCCCTTACCCCTCGTTATGCCCCCTACCCCTATATGAAAAAAGGAATTGGGACACAAATACCCTCGCGGGAACACACAAAATTTAGGGGTAGGGCTCAAAAGTAGGCGTAGGGGGTGTATTGGGACTGGGCCATAGTCTCCCTGTCTTGGTGTGAATTTTTCTCCAACATGTAACTCAATCAACAGCCCTGCAGCCCATCAGAACTCAGAGGCACCAGCACCAACAGCTGGAGGAGCAGCCCAAAGACCAAAAGAGCAGCCTGCCCGTCGCAAAGATGAGACCAAACAGGCTGCTAAGAAGCCGAAAGAGAATGCTCTCTCTCAATTTGATCTCAACAATTATGCAAGTAAGTTAATAAATTTATACTATGAAACTTTTTTCTTATTAATGAACAGAAAACATACACCTGGATCAAGCTGCTTGCTGCCTAGGAACTGAACATAAGTCTGCATCTCTTTTTGACTCATAGGTGTTGTGATCATTGATGACCACCCAGAAGTCACTACCACAGAGGACCCACAGTCCAGCACCAACGATGATGGCTTCACAGAGGTGGTTTCCCGCAAGCAACAAAAACGGCTGCAGGACGAGGAGAAACGGAAAAAGGAAGAGCAGACTACTCAGGTAGGAGGAAGGAAATTGTGTGTTCTTAAGGAGCTCCATATTACTTGAAAGTATGGATGACACAATCTCGATTGTAAGTTGGATATCAATCAGTATGACATCACGAGCACAGTCAATCTTAAAGAAGTAGACTTAACCATGAAACACTGTTAACACAGTCAATTCTTTCGTTCTCATTTAGAGCTAAACTCCCATTATATCACCTATGACATCATGCAGACTTTCTTATAAAATAAGACAAAAAATTAAGAGTTATCATAGCATAAAACCAATGACACTAGATCAGACTAGACTAGTTTAAAAATGGCAAAGCCATCTGTACTAAAAGGAATGAAAAAAAGATTGACAATCGAACCGTGACGTTAAAATTGAAAATGAAATCGAATCAAGGATTTGGAGAATCAAGACTCCCTTACTTGAAAGTAAAGGAACCATGGGTTTTAGATAATGTATTAATATTTATACCATTCCTACAGAACTGGGGTAAAAAAGGCTCTGGGGAGAAGAACCGAGGGGGAGGAGGAAAGCTGCCACCACGATTTGCTAAAAAACAATCATCGCAGCAGCAGCAGCAACAACAGCAACAACAACAGCAACAGCAGCAGCAACAGCAGCAGCAGCAACAGGCCTCACAGCCTCAACCTGCTGTAGCCTCCACCCCGCAAGCCCCACAGCAGCCAACTGTTTCTACCCCCCAGCATCCTCACCATGCCCCATCGCAACCTTCTGCATCCCCACAGACTCTGGAAGGAACTGTGGCCCAGCTGCCCTCCATTCCCCCTGCTACTGTGGAGTTCAACTCAAAAAACCTGCCCCCTGCGTCAACACAGACGCATAGCGCTCTGGGTACAGAACTCTGGGAGAACAAGGTAGCAGGCTCCACTGTCCTTCCTGATGTGAAAAAGCGTGAGTGGATAAGTATATATTTATAATTTAAATGTATTCAACAAAAAATGTCTAAACTCCTGAATCTTAGGACCTATCTGCAAGCTCTCTAACACTTTGTAATCTGTTTTTCCAGTTGGTCCAATCAGCCCTCCTCAGCCACCTTCTGTGAGTGCCTGGAACAAACCTCTTACCTCCTTTACTGGCACTGTTTCCTCTGAGGTAAATTGTGTTTTTGACTGTATGATCAACTTGTTTGAGTGTTACAAATCAAGTTTGTGATTGCTTCATCTTCCTTTTAGAGTGTAAAGCCTGGAGCGGATGGCAGTGTAGACTTGGCAATAGACAGTATTCAGTTTGGAGCACCATCATCTGCAGGCAGCACAGACAGTGATGGAGTTCCAGCATTGCTAGAAACTGGTTCTGAAAACAAATTACCTGCTCCCAAAGAACAGAGACAGAAACAACCTCGAGCTGGCCCAATCAAATCACAGAAGGTAACATGCTATGGAGAAGATCCTTTTTTCTGCTGCTGACCAATACTCATTGGGAATTTGCATCAGTTCTGTGAAATATCATTTCTTTTCTAAAATTGTTGAACCCCTCCTCCCTAGCTTCCTGAAATGGAACTTGTGGAAACCAAGGAATACAAGCCAGGTCCCATTGGTAAAGAGCGTTCTCTAAAGAACCGCAAGGCCAAAGATGCCCGTGGAGGAGAAGCTGAGGGCATGGATGGAGGAGTACCTGGAGGAGGTGGCAGCAGAGCAACAGACTCCAGTCCTCCTACAAGTGATACCACAGTACCAGAACTGGGAGGAGACATTGAGGGCATGATCACAGTCCCCTCAGCAGAATACAACAGTAGTTCAAAGGTATGTTACTGTCACATAACCTGTAACCTCACAGCCAGGGTCTGAAATTAGCACTTACCATATGTCAAGGGTGAAGTGATGTTCCGTTTTGTCAATAAATCTCAGAGGTCTACTCAACACATGGCAAGTAAATTTTTATACCAAAAATAATCATTTACTCACGTTTTCTTTTAGTTTATGTTTTGGTGTAGCTGCAGCTTACTCCTCCGCTATCTGTACGTCGCAGCTCCCTGGAGGATGACACACAAATATATTGATGCTGGCACACAAAAACATACACTCAAACACAGGAAGGCCAGGCCACTGCACACCATTGTTCACTACTGGTAGCATGCAGCACACCCACAGACTAATTAATTAAGAAATATGTTTGGATATTTGCATATGACAGTCAGGAAAAGGAGGCAAAACTTAATGAAACATGGAAGGAGTGAGAAGTCTGGCATTTAAGTTTTAAAGTAAATCTGTTCTGTGAATTTTGAACAGTAATTGATCAGTTGGGCTCTAATTTTACAGCAAATTGCAAGAATTTAGCATATTTAGTTTGTAACTTGCAAATTAAGTACCCATAAAGTGGGACTTTGCTGCAGGGAATTACTGCAATGTTGTATTGTAATCAGTGTTAATGCTGAAATGACTGACTAGAGTACTGTTTGAATCCGAACCGTGTTTTGTAGAGCACTCTCATCTCCCAGCGCAAGCTCCCCCAGTTATTTTCCACATTAAATGTTCTATGGAGGCATTATCCATTGTGCTGTACTAATTTTATGTATTTGTACAAAGTTAAGTTGGAGTAGAGAAGACAAAACACTGGCAAGTAAAGAGCATCTAGACAAGGATCCCACATGAGAAAGACTTTAGTTCTACGGGAGCATCTTTTTGTCTATAATATACTAGCACGAGAATAAGAAAGTTATAGCAAAGTTAGAACCCCTAAAATTGGTGCAGACTGACGAAAAGCAATCTAAGATAAGAATAAGATGATGTAAGACTGTTAGTCAAGCTCACATTTAATATCCTCCCCTAAATCTTTTTTAAATCCCCCCACAAGAGGCATGTAAGGGGGGAATTACCCCTCATTTTGAAAAATGAATTTCAAGCCCTGTCCAACCTCCTTTTGTAATATGTACTGAAAGGAATGTCTATGTGACACAGAAACACAATTCATTATTTTGGCCAGTAAAAAATGTGCTTCCCCCCAATATGACTCACTAGCCACTCTGGGCAGTGAGTCATAAAGTTAATTTCAACCCTGCTCATAGCCATGTGAACTGTGTATGCACCTCAAGTAGTTTTTTGAGTGGCAAAAAAACAATAGCATAACTCCTTTTTACTTTTTGCACTGTTAAATTACCTGGAGGTGATGCGTTTCTTCAAGTGAGAGTGGGGATAGTGTGTTATATTCTTGGTTGGTAACAAGAAGGACAGTTCATCATATTTACATTAATGTTAAAAACAACTTAAGTTTTTATGCATTCCTGTGGATTGTAATCACTTGTATTATTTTGCTTTGGCTTTTTATTTTTTATTTCTATACATCTGCCAAATGTTTGTGAATAAACGCGCATTCTAAATTTATATCTTTTCATTTCAGGAGTCTGTCACTGACTACACCGCGCCCTCCTCTTCACTGGCTGACAGTGTTCCTACTGGAGGGAACAAAATGGAAGAGAGTTTAGTGGCCAGTGTGAGTGCTCATCCTTGTAGTTTTATAAATTTATTTGAAAATGGTCATCTGTGCCATTGAATTATTTGTAAATAATAAAAATAGTGGAATCCCAGTCATTAAACAGCTGTGTTTTGTTTTTGTTTCTGTTTTCTGTGTGTGGGAATGTGCATGTCTCAGGTGGCCTTACCGCACTCGTTGCCCCTTCCTCGACGAGAGACCCTGCAGCAGAGCTCCAGCCTGAGCACCGTCTCTCCTGCTACTGTTGACTTAACACTAAAGGTACACAGATGTCACAGCACACTGTAGAATGCATTGCATACTCAAAGAAATAGTTCTTTACCTAACCACTGGCTCCTTTGTGCTTGCTGTTCAGATGGAATCAGCTCGTAAAGCTTGGGAAAACTCTCCAAGTCTGGAGAAGAATTCTCCTGTCACCTCCTCATCCTCTCCCATCACTTCCTGTGCATCCTCGTACTCTTCCTTTTCCTCAGCCTCCATGCCACAGATCCCAGTGGCTTCTGTTACCCCCAGCACCACACTGTCAGGTAACACAATTTGTAGTTAATTCTAGCAATTGGCCATATTGTCGGTTGATTTTTTTTTTTTTTTTTTTTAATTTACTTAGCTGCTGAAAATACTTTTGTGCATCAATACTATCCAGGAATCCATTGTGATTCTGTGTCTTCTAACCTCCACCCTGTAGGTTCTGGTACCTATACAACATCATCCCTGAGCACCAAGACCACCACAGCTTCTGACCCCCCAAACATATGTAAGGTGAAGCCTCAGCAATTGCAAGGTGGAAGCATGTCCTCCTCCAGCAGTAGCAGTAGTAGTAGTAGCTTCTCTCAGCTGGGCTGCGTGCCTCCCCTCCTGCCCCAGCAGCAGCAGACCCCACAGGTGTACGTCTCCCAGTCTGCAGCAGGTGAGGGAAAGAAGGAACTCACCTGTTTAATTTTTCTGTCTGCATTTCAAATTAATTTTATGATATGTTTAAGTTTTTGCTTTTTTTATCCTAAATTTTATCCCCACTTCTTGTGGTGAGCTATGCATGTCTACTACAAATCTTTAATGTTTAATCTCATGTATATCCAGGTTCTGCAGCTCAGATTCCAGCGTTCTACATGGACACTAGCCACCTCTTCAGTACCCCCCATCCCCGCTTAGCTCCTCCCTCCCTGGCACAGCAGCAAGGCTTCCAGCCTGGACTCTCACAGGTAGGATTTTCTGTTAGAGACGCACACTTCAAGCATGTTTTCAATTTGTAGATGACTTAAAAAAAAATATATATATATATATATCTTGTCTGCCTTTTAGCCAACAGCAGTGCAGCAGATTCCCATCCCAATCTATGCTCCACTCCAAGGCCAGCCTCAGCATCAACACACACACCAACCCCAGCTAGGACTTAGCACTGGTCCCACTGTTTCCCAGCCACAGGACCTGTTCAGCTCCTCACTGCAGCCATACAGGTAATAGAAGAAAAAAGGACCAAAGGAAATGTATAGAAGTGCTAGTATCTCCATTTCAAGGCCGCATCTGACTCTGCTGTTCTGTTTTCCCCAAGATCTCAGCAGGCATTCATGCAGAGCAGCCTATCACAGCCCTCTATGATGCTGTCAGGACCATCACTGCACAGCTATCCTGGCGTGCAGGCGCCTGAGCTGGGAAAGCCTCAGTCTAACCTGGCCTATCAGCAGCCCTCATCCACCCAACACATTCCCATTCTTTTTGAGCCACAGCTCAATCAGCCCTCTGGAATGGGCGGCTCCCAGCTCATTGACACGCACCTGCTGCAGGTAACAAGACTGCTAACAGAAAACATTTATTCTACAATCTGATTTTGATTAGTTTTTTCATACTGATAACAATTTATCCAATTTGTTGACGTGTGCATGCCTCTGTGTTTTTGGTTTAGGCCCGACAGGGTATGAATCAGCATTCAAACATGTACTCAGGACAGGTGCAACAGCATGGCCAGAGTAGCTACTACAGCAACACCCAGTCACCCAGTTCAGCAATGCAACAGGTATCCTTCATGCAAACACAACTGACAATTAATGTTTATAAACCTGACATAGGCAGTGCTATGTTACCAGATATCAAACCACATTTTTTTCCTCATCATGTAATCCTTTTGTGTCTTTATGTCCTGCAAGGTGACAGTCCCTCTGCCTGGTTCCCAGTTGTCACTGCCAAACTTTGGTTCAGGTGGAGGCCAGCCCCTCTTGGCGCTGCCCCCTACGCCACCTCAGGCCCAGCCCCCCACCATCAACCGACAGCCTCCAGTCTCTCAGCCCTACCGAGGCATTATGGGCCCTAACCACAATATGATGCAGCCACCGACCAGCAAGGTGCAACCGTGTGCTTTGCTGACTCTGTTTGAATAAACATGTTCACTTTTGATTTTAACAAATTTAAGCTTTTTTGTCTTGACATGTTGTAGATGGACATGGATCTGAAACTCTTCGGCAGTGGGATGGATGTGAAGCCCGGGACTCCTCCTGTAAGCGCCAGGAGCACAACACCCACCTCCAGCCCTTACAGGTAGACGCACACAGCGCAGAAAAAATGTGAATGTACACTAATCAGGCATAACATTATGACCACTGAGAGATG
Organism: Remorina albescens; assembly: GCA_034769265.1. NCBI lineage: Eukaryota > Metazoa > Chordata > Actinopteri > Carangiformes > Echeneidae > Remorina > Remorina albescens. The sequence continues at coordinate 12,948,892 of CM068489.1, forward strand.
ACATTAGTAACAGCTGTCAGTGGGTGTGATATATAAAGCATGTAGGCATTTTGTCCTGGATGTTGATGTGTCGGAAGCAGAAGCATCCCCAAAGCTACATTTCTTGTGGGATGATCGTGGACTGCAGTGTTCAGTTCTTACCAAGGAAGGACAACAGGTGCACTGGTGACAGGCCAATGGAAGGCCAAGACCCTCTCTTTCTTTCTTGTTCTCTTTGTGTGGAGTAAAGGGTGGCCTCTGCTGTCTGATCAAACAGAAGCTCAAATTGCTGAGAGTTTATGCTGGAAGTTAAGAAAATGTCAAAACTCATTACTTATGGAGCTGCGTAGCCATAGGCCAGTAAAGAGGTTCATGCCGACCCCATGAGTATGATGAAGAGTGGACCATGTAGCAATGGAAGAAAGTGGCCTGGTCAGATTAATCACATCATGTTGGATGGCCAGGTGCATTTGTGTTGCTTACATGGGAGGATGTGACACCAGGATGCATTATGGGAAGAAGGCAAGCTTGCGGAGGCAGTGAGACACTTGTAGGAAATTTCCTGCTGAGTAACATTGGTTCCTGCCGTGCATGTGTGAATGTTAATGCCGACCATCTATATTTAAAACACTATGTGTTGCTTTATTTCACCTTGTCAACTTAGCTTAAGTTTCCCTCTCTTGTTTGCAGGGCCAGCTCCACCTCTCCTAGTAGCCAATCAAGTAAGATGAACAGCATGCTGTACCAAAAGCAGTTTCAGCCTAGCTCTGCTGGCATGAGAATGGCGCAGCACTTCCCTGGCCAGTTCAACCCACAGGTAAAATACTGATCACAAAACCTGTGTTTTAAGTTTAAATTCTGTAAACAACTGTCAGTGACTTTTTCCTCTTCCTTTCAGATTCTGTCTCAGCCCAACATTGTCTCTCCTCTTGTTCGACCACCTCATGCTAACTCATTTGCTGGAGGTGTCCAACGCTCTCCCATGGGCCCTCCAATGACACCCAACGTGGGTGGTGGTCTAATGCCCCATCCCCGACCCCAGCACCCACAGCATAACCAGCACCCTCCTCGAGGGCCCTCTGGTCCCACCATTGCACCGAGAAGCTCACAGGCAGCTCTGAAGGCTGAACAGGACCTAAAGGTTTGCAGTCATATTCTTCTCTGTTGAGTCTGCTGATCATGGCCTTCCAGTGATTGATAGGTAGACTGGTGGTAATTTTTTTTTCTCTGTCCTATTCTAGGCTAAACAGCGGGCTGAGGTGCTCCAGTCTACTCATAAGTTCTTTTCAGAGCAGCAGCAACAGCAGCAACTCAAAACCCCGCAAGTCAGCAAAGCATCCCGGCTCGAGCAGGGAGGAAAAACCCCCATCGACACCTCAGCCCCAAACCACCAGGCAGGAGGCGACCGTACAGATTCTGACAAACCTGCCGTCTCCACAGCCAAGCCTATACGGACTGGCCCCATAAAACCACAGGCCATCAAACCAGAAGAGGGCAAGTAAAGAGCTGCAGACCCTCTTAAGGCAACAGTTGCAAACAGATGGAAGAGAAGAAGCCCCTTTCACTCAGTCACCACTCACATCAGCCCTGAGGGACAATGTGAGGGAGGAGGATGAGCTGGGTAGAGATCCAAATGGTAGTGGTTACTGAGAGTAGGTGCTGTTCTGCATATATTTAATCCTCTTCTTCCTTCCCCTGTTGTGTCCCACTGTCAGTGGGGGCATTTGAGTTGGTTTCTTCAATCATATTTAGAGGCCGATGAAAATGGCTGCACAAGTTGTTCCATAGACATCTACTGTGACGGTAGATGACGGGAGAGTTGGAGCGAGAAAATTAAAATAAAATTTGCTGCTGAGTTTGCCATTTTTATAGCTCTTGAGTTCTGCTCATTTTTATTTTTTTCCCCACAAGTAGGATCACGCATATGATAGGAAAAACTTGTTTTGTTAACAGAAGAATGAATCAGATTTGTTTTTGTAGTCAAAACAATCTCAAATGTATGTTGTGAAGCACATTTTTTTGTTGCCCAATCTCCCATCATAACCAATCTGTGTGCACATGCACACACACTCCCCCAACGGTTTCATCTACGCACAGACACGTGAAATCAGACATTTTGTTGTCATTGTGTTGTTTGTTTTGGGTTTTTTTTTTTTTTGTTTTTTTTTTTACCAGAAAGGAAATGTGAAAAATTGCAGCATTTGATTGACTTTGATTGATTGATTTATTGATTAGTCTGCCTGTGAGCCTTTGCTCCTGCCTTCTGCTCTCATCTCCTTGCCTGAGAATAACTGATGAGTTGTGGTGTGTGTGTGTGTGTGTGTGTGTGTGTGTGTGTGTCTGTCTGTCCGTCCGTCTGTTGAGTGTCTGTAGTATAAACAGGGGGAAGCTTGTAGCCGGACTCTCCTGTATATTTAGCCAAAGGTTAATGCAGCGCAGAGATGATATCGCAGCCTTTTAGGATTGCTGTTGCTATGGCAGCAGAGTTTTGAGTCAGCTTAAAGGATTACATGTATGATGTATGATCACTACTTAGTTGTTTCAGTTGAGTGGCTGCAGTCACCCGTTCACCGCTTTCACACCCATACTTGCTGTCTCTCTCTCACACACACACACACACACACACACACACACACACACACACACATTCACACTTCACTGTAAAGCACCCAGACCTGCTGCTATTGACTGATTTCAGTGCCCTTAGCTAGTATATAGCAGGATAGGGCTATTTAGAGTAATAGAAACGGTGAAGAGTTGATTGTTAAACTTGCGTGTCTGTCCACCCCCAACAGCAAGGGGGTACTAAAAGGACAGGACAGAGAATGAGGAAAAAGAAACGAGATGACTGATGAAAAGAGAAGCCTCAAGTTCTGAAGTGTTTGGGCAGAAGGACACTTATTGTTTAGTTGTCTTTACTGATGAGAGCAATCAGTGCTGTTTTTCTGTCTCTGCCTCACCTCCGCTGGCTGTCCCACTCACAAAGCTCTCATCAGGGTTGTGGTGACAACGCTCCTTCAGAAATGTACAGTAGTATGCACTCTGAGGTGGGGAAAGTGTCCTCGTCACCTCTGCCCCTGCTGGGGAAGAGTCCTTGCTTTGGAGAATGGATGAGGGAGAGTGGGTAATGATTTTTATTTTTATTTTTTTTTCCTCTCCTTTATTTTATTTTTTTTGTTTTGTTCTTTGTTGTACTTGTACAGGGGTTTCATCGCTGTATTAAAAGATGTACGGTCTTATTTACATTCTCTCGGTTTGGTTACAGAAACTAATAAAAAATAATATACTGTTGAGATGTTTGTCAGTTGGTTTTGTTTTGGTTTTTTTTGGTTTTTTTTTATACTATTTTCTGTAAATATGCTTGAAACTTTGAAACCTCTACAGGAGAGCCAACGTGTCTGACCACTAGGTGTCACTGCAACACTTGCAGCATATACACTATATTGCCACTCACCTGCCTTGAATTTAAGTGACATCCCATTCTTAATCCGTAGGGTTTAATATGACAACGGTCCACCCTTTGCAGCCGCAACAGCTTCAGCTCTTCTGGGAAGGCTTTCCACAAGGTTTAGGAGTGTGTTTATGGGAATTTTTGACCATTCTTCCAGAAGCGCATTTGTGAGGTCACACACTGATGTTGGACAAGAAGGCCTGGCTGGCCTCTAATTCATCTCAAAGGTGTTGTATCGTGTTGAGGTCAGGACTCTGTGCAGGCCACACCAAACTCTCTCACCCATGTCTTTATGGACCTTGCTTTGTGCACTGGTGCACAGTTATGTTGGAACAGGAGGGGGCCATCCCCAAACTGTTCCCACAAAGTTGGGAGCATGGAATTGTCCAAAAGCTCTTACATACCAAGAAATGTTTTTAAGATTAGATTAAGAATGGGATGTCACTTAAGTTCATATGCGAGTCAACGCAGATGAGCGAGTACTTTTGGCAATATAGTGTATTATAATTAACATGCAAAAAATCATGACCGCAGGCAGGCGGTCATAATGTGAATACATTTTGTCTTGTCCAGTGTTCTCTATCATTGGGTGGGACATATTATGCAGCAAGTGAACCTTGTTCACTGCTAAAAGCTCCTGTAACTATCATATAAGCATCAGAAACAGATGATCAATCGTGTGTCTGTGTTACTAGGGAAGGCATTATGGGAATAATTTAGTTTATATAGAGCTTTTCAAAATTCAATTACAAAGCATTTGACATAAAAATAATTAAAAACTGCAAAGTAATTAAAAATCCAGTATAAATAAAGTGACTTTTTAAAAGAGTCTTAAAAGTAGAAAACATTTTAGCTTTGCTGATCTTTTCCAATAGTCACCATTAGTTCAAGGTTTGACTGAGGAATGGCCAACAGTAGCCAAGAAACCAAATTTTGAGAAGTACAACAGAGTTGTACGCTAAAGCTCCCAAAGATTGTAATGAAGATCATTGGAAAAGGCTCCTTTGGGTCTAGATAAACCGGCAGATTGCTTCAGGAAACTTTAGGACAGTCTGCCTGAAGGAGTTTAAGGTTGGCTTAGCGCCACGGAAGATCACACTAAGTACTGACTTTCGCCATTTCATTCTGGATATTGTGTTTTTTAAACGTTGCAAATATTTCTTATATTTTCTGTTTCCATCTCAATGAAGAAGGCAAATAAATAAACATGGATGGTCATTAAACTTTTACTAAAACTAAGCAAAGCTAGTGGTGACCACAGTACTCTGTTAGAATGAAAATGGACTCCCCTTTGGTAATGCAGTGGCACCACAGTGAGAGGAGGCTCCCCGTGTGAAGGTGTTAGTTAACAAATGGCTTCATCAGTGAAACTAATAATGTCATGAGGCTTTGACGTGTCTTTATTGGGTCAGTTATTAGCCATTTAACAAGAGCTTTGGCAGATATTTATTCTCTTCCTGCTGTAAATTATTTGTCATTTACATCAATATTTAATTTGCTGGCCTTCTAAATATGCATTTCAAAGCAACAGATGCACAATTAATTAATGCATTCAGATTTACAGTTGACTAAAAATTACTAGAAATATCGAGTAATGGCTCACTTATGTTTATGCAATACCTAAAAATGACTAACTAACTTGGTGATGACTAATAAAATAATGAGTTACTCAACAGTGAAAAAAAAAAAATAGCCTGCCTTTCAGCTTGGTGACCGATTTTTGATAATCCTGATTAAATTGGTTTGTAAAATTCATTTACCTATCTTGAGAAATATTTATCAGTCCCTGGGAATTTTAATATCACCAAGTCTGTTGTATCTCGATATGATGATGACGATATTATATGATAACAACATATAACTGTTTATTTAATGATTTTCAACATTACCGATGCCGAGTACAATGTAGAAATACATGCAATATTCAATACATGCTTAATGAGAGAGCAGTTTATGAAATCAAATATTGAGTGGAAGGGTGTGTTATGCCAAGAGTTTCTGATGCATTAATTAGCCACATAGCCAGTGGTATTGAATCGTACTTCCTCTTTTGAATGTCAAATAATTGCATATAGCTTAACATAAAACAAGAAAATCATACATCTGAATTAAAGGCGGTACAAAAATAATTCCTCTCAAAACATATGTGGTCCACGCCACAACAAAAAACCTCCCACTGAAGAAAAGAACTACAAAAGTTGACGTGTCACTTTGGCAGTTTGAGGCTCCTCTACACTGGAGTAATGACAGTGCTTTACAATGGCAGCTACTGCACAGTCTTCGAAGCAGGAAGAGGCGAGCAAATGTCCCGTTCAACAGTCACTCGTGGCGGCCTCAGTTGGCCTGCTGGCGGCCCAGCCTGATGTCATAAGACACTATGTGGAAGTTGTCCCAGGCAAACAGCTTTCTCTGAGCCAGACTGTAGTCGATCATGGAGTTGTAGTTGTACTTGTTCTTGAAGGGGATGGATATGGCTTTCCCCTGGCTGGTGGCCATGTCATACATGTAGTTGATGACGGCGTTGGTGGCAGCGTAGCTGGACACGGTGTACAGCTTGCCACAGATGATGAAGGAGTTGGCCACAGAGCTCTTCCTGATGTTGGTCTCCCAGCTCCTCCTCACCTCCAGAGTGTTTGGGTCCAATTTGGAGACCACAATGGCTCCTTTAGCTTTGCTGGTGGAGTAAACGGCCCACAGGCCCTGCTCGTCCACGGACAGGTCGATGTCCGTGTAGCCTCCCCAGGAATAGGGATACTGGCCGTGGAAGCCGGCATGGGGGAGGTCACGGCGAGCTGCGATGTTCTCAGACACGAGGTCGTAGCGGATGATGGTGCGGCTCCGGCGTCTCTGATAGTAGAGACAGCCGCGGTACAAAGTGGCGCCAGTGCTCTCCATCAGCTCGGGCAGCAGCAGGACCTGTGATGGAAAAAACACGGGAAATAAAAACTAGAAATAACATAAGATTTTTGTCTTATTCCCACGACAGTATATCATAGATGTGACACCTGCCTTGGATGGAAAGCCTTTAGAGAGTTGCTCCATGTCCTCGTACCCAAACAGCTGTCTGACCTCTGTGCCGATGGTGTCGATGCGCCAGATCATGTTGGGTCCATACGTGGAGACGGCCTCAGGATCCTGCATCCAAACACCATATTTCCCTGCTATGTTGTCAGCTTTTCTATGAGTGACTGGTTCACCAACAGAGACCAACTCCCCACAACCTGTGAGCAGGAAGAAGAGGAAATCAGAAGGAGGGAAGCTGACTGATTCAGTCTAACTGTGGAAACACACCAGCTGATTACAGCTGTCCCTTTTGATCATCAGAAGGTAAAAGCATACAAAGCCAATAGAGAGATCACATGACTGAGACTTGGAACACACTATCAGACAGAGATCAGGTTGAGACACGCCGGAGGGTAAATATCAATGTAGCCCAGGATAAATGGTGAGAGTAGACACAAAAAGGCATCAGTACGAAAAAAAATAAATAGAATACATACAACTGGTTCCCCAATTGCGAGAATTGTTAAACAAAATTAAAGAAAGTCTTCTTGAAATTGTGCAGAGTTCTTCTGACTTAAGGTCACGTCACAGTAAAGGAGAGCTCTGTATCATGTCTGTTACAGAAAGACAGAAAATCTGTGCTCTGATAAAAGGTCTGACCAGGTCATCATTTCCCATCATTGAAAGTGACAGCTGGGGTCGAGATGTTGCCTGATACCTCTGTTAGTTTTCAGTTTGTCTGAGTCACCGCCATAAGAGCAGCCACTGAACCACAACTCATCCGGCACAGGAACCTTCCTCTTCCTCTCTTACTAAGAAAACGATAAGGCAGGCTATATATTTACCACACCCTAAAATACCCCTTGGTCTCAGGTCCAGGACATAGCGTCAGATTTAGGGTTAGATGGGAATATGTTTTATAAATATACCTATTGCCATCTAGCTCCTGTTGTGCCTTGGATTATATGACTGCACTATTCAATAAAACCTGCTGAGAGCCGTTCAGCATGAGCTATGATGTGGTTTGAGAGCGCGGGGGTGTGACGTCCTCAATGGATGTGCTATACATCTACGAGACAAACACAAAACTCAGGAGGGTCCTTTTCCCTTCAGGTCGGCATGACTCTGGTATTCTCGCCCCAGATGCTTTGGTATTAATAGCAGTATTTGCTTTGAGGCTGTCAGCAGGGGGTGGGGGGTCGGGTGTCGTGTTTGCCAGCTCAGATGAACAGAGGGGGAGGAGGGCATAGGGGGTGACTCAGAGAGGTATGAGCTAGCAGGATTGCATTTTAAATGCCAACTTGGTGTGTTTTCAATTTTGGCTGCAAAACTGCAGATTATTTATTTTTTTCATATTCTCCTGCGAAGTTTAAATAATTTTTTTATCATGGTCACCTGCAGCCTTTAAGCCCCATTCGTGGAAAATTAAAGCTCACAAATGTACTTTTAAAGGTACCCAGTGGAGATTTCTTTTGTTTCTTACCAAACAAATAGGAATATCCATATAGCCTGGCAACCTTGAATGCATTTCCTAAATCATAACACATCGGCAAAACTATTTTTGAATAAATGAAGTTGTGTACATTCTGCACTCTACGTCCATAGTTTTGTCCATCTTGCAGTCTTTTTCGCCGTCTTTGTGGGCAGATTCCTTGCAATTCAGCGCCAACTGTCAGCGAGCAAACACACACAGTTCCAGTTTGTAGTTTGTTACATTACCGTGTGTGGGCATTGTCAAGAATGTTACAAACTGAACAAGTACTCGCTAGATATGAAAACATTCCTCCATTACATTATTAGGGGTAAAAAACAAAACTCAGCATGGAGGCTTTGATTTGTTAGACTCATCAGTGACTCTTAAAAAAATGTCCTGGTGCCTTTTCAAATCATCAAGTCTGCTCATAGATTTTTTCCATCACGTAGGAATAAATGGAAGTCAGTGATTGCCTCAAATGGTGGAAATCTACATTAAAACCTGTCTGTATAGTGGTAGTCTAATTTGGAATTAAGGAACTAATGCAAAACCACATGTGGTTTTTTGAGGGAAAAGTGACATAATGTTATTATTGAGCGACATTTTAAGTCAAATTAGAGACAGACACCTGTGTTGTCCTCAGAGTGGTCAGGCGCAGGCACCTCTGTCACCTCAGCCTTCAGCTCCTGGAAACCTGGAGCTCCAAACTCCCACGTCGAGTCTGAGATGGACAGAGAGAGAGGTGGAGTGAGTTGAATAAAAAAGCACAAAGTGGAAGTGATTCTGCAGAAAATCCATCCCACCTCTCAGACTGCTGCTGTCTCCCTGTCCTTTGGGCCTGTTCATCAGGTGAGACATCTGACTGGAGCCTAAACACACACACACACACACGCACAGCTGAGAGGTTTCTGTCACTCACTGCAGTTGTAGCATACAATAGTTTAGTGTACGCGAAAGCTGAATGACAGCAGGGAATGTGACAGCAAGAAACAAACACCCCTGAATGGATTTCCAGCTGTTCTGGAGTCAGACGGTCGGTGGACTGTCCGACCATAACACAGAAACACTTGATACCTCCCTCCAACCCCCCCACCCATCACTGTCAACCTCACATCTTTATACCTTCAGATATCAGCCCTCCATCCTCATCCTTTGCCCTTTCTTATCCTCTCTTCTACTGTGCTCTTCTCGTCTCATTTACTTTATTTTTTCCCGTTTAAATCCATCAACAGTTCATTAGCAGTGCTAACGCCATTATTCCCATCACTGGACTCTGTCTTCCTTTGTGTTCCTTGGAAGTTTTACGTGTGTGTTTGTGTAGCTCTCTCCATACATGAGTCACTATTTGTTTGTGTGTGTGGACACATGCCTGCTGTGCAACTCCATGTGCCGTGTCGGGTGATTACAGACACATAATGAGCCCTAATGATTCAGAGAACATCTGGAAGCTGATGTTGGAGGGGCAGAGAGCTTGGTAATGGGGCAAATGACTAACACCAGTGACCCGAGAGAGTCCAGTGTGTCCTAGTGAATGAAAGGTAAAAGGACTTTGTAAAAGTTTGTAAATGGTGTGTGTGCGTTCTGACATCCTTCCTCTTTGTTTGGGACGTCAGTGAGGAGAAAACTATAAATCTCATAGAATTGATGGATCCTAATTTGTGAAAGGCGGTTAAGTCTCTGACCTCTAACAGAGTTCAGCAGAGCTGCTGGATCTCAACTGGATTCAGTTCAACTTTGCTACTCTGTAACTATGTTGTTGGGAAACATTTGGCTTTACTCTTTGTCTATAAACAGAATAAACACACTTAAATTGTATACTGAATAAGGCTGTGTAACACACTGAATGAGAAATTGAGTTGACTGAACGTTATTTATGACATGCTGACGTATCAGACAAATGAAAGATGGACATGCAGCTCTTCTCTGTCACTGGCGAGGAGCTGTAAATAAAGTTCATTTAGACAAATTAAAGTCAGAACATGTGCAGAACGTGGTTCATGATCTTTTTGCTTTGTAAAGATAAATACTGTCAGTCGAGACATTTAAAAATGTTAATTGTTTTAGCTCTACTTTTAGCATAAGGCATATCTGCCTATAAAGTCAGTGATCCCACAAACCACCCAGATCTTACATCTAAATGTTACACACATATTGCGATGCTACAATATCAACTGGTATATTCAGAGAAACAAGCTTTACAGAAGGCCATTACCGTGTCATGGGTTATTAAAATGTCAGGCTTGTATCCTTACTTTTAAATATGGACTTGCCAAAATACTTTGACTTTTATCTCCTCTTCTCTCTGCTTCTGCAGATGTTTCTCTTGTTATGATCTGTTTTACATCAACCTCATCCTGAGGGGCCTTGTTCGTGTACTGCAGATGGCAGGCTGAAACATTAAGAGCTCTGCAGATTACCTGGGGTATACAGAAGATGGAATGTATAAGCCTTCCTAAGGAGCAGGGACGTCTGGTGGACAGGGAATTGGTAAAGAAGGATTTACTGCTGTTGGAAATCTCAACTTTACAATCAGGACTCTCTGACTGCCATGAGGGTAAACAGATCAGTGATTTAACTGAGAAAAAGGAAGGGGGTTGGTGACCAACAGGATGTGGAGGGTGACGAGATGAGCAGAGAGGCAAATTAAATAGATCTTTGGTCACTGCAAACACACAGAATACCGGAGCGTAACCTCACTCCAAACCTCCCAACCCTGTAACCCCAGGAGGTGTAGTGTTCTTGGACTTCAGTCCTCTACAGCCCCCCCCCCCCTAGCTTTGACCAACCAGGCATCATCAAAGGCTCTGAGATGAGACCTGGACACGGAACTAACTCTTCCAGTGCGTGCATCACATTTCACCCACCCCCCTCCCCGTCAAGCAGGCTATTCACACCCTGCTTGTCATGCAGAGGGAAACACCACTCATAAAGACAGCCGGATCTGCTCACAAATACTAAGTTGGTCCTCTCTGGCCTGCCTCCATCACTCCTAAATGTGGGCAGGAAATAGCTAAAAAACTGGAGACAAGTGTCTCTGCAGACTAATGGGGAAACCAAAACATTAACCACCCAAACACACACACACACACACACACACAGCTCTCAGCCATTTGGCATTTTGTCTGTGTGTGCATGATATTCCATAAATAGATGACATTTTGTAATCATTCTACTCTGAAGTCACCTATTTCATATTGTACCAGAGAGACAGGCTGTCTGCAAAATAAGTATTCATAAGAAGGATGTTTATGAAAAATAATCCATTTTCTATTGATATGTGTCAGTCAGCAGAGCACATGTTTGTAATAGCTCTTAAAAATGATTGTGTTCTAAGTGTCTCTCTTACCCCCAGCAGGTCTCATCTGGCCACTGAACTGCAGAGTGGGGCTTGGGGGCACCATGGGGGTCTGCGGGGGACAAGGTCTTCTCCTTAGCTTCTCTGTCTCCTTCCTCATCTCGTCCATCCTGCGCTGAAGCCCCAACAGCTCCCTCTCCAGACGCTCCTTCTCCCCCTGCAGAAGGTTTTTCTCCCCTACAGCCCGGTTCAGTGCCTCTCGGAGCTGGGACTCGGCTCTGGTTCCAGCCACCTGGGGACCCCTGTCGTCCCCTCCAGTCAGCCGCGACACCAGCACCTCCAGCAGGCCGAGTCTGGCCTTCAGACCTTCCATCTCCAGGCTTCCTGGCTGAGGGCAGGTTGACTCCACGGGGCTCGGTACAGTGAAGGTGTACTGGCATCGGCCGCTTTGGTCATTTCCCCTCCACAGAGAAGCTTGGTCCTGTGCGTCAGCTTGCAGCAGAAGACCCCACAAGCATGCCAACACGAGGGGCAACATGCTGGACAAGGACCCTTTAAAACTTTGACAAATTATTTCTTAAGTTTGTTCAGCCTTGTTTATTGTCTCCTTTAGACTTTACTTGATCCCAATTTCAGGTGACTGTCTTTCTTTTTCTTCTCTCAGGTGTCTCTTCTGTTCCTGCTGGTAGGTGCTGCTTCCCTCCCTCTCTTGTTCTTCTCCTCTCTGTCCCTCCTCAGTGCACAGGTTTGTAAGACTGAGCTCCTGTCAACTGCTCCCAGATATTTATACAATGAGGAGGGCAGGGAAGGAGGGAAACAGGCGAAGGGAAGAGAGGTGAGAAGGAGGGAGGGGAGTGGACAAAGTGGCTTCTCAGGCAAAAGGGGGAGGGAGGGAGGGATGGAAGTGATAAGATGCAGTTTTGGGTGTTTGACTTTCTGTAAAAGCTGTTTTTTTAGAATTCAGCTCATAATTGAATCATTTACCTCTTAAAATCTCTTTTTTTGATCTATCTGTGATGCCATCCCATATGTACAAGGGCTGACGTTTTTCCCTGCATGGTCGGCAAAGCTGGGCCTTGTTGGATTCAATTACTTCCTGAGGAGCCAGTGTCCCCTTTCATATTGGTAGGGGGCCAGAACATGACTCAAGTAGCCAATAAGAGCTGAAGGATCAGAGTTACTTGGTCAATCAATGACCAAATAAATGAAGCTGACCCTGCTGTGGACCGGATCCTTTCAGCTCAGGATGTGTTTGTGTGATGCATGTTTGTTTTCATTCTGCACACTCCACTCACTTTTTTCAACTTTATGTTTAATACAACATGAGTGAGCTGCCACGGGCCATCTGTGGCTGAGCTCACCTCCTCCCACTTGCTGCCCGGGTGGATTTGTTGCAATCTGCCTTGTCCATCCTTTCTCATCCCTTTACTTTAACGCAATATCACAGGCAGGCTGCACTCATGTCTGTAGTCGTGTGATATGCTTGTTCATTTTCAGAGAGGCAGGATGGGAGATGAAAATGAGACACTTGCTCAGGCAGGTGCGCGCACACACACACACAGCTTGCAGTGCCATAAATCCTCTGCATATCCTGCATATCCCCATATCCTGTCTCATTAGTGGGGTTCCTTAAATCTCTCCCAGCTTCTCACCCAGACTTCTCCCCATTTCTCTGTGTGTTCAGGCCTCTCATTCACCCATCTCTGTTGACCTGCTGGCTAGCCTGAACCTAAAAACATCACCTGACACAGATGCTTCACTCCAGGGAGGCCAGGGGGCAAACAGAGCAGAGCCGCAGGGGGCAAGCATCCAGCTGCTGGCCTCTCCTGCGTCTGTCATTGTGTGTTTACAGATAGTTGGTGATCCATGAGACATTTACATTGATGGGGCAAACTTATGATTAGTTGAGCAGATGGATAAAAGAGGACAGGATGCATTATTCAGAGGTCAGGCGCATTGTCTAACAGGAAATAGCTTGACCATGAGAAACTGAAGAGAGGGAGGAAGGTGAACAGTGTAAGACACCCAAGACTGCTGAGGAGAAACACATGTAAACACATAAGACGAAAGAAGCTCTTGGGAAAGTAGAAGCAGGAAGAAAGAGGAAAAATTTGACGACGAGGTATCAAGTACCAATGAATCCAAATTTTATGCTGGTATGTAGATCATGATTTCTTGCTGTAACTGACAGTCATGCATCTATGATCAACAGCACTCTCCACTGGAGAGCGTGTATTTCTAACTGACTGACTGGCACATTGTCCATCCTTCTCAGTTATGAGGTCACTTTTTATGTGACTCATATACTTAATGCTATGCCCCGAATCTGAAGTCATCCAATGCAGCCCCCTAACAGAGGACAAAAACATCCGCTGTTGGCAGCACAGGTATGTCTATGAAGACAGAGAGGACCAAGTTCTCTCTCAGTGCACAAAAAGACCATCTTAATGAAACTGTCTGTTCATATTGACAAACAGAGTCAAAGTCCTGAGCAGAAGCAAACTCAGAACTTTAGATTACAGATAGCAGTTCAAGAAAATAGCTTTCAGCAATACTTTCTGGAAGAGCTGTAACTTTATTTCTTTCTGTATACCCAGGACTTAACTACACTGTTTCACTACAGTTGAGCAGGACCCAGGACCCAACCAAAGGCATGCAAGCTAGATACTGCAGCTTTATGAGAATTTGACGAATTTAAGATGAAATGACCTCTTCACCCACCTCCCTCCCACCTCCAACAAACAGACCCCTCTGTGCACTAGTAATGAATGTGTGCTGGAAAGCAATCTACCATAGATCAATGAAGTCAAAGACCCCGATTCAATGTCTACTCCTTCAGAGGGATTATGCAGTGCTGGCTGTGCGTTTCTCGTGTGAGGACGGAAGGAGTGAGTCTGTTGGAACAATAATGCCTCACGGGCTCCGGCCACTCCAACTTCAGTGCCATCTTGAGAATCACCGCTGTCTGCAAAGTTACAGTCCAATAAGATGGTTGGGTAATGAGAGGATATGAAAGAAAGCTCAGGAGCTTGACGAGATCCAGAATGGACAAAAGAGGGGATGGCATGGCAATTCATTTTTCCCCTCTTCACCTCCAGTGATCTTTTACTTTCAAGTTTTCCACTGATTCTCCTTTTCTTTTACGAGTTGGCCAAGCAGTTAAAACCAGACCAATGCCCTTTAAAATCACTTTATTTCGGAGCAAAAATTACCATTATATCAGTCTTCCCATACAATGTCAGAATATTGTACATCTTTACGGTCTCAATATTTACAGCTTAAAATAAATTACAATAACATTAAAATAAAATGAGTTTAGTTTTATTGTACAGTTATGTTATTCGCACACAATGACACAGATCTTCGTCTCACAGCTCAGCTTTAAATTTGCATCAATTAAATTACCCCTCTATAAACACAATGTGGCAGTACAGAGAGATAAATTGTCCCTTCAGCAGTGATGTGAAAACCAGCATTCATACAACACACCACAGAGAACAAACAGCAGAGATGAGTGAAAAAACTTTGTGGGGGTAAAAAAAAAAAAGAAAAGACAGAAGTGGTATCAAAACCAAACAGAACCATCTGCAGAGTGAGAGACGGTTTAGTTGCTTGGAGCAAAGTAGGACAGCCGTGACCAAACTAGCTCAGAGCTCAGCTCCACTGAGGAGGACGGTCAGAGGTTTAGGGTGCAGGGAGGTGAGGAGACATTCATAACCTGTTTAGGTTTAAAATGGTTCTGCTGTACAAAGTAATATGTTATCAAAGAGCAGGCAGAAATGGAAATGAATGGATTGAGAGTATGAAGAATGCGTTCCTTTCCGATCCCGATCATCTGTGCGCATGGTGAAACATATCTGATTAGTGACGTCATCATTCAGAAAGCCCATTTTTTCTTTGAAATAAGTTACATATGTCTGCACAGATGAACCTGAGACATTCCCTCAATTTGTGTCAGACAGAGAAATGTGCCTATATTGATAAATTCTTCACATTAAGCTTCCTCATCGTCTGCATCTCATATCAAGAAAGCAGGAAATGAATCATGGGAAAACATTTAAGCTTTAGTCGGTGCATGTTACAGTATCTCTATATGAGGCTGCTGCAGCAGCTGCTCCAGCTAAACTAAGGGAGATAGTTGGCATGGCGTCCCTGCCTTTTTGCTATCTTATCTATATGTTGTAATATGCACTGACCTGGAGTTTCCCTGCTGGAAAGGAAAAACCAGGACCCTATGCATGATATGTATCATGGAATGAACCTCTCCTTAACAATGACTCAAGTCAGCACCTCCTCCTAAAAAGTATTCAAATATCTTCTGAGTTTTTACCTGCAGTGTTCCCTTTTTTAGCAGACCTTCAAACCATGGATCAAACAGCCTGAATACTGATCTCACGGCAAATTTTTGTGGAAACGCCAATAAGATCTGTACTAAGGGCAAGTTGAGGACAGATCCTTAGCGATACACGGGCTGATATTGAGGAGGGTGTGGGAGGTTGGCTGGCACCCCCTAGCTGAAGTTGAGGATTGTGTGCAGAGGAGAGAGAGAGAGAGAGTGAGAGAGAATAGGAAAGAGAGGAAGGGAGCGCGAGAGAGAGGAAGAAGAGGAAGAGCAGGGTTCTCCCCCATCCTCCTCATCAGACACTAGCGATATCGCAGGATGACTGGTACTGAAAGATAGCACAAAGAGAGATTGTTTAATGGAAAAACCTCAATTACTTTGGGTAAGTTCTACCAGTGCTAGATGGGTCTGATACTTACTGATAATAATGAGCAAGAGAGCAACGACAACCAAGGCAATAATCATCTTCATCTGTGGAAGATATCATGCATGTTAACCAACTCCAGAAAGAACAGGAGATATGCTGAAGGTGTCTCTCGCTCTCTCTCATACACACACACACACACACACACCCATAAAACAGACAGGCAGCCCACCTTCATGTCTCTCCACCACATCCTCCTGTGCAGCTGTTTGGCTCGGCTACTGAAGGCAGATGCATTGTCTGATAGGCTCTCTGTCAAATCATGTGACCGTAGCAAAGATGTGGACATGTGAGGAGAAGAATTAATTGCAGAAGAGAGGAAAAAGAAATTGGTTAATCAGCCAGTAAACAATAATACGGTTCATGATTTCACTTCGAAGTTGGCTAAGGTGAGTGAAACTGCCTGTTTGTTGAGCACGTGTAGTTAGAATGTGTTGCAGTTATGTAAGTCTTCGAATGCCAAATTTATGCACGGTGGAGGAAAAGCACATTTCCTCCAGCGTTCTCCCTTCTCTCCTTGTTGTGATATCCTTGTCCTGGCTGCACGCCCACACCCTTTTGTCTTTTTGTTTCTTGGATACTGGTGTTAACTTGTTGTTCATGCATGTTAACAGGAACAGGCCAGCTCCCTTGTGTGCGCTGCAGTGCTCTGTCCAAGCCCCTGTCCCTCTTTAGATTCTTTTTGTCTCTCATGTGTGCTCTTTCCACATCCATATGCACTTTCACGACTGGTTGCTACCACAAATAGAATCAACATGACAGGACCTCCGAGAAGATTCTCATAAAGCCCGTGGCAGTTAACAACCGCTTCCCCGGGCACAGACCAGAGAACAAAACTGTCATTGTCAATCACAGGATTGATATACTGTTCACTTAAAGTTCCTGCTTAATAAAACAGGAACTTTAAGATAGCAAATCACAGACCTGAGAGCACGCACACAAACAAATGTGTTCCAGATGTATCATCGTCTGGGCGGGCTGGTCAACATGATAAAGACAAGCAGTTGTACAACATCTGTGTGGACTTAAATTTTAGGGGGCTGAATAGACTGCCAACAGCCAGGAGCACTTAAGCCTCATCTCTGCATCAGCAGGGAAGGGTTAGAAGGAGAAGACCTGTGCATGTCTGTGTGTACAGTAACAATGTAGTAAGCGTGACGCATATACCTGCTTGATATAAACCAAGGTAAGGGGGGAAAAAGAAGTGAACCCTTTGGATTGAGCATGTAAGACCTGTTAACGGCACAAAACAGCACAAAACAGCACAAAAGGGCAAAAACGGCAAAAACGCTAAAGCTGGGCACATCATTTAGACCTTTAAAGTCTGGTGTGTTTTACAAGCACTTTTTACTTTTACCACACATCCAAAGTCATACCTGACCCAAGATACACAAGGCAGTTTAAACATTTGAATACCAAATGACAAAAGTAAAACCGCAATTGGTTATTTTTCAATCAAAAACATCCAAAATGGTTCAAGCTTCTCAAATGTCAACATTTCATGATTTTCTTTGTCTCACCTGTCAAGAAATTTGAAAATGTCAGCTAGGCAGAATTGGGACATTTTAGAAATATGACATTGCAGGCCTTGTTTAATGCAGACTGTTTTTTATGATTCCTTTCAGAAAAAATCTGAGGAGTTTATCTACTCCAGCATAATTTGGACATTCTATCTTGTAAAACATTTCTTCGAGAACATTTCTACACTAAAAATATTCAGCTCAAGTAAGTTATCTGGAGATCTAACCAGACATTTTGAACCTGAGGTACTTTTAGGATCATGGGGCCTCATTAAGATTTTTTTCTTTTACATTGGTTGTAGAAATGTTGCTATTAGCTATAGCAAATCCCGCAAGTAATTTTATCCACATTAAAGATAACAGAGGCTAACAGAAACTATTTGTGGGGGGGAAAAAAACATTAAAACAATCAAGTCTGATAAAATTTTACCTGTTGATTGTGTTGCAATGATATTTTACTTTGTAATTCAACAAAACTTGTTTTACACAATTCAACAAAACTCTCTTTTGCACTCACCCGATTTGTCCTGGAGGTCATCGAGACGTTCACCCCTCTCTATCACTTTGGAGATGTTTTCCTGCATCACGTCGATCACTTCATCAACCTGCGACTGAACCCTTTGGACACAGGTTGGCATGAGACACAATTTTATATAACAGACATGAATTATGAGGTCTAAAATTTGCAGAAGACTCAGAAGAAAGCACCTGTTTATTCCAATAATAACAATAGTAACAAGTCTTTTTCTTCTAAACCTGGACAGCTGATAGGCAATAAAAAGCCTGTTAAATGGTTCTCAGCCACACTGTGACCTTTCTGCACCTACTGAGTATCTGCAGAATTGCACTCAAATCCTTGCTTCACTCAAGTTGATCACTCCTGAACATGGCGCAGTGAAAACAGATTTAACTCCAGTCATTCTTATTTCCACGCAATACTTTTTGGAGGGATGCAAAGACAACAAGAGGGAGAGTAAAAAGGCCCTTTAATGGAGGTGCAAAAAAAAAGGTAGTTTTCTCTAAGAAATTGTCATATCTATCCCCATTATGCTGATTGTCTAAGATAAAGTTGATTAACATCTGAGGTCAGGTTCAGACTGACAAACGTGGGGAATGTGAGACATTCCAGGAATCCGTAATGATTTTACCTACTTTTATGTGCTCATAACGACAAATTGAAAGGAAAATGAAGAAATAAGTCTGGTTGTCTGACTGTCTCAACAATGACCGTCTCTGTTCCCTGGTCATCTATAACTGGAAATTAATGTGAAAACAGACTGCAGAGGGACCGAGCCGTCCAACGGAGGTTACACAATAACCAGCACATGACCAGTTCTCTTACACAATCTACTTATAACCCCAGCTTCTGGTAAACATGACGAACCACTGTTACATAATACCAACACCACAACCTGGGAGAACTACTCATACAGCTCTGACTTCTGGCTTCTAGCTGTACTACAGAATGTGTTAATACTTACTGCTTGATTTTATCACTCTGAGGTCCAAATCTGGGTCCTGTGGGCCCTCTCCTGGAAAACAAACACCAAGACTTCCAAATTAACCAATTTGATGCAGGAATTTACAACTAGTTTATTTTGCCTTACTGGGCCCTATACACGGCTACACATATTAGTATTATTGCTCTGATCATTTTAGTAAAAGGGCCCATATTTAACACTTTGTGTCCCTTTGTGTTATTCATAATATAATTTCATTTTTCATTTTTATTATTAGGGCAGGTTAGCGCTGTTGCCCCACAGTAAGAAGGTCGCGGGTTTGGTTCCCGGCCTGGGGCCTTTCTGTGTGGAGTTTGCATGTTCTCCCCATGTCTGTCTGGGTTTCCTCCGGGTACTCCGGTTTCCTCCCACTGTCCAAAGACATTTTTGGGTTAACTGGTGACTCTACATTGTGCGTAGGTCTGAGTGTGAGTGGTTGTTTGTCTCTGTGTGTCTCTCCCCCCGCAACCCAGAAACGGAAAAGCGGTTGACGATGGATGGATGGATTTTTATTATTAAACACTCAGAGAAACAAAATACTGCAAAGTTGGATGGGTCCAGCTGGTCTCAGCTTGGGGCGTGTCCAAAAGTGGTGACTGCTTCATTATGACATAACAAAGTGCCAAAGCTCCGTTTCGGAATACACGCTGTGTGCATTTTTCTGCAAACTGAATGTTTGGACATTTTGACACGCTAAAGTTTCACTTCATACAGAGACATTTAACTGTGGGCCTGCTGTGTCAAGTGTACCTCGAATATAGTTTATTTGTTATGTTCTAATAAGATCAGTGCATGAATGCAATGTATTCTCGCAAGACTCACAGAAAGAAGTCTTCTTCCTCATCAGAGTCCTCTTCCAGCAGGTTCCTCTGCAAAAAATGAAAGTAGGGATAAATTCTGTTGTTCTGTTGGATGTTGAACAAGTATTGTCTCCTATTCAAAATCTTTCTGTGAGGGGAGCTGGAACAGTATCTTCACTCTAGACAGTAAAGCCTTTCAAGTTCAGGTGCCGTTGCCATTCTTGGGATAGGAGCCCACCATGCCAATTTTCCTGCTAGTCCACCTTCCCAACAATTACATCCCTTGTACTCACAGCTAAGGCTCCTAATCGGGAGACTACACTGTCTGCTCCACATAGTGGATGTGCAGATCAATAGATGCTTTTTATCTGTCTGTCTTCAGAAGACAAATATGGCCAAAAGCACTATAATTATTATAAGGCACTTAGGATATAATGACTAAAAATAAAAGTCTGCTGTCTGTGCTATTCGGTGAGCCACAGCTCAATAAAAACAATTCTGCTCTTTAAGACTCTTAAACATCTACCTCTGACAGGGACACTCAGTCTGCAGACAGTCCAAAATAAAAAGACAGATTTAAAATCAAGAACAGAGAGATAGTTCTATAAATCTAATGTAGACCATCTCACAAAACACTACTATTTTACAGAATTAGTGAGGATGGCACACAAAGGGTGCAAGGGATGACAACAAACATTGCATGCCTTCAATAAGCTGGTCCGTAAGTTTGAGAATAGATATAATAAAATTTGAATTAGACGGAGCAGAGGTAGTTTAGACACAGAAATTCCTCCAGGCTGCTGCAGTCAAATGCAGATGTCACACAATACTGTAATCAAAACTATAAATTATTGTTTTTGAATCTTCAAATTTCATTTATGGTAATCGCCTTCCACCCTCCAGGCCACCCTATCTGTTCAAAGAGTACAAAGGAAGAAGCCTGTTAGATGATCGACTGCTGGCCATCTCCATGTTACGCACGTTAGCAGACATTTATTTTCTTGTAAATATAGTTGTCTTCTACAAAAAAGCTGAAAGGATGGTGGCCACATGAGCATAAAACACTTTGAGTTGAAGCACTAACAGCATCCTTCTGTGTGACATCTTTCTCTTTCCACTGCTCGGTATGGGAAACATGTAAAGAGCTGTTATTTATTATCACAGGCCAGGAGCACTAAGGGAGAAGCACGGTAGGTGCAATGGGTGGTTTTATTCTTCCTGTAAGCTACACTTTGATCATGCTTCAACAAAAAAATGACCATGATTACACAAGGAAACAGCGGACTTAATAGGGTAAAGGACCAGCAAGGGGACGTGGAGGGTGTCCTGGGGGTGATCACTCTGATTAAGACCAGATATTTGGCCACATGATTTTTCTTCACTTCAGTATCTCCTACTTCCTGAAGTCAGTGAGGGTAAAACTCATCCAAAAACAACTCTCTGTGTCGATTTGTGCCTCACCCTCTCACTGCGAATAGATCCCGTGACCTCGTCATCATTGAGGTGTCGTTTAAACTTGGGGGGCATGCTGGCTTCAGGTTGCTCCTCCCGATCTGGCTCCCTCTGTAGGACAGGAAGAGAAGAACATTTATTGATGTCTGGAAAGGTGGGACTGCCTAAACACTACTATATATTTTAATCTCCCTGCCATACAGCCTGCTGAATCAGAGACTTTTGGTATACGTAAGTGGAAAAAGTGATTTGAATTACAGGAAAAAATTTCTGGGAACAGAACGTGGAAAACAACTGAATGAGCTACATAGATTCCAAATGAAAACTTTATTCATGACCACACAATTCACTGCCTT
This sequence comes from Remorina albescens, assembly GCA_034769265.1. Classification (NCBI taxonomy): domain Eukaryota; kingdom Metazoa; phylum Chordata; class Actinopteri; order Carangiformes; family Echeneidae; genus Remorina; species Remorina albescens. Next base: position 12,970,487 of record CM068489.1, read on the forward strand.
AGCAAGGACTACAATCTGAGAATGCTTACTTTTTCAGTGAAACAGGGTGGCTTTGTTGTTAGTCAGCAGGCAGGTCTCTATCATTATCGCTACAATCAAATTTTCAAGTGGAATGTTTTAAGATGCGTGTCGTCTGAAACAACTGTTCAATACCATGCAGAGTTGATAAACACAAGACTTATTATGTGATGCCTTAATTCCCAATATTTACGCTGTGAATAGTCTTGCTAGCTATGGAAAGCAACCTCATCGCTGTTCTCTATACCTTTGGGTGAAAAACTCTATATTGTTGGACAATGAAGATCAACTGTGTTTGGGTGGTATACACATCAAACAGCGTGTCAAAATGCAACAGTAAATTGCGTTTTCTGTGCAGATGTGAAGATGTAATCTTCAGGCATCAAGGCAAACACCAAGGGAAACAGAGTCTCACTTACATACAAACACAAAAAGCACATAACCACTCTCAATCCCACAACACATCGTATACCATTGAATCCAGTTCAGTCTGACACTGTGGCGTCTTCAGCAGCGTCCTTCACTGACACTGCTGAAGGAAAAAGACCCTACAGAGGCCAGGAGAGGACAGGACGTTTCCAGTGAACAGAGAGGAGGAGAAGAGGGGACGAGGCTCTATCTGAGGCAGCCAGAGCATGAAGAGACAAAGAAAGACACAGCAAAGAAGCCAAGTCTAACATGTTAGAGCTGCAGAGGGAAGACTTAAGACAGAGGTATGAATTATAATTTATAACATGAGAGTTACATTAAACAGAGTTTGGTGTCTGGGTATGTTCTGAATAAATGCATGTAACTTAGTTTATAATGTAGTGTTTGCTTAAAGTTACAATCCAAATATTGACAGAGAACTCACCTAAACCTACTGTGTAATGTAACTCTGTTGTAGAAAGGATTGTAATACAATGCTTAAGTAAATCTAATCAATGTCTGATATGCGAATAAAGATGCTGCCTCTAGAGTTTCAGGTACTGCTATTTACAGATTAGGACTATTTTTTTAGCCACTATTGTAAAGGCTTCGAGGTCCAAATAAAATCGTTTAAAATGAACTAGTCCTGAAAAAGACTCTGAGATATAGCAGTAATCACATAGTAGCCGCTGACAGCTAGTTGATTCAGCTGCTGGTTAATCTAAACTAAAAACGCTAATAGTTCAGTAAATATAGCACGCAAATAACACACCGCTACTCCACAGTAATTGGGGTGAAAAGATGGGACAATGTAAACCCAAACACACCCGGCTCCATGCTGATTTGTCTGTTTCAGTCAGGCTGCTTTGTTCAATGGCAAATTCAGCTAACGTGCTATGCTAAGCTAAGGATGCTAACGTGGCTAGCTACCTGCAGGTGCCCAACCAGGTCCGATGTTTGATGCCGATGAACACGAACGCGCAGAGATTTGGGTGTCAATCCGGGAGGGTTTACAGCGTTTTAGTTGTTTTTCTTTTACGGATTTGTCTGATTCATTTCAAGCGGATGTCTGGACGACGAGACAGGATTGTCATCATGGATGCTAGCTGTCCGATGCTCTTCCCTCAGTCTATATCAGCTGACCGGGAAATGAACACAAACATCTGGAGGAGGAGAGAGACAGCTGTATGGCAGTGGCTAGTACTATTTTACACCCCTTTGCAGCACATTTTCTAATTCTTATCGAGATATACGACTCTCGGGCATTTCACGATAAATATACGCAAACGTAAGTTGAACCTTTTATTTCTACTTGTTTCGATTGTTAACATTTTATGCCTCTTTTTACTTCCACTCCAGTACGTCAGAAGGAAATAATAAATTTTTATTCCACTTATTATGTATATATTTTTTATTTGTCTAGACTAGCTGGTGATCACATTTTTACGACTACTCGAGTATTATATACTAGGGCCTGTTTTTCAATTTACCTTTTCATTGCTGTAGTAGACTATTTCTTGTTATTATTTGAAAAGTAAAAAAAAATACAATGACTTTATTGGAAACGTAAAATATTTCGGGGTTTGTACGTTGTTTACTTAAATAAAATATCTAATCACTGCCTTTTGGGTTGTTGTCTTCCTCAGCTATAGACAGCAGAAGCGCCTCTAGCCTGCCTGAAATTAGAGCGTAGAAGAAGAACGAGAGAAACTTTCACCGGAAGAGAAAACACGCTTGGCAACCAGTTGGTAAGTCAAATGTCTATCGCGCTGTATTTACGAATGTATAGACGGCTTTTCCACAAGCAGCGTTATGTTTTGGTAAAACAAGATTTATTCCTATGAGTACAAATAATTGAAACCAGATTCCGTTTTGGTTCGTCCTCCAGCAGAGCTGCTAATAGTCCTCAGAGCGATGCAGAGTGCTGGAGGCTGCGCCGATCAGCCTCACCCTCTGTTTGGAGGAGCGCTGTCAGCTGTGATCCCACACAGTGCCGCGGACATCAGCGAGCTGAGGGAGATTCCCGACAACCAGGAGGTGTTTGCCCACGCACACACTGATCAGAGCCTCATAGTGGAGTTGGTAGAGTACCAGGGCCAGATCGCAGACCAGGACTCTGCCAGATACCACTTCGAGGACATTGCAAGCAGTAACAAAGCTCTGGAGCCGGGTGCCTTTGAGGTGACCAGCGTTGCTGCTCTGCCCAAATCGGATCTGCTCCTGTCAGAATGCAGCTCCGCCTGGATGCTCACTGGCACACAGTGTGTATCCAAGTTCAATGAAGAGGCACGAAATACAGTGACCCTCCACCTGGGTCTCCTCCGTCTGCCGCAGTTCTCCACAGACGTCCTGATCACCTTCAATGACCCACAGAGTATCAGCTCTGACAGCAGCAGTGCAGCTGCTGTGCAGACACACGGAGTTCCTTGGACAGTAGAGGACTTCCAGCGCTTATTGCGGACACTGACACTGCACAACCCTGGGCTGTTTGGATAGAGCAAGTGCTGCTGACCTCACCTGATTTAGTCTTTTTATGATGCCACTAGGCTGCATTTAAACTTAGAAAGACTTTTCATTCTGGCCCCACAAGCATCCATGCTTCAGGTCCCATCCCAAATGTTTTTGAAGTGGTCCTTCCTTTGCCCTGACCTTCAGGAATACATGTTCTGTTCAGCCTTTAATTTGGACTGTAAATAAAATAAAATTAAAACACAATACATTCAGTTACTTTTGGGTTGCCTGATTAAGATAAACTCAGAGATTTTAAAGTGGCCTATGCTATGAAGATAGATACCAGATAAATTCAATAAGATTATATTAATTATATTTTCAATGCATTTCTGTTTGAAGTGTAGGTATACACCAGAGAAAAATTGTGAAACAGACACAGATTTTCCACTTTTCTTTCCCCCTACTTTCCTCTTTGCCCTCTTTATCTTCGTTAAACTGAAATTGTCCTGCACTCCCGAGCAGCACGTCCAATTTCTATTTATTTTTTAAATTTTTTTATTATTTTACAGTAAGATGGTAAACTGGCTGCAAATATCAAAGGTGAAATCAGAGGTTAAGGGGGAATTGAGTTTCATCCCCCTGGTGCAGTTAAAATGTACGTAATATTCATGTATCCACAGTTTCTTCAGTTGGATTTAGGTATGTTCATGAATGGAAAAAATTCAGAGGGCGAGTCCCAGCAGGAATATGTATTAGGTCAACTGTTTCCATCATTTACTATGGTGGCCTCATGGTGGAGTAATTCATTAGCCTGAACTTTGAAAACATTAGAGAGGTGGGTTTGGTGAAGTACAAAATTTATTGGAAAGGAAATGGCCTATAAAAATTGTTGCTCTGAAGTTAAAACTAGCCATTCACCTTAAGACATACTTGTGTAAAAGAAGTAATTTTCCCTCAGTTATATGTGCTGCTATTTGAAGAAAATAGGTTTAACTTGATTCTCCCTTTGAATAAAACCCATGAAGGGGAATCCAATTAAATCCTGCATACCAATAAAGAGGAAGGAAAGTCTGTCTCTCCAAAGCCACATCAAAACCTCCTCATCCTCTAGTGCAATCACGATGGATTAATATCTCATAAAGTCAGGCTTCCATTCCTCTCAGCCATACCAGTGTAGTAAATTCCTTCAACCACAACTTCCACTGTGTTGTAACACTAAAGCCTCCTGACTACCCCAGATAAACGCACAGTGACTGGTTCCATTTGTAACAGAAATCTTGAAAACGTCCTGTTTTTTTTAGACCTGATGAGGGTTTCGGAATTTTCGCAGGTCATAGCCTGACACTTAAAGGATTTTCAAGATCCAGAAAACAGTCAGGATCACTTACAGAGTAGTGGCCTCAAATTACCAACACACTTTAGAATGATTTCATGGCATGACAACAAAAGGAGGGCTGTTTCTGTCTTAAATGTTTGAGTTGCAAGAGAAAAAAATATGGCAAAGAGATTCCACATAGAGACTTCATATATTTAATCCATAGTTGAGTAGTACCAGTGGCAGATCTCTTGTTTTTAAAAATTAGTAAATTTTCTTGGCTTGAGAAAGCCACAAGATTATCATACTTTCTTGGGTTCAAATAATTAAATTTTTAATTCTCTCATCTGTGGGTGTAAAGTATATTAAAAACAGCTACATATTGAATGTTTTAGCATATTGTTGTAGGTGCACAAAGGGCAGAATGGCTTCAGAAACATCTCAGTAGCCATAAAACAACATTATATTTTGTACTGCAATTCCTTTAGATATTAAAATTTTAAACCTTTTAAATGATCTGAAAGGCACATGTGCAATATGTGGAAGGGCCCTACTGAAAGTGAAAGCATCAACAGTGTTTTCTCTGAGTCACAGAGGAAAAGGATGGATTCCTCCATAGCTATGTTTTTTTGGCCTTTAGTGACCTGAAGTCTGGCATTCATCTTCAGTGTTCAACAAAAAAAAACAACAACAAAAAAAAAACTTGGCTGACAAATGAGGTGACATCTCTCTGATGAACACAAATACAGCTTTCTGGTTCCTCCTGACAATAACTGGCTGCTTCCTCACATGACCCTAAACAAAACTCACAGGACAGGGGGTGGTCCAATCGTGACCTACAGCAGCTTTGTTTTCTTTTCTTCTTTTTTTGTACAAGTGTTGTTATTCAGTACTCAGGAGTGATGTGTGCTGAGGGAAGTATAATATATAGTGAATATAAATATTCACAAAAACACAAAATTACCTTGTCAGAGGGAACAAATGTTAGATTGTATTAGCTTGTACTCTGGCCTCTCTCACAGGATGTGTCCGGTATGGTTCCTGCTCAGAGACTTCCAGCTCCAGGGTCATTTATTATCCAAGCGCTTGCTGCTATCACTGTTGTTTGCTCTGAATGCCACCCCTCTCCTCTCACATTCACAGCCCTCACTACACATCCCCACTCTTTGGACTGCAGCCGGAAAAACCCACAGGTTCCCTGCCAAGCCTTGGAACCAGTCTTGGCCTCAAGGTGGTCTGCTGCTCTCATCAAGACCCAAGAGTCCCCCAATGTCCTATACATATTTTCTCTTGCTTCTTTCCAAGTCTATCTTTGACAGTTTTTGGGAGTACTGAATATGGACACAATGGCAAACTACTTGCAAAAGTTCCAGTGACTTTTCATATTATCTGGAAGATATTTTTAAGTGAGCCTGAATGATTTATCAGCATAACAATATTATCGGCCGATATGAGCTATTTGCCAATTAATCGGTATTACCGTTTATAATTAAATGACAATTAAAAAAGATGTTATGAATGTTGTTGTTGTGTAGTTTGTCCTCTACAGGGCACACCCCAATTCATTTTAGGCAACACATGAGAATGCTCCAAATGACAACAATCAGCTGAGCCAGTCAGACTCAACCAGAGAAGTCCACAATGGAGATCACCTGTGTTCATGGTAAGTTGATACATTACTCAAATAATAATAAACATTCTCCATCCTATCTTCTCTTTGCCTTTGTAGGTTTATTTATGAAACATTATTGCAGTTCTAGCAAGTAAACAAACAATGGTCCTATCATTTCCCCCTCATCAGTTATTAAAATGTTCTGGCAGCATGTTTACGGCAGCTTATACTGCTGTACACTGCTAAATGAGATAACCAACAAAGATAGCAAATGCGTTGTTTAGTAGAAGACTGCTAGTATTAATGAATGGTTACTGTGTTTATCTTATTCTACCTAAATGAAGCAAGATGTCTGTAAATCGTATATCTGCAGGTACAACAGGCGCATTGAAATTATTAAACCAGAGGAAATGCGTAAATAAGCATGAGCTGTATCTAGAATGGCCAGATGAGCCAGGATCTGGCACCAGTTGTACCTTTGTTCAAAGTACTATTTATGGCAATAAAAAAAAGTTTCTTTTCAAAGTGCATTTTGTCTCATTATTTTGGTGAAGACTCTCAAATAACTACACATAAATGTTAGGGAAAAATCTTTATTTATATTATAGGGTCCTGGGAAAAAATGAATGTCGGTTGATATGTCATTATTGTTTTTTAAATCCTAAAATATCAAAATCTGTATCAGCTCTAATTTTTTATATGCTAAAGTGATTAAAAAAAAAGACTCAAACTACAACTCTGCAGTCATTACCAAGGAGAATGTTAAACAGTAATTAGAAATAAACACAAGATTTATGAGATTTAAAGGAAACATTATGCCTCACATTTTCTCCAGCAGATTCTGCAAGTAGATGTTATAACTATAAATCCACAGTACTTTTCTGTCCAAGAACAAGAAAATGGCTTAATGTGAAGGTAGAGGTGTGACAATACAGCAGGTAATCTGATGGTCTGAGGTTTGATGCAAAATCTGAAGCTGACCTAAAATAACAATTTAGTCCTCCTGTCTCTTCTTTTTGTTCTGTGGTGAGGTGCTGTTGGTTTGAGAAAAATGCTCAGACATTGCAGCCAATGCCCGGTAGCGATGAGATATTGAATTCTTCACTTCTTTTGGTAGTTCAGCATAGCTGCAGATGAGAGGGAAGAAATAAATAGAGTTATAAATAAATAGTATAAATATATTTTTCTCCCCAGAGTAAATGCCAATTAATGGTGATAACTAACCACTGAGGCACAGCATAAGGTAAAATAAATCATCAAAACAATGTGTTACAGTGAATCTATTGTTGAACTTCCCAGAGAAAGTGTTTTACCCACTGACTCCCCCTTGTGGCAAATTTCTAACACAGCTCTCACTCACGTTTTTTCATATCCCTCCGGCTGGAAGCAAGGATCCCATCCAAAGTCTCGAGATCCACGGGGTTCCACAATGTGCCCCTAAAGAAACGCCAAGTGAAAAGTGTGAATAGAAAATAACACAAAGACACAGACAGAGACACACACTGAGATTCTGACCTCTGTTTTCCCTCTAAAGAGCTGCACCGGTTCATCTTTCCCAGCAGTGAAGGCAAAAGTGCAAAGAGCCCACGCTGATTTATCTGAAAATCCTGCTAGGAGTTTAAACAGGCCTAAAACAAAAAATTTGTAACATTAGAGATACCGATGCTCTACTTTTCTATCCAGCTCTAACGGTCTCTTACAACATCTCAGCAGTGGTTCATTTAATACACACTTACCCTCTGGACCGAGTTTATCCAGGAACCATTTTCTACACAAACAGAGTTTAGTTATAATGATTGCTGTTCATTAGCACCAACAAAGATAAAATGGATTAATGGTTGAAAAAAATAAACTAACATGTAAGGACCAGGCAAGCCTCCCAAAGCTTTGAAGCACAGACAGGTGTCTTCTACGATGACTGGCCCATCAATCTATGGGTGAAAAACAACCAAAATAGATCCATCAGTGCCATCACTCTACAGACAGCATAGGTAAAAGCATATAAACAGTTCATATACCTCCCGTGCAGCCTCCTTACACTTCTGGATGGAAATCTCATCTGGTTCTCCCTGGTACTCCGGCACTGGGCGAATAATAATAACAAAAAAAAAACAAAAAAAAAAAACAATTACATGAGCAATCATCGCCTGAAATTGTACGTTTTATTTGTAATACTCTTTGGATACTACTTACAATCAATCTTTTTCGACACTAGCTGGAAGGGAAACTTGTCTCCCAGGATCTGAGTGACCTGGTATGTGTGGAAAAGGAGGATATTTATTTTTGGCAAGTGAAACACGAGAATCGTGGATTGGATTACAGCTGAAGCACAAAGTCTGGAAAAGAACCAACACAAAACATGTTTATATCCCGCACCCGAAAAATGAATGCTTCATTCTAACCTCTTCGAGCTTTTTTGCATTTCCAGTGACGAAGACTACAGACCTCCTCGCCGGCACAGACATGATGAACGAGACCCGGAGGCTTTTAGAAGCAGGACTCTTTACTTCCGGGACAGCGGCGGCCAATAAAATCCGCTTTGCGTCTGCAGCTCCGCCTACAAATATAAACCACCAATCCGACAGCGGTACTTCCAACTATGACGTCCGGGTTGAATAGTCAGTGTGAGGTGCCATGTGGGGAAATGGTTGTAAACAGGTTCTAACAGTGTAGACCAAAACATTTTGAGGTATTTTAGCTGCCTGGCTGGATAATGAGTCTTTTACCTCGCACGGCGGAGGAGTTCAGCTCGGCGGAGTACTGGGAGAGGTTCTTTAAGAAGCGCGGGGGAAAAGCTTTTGAGTGGTATGGCGACTACAACAAACTCTGCGGCGTCCTGCATAAATATATCAAAGTGCAAGATCAGGTAACGGTGTTGGTTGGGAAACCTGAAGGTACAGCGACACACAGGACATAGTCAGGTCCTACAGTTATTTAGAAGTGGCATCTCACCGTTTTACTATTGTAAGTGTGTATGTACAAACAAGTGTCTTGCACAGTAATTTTGTTTGGGTGTGGAAAGGAGCAGTAGTTTTCAGATACCCAATTTTTAGTAAAAGTGTAGAAGCATTACATTAAAAGAAAGCGCCATGCATGCTCACTTATCGAAGTGTAGCCTACACATGATGCATTATAAAAAAAAAAAAAAAGTAAAAATATGGCATTGTAATTGGAATAATATTTTATGACACTCGACTGACGAAATTACAAAATGAACATGTAAGTGCAATTTGACTAATCTAGAGGAATCAGCTGGAGTCAGTTCAGTCTAAGTGTTATATTTTTGGGTAGTTAAAACTACAAAATAAACAAGAAACAATGAATATAAGTTTTTAATACTACTCTCTAATATAATATTTGAATCTGTAAAGTAGCCAATACTATAAGCTGTAATTAACTAGGCATCCAAGTAAATGTGTTTAACTACTTTGCCACCACTGCGAGTGACAATAATTGAGTATGTTACTGTTTCTTAGGTGTTGGTGGTCGGTTGTGGAAACTCTGAGCTGAGTGAACAGCTGTATGATGTTGGCTACAGACATCTGACCAATATTGACATCAGTGAGACGGTGGTTAGCCATATGAACCAGCGTAATGTTGAGCGCCGGCCAGGCCTGACCTTCCAGCAAGTGGATGCTACCCAAACTCCGTATGAGGATGCCAGCTATCAGGCGGCGTTGGACAAAGGCACGCTGGATGCAATGGCATCTGAAGAAGAAGGAGCTTTGGCCAAGAGCATGCTCACTGAGGTAATAAACCAATTACCCAGAATCCCTGTCATCAGCAAGCATCTTTCTTTTCTTCTTAGAATGATTTATTTGTATTTGCAGGTGGGCCGTGTTCTCCGTGTTGGCGGCCGGTATGTCTGTGTGACACTGGCCCAGGAGAGTGTGATTAAGTTGGCTGTTGAGCACTTTGTACAGCTGGGGTGGGCAGTGAGGCTCCACTGTCTGCAGGAGGAAAGAAGAAAAGAAGAAGACTCCTTTCCTCTACCTGTCTTTGTTCTGGTCTGCACCAAGTTTCGTCAGCCAATGCCTACATCTATTCTGGAGATTTGTCTTGGGGAGGATGGAGCCCCAGTGCGTCTCTCACAGGTTTCAGAGTTGTTGTCAGCTGTGAGGGAACATCAAGCCTACTCTGTCTTGAGGAAGAGGCTCCGAACAGATACAGATGCCACCTCAAACTTGTCACTCACACTCTGCCACGCCAAGACTGGCCTTCCCAGATACACACTTGCAGTGCAAGATGCTTCCCCAGGAGCCAAGGTGCCAAGGACAAACCACTTTGCTATATTTATTGGTGAGCTCTCCTGCTGACTTATCATTTGTGTATCTTCCTATGTAGAACTCCTCTCGTGTTCACATGTTCACCTCTGATGGCTTTTGTTGACGATTTTCTCTGTCAGTGCCTCAAGGCAGTGAGACAGCTTGGCTCTACAGCTCCCCTGAAGGGCGAAGGCAACTGGCAACCAGTGCAAACTTTCGACGCCTGGTTATTGTGGCAATGCACAGGAATCAGGAGTACACAGACATACAAGCTGTCCAGTCAGAGCTCTCACCAATGGTGATGGACCTGGCTCCTCCGGGTATGCCTGCCAACCAGCAGGTAAACACTCATACATAGACTTTTAAAATGGTCTTTTATACAATAAACAATTTAATCTCAATAAGTGCATAAGTGTATTACATTTTCTCTCTCTCTGTCCCAACTCAGGTGCCATTCCTGTCAGTAGGAGGTGACCTGGGTTGGCGAGAGGAGGTCAGCAGGGGTGTAAGTGAGCTGAGTGGAGAGTATTGTGTGGAGAATGTCAAAGGAGAAGATGGAGAACTGTATCGCAGACTTGTGTTCCTGGCTAATGCTGCCCTTGTCCAGTCAGAGAGCCGTCTTGTTTCCTCAAACACCAGTCAGTTCACCTTCCCTTTCTTTCAGTTAATTATGTCATTTTTTTCCTCTATGATTGACTATTAAGTAACCAATTAGACATTGACAACAATATATTGACAATAGTCAATATCAGGATAGAACCAACAAGCAACCAACAAGAAAGAAACAAACATTGAAAAGGAAAACATACTGTAATGGCTTTTATTTAAGAAAATTTTAAGCAATGACTGTCTGTGTCCTTTCAGCCTCAAGTCAGAGAAAGAGGAACAAAAAAAAGACCAAGCCACCAGCTCCAACAGTCACATCCTTGACCTCTCTGTCAGTGGACAGTGGCTTCCTCTGCTGTGCTCACCATGAAGTCATGGTAGCTGGCCTTGCTCTGCTTGGGGTGGGAACTCCAGAGAATAAAGGTGAGCCTACACCCATTTTGCACAGCCAATTTGATGTGGTCAAGGAAGAAGAGAAAACAACTGCAGACTGTCAACCACAACCATTTATCATCCCTGTCTCTGATTAAGCTTCACTTGCAATTTTTCTACCATTTCTATCTTGCTCCATAGGCGTCCCACTGTCAGTGCTCCTTGTGGGTCTTGGTGGAGGAGGCCTGCCTCAGTTTTTGCGGGAATTTGTGCCAGATGTTACTGTTGAGGTTGTTGAACTAGATCCTGTAGTCCTGGAGGTGGCAAAGGAATGGTTCGGATTCAGACCAGATGACCGCTTGACCGTCACTCTTGGAGATGGCCTTGAACGCATTTTTGCCCTGGAGAAGGAAGGTAAGGGAAGGAGTAGTCAACGAGAAGGCAGCTTAAAGTAACCAGTACCAGTATCTACATCAGTGATTCTTTTAATATATACCTCCAGATGCAAACTATTTAAGTAATACTCTGTTATGATTAATGTTTTTATCAACATTTATCAACAGCTTAGAATTACAGGAAATATCCAAGAGACTCAGCCACATTTTTGAGCCTCAGTGAGACTCAGACTCAGGCATGGACTCCACTACCAAAATCAGCCACTAGCAGATGTATCAGATTAGTTAACATAGTCAGCATCTTTTATTAGAGGTCTTCAAAAGTACTAAGACATTGTCCTTTTCTTTCTTTTTACTGCAGGTGGACATTTGTTTGATGCCATCATGTTTGATGTAGATAATAAAGATAGCACTGTAGGTATGAGCTGTCCCCCTGCTGCCTTTGTGGAAATGTCCATCCTGAAGAAGGTCTGCAGCTTGTTAACTCCCAGAGGTACAGTCTCATAAATAATTTTTTGTGAAATACGTGTAAATAAATTGAACAAACAATTGATGAGCTATTAATTAGCCACTTCCTTTTCATGGCCATAATTAGAAATACCTTATCACTGTTCTGTATTTTGTCTATATTTATTCATTTTGGACCTTTTTATCTCTCCCTGCCATTCAACCAGGTGTATTCATACTGAACCTTGTGTGTCGTGACTCAGTCTTGAGAGCAAGCGTACTGCAGCAAGTGAGCACTGTATTCCCCAGCATCCTATCTCGAAAGATTAATGGAGAGGTCAACGAAGTCCTTCTGTGCTCTCGTGGAGAAACCAAGACTTCAGATGCTGCTCAAATCATTCCATCACTGAACCAAGCAGCAAAAAATCTACAGAGTGCACTGAGCTCCAACAAGACTGGAACCACCAATAATCCACATATTAACATTGTAGAGTTGTTAAAAGACCTGAAAGTTGAGTAAAGTTTGAAGGGGGCAAGTAATTTCAGACATGATGAGGATAATAAAATATGAGAATAAGTACTTTCACTTTGACTTTGCTATTCAGTGGCATGTAATGAAAAGTAATATTATGTGCAACATGCAATCACAAGTAAAGAACTTTTAATCTTAATCTGAATGTGGTGTTCCTACAAAAAATTCAAATGAAGTGTTGTTAGTTATTTAAACACTTATTATTATTGCCATTTCATCTTTAAAAGTAGCCTTTAGTTTCTCTTTCACCTGCTTGTAGTTTCCAGCGCACAACATGGTGCTCACTGACTCCGGCAGTGCCAAAGTATGTAACAGTGTTATTTACAGTAGATGAATCGTCCACTCTGGCTCTAGTTGCAGTGTGTTTATAGGGCAGCCGCGGGGCGCTGCCCACACTGGATGTGTGGGATTTTAAATAGCTCCAAGCAGTGAATACTGGCCCGGTGTCTGATAAACGGAGCTCCTTTCATAATTGGCTGTGAAGTAAATCTGTCTGCTTCATAAGGGGGCTGCCGAGTTAAAATTGCTGAGTGCCGCGCATGCGCAAGAAAAACTTGATCCCGTTAGCTGTCAAAGCAGACTTTTCCTCTTGGCTATGGATCCAACTTGCCGCAATCTCTGGGAAGATTAGCTTATTAAATGGACCCGGAGAATGTGTCCAGAGGAGGGAAACGACAGGCCGCAAGCTTTTGGAGTTGTAAATAAGCCTGAGCGTACATAGCCAGCCCTTTTCGAAGTGTTGAGGATCGGGAACACCAACTTTGGGCTCCACCGTCGTTTCCAGAAGCTCAAACGGTAACGTCCTAACTAACGGCTGCTGAGGTCTTGGACCTTAAAAAGTTTCTATAAGCCTTCGAAACGGAATAAATTTCAGGTTGTGTACATTTCGGGAATGAATAGCGTAAAGAAAAGTACCCACTGACTGTGTCGTTCACTCTATGGAGCGATATAGCCCAGAACCGGAGGCAGACAGGGTTTAAAGGAACTGAGGCGGTCGATAGCTCCGTTGCGATGGGCAACCGCGGGATGGAGGAGCTGATCCCGCTGGTCAACCGGCTCCAGGACGCCCTGAGCAGCGTGGGGGAGAGCAGCAGCTTCCACCTGCCGCAGATCGTGGTGGTGGGCGGCCAGAGCGCTGGGAAATCCTCCGTCCTGGAAAACTTTGTGGGCAGGTAAGCCACACACAGTGACCTCTGAACTCTACACAACCTTTTTGTCATTAAAGGAAATAGGTGCTACTTTATAATACTGCACCTTTTACCCTGAGTATCTCCATTAATAACAACAGCTGTATTAACATTAATAGATAAATTGCTTATGCTTTATATATCAGTGTAAAGTTGTGGAAACTAGTCCTTCAGACGACCACTGTAACCAACCATGATATAATATTGTGTGCTCGTAGAAGATTATATGTTATGGCCTACAGCCAGCACCAACGGTATGGCTTTATTCCTCAGTCTGAAGTGGTGGATGCCACTCTGGGCTATGTCCATATGACAGTAACCAGAGCACGAGCTTATTACACAGACATGCTCTGTAAGCAGGTTTATTTATTTATATAGTGCATTTCATACACAAAGGGAATTCAATGTGCTTTACATAAAAAAAGAGCACATACAGAGAGAAATAAAAACAGTGCTGAAACAACAGAAGATCTTGTTAAAACATAATTAAAAGGACATGCATAAAATCATAATCATAATACAATCTAGAAAATCAAATCAAATAACTAAAGTAAAATGATTGAAAGAATATGCAGCATTCTGGATAAGTAAAAAAATAAAAAATACAGTGTGGGTTTCATGCATAGGCGCACAAGAAAAGAAATGTTTTTAACCTGGATTTAAAAGTGTCAACATTTGGTGCAGATTTAACTTCCACTGGCAGTTTGTTCCGATTGTTTGCAGCAAAACAGCTAAATGCTGCTTCTCAATTTTTAGTTTAGACTAGCTGACTTGAGTCTATGGATCTAAGATTCCTGCTAGATTTATATTCTCTGATATATCACAGATGTATTCTGATCCCAAACCGTTCTGTGACTAGACATAGTCTCCAGATTAACATAGCTCTTAAATAGTAATGAAATGAAATGAAAACTGAGCTGAACAGAGCTTTGTTCAGTCACACCTCATTCTGACCTTTAAAAGATTTCATGGTGCTAAAAATAATGCGGCCCACCCATGAATAACATGCTTGTTTGAGGAAATTTTGAATATTAGTGAGATAGGCTGGTGTACAATGAGGAGAAAGTAATTTCCAGATTGTCAGAAATAATGATAGTGGGTAAGACAGTAGTTTCTTAGTTTCCTACAGTATTAGACAGGACAGTGAAGCTCTGTTATCAGAAGGGGACCAATGCATTGTCCCAAGGAATCCAGGCCTTAATTGGAAGCACTTCCAGGAACTGTAGATGGCTATTAATGCTTGCTTTCCTGAGTGTGTATTGCTATTTTATCACATACCTCAGTTCTTTGTCTCAGCCGTGACTATGTTATAAAACCCCTGTTGTGTAGGGCTGTTGCCAGCAGTCTGATCTGGACAGGATGTAGTAAAACAAACTTCCTGAATCCGATTTTAATAGGAAAGAGGAGGATCCTTTATTATTTTTTCCACTGCTATCTGTTAACATTACATCTAGGTTGTAGTTTTTATATGTCTGACAGGGCTGATACAATGGCAAAACATTTTTCAACCATCCAAGACAAGTTGGTGATATTTTGGATTCGTTGGAATCCAAACTAAAACTAATGCAAAGGTGACTCCCCGTTCTTTTAATGCTTTATTATGACAGTGTCATAATTGATTGTTTCATTAGAATAGTCCTTTGTGTGCAGATACAATGCAGAAAGTATTTAAATACAGGGGTAAAATGGGAGGTGTGAGGTTAATATTTCAGGCCAAGAATATATTATGTATCAAAATTAAATACCAGTGGCATATGTATGTGTGTGTCTTCTTGGCCAGTTCAGTGTTTATTCTCCAACAGAGATTTCCTTCCCCGTGGTTCAGGAATTGTCACTCGCAGACCTTTAATCCTCCAGCTGCACATTGCAAACACAGGTAGGTAAAATGCACTTATAGTCACTTTTTTACTTGATTTCATGTCATTCTGTGTTTTTTAAAATTGCCATTAGATGGCAGTAAGTTATTTAACGATGACTGAGTCTGAGCAGTAAAATAGTACTGAGACTACTATCACATGTCTAGAACAGATTGTGTTCTGCCACACTTTGCCACAGAGAGGCACAATCTCTCATACAAACTCAAATTGATTTTGGAAAATTGATAGAAGAGTAAAATTACAAAAAACAAAACAACAAAACACATCCGTATTCTATTATACAGTGTTCTTAAGTCTTGACACACAAATAATTTGAATTAAAGCAATTATCATTTTTATGTCTTATGCAAACTTGATGTTCAAAAGCACCCCCCAAGCACTCCCTCCAAACTAATGATCATGAAATTAATGTTGTATAACAGAGGTTTTGTACTTGCCACTGCGTCTTTCCAGAATATGGTGAATTCCTGCATTGTAAGGGAAAGAAATTCACAGACTTTGATGGAATACGCAAAGAGATAGAGGCGGAGACAAGCAGGCTCATAGGGTCTAAGAAGGGTATTTCTCCTGTCCCCATCAATCTACGGATTCACTCACCACATGGTAACACATATAACATAACATAATAGAATGTAACTGCTGCCCATCCATATTCTTTGGGACATTTTCTGCATGTTTATTTGTATTCTTCTGTATGTGCACATATATGCTTGCAGTGCTAAACCTCACTCTCGTTGACCTTCCTGGGATCACCAAGGTGCCTGTAGGAGATCAGCCAGCAGACATTGAGTACCAGATACGAGACATGATCATGCAGTACATCTGTAATGAAAACTGTCTCATCCTGGCTGTAACACCAGCCAACACTGACCTGGCTAACTCTGATGCACTCAAACTGGCCAAAGATGTCGACCCACAGGGTAATGTGTATGTGTGTATATTCTGTGAATGCATCTCTACAAGTGTCCTTTATGTGAATTTACTTTCACAGTATTTCATTCCTGTTTGCTGTGTTGTTATTTATTGTTCACTCGCAGATTTGAAATCAGATTTGATAACTTTAAATTATGTGTCTCGTGTCCCATTTAGGCCAGCGGACTATTGGTGTAGTAACTAAACTGGACCTGATGGATGATGGAACAGATGCCAGAGAAATACTGGAGAACAGGTTGCTTCCACTACGCAGAGGTGTGCTGCTATCTATATATATTACATCTATGTTCATGATGACAAAGTTGAACCATCTATCTATATTCTCACCACACTAAAAGTTCTTCGGACAGGATTAATATTGTAACTATGATTGTTTTCACCACTGAGAATCTTAATCTCAGCCAAACTCATATATATACTTTAGTTTGATATTTTATGATGTCGTAGTGAGTGAGTAGATTATAGATAGATAGATAGAGAGGCAGTGAAAAGGGTAAGGAAGAAACAAGAAGATCCAGCAACAGTGTACGGTGAAGTTGAAGCACCACCAGGTCCTTGCTCCTTCATGCTTCTCTTATAGTACTGATGCATTAGCTATGGAAGCCCATTGAAAGAATTGCCTTTATGGCAGCTTAAAGCTGAAGCATAAGATATGGAGCCTGGTACGATTACATCTTTGACTATTCTAAATACTCAAAATAGGGATTTTGTTTTATAGTACCTGCTTTGCTGTTGCACAAACACATTAATCTCCTGCTTTTATAGTTGCACTTGTGCAATTATCAGTTTGGATAGACATCCGAATGATATGTCCTGAAAGACATGAAAATGCCGTTTAAGTCTGTCTTACACACTCAACACTCCTTGATTGTTCCTTTTTGTCTTGTTGAACATTGTCTTTAAGTAATGACGTGCTCTTCATTTCCTTTCTCATATCCTCCTCCCCAGGTTATATAGGGGTAGTGAATCGTAGTCAGAAGGACATCGATGGGAAGAAGGACATTAAGGCAGCTCTGCTTGCAGAGAAGGAATTCATCCTATCTCATCCATCCTATAAACACATGGCTGAAACCATGGGCACGCCATACTTACAAAAAATACTCAACCAGGTTAAAAATGCACACGTATACATAGAGGAGTAAATACATTGCGTGTTTTAACTGCAACTGATAATGTTTGTTTGCAGCAACTGACAAACCACATCCGGGAGACTTTGCCAGCTTTCCGTAGCCATCTGCAGGGCCAGTTCCTGGCTTTGAAAAAAGAGGCTGAGGAGTACAGACAATACAGTCCTGCTGACCCTGCACGCAGGACCAAAACACTGCTTCAGTCAGTCACTCATTCATTTTATGTATTTGCCAATTTATTCTCTTTCAAATTACTTAATTGTCAGTGTTTCTCCTGGACTGTCGGTTTATGTCTTCCAGGTTAGTTCAACGCTTGGCCGTCGATTTTGAGAAACTAATTGAGGGCTCAGGTGACAAAGTAGACACTGTCAATCTGTCAGGAGGTGCTAAGATTAATCGCATCTTCCACGAGCGATTCCCCTATGAACTGGTCAAGGTGTGTGTGTGATTCTGTGTATATTTTTTGTATGGTAATGTTTTTTGCATATGAATACTTGATGTCATTTAATAACTTATGCAGAACTCCTATGCACTTCAGCCAAGTAGTTTTCATATCTGACAGACAGTGTAATGTATTTTTTTATTTATTTTATTTTTTTCAGATTGAATGTGATGAGATGCAGATGCGAAGAGAGATAAACTATGCCATAAGAAACATCCACGGTGTCAGGTGTAGTACTGCATTCTGAGCGTAACTGTCAAATGCTTTCGTATCATACTCCTTTTTGTTCAACACAGAAAATCTCTTTTTCCTCTCCTTAAAAATTTTTTTCTTCCTTTTTCCTTTCTTATAGGACAGGTCTGTTCACCCCTGACATGGCCTTTGAAGCCATTGTGAAGAAGCAAATATCAAGGTTAAAAGGACCATGTATGAAATTAATTGGCATGGTTGGTCAAGAACTAACCACCACAGTGTACCAGTGTATCAACAAGGTATGAAAGTGTGTGCATGTGGGAGTGTCATATATTTGTGCAACATACTACACAGTTCAAGATGTTAAAACAGCCTTCAAATTTTCTTGCTATAGCTCAGCTCCTTTCCCAAACTTCGAGATGAGACAGAGAAAATTTTAACAACTGAAATCCATGAACAAGAAAGTAAATGCAGAGAGCAGGTAATTTACAAACATTTGCTAATTCTGTTGACAAATCCTTTCACATATTTTTTGTCACTGAATTATTACATTTTTTGAAGTTTGGATTCAGTTGGTATTTATGTACTTATGCTCTGTTCAGGTCTTGTTGCTCATTGACATCCAGCTTGCCTACATAAATACCAAACATGAAGACTTCATTGGCTTTACAAAGTTAGTAACCTCATAATTTTTTAAAAATTAATGGACTAAGAAAATTGTTGCAAAGTAACAGGGTAAATAAATGTTCTCATCCTCCCCCTCAGCACCCAGCAGCCGAAAGACCAAAGCAATAAGACAGGAAAGGCAGGAAATCAGGTGAGACTTTCAATGGCACTGTAATCTTTAGAACAGATGTCAGAGAGCAAGACTGGAGCAGGGAAATGACTTCTTAACCTTGGTAACTATGGTAAATATTAATGGGGACGCCAAGACACATTAATCTATCTACTCATCAAAAGGTTTGACCCATTGGTGTGGGTTAATTTCAACCACTACATTGTGATTTTCCTTGAAAATGAGGAAAAAAAATGAATGATCTGCAGAGGATGTGACTTTTGTTAAGTGTAAAAATAGATAATAATATCCTGAAATCATCCATTGTGAACCCTTTTATTTTATCAGCATCACCCTCACACCAAAAAGTTAGCCAGGCTATACACTTCTTTAACCTTATTCTTATGTGGAATTGTCTTTGTCACTTTTAATTCAAACTAATTTGTGTCCCCATGTCTACATGAGAGTGTACTACTCTTAGATAATCACATATACAGGTGTAAACACTCACTAAACAACGATTATTTACTCCCGGTGACTAGGTGCATTGCAAAATTTGAATGTGCCTGGGTATTAACTAGACCTTTCCCATTCACCTTGAAATAGATTTTTTTTTCTTTTCAGTCATATCACCCCCCATGAAGTATGCATTAATCAGTATTAATAATTTTCATAGCTGAAGGTAATTGGGAGATGTTAACAGTAGTGCGTTTTAATCACAGCTTCACAGCTTAACAGTAATTACAGTTTGATATTAATGTTGGTGTCATCCCCAGAATTAAACACACACACACATACGCGCTCACACAGACACACACACACATATATATGTTTTTAATTTTACTGTACATCTTCTTTTTCTCTCCAGGGTGTGGCTTCTCCCTCAAGTCTAATAGTAGGGGACCAATCATGATAAATCTACTTTCTCACTGCTGCCTCTTCTGGAAATATGTGTGGGCAGGAGTAAAGCTTATGGGTTGTGGGCTGGCATATTACTAATTGCAGCAAACAAGCACTCTGGCTTGTTAGGCTTTTAAATCTTGCTTTTCTTAATTGCAAATGACAGTGCTAATGATACAGTGGTAATGTTTCAAACACTTCTTCTAAATTACAGTTTGCAGTATTCTCTGATATTCCTCAGCCTAATAACATTCACCCTCTTCAGTTTCCTTGCACCATAAATATGTGCAGGTATTATATAATATTATTTTAGTCTGCAGGATGCTTTTGTGATTTCTTGTTAACTTTATATTACCTCATACCTCCTGGCCTCTTACTCGTCTTATTCATCACACATCGTTTTTCCAGTTTGTTTTTTATTACTTTTGTTGCCATGCTTTCTGTATTTTCCTTTAACTCTATCCAGTCTTTCTCTTTTTGACCAAATATGTCCACTTGTCATCACTTTCAGTGATTGCCCCATGGCTGCGTGATCTGCAATATTTTTCACAAATGTCTTACCTGAAAAAAACTTCTTTTTTTCCTCAACTGCCAACTTTTTCCAAGTTTTTCTCTAGTTTCAGCTGCAAGATCCCTCATTCTGTGACCTGTTTTGCATACTTTCATAGGAGTTATATTGTCTGTCTAATTGACCATAACCCTGTCTGAGATGATGATATCCTGTCCTCTTGGCTTTCTACCTTTTTACTGTTGTGCAGGTCATACGCAGAGGTTGGCTGACCATCAACAACATGGGCATCATGAAAGGTGGAGCCAAGGAGTTCTGGTTTATTCTCAGTGCAGAGAGCCTCTCATGGTTCAAGGATGATGAGGTGAGGCTAAAACATATATCTAATACCCTTTTCTTTTTATCAACAGTTTGCACAGAGAGTCATAATGTATAGTCATACCCTAAATAAGAACCTCAAAACACAAGATACACAGGTGTTATCACATGTTTATTGAAATATATTTGCATTTGGAAGAGTATTTTAATTCCGAAGTTTACAGATAATTAAATAGTACAGAGGAAAATCTTTCATCTGTTGATATTGTCATCACAGTTTTAGTTAAAGCCCATAAAAGAAGAGTTGACCCTTGGTTCTGATGTCAGTGGGGCTGCCATCTGTCTGCCTGTCTGTGCCTGCTGTACAGGAGCAGAAGGTCTGCACAGCAAGTGTAGACAGGCAGACACACCACAACACTCTTATCTTGTCACAACTGATGTCATAGGGTGAGGACAGGGCACAATAGAGGACCTGAGATCAGAAGAGGAGTGTCACAGCATATGTACATGGATACAAACAAGCGCTATGTAAACAGTCACATCCGGATGAAAATGTTGTAAACAAAAGAAACTTATTTGTGTAGTGTTTGACAGACATCATTGAGTGGTTTGTAGGAACAGTCTGTAGAATGCTTTTACAAGGTTAAGTTATTTTTCTCGGTAACACACTAAAATGGCTTGAGGGTTGTGTTGTGGCTAAAGCTGAACACACAAACTATGTTTTTATGGAAGTTTTGTGACATATTGCACCAGTAAATTTGTAACAAAGAAATTAACATCTTAACCCCTTTCCTTGTTTTCTTTGCGATTCTCTCCTGCTACCTGGCCCTGCAACTGAGCCCCTCCATTTCCCCCATTCATTCCTTTAATGACCCCTCCCCATTCGCCCCACTCTCCCCCTTTTCTTCCCTTTTGGGAGTTCAGGCATTTGGAGCAGCTCACTCTGACACAGCTGGAGCTGCCCCAAGCCAAACTAAGACACACAGACATGCATGCACAGACACACACAGTGGACAGGGTTGTATATACAGTATACAGAACACATGCAGACTCTGATGTAAACAAACTGGTATGCAAATAATGGAGAAAAATATACACTCATTCAGACAGACACATGGTCACTTTTAAGATAAACACTGGATTGCTTAAACACAGTGTTCCCAGCCACGGCCTCAGGCATGCATGTTATCCACTCAGTGTTATAGGTTTCCTCTCACTGTCATCCACTTACTAAGCATTTACAAATCAGGACCCAGACTTCACACATCTGTTAAAGATAGACAGGCCAGCAAATATCTGATGACTGCACTAATCCGAACATAAAAAATTTTTGCTGTCTGAAGATCACAATGTGACACGCACAGTATACACCACTCAAATGATAAAAAATATTTTCTTTTAAATTGTTTTCAGTGTGACTTTTTATACTCCTTGCACCTCCAAACTATCTTGGAAAAATTATCAGCTGTTTATGTGTTTATGAGCCTAAGTGCTTTGTCAGTCACCCGTATTATTACAGAAGATCAGACCTACTGCCTTTCCACATGCATCTGTGTTTGTGCACACACACACACAGAGTCACACCGGCCAAACTTCTGCTTCTTCTCTCTTGCAGTTCCCGCTCTCTCTCTCCCCGCCCACACTACCTCCACAGACATTTCTTTTTTCTTTGACTGCTTCCCTCCTCCCATTTATTTTCTCTTTCTTTACCTCTGTTGGCCTTTCCTTTTCCTTTCTCTCCCTATCCCTGTCGTTTTCTTTTTTTTTTCTCTTTCTGCCTCCCCCTGTCTCTCCCTCTCTCTGTCTCTCTCTCTCTCTATCTTTCTCCCCCTTTCTGTGGTTGGCAGTCTCCCTGGGACTGTGCACATTCCTGGCTGGAAAATCTGAAGCTTTGTCCAAACACCAGCTTCCAAGATCTGCCCAGAGAAATCCCACATGGCAGTTTCTACACTGCAGAACTCCCCCTTTAACTCCCCCTCTCTACTCCCAACTCCTCCACAGGCTCTCTCACATTTTAACCCCCCACCCTCCCCTCTTTCCATCCTTGTGTGGATTGCTTCCTTAAACTCCAACTCTTAACAATTTTTAAGGCTGTGGAGCACATGTTCTCTCTGTGTGCTGCAATATTTCTATCCTGCTCTGACCTTATATCAAGAGTGCAGCACAATAATTCAGACTTTAATCTCCACAGCATACTGAACAAAGATACATTCCTTCGCCCCTCAACTGCCAGGGCTCCACCAGGCAGCTTGAAGAAAAACAGACGGGTCATGCCTATACACTTAATCTACACACTCCCCCCCCCCGTGTGTGTGTGTGTGTGTGTGTGAAGAGAGTGGCCTGTTCCATATCACAAATCCATTAGTCTATATGAAAAGGTAGCCGATTGTAAGACATCACATACATCTTGGATGTATGGTACTTCATAACCAACTGCACAAACACACACACCTGCCAAAAAACTATGCATTGAATGTGTCAAAAGAAGCTCAGTTAATCAGTTTGTTTGTAAATAGATATTAGTGAAACAAAAGTCACTCAAGTTATAGCATCTCCCTCTTGAATGTGCTGTATATAAACATCGCTGTTTTCAACACGTATCATCCGCCATTAAAAAAGACACTTAATTCAGACAGATGCTACAAAATGGATGACACCAGTCAACTGACTGGTAGAGAGGTGATCAATGTGCGTGATAGCAAATGCACATTGAAAGACTTTTGCACATCTGCATGCAAGAAACACCCGAGAATAGTATACCCTACATTTGCACAGAATACATGCATATTTTGACGTTTTCCTGGATCTAACCGCGGAAGCACTTCCTTGCACAGTCTAACCAATGTGCAGACTACTGTACACCAGTAAGATCCTGAACAGGTAGTCTGAACACTGGGATGACGGAGCAGGACACTTTCTCACTTCCTCTTTGGACTCGCCTTTTCCATCTTTGGATGTTTGCTAACAGTCCTGCCCATGGTGGAGGCTAGTCAGCAAAAGGTTTCCTCTGTTATTGTCTTCTTTCTTATCCTGCCTTAGTGCTGTTTCACAGGGTGAGGGGTCTCACACGTACATCAGACATCCACTCCTATGGGTGTCCCTCCTTTGGAGATGTTAATGTATCTTGAGTCAGGCATCCGCAGGCGTAGTATCCAGTCTTGACGTGGCACATTCACTCATTCAACTAGGGATCTGCCTTGTTCACTTGGGGAAGGCATAAGGAAATAAGGGGAGTGAGAGTAGGAAAGAGATTTAGGGAGGAACTTAACAGCCATATATGGGTTGATGGGACCCATGGGGAATCAACTTTGGAGTGGTCTGCAGTTTCTCCCCATTTCTCCTACACACTCACTCCTGCTCTATGTTCCTCAACCCTTCCTCATCTACTCTACTCCCTCTATACATCTATCCACCTCTATCGCTCCTCTTACTCTCTTCTACATCTCTACTTTCTATTTCTACCCCATCAGAGCAGAGTATACTCTCTCCAATCTCCTCCCCCTCTGTCTAAAGCGATCCCAGATGTTGCTCTATGGGCGCCAATCGCGTTCTGTCATTTTTTTTTCAGCCTACATTACAGGAAGTGGGCCCCTTTGGAAAAAAGGAAAGAGGGACGAAGGAAGAGAGTCGAAGGGTTCAGGGGAGCACTGAGAAAGGAAAATGTACCACCATCACACTTACAACTACCACGTGTACACGTGCTGGACCACAGGCACACATGTGCATGCACACACACAAACACCATCCAGGAGTTTTGGGACACCCTCCTGGGCAGGCACGATGACCTCTTTTCTATGGTAGTCACCCTTCTTGATGTCCCTTCGTTGCCCCATCTGTGGCCATAACCAACCTTTCCTGAAGCCCACCTCTCACAGCTTGGAAGGATGGAGCAGGCCAAGGAAGAGAATTGGTGGGGGGCTTCACTTTAGGAGAAATGTTGTGTTAGAGCTTGAGCCTGAGTAATGACTTTCACATGTGGAGCCGGCCTCTCTCCCTCTTTTTTTTTTTTCATACCCCTCTCATTCCCTCCCTGCTCTGTTTCTCTGTACCCTGCCTCCATACTGTCTGGTTCTCTTCACTCTGGTCACCCCACTCCTCCAACTGTTCTCTGTCATTCATAAGTCCCTGTGGTGATGACAGACTATAGACTTATGGCATCTCTTTCCCATTCTCTCTCTGTCTTTCATTGTCTCTCTTTCACTTGTTAGTGGGTTGTTAATGTTAGTCAAGCTGACAGGCAGACACATTATCTAATGTGAATTCAGATGCTCTGCTAGCGTAATGTTCCACACCTCCTGCTCACTTCGATGTCTGACACTTTTCCTTCTACAGCTCGAGGCCCTTCTTTCCTCTATAGATGAAGACTGAAATGTATTTACTATACCAGTCACACAACTATTTTAACTAAACCCCCTCATCTTTAGCCTCAGTTCTTTTTTGCTGAGTTTTACCTCTTTGCAATGTCATATTTTATTCTGCATACCACTGTCAAACTTTATCTTTCTGTATTCCTTCTTTTCCAGGAGAAAGAGAAAAAGTATATGCTCCCCCTGGACAACTTAAGGCTCAGAGATGTGGAGAAGGGCTTCATGTCTAGCAAATTTGTATTTGCTGTCTTCAACACAGAGTCAAGGTTTGTGTTTGTGTGCGTGTTTGGTCAGTGAGTGTATGTGAATAAAAAAAGAGAGTTCTTGTCACCTGCTTTTAGGGATATTTTACAAGGGTGAACACTTGGAGGGAAGGGATGAGATGTCAGAGTGGTGTTTTGCCCTTCCTTTGACCTCTTCCATTCAACTTTGCCACTCAAACTGAGAGGATATCCACTTGGGTACTGCAGCTGGTGTAGTTTTTTTTTTTTTTTTTTGTCTCTGAGTATATTCCAGGCTGTTGAGGGCAGGACAGGGTTGAAGTTTTCTGGGTTTGTGTGTGTGAAACAGATCGAAAGAGACAAAGAGAGACCATAAGAAAAGAAAGAGAGAGAGTGTGTGTGTTTAGGAGCTGGTGCAGACCCAACGCCTGGCTGATTGTACCAGAGCATGTGGGCTTTGTTTATAATTCTGTGCGAGGCTGCATTCAGACACACAAACTGGATGTGTGTGTGCATGGGTGTGAGTGCACATGTGTGTATGTGCCTTTGCCAATGTGTGTGTACAGACCACAGCATACCGACGGCAGGCTCATTAAGCAGCTAATCAAAGCCAGAGAGCTTGGATCAGAGATGGGGCTGCTCTTGTTTGGAAAGAATTGCTCGACTCACCACAAAAAGGAGGGAGAGTGAAAAACTGGAAGGGTTGAGAAGAGAAAGAAAGCGGGAGAGAGTATTAGAGCCATCAGCCAGGAATGTGTCAAAGACTGTCCTATGGTGCCCCCCCCCCCCACCCCACATGCTCCCTAACTCTCTGTTTCTCTTTCTCTATTTGCATGTGTGTGTGTGTGTGTGTGTATGAGTGAGTGGCTGACATTGCAGTGGTTTTCTCCCTGTCTGACAGTAATCAAAAACCTCAGGAAACTCTTCGAATCTGAAGCAGCGAGGGCTCTACAGAAATTCCTCACAATGAGTGAAAAAGAAAAACTTTGGCCATGATATAGGGGCAGAATAGCAATAGGGACCAGAGAAAAAAAAATTGATAAATCTGCAAAGAGAACAATTTGAATGTGTGTTTAATTGTGTATACAAATGACAGTATTCTGATTTTAGTGTAATAGCATTCTGGTATTGTCATCTTTGGCCTTGCTCCCTGTCTGTTAGCCACCACACCCTAACTTAGTAGCCTCACCCATCCTTGCCCAGCTATAAGCTCACTAACATGAGCATGAGCCCATGCCTTAATCTTTTTCTGTATGGTTCTCTGCGGCTACAGCATGTCTGTTCTTTTTCCATTTTTGTTGTCTCTCATTCTCACACACACAGAGTTTTCACATATTTGAGGTTAATTGCTATGTGTTCTGAATGTGAGAAGGGAACAACAAAAGGAGGAAAGAAACAACTGAGTGATTAAAGAAAAAATGCTTAACAGATGGGCCCCAGCCTGCTCCAGATCCTTTTCTTGTCTTCTACTTTTCTGTGCTGCCTACACAGCCTACACACAGAGGTCCTATGACGGTGCGAAGAGGAAAATGACATAAAAGGCAGAACAGATAACAGTGAGAAAACAGATGATATAAATAAGGGGATTAGTAGCAGCATGTCAAACATGGCAGTGAAATAAGTTTTATTAGTTGGTTTTATTTGGTATTTCCCATGTATGTCTGTAGCTATATGTATGCATCTGTCTGCCTTGTTTGCTTCAAGTGCTGCTATGTATGCTCGTTACGTCCATAATATTTGTAAATAAATCATAATTTCTTTGCTTCTGAACTACAGCTGACCCAAACTGTTCAACATTTTTTATATTTAATCTGATTCCCTACATGGGCTTCACCACTGTGGGTGTGGACAAAGCCCAACAGCCTGTGTCACCATGCTATCATGGCATTTACGCAAGATGTGAAACTAGAACTCAAGTCAGCCAATAAATCACATAGGTCAACATACATTACTATAGACCAGACCGTGATGATTATACTGCTAATGTTTGACCAGGACATTATTTGACTTTTAGCCTTTTCCCCCATGAGGTTAAAGAGTCTATTAATGGGAATCACATACAAACTTATTAACATGAAGGAGAAGGAAATTAAGTTGTTTTCATTCACTAATCTATTTTTCTACCGCTTATCCGTTTCTGTGTCACAGGGGTGCTGGAGCCAATCCCAGCTCACAGTGGGCGAGGACAGGGTACACCCTGGACAGGTCGTCAATCGATCGCAGGGCCATTAAGCAGTTTTGTTTTTTTTTTCAAAACAAATAAAAGGGTATAAAAATTAGAAATAATCAGTAAAATCAACATTTTTACCTAATTATTACCTTGTGAAAATTATTTTTTAAAAATGCCATTACAGAATTTATAGGTTAGTATTTAGTCTCACTAGTAGCTGTGTCTTACAGTCCAGATAAGTTTTATCTGGCAACGTATTAGGTTCTTTAATGGCTGTACATATTGTACACACAGACAACCTTGTCTCGTCAAAATTTGACTAATGTACAAAGTCGCTGAAGAGCTGTGTGAGGAGTGGGCAATTAGAAATTAGAACACACCGAAATCATCCATGTGGCTATGGTACATGTTTTACTTTTAATGTCTTAAATACACTGTATACTAACTCATAATAGGTAATTGCCTTCATCTTAAAAATAACAGTTCTCCAGTGGTAATTAAATTGGAAGATACTGTGGTACTTCTCTATCCCACAAGATGTACGGAGAGACTTGTTTCCAGTGGGAGTGAAAGAGGAATAAGCAGGCAGCTAAAAAAAGGCTCAACATATTTGGTACACTGAAACGATCCCACAAATTGTGACCAAAACTCCGGCTGCATCACCTTCACTGAGTTCAGAGGAAAAACCATTACTAACATTATTTAAGGTTTAGTAAATGCTTTAACACTGAGCACTGTATATGATAGTGTTACAACCTGCGTATGATTTTGGTATGCAGTGTATTCACATAAGGTGAACCACTGGATCAGTCTTGGTGTAATTGTTTAAAGTATGTAAATTTGTGTTTTTTACTCTGTTTTCTAGAAAGAGTGTTTGTACTGGCTTGGAAGTTTCATCTTTGTAGCCGTCTAACAATATTGCAATGTATTGCAGGAACGTGTATAAGGATTACAAATGCTTGGAGTTGGCGTGTAACTCTCAGGAGGAGTTGGACAGCTGGAAGGCTTCTCTGCTACGGGCCGGAGTCTACCCTGAGAAAGTCGCTGTTAGTACTGTGACCCTACCTCAACCTAATGAAATCCATCCCTGACCTTAGGTGCTGGGAGCTGCACCTGTCTGCACCTTACCTTTTTGTCATGTGTACTTTTTGCCTTTGCTAACCTTAAACCCTGGCCATAACCCCTTGCCCCTTTCACTCCATGTTCCCCCTTCTCTTTCCCTGCCAAAGTGAAAAAGCAAGTCCCCCACCCCTTCCATCTCGCTCTGTTGTTGGCTCTTCAGCACAGCATTCTTGGCCCATGATGTCACTACAATATGTGTGTATGTGTGTGTGTTCTAGTCTGTTTCTAATCAGCAGTTCCTCGTCCCTCACCCACTCCCCCTTTTCTTTCTTATCCACTCCTCCTGACCTCCCTCTTTTTTATTCCGTCTATTTTGCTCTCCCCTGTTCCTGTTACTGTGTTGCTATGCTTCTTTTTGTCAAAATCACAGAGTAGATGACAAGATTTGGGAATAGACAATCTTTATCACCTCACGCATCCGTATCAGCGTTAATGCACCAGCTGCTTTATTTTAGCAACTCTCTGCTGTACACTAAGGCTACACTTCAAATCCTTTGTTTAAAACAATTTGAGAGCTTTTACAGGGAAAATTACAATTCTTCCCAACTCTAATTATGTTACCTAGGCGGATAAACATGGAAATGGAGCTCCTGAAAACTTCACAGACCCCCAGCTGGAGCGTCAGGTTGAAACCATTCGTAGCCTGGTTGACTCCTACATGAGCATCATCCATAAGACCATCAGGGATTTGATGCCAAAGACCATAATGCATCTTATGATCAACAGCGTAAGCTAACCAGCCCATACTCTGAACTGTTAAATCGTTTTCCTTTTTCTGTCTGTCTCTTAAATTTTTATCTGTCTCCAGCCAAAGGCTCCCTCTCAGCTCAGCTACCCTGCTCTTTCTGTCTTTGTCTCTAAAGTCTCTTGAAATTATTTTGTTTAGCATTAAGCTTTGCATAATTTGGTCTCTAGAATTAGCTTCTTTGTCTATCATGCTAGTATTCTCAGTTTGAAACGCAAATAGCCCGTTTTCCAATTACATGAAAAAGAGAAAAAGGGAAAAAATTGATCATTTTCACCACGCCTGACTGAGTTTAGAATCATAATTTCAATTCTAGGTAAAATATCACTTTACAAAGTCTAACATTTTGACTTGTTACAGCTGTTAATAATCCCTCTCCATAGGTGAAGGAGTTCATTAGCTCTGAGCTCCTGGCACAGCTCTACGCTCTGGGAGAATGCTCAGTGCTGATGGATGAGTCACCAGAGCAGCAGAAGCACCGGGAGGAAGTGCTTCGCAAACACGCTGCCCTGAAGGAAGCACTCACTGTTATTGGAGAGATCTCCACCTCTACCTGCACCACCCCTCTGCCTCCACCTGTAGACTCCTCATGGATAAAGTCCTCCAGGTACAAATGAGCGCACACTGACACACAGATGCATCTTGGAAACATAACTGCTTTCCATATCTGTCACTTAAGGATCTCTCCTCCACTCAGTCCAAAACTCCCTAACAACTCATCAACTGGTGCCAAGCAAGTGAGCCGTAGCCATGCCCCACGTGTTCCCCGGGTGCCCACTCCAATTGCATCCACTGCTGTCCCCAGTACTGATGGACTTCAGCAGCTCCCTGGCCATTCAACTCATGTTCCTATTGTCCCAAGGTGACTATGAAACCACACAATAAGGTCCTGAAAGCTGACTTCTTGCACTGTGATGACAACCAGTCTGTCACTTTTAAATACACTAACATTTGTGCACTCACGCTCTTGCATACACACAATCAAACCTTGCAACACAGAGGCACAGAGGTAGAGGGAACTGTTATTTGAGCTGGGTGGGGGTCTACTGGAAAATGTGTTTCTCATATTCTCTTTCCCATCAGCCTCAGTAGACAGGACTTCTCTCTGTGCAGCTTTCTACTGGAGCCAGAGACAACAGTCTGAGCACTCTGTCAAGTTTTCATCTTTCTCGTTCTCTGTCCTTCAACCCCCCTTTTCTTTCTCTCTCTGTTAGTATGTATTTTGTTTTATTGCCCATCCCCATCAGCAATAACTGATATTTTTCCCTTTCCCCCTACTTCTTTTTCTTGAACATTTCTTCACTTCTCCTCTTTCACTGGTTCCTCCCCTACTCCTGGCCTTTCTCTCCCTTTTCTCTCTGCCTCATTTCCTCTGTGCTCTCTAATGGTCCTTTAGGTTCTTTCCCGCATACAGTCTCCCTCTTTTCTAACTCTTTCCATCCAATGGACATCCAATGGAAGGGACTTCTATAAGTCTTTTCTTGATTTATTGTTAAGTCTGTTGACACTGCATACAAGCCCAGACATTTAACAATCATATATTATGTGACATAGTGCCAAACACGAAAACCTATTAGTAAAAATAGATGTACATGGCATTCATGAGCAAGGAGCAACTTTGAATAGGAAACTTTTGAGTTATCTTTTTTCACTCCATCTTTCCAATGTTTTGTATTTTCTTAGTTATGTTTTAGTAATCTGTAATAATCAACAATTTTTTATAATCTATGTTCACCAGTTTCCTCTCTCTTTAAAAAACGACTACCCAACTCATGTTCTATACTCTGAGTCCAAGGCCAGCCGTACTACTGTAAAGTATGCAAGGTTGTATTTCTTTTGTTTTTCCGAAACTATTCACTGAAGAACCAACACGATGTTACAATGGCAGTGGAGATATGGGCTTGGGTTTTAAGAATAATTTAGCAAATTATCCAGCAAATAAAGCCATAAAGATAGGATTTCTTTACACTTGAGGCTTCAATCTATAAATCCTAATCTGTGTTATAAAATATAATAGACCCCATTGCTGTAGAAGTATACTTTGTTACTACGTTGTTCGGCCTGTTAAGAAAACTGGAGGAAGACATTATTTTCAGATCTACACGTTAAAACAACGTGGAGGGGGATGCTTACGTGGCAGTAAATGCTAATTTTCATAAGCATTAACATGCACATTCTGTAAACATTGTTATCTTGAATCATGTATAGTAATATTTCTGACCTGATCTTATTTCTAGGAGGCAACCTCCAGCTATTCCAAACGTGAAATAATGTCCCTTTATCTGGCTCAGAACTCCATTACCCATCTTCCCCAGTGATCCCTCAAGCTGCCGCTCTCTGAAGGCTACCCAGTGATACCTATGACCTGTGTGAATGTGTAATCCAGTCCAGACACTATGCTGTGCTTCTTGCTGTCTCCTCTGGGGAGCTGCTGTCTATGACATTCACTGTCTTGAGCCTGTTTTGTGCATAATATCACAGGCCATGAATGATGGAATGTGCTTGACTGTCTGACTCTCCTCAAGTGCCTAAACTTTGTGTATATAAAAATTTCATTTTGATTTATTGTAATGAAAAAGAATACATATGCATCATTTTTCTTTTTCTAAATAAACAGGCGTTTTATTTTTGACAACGGTTGCCTGATCATTTATTGTTTGAGAACCTGAAAGGACCCGGATTTTTTTCCACAGTGTTTCCATTTAACTGGACTAAATTTTTATTCAACAGTAAAACATCATTTTCAACCTCATAAATTGGGAGTCTCTCATTTTCACCTCCAGAAATAAGTACTTTTTTATGGTGCGTGCTTAAAACCATATAAGTAGATCTTAACAGGGTCATTATTGAGAAAAAAAATAAATGTTAAACATCCCAACTGCGTACCAAACATGCATTCATTCAGTGTGGCTGTGTGAGGAGGACGCACTGCAGTTGACGCCGGTGGGCCGCTGCAGCCGACTGAGCCAGGAAAAGGAGAGGTGGAGGTGTGACACCTAGCGCCCGCTGCACACTGTTACTGCTCCCAGCATGTCGCTGCTCGGTCAGACATTATTTGTAGGAAAGTTGGCCCAAACACATTTTTCCTAAACAGCAGGAGCGACAGCAGTGGTGCGTTCAAGGCCAGGCGATTCCTCATGTTGTGCTGAAAGCCACAGTTGGAGAATAAAATGAGGGAATAGCGCCGAGTAGTTAGACATTAGTACACTGAAACAAAAACATTCTAAATAAACACACAAGTTTATACCTCCTTCACACTGAATCTTTAACAAGAGGCAGTCGTTTAGTCTGAACGACGCACTCAGGTTGAGTAGACGGATGTAGATGTCATTAAGGATGGCCTGTCAGGTGGGCCACCATGCTGTGACGTCAGTAGTTGCAATGTGCTCAGTACGTGTTCGAGAACGTAACGAACGCCTGAAAAACCATAGTTCATCTGCTTTCTGGGACAAATTTTTAAACGGATGAAAAGTTAGTTTACATTTTTTTTGTCGACCATAGAAACAAAATAGTGTATATTTTTAATGAAAAGCTCCAACTAACAATACAATTACAATTTCCCATCGAATATTTAAAATCCATCCATTCATACATCACACCAACATTGTATTGTACAAAGACATAAACCAACATCTCCCACAGATTGTTAAAAACATTGCTGCATAGTATCAGCGTATCACGTAATGTAAGTCAGCATTATTCACCGCTTGATATCTCCCATTCAAATTCCGAGGTCAGTACTTACACCAGAGCAGCTTACACATTAAAATATTTTCATATTCTTTACAATAATAATTATCGGTTGGCTTGGCTGTTCAAACAGATGTGGATCAGTGATAAAAAATTTGACATTTTGGTCAGTTTAGATCTGGAGCACCAACTTAATACTTAAATACATACATATAAAATACTCAGTTGTTAGCGGCTCCATATATTAGCGAAGGAAGCGGCTGAGGTCCTCATGAATCTCGGCCTCATCCCAGGGTCCATGGATATTGTCCTTGTGCCTCTGCAGCCGAACTAGCAGTAAGGGACAAAGTAATGTAACACTCCCAAGGGCCATGGCCAAAAGCATGGCTCCACCAAGCGACTGGGTGCCCAGGCCTCCTACCCCTCCAATACACATTCCCACACACACCCCAGTAAACTGGTTAGGGGCATTCTCCCTCAGTTTCTGCAGCAGGCATGGCCACAGGGCAAATACCAACAGGGCACAGCTGAGCATGGCGAAGGTGTGCAGAGCACCAGGCAACCTTGAGGCCAAACACACAGAGGCAAACAGTGCTGCATTGAGGGAGAGGCTGCCTGGGGGTGAGGGCTGGGCATAAGGGAATGACACTAAGTGGGCCAGCAGCATCACAGCAGACATGGCATACACTGTGTCTGTACTCACAGACTCAGTTAATGTCTTTAGAACCGGCGAGAAGCCAAAGGTGAAAGAAAGAAATATAGCAGCACTCTGTAAGTCAGCCAGGTGGGTACGGGGCTCACAGCCTGGTTCAACCTGAGATGTCAAGACTTGGTGCAGTCCATATCCTAGCAGGGCGCAAACCAGACTGTTCAACAGAAGCATTTCAGGGGACAGGAGACCCTTAGAGGAAAGAACAAAAGTGGATTCATCATAAATTTGATGTACAACAGTCCAAACAATGAAGGCATACTGAACTCTCAAGTTTCTAATTTTTTACCTGCTCCATGTAGAGCCACAAGGTGATGAAAAGGGCCACACAGGATAGCTGCTGGCCCACAAAGCCGGCTTCTTTCACCACAACCCAGTACCGGTATTGCCGGACGCCCTCATTCCTCCGTAATTCCTCCAGGAAGCGCTGGTCCACATAGTTATCAGGGAACGGCTGACGCTCCCACAGCACCTTCCGCCAGGGCACAGCCGGACCAGGAGCACTGTCGGGCCCCATCCCCCTGACCATACATATACACAGAGACAAACCTGTTAGCAGGCACGTTTTAGCTACTGCTCACAGCAACTGGGAGAGTTCTAAAGTTTTACTTTAATTTTGGTGGAATATGGCATGTATGTGCTAATGTATTTGACATTTTTCCTCAGAATATCCAGTACTAAAGCAAAAATACTAACACAAATAGATCATCATTGAAAACTGTTTTACTGCAACTGCTGATTATATCATAATCTATCAGATATTATCTAATTAATCAGTTTATTGTTTTGTCTGTCAGAAATACCAAAAAATAGTGAGGAATGTCATCATTTTGTCAAACCAGCAGACCTAAATCCCAGTATTTTACATCCATCAACGAATCCATTATTTTCAGTTTTGAGCTTGAGCTGTGATGTGTACGTATAGGCTAGATCTGTGTGTGTGTGTGTGTGTGTGTGTGTGTGTGTGCTTTATTGCTATTATTATTATTATTATCGAGCCCAGTCAGACATGAATCTCACCTTGGTTAGCTTTAAGCTTCTATGAGCTGGACTCGACTCAATGTTCTTTGGGTAACAATGACCTGGATGAAGATTCACAGACATCTTCACGCTAAAAATGCTTTAGATCACATCTGCTGAGTTGTGTTAATGTTAGTGTTAGTGTTTGTGTTGAGCGGATCGCGACGCGGTTTGCAGCAGTCTGACTGCTGGCCTGCTCAAGTGAAACCACTGCTGCTGCTTCCGGGTTGAACGCGACAATAAAAACAAGGCATACGCTGAGCAGACGCGTGTGTGTGAACATTATCGTAATGAAAAACGACCCAACAGTCTCCCTAAAACATCCAAACCTTCTTCCCACCTACCTGTGATAAACTCCGTTCAGCGGGGACGTTCCAATCTCATCACGTCATTATCCCGGAAGTGAAAGTGCTGCCCAGAGCTCAGGACGCCCCCTGCTGTTGGATTTTATGAAAACAAGCTGACAAACCACCAATGATTTCCTTTGTGTTTTGTCGTCAAGTGTGTGCGACACGACCGGCCAACATCCAGT
Source organism: Remorina albescens (assembly GCA_034769265.1). Taxonomy (NCBI): domain Eukaryota; kingdom Metazoa; phylum Chordata; class Actinopteri; order Carangiformes; family Echeneidae; genus Remorina; species Remorina albescens. Next base: position 13,005,743 of record CM068489.1, read on the forward strand.
CTGCCACAAGGTAAAAGGACATTTCAACCAACTGGTATTCCTGTTCTGTCTACAGTTTCTGTTTAAAGATCCTCTCTGGTGTGATATCTCCCTACTGCTTTGGCTTAAATCTGTCAAATAGCCACGTGACAGCTCATCCTGCCAGCAAACCTGTCACCTCCGGCATGCTGCTGAAGCAGCCGCACAGGCCAACCATCACGGTGATTTGTACCAACACAAAACTTTGGGCTGGATTTCAGATCTTGCTTTTACACTGACCCTTTTGATTAATAACATTTCTGACCAAGTCATTACATTTGTCACTTCACCAAGTCGTGCAATAGCTGCCCTTCTTTTATTGAATCATTCAGTGTCTCTTAAATATAACTTATCTATGACTCTGGTTACAGACAAGATCACGTTTTAATAAAGACAATGTTTGGGTCATCCACACATCATCTGATAGTCCAGTAAGTATAATGAATAAATACGTAATGATGGAAGGATGGTGTCTAAGACTGACCAAAACATATACACCCCGACACCATTCATTTTCTTTTCAAGCTCTCTTTAGCTGCATCTGCTGCGCTTGGCTGGAATCTCTGGTTCTTCATTGAAGATGTACATCATCAGGTCTCTGCACCATTAGATCAAAAGGTTGAAACCAGATGACCCCTTTTCAGCTGCCGCTTTCCCATAGGTATCTACTTCATTGTTTTATGCTGTCTCCATATACTTTGTTCAGTAGGGACACACCAAAACAGAGTTCAGAAAAATGTGAATTTTTAATTTATACATTTTTTTAACTACAGAGCATTAGTTGAATAAATATCACAATGTGACACACTTTTCCCACATCTCCCTCAAGGTAGTAAAAATTATTTCTCAAACACAGTGTTACTGTTATGTCAGAAACTACTGAATAAATCTGAAGATGTTGTAGACCTTTATTTTTGTAGTACTCTGAAGCACTTTAAAATTAACTAGAAACTGGTTTCAATATTATATCACTTATACAACATACACAATCTCAACTTACAGTATTTCAATTAAACGCTGGGTACCACAATGAGACTGGAGGAGCAGAAGGAGGAAGGGTGGTAATAAGTGAAATGGAAGCAAAACATGACCATCCTGTTGACAGCCGCAATACGCAGGGGGGATGTACACACACATACACACACTCAATCGTCAACCAACATTAAAAGAATAACACTGCTCAATGTTTGGTTTTACATCACTTTACATGCCTAGGTTTAAGTAAGAAATAAAAAAAAAAAAATTAAAATCCAATCCAAAAAAAATCTCCATCCAGAGCAGACAGGTTCCTACAGTAGAGCTCAAAAAATACCAATAAAGAAATACTCTCAACAACTGTAATCACAAGTCATTATGGCACCTTAATAGCATATGTTATGGACCCGTCTCTGGTTGACCCTGATCATATAAAAAAAAAAACCCCAAAACATTTAGGGCCCCAAAATGGTAAATTATGTTCTAAGTATATAGAAACAAAGAAACAAACACGTTCTGTGGCATTAGTGGCAGTGCAGTGATCAGATGTTGCTTTGTAAAATGGGCTTGTAAAATGTGAACATCAGATTTATTACACAGACACAAGGGGAAAAAAAAAAAAGAAAGATTGTAGCTGAGACAGTGAATGACTCAGGTATGTTAAACCGAGCAGTGCACCCATGTAGTAGTGGTAATGACCTTGCAGGTGTCAGTGAGATAGAAATAGACTTCAGTTACCAGAGAGACAAGCAGGTCAACATCTTCATGTAGTAGGTGGCTGTAAGCAGACACCCGCCAGCAGCTGTGAGGCTTCACAGTGGAAAGCAGAGGAGCTGGTGGCCAGTTAAGCCACAAGTAATCGTAGAGAGCAGCAGGGTAGGATCATGAATCAGAGGTTTTTGTCTTTGTTACTTCATGTTCCCTTGGGTTCCAAGAGTGGCATTAGCAAAATCGCTCTGACTATATGACTTTTCTATTCGGGCATATAAGGGAAAGGGCCACTCATTTTGTATTAACGACATAAATGATCATGATAGCAGGGAAGAAACATTAAAAGGCCTCACAGACTGGCAAACGGCTGTAGTACAAACCACTAAGGCATCCTAGTGACATACAAAGGTACACTTTTAAGAATAGCTAATATACAGGAAGATATGCTGACTGGTTGCACTTCCCACTCCCATTCAAGGTAAATAAATGAACATCCTCAGACATCCTATCATTCTTTCATTTACTACTTAAATAAAAACATGTCCAATGAAAATGAACATTTTTGTCATTGGCCACTGACCGTATGACTTCTGGCTCTCTTAGAAAAATAGGCTTGCCAGTTATACATCTGTATATTTTTCTGAAAACTTACAGCAGTAAAGAGGGACTGTAAACAAGTCACAAATTTTAAAGAGAGGCAAAGAAACTTTTCTGTCACAATAATGAAGTTATGATGTAGAGGGCCTGACAGTTATAAGTTCCTGATCCAAACCAGGCACTCCTGTTGTCCCTCAAACTCCAGTAGACTGGAGAGCAGAGCAATAATTGTGGAGAATTTGTTGTTAAGAATATTAGTATATCTGTATATGTGCATGCACGTGTATGTGTATAGACCACATCTGTTGTTAAGAATGACAAGCCAGAAGAAATCTGGTCGGCTAAAAGAAGGCAAAGATCTGAGGGCAAGTGCATCAGTTTCTTTCTCTTTCCCTCCATTTGGGGGAAGTGTTATGTACGAATTTTCCTTTTGTCTTCAAACAGTGAGCGGAGGAGGTAGACTTGAACTGCCGACACTAACATCATAAGAATGAGATTTACGACTGACCAAAAGTTTACCCTGTCAAAGTTACTCTCCTGGAGGTTTCTGTCACGAGCCTCAAACGCTCGCAACACCGTCTGGATCTGTACACTCTTGCCCAGCCGAGCCTTCACACTGTTGATGGTGTCCTAAAAGAGAGGAGATGTGGAGGTCAGAGTTTAGCTAAATACAGCTACAAAAAGAACTTTCAACTTGGTCATTTCTCCTCTGTACGTGAAACAGTCAGGTCTCTCCGGGGGCAGTTTTGTGTTTGCAATCAAAGCATCTCACAAAGGTACGTTCTTTGTACCAGAATAAAACAACTTCCACCACAGCTGGGAGATACATTTCCTGCCTTTAAGTGATGCCTGTGTGACTTCTGGCACAAATTATGGCCATTTCTGATGAAGGGGCGGTGCAGGCCCGTGTGGTACAAGCTGAAACAGTTGGCTGCCTCAGCCAATGGGTGAGAGTTCATGACATTGTCTATTATTGTGACACACTCCTCGGGGCTTTGTGTGTGGTGGATTACAAGTGCTATTTTGTCTGCTGGGACATTTTTTTCAGCCTGTGTTGTCCTGTGAGAAAAATATGGCACAGTGACAAATGTCCCAACAGCACAGAACATAGGGACAATGTCTAAAACACAACTTTTTTTTTTTCTAATTTCTTGACATCATTTTGGCTCAAATGGTACCACATGAGCAAACATATTGGGAAAAAATAAATTTGCATGCAGATATTATGTCTGTCCATCTTGTCCATCTCATATTGGCTGCAACCTCACCATAATGTCTTCCAGCTTCATGTCAAGGATGTCAATCCCATGAACATACTCTTTCCAGTTGTCTGAGTCTTCATCTACACTCATGTTGTCCAGGATCAACTCAAAGAAGATGATCTTCTCAGAGACAGAACTGAACGTGTTGTCAAAGCAGAACATGTAGTCTCCATCCTCAGTTTCAACACTGCAGGAGAGCACAGACTGTAAGAACTTCCTCGTTGATTTGTGCCATTTAACGTCAAGCAGGCAATGTAAGTAATTCTGGAATACAGCAGCAATAAGAAGCCTGAATCTGAATCCATGTTACTTACGTGTGCACCCCATCTGATTTGTGGTAGTCACTGAACAGCACTTGGCCAGATGGAGATGAGATGAAAAAATCTACATCTAGACCTGCACCATCTAATACCTGTGAATGATGGAGATGAAACACAAATAAAAAGTGAATACGACAAAGCAAATAACAGGAAAGCACATGCTACAGCAGCTAATTAGTGTACATAACCAAGGATATTATGATATCCTTATAGGATATATGCAGACCTGCACTGTGACTGTCTTTACTTTTTGTAATAATTAATGTCATGTACTAAAAACACTTTTTTTAGGTCAAAGTCTCTGTTATCCTCTAGTGAGGTAATAAGCATAGATACCATGTCCTCTCTGTAAGACACTACAACAGATACATGTATAATGCTTGAGTGTTCTCTAAACCAATAAGGAAAGACAGCTTCCTGAATTAGTTGAACTTTAAGACACAGCTGAAAGAAGCTGTGAACTGACCAGCTTAACAGGTTTCCAGAGACAGTTGAATGACAATAACGCTGTAGATCAACAGCAGTGTATCAGTGTTGTGTGCATGAATGTTTTAGCTCGATGAAATACCACAGCATGTGTTAAATGACCAGTTACCAAAATAAGAAGGGGACAATCAACGTGTTAGAGAAGTGTAATGTGTGTCAGTGTTGCCTCCCTCTTGGTTGTGGGTCATTCCTGATTTAGCAGACAGCAGATAGAGAGCGTGTGGTCGGTTTTGCTCAGGTAGCTTTACAGTTTCTTCCAAGATTCGTCATGTTGTGTGTGTGTTTTGTGACCTGATATTCAATCTCCAGTGAGGCGTCCTTCTTCATGGTCTGGTAGAAACACTCCTTTCGGCCAGCGGGTAAGGTGAACGTGAAGTCGCTGTCCAGAGACTGGGAGAAGGCAGCCAGCACCACAAACCTCTCCGGGACCAGAGCCACACACACTGACACCACACACAAAAACCCCCGGACTACCTCCATGGTCAAGTCCACAAGCTAAACGTCCGCAAGAGCCGACACCGTGTCACATGAGCCCGCCACCGTGTTGGTTGAGGGGCAGCGGAGCAGCTAGCTGTGTTCGCCGAAACTTCCCCAACTTGAAATCTTCTCACTGAGTGCTGAGGACTGTCGAAAGTCAAGGACCCCACCGGGTTAAATCAACAACACAGATTTGTACAACATAAAAATAGAATAGTAAATATGCCTCAACCTTTTAAGTATTTAACAAAACTAAGCTATTTTATTACGTATGATATTCAATATATATTAGAGATTTATTTTTTTTAAGTACAGGCACATTTTTAGCCACCTACTTAAACTAAACCTTGGAATATGTAGTTCTTTTGTTTATTTAGGGAAAATAAAATAAAAAACTATAGATTGTAATCAGAAAATGAAAATGTTTTTATGACAAAACTGTGAAAATACAACTACCTAACTAAATTTAAAGAAGAAAGACGGTCGACAATGTAAATTGTGTTTGAGAGAGGAACGTTTTATTTGCACTGACTAGTTTAATATATATAACGGGAATGTTATGACGCTTTTATTTGTTCAACTTGAATAAATAAATAAATAAACAAACAATACAACATAACAATGACAGCCATTTTGATACATAGATAAAATAATGAAATTCAGTTGCTGCATTGAGTTTTCTGATAACGAATGAGTCTTCTCAGAATAACTTTCTGATAATTAAATTTTTGTTAGCTTTGAGATGTTTCATGGTGTCGAGAAACAATGGCAGTGTCCACATTCCTTACAGAACTCACTCGGTTGCTCACACCGCATGAAATGGTTTGAAAGTCCTCAAAAATACATTTTCAGAGTCCAAAACATGAACACTTTTGTCAATTATATTGAACCTTTGGTCTTTACGTGGTTGTGCAACAACTTTGAATGTCTCACGCTTTGGTAATCTGCTTATCAAAAAAACAGTGACGCGTTCAGTTACCAACACATCCTCAGTCCAAGGGGCGGGGCGCTTCGTGTACTCAGCGTTTCTACCTCTCGTCTGATTGGTCGACGAATTCAATCCCGTGATTTCATTGGTCGGACGTGTGGCTGGGCTGAGCCTGTCAGGACCCAGCTCCCCGCAGACAGCAGTAGCTGCTAAGGCTGAGAAGGAGGCAAAGTACTGGTCCACACAATGAAAATTAGCACACGTCAAGTGTAGGTCTTAGCCATCGAATTTTTGTCATTTTTCTTTTTGAATTTTTTGATGATAAACAGGCACCAAAGCTTGTTTAAGGTGTATCGTGTATCGCCTGAGAGATTAGAAAAACCCCCAAATGCGAGGATGTTGGTCCCCGCGGGAAGATAATGAAGAGGCTGCGCGTTTTGTTGGTGTGCCTCGTTGTAGCTCTCCTGTGCTGGTAAGCTTAGCCGGACATCCGCACCTGTGTTTACCTCACTAACGACGTGTCAGACAAATGACAGCTAGGACATTTGGAGAAATGTGTTTCATGATGATCGTACTCTCCGCCACGTCGCTTTGTTTGGTGTCTTTTTGTCGCATAATATCCGTCGGTCGTAAATGAGCCATCCCAGCTACATAGCTAACAATCTGACAGTGTGAGCTATGATGTGTAATTGACCTCTAACTCAGCAGATCAGCCCGGGGATGCTAAACTGACCTGCCTGGTTTAGAAAGTTTGTTTAAAAACATGTATTTTGGTGGTTAGTACCTTAACCCTGCTTTGCTGTTGATTAGCACCACATCTGGCTCACCTAAACCAGTGACGTTGGGCTGTTGTTTATCCGTTATTTATCTGCTGGCTGCTCACATGACCAGTGTCAGAAAGACTGAAAGTGACCACGACAAGCTGCTTTCTCCATAATACTGACACTGCCGCAATTACAGTTTTTTCTTCCCCGCTTCATCTAAACATTTAATGAGAGGTTGATTTTAAATTAACCGAAAACTTAATGTGGCAGAATAACAAAAACGGCCACCACCAGCTTCTCAATGTCCTTAAATTGTGTTGTCTGTTAAGGCATCAGATATAAAACTCAGAATGACCGTAATAGAAACAAAAAAATAAATAAATACAAATTTACTTTGCAATTGAGTAGAAACAGTAAAATTGTTGATGTAATTTAAGACGAGATGCGATGAGATGCCTTTATTGTCACTATATGCAATAGTGCAATTTCAGGTGATCTCCCTGCAACATAAAAAAAAAACAACACGTCTACATAAACAAGTACTCCCATTCATAAGCACAAGACAATATCTACATTATATACACGCACTAGTAATAAAATACTGATAATATTGCACAGGTAAATCAATACAACAAATAGTCAGCGATGTCTAAAATTTAAATTGGTAAAGTTTATGTCAATTGCAGAATTAAGGTTAGAGGTCAGAGTCTGGTTAAAGGTAAAAACAAAAAACTAACTGTAAAATGTTTAATTATACACTTTCACGCAGGTGTAAGTGTAAGTAAGTGTTAAATCTAAAGTGATGATTGAAATTCTTTGGGAAAGCACATGCATTAATTTGACATCTGGTAGATTAACAAAACTCATGAATTTGTTCAATCTCATCAGCACGGGGCAGGTAACAATGCACAGGGTTTGTGCAATGGGATTAACTGGTCAGCTAACATTCCTCATTAATCATTCAGATTGGTGACTCAGGAACAGTTAACTATCCAGTTTGCCATCAACAGACTGTAAATGTGTGTACGTGTGTACTCGCTTGCTTCAATAATCATTGTATTATCAACTGAGTTCCAACAAGTAGATGCAACAGATCATATCAAATTAATTTGTACATGAAATGCTTAATAATTTGTTTGTCGTGTCTGCCTCATAGTGTTGGAAACAGTTTTTGGGCTCATGATTTATTTACGTCACAACAAGGATTAGCACTAATTGATATGATGATGAGCATGATTAGTGTAATTGCTATAAGTAAAATGTAAACCAGTATACAATATGGTGTATTATTGTGGCAAAAAATAAGATGACAACCAAAAAAAAGAAAAAAAAAGAAGGAAGAGAGAAGCATAAAAATACAGTACCTTGGCAGAACAGTAGACTGCTTGCTGCTTCCTGAAAGCAAGTGATGGGAATTATTACAGTGGAATTATTGACTTGTAGAATGCAGAAGAAATTTTAGAGTGAGACAGCTCTTAATCCTCGGTAACAACTGGATTTTATCACAGCCTTGGACTTCAGGTGTCTGCTTTCTTAAATGTTGAAGCTCTTTTTCACTTTCTGCAAACTATTAACTACGCAACGACGCCCATACACTTCATTACTAACCCAAAACCCTTCCACACAAAAACACCCGTTCCTCCTGGGCTCTCCCTCCTCTGTGCCAACTCTCACACATCTCAGTGGCAACAGAGGAAGAGGGAATGGAGTTTTCGCAGTAATCTTAAGGTTTCTAAGGCAGCAGTGGTTTCAGGCATGGAGAGTTGCTCTGCATTCAAAGACTTACAGCAAGAGACTGTTGCATGTATTTCAACTCTTGGTTTTAATAACTGTCCTGTGGTGTTTGAAATGACTGGCATCTGTAAATGTGAAGTCATGTCCTCCTTGGATTACTGTGAGATTGCTGCATCAGCTCAGCTGAACGTCTTAATGCAGCAGTGATGAGCGGCACAGCAGAATGTACTCTCTGTGTTGTGCTGCCCCTTCAGTCGCGCAGTCAGCAACAGGGATCTTACTGTGTTATGTCTGTGCTGTGCTAACTCAGGCTGTTGACATCAGCATCACTGGGGAAAGTGTGAGTGTGTGTTTGTACTTGAGAGGGTTTTTGTGAGGGTGCATATTTGCAGCCAGGTTGATTGTCAGTAATCATGGCTCACTAAATTCCCAAGACTTTCAAGAGAACTCACTTGACATCTTTCTGTTAATTATATACTCTGTAAAACTACTTGAGAGGCAAAATAAAACTTATATTATGATTCTGATCATTACATTTGTAGAAGGGAAGTCTCAAGAGACATAGCTGCATGTCATTCTTTCATTCTGTCCCTCAGTCAGACGCTTATTACTTTAGCAACCAACTGAAGGTTATTATTATATAATGTTATTAGCCCTCATGGGATAACAGCCAAATGGTTAGTTGGGGGGGTTTGTCTTGATGTAATTAAATGACCTAATATTTAGCTCCAGGGTGTTGAGGTATACTTTTGTTTTGTGTTTACTTGGGTGATGCATTGGGTACACACGCTTAAATTCTTTGAATAAAATTATTTGTTGATTGTTGCCTCCTCCTGGTATTCTGTGTACTTTTTTTAAAGACAATGTGGACACTGTACACAGCAGCAGGCCCAAGTATAGCTTGAGGACTTTCTTGTTAAAAGAACTATGTGCTGCATGTTGTAAAAGTTCCTGTTTTTGGGAGCAGTTGTTACATAAGTAGATCCTCCTTGTGTTGCCAATCTGCATCAGTAGTCAGGGAACCTCTTGTCACTGATAGTATTGCTTGTGTTTTCAAACTGTATACTTACCAGTACCTGTACTGGGGACTGAGACACAAATGACAGAGAAACAGAAAAATCTCTGTATTGTTGGCTGTTTCATCCATGGAAGGGAAGTGAATTGGAACACGAAGGTGAAATGGCAAGCACCAAAGTTTGGGAAAACCAAAAAAGGCTTTTCAGCCTTTTGCTAAAGTTCACCCAGCTGTTTATTTCTACCAGCTGCCTTTTTGTAACTTTCATGGTTGTGCAAATAACAGTATGTCTGTCCAAACACTAGCTCAGTTTTTCTTTCCTCATTAGATATCCCTTTGGTGTTGCTCCCCTGGAAGTTTGAATTGTTGCCGTTGATTGAAGGGTAAAGGAATAATTGAAATGTACAGATTTAGTTAGCTGGCATTTATATTGTGTTTACCTCAGTGAAGCTGTTACAACAGCATATTGTTCCATTATTTCTGAACTGCATTGTGTACATCACAACCCTTTGTGATTTGCTTATCAAAATGTCTGACATTGTGATTTCAATTAAAATTCGATGATTCGTTCAGCCCTAATCTAAACTATTTCTTCTCAAACAGAAGACTCATTGTGTTGATTAACATTCAAGGAGCGGACTCAGATTTTTTTGAAAAGCCAAACACACAAAAGACACAAGGTTATCTGTCAAAGCAAATGTGATATTTTGCCTACGTGGCTGGATACTGGGAGACAAATATATGAGAAGTGTGGCAAAATCTTGCCAATGTCTTGTACAGCATTATATGGAAAAATATGTTGCCTATTAGTCCAGCAAAACAACAAACATAAACGTAAACTTATTAAATTAACATTGACTATCAAAGATATAAATGAACAAGACTAATAACGTTTTATCACTAACATTAGCCTTTATCTGATTGTTAAGGGCCGCTAACCATGGCTCATAATAACACAGCTAATATTGATGTGGGCCACAGGCTATGTTATCATCAGTAATAAGTTGAATACATAAATGATTTTGGAGTGATTTCCTAATTTGTTATTCCTCACAAAAGCCAAAATGTCAGTTCTTAAGATGCTTCACCAAGTTTGACATGCTACTTGACTTCGTCCGCACCACTTTTCAGTGCTGTTTGCATACAGGCTTATCAGATAATCAGGGGGAGAAGCTTTTAGTATCGATACTTTTGCAAATGAGTATCGTATCTGGATACAGCGTTTTAGTATCAATACTGATTTACATCGATCCTTTTGACACCCTACATCTTAAACATCAGATCACACTTAAGATTCCTTTTTTCAGTCTCAACAAGACTGGAAGTCCAGAGCACACTATTGTCACTGCCCGCTGGCTGTGGAAACAGCTCTTTTGCCTACTGGCCCTCTTTTCTCTTAAATGTATAAATAGTTGTCGATGTTTCATGCTGGGACCTTTTTACAACACAGGTAGAAGTAGAGGGTGTGAAGAAGACCCAGAGAACAAGCACAGGAAGTAAATCCATTATTAGGTGAAATGAATTGACCAGGTTGGAAGGCAAGGGCTCAGTGTAGGGCTGGATGAACAAAATAATCTCAAATGCAGATTCTGACACACTCTGGTCTGATATCAGTGTTTAGGGTTAATTCTGAACATGCATAACATAAGCAAACAACAAACACACCTTGAGAAACAAACATCAGCGACATGTTTGTTCCTCAGGGGACCTTTTGGGATTTTTTTTCTTTTAAATACAAACCAAAGTGGGTACTTAACTACTCTCTTTGTTCACTCTTGTGTAGAAGACACATTTAAAGCTCACTGACACAGATCTTTGAATGTCACATAAATTATCAGCATAGTTTTATATTTTCAATTTTGTTTTTATGTTTTAACTTTTATGTTTTTTGCTAAAAAAGAAGTTTTGTCTAAAAACTTGCTTGTTGTCTGGAATGAGCCTCGTATTTTATTAAGTTTGGCAACAGGAATGTCTTTAGAATGTGCAGCATCCTGTTGCACATATAATGTTTTTCTGGGAAAAGGTTAGCCTGCAGTGAGGGCTGAATACAGGCCTGTAGTCCGAGGCTCTGTGAGTGGTTAGGAAGAAACGAGCAGTGTTTACGGTGTAGGTGAATAGGACTGGAGGTTGGAGAATGTTTTGTCCTAAAGGTGGAGACTTGCGTCATAAGTAGAAACCAATGTGCTACTGAACATATTTTGCTTGTGTGAAAAGAGGGCACGGCAATGGGAAGAGCTGACTGATGTTAATATGTCAACTCTGCATTCAGTTCTTTGAAGCTTTAATTCTATTTTCAGAGTCGAAAACAATTTGACACACAAAAACCGTTTGTCCCCAGTTGTTTAATAACTCTCAGTATACGTAACAGCTGGATGTTGTAATGATTTGTATGCACTATGCTATCACTACTCTATTTTAGTTCACGACACCAAAACCTGGAGGTGTGTTTTGCTTTTTCCTGTCCTGCCACAGAAAGGGACTATTTCTCTCCTTGTGAAAATGCTCTGGGTTATTTTCCTCCCATCCCCCCTCTCTTGCTGGCTGATCTTTACTGTTTACCTTCAGCAGCTACTGAGTAACTCTCAGGCTTGTGCTGCTGTGTGTGTATACATACCTGTTTTTTTCTCTTTATAGATGCCATGTACAAAAAGTGTTAAACTGTATGTGTGTAAATATGCCTTTTTAACAACCCGAGTTAGGGCGATGTAGAAGCCCTCACTCTCTCCAACATTTCACCACAGAGCTGCTAAAGAACATTGTGTACTAAAGTTGATTAAGGTACATTTTACTGAAGGTTGCATGAAAAATAATCCATAACATCAAATATGCCATCCTCAAAAACCTGCTCAATGTTGTCTTGTGTCACGGGCCAAAATTATTATATTTGTTATGGAAATTTGAATGAAATGGAAAATGTCCTCATTGTTTCAGATTTGGTTTATGTGAGTATAATGTATTTAAAGTCAAAATGTCAAAGTATTCTTATGAGTTTCTTGTTTCATATTTACTTGTGTTCTGGCTCACTATGAGGCCACAGTTTTTATTGGAGCATGTATGGTACATGTGCGTGTTTCAACACACAGCACCATGATAGTACACTGTGTACTAAAGTGAATGCTTGGTGAGTTTTTGTTCTCCTGTTGTGCCTGCTGATGCATACATACTGGCCAAGAATGCACATGCTTTGTATCCTCACCCACCCATGCCAGCCCACGCTGGAGGAATGGCTTTTCCTATCAAAATACATTATATCACTTGACTGCATCAGTCGGTCGCATTGTCCTGAAACCAGTGCTCCTGCTGTCACATTCCCAAAGCTTCTTCGATCCTTGTCTGTCTGGAACTAGTGCAACATGTCACAACATTACCATTACCATACACTGTGTGTCATTCTTACTGTCTTAAATGTACCATTATTCAGGCTTTAAACAGACTAATACATGATATGATTCTGAAGAGACCAAAAGCAGAAATAAAGTCCACCACCTGGTTTTCTATTATATGACATTAAACATGAATTGTTATGCACTGTTATATGTTTATGATTTCTATAATATTCTTACAATCCAATATTTGTTTATTTCTAATTAAGTCTTTTGTATCTATACTGTGAATTCATTCATAGAAGCATTGCTGATATGGCTGCATACTGTTCAAAGGCGGTCCAATTGAAGTTCAAAACACCACTATTATTATTCTTTTTGTGGTTTATAATAAGAAATAATACTGCAAATTTGTACACCACCAGATTCAAGGATTGTAAATGTAATGTCATATATTTTCTTCAGATTTAATGACAGAAAATGGATGACACTTACAAATTGCTTTTTTAGTCTTAAGTAAACGCCACTTTCAAACACACATTCATAAAGCGCTCTATACAGGTTATACATTTCCTTTGCTGATAATGGCTTATAGCTGAAACACATTGATCAGTTGCTCCATTAAAAAAAAAAAATCATCACAACTATTTCAATAATATTACCAGCTTTTTCTTTTCCTTGTTCACTCAGCTGTGGCTATGTACTCAACACAGCTGTTTAATTTGGTGTTTCCTTATATTTTCTTTAATCTTAATTACATTACCTAGAGCTGTGGGAAATTACAGTATATTTTTCACTTCTTTTCAACTCTTACTTAAATACATCAAATAATTAGTGAGGTAAATAATCATTAATGAAGATAACTTTCAGTTTCCAAGCATTAACTGAACCAATGATTCATGGTCTTTGCGCTCAGCTTTTGTTTCAACTCGAACATTTAAGTCAGTGACTTGGTGCTGTTGCTTTGTTAATGGAGTTTACATGGTTTTTAATTGGCTGCCTGCATTGCTGATTTTCAATTCTTAGTGGAACAACATGCAACTCTCTGTAAACAGGATCTGGATATATCTCAGTCTAGTCTAGTTATCAGGTTGTGTAAACACCATCTTACAGGAATAGCCTTTCTTTTTCCTGGTGACTTGGCCTCTTTGAGGCCACAGGCTAATTTCCAACTCGAAGTGCATCTGTTCACTCATATGACATCCTAAAGAAAGGCTGCTGTGCACATTTTCTGAATATTTGTACATCAAAGAGCCAATGTAGTCAGGAGGGATTCTTGTTGATAAGGAAGACAACCTTTCCAAATCATAGTTTAACTTATATGGCTATTCATTGTATAACATGAATTTAAAGTTTTTTGGTTTTTGTTTTTGTTTTTTTTTTTTCGCTGACGAGATTGTGGTCATCTAGTTTAAAGAAGAAAATTTTAAAGTTATATCACTCTATTGGGAACTACTGTCCCTGGTTCAGTACATTTTAATGGGATATCATTTCATAAGACTTATGAATGAGAAAAAACTACCAATCAGGTTCTGCATTTGTTCTTAAGTGTGACATGAGTGTGTGCTGCTCTGTTAGTTCAACTCATGCTATTTTATACAAGTTAATGTTTATCCAATTTGATCTGTTTACTCATGTCATATGAAGATTCTACTCTGTCAGCTCCAGTAATACAGCCCCAGAAAAGCAGACCTAGTCCCTGCACCTATTAGAATAGATTTTCTACCCTGAGATGTTTGATAAGTACAGGTGAAGATCCTGGTGCCAGGGACAAGCCAGGTTCAACATTTCTGCAAAGATGGTAGTACCTGGCGTTTGTCTGTACAGCAAGCCAGCACACTGAAAGCACTTAAGGAAATAAGCCTGCTACTCCAAATTTGTTTTTCTCTGTGTAGAGGAAGAGTAACTAATAAGCAAATTTGAAGCTGGAAGAGTCCATATGTGGATATCCATTTTCTGCAATCCGTTAGTTTGTCCTTGGACACGGCACCTGTCTTGTCTTCTGATTGCTGACCAGGTTTTAACTAGTCATGCTTGGCAGTGGTCAAAAAAAATGAAGAATAAATTACAAGTGTTGCTGACTTTGTTGTCGTCGTTAGCAGTTTTTTGTGGAGTTAAATTCTGTTCAGTTACAAAACTTGGTGTTCCTTCTTCTTTGTATTTTCCACAACTAATCACCTGCCTCCTGTTAATCCCAGCACCACATGTCCAGTGTACATTTACAGTCTTATCAGATGTATTAGAGTGATTATTTTTGATACAGAAATAAAACATTCATCTGGACTAAGATCCATTAGTGGATGTACTAGTGTGGATGTATCCCAACATGTGGGACTGTTGGCATTCTGAATAAACAACAAGGAATAATCTATGCAAAGATACATGATAATGGATTGGTTTAAGAAAATAAAAAGAAAGAAAAAAGCTCAATATTGTGGTTTAAAAATAAAATAAAATAAAGGCTCAATAATAATAACATCACACCAAAGTGACCTGCTGTTCAAAAACCATGAATTACATTTGCAGATGTCAGCACAACATCTGACATTAACAGTTCATTCCCAAAGGCCTTTTGTCAATTTGACAGATTGGAACCATTTCAATTCAAGACAGAACAGAGCGATTGCTACTCCAAAGAGAATCCTCTCATGCTATCACTTACAGGTGGAAGAATTTAGGACAGATAGGACAGAGCCACAATGTCTGTGTGTGCGAGAATTTAACATTACAAGAATCCCTGCCAGTCAGTAACAAGGACCTCTGCTGCCTGTCTTGACGGCAAATGTAATCATGCTGAGGTAGTTACAGGTAGGATATGGTTCAGGTATGTCTGTGCGTGTGATAGTGAGAAAGTTAAGCAACATCATCTTAGCTTCCCTCAGGGTGCACCAATGGAAAAGACTACAGGGGATCAGCAGGCTTGACACCAAACTGCTGCTCAACATTATTCCATTTGCTTTGATGTGGATGAAAATTAGAACACATGCTTAAATGTTCTCACACAAACTTGCTAGGTCCACAACAGGCTGGGCCTTTCTGCCCTGTCATCCGACACCCGCCTCTTTCCTGTTAGCACTGACGACATGTTTTTTTCTGCCTGGCGGATGTGTTGGCCTACTTTTACCAGTGAGCCCTGATACATCTCTGTGCCCCACATTCCACTTCTGCCCATGTAGATCCTGGATTCTCTCCTTGATTCTTTTCTCTGTCATTGTGTTTGGGTCCATCTGCTTTTTGGACGTAAAGTAGAAGGACATTAGTTGAATGTATGTATGCTGCCTGTGTGAGGGATTTATATGAAGGTGCCCGCCTGGGAGAAAACAACAGACTTGAAAGTCCACAGAATAAATACAAAGCAGAAGATTGCTCCATTCTCTTTTCTGATCTCTGTGTACAAGCATTACACAGAGTTACCTGAAAAAGAGAAAACAGACCTTTTAATTTTTTAATTTTTAATTTTTTTTAAGTATGCAGCAGTGAGCTTTACATGCTGACTTACATCCTGACCTGATAATTTTGCAGGGAAAACTATTTGTACTGATTTATTGTCTTCTTTACATTTTGTTCCTTTGTGCTCCTTTACTTTGTTGGAGCTGTGGGGCTGTTTTTCTTTTTCTTTGTTTGTTTTATTGCCATAATGGGTAATGTCATCTTGTTAACACAGATTTCATAGAATTGGTATCGAATTATATCAAATTCTGGAATCAGTGTATCTATAAAAAATAGTTTTTGCTCGATACCTTACACCATTTTTATTTATATATAGTTACTGTATATCATTAGCTGTTGGTTAGTTAAAGACAGTGTCTGTTTGTGTTTGTGTGAGAAAGAGAGAGACAGGAGGAAATACAGTTAACAATGAAGAGCAACAAGCTGCTTTGAGATGTAGGCCAGGTCAGGTAAAGATCATCTAATCCGTCCTGGCTCAGGTTGTATATATTGTGTGTTGCAACATCATGCTGTGACCAAGATGACTGGGCATGACAGGGTAGCCTGAAAAAGACAAACTATTGTGAATAAAACAAAATGCAAGGGGAGAACATAAAATAAGTCAAATATGAAGGACAGACTGAGAGCTGGACCTAAAGCTTTATGTAGTATCACACACATATAGAGTGTAAATATAGCCTACTTTTAAGCTCACACAGTTGCGTGTGCAGCTTTTAGTGACAAGGAAAAACATCCTGCCTGACAAAGATCTGAACACTGAACACAGTTTGTGTGTGGTAAAGCTGAAGACATTATTTGATGAGTTGCTAGCAGATAAAATTAGGTTCTGCCTGTTGTGTCTGCAGTTATGTTCTAACCCAGTTAGTTGATTCGGTGAAGTACAGTTGATTTGGTAGTTATCTGTCCTGGGTCTGAATGGGGCTAAAGCCAACAGGAAGTATCAGGGGATTTGACTGCTCGGAACCAGCTCAGACAGTGTACCAGCAAATGTAGCGTGTATGTCTGTGTGCATCTGTTTGAAACTGATGATATCTACTTCAGCTCTGATAGGAATATTATAAAGTGATGCCTGTTTGTAGTCATTAGAGCGGAGTGTAAAGGACAGAAAGGCTTGTTTAAAAACCCTAGGTGCTGCTGAAGTGGGACAGGAAACGGGGATGAAGAAAGAATGAGGAACAGTGTATTTGCAAGCTGCTGACTCATTAGTCTTGCCTCGGGCTCTTTCATCAACCTCCACTGGTATCTATCATACATGGCACACTTAAACATCTATTCTGTCCCATAGTTTCTGTGCGTCTCTCAATTGGTGGGTTTCCTCCGCCCACTGTTGCATAACCATATAAATGGAAAAGTAGGTCACCGTACGCCCCCAACAGAGATCCTCTCAGAGCAGCCACTTTTCCATCTTTTTTCTTTCTCTTTTTTTCATCCGCTTTCCTTTTTAGAAGGAATGTAAACACGCAGGTCTTCTCTATTCATGACGCAGAGCGGGGATGGTAGGTTGCCATTTGCCCTTGTTTATGCAGCTCAGTAATCTTAAAAAAACATATTGTAATCTCTGTATTTGAATATTTCTAATTTGAATGGAGATCTATGACTTGGCAGTTTCCATGTCAACATTTGCTCAGTTGAGTTAGATTGCAGAAGTTTGTCAAATTTGCATTACCCGTCACGGAAGTTTACACAGGAATGTTTACTCTGTGACCTGCTCACCTAAACCTGCACTGGGATGTGTGGTCTGTTTGTCACCTAAGTGTATTTGCACTGGTGTTGTCTTATCAGAGGGTTTGACGGGAATTGAAAAAGAGGTTAAAACATTGACAGAAAACATAGACAGAATAGATTCAACAATTCAATTCAAAAATCCCCCATGTTTTGCAAGAAGAAAACAATCTCAACATTTTTCTATATACTTTCTCGAACCAACAACAGCTAAGTAGCTAAGTGTTCTTAGTTTTAAGTAAAAGTATGAAGATATAGCAGAATGCAGGTTATCACCAATCGAATCCTTTGAGGTTGGAAGTTGGATCCACTTGAGTGGTGAGAGTTTAGGTGTGACATCACACAGAAGTGTCCTGACGGCTTAGTTTTTGAATGCAACTAGACAGTGGAACATCCAAGGCTTGATTCTGAAGATGCGCAAGGACTTGGGTACCTTGATACAAGATAAGCATATCACCATTTTGCAAAGCATGAGAGAGACCTAGGCAAAATTTGAGCAATTCTGGGGCTTTGTGGCATCCTGCACAAAGCTCACCGCCTTTCACTGGTTACCTGGTTAAACTGGTTAAAAATTTTAAATAACTGACAGCCCTAATAAAAGGCAAATGTTCAGGGGTGATATTGTTTTAGGGGCATGCTGTCTTAAATTTTTGTGGTGCCTCATCTTCAGACTCTCAGATTATTCTAAGGAGGTGAACGGCTTCAGATTTGATGTGTTCCTGTTGCTGGTCGGCTCCTCTCTGACACATTTAGCAGCACATTGAAACCTGAAGTTTATCTGATCTTCAATATCTAAACCTTTTCCACACCACTGAATTAGTCTTTCTTCTCTTATCAACTGTATGGTCTACTTTATAATGACTTGTGGAAGTTCATTCAGTCACATTTGTATTGCGGTCAGAGGTAAATATTGAGCAACAAACACTTACCACGTCAGAGCCGAGTCATCAGTGCCGAGTACTGCCTTTGTGCCAGTGGTGCTGTAGCCTATTGTGTTTCTAACCCTAACCCTAACCAAACCTGTACCCCACCCTCACCCAATGTCCGCTGGGTTTGGATACAGCACCCACACAGCCCTGATGGATAGGCAGTATACATGATGGACCCTTTTGGGTCTTTGTGTGTGTTGTCTTCCTGTTTGACATAATTTTGCTGTCAAGAGGCAACATTTTTTTGACTTAAACATTTAATTTGTTACACTACACTCACAAAATATTTAAACTTTTGCGTGTTCTGTTAACCAAGTATCAGTTTGAGTTATAATTCATAAAACAATAAAAATAATATGATCTAATTTTCATCTTTTCTCTGCAGTGTTTCCATCTTGGCCTTGTGTTCTGCTGGCATTTAATTTTTACAGTACGCTGTTATGTAACTGCTCAGTGAAATGTATGGAGGCCTCTCCTCTGTGCATACATATATGTATAGGAGTGGATAGAGACATGGAGGAACGTTTTAAATATAACACAAAGTCGTTTCAACCTTTGGATCTAAGTATAGCCAAGAATTTATACTAGTTCATGGTTCATATGTACTGCTGGGTGTCCATGCAGTCCTGCACGCTTAATTTTCCCTCACTGACTTAACAGCGAGGGAAGTGTTTTTTATGAGGTGTTAACATATTTAGGGGCATCCCCATATATCATCATCATCAGCCAGGATCTGAAATGACACCAGGAAATGTCATGATACAGCGTCAGGGGCACCCAGAATTGCGGAGAAAAGGCTTTGTCTTAGATATGAAGTTTGTACTCAGAGGGGGGAGGTCTGACCAAGCTTGTTCTGACCTTTTTTCATATACTGTTTATGGCAAAGTAACATTTTAGGTCCAGTTGATGAATTTCATATATCCATTGGTGAAATAATAACATGACTGTGACATCATAACATTCTGCAAAAAAGCTGTAATTCAGTGCAGTAAGTCAAGAACAGAATTAGAATTTATGTATGTATTTCCTGCAGCTTAGCCTGTTGGCTGATGGAGGCAACATGGTAGTAATTTTAGTATGCCTATAAATCTAATTGCATGTAAAAACAACTTTGAAAAGATCATCTTACTTAACCAGGTGTTCTTGTCATCTTTAACTTTATCGTTCAACCCCCTCTAATGTTAATGAGTACAGATGGAGAAACTCTATGAGTGACAGGACACTCGCTTGCACAGATGGCTGGCTCTGTGTGGTTGCAAATATGTCCAGTCGCTGCTCGTCTGGCTCATTTTGACACACAGACTGTCAGGGTGTTAACATGGCTGTCCACGTGTCCCGCTCTCCCCTGAAATTGATATTCAACCATTCAGGGGGAACCACTCCAGGTTCAGAATCACGTAGTGTCTCTTTCCAAGCTCTTTCTGTCACTTTTGATGTTAGACTGATGAAAGGTGTCGTTTTTGGTGTTGGTTGTCTAACTGTTTGAAGAGGTCTTTGTTTAATTCTGGTGTTTTTAGCTTAACTCAGTCTGTATTTGATGCATTTTCTTCATTTCTCTAATGCAGTCTGCAGACTGACGTGATACAGCCTAGATGTGGCATCATGGTAGTGGGAACATGTTCAGACAGACCTTGTTTTAGTTCAACTTTTCTCTACACTTCATTTAAACTCTGCTCTGTGGGAAATAGACTGAGAAGCAGCTGTTTCTAAGTTGTGTCCCTATCTCTTTCTGTATAATGTCTGCCTTTATATGACCTCACAGGTTCTACCTATTCAGTCTGTACTTATTTCGCCGTGTCAACTTTTATTCAATCAGTGTCACGACAGACATGCAAATGCTGAAAGCAATTTTTTTGGAAGGACAGCTTGTTGTTTCACACAAAAGCAGCAGTACTCCAAGTCTGGTTGACCTTGAGCAAACTGCAAATAAAGAGTTTCTGTGTTTTGCTGTGATTTTGTATTGTACATTATGGCAGATCTTGGCTTTCATTAAACATAATGAGTGAACACGAAGAAGGACACTGGGTATGCAAAATAGGAAAACTAAGATGAAACCGAAAATAGGCTCTGTAGGTTGATAATGTGAAATTGAGAGAGCTGAATGAGTTGTTGCAAACCCCAGAGCTGTTGGGTGGAGTGGGGGGATTGTCTGGCGTTGGTTTATAAGGTGTCTCTGGCCCACCAATGTTAGTTACACATCCCCGTGTTTTAATTACATATATAAACTTTCCTGCCTCTGTGTTTCAGGTACCCTGGTCAAAATGTGTTTTGTTCAGAGCAGAGCTCTTCTGGCTCATGTCAGTCTGCTGGGGACCAAAACCCTGCTGGTGACAAGCAGGAGCAGGACTCCATGCAACATAAGGTTTGTGGAAAACAATTGCAATACACTATGGTTTGAGAATCTATTACAGCACTTTTAAACATAGCTGTCTGAATGTTTAACAATTCCTTCCATTTCACCAAGAAACTATTCTTCCTGAACAGCATAGGCATCATTTTGTTTCTTTAACAGTGCTGGCTCATCTTTTTGGCTGGCATTGCAATAGAGAGCAGTATTGTTGGACTCACCACTCACAATGAAATGTTAGCAGAACACCAAGAGGGAACTGGCAGGGAGTGGGTCAGTAACATGACCCTTGAACCTCTGGTGAAAAGTAGGAGGCATGACGATATCATGAGGGTATTGGCTATTTGATGGAAGGATGAGAGAGTACGTAAGTTGTTGTATCTCAGGAATAATTGAATAAGTCACCTTATCCGTCTTACTTTACAATGTTGTTATGAAATGCTGACATATGGTTGGAACTATATGAAAACAATGTTTGGTACTTGAAAATTAAGCCCACTTTCGCAGGTAAGTCAGTTTATCAGTGTAAGTGTTAGGATTCTGGATGATATAGGCCAAGAGTAGCCATGTGGGGTTAAATCTCAGAACCTCGGAACAATCCTTGTTATTATTGCCATTTCTTCAGCCTTTATGGCCAAGTAATAGTGGAAAAACAATCAATTTTAAGTCCTTCACTCACTGCATACCATTACATTCCTCCAGAGTAGACAGCAAAGTTGCTTAACAAGACAGGTTTGCCTGTTGTTGCCTCAGGACTGTTCTCTTGACTCTCATAATTGGACCCTCAAACTCGTGTGGGGTTGTGTTTTTCTGTGCGCGCACTAGGATCAGAATGACTGACAATTTGTAGAAGAGAGTGTTTTTGTGATATGTGTTTGTATCATGGCCGTGGGACAGTTATGGATTTTGATGGTACAATTATAGTGAGAGAAATAATCATGGTTTCACAATCATCTTGATTGTTATGGATTTTAACAACTGTCATTCATGCCTAATGTTGTCTTTATTTGTTCTTAATAATCTATTTAAAGTGCACAAACACAAATGCAGTTGTAAACTACACTGTGTTAGTGTAATGAATTTATACAATTACTGTTTACCTAATTGTGAGTGTATCGCAAATAGTAAAACTGGTTAACAGTACAATCCCCAGTGTGTTACCAAAGAAGAAGGGGAATAATTGTTTTTGGTCCACCAACAAACAGTCTTGCCAGTGCAGTTCAGCAAGACTGGCAGTCTTTCATTTGCTTATAATACAGCCTTTGTCTCAGTGCAAAACTTAAGATACAAAGACTTTCTGCCATGGTCTGACATTTTCACAGAGAAACATCCTTTTGTTAAAACACCACAATCCATAGTTAAGTCTTAGTAGCTGTTTGAAATATGTTGCAACCGTGCTTCATTGTTAGGCAGTGTTCTGTCATATATTGTTTTCCTATTCAAGATAAAATAAATTCAATGTTTTATTCAAGACTGAATGTGTGATATGTCATTTTTAATCTGTTTCTTTCCCATAGGTGGTGGAAGAATTGGCGACACACACATCATACGAAATGGGACTAGATAAAGAGGGAGCGGCACTAGAGAATCTGGCAACACACAGTAACATACACCAAGAACAGGTAAATCCATAAGAATGTCCATTATTATAACTAGGGTACTGATAGTGAGGATGTTAAATTATAACAAAGACTGCTGCAGTGGGTGAAACAAGTAACCAGTGTCTTAATCAACTAACAGAGAACATTTGACCCATAATCATGAATGTCCCTAACTTACTGATCATATTTCCACCATTGGTCAGTCGAATGCCAATGACTAATTGGGACTTTGACCAAGCAAGAATGGGAGGTTGACTAAGAGGGACCCATCAGTCACCACTAAACTAAGGAAACCAGGTGTGACAAGAATGTTAACGCTGGAAATATGACACTAAATTACTGTTGTTTAATGTTTTTAATTTGACAGTAAATGAAAAACAAGATCATGTTTGGGTTGTTTTTTTTTTTTTGTTTGCTTGTTTGTTTGCTTGCTTTTTTTGCATTTTTCTGTACCGAAAATGTTCCGAGCCATGATTTCAAAACAGAGGTACATACCGAACCGTGAATTTAGTGTAACGTTACACCCCTATTTTAAAGTAAATTGGCTTAAATAAGAGCACAGTCTTTGTCTTAACTTCATGTCTTTGTAAACATCTAGATTATGAGAACAGCTTTACTGTGAATTTAGCTTCATCAGCATACTGTCCATGTGAGCACTGAGGGGAGGAGAGAAACAAACAGATAAAAAGCTGAAACTGGCCGACAAGTGTGAATACCAATAAGAGGTGATAACGTCAGTTGTTTGTGGAGGTTCTGTGACGGTTTTGAACTACTTATTTAATTGACTTATATTTTCAAGTTCATACCTTGCACAGTTTGTTTTCACTCTTTTTGTATTCACGCTGTCTCTTTTAAGTCAGATTACTTATTGCTGTAACATACAGAAACATGTAGGAATTTCCCAGTTTGGGATCAATAAAGTTAATCAATTAACCTACCTACCTATTAGGGGTGTAACAAATAACCAATTTTAACTGGAAAATCAGTTTTGTTTTTAAAAACGCAAGTTCATTGGTACACAGGCTCCTGGATCAGTCTGTATGTAGCATGAACCAGCTTACATATGTTCATCTTATTAATTAATGAATACGGTTGTTCTATTTATCAGGCATAGGTATATAAATAGCAAAGCAAACAAAAATGGAAAAGGGAGGAAAAGTCCATGCACCTAGCTTGTATTTCTTATTTTTAGGTCATGTGCCTCAGGTTCTTGCTGTGGAATACTTTTGATATTTTTTAATGACAGCTGTTGTGCACTCACAAGATATGAGCACAAAAGTAAATGGTGAAACAAAATGACTCTCAAACAATAGCATTTCTATCAGCACATCTGTGCCACACACTTTTATATCATGATAAACAAGCCTAGATCAAAATTGAATATCTGGACTGCGATATAGCAAAATAGACAATTCTGTTTTTGCAATTTTCCTATTTATTGTGCTCACAGTAATTGTTGTCATTACCACTAGCTACAGTTCCATCTGTACATTTTTTTGATCATCCCAGTGCAATAGCATGTGATCTGTCTATTGGCAGGACACAAATACAACCATAAAAGGTGCAGTGAGGGCTTGGGTTCACCTTTCTCTGCTGTTGGTGGATAATTTTTTTTTATGCTAATGCTTCGTCTTTTTTCCAGACTATGAATCCTCAGGAAGTTGAAGTGGAGGAGTCAAAGCCAGACCCCGTGTCTGATACTGTACATGATGCTCCTGAGCCACAACCCCAAATAGAACCCCATACTGATGTGGACCTGCAGTCCGACACCCAGGACCATGACCAGGAGTTTCCTGCGTCTTTCACTCCAGAACCAGTTTCAGCACAGGACCATGTGTCCACAGATGCCCCAGCCCAAGCAGAAATCCCCAGCGATGTCACCGCTCAACATCCCAATCTGCACTCAAACCCATCGACATCCCCAGATGATGCTGAAAACACACCTACCTCACAGAGTGCCAGCCCTGCCCTCACAGGGTAAGATTAGATTCAGTTCCTCAATACAGGGACCTAGTCTCTGTCATTAGAAATTGGCTGTAGCCACAAATTATAATCCAAGACAATATCTGTTCCTTTTATAATAGTTAAAGCCAATTTCAACCCAATACCAGTATTATGTGCTGATCATTGCTTTGTTAAACATTGCACATTTTCTTCATTATTTTTGTTAGTTCATTTTTGTTTTCTTGCTGCAAGACTGGTGGCAAATTGAGAGAAAAACACAAAGGGGAGTTAGCCTGACATCCTGGATATCTCAGAATCACTTTTCACGGAACCGGTGGCCACGCATTGTGACCTTATATCGAACTGCTCACGCATGTGAATTTTTTTTTTCCAATGGACATTGGAAGCAAAATTGTGGAAAGTCACCTGTATGGATATAGATCTCTCAACAGTTTAGAGTGGAAAATATCCATCCCTTGGGAACTCCTGAGTCCAATTCCTTTCTGGAAGTGACTGTCAACACCGGGCCATTTAAAGATGCGCACATCAACGTCCCCACGAGCAAATATTCTCATCATTCCTTTTGTCCATACCATTTATTCCCTTTCTCCTCCTCTGTTTATCCCCTTCCTCTTGTCCCCTTCCCTTCTATCCAAGCTCACCCAACTCTCTCTTTCCTCACCACCTCCACCTTTTCCCCAGTGTAAGGAGATGTGGTAAACCCCATGTCCTTTCTTTCCCTCAGTGCAGTGCGGGTTGTCAGTGCAGGAGATGAACTCCCAGTAGACAACTTTGTCTCTCCTGAGCACTCTGATTCACAGAGTGGGGTCATTCCCCCCGAACTGGCAACCTGTGAAAACTCTCCTTTTGGCAGCCCTCTCCTGAGGTGAGTTTCTAACCCTCAGAAGACAATCAAAGCACAGAAACAGGTAATCAAGGTACAAGCTGCACCTCTCTGCCGTGCGCAACCGTCAACTGCTGGCCTTGCTCTCCACTTACTACTGTTTTTTAAATTTTTGATATCCTTTCTCCATCGTTTTTGTCTGCTCCCAATCGAGGACTGTCGATACTGTGAAACGCAATATTTTTTTGTCCAGCATTGCTGTGCTCTCACTTATGCTGTACACCTTTCTTCATCCTTATTCCTCCCCACCCCATTACCTCTCCACCTGTCAACTCCTTCTCCCTTCCTACCTCATTGGCCCTGTGTTTGTAGAGCGGATGAGGCTGACATAAAAGACCAGCGGTCAGACCAGGGCCTCAACTTGGGTACAAAAGCAGAGGTCCGGGCTCTTCCAGGTCATGTGGACCAGGAGCAACAACAACAACAGCGGCAGCAGGAGCTGGAGGATGGGTTGTCTGTTTTGGACAGAGAGGGCAACACCTCCCACCGCTACCACCATGAACAGCAGGTCAGCATCTTGTAGTTCCCAAGAATTTCCAAAGTGCATTTTGAGTAGACAGATTCTTTTCAGTAGCCATCGACAGAGACAGGCTGCAGGTAGAATGATTTGGACACTAATCAGACAAACATGGACACATGAAAGATGCTGTCCTTTCATAGGTCACCACATTTTTGCTCAACAAAGCACTGCATATCATATACTCATGACTGCTGGCTAGATTGCAGTGAAAGTTATAAATATTCAATGCATGCATAGCTGTTCTCACTTAGGGCAGCTTTTAAATTTTTTAATCTGACCCAACCTTCTCCTCAATTTGAGAATAATTACATAATATTTCTTATACAATAAATAAGACAACCACATCCAAGGAAATGCACCTGCAGCTGTTTTGCCTTGGTGTGTCAGATCAAAGATGTGGTGACTAATCTGTGTGGTTGGTGATGATTATAGAAGTGTTTACATAAGAGGCTCTCTGAGTTGGAGGATTGCTAGGATCAAACACTCTTGTGAGGTCCAAAAGTGTGCTTACATAATCCATCAAAGTATTATTCACAGCTCAGTGCCTGTCAATGCCTCAGTGGCCATGCGCCTAGCTCCCATCAACAGAGGACAGGAGTCGGTTGATTGTTCCTTAGTGGCATGGCACGGAGTTCATACAGTCGCTCACAGATCTCATCCAAAGAAGCTTTTGAATCATATCAACCATTCCTTCACAATTGCTGTCAAAATTATTCAGTCACAGCTGTCTCTTTTCATACATGACATATGGGGAAAAATGCAAACTTTTGCATATGCTTAGGCTTTTATCTTACCTTATATGTAGGAAGTTCTTTATCTTGTCAGTGTTATAGACTATCCCAGCCTATACTTGTGAGTTAAGTTATAGTGTGTTTTAGTGTGTGCGCTTTGTTACTGTGTGCACTTGCATGCCATTTTCACCGGCATGGCTCGGTGGGTTATTTTGCCTCCCTTTCCTGCTATGCTTGTGTTTTGAGAGAATAAAAATGTTCCCCATCCTCTCAAAGCAGCAGCTGTTTCAAAACTACTCATAATGATGGTTATCTTTATGAGAAATTAAGAAAAAGAGGAATTGTGATCGCTTTGACCCATTTAATCACAGTTCAATGTTTTACCTCTAATTAATTAATTTTTTAAAAGTGGAATGTTTTTAAGTGTTTGTAGGCAAGCACATATTCTGCAGCCTTACACAAAAAACCCTCTATCCCTAACCCTATCCTGTCATAGATCAAAAGAGAATGAAAAACTTCTACTATGTGAATTGTTTAATGTTTGTGGCTGCTTTCTGTTGATGCATGTACCTAACCCAATCAGAGTAAAAACTTCCACCAATTTTATGCCCAATTTATTCAATTTCTGCTTTAATCACACAATACTATATTATTAGGAATGTGTTATATACTACTAGGAAGAAATGAAGGAAAATTATACTTTGTGCATGCAATCGTTTGGATTGTTGTCATGTATGATTTTCTTGACTGTGTGTTTCAGGCAGGAGATGCTAGTATTGCCAGAGAGACAGACCCCTCAGTGCCCAGCAAAGAAGACATTCCCACCTTTGATGAGTGGAAGAAACAAGTTATGGAGGTAGAGAAGGAGAAAAGTAAGTACACACAGTGTTAACATCCACATTTGGATGCATGTGCGCGAATGGAAAGAAAGAGATTCCATTAGTGACTAAGTGCAGGGTCCCGCTAAATCTCAAGGCTGCAGCGTTGCTTGGAATAGTCAGTTTGGGTGACAGTTTTAATCCTCGTTGCACCTTTTTGGTTCTTTCTCCTTCATGTTGAGTATTTTCTGAGCATTATTCACCTCTGTCTTCTTTTGCTTCCTTCCTCTTTTTCTATTCCCGTCTCTCTTCGGTCTCTCTCTGTGTGGTCAATTGAGTGTGTGTTTATGTGCATTGCATAACCTCTCTACTTGTTCCTCTCATGCAATGCTCTTTTTCCAGACTGTCTAATGGGACCCAATGTGACCAGTGTACCACTCTTTCTGTGCAGGTCAGTCTCTCCATACCTCAACCAGTGGAAGTGCCCATCCAGTTAAGAAAGTCCAGAAAAACTTCAAAAACAACTACGCTTCTGTGGAATGTGGTGCCAAGATACTCTCTGCCAACAATGAGGCCAAGGTTAAACACACATCACCCTTTTCCCCTGTTGCCTTCACACAAACTCATGCAGTAGCAACAGATGCAGCTGTCATGCTGTGTCAGCAAATGTTTAAAACCTATCTCACGATCTCTTTTACACTGAAGTTGTGAACATTTAATTCATTCTGGGATGTTGTAAAAGTGACAAAATATATGAAAAAGTGTAATAATGTTTACAGAGGCTAATTCATTTGCTCTTCCATTCTTTTGATCTCTTAATCAGAGCACTTCAGCTATTCTCATGGAAAATATGGACCTTTACATGCTAAATCCTTGCAGTAACAAAATCTGGTGAGTATGATGCACAGAACTGTTGTATGACATGGACAGATTTTAGAGTAGATTTTAAGTTTATGTTTGAATAAATCTTCTTTATTAACTTCTCTCCAGGTTTGTGATAGAGCTCTGTGAACCCATTCAAGTAAAGCAGCTGGATATTGCTAACTTTGAGCTCTTCTCATCGACACCCAAAGACTTTCTAGTTTCCATCAGTGACAGGTATACTCACTTTGTTTCTGTCATGTGCATTCGAACCCTAGATGTAGAACATCCCCCTATAATCTAACCCAGGTGAAATTATGATTAAATTAACACAAAAATCGAAAAGAGGACCACCAGACTTCCAATCATCAAACCAACAGAACAAATAAAAAAATTTGCTTTTTGGCTGCTTGTGTGCATGAGATAGAGTCTCCCTCTAGCCTACTTTAAATAAGCTGTGGTGGGCAGTGCCATATACTCAGTGTAAAGAGGAACACAGGAGAGGTAGAAAAACATAAGGGCTGAGCTCTCAGGGGGCCATACTAAGTGGATTAGCAACAGTCTAAAAACCTTGCATTTCACTTTTGTGCCATAGTTTGTTATAATTAGTTGGAATATCATTCCAAGTACACTGTCAATTGCAACTCTAGGGACAATAACACAAGGTGTGAACATTCAACAGTGTTTCTTTAAGTTGCATTGCATTAAGCTCTCAGGGCCACCTTATTCATCAGTTGGGAAAATAACAAAACTGAATCCAGTATCTTCTGAGAGATACTGAGGTTCATTTGTGACAAACTAAAACTTTGCATGCCACTTTTGTGCCATAAAATGCTAATTGGTTGGAGTCTCACTGTCATTACATTCTCATCTGCAGCTGATATACAATTAACTAACTGGGAAGGAAGGCCCATCCCATGTATTAGAATAGCTTATTCAATAACATAAAATTAAGTCACCACTTTATTTTGACAGTGGTAATAGCAAGGAAGTAGGAAGAATTTTGAGATTATATTAGCCTTGATGTGCCCGTGAACTGGCATTTACATTTTAATCAAATTTGTAGTTTATCCAGAAAAAGGTCGAAAAAAAAAGAAACTTCGCTCATTTTGGGAAATCATCAAACTAGCTACCAACCTCATCAAACAACACCATTACCGGTTAAAACAATGTTGTTTGGGGGTTTCACCGCCACGTCTTATTTCCACTGTCATCTTGCATCACAGCTCATAGAGTCAAATATCTAGCATGGGAGTACAAATGTCTGTTCATAATGTGGATAGTGCTCAACCTTTAAGAATGTGCTGGCCCTCTTGTGAGTGCAGTGTGGCCCCTGGAAACATGCATCTTACTGTTTATTTGCTCTGTTTGCAGATATCCAACCAATAAGTGGGTAAAGCTAGGAACTTTTCACGCCCGTGATGAGCGCATAGTTCAGAGCTTCCCACTGGATGAACAGCTTTATGCTAAATATGTTAAGGTACTCTTTTTTTTCTTTTCTTCTTTCTACTGCCAGAACAATACATGCATGCCTTAAGGAGAGAAAATATAAACAATGGATCTATTCATTCATGGTGTTTGATCACAGCCAAGTAGATAAATATACATTCATGTGGGATTGAACTGGGAAGTATTTAAAGACAGAGTGACGTTATGACTTCATGGGAAATTAGCAATGCTCTTCTCTGCTGCCTAGAATCTCCTCTGTTAACTGGAAGACTGTCAGGGTGTGTACTCCAGAAAGAGTTGCTCCTGTATGAACTGAAGGGCAGGTACACAGATGAGGCAGATTTTTTTTTTTTTTTTTTTTTTTAATGACGGTGTCACGTATTATTGAAACAGGATAGACTGAGTCTGTTGTAATCTGGGACAGATGTAGTGACAGTAATGATATTACATGATCAAGTATGCACCATTAAAGAATTATAGATTGTGTTCTGCCCAGAAAGATTCTTTTAAAGGTTCCACATTTGACACTTTTACAGTATGGATATGCACAAAAAGCTATAGTTGTTGTTTTAAGAACCAAAAATTATCAGAATGGAGATTTATATGTCTTCTCCAAAGTTTCTCTCTGGAGCTGTGACATCAGGTCAGTGAGCCAATCGGTAGAGAGGTTCTGAGCCTCTCTTCTAATTGAGGTGAGCTGACTATTTGCTGACAGAAAAAAAGTGGAAAAAGAAAAGTAATCCTGCAATGTTGGATGGTAGTTCCAGTTCGAAGTTCAAGTTTTTTATCTCTGTGGATTTCATATTAATATACAACCTAGAACGTCTTTATAATCTCAAAGATATGAATATATCACTATCACAATATGGGACTTCATTCGTTCATTCATCTTCTACCACTGAGCTTTTTCCGGGTCGTGGGGGTTGCTGGAGGCAATCCCAGCTCACATTGGGCTAGGGCGGGGTACACCCAGGACAGGTCGCCAGTCCATTGCAGGATCAACATACAGAGACGAACAACCACTCACACTCACACTCAGACCTACGGGCAATTTTTCAACTAATACTCCTGTCTCTTCATAATGTTACCCGACCAGCCATTCCTATCTGCATCTCTCTATCCAAAATTTTTCTTAAAGCATTAACATTAACATGGCAAGTTAAAAAATCTCTCCTTTTTATTCAGTGACAAATGTAGCCTTCCTATTGCAGACTATTCAGTCAAGTCTGTGCAAAGTTTGTACACTCTGACCAACAAAACACTAAAACATTTGCCAACAAGAAATTATTTGTGTCTTTATTATATCCATAAGTTAATTATGGGACGACATTCATCCGCACAAGTGTTGATATGCAATATTTTCTGAGCTTCCCATTTCTTTTTACTTGTTCAACACTTGATCTGTGCTCAGATGTTCTTGTCATGTGGTGACTGTGGGTGTCATGTGTGGGTGATCACTGTGATTCACGTCTTCAGTAAAAAAAAAAAACAGTTATTACATAAACTTATTTTGTCTCAAAATCTGAGAATCACCTGCATCACTCTTATCTAACCATTTTAAAATGTGTCTTATTCTCATGTCTCATGTCTGTCCCCCGTTTAACTGTTCCTTAATCTGTCCTGCTTTCGTTCCTCTTTGTCTGCTTATTAGAATCTACTCTTTAGTATCTCGCCCATTGTTGAACAGTGATTTAAAACGTATCAGCAGTGTGTTGGTCATATGAGAGCTTAACTGTAACCAGATGCTTGACTTGCTTGTAGCTTGAATCAGTCTTTACTGATTTCTTTTTCTTGTTTTATTTCTCTTTCTGTCCTTCACCTGTCTCGCATCAGATGTTCATCAAGTACCTAAAGGTTAGCACTCTTCTCTCTCTGTCAGAGGTCATGATGTGCTTTAAAACACATTTGTGCATATGGTCATATATCATAATAAGTGATCTTTGGTGGAGCTTCTTTAATGCATGTGAAAGATATTTAGCAAGTAAAGCATGAACACAAACTATTTTGCCAGTGCTTGGTGATTTTAGTACTCATCTTCCCTGGTTTGGATTGTGGATTTATGGTGTGGGATTGTCTCTGCAGTGACGATGTGAAGGATGTTTTCAATCAAAAATTTGGTCACTTTTTTTTGCAGGTTGAGCTCCTCTCGCACTTTGGTTCAGAACACTTCTGTCCCCTCAGTCTTATCAGGTAAGAAAAAGACAAGACATTTAAAAATAGGCTTGTGGAATCTAAATTGGAATAAAATAATTAAAAAATGCAAGATGAAAGACAGAACATTTTGTATGTAAATATTTAGGCCATTGGGATTGAGTTTTGGTTGAAGAAAGGGTTTAGTCTTTCAGAAGCGTTGTTCCACAATGGAAAAAGTATTGAAGTTGCTGGCCTTTATTTTTAGGGACATAGAAGCATTTCTAATTCAAACCAAATGCTGCTTTATTAAACTAGGACCAATTAATATACTGTAGTATACTAATACACACATTCTTATTATCCTGAAGAATGATAGCAAGGTGAATTGACATCACAATGTACCATGATGCCAGGAACTCTGCTGTAGAAGTAGGTTGCTGTAGTCTGAGTAGTATGTCACTGTTGGATCACGTACCTTTCATGTGCATTTCAAATCTCTACTTCTCTCTATGGTTGGCAGCTTGTGCTCATTAAATCCAGAAAGTAGCTTATGTGTTTTATCTTTTAACTTTTTACTAGATTTTTACTAGATTTGCTCCAAAATTTAAGTGTCTCTAACATAGCGTGTAATCTTTTTTGTGCAGTGTCGGGCTTATTATGCTGATTCGGAGAAAAGAGCAATTATTTTTCATTCAAACACACATTCACTTGCATGCCTCTCCCACATTATTAGGGTCTTGTGCTGCTGGGGTTGAAAGCTCTCTAAATCATTTTGTCAAATTTTAACCAGATCTCCGGAGGGAGAAGCATATGTGCTGTTAAAAAAAAAAAAAAAAAAAAAAGACACTGTTTATCAACTATTTACATAATGTGGCAGTTAGTCCCATTAGATACAACTCATACAAGGCTATTCAATTATTGGGCTTACTGTTATCATGTTCTAAATATAAAAATAAACCTTTTTAAGCTCTTATCTGAGTGTTTCTACATGTTTCAAAGATCTACCTTTCCCTAGAAAAAGCTAACATCTCTTTTTGCTGTTGATAACACTGGACCTTTCCTGTAGGTAGGTTTGTTCATGTAACACCATATGTGTGTGTGTTTGTTTTGTGTAGGGTGTTTGGTACCAGCATGGTGGAGGAATATGAGGAGATAGCAGACTCTCAGTACCCTTCAGAAAGGCTAGAGTACCTGGATGAAGACTATGGTAAGTTGTTCAAAGGTTGTCTATTTTTTTTCAACATTGCTAGTAAAATTCCTGATGCAGTTACTCAACTAAGAAAAGAAAATGAATGAACATGATCATAAACATAAGATACTTGGCAAGATACCTCCTCTGGCAGGGGATCAGATGAGAAGAGTTGTCCCCTAACGTAGTTACAAAATATGTTGAAATGTCACAGTTAATCTGAGCTGGGCTTTTACTGCTGACCTTCCATTATCAATCTCTCAATCCTGACCTGTGTGTTATATTTAATTGTAAATTCAAATGAAAGAATAACACTTATGATATGCTGAAGTTGCCTTTGTTTCTGTCTTCAGACTATCCTCCGGGTTACCAACCAACAGAGGACAAAGCCTCAAAAAACCTGCTTGGCTCAGCAACCAGTATGTGTAAAACCACACATGCGCGCACACACAAACGCACACAGTGTAATAATAAAGAATAAACATACATCACAACAATACTGCTGATATTAGAAGAAAATGAAGTAAACTGCCCTGAGAAAATAATTAAATGTCGGTTAATGAAGAGCACTACTGTGTCACCTTGAAGTAGGGGAGGTCAAAACATTGATATCCGATTTTACTTTGACAAGGTAAAGGTTCTTGACCATCATTGATGCAGAAAGCTAAGCAGACACCGATGCCTTTTCCAGACTCAATCAGATATTAATTAATGCCTAGCGAGGCAGTGTTGAATGTTTCCTCAGTATCATAATCCGCTGGGACTCACATATTCATATAAATTCACACAGGCATGCACACAGACACACTGCTGCCCTTCTGGCGCTTCAATTACTGACATACACCATATACACAAGGTCTCAAACAATAAAAACCACAAAAAGCTAGAGAGTAACACTTTGTGAAGGGGAATTGAACCTGAGAAAATGTGGAGTGGACAGAAACTTGGAGAAGCTGCAAGAGGAAGTGTAGGGGAGTGACAGGGTCCAGGGCCCTGTTCAGACATCAATATGAGAGTTAGGTCACCATTACCTGAACAGGTCAGAACAACCACCAGAAAACATCTGGAGTGTCAGAAAAGAGTGAAATATACCACACACACACACACACATAGTGTTGCATAACCAACATGGTTGAGAGAAAAGTAATGTTGTTTAGTTTAGAAATGCAGCAGCAGAAAAGAGAAAGAGAAAACAAACGTCAAAGCCTCTGGCTTCATTTAAGTGTGGCTCACCTCAAGTGGCCTTTAACTTTTTACAACCAAATGTCTGAAAATGTCTGCTATATATGTGTGTTTGTGTCCTTTTTCTTCAGATGCCATCTTAAACATGGTAAACAACATAGCTGCTAACATGCTAGGTGGCAAACCAGAGCTGGAGAGAGGACCAGAAACAGGAGGTACTGTTCTGTGGAATATTAGTTACACTAGTTCCTTATTTTCAGTCCTGCTTCACTTTCATACTTTCATATCCTTCTTGTAAATGCCCGCTAAGGTGCTTTTTTACCTGACGTCTGTCTTGCCATTTTAATGTGCAAACTGCTGTTTTAGAGCAGCAAAGAGGAATTGATTTCTGGTAAATAGTGTAACATGTTACACTGGAAGATTGCACCAGTGAAATGAAAATTTGAACATTATGCAAAGGTTAAATTTCAAGAGGCAGCAATAGTGTTAGTTTAACACAGTGATACTGGACATGTACCTGGCATCAGCAGATACCCAAACTCATCAGGGAAGTGGAACATCCCTGACGAGCGAACTTAAGTTTGCAGCAGAAAATGTCACATGTGGGTGGATTACCTAATTAATTGAACTCAAACTCCAATATCTTCTGTGGATTAAGTGAATTTTGGCTTGAAAACTACTAACAAGACTGTATATTGCACTCAGGCTTAGTCATAGTTTCATCATGAAACTTGCTCAGCATTATTTTACTGACTCTGCATATTTTCTTTTTATTAGAATATCAATCCCTGACCTGCACTTGCTCTGTTCTCTTTAACAGCCACACCTTGTCAGAGAGTAATAGGAAGTAGAACTAATTGATTCATGTGGTGCAATCACCATTTCAAAATAAATGCCATCAGGAAAATTCTCACTGCGATCGTTCTGAGTCACCAATCCATTTTCATCCCGCTCATTCCTGAAGGCTTGTTTCACAGGTGTACTTCTAGTCATCTATTTTACACTCATTTCAATTTTGTTGTATAGTTTTTTTGAATTCTTCAATAATTTTTGCACACTTGTAAAGAAGAATCGAGACTCTTCCCGTCTTTCCCCTCCCTTCATCTCCAGCCACCTGCCTGCCACTTTTCACACACACTGTTTTGATTATATGCTTCTAAAACTAGGTCAGTTGGTTTCCTTCCCTACACTATGAGCATATGGATAGGCCGAAGGTTAAAGTGTATATGTGCCGAGGGAGCCAGATGTTTGTTTGGCTGTTGGCAGGAGGTCTGTAGCTGCATTTCAGCAGAAATTTGGCTGTGTGTGTTACTTCTTGGTGCAGATTTCACATGAATTATAACTGTGACGTCAAACCTGCTCCTCTCTCTGTTTGCCACACAGTTTCAAAACTGGTCAAAATTAGCCACATGCTTGGCGTTGAAATAAAGCAAAAAGAACAATGAAACGCTCGTACAAAAATACACAGACAGTCCAGAAGAGGACTAATTTTTAACTGGTCTATACTGCTTCACTTTTTTTCTGACTTTTCCAAACATAGGCTTGGCAGGCACACAGAGCACGGATTTGCTCTACACTGTGCATCTAAAGTTATGCAAGTCAGTGCAATTTCAAACAACAGTGCAGTGTTACCACACCTAATTGTTTTGTTGTTGTCCAACTGTCAGGTAACACAACAGCAGAGGGAAATGAAAAGGAGGGGAGCACTGAGACTGAGGCTAAACCTGCTGAAACACCTCACGACTCTACAGAGTAAGAACAATCAAAGACAAACAAATCTCTCTTGAGTTGATTTATATATCACAGATATGATATGATATATCAAGAATGAATGAAGATAGAAGTTTTCTTCTACAGCCTTCCAAAGAAAAATAAAGAACAATAAAGTCTTCTCTATATGCCTCTAAATTTAATATTTTTCCCTCAGACCTGAATCTGCGGAACCAGAGCAGCCTGCTCCCCAGGAGGACTCTGTCTCCAGTCATTCTTCCACACCTTCCTCCTCCTCTTCATCCAACTCCCATGAGGACAGACAGATTGTCACATTGGTAGAGGAGGAGGAGGAGGATGAAGAGCCCAGACAGTCTACCGTCACCCTGATGGAAGAGGAGGAGGAAGAGAAGAGAGAGGAGGAGATGAGGAAAGAGGCTGACAGGAACCAGCAGGAGAGCCAGACATACTGTCCGTTCTCATGCTTCTCCTCCTTGTCTCTGTCCTGCATGGCTACCCTGCCTGAGCTGCTCCATCACTGGTGTTCTGCCCGGCTGGCCAAGGAGAGACTCCGTAGCCTCAGGCAGAGGCAGATGAACTCTCAAACACAGACACAAGCAGATGCAAACACCCCTGTTCACACACACACGCCACCACAGATCCCTGTCCCTCTACCCACACCCCCACAAGAAGTCCTTCCCCCCACTGAAAAAGAGCTGGAGCCTGAAGTGACTTTTAAGGGTAAGAATGAGGGAAAATCTTTGGGTGAAGCACACATTGCTCACACACAGCTCAACACTCACATCGCTGATGCACACACTCCAGAGCCCGACATCCTCCTAGAGCCTAGTAGAACTGCTACCATACCTCCTCAGAGTTTCTCAGACACCCACAGTTCTGTGATGCGACCCACACCCACCCACGAAGAAAAGCTGCTACCCCCCATCAAAGATGCAGCCCTTGACCCAGTCCTCACTCCACCCTTTCATGGAGACTCCATGTCAGAGACACAACTGGCCAGCAGTGCCACCCCCACCCTTGCTGTCAGCTCTCCCCTACAGCCCATACCCTTTGAGACAGCCTCTCCTGGTGTTGTGGTTCCTCCTTTTAAAGAACAGCCTGTTCAGCCCCTTCCTACTGTATCAAGACCTGAAGACCTTATCCCCCCTCCCACTGACTTACCAGCACCTGTCCCATTGACTGACACCTACACAGACGCAGTTAAGTCAGTCTCAGATAGTGGGGACTCACAAAGACGTAGTGCCCAGGTTCCTCAGACTCAGGGGGAGCAGGCGGACCCTCCCACTCAGACCGGAGAGCCCCAGCGGGTGGAGGACACAGTGGATGAGGACCTGTTGAGCACTAATGGAAATGGCAATATCCACCGGACAGCTACAGACTTCTACGCAGAGTTGCAGAACGGGGGAGATTACAATGGTGGGGCAGTAAATGGGAATGGCCTGTTGAACGGCGGAGCAGTGCACAGCTCCAGCCAGAAAGAGAGTGTGTTCATGAGGCTGAACAACAGGATCAAAGCTCTGGAGATGAACATGAGTCTGTCCAGCAGATACCTGGAGGAGCTCAGCCAGAGGTGAAACTACTGGATACAATCACTTTTGTTCACTACATGCACATGATATTCCCTTTTTTGCTCTGAATAGACGATTCAGGTGA
This sequence comes from Remorina albescens, assembly GCA_034769265.1. NCBI lineage: Eukaryota > Metazoa > Chordata > Actinopteri > Carangiformes > Echeneidae > Remorina > Remorina albescens. The sequence continues at coordinate 13,043,517 of CM068489.1, forward strand.
ATGAAAATTCATACTGCATTTAATTCTTCTTAATAGGAAGACTTGCAATAATTTTTATATACACAATATGTACAATATGCAAAACCAAATATATTGCAATCATTTTCCCATATTACAGTTTTGATTCATTGCAGCCCTAGTTTGTATGCAACACACAGAGCTGATGGTAAACATGCTGCTTAAATCGGAATAATCTTGGCATATCGCGTCTTAATTGAAAAATTCGACAATTATAAAAAAGGCTAATTTTGGAATATTTAACACTTTAAATTTACATTGCCCATGTCAAAATTTAAAAAATTGTCATTATGAGTAATATTGAAATATTAATGTGACTGACTGCATGTCACTTTTTATAAATCAAAGTAAAAAAAATTGTTTAGTATATGCATGAACTCAAAATATTTACACTGTAGAAAAGTTTTTTATAGGCCTTTGCATTTGTCTTGTTTAGATACCGTAAGCAGATGGAAGAGATGCAAAGAGCATTCAATAAGACCATCATCAAACTGCAGAACACCTCTCGCATTGCTGAAGAGCAGGTCTTTTTTTTTTTTTTTTTTTATTTTGCACTCAGAAATAAAATAATTAATCAAGAGGAGGTAGTATTTGACTGTATTTACTGACAGCTGTGTAACTGTTGCTCTTTGTCTCCTCTGTGCATATTTCCAGGACCAGAGGCAGACCGAATCCATCCAGGTCCTGCAGAGCCAGCTGGAGAATGTCACCAAACTGATGTTGAATCTCACTGCTGCAGTTGGCCAGCTACAAAGAGAGGTCATTTGCACACTTCATGAAGAAGTCACACTATTGCTTTTCCTGCTGCTTACACAGTGATTGGAAATTGCGTGTGACACTGCGTGTTTGTTTGTCTGGGGTTTTTTTTTGTTTTTTTTACTGAAAATCTCCCGTATGTAATGGGTAACTTCAAAGGAAAAAAGCCCACTGGCCTTGACCTAGAACAAACAGTTACAACTTGTTTTGACTGAGCAAGCTTGTACATTCCTAGAAATGAATAAATACAGGGGTTTATAAAAAAGAAGCATTTGGAGCTGACTGGAAAGCAGCTGCCAAAAACTTAGATTTTCACCTAAAAGCATAGACCATGTTACTTCAAAAGAGAGGGATGTGATGAATCTCTACCACAAACACACAACTGGACTTCTTTGAGTATGACTTGTTGGTTTTATATTAGCCTATAGAAATCTGGTCCTTCATACACTGAAATGCAACAGTGCTCGAAACAGTTTAGTGGTTGGATCATACATGAGCACACAGGGTCAAATCAAATCAGGCTTATTAAAAAACACCTTTGAACCAGTTAATTTTTCAAAGTGCTGTACAATAAAATGCAAGCATGAAAAAGATAATTGCAAAAGGAAGCAAAAGTATATAACTTCTGAGATAAATTTTTTTGTCCTAACACAACCAGTTGTTAAAAAATATACAGCATATCTCATGCTAACAAGGGGAAAGGCTTTAATGCTGTATTTATGCTCAGACAGTCATAATGTCTCAGATGTATATGACTGGCTCAGCTTTTCATTTTGATATTCTTATCTGCAGGTATCTGATCGTCAGAGCTACCTGGTAGTGTCTCTAGTCCTGTGTCTGTCTCTGGGCCTTCTGCTCTGTCTGCAGTGCTGCCGCAGCTCTTCTCCCAACCCCAGCACCACCGCTGTGGCCGTCCCCAAGAGCAATCACTACCCCAGTCCTAAAAGGTTTGTCTCAAATACAAATTTTTATCTCTGTACGATTGACTTTTAATTCATTAGTCAACCACCCTCAGATCTGCCTCTGCATCGCCTAAGTTTTTGTCTTCAAGCAGAATACTCTCACTCCTGTCCTGCGTCCTGCATCAAACACAGTTCAGATATTTCGCAAACATCGATTATATTGGAATTTTCGCTCTCTACCCTCACAAGGGTGGGCGTGGGAGTTTGCCAGTCTACATGTGTTTTGTGGATATGGAGAAGGCTTAAGCGTGACTTGAGGTATCCTGTGGTGGGTGCTTCAGGAGTATGGCGTGGATGACTGGTTCACATTGCCAGCAGTAAGTCAGACCCATTCCTGGTTAGTACCTCTGGGTTTTGTTCACAAGTGAGGGGAAAATGGAACAGTAGATGGACATACGGATCAGCATAGTACCTGCAGTGATGCAGACGCTAAACTGGTATGTTGCAGTGAAGATTTACCAATTCTTCTACGTTCCAACACTCAGCTCTAGTCACGAGCTGTGAATAGTGACTAAAGGAACAAGGTTCCAAATAAAGGCTGCCAAAAGGACCTCCCTCCGTAGGGTGGCTGGGGTCAGCCATAGAGATAGGTTGAGGAGCTCGGACATCTGGGAACAGCTCAAAGTAGAGCTACTGTTTCTCCACATCGCACATCAAGAGGGACCAGTCAAGGTGGTTAGAGCATCTGTTTTGCATGCCTCCCAGGTTCCTCCCAGGGGAGGTGTTCCAGGCATGCCCATCTGAGCGGAGACCCCAGGCCAGACCCAGGACCTGTTGGTGGGATTAGGAACACTTTGGGATCCTCTTAGAGGAGCTGGTGGAGGTGGCTGATGAGAGGAGTGTCTGAGCCTCCCTGCTGAGACCGTTACCCTCAGGACCCAAACAGAATGGAGTGACATTATTTTCTTTTTTTAGATGCTTCTCCTCTTACGATGACATGAGCCTGAAGAGGAGGGTTGCCTGTCCGCTGGTACGTTCCAAGTCGTTCCACCTGTCCTCTACAGAAGGTAAGACCCCTCAACCCATGCACCCACTCTAAGAACACACATGTACACACTGTACCAAGGTCACTCCCCCAGATCACTGTAATATTGTTTGTGTGTCTTCCTCTGCCATTGCCATTACTTCATAAGCAGCTTTGAAACTTGATACATAGCTCACTGCAAAGCTGACATTGTTATTACTGTAGACCCTATCAAGCCAAGCTATGTCACACTGCTGCAGCTCTTGAGGTATAACTGTCCACATCAAAGCCATGCCCACTTTTTCCTAATTTTTCTTTGTCTTTCCAGCTCTCCTTATATCTATTTCATCATTGTTTGCTCTTACACGTGGCCGTTCTTAGTGGCTGATATCCATGGTGTTGGTGGTGCCCTAAGCAACACATGCTCATAGGGAGAGGCTTGAGCAAGCAATAAAAGAATGAAGTCTTTCACTCATGAAACCTAAAACTCCTCATGCTGTTCATTATCCCTCAACTGTGCGCGTGTGTGTGCACGTGTGTGTGTGTGTGTGTTTGTTTGCCCTTGAGGGCAAATAGCTGTCATTGCCAGCTTGTGCCCACATGCAGGCTTAAGAAGTATAATAATAGACCACGATGCTTTGCTGGCTCATGGTAGACATTTGCAAGTAGTAATAAGTAACAAACTAACACAATGCTTTTCTGTGAATTTAATTGTAGTTTTTTCTCTTGTGAAGCTATTTGTAATACCTTCTATGCAGACATTAGACCGTGATTTAATTCATAAAACTACTTGCAAGGTCACTTCATGCTTGATACATGTATGTATTCCTGTGTCCCATTCCATCATTAACCTGACCCCTTTCTCCCCTCCCCAGTAGGTCCAGATGACTTGTACATTGTAGAACCTCTAAGGTTTTCTCCAGAGAAAAAGGTACAGTGTCTGTTCCAACTGCTGCTGTTGGCTGACGGCCACTCTTACTTTGAGTCCTGTGTTGTCTTTAAGTGTCAGTCAGTCTTTAACATAAGTGCGTTGACGAGCTGATGGGTGTTCAGCCCACTCCGTACACCTGATATGTCTGTTAACCACTTATTTGCTGACACTGTGGAATTTTTTAAAAGAAGTCTTGACTGATATATATTTTAGCACAGCAATAGTGTCAAGTATAAACATTGAGATGAGTAGTTTTTAGTGACATTAATCCAGGAGTCTATCATTCCCTATCCAATGTTCCCACCCTTGTCTGACCTGTTTGTGACATCTGTGTCAAGCACAAAAGTGGTTAATTTGACTTCACACTGTTACATGTAAACTGGCTTTCTTTTAATATTTTCTTAATTATTTTCTCTCTCTTATGTTTTTTGGGTTTTTTTTTTTCTATAGAAAAAACGCTGCAAGACAAAGTCATTGGACAAGGTTGAGACCCTGAAGGCATCCGATCCACCTGCTTCACTCACAAATGGGAGCATTAAGTGTAATGGCTTCCACCCATGTCTCCCTGCACTGCCCCCTCCTCCTCTTCCTCCTCCTCCTCCCCCTCCCCCCCCCCCCACCCCCACTTTCCTTCACCTCCACAGAGGAGTCGTCATCATTGCCCACTTGCAGTTCTAAAGAGATCCCTTCAGAGACCAGCAGCTGCTGTTCATCCACCCACTCTGAGGAGTCTTACACGAGCCGCCTTCCCCCTCCCTCTCCCACCTTCCCCCCCACGGGCCTGTGCAACGGCCTCAGCCTGAGTTATCCCCTTCAGCAGCCCCCAGCCAAGTCCCGTCAGGAGAAACGCTCCACTAAGCGACGGAAGTCACGGCAGACAGAGCTGCAGTTTCCACATGTGTCTGGAGGGGGTGTCAATTCTCTGCCCAGCCTGCAGCAGCTAATGAAGGGAAACAAGGAGATCAGCGTAGGAACCATCAGGGTGACAGCAGTTACCGGGCATGTCTGATTAATTCCCACCTCACTTTTACACAACTTTATCCACATGATCACACATGCACACATTCACGCCGAGTATATGGTAGCAGACTTGCGCGGTCTTTTTGCATCCCAAAGAACCACATTTCCCATGAGCACCCAGGCCGACCGTGGAACTGAAGTGGCTGTGGCAGCAGTAGCTCAACATCATCCAGTCCTCATCCACTCCTGTCAAAGACCTGTTTACGGTTACGTGCCTTTATATCTGTTCTAGACCTTTTAATGCTAAATACCTTTGTTGGTGTGGACAGAGAGAGAGACACAGCGGTGGGGAGTGAATCATTAATAGAAGTCAAATCCATTAAAGTGTGTTCAAGAGGAAGTTTTTTCTAACATAGAAGCACATTGTCCCATGACAGCTTTTGTCCCCTCCAACTCTGAGCACAGTGAGGAGAGGTGCTGGCCTCGACTCCACATTCCTTCACCTAAAGGGAGCATCAAGAAGAATTAGGTTGATCTTTTGGGACGAATCGTGTTACTGTGACAAAACTGTGGCGCATGACTAACTACTTCTCTTATCCTCATTTTCCTCTGTCGGCCATCGCCATCTTTTTATCTTATCCATTCTGTGTTAGTATTGCATTCTGACATGACTGCAGGTGTTTGTAATGGGACCACTGTTAAACATTCATGTCCACCAGACTCTCCTCTGTCTCTGTCAATCTGCTCCAAACCAACCATCAGAGCTGAATGAAGAAAACACATTGGAGTGGGGTGGAACTGTCTTTACACGGTAGTTTTTTTAAAAATAAATCTTATGTTGCAAATACAGCAGCAGCAGCCTGTAGATCCTGCAAGTTCACTGCTTGTTTAGTTTGGGCTGGGCCCAAAAAGGTTGTTCACATACCAATTGAGGAAAGATTGAGAGTACCTCTCTGTGAAGATATTAAATATCACCTTGGGCTTAGACAGGCCAAAGCCAGCTTCTTTTTTTCTTTTTCTCTCTCTTTTTTTTTTTTTTTCATCCATAACTGAGCCATGCTCCTCGTTATTGTTTGTGGTGTGCTATGGAGGCGTACCGCAGGAAGATGCTGGGTAGCACAGCTGAATGTTTACACTTCCATCTCACACAATTGCATAGATATGCACACCCTACTGGGACCCTGCAGTTGAGTCTGACAGATCAGTTTTATTTATGTATTTATTTATTTAAAGTACTACAGATTTTTATAAGATAGATGCTGGCTTGCCAGTCTCTCAGTCCCGCAGCGTCACAGTAGTTAATCCATGTGGGTATATAATATTGACATTTACTCACTGGAAATGACACAGGGTCACAATCGATGGCTCATCCAACCTTTTCTTTGTAACATTTCATCATGAGCTCAGATATAACATTGCATATAATTCTGTTTGCCTCAGTCAGGCAACAGTCAACTGTCCTCTGCATCAAACAAGACAGTGACATGAAATGTAATTATTGATTGCTAACAGAACATGTGTATCTGGATCATCACGCTGCTGCTCTTGTATAGGTTCAGAGCTGCTGGGTGGTTGGAGGTAGTGGAAAGGGCTAAGCTGTTTGTTAATGTCCTGTCTTCTGTGTGTTTTTTTCGCCATCTGTATTAGGTGAATTAACTAATTTTATGACTCATGACTAAACGTGTTCACATGTGAAAAGGAGGTACAAATTTTTTGGTTTGTTTTTTAAATCAGGAGATTTAAAGCATCTTTCTGTATGTGTGCAATTTCTGACTGGGTCTGTGGTTGGGCTTCTGTACATTCTGACAGAGACATAGGACTGTCTAATTTAACGCTCTCATGCTTTGTCTCTGCATATCTTCATCCACCAGGGTCACCTCTGAACCCATTGCACGACTTCCTCTTACTTTTATTCACCACTCTAACATGGGAACACATTAGAGTAGCTTGAAATCCTTTACCCATCTAAATGCATGCTTTTCTAACTAGCTGATCTTTCTGTGTGTCTACAATGTCATTGTCCATCAACTCAGTTGTTTATTTTCATGTCACTGCGCTTTGACTTCATATGTTTGCTCCTCCTTGGATGATAAATGTGATCTGTGAAGAGAAAGACATGAATTGCTGTTAAATAAAGGGAATGCAGCAAAGATGGGTTATAATTCAAAACACTATTAATGTGATTTTCTTTTGTTGTTGTTGTTCCACAAGCTGAGCAAATAGTGAGTTGATTTTTTTTCTTTTCTTTTTTTTCTTTTTTTTTTTTGTTTGTTACTGTTGTTTTTGTGCCTTTTTTTTTTTTTTTTTTTTTTTACCCTTTTTGAATGTGTATGATATGTTTGGATGTGTGTAAAAGTGACTCTTAATTTGCTGTTGATCTCGTGTATGTCTGAGCATCTGTGTTATGAGAGACTACTTTTGAATCTACTTATCCGCATAACACAGCGAATAGGGTGAAAGTCCTTGGTGAGAGGTTTTAGGAGCTCAGTGTGCACTTTGTGTGACTCATGCCTTTTTTGTTTTTCTTACCTTATATGTCAAGTGCTATCCTTTCTTTCTCTCTCTCTCCCTCTCCCTCCCTCTTTTTCTGTCTGTGAGTACTCTAAAGCACTGCACAGTATTTTTGAGCAGGAGTGAGTTACTACAGTAACTGTAGTGCCATTAGAAACTGTGAATTTCTAAATAAAACCTTTTTTTGTCGTCTTTCACTTTGTCTTGGGCTTTTTTTGTGTGTGTGGTTCATATTAGGTGCACACATTCTAAATTAACCCTCCAGCAAGAAAAGAAAAATGTTCACTTTAACTGCAGAGACAGACTGACAGCCACAAAGTGCTACTTGAGATGATCAAGAATGTGACTTCAGGAACTGGTTTGGATCTCTGAAAGGCATCAGTCATTACGTTGCCCTCAGGTGTTGGTGATGTTGCAAACAGTCATTTACAACTGGAAAGGTAAAAAATCACATTGTTTGTGGTTTAGTTTGGAAAAAAAAGGTATTGATTCCCTTAAAGCACAGTGGAGCTATATTATAAAAAAAAATGAATTGGGAAAAAAATCCTCTTTTTACTTTTGTTTTTCAAATTAATGTTACCAGTCCCTTCAATTGGAGGCTCTTATATAAGAGATCTGTGTGCAGTAGGTCTGATGCAGCATAAATAATTAAACACCAGCCACCAAATTAAAGGTTTTTTTAATATAAATATATGATATCATCTATTATAACTGAGTGAAATAAAGCTGCTGACCTGTGCACACTACTGAAGTGAAAAGGGGGAGATGAGCAGAGAGAAAGTAAAGCTGGAAACATCACAGCAAACAGTCGTGGCTGTACTCCTTCCGGCCACCAGGGGCGCTGTGAGCAAACCTGAATACTGTTTCCGGGTCCTCGCCCCTCTCCTTCCTTCCCTCCTCTCCTCTGTTTATGTTTTTTAGCAACATGGAGGATGAGGTGGATATTGACATCGAAGGATACGAGACCGGGAGCAATATGAAGTAAGCCCGCTCACCGGTTGTAGTCAGTCCACGTACATTTACTAGGTCGGACCTGGGTATTGTAGTCCTGAAAGCAGGGTTGCTGTTTTTGGGCTAAGCTGTGGGATTGTGTGTGTGTGTGTGTGTGTGTGTGTGTGTGTGTGTGTATTAGCTCCTCTGTACTCCGACTCTCCGTGATGAGTTCACTGACAAGCTGTGTGTGTTTCTAGCAGGGAGCTGGACGGAGCCGGTCTAGTCCAGGAGCAGTTCCTGCAGTCCGGGTGGACCAGCAGCGCCGGGACGCTGGTATGAGTTGGTGAATCCTGCTGGTTCCACTCCGACTGTGAAGTTTTTGTGTTACACTAAGTGTGTGTCTCTGTTGTGCAGCCGTGGGAGCTTGACAGCTCCATCAGCCCGGAGAACAGAGAGGCGATAGAGAGGATGTTGCTAGAGGAGCAGTATCCTTTGACCGACCGTAAACACACCACACGACCTGAGGACACCCAGCAGGGCTCAGAGACCTGGCCTTTGGATAATATTTATGCCTTGAAATTAATACTAAAAGTCTGCACTAAAAGGACATCTTGATTGTTTCATTTCAAATCCATTGTGGTGGTGTAAAGAGCTGAAATTCTGAAAATTGTGTCAATGTCAAAATATTTATGGACCTGACTGTACATGGTTTGGAAGGCAGTTGCTACCATATCTGTTTGCCCTGAACCGTTCTTGTAGATACTACCTGACAGGTAAGAAGATACCTAATCATATTTGGGAAAGTGATGCTAACAACAAGCCCCGAGTTAAAAAGTAAGTCTATTCTTCATTCAGCATTCATATTAGCAGAATACACCCTTTCATCACATTGTCAACTTTTTTGTCATGCTCCTTTGTGTTGGGTGTTTAGCTCTCCTGCCAAGACCTCAGCTGCAGCCTCTGGAGCCTCTTCTCGTTGGTCAAAGCAGGAGAAAGACCTGTTTGAAGAAGGACTAGTAAGCTCTGGCTTTGCTCTTTTTCCAACAACCATAACTTATGTTACATCCAGCGTTTCTCAGTCCTCAGACTATTAGTGTTCATTATCTAGACTGTGAAGTGTATTTGGGTGTATTATACATGTATTGATTGAATATAATAATACAGGTGTTTTTTTCCACAGGCTAAGTTTGGTCGAAGGTGGACTAAGATTGCCACGTTCTTGGACAGTCGCACTGTTCTTCAAGTTAAGAGCTATGCCAGGCAGTACTTTAAACAGAAGGTGAGGAGACGCTTACACCGCATACAGCAGCTCTCAGGGCTACATGCCGTTCTCAGCTAACTAATACAAGTGTAAATACTGTACTATTTCTGAAGAAGTGTTTTTCACACAGCCAGAATGCATTCCTTGGAGAGGCTTTGAAAATAATGAAGGCTATAAAAACTCTTTCATTATCTCCTTTTCAGGCAAAATCAGAACCCACAGTTCCACCTACAGAAGCACTCCTGCACCCCCCTCAACCCACATCCACAGATATGTCAACTCTGACCAACACTGTCCGCATAGAGAAGCTTTCTGACAATGAAGATGAGGAGGTGGATGTCACTGATGGCTTAAGTGATGATGATGACGCTGGTGATAAATGGCAACTCAAAACAGAGTTCTGTGAGCCAGACCAGCTGATAGGTACCAAGAGTCAGACAGGCAGCCCCACAGAGATGCAGGAAGAGGTAGAGAGCACTCAGGAGACAAAGGGTCACCACAACGACATCTCTCTTTCTCCACAAAGTCATCAACATTCATCTTCATTGTCTGCCTCTAAAGAAGCTGTTGTCACCGAGGGTGACAAGACAGCGTGGCCTTCGCTAAAGAGGCCTCAGACAGAGAGTGAGTCAGACTCTAAGCAAGTGAATGATGAGCATGAAAGCCAGATCTCCCAGTCTCAGAGCTCAGCACAGACTGATCAATTAGAAGAAGCCTGCAGTGACGGTATGAGTAATCTACATTTTCTATCATCATATCCATTCTTTTATGTGCATTTACTCTAAATTGCTATTGTTAAAAATTCTGTCATGTTTTGCCTCCCAGATTCTTCTGATAAGATTGAGCAGGCCCTAAGTCAGGGCTCAGAAGAAGACCTGGCTGATGCAGAGGAGACTGAGGATGAGGACGAGGAGGAGCTAAAGGTACCAGAGCAGGAGATCACCGTGGACAAAGAGACCATCACTGAGTGTGAGAAACAAGCTATCCCAGAGTTCTTTGAGGGACGGCCATCCAAGACTCCTGAAAGATATTTAAAGATCAGAAACTACATCCTGGATCAATGGTATGAACCGTAGGGATGTCACCATATCAGAAATTTGGTAGTTACTACCAATACCATTAAAATTTCTTGGTACCAAAATCAGTACAGTAGCAAAAAACAGAAAATGCCAGAGGCTGCTGTTCACAGTGTGCTAATACACATTAATATGTACATCCATGCACATACAGAGGTATCTACATATTCACACACACATGTGGAATCCCTTACAAGTCGCAGCAGACCTGTTGCCATTGCTCGCTATAATGTTAGACCAGGACGCTTGTAGTGCTGTTATACTGCTCATGTCAGTTTAGAAGAATCCCATCCCCCCCCCCACACACACACACACACACAACACACAACACACAACACACAACACACAACACACACACACCCACCCACCCACACATATACCCACACATATACCCACACACACACACACACACACACACAACACACAACACACAACACACACACCCACACACACACACAACACACACACCCACCCACCCACACATATACCCACACACACACACAAAAAGTTGACGTTGATTGCTTTTTTAATCACACAACAGCTATGCAGATGATGTGGGTTTTTAATATCTTTGTTCGGCAGGTTGAAGAGCAAACCAAAGTACTTGAATAAGACATCTGTTCGCCCGGGCCTGAAGAACTGTGGAGACGTCAACTGTATTGGGAGAATACACACCTACCTGGAACTGATCGGTGCCATCAACTTCAACTGTGGTAACCTTGTTGAGCTTATAGCAGCATTTACTTTCATTTGATGTTTATATTATTTTATTTTTTTATCTACCAGTTTTCACTTGGAGCTGTCTCTTCTCTCATAGAGCAAGCAGTGTATAATCGTCCCAAGGTGGTGGACCGCTCCAAGCATAAAGTGGCTAAAGATGTGCTGGAGGCTTATCAACTTGCCCAGAGACTACAGAGCATGGTAAGTGCTCATAACGTCTGATATTTAAAGCTCAGTTATTTCAACTATAAGCTTGTAAGGCTGCTGATTCGTTGTAGCGGACTAGGAAACGCCGTGTGAGGGACGTATGGGGAAACTGGTGTGACGCTAAGGATTTGGAGGGACAAACATATGAGGTTTGAAAGAACACACACGCCATTCAATGTTGCAGAGTCGCATAAAGATATTCACCGATCCTGTTTCCATCAGCATCTTAGTGCTGAAGAACTTGCTCTGCGGAGAAAAGAGATGAAGACGCAACCTAAACCCTGCAAGATGTCCAGATACAGAGGGTGAGCAGGATGGGTTCATGCAACATGTCCTGTATTCTTCACAGTCTTGTCCTTCTACATATGTTATAAACACTTATGGTGTCATTCTTCCTACCAGGTCCTTTGATCCCTTCCAGCTGATTCCTTGCAAGTCTTTTGGGGAATACGTACAGGTTAGTGGGATTCTTAGCATTCATTTCATCAGTTGTGTAATGTTTATTTTTGTTTCTTTTACACTCTTCTGTCCTGTTCTCTCAGGAACCGTTCCAGGTTATTGTGTGTGCCGAGACTCTTCTCATCATGGACATGGTATGCTCCACACACAAACACACATACTAAAGGTGTTCTCTTGGCCTGATATTTTCTACTTTTATTCCAGATCCAAACAGAAAGATAGGTTTGTTATGTACTTTAGGCAACCAGAAAAATGGTTTCAAAATATTTTTTTGTCTGTCCTGCCCTCACTGCTTTAGTCTTAAAGGGCCTAAGTTGTTGAATAAAGTTGGTTCAAAATAAAATATGAAAACTAGAACACATTCAATATCTGGATGTATTTCCATGACTATCAGACCAGGCACCTTTAGCAACGTTTCATTCCTAATCATTTAACATGTCCAACTTCATCAGGTAATAATAACATGTCTTGTGAGATGAGTGAGAAAAGGACTAAAATTAAATATTTTAGTTAGATGAGATTGACTGAAATGTTAATTAAAATTAATCTACTTTCAAAGACAAAAAAAAACCTATCAAAAGACTTAAATGAGCTCCATAAACTAAAAGTAGGCCAAAATACTTTGGGTTTTCTTTAGACTTTTAGTTGGCTACTGTAAACAGTGACCAAAAAAAAAGAAATAGTATACGATGGACTAGATTTTCACTGAGGAAAAGACAGGAGGCAGAGCTGGAGGTAGCAGAGATGAAGATGCTGAGGTTCTCTTTGGGAGTGACCAGGTTGGATAGGGTCAGGAATGAGTACATCAGAGGGACAGCACATGTTAGAGGTTTTGGGGATAAAGTCAGAGAGGCCAGACTGAGATGGTTCGGACATGTCCAGAGGAGAGATAGTGAATATATTGGTAGAAGGATGCTGAGTTTTGAACTGCCAGGCAGGAGGCCTAGAGGAAGACCCAAGAGGAGGTTTATAGATGTAGTGAAAGAGGACATGAAGGTGGTTGGCGTGAGAGAAGAGGATGCAGAAGACAGGCTTAGATGGAGGCAACTGATTCGCTGTGGCGACCCCTGAAGGGAAAAGCAGAAAGGAGAAGAAGAATACGATGGACTAGATTTGACAAAATCTAATAAGGGCATTTGACATGACTAAGACTAAAAAAGACAGAAAAAAAAAAAAAGATGACAAAATTAACATTAGTCTGTACCATGAGTTGTCTGGACCATGAGCTTATGAACTTTTTTGACTTGTTTCTAAATCAATTAAATCCACTGTGATCCTCAGCATGCCCATGTCTCACACGGGGAAGTCATTGGTCTGCTAGGTGGGACTTTTAATGAGGAGGAAAAAGTGTTGAAGGTAGGCATTAAAACAACTGTGTAAAAGATGAGTATAAATAATTAATTGCCTCGACACTTTGAAGTTACTGTTCCCTGTTTTTGTGTGTAGATCTGTGCAGCAGAGCCATGTAACAGTGTAAGTACAGGTTTACAGTGTGAGATGGACCCAGTGTCTCAGACGCAGGCCTGTGACGTGCTTTCGTCCCTGGGCCTCAGCGTGGTGGGCTGGTACCACTCACATCCCTCTTTCCACCCTAACCCCTCAATGCGGGACATTAACACACAGGACCAGTTCCAGGTAACATGAAAGGATAAGAGAAACTATGTCCAATTTGATCTGTGTGTATCTGTATCTGCATTGGATTTCTTGTGTGCTGATTGATCCAGAATTATTTCTCACGTGGTGGAGCCCCCTTCATCGGGATGATAGTTAGCCCGTATGACCCAGCCAATCCATCAGCCCACTCACAAACCACCTGTTTGTTGGTGAAAGAGAGCATGGAGGCATCCAGCCCTCAGAGTACGTCTGTCGCACGCAGTACTTAAAATCTTTTGGGATTGAGAGCGTTTGAAATCAAACTGACAATATAATTCAAATCTTTGGCTCAGTGTCTCTGTCTTCCTCCATAGAGCTGCCGTATAGATTTGACTTCCTGACATCACCAGACATTCCAGACTGGGACCAGACAATGAGGAGAGCTCAGTGGATCATCCAGAAATACTGTCAAACACCTGGGTGAGTGAGATTCAAGCCTGTAGTAGCCATTCTGACATGTGATTTAATGCTGATTCCATTTTCTTGTGATATTTTTGGTTGAGTGTCTAAACTATTAATCCCTTAATCTGATCAGGAGTGTGCAGATGAACAGACTTTTCAGGAAAGATTCTCATCTCACCTGTTTGGAAAAGGTCAGTCTCACAATTCTGTACTTCCTGATAACTTCTTTTTCAGCCATTTTACCTATCCTTTTGCTATTGTCATCTCATTTCACTAAACCTCCCTTTAGATGTTGTCATCCCTGGCTAGATACCTGGAGCATCTCCCAGATGAGGAGGGACACCCCTTCCTCTCTCAGATTCAGGCCTTGTTTCAGTCAGATTTCATTGCCAAGCAGCAGCAGGAAGTGGCAGACTCTTCAATTACATCATCTGGACCAGTGGACTCAGATTACTTTGCCTTTGATCATCTGATCAGCCAGGAGCAACACCAAGAAGGAGGAGGAGACTCTGATCAGGATCCTGGCAGAGCTTCAGGCAGTGGTGTACAGACCACCACAGAGACAAACAGCACCACAGTCCTACACCTGGGCTCAGTGTTATCCCCTGAGCATGACTATTTACTCTGATAGACCACGTCTCTCTCATGTATTAAACTGCAGTCATTCTTTTGTGTATAAAACTTATGAAGCAGTATTACAAACCTCCCTGTTTGTTTGTTTTTTGTATATTAAAGTATTATATATCTGTGGGGTGTGAGAGATACTGCCATGTTTTCTTTGTATTTACAAATGAAAATAAATGTTTTTTTATACTGCGTGGTCTTGTTTCACTAAATTTATGGCTTTTGTTTTAAAAAATATTTCAAATTTGCTGCACCACACGGTAGATGTGCAATATATCTGCAGATTTGTGCTAAACAATAACAGAAGTTCTTTGATGGACAGTGTTTATAATCTGAGACATTCAAACATAAGGTTAGGGTTAGACTAACATTGCCATAGAAGGACTTGAACCACAAAGACCAAGACCCAGATGAGGCACTAAGTCTGTCTTCACCCACCTGGTGCCGTAATGATAATGTCAGCAAGAAGTGCTCCGTCTTACTGACTCCGATCAGTGACCTGGTGCGGAAAGATCCGGACGGAACTTGTGGCGAGGGTCTGTTTCTGGGGGGACTCATTTATTAAGCAGGACCAATAACAGTCGAGGTTCCGTAAAGTACAAACGGTTTTGCTCCAGGGGCGGGGAATTAAAAGTTGAAGACGTTGTGTTGCGGTGATATAAAAGTGAACTTTGTGGCAGACAGAAACATTTCAGTCCTCGGCAGCGGCTGAATGTGACTTACCTCCGCCGGCAGTGATGACATTGACAGGTCTGAACAGTCATGGCTGCCTGCTAACACACTGAGGAAAAAGTCGGATTGTCTAATGTCGTGTCTTGATTTTCTGCTCGCTTAGATCGTAGGTGGTCTGTAGTTAGAAAACACCTGCAGGTGTTTGATGAATGAGGAGTGAGTTACTAACAGTCCTGTTACAGAAACAAACACGATGGTTTTACTCGCTCTTGGTCTTTCACGGAGCAGCCGGTTCTGTTCTTATGTGAGCCGACAGCTGTACAGACAGGCTGGACTTCCTCTGAGGAAGGAGCAGTCTGTCGCCTTTCACTTCAGCCATCACAGACACATTACAGCTGCTCCTCCTCCCCTTTTATTCTCTGGGGATGGACCCAGGGTGATCCAGATCAGTCCCAAAGCCACCGTCCTGCCCTCCTCTGGTCGGGTCTGCTCACAGAGCGGACACTTCCACAGCTCGGCCCCCCTGAGGGCCCTGCCGGCCCCCCTCATATGGATGGTACTGAAACCTCTGCAGAAGCTCATGGCTATAATACTGGGCAGGTAGGCGACAGTATTATTATTATTATTATTATTATTATTATTATAGACGTGTCTCACCATCACTGCTCCATCAACAGGTAGTCTCCATGTGCACTTTAATAGGAACACAGTCCTGCTACAGAAAGCCCTGATTCAGCCTGATTTGGTTGATTCAAGTCTGGTGATGCAGGAAACTACTGAAATAAAGTGGGTTTTGTTTTGTGACTTGTTTATAGTGGGTCAAATAAGAATTGAACAAGTAAAAAAAAAAAAAAATTCTCAAGAAATATATTTCTTAAGGTGCTATTGGCTTGAAGTTTTCATCAGATGTTGGTAACAATCCAAGTTAATCCATACATACAAAGAAACCCCAAAAAATGAGTTCAGGAATTAAATTGTGTGTAATAAAATGGAATGAAAAGGAAAAAGTGTTGAACACTCTTACTGAAATGTATTTAATACTTATAAGACACCTCCTGTATGGAGAAACATGCATTGCCTAAGTGTGATTGTGGTCCATTATTCCACAGAAATAGTCTTCCAATCCTCAAGATTCTGTTGGCCTCTTGTATGAACTCTTCTATGAACATAGATTTTTTCTGTTGGATTCAAGTCAGGTTATTTTGCTGGGCCAGTTTTATTTTCTTTCTCTGAAACCAGTCGAGAGTTTCTTTGGCTGTGTGTTCGGGATCATTATCTCACTGAAATGTCCACCTGCAGATTTTTATCAAGAATGTTTTGGTAAATTTTACATTCATCCTTCAATTTTATGAAGTTTGCCAGTGCTGTATGCTGAAAACCAGCCCCCCAAATCATGATGTCCCCACTTCCAAACTTCACAGTTCATATGATGCTGTAGGGGTGATGTGCAGTGCCATTTGACCTCCAAACATGTTGTGTACTATGGCATCCAAAACGTTCAATTTCGGTCTCATTTCACCAGACTATATTCTCAGAGTATTTCACAGGCTTGTCTAAATGTTCTGCAGCAAACTTTAAACAAGCTTCAACACACTTTTCTTCAGCAATGGAGTCATACGTGCTGAGGGTGCATACAGGTCATGGCAGTTGAGTGCATTACTTATTGTTTTCCTTGAAACAATTGTTCCTGCTAAGTCTTTCTGAAGCTCCCCAGGTCCTTGGCTCTTGGACAATTCTTCTGATAACTCTTTATCAGAGTTATCAGAGTTATCAGTTATTCTTCTGATAACTCTTTATCAGAGTTATCAGAGTTATCAGTTATTCTTCTGATAACTCTTTTCACTCCTCTCTCAGAAATTTTTGCACTGACAAGGGAAAGGATTGCTTTTAATTACTGATAAATTTCAGTTGGTGTGCTGGCTTTCCATGTCTTTTTGCACCTCCCTTATTTAATCAGTTTAAATATTTTCTCCTGTGTCATTTCACACTATTACACATAATTTCATTTATAGACATCTATGGCTTGATTTCTCTGTGGATTGTCAGTGGGTTGTTCCTGACATCTAGTGAAAGTTTCATGTCAATAGCACCTTTAGAAATATATATACTGAGTAAAATAGTGATGTTATTTATTTTACCTGCTGTATGTCATGCTGAAAGTAGCCATCACTCAGCAACAATACTAATAACAGAGATAGTATCTGGCATTGAAACCAGGAATGATTGAAAGTAAAGGGTCAAAGATTATTAAAAAAAAAAAACTGAACTAAACACACACACTCTTCCCATCAACACACCACCACTACAAGCCAATTCATTTGCCAAATACTGCCGCTACCATCTGCAGTGTCTGCAAAAATTCCAGATGTGCAACACCAGGTTACACTTTTTCAGTCTTAAACTGCCCAGTGGTGGTGACCTTGTGTCCACACCAGCCTCCGGTTAGTGTTCTTGGCTGGTTCTTCTGCTGCCCGTCCTTTTGTTGTTTTTATGTTTCTTATTGATATGATCTGCTGCTAATTGGATATTTTTTATTTTTTAATCCATTCTAAGTAAAAACACTGTATTTGTGAAAATCCAGGAAATTAACAGTTTCATAAACACCAAAACCAGCCTGTCTAACCCCAACAATCATTTTAAAGTCACTGCCATCACATTTTTCCCCATTCTGTTTTGTTGATGTGAACATTGTCTGAAACTCCTGCCCTGTTTACAAGAGTTGTGCACTGCTGCCACACGATTAGTTGATTGCATATATTAACAGGTCGACAGGTTTTTCTCATAAAATGCTTGGGTGTGTGCACATTTTAACAAAATAATTTGAAATATTTGGAAAACAAGTGCTTCAACGTATAAAAATAAAAAACGATTGAGTATAATTATTAAAAACTGATTTGATCAGTCCATTATCACCATGTGCAAACATAATCAGGAAAATTCTTGGTAACAGTTTCATAGCTTCGAATGTATTCACTGCTTGAAAGGCACATCAGAACTCAATTACACTTAAAATATTGGTTATATTAAATAATTAATGCACTTCACATTGTTTTATCAATGATGTATTAAATGTTATTTATGTGAGAACGAATACATTGTTTTATGAATTGATGCCTCATTTCTGGTAATTAACTGTATTTAATTAACTGCTAAAAAATAATCATTCAAGTAAAGTGTATACAATAGTAATATTTAACACACATAAGGCATCATTAATTAATTTGATCTTATTTTGCTTTCAAATAACTTATTTGGAAACATTCCTAACTCCTCTCATTCACTTCATGTAATACAGAGTCCATTTAGTCTTGGCCTACTTGTCATGTTGGTTGTTTCCTGTGAGCAAGCACACAACATTATTTTAACATTCAGTACACAGTTCATTGTGTATAAATGAACATTTGTTTATGCGTGTGTTGATGTTATTTTCTTGGATGAGCATCCTTTGAAGACGTGATTATTGATATCAAGGCATCTGCCTTTTCCTATGCTCCCTTCTAGGGCATAAAATTTTACTTTTATATCCATTTTTATTTCACTTTTGGACTTCTGATCTTACCTTTACAGCAGGAGGTTACACAAATGCACTTACACACCCTGTGATCTCCCTTTGTTTGCAGGAGTATAAGGAAGTGGTGGGTGGCTCTACCAGACAACCGCAGGCAGCTCGCACAAAAATGGGCCTGGCAGCAGCGGTGGCGTCTGGCAGCGACGGCAGGTGTTGCTGTGGTGATTGCAGCTGTCCTCCTGACCCACCTGGATGAGTCTCCTGTGACGGGCCGGACCCGCCTCCTAGTGTTTAGCAGAGAGAACTACTTGGAACTGGCTGCTTTGACTTCAGAGGCTGTGAGAGACGGAAGGCGGCAAATATCGTGTGTGTGTGACACACATTTTTTGGCATGATTCATAAAGGTCATATGTGTGTTTCAGTACATGGAGGAGTTGGCTGAACTACTGGTTCCAGTCACTGACCCGAGGCACTTGGTGGTAGAGCGGGTGGTGCAGCATCTAGCACAAAGAAACAAGGACATCCCTGAAATCTCTGATGTCACATGGAGCGTCCATGTTGTAAAAAGTCCTAACATCAATGCCTTTGTCCTGGCGGTCAGTAAAAGACATTTTCTTCTTCTAGTAAAAGGTATTTTCATGTTGTTGAGGTTTCTTCTATCACACTATTGCATCCTTAATCCCATGTGTGAAAATGTCATATTCACACTATATCTAGATTGTTTTTGTCCCTGCCCACAGTGGATGGGTGAGGTGTTAGCTCTGATTAGTTGAATCAGCTCTTTTACAGTTACAGTTTACAGTTTTTCTTTAAAGAATCTATTCAAAATGTTTTTTGCTTCACTTCCTTTTATACAGAATGGGAAAGTGTTTATGTTTACGGGTATGCTGGATGCTGTGGCAGACATTCACCAGCTCACTATTGTCCTTGGACACGAGATGGCTCATGCATTACTGGGCCACTCGGTAAGTGCATAAGACAGTTTGTAATTGTGGTGGTGTTTCTCTCCCTGATTATATTAGGCATTATATTTTTTACAGTCATTGGGTACCACTCAGGTTCCATTTTAATTATTTATTTATTTATTTATCTTATTTTTTCAGAAGTGTCTCAGTGACCTTGAACACAATCCACCTGATGTCATTTTTGTCTCTGCCTCTTCACAGCACAACCACAACAGGTCATTAGTGTGTTAGTACAGATGGTGAGGAGTAATATCTTTTGCTGTATTTATTAACACAGACTGCATTGGTTCGCTCAGTGCAGATTGCACACAGTTTAAAGCAGAAAATACTGAACCCTGTTTGGCTCTGTGAATAAATCTTGTGGTTGAAGCGCTGCAGTTAACACAGGCATGTGTATAGAACGCTGATTTTTGAGAGGCTTAGTTGACAGTAGCAGACCTCACTATGTGTGAGGATGAGTTACCGAAAAAAACTTGAAGTTCAAATAATATTCAAGAACAAAGTTTAGTTACTTAGAAGCCCTTGGCACGCATAGAAGTTAGAGCTGGTAGTCTTCCAGGTATAGCCATAGAATGCTTAAAATATGTATGGACCTCCTGTAGTTATGTGCATTACACACTGAGAGACTTGACTATTCATCATCAGCCCTCCACACAGTCTCAGAAGTCTAATATTGGCTGAGGTGTCATCAGTTGCATCGTTGTTGCATCAGCCAGTGATGAACCTCGATGACAGTCACCTCCAGATACTTCCTAATCCTGTCTGTGCTATGATGACCACTGTCCCATCAACCTAGCAAACTGTCAGGCCTTAATAATTCTCCTCTGATAGCTGTTTTTACTTCAGCAAGCTCATTCTTTTTGTTCTAAAAAATTGTCTAATGAAGTGGATATTTCCAGCCTTTAAATGTCCTCGGAGGAAATGCCTGAAGGAGATTTTAATTAGATGAAGGGAATGAGCATCGATGGGCCTGGTATTACCCAGTAGGTGTGCCCTGTTGGATTGGCTGTTTAAACCTCTAAATCTGCTGTAGCGTTTTAGTTCCAACAAAATAGATGGGAACGATCGATATGTTCCAGCTGTCTCGTGTTCCTCCAAAAAACTTTTTCCCCATATTTTTCTTTCCCTGTTAGCTTTCTGTTTCTGTTGTGTTTGAAACATTTCTTCTTCACTGCTCGGTCACTTCCTCCTTGTCATCCCCCATCCCTCTCCTCTCCCCTCCTCTTGCAGGCAGAACAGGCCAGTCTGTCTCATGTTGTGGACCTGCTGTCGCTTATTCTGCTGTCAGCGATCTGGGCCGTGTGTCCTCGAGACAGCCTGGCACTGCTAGGACAGTGGGTACAGGACAAACTTATACAGGTGTGACACATTTTTTAGAAAGTGCACTTCATTTTAATAATGTGATTTCTCTGTTGCCACTTAGTTAAGGAAACACCAAATTGTCTCTCTCTTCTTCAGTTGATGTTCAGCCGGCCTTACAGTCGCAAACTTGAGTCTGAGGCTGACGAAGTTGGATTGCGGTTGGCCGCTAAGGTACAAGCGTTTCTGTTGTCTAATTTGTTAAAGGGGTACTCAGTCGATTTCATGTAAACCTCAGTTTGTGCAACATCATTCAGCCTGTAAAATGTATCAACTCCTCTGTGGCTCTGAGGGAACTTTCCAAAAGTCTATTCTCTTTTTTTTTTTTTTTTTAATTGAAATGCATTGTACCAGATACACCAGTTAGGCACAGGTTGAATGTAAACAATAAAAAAAACCAGATACCTTTAAAATATTTATTAAAAAGAGCATGAAAACACCAAACATAAACTTACAAAACTAGATGCATGTGGATTCAAAAAAGTGTGTATGTAGATGTATTGCATTATGAAAGGTGTAGTTACCCTAACCCTTTATTCTACTACTACTACTAACACTAGGTATTGAAAATAAATCAATTTGCTCTCTGAGAAATCAAAAACGCACTCAGTTAGTTTCCTTCAAATGCTGTCTGATAAACACTAGGGGGCACTGTTGGCAAACTAAACCAATATATACATTTTTTTACAGTATACATGAACTCACACACACACACACACACACACACACACACACACACACACACACACACACATAAGTTAGTCATGATTTTAATCTCAGAATGGTGCCAAATTGAGTTGTGTTTCTGATTCCATGGAGTGTGTGTGTCCTTCCCAGGCATGTGCAGATGTGCGAGCAGGCCCTGTTTTCTGGCAACAAATGGAGCTCAGAGACCAGCTGAAAGGAGAGCCCACCCTGCCCGAGTGGCTGTCCACACACCCGACACATAGGAACAGATCCTCTCAGCTGGACTACCTCATACCACAGGTACTAATGCACACAGTGCTGATACACTCAAATAGCAGTGTGGGTTAAAAGTAGATTTTGTGGGGTTTTTATTTAGTTAATAAAATAAGCACATTCCTACAACCCTGATTCAGGTGTTTGTCTAAAGTAGAAGACTTTGACCCCTGTGGGAGGAGAAAGCCCCACACCTGTCTGTTGTTCAGGAGAAACACTACATCCATAGTAGCTGTTGGAGGTGTCTTAATAGAACTAATGAAGCATCTGGACAAATTTATATCCACCTGCAGACATGTGGATAGGAGGGCAGAGAGGAAAGGCAGGCATTTGCTACACCAGGGCCTGGATATCAGCTTAACTACTGTCTTGGAGGCTTTTGGTTGTAGACCTCATAAGAAACAGCCCCACATCAGCCGTTCAGTTTCATATGGTAACACACTGAGCTAGCACAGTGGGAGACAGTCAATGGTACCTTAAGGCTAGAAGGGAATCAGCAAGCGGTTGAGACAGCAGCTCCTATGGTAACTGTAAACATCAGTAATCATTATTTCTTCCCTGCATGCGTATTTGAGTCTGAGCTGGAGAGAGAGGTAAACTATCTCTCAGGCAGAAGCACATTTAACCTTGAGTACAAGTTGGACTGTTGGTACACCGTCAAATGCTCCAAGCACGAGAGACGGAACAGATGGGTAAACCAATAAGTGTCCATCAGGTGCCAGTGTCGTTGAGTGCGTGAACATGCGTGTTCTTTGTGAGTGTGTGGGTTATATGTTTGTGCCCATGTGTCATATCATATCCCTGTGTGGTAGATTCACCTCAAGCAGCAGTTGTTGGTGGGGCCAGACTGTAGCCACAGGCAGCCAAGTGATGAAGACTGTTATTTTTGGGATTTGTTGGCCCACATTGTGTCTGCGTTGAAAAGACTCACTGGGTCTGCTCTCTGGATCACTCTCCTCACCCTCAATTAGTTTGATCTGGCAATCTAGCACATGTGATGTTTTTAACCTTGCAAAGCATCAAGCTAGTTAAGCCAGCTCTCGTGAGGGTTCTCGCTCATCATTCTTAAGCAAAGCACAGTAAGTCCACCACTAGCATGAAACTGAAGGTGGGGAGGTCTGTGCATGTGGAGTCTTGTAGGTGGAGTGTGACATTAATGAATTTGATGTGTGTGAGACCAAACCTGTGTTGAGACTGCTTTTGGTTCATTCTACTAGCTCAGTTAATCCAATCTGTGTGATTGGATAAAGTGACACCCATCATAGTATTAGCCAGGTTTTTAGTCATGCTCATAGTGTTCCAATTCAGGTTTGTCTGCTACTTTCATCCAGACAAATATCTTGGAAACTTTTGGAAGGTTTGAAATTTTTCATTCAACACAAAGGATAAAGCTAACCGATTTATTTAAATCCACTAGCATGGCTGCTAACTTGTAGCCTTCATGATTTGGTTGTCTGTCTTTAGCCCAGTGCGTCTGATTAACTGTGATTTTTTTTTTTTTTGTCTCAGGTCCTTCACGTTCTCCAGTATGTCTATTCTTGTCACGTTCATTTCACTTCATAGTTATGTTTTTAAACATCTTATCTGCATATTGCAAAGTAAAAAGAGCATACAGATTTCATTTTCTACTGCACTGCAAGCAAAAACAGCAAATGGCTAACAGCTAAACTAATAAACACAGTGATCATCATGGACTTGTTGTCTGCACAGTACAGATTAAGTATTTATGTATAAGTGGGGCTTAGCGGCTTTTAAAAAATGTTTGTAAGAATATTTAAAGGTTTAATGTTTTATTTTGTTTCCCCATTTCGTCACACACTCTGCAGCAATATACTAAAACTACCTGTGTCTGTTCTTTGTTCACTGTGTTCAGGCTCTGGAGTTGAGGGAAACTTGCATCTGCCCCCCTCTACATGCAGCTGACCCTCGTGCTGCCTTCTCCAAGACTGTCCAGGTGTTGTTGGAAAAGGCTAAGGACCAAGGGATAGGAGGGTCAACAGGGGCAAGCAAGCCCCAGCTGCCCCATAACCCTGCCTCTCTGCCCACTGCAGCTCTGCTTGACGAAACTGCTCTTTATTCTTCTCCAAATATGGCTCAGGAAAGTAATGTCCCAGTTGTAGCTTCACATACAGCCCCTGTCACTGCTCCTACTGAGGATGACCAGGCGTGCAGATCGCCTGCTGACAGGGGGGGATGACAGAGGTGTCAAATACTCACAAATTTATTTAGCTTTTCGTTGAATGGACTGGACTATTTACTATCACTGAAAAACTTGAAATCCTTTCAAGGAGTGTGCAGGTTGTGTAGGTGTGAAGTTCTCATCCAAGATTGCAGAGACTCTTGACTTTGCTCTCACACTCCCCCTGGCTTCTTGAGTTGCCAGCAAAAATGATGTAGTTGTAAAACGAAGCGACTGAGGTTAATGTAAATTCCAAGAGAAAAAAGTGGAAAAAGGTATCAAAAATACACAGGAAAAAAATAGAAAATTCAACACCCTCCTTGACCTTTTCCTCTCCTGCAACATCCTGATGACTGAACTTTAGACAATGTTACCCATGCCAAGTTACTACAAAGATGCCACATTAATTAGATAACCTTGAAAAGGGAATGCTGAATCAATTAGTAAAGCTTCCATACATTTCAAGATTAATATGTGCATTATTCATCAACATGCACCCACAGACGAGAGTAAGCACTTTGTGTGTGGATGTTGGAGGGCGGGTCTGAGGTAGGCATCTACATTCTCATTATGACTACTACTTTCTCATGCCACACACACACTACTTCATCCAATCTCTAGCCTGAGGGACATAATGGTGTAAATTTATGCCAGGTTGTTTACAGGTTTTAAAACACAGCCTCCTGCATAGGAATGCCAATATCCACGGTCAAGCTTTTTAGAAATCTTTAATGGGATTTTGTAAAATCTTATTTAACAGAGCAAGTTGACTTAGAAAACATTTTTATTTACAGCAACAACTTGCAGGAGCAGCCTCACAATAAGGACAGGATTTGAAGATATGGTTCACATCTTGGTCTGTGTGTAAATGGGCGGGGATGCGTGTGTGTGCACGCTAAAACAGCCACCTGGTAAACTTATCAAATCAGAAAGGTACTGCTGTGTTTTCATTTCAGATATTTAATTTTATGTGTTGTGTATTTTAGACAGTAAAACTGTATCAACTTGCAAAACATCAGTCAAGGCCCTTGTAGTTGCCATGGAAGCTTTGTTTTATTGCAAACGGGGAAAGTCCATATTATAGTCCACGTGTACCACAGAGTAAGGGGCCAGTTATTGTTTTTTTGCAAAACAGTGCAATGAAAAACCAAGGTAACATTGGGATTTGCATATCAACGGCTCAGCAGAAATGTGGTCTGGTGTTGAATCTCTGGATAAAAAAATGAAATAATAAAAACTCTGGAAGAAACTATTTATTATGCTGGCTGTTTTTCAAAACAATTTCCACTAAAATTTAAAGAGAGCAGACATTTGTAGGGCCCTAAAAACTCCGCAATCACAGAATCACGGAATTAGACATTAAAAACAGAATTCATTATAAACACGGAATAACACGGAACTGGCCGGCAAAAGTTTTTTTGGGGGGGCGGGATAAAAAGGAACGTATCTGTCGGGAAAATGCTCCGAGGGGGTCACCAATAATGAACGCCCCCCACCCCCCTTTAACAAATGAAAGCAGACATGTTGAAGCGGCCGTCTGAGACAGTGCTAAGTGCTAAATCACTGAGCTCATCACAAAGAGGTTGACTATCATGTACGTCAATGGAGATGTCAGTAATCGCTAGAAAACCAAAGAGCATGGGGACAGAAGAAATGAAAAAGTTTACAGTGGATTTGATATTTCCACCAAAGTTGTGGAACGTATGTTTCATTGTTTTATTGTTTTTGCTTAAATGTGTGGAAACATTAAAGTTTTCAGCTATAACGGAAGAAATGGTCTATATTTCATAACTTAAAACACTGTCTCGGGGTTAAATTTGCGTAAAATTCTAAAAACGGAATTCTCAAAAATTAAAGACCGGAAAAAAAAAAAAACGAATATGGGAAAAATTCAAACGGATTTTGTAGGGCTCTACTACAGCCATGGGCTATAAATAGTCTTCGTCTATGTTCAACATCTACAGAAGAGTATTAGGGCCAGCAGGAGAAAAATATTTGAGAGGATGAAGATTATTATTTTTTATTTTTTTTTCATTATGCGCTTCGAGAAAAAAGTCGAAATACAATTTCGTGAATAAAGTCGAAATTTCGAGAATTGTATTTCGAGTTTATTCTCGAGATTTCGCCTTTTTTTTCTGAGCAGCATGACGTAGTGGTTAGCGCTGCCGCCCACAATAAGAAGGTCGCAGGTTCGATTCCGGGTGTGAGTAGCCGAACATGTCTAGGTTAATTGGTTAATTGGTGATGAGTGATGGACTGGGCTACAGCAAGGAAAAGCGACCCCCCCCCCCCAGGTCCTA
The DNA here is from genome assembly GCA_034769265.1 of Remorina albescens. NCBI lineage: Eukaryota > Metazoa > Chordata > Actinopteri > Carangiformes > Echeneidae > Remorina > Remorina albescens. The sequence goes on from CM068489.1 coordinate 13,069,897, forward strand.
GACCGGACTAGACCAGAGATGGGACCGCTCTAGGAACCGGACCCTCCAGAGACTACGCTGGACTAGAGCAGAGACCGGACCCCCCCAGAGACTAGAGACTAGACCAGACTAGACCGAAGGCCAGACCCATCCAGAGACTAGAGACTAGACCAGACCAGACCAGACTATAGCAGAGACCAGACCCCTCCAGAGACTAGAGTCTAGAAAAAAAAAACAAATGATGGAAAAATTAAAATGGAATTTAGGAGAAAATAAAACGGATTTTATAGGGCTCTACATTTGTGAGGACTATGGAAACACAAAGTACAGTGTGTCAGTCATCCAATGTGACGTAAGAACATGAAAACATGATTCAGACAGCTGGTTAAACATGTATCCTTGTGTGTGGTAGCAGCAGCACATTCAACAGTTACTCATTGATGCTAGGCTCCTGGGGAAATTCCTGGCAGTCCTCTCGGAGCTGATCACGAAGATGTAAAGTCTGGAAATCTCATAGACAAGATTACACCCAGCCAGCCGTAGTAAAATGAAAGCTACTAAAATTCCCATCAGTCACACTCACTCCTGTGCTTTTGTAATATCCTTCAACTGCTGCAAGTTCATTCTTGTATAATTTGAATTTGAACTATCTCTGCGTATTAAAAAGCAATACAGACACCTTCAAGTTCTCCATCTGTGCAGGGATCTCTTTACTTTCTGCTGCACAGAAAGGGCGTTTAGCCTTGTTTTGCTGTGTGACATGTGCTGTTATGTGCAAGCTGAAGCATCTGGATGCAGCTCCCTCACCACTCGGAGAGAAATTGGAACATGAGCAGGCAACAGATGACACACTCACACCCAAAGGTAATTGTAATGAGCGTGATACAATACATGCACACACACTGCACTGAGTAATTGTGGCCTACTGCTGCAGTCTAAACAATGCTGCAACAGAGGGCTTAGTCAAGGAAAACAAAGAGACAGCAGTCAGACGGATTTGAAAGGACAGAGATAGAAAACAGACAAAGTGGAATCATGGGGATTGACAGGAGAAAATAAAAGAGTTAATTTCAAGTGTCTAAAAGAGAGATTCTTTTGGCACAATTTAAATTCAAATAATTTATTTTTCGCATTCCAGCACAAATGCTCAGTGGAACTGTGTGGTTTCTCTGTTCACAAACACACCCTTAGGTAGACAAGATCTGTTCTTCAAAATGAGTTTGAAATCAGTTGTCTACTTAAAGTTTGTAAATTCAGTGTCACATTGTTTTGTGTATGTGTGTCCTTCCGCCCACTACCGACTGCAGACTGCTTCTTAACCCCCAGACAAACTGCCTGCAGGCATTTCAAGATATCGACAAGCGCAGTGGCACTGAAAAGTATAAGAAGGAGCAGTAAAGGCAGCACACCCACACCAGGCAGAAGGATTCAGTATACAATAGATGGCGAACTCAAGATGTTTCTCCTACAAAAAAACTCCCAGAGAGAGTCAGGGCAGTGAGGGAGCAACCCAGCACAGCTGCTGTGTAGGTGGCTGAATGATGTCCCAGAAATCAGTCTGGCTACCTTCTGACCTCCCTGTGGGGTGCTGCTCAAAGTTGCTCATCTGCAATTCTATATCTTGGATTTGCCTCAGCACTCACACAGCAGCCAGCTACAGTGAGTAGAGGGAATTTGGTGAGGGAGGTGTGCGTGTGTGTGCGTGGTTGTAATGAAAGTTGCTATGTCCTTCCACTGTGCATTAATTATATATGTGGCATGTGGGTGTCTGATTGAAATGAATATTTTACTGCTTTTAATCACTGCCATTGCCAGAGTGATGGAGCATCTGGCTGTGTTACCTGGGTAATTAAAGATGCCGTCACACACACGCACACAGTCTCAGAGGTTGTTCTGCAGTATGAGACAGAAGTACTCCAGAGGCGTACTAATGAATCCAAATTAGATTTAGAATGTTTTAAAGCCACTGACCCCATGGAAAAATGAAGATTACTCAATCTTTTTTGCTTTTATGTAACATTGATTAGCAGAACGCTTTTCAAAGAGGCCGAAGACAGTGGAAAGCGTCTGGCATAGAGAAACCTCAGCGATATTGGCAGCTATTTTAAAATGCCAAATACCTTTGATGTACTTAAGTCAGACTGAAGACATGAGTCCATGTATCCAACCATCATCTATACCGCTTAGTCATCAGGGTCGTCAGGTAAATGACATAGGTTGTGATAAGTATCTATTGGGATCAGGTCTAGACAGAGGTCCCAACCTCTCCAAAACAAATAGGCAAGGGGATCAGAAACACTGACTAAAGCTGCTTCATAGGATATTGTAAAACTGATGCTTAAATCTTGAGTTCAAAAATCTATTAAGTAATAAGATGCCACTTAAAAGCAACATAAGTAGACAAAAAAAAGAAAGAAAGAACATAACATCATCACATGCTCTTTATGTCTGAGGCTGGGAAACAAAAACTACATCACACCATCCTCCAAACTGCTCCAAAATCTGTTAAACCAAAGTGTAATGAGGATGAGGTCATAGATTGTGGAATGACTGTAAGACCTGTTCACAAAAGCCAGTTTAACTGCAATTTATCAGTTAATAGTATATATCATGTTAAATTCTACCACAGATGTTGAAGGTGAAAAGCACAGTCTGTCTTCCTGTATTTCTTCCCTCTAAGTAGGTTGATAACACTTTCAAACATTTGGGTTTTTGTTTTTTTTTGTCATGGTTTTGGTCTGTGGATTTCCTGGGAGTTTAGCTGCTGTTGTGTGAATGGCTGCAATGAATAGACTGGCATGAGGTCATCAAGGCCATCGAGGTTTCCTTCAACACACAATACGAGTCTTTCTCTAATGGCTCCTCGTGTCCTCTCTGTTTGCTTTATCACCTGATCTATGCTTGTCTGTGAGTCTGTGGTTAAACTGGTGGAGGTTTTTTTTAGTAGTCTGGCTGCTCTGATGCTATAGAGATTAGGATGTTAACACAGTCCCTCATCTGACCGCATCGATCCAAGCCTCGCAGTGGAATCCCATTAATACTGCAAACTTTGCATATTAGATGAGATGAAATAGTGCTTTCAGTGTTGGAGCCCATATATCCAGTTACAGTTATATCAAATCAGGGTAAGTCTATTACAATATGAACATGTGTTTTTCTTTATCAGATGCCCATTAAAAGAACATTATGTTATAGGGCAGTGATGGATGCAGTCAAATTCTATCAAAATTTACACTAAACTCTAAATACATGTGTTCTCAGAATACTACATTTGCCTCTTAATGGATGATTTTGTTATCAGGACATTTTTAAAATGGTTTATAACCCTTTCAGAGGCTTTTGTGGTCTCAAACAGTGTCACAGATTTTTCTTATTTCCTCATCTGTGCAGCAGTGCGTCATATAGTTCCCTTCTCCTCTTCTGTGATCCACAAACATGGAGGGGAAGAATTAAGGTGGAAACACCGTCAGTCAAAGTCAAGGAAATTTATCAAACTGTGACCACCCTGGTTGGCCATTTAGATGGAAAATACTGTACGAGAACATATTTTGTGCTGCTGATATCCACAGCTGTTAATCAACAAAAGGGATTCATTCATGTACTGCATCCAATGTTTGGTCACTGAATTTAAATATTCACAGACGTCAATATATGTTGGAGTTGTTGTGATAGTTGGAGTATTATTTCGATTGCGTCATGTTCAGACTGATCTGACTGGAATATACCTGGGTTGTCAGACAAGGTCAGAATCACAGATATGAATCACCAATTAACCAACACAACACTCAGCATTTCCTAAAGATTTACATCACTTACATCATGTAAACAGGATGAATTTGTTGCTCTCTCACATGTTAGCTTCAGGTATCCCACGCACATGCTGTATGTTGTGACAAAGGTAAGAGTTTCCTACCATGATGTGTCTGAGATTCAACAGACTCTACACAAAAAAGTGTCTCTGTTTTTTCTGAATGACTGTCTGTGTTTTACAAGACAGAAATTCAGGCAGACATTCAGCGAGAATGTTGGTCTTTTTGTGAATGCTTAGCGGATTTATTCTACAGACCTGCACCGAACCGCTGGCTCAACTCCACCTGGATTATGGCAGTGTCCTTTTGATGGGCTGGATGTGTAAAGGTAATGTAATGTAATTTAACAAATGTAATGTAACAAATGTAATTTGTTTGTACGGGTTCTTTTGATGTAAATTCTGCTTTCTATTCTGTTTAACCATCAACAAGAATTCAATAACCTCAAACTCAATTACACTTTTTTAATTAGCCGGGAGGTACATTGTCAGGTCGTGTCAACTTTGTCATGGCGGATCAGCCCACGCTGACACTCAAAATTAATATTTAGACAGCTGTGAGTCATGTTGTGATAGCCATTCTGCTGTCATTCAAACATCCTACACGTAACGGTTTACTTATTAAGCTTAAACATTCTACACAATAGTATTAATTTCTTTTTTTACTATACATACACTGTTTCTTTACCGGGTCACTTTTTTTTTTTTTTTGTCTTCTTTCATCTTTCTGAATAAGAAAGGAATGTCTGATTCTCCCCTCCCAGGGATGACTATACTCCAGGCATTACTGTATGTATGTGCATAAGACAGAGTATATGTGTGTCTGCAAGCTTACACCTACTTACAGGGGATATTATGAGGAATTAAGCCTTGAATAAATTAGAATGATTTCACATTAATCCTTATTCATTTTGTTTGTCTTACGTTTGTTGTTCAATTTTGACATTATAATTCCAGCTTACTGCTGGGGGGGGGAAACTAGTGTAATATGTGAGGGAATCTTGATGCCAGCCACCACATATCGTTAGCTAACGTTCACTCAATTGATTTAGTGCCAAAACCTTTGTTTCACTGCTGGATTTCCATTGGTTTGAGTCCATCTGGATTCTGTGGGCTGTAAATGTTTAATGAGTAACTTTGATAGCAGAGACTTAGAAATTGCAAAGAAAACCCCGCAGAGCCTTTTATTAAACCAAAGAGCTGGCATACACTTTCCTTCTATGTCCTACAGATCTGCCAAAAATGAAGTTCCAGCGTGTTTTCAATGTGTATTTCTGTGTGTCTTATTCCAACATGCATGTAAGCGGGTGGGTGTTAAAAATGAACGTTGGGAATCTTATTTTGTTCTCCCACATATTTCCTTCATTCACCTCCGCTTCTCATCCATCTATCCATCCGTTCTCACTCAGCTTAATCAGTTCTGTCTGTTTGCTGTTTTGTTGCCATGGTTTCCATTATGCTTCTGCCTGTTCCTGTTTTTAAAGACAAAGCTCTGGTGATGGGTAATATATGGGCAGAAATTAAGGCAAAATGCTGGGGGACATGCTACACTTTAATGCCATATTCCTCCATCACTCTGTGCTGTGCTGCATGCTGGCTGGTAACACAGGAAAGGAAGAAGGGATTTGCTTTGAAATCTATAACCAGCACTTTATGAATAAATGCATGCAGTTGTTTCATATAAATGCATGCGTGTTTTATCTGGTGTTACTGTGAAGTCTTCTGGCTGTCAGAAATTACCCCAAAACCGTGGACTTCATTTAGCTGACCTGGTTGGAGATGGTGGAAGAGGGGGGAGGGAGATTGACATGGTGTGTGTGTGTGTGTGTGTGTGTGAGTGAGAAAACAGTGAAGAAAAGAAAGAATAGAAGGAAGGAAGGAAAGAAGGCATAAACTTAATCCTCTCTCCAGCCCCCCTCCCATCAGTAAGGTTCTTAGGGCCTTCCTTAACTTTTAATAAGAGTCTTTAATAAGTCCCCAGATCGTGGCTCGGTTGGTCAGGGCTTCTACTTCAACACAGCTCTGCTTAATCTCACTCTAAAATAGATCTTGTTCTCCTTTTCTCTCCTTAATCTCAGCCCCTCTGTTTCTTCTATATATTTCTCAACAAGAATGTAAAAAAATGTAATAAAATATTGGGGGTCAATTGTCCTCTGTGGTGTGTGTGTATATAGGCAGTCTGGTAAAGGTGGTCATGAATGAGAGCATACTCTGCATTAATTAGCCTCCACAGGAATCTTTATGTGGAAATTCCCTTTTTCTTCTCAGTAAAGGACACATGAAATTGGTGAAGAATTATTTTTGTATTGCTCTAAGAACAACCACGCATAAAATCTAAAAAGTCAGATGAAGAGTTGGACTATGTTGAAATGCAGGATTTATTAATCGTCAGTGAAGTTTGGCTTTCACTGACTACCCATTCATCAAAAGTGACTCAAGAGTTACACACAGACTTTGTCAAAGCGTCTCCCAAAATGTGTGGACTTTGTTCGGAGTTCCCTGTTTTCCTGGGTCTGTTTGGTGATGCTGTGGTGAGTCTGTGTGCCATGTTTTAGTTTCAGTCTCTTTGGCCTAGTTAGGCATGTTCTAAGTAGCACACTGAGCCTTTTCTCCTTTCCCAGTGGATTCAGGCTGAATAATTGAGTGGTGCTGAGGCAGGGTAATAAGCTACACTGCCGCTCTAATAACCTGCCGGACAATGTGTGTCTGAGTGTGTCTGAGTGTACGCTCGGGTTGTTTGGGTGCCGTAATGATTGCTATTAGTCAGGTTTGGGAATTAGCACCCACCACCTAACAAATGCAGGTGTGCTGGTGTGTGAATATGCTTAGTGGAGGGTAAATGCATGCATATACAAATTGTGTGGTTGTAACAAACTGTGAATCACAGCTGCTTGTTGGAAACTGCAAGCAGACATGGGTGATTACCCAGAGACAAAGGGGTCAACAGGATAGAGCCAGAGACCAAAGATGGGAAGTTCAAAAAGTGAATTTTTAATGAGAAGTAGCAAAAACTCTGCAGAGTTTGGTGGTTAGTTTGTAAAGCAGGATACAAGCTAGAATATTTTTAGTTTGGTACGTAATCAATATGCTTCAGACAACAGGATTCATTTCCATCACGTTATGACGGAAAGGAAGTGCTGTGAATGTGCGGGTGAGACTGAGGGATGGTGGAGGTCGTCTCCATAGTGATAGAGGATGTAGAGACAGAGAGAGAGAGAGAGCATTTTCCAAGCAAAACATAACATGAAGGAGGTCATTAGAGGAGAGGGAAGGCAATTTGATGGCATGTGTGACTGATGATGCAACGGTATTCAGAAAGAGATGTATCGTCCACTGCCTGCAATTAGCTTTCATTAAAAAAAACAAAAAAACTGTGAGTGCAGGTTCAGAGGCCCCTTAGCACAAATTAAGTTTGGAGACACTAGATTGGTTTCTCACCTCCTCAGGGCTACTCACCATTTTCTGCAAATAAATTTTCTTTTTCTTAATAATAAAACTTTTTTTTACGGTAATTGACCAAAAATTATTCTTGTTTAGTTAATTCAGTGGAGGGGAAAATCATGGACGGTCAAAGATAGGAAATTGGTGTCCAACTCATCAAATATGACTTCCATCAGTTCTTGGTGTTTGTGTTTGATGTGTGTGCATGACTGACAGGTATTTTCCTCAGGAGTTAAAATATTTGCCTTATGAAATGTATTCATCTAAAATGAAGCCTATTTTAGGGAACACACTCTGCAGGTTAAAACAAGGAGGTGCTTGGCTTAAATAAAATAAAATAAAATAAAATATATTGAGTGGCTGGTCGATCTTTCAATCCACCAGCCAGAGTGGCAGCCTGGCCCCCATGTTCCTGCAGGGCTATGGAAGCAGACATGTTATGTGAGCACAGTGGCCGTCCTCAGACAGGAACCTCCTTACTGTCTCTAAGTTGAATATAAGAGCACACTGTAACAAGTTTTCTGTAGTTTTCACAGCCTTATTACTGTGTGTGGCAGAAATTCTTACTCTGAAACCAATACAGAGCAAGTTGCTGTACACCTGCAGCGCATCATAGTCAAAAGCATCTGGGGGCTAAATTCTGCAGTAAACATATTTTTGCTGTGAATGAAAATACATAAACTTTTAATGGGATTTCTTTTACAGCAACAGACTGTGGACTAATATCTCTTAGCCGATGGTTCTTTTTCATTGTTTCTCAGTCTAACCTTTTTTTAGTTTGTGTTATTACACGCTGCAGGCAGAGGAAGACCTGGCCCTCTTTCACTTCCTAAAAGAGTTGTACCTGATGTGCTACGTGACCACCATCTGTAATTTTGTAGCTGACTGAAAAGATTTCAGCCTGTCACCATCCTTGAACCTCGGCTGGTTAAATCATTCATTTAAACCTCAATGATAGTTTAGCAAAGTTGTGGTATGTAAAGTTAACTCTGTGTGTGTGTGGAAGCCCCATGTTTTTTAAACAGAGGAATGAAGGGACATGCTTATTCATGTTAGCAGTTTTTCATAGATATATATGTGTTATGGCTGCTGTAGCACTTTGGGACTTTGAGTTTCACTCTGAGTGCACCTTTTTACAACAGACAAGCATAAAGTACAGAAGTCCTAAGCGGTCATACAGTGAAACTCTCGATAACTGAATGGAGCTGCTGTAATCTCAAAGTAGGATCACTTAGATCTCGAAAATCTTAATTCACAGTCCTAAACCTGAAAAACTTGAAAAGCGCTCACCGATTTCACCCCCCTGCTCCTCTTTCATCTACCTCTGTCTTGGATGACTGACTGGAATCTTGTCACATTGATTTGTGACTTCTGTTGAAAAATTTCAAAAGTAAATGATAAACAAATTTCAGGTGCACAACAGACGCCATACATCACTCCTCTTGATGTCACCATCCTTCCACTTTCTGGTTTGTACCTTTTGAAAATGAAAGAAATACCTTCTAGTCACTGAAACACAACAAATCACAGTGACAGTTGAAGAAAAACTATTTATGGAAAGGTTGGAGATGACAAAATGTTTCATTTTGCGGTATTGCACATATGTGAGTGTTCTCTCTGTTGCTTTTGTGTAAACTTTGTCGTGTGTGTCACTTGGTCTTCTACTGTGTGTGTACAAGAGAGCTAGAATTGTTGTCCTCCTTCTGCTCTGTGCTCCAGACATGCCATCCCTTTCATCCCTGCACCTCCACTGCCCCATGTTCACAACCTTCTTGCTTGGCTTCATTAACAAATTTGCCCTGTTACTCAACCAACACACACACACACACAGAATGAGTTAAAGGTGTGCGATTGATGTGTCCTTGTTGACAAAACTGCTGTGTGCTGCCTCAGTCATCCTCAGGCTATATCCACCCTCAGCCAATGGTATATCCAAAAATACTGTTAAATACATATGAAGACACAGACACTCACTCACTGGTAAATACATACACACACACACACACACACACCCCTAGTGGCTGATAAAGACCTTTTTGGCAGAGGCTCTCCTCTGTACTCTGGGTTCATTAATGCTCTGAGTTTGTCCCTGCGACTAAGAACTAAGCCCTCAGCTCTTATCAACAACACCAGGCCTGGTACACACACACACACACACACGAACACACTGGAATATGAAGAGTTTGGATAAGTCGCCAGCATCAGCTCCAATATCCCCTTTACAGTCCTTCTCCCTTCCTGTTGTTGCAGCCAGGGAGGAAGGGGGTGCACTGTTTTCCCATTGATCCATTGGGTTTGTTGATCCATCTGTACACAGTTGCTGTCATTGATAGGAGTGTGTGTGTGTATGTGTGTGTATGTGTGTGTGTAATTGGTATGAACTTGTGGTTTTATGTCCTCATGTGTGTTATCTAAACAATGGGTGACATAAAAGCTTACACATTCTCTTATAGTGGATACTATTTGTTTTCTCTAGTGTGTGTGTGTGTGCACACACACACACACACACACACACACAGACAAACACATACAAGGGTGGAGACCGTGGGTTAATTTACATATTTATTACTGTGCTGTGCCTTTACTCAATAAATTGATAGTGTGTGTGTGTGTGTATAACATTGCAAGCCTGGCTCAGTGAGGGCAGTGTAGGTGGCTGATGGTTCATAACTCTTTCAAGTTGGTATGTGTGTAAATTGTTTGTTTCCATGTATTGTCGGAGCCCCGAGGAGGCATCTATTCAGCTTGGTTGGGAATTATTATTACTTTATCCCCAGGGAGAGCAGAGGTGACGTACTGCAGCACCCGCAACTCAGCTCCACTCCCTGCCACGTTCCATAACACACACACACACACACACACAAGCACACAAAACTGAGGCAACTTCCTCAATATGCATTAACATGTAGGTTATGAGATAGTAATCCAGGAGTAAATGTTTTTTTCCCGTTCTAATTAAGATCCTGATAGCTGAACAAGCCAGTAACAATCGATACCACATACCAATCCTACACTTAATTTAATTTTTGGATATGTTGCTTGGCTCAAATGAAACAATTTGTAGAAGATGAAGAACAAAAATAAATAAATAAATAATGCCATAGAATCTCATTGTTAGTATTATTTGACTGTCATTCATAAACAAATAACAAATGACAGCAGCTCTGATAGTAAAAATAAATTCCGACATTTACATTTTTAAATAGTAGAATAACAGTATCTAACAGTGCAGCAGCATCTTAAACTCCAAATCAATATAGCAATAAATAATTCTTGTTAAAGAAAAACTGACTGGGGGTTAGTGTCTTTGAAATGTATCCTGTTGCTCATCATCCTCTTTTATTTGATACATCTTCTCATATTTAGTAAATGAAGCATGTTGGGATTTAGAGGAAACATTTTGACTCACCTTACACTATTTACAAGAAAAAAAAATGTAACTGCAGTAAGAGTAGATACTGGTTGCTACACAGTGCAACTTCCTGTGCTGGCTACAGTTTCAGAAAGGTGAAGAAGAATTTGTTTCCAGTAGATAATGTATGTTAGTCAGCTTACAATGAAATGGTATTGGATCAGTGCATGGACTCGTTCGTTGACATCTCATCCTATCTGTAATGGAAGTATTTCCAATACTAGTGTGTTACTATTCTATTTATTACCATTGACTCTTATATCCTGTCTACCATATGATGCTTCTATAACAAAAACATCGTGTTTTATTCAAAACCTAGCTTTTCTAAACTATTACACAGCTGCCTCATATTCAATTTATGCATTTTAACAAATGTTTTGAGTTGTATTGGTCCTGCATCCATGACAAATGTTGTGCTTATTAAAGGCCTTCAAGATAAAAAAAATATGCAAATCGCCAGAATTGATGTTATAATTTTAACAGCAGCAGCGGTGATTATTTACATGTCAACTCTCTCCATTCTTGCTCTCAGTGTGAGGCTGTTTTGGAAAACAGGGACTCTCTCCACATCACATCTTCAAATCCCTCTCTCCACTTTATCCAGCTCTCACTCTTTACTCCTGCTAAGAGCAACAGCCGTTGTGGTTACATATAAAAAGATATATATATTTTTTTTTATTGAATTCATTGGTTTTTAATCTCAGTTCTTTACAAGAGAACAAGCAGACCAGGGGTCCTCTGGTGAGTTCAGATCTAAGCCAGTGTTGCCTGCAGCGTTTCATAATTGGTTGACCTCAACACAACATTACGACTCTTTCTGTACATTTGATATATTTCATGCTTGATGCTGAAATGTAGATGGCTGGGACTAACGATGGTTCTCCCCCGCTTTACAATCGAATTTGTCCGATTTTCAGCTCAGATTCGATGGACATCTTCTTTACAGCCGTGTTACGATTGCTGTGGGTAATTACAGACTGTATCAGCAGCTTGAAGAAAAGAAGCAGCAGAAAAGGCCGGCGTTAAGGTAGTTAATGGGAAGCCATGACAGTGATGTAACACTTGGGTAAAGGTTAAACCTGACGACTCAGCCTAATGTAATGGGAAGACCAGTATTCATGTTAATGCCTCATAGACTGTTGGTTCTTGAACGCAGCATCTCAGGTTCAGGCCACAACTCCCAGGTCCAACCTCCTGATTAACCTGAGGGTGTTTAAAGCACCTGTGGCATCATGGATGCTCTCTGCCTGGTTGCCATATGTGCCTCTCTCTGTGACTCTGAGGTAGGAAATGCAGCCACTAGTTTAAAGGTTACTCCAATTCTAGAATGTTTAGTGACCGAGTTGCAATAGTTTGCTGTAGCTTTCCTTTCTGCTTTGCCTGGTCGTGCTGGTGTCTGTTTCTGTTGCTGCTGAATTAAAGTTTACGTCCGATATACTGGGTGATCAAACTGTTGGTCTGGGTTAGCCTGTGCACCTTTTCATTAGGGTATGCAATTTTAATTATAAGCAGAACTAAGTGAAATGACAATTACCCACGTTTTTATGACAAAATGTTGTCATAACTGTCAGTCTTTCTTTAATTGTAGGCGATTGTCAGCTGCAGTTTTGCCTTTATATCTTAGCCTACTCCAACTGGTGTGCTGCTCTTCAAATTGTTTAGAATAATGTTTTCTCTTGCCCTTCTTCCCCTTTAGTGGAGTTAGTAGCCAGCTTACAGTGGAGGCTACGCGCACTAAAGTGGTTCCCCTCACTGATTGTAGTGTAAAAGCCCACAGGGACACTGTTAGCAGTGATGCACAGTTTGCAGTGATTGCCGATTGCTGTGAGCTCGTGTGTTGGGTAGGTTGTTGCACTCCTGGAACACACTCTTAAGTAGGCTGCCTCCCTGCTTCTGGCTTCTGCCCACTTTTCCTTTCTTTTCCTATTGGTAATTTTTTGGATTTATTTAGGGTCTAATTGTGTTTTATAAAAGAATCACTATTGTTACATTTTGTACATTTCTGCTACGTTTTCATTATTTGATTTATTTTTCCAGTTTTACTAACCAACCTCTCAAACAGATGCTTCCAGTTTTTAATCATTTAATTTACAATCAGTAAATTGGCTTTCTTTTGGAACCACATCTGTCTTATTTCATTATTTGAATCTGTGTAGTCTTTCAAGTAACTGAGGTCTTAGCGCAGGTTCATACAAGATAATTCCTGGATTGAAATTCCCCAGGTGGCATTGTCAGGTAGTCAGGCTATGGTGACGTCTATTCACGTAGGCCCCACCACACTAAGTTTGTCTATTTCTTCTGATGTTGATAATATTTGTCTTCCTTTGTATTAATTGGTGGTTGGTGGGAGGTACCGTGTGCGTGAGTGTGAGACAGAAAGAGTGTAGCCTTTGGCGTGGTGCATACTTTGTCTTTATTTGGTCTGTCGAGGGAGCATCCCTTTAATTTGGACTATAATGGAATTTAGCCCATGGGCACGCCATGCGTTTCTGTGAGAAGGAAGTGGCAGTAGGATGGGAAAGAAATAAGATGCAAGTGAAGAGATGGCAGAGCAAGAAGGGAGTGGAGGAAGAAGAGGTGGCACAGATGAGAAAATGTAGAGTGAAGGAAAGAGAGATGCTGGGGGAGGACATAACATTACATCCTCAGTCATCTGTGAGACTTCATAAGTACTGGGTGCATGGGCGAGTGGCTGGCAGTCAAGTCAATATGACATATGAATATTGCAGAAGCCATTCTCTCCCCTCCTGCCCTCCTCAATTATTAATGTCTAACTCTGAGTTTGCTCAACTTTTACTTGAGGCCATCTTCTTTTCCACCACTGAAACCTATAGTGAAACACATACAGCTGGACAAATAGACATGTATGGAGCAACATGCAGGGAGCCTGAGATGACATGAATCTCTTCCATTCTGATTACTATCTGCATTATTAAATCTGCAAGAGCAATCGAGTCCTCATATTGTCTGCTTTGTCAATTAGCATTCCAAATCAAAAAGGGAGGAAAGATCCATACCACCAGTGACAGGAATGACCGTGCTGCTAATAAGATGCTGAAATTATCATTTTAATCAACTCTATTACAAGATTAGATGCATGCACAGCAAATCTCCTCCTGAAAAATTCAGGGGAGAGACAAAAAACAGTGAAGGAGTTAAGTGTTTAACTTTAAGGAGTTTATTCACACATTTAGACTCCAGCTAGTGTTAACATGCAATAAACCAATCCAAGTGGATCGCTTTTACGATGGCACTGTGTTTGATTACATTTTTGGTGAGCTGCCTGCATATTGTGACTGACCAGTACCACGCTGAGCAGTGTGCGTAGAGGGGAAAGGAAGGGCTGAATAATAAGATAAAAGTTCTATTCTGGGTGGTGAATGGGTATCACTATGACACACTTGTTTTTTTTTTTCTCAGAATAAGCATAATGAAAGAGCTTTGAGCGTCTGCCTAAGTAGGTGGATATTGCTCTCTTAATAATGTGTATGGGAGTACTGTACTGCTCACCTGAGGCACTGACCAATTGTGCAATGTGCTGGTGTGAAACTCAAAGACCTTTGCATTGTACTTTGCACTGAACAGACATCACTTGAAATACATGGAAGTGTAATTAGCTTTAGTTGGTCTTGGGAAAGGTGAAATGTGTTGTGAGGGATCAACAGTGCTACAGTACTGAGGACACTGATGATATACCACAGTTATACAGGCTGTTTGGAGGATAACCATTAAAATGCCTGATAACTCATGTCCTTCCCATTTAGTTTTAAGTATTAAAGGTATTACAATGTGACTTCAAACCTCAGAGTGTGAGTGTCACATTAGATAAGTGAGAGCCTGTAAACTTAAATGTAATGCATGCATGAAATAAAGGTCACAATATCTACTGTTATACAATGTTTGTCCTTGAATGTTACTTTTGCTGGGCAAACAGTTACCATGCCAAGTTGCTGACATTATGGGTCCTGTTGACCTCACTGGCAGTTGAGAAGTTAGGAAGAACGATGGGGGGTGGCAGAGAGGTACTTTAGGGTGTGTGTGTAAAACCCAGAGGGTGGGCTGGGTCAGTGTGACTGACAGGGTGCTGGCAGGATGTCGGCACGGCAACATGGTGATCAGGGTGTATGAGATATGCCCGAGCTGGGTATAAACCTCAGAAAGTGAATGTCAAGGTCCCCTATGCTATTTATGCACTCACAAACAAGCTAACACCTATGCATACACACACACACACACACACGCACACATAGAGAGAGAGACTGGGTTTGAAATGGTGACCTTGTTGGGCTGACAGAGTTTGCGGGAGCAATACCTCTCTTTGGCAGCATCATCTGTTTGGTTAGATACACTGCAGTGTGTTGCGGTGTGTTGCACTGTGTGTGTCTTTGCTCCCACTGGATTAGATTCATCTGTTACATAACCAAAGGTTAGGAATTGATGTTAAAAAGTCAGCAAGTCAGATGAAGATGTGGAAAGGGGGCCAAAAGAGGATGCATGCGGAAGTTTGGAGAACTGGTATCACTTGAAAAGTGCCGATTTAGTCAATTCAGTCTTTGAACTATGCTGATGAAAGTAAAATTGACAAGTTGTACGTATGCAGACTTTCTTCTTTTCTACCCTTGTTTTCTATCTTGGTTAGTGTGTGTGTGTGTGCATGTGCGCGCTGAGTCTCTAAACCGCCAATATATGTGTGCAGCAGTTGTAACAATGATTGACGAGGAGTTTGCAGCATGAGCTCAACCCCATCTGATTGATCTGTAAATATTCCCTGTTTCTGCTGCCTCAGCAAGTCTCTGCCATAGCAAAAGACATGGATCACATTGGCAGGGTGCAGGCAGGAAGGGGAGCGAGGGCTGAGGAGAAAGCTGACAACTACAGATGACACAGAGGAGCTGGTGAAGTAACTGTAAAGTGTGAAGCTGGAGGAATGGCTTTAGATGAGTGAGGTTTGAAATCAGTGAGAAAGGGATGGGGGGCTGCAGAGCTGCAACTTCTGGTCCTCAGGCCCTGCTGGAGCACAGCCAGACCCACACAGCAGCAAACATAAAACAGTGAGTCCCTCTTTCTTCTCTGTTGTTCTCTGGCTCCAGGCTTTTCTGTTTTCCTTCCTCATGCCCCTCCCGTCCTAAACTGTCAACTTCATTATAGATAATAAGGACACTAGAGGAACCAGAGAGTGAGAAGCCTATGGAATCATTAGGTGCATATCCATCCCCCTTGTAAATGAACAAAATATAAATAGCAAATTAAAAACCTGAACTTTGAAAAACCTCTTGAATATCTGTAAAAAATGTTACGCTCTGATGAGGTGGCTTTTCAGACATGTCATATTGCACTATTCCTCTGTTGGTATTGATGGAAACACTTTTTTCATCACAGGACACAGCAGCTGTTCATCAGTCCTGTCTGCCCCTGGTGTTCAGGCATGTTCTCTTTTCACCAATTTTGGTGAGAATCAAACAGTTGGCTTCCGATGAAATGGACATATTAATATTAAAGGCTCGTCCTGCAGCACAGCTTTACTGTGTAATTTTCTAAAGTGACAGGACATTTTTACTATGACCTTTTATGAAATCTATTTCTTTAGATATTTTTCTCTGATGCACAGTCATAGAGAAACGTGCATGCTTACATCCCCGTATTCACATTTTACAGCCGGGTCATGCAGAATGTTTTAGAGCAGAACTAAAATCTTTTAAAGCCACTTTGGTCCACTGGCTTATTCCACTCAGTGTGAAATGAAATTTTGAGCTTCTGTAAGACTTGTCCAAGTTTTGATTCAGAAGCCTGCAGCTCCTTTAAAGAAGGATTTAAAAAGAGCAAAGGTTTGACACAAAGTGGCTTTGTTGATTGCGTGAAATTAGGTCCTGCATATGGGCTTTTACTCGACTCTGTGCTTATGCAAGACCCCACTTCCTTTTATGTAAAGCCTGCCAGCATTTCCATTACTCTTTTGACAGAGGCATATGACAATATTTTTCCTGTGTGATAACATGATTACATTAACATGGAGGAATGGAGCCGGTTGCTCCCAGAAAAACTCGAATCACACAGGCTGCTCTCTGAATGGTTGGTGCACTACATTTGAATGTAAAGCTCAACATGAGTGGACATTTAAGTGTCTGTATTTATGTTTGTTTATTTTTTTACCTGTTTTACACTCATAAGTAGACTTGTGTACGTGTTTTCTCCTTATGCTTCCTCTCAGGCTGGTTCCTGAGTGCAGTTGAAGCAGAGAGGCTTCATGACTGCTAATGAGTGCTGGATGCATGAGACAGAAGGTAAGAGTTAGGGCTGAACAATAATTCAATATCAATATATATCGCGACAGAAAATGCTTCAATAATGGTGATGTGGATTTCAAACACATTTCTAATGTTTCAATATACATTAACTACAGCATCAGTCACTGACTGAAGTTCATTACAGGGCACTGACATCAGGTCATTGCATTCAAGCTGAGCAAAAAGAGCAGAACACAACAGGCCATGTCTGTGTGTCATGACATCACCACTGGCACACAGCCAGTACTCAGCTGTAGTAAACTTGGCTATGACACAGTAAGTGTTTGCTGTTAAATATTTACCTCTGACTGTAATACAAATGTGAACGAGCTTCCATAAGTTATAATAAAGCAGATAAAATAGTTGATAAGAGAGGAAAGCTTAATTCAGTGGTGTGGAAGAGGTTCAGATATTGAAGATCGGATAAACTTCAGTTTTCAGTGAGCAGCTAAATGTGCCAGAGAGGAGCCGACCAGCAGGAGGAACACATGAAATCTGTCTAACTCCTGAAGCCGTTCACCTCCATAGAATATTCAGAGTCTGAAGATGAGGCATCATATAAGTTTAAACCAGCCTGTCCATAAAACATTACAACCCCACATGTGTTTTTGATGTTGCTCACTCTTTTTTCTGTATTCTCTAGCAACTCTGAGTTCTTCTTCACCTTCTGTCGTGATATGTCATGGTGTACAACCAATAGTGTGGACTGGACTGAGTAAATAAAAGGTCCACACCAACAACATTTTACAGGTGTTTCCAAATGTATTATATAAAACAGCCAACAAACAACATTTTTGGTTTTGTTCCATTCATTATAACTGGTGATGCAATGACCCTATTTACACACATGGGCCATTGTGGTGTAACTAAGACATTACCTTCTAAGTTCACAGTTGTGGTGCCTCTTTCACATGACATTAACTTAAGAGTTCTCCTGAAAATGCCACAAAAAAAAAAAAAAAGCCCATCTGTTTTGTTTCACTGCATCAATGTCTCTGTATGCCATCCAGTTTTTATTTTTTTGCTTGTCCATCCATTCTGTGATTGTATCCATCTTGGAGCTCTGATTGCTGGAAGATGTTCTGGTGAGGTCTTGTCCTCTACACCCTCTGTCTTTCTTTATTGTGGCTAATGGCCTCCTGGTAGTTCATCTGATCCCACTGAGAAGATAGCCATAAACTATTTACCATGCAGCGTAATACTGCATTGGCTGTGCTTGGTTTGGCTTTATGTCCTTATCAGGTTGCTGTAGTTGGGCTTTATTGAAGAATGTGTATATACGCAGTAAAATAAATCAGTTAACGGCTTCCTTCAATCCCCTCTTTTACTTTACATTAAAGTAAAAGTAAAAGACAGTGGAGGGATCAGAATGCACAAACTACTTTCACATTTTAGATGTTTGTGTGTGTGTGGAAAAAGGTGGGAGGGGGCATTGTCACCTCAATATGACCCCAAGTTTTCTTTGCACACATGCAAACAGAGAAGAATGTGTTAAGTGTTCTGTCATGCCATAAATGTCATCGGACTGAGATGTTATGGGGCTGTCTGCGTGCTCTTTTCAGATCAGTTGTGTGGGAGGGATAGAAATGCACTGCGAAAGATCAGCCTGCCACAATGTTCTGTCATCTTTCATGGAGAAGAACAGTTAAAATGCGATGAAATTAGTCTAATGTTGGGGCTTTATTAAATCAATTGTGAACACTGAATACAGGCAACTGTATTAAAAATATCTGATTACTAAAGCTGTTCTCTTTCCTCAGAAAACAATAATAGAATTGTTGGATGAATAGGAACAGTGATTAGGCTGAAACTCAACAGGCACAATCTTGTACCACAAGCAGAACCACTTCTCTCCTGTGAGTACACACAGCTTCTCCACAATCTCTCTTAGTCTGCCACAGTGTCACTGTTCTTCGCTCTCTCTCTATCTGCTTCCTGGCCTCTGTCTGAAACAACTTTTTTTTCTGACAGTCTATTTATGGGGAGGAAGATTGATGTGTGTTAGTAGTGAGCGTATTTTCAAAGCTACACACTGTGAAGATGAAAACACTCACACGGAGGACCATTTCACATATAGGCACATGTTCATATGGGAGCTGTTGTTTGTATTAACGTTAAACTTTCCCCTGAATGTGGTCAGTGAAGTAAACTCTTGAGCTAGCATGTTTTCTTATAGGATATATATAGATTTTCCACTTTTAAGATCCATCTCGAGATCAAAATGCAGATTTATTTAAATAGGACCATAAATATTATTAAAGAAATGCATGAATGTCTCCTCGAATCAATTGCTTTGAAAGAGTGAAAAGTGATAAATGTCTCTGGGTATGCAGAATGTGAGATGCAAGATACTGATCCTATACAGAACTACGCACACCTCCAGTGAGCTTTATTGCCTGTCCATGTTGAAATGGTGAAATGGTGACATGTTTTGCTATTCATTGGCTTGGTGGCATAGAGTGAGGCTGCGAGAGTGTCATTTCGCTGTAAATCGCTTTAGAAGTGAAACTGTCAACTTTCATCAGGACCACATGTGACAGTTTGAATCCTGAAGAAATGTGTGCAAGGCTTTGTTGGCTGTTCTGCACTGCAGCCTGTAGCAGAGCTGTACACATGTACTATATGGGTTGTCTAGACCCTTGAGTGTGTGTATGTGTGCGTGTGTGTGCGCGCGCATGCACACATCAAGTGTCAAGATGTATGAATGTACACAATCACATAGATATTCCCCCTGCATCCTGTGCTCTCGTCACGCCTCTCTGACTTTCTCTCATTGTCTGAATCGTAGATGAAAACACACTCACAGACACACACGCACACATGCAAACACATACACAGTAGCACAAATTATACCACCCGACTGAACACATTCTTCTTTAGGTTAGAGGACAATTTGTTCAGCATCTGTGAAATTAGACATGGGTTTACAATGTAGCCTTTTCAATACTGATCACTGTCATACAAGTGTGTTTGTGTGTGTGAGAGTGTATTTGTGCATTTTATTCAAAAGAGAGTTAAAGAAAACACTGTCGTGTTTCCTGTGAGCAGGCAGCAAGCTTTAGTGGTTAAACTTAATTCAGGCGTTGCATGCAGGCAGACATTCTTGACATCCTCTTGTATTTATTGACCTTAGACACTGAATTTTTTGCTCCATACAGCCAAAATGCTCCTTTCATGAAGGACTCCTTCAGGCATACACAACTCTGGAAGCTGAGGTTGAACTGCTGTCTAATCTTATTTTTTTCTGTTATGGAGCCATCCATTCACAAACCAAATGAGCTAACATGAGAACTGAATGATTGAATTGAATAATAATGTTGAGTAACAGAGAAAGGAGGTTTCGGAGAAATTTGGTCCTAGAGCCTGACCAATACAGGATTTTTTAACACTGATACTGAATTCTTTGAGTATTCTAAAAAAATTAAATTGATATATTGGCCAATATTCTTTTTTTTTTTTTTTAAAGAAACACATAACATTAACAACTATATAGTATGCTTTGGGCTAGGCCAAACTATACCCACTTGGCAGGGGGTTGACTGTCCTGCTACAACTGTAAACTCTGTGAAGTGGCATGTATTCCACTGCTGCATCCCATTTAGGGGACCTGATTCGTCCAAATATGTATGAAACTTTCCTTTGTTTGTGTGATTTTAGGGTATTTTTAATTGACACAGTGATCTTCAGTGTTTATTAATTTATGAGTGATTAATATGTGAGATTTCATGACCTGAACAAAATAAGTCGACTATAGAAGTGTACATGGAAAACTTGCACTTGCAGGCACTATTTAACAAGTACTGTATCTGGGCTGAAATACAGTATGTGTCACAGAGGGATGCATAAGATGTAATGTAATTGCACAAATTCAAGTGAATTAAGGCTAAATTTGGGGAAACCTTTAAACTAGAACAGCCTTGATTAGCCCTTATGATGTATTTGGCCTAGAATTTTGCCTCACTGTAGAGCATTTTTCATTACTTGGGGTTACATAGGCTACTTTTGCAGGAAGTATGTGAAACATATCAAAGAACAGTATAACAAACATGGAAGTGTGTGTGTGTGTGTGTGTCTGTGTGTGTGTGTAAGAGAAAGAGACTGGACTCCAGTTAAATCAAAGCTGTCTCTCTGCTTGCTCTCCGAATCCCTTGTTGCCAAAAACTCAGTTTGTCTGGGAGCTAAAAGAGACTGGTGAATTATTAAAGCTGGCTGAAGCTTCACTCATAGAGAACCGGCAGACCACTGAGACAGCACAACACACAAATACACGCACAAACACACACCAACGCAAACGGAAAGGCCAGTCCAGTGTAATGCTCATGGGGCACCATACTCACGCTACATGTGAAGAATGCTGACTACTCATGCTGAGCAAAGCTGGTGGATTTCACTGTTTGCAGCTGTGGATGGACTGCTGCAGCCTTTCAAACATCCAGCTATAGGCTACGATAACTACAGCTCAGCAGGAAAACACATCATCCTACCTGGCTCATAAATGTGCTGCTCACAGTCTGAACCCAATCCCACAGTCAGTCAAGATTTATGAAGAGCTGTTGCTCTCTTTGTTCTAGTAAAGATTCATTCTCAAGATTTTTCTGTCTTACTAGAATTGAAACCTACCTGTGTAATGATTGGATCAGTGACTTACAACCTTTACAGTGTTAGCTGCTAATTTGAACGTGAAATTATATGTGCAAGTTTATAGAAAAGTATCAAATTTTTACAGATATAAACCTTTCACAAAAAATTGCATTTGGAAACCAGGTCTGTTCCATTAGTTAGTCATCGCTGTGAATCTTCATGATGAACAGCAGCAGAACTTTGATTAAATGGTGATCTGTTCTGTATTGGTTCACGCGTTTTGGATGCATTTTTCATCCTTTGGTTGACCAGGTACCTTTTTACACTGTTGTAGATTCTGTTGTTGTATGTATAGACAATTAGAATGTGATGTTTAATTTATGCTGTTATAATTAGTGATTTCTGGTTCTGTTTGTCTGACTCTCCCTGCTATTAATGTGTAGGTGGATAGAACCATTTCCAGAACAATGGTTTAGTATATTTTGCAGTTGAGAAAAAGAGAGCAGACCAAAAATGAAGATGTGATGATAATCATCTTTTTTCTTCAAGTGCCATCTTCACACCAATTTACACAAAAAGAGCAATCTTTTCAAATGGGCTGCTGCAAATATCTGATACTTGCCAGTTTGTCCACTGCAGCTCTCCCCATA
The DNA here is from genome assembly GCA_034769265.1 of Remorina albescens. Classification (NCBI taxonomy): domain Eukaryota; kingdom Metazoa; phylum Chordata; class Actinopteri; order Carangiformes; family Echeneidae; genus Remorina; species Remorina albescens. The sequence continues at coordinate 13,092,052 of CM068489.1, forward strand.
GTTTATTTATAGCGATTCATCTCAACGGACCTGAAGTAATCAGCCAATTGGCCCAAAAGCCATTTCATGAACAGGTGTGGGGCATTACCTTGTTATTTCCTAAGGTAGAGGTCTGACTTCAGGTGTGGCATGGCAGAGATGCGAGTGGGGGTGGGGAGTGAAAAGAGATGAGTGACTCCATAAATATACACCACTGATCAGCTGTCTAACTGAGGCTTTGTAATGTGCAAGCATGCACACAGGCACATACACACAGTATTCTTTCTGTACTGCTGTGCTGGGTTGTGGAAGAGAATGTCTTTTGCTGTGAATAAACATGCAGTCAAAGGAGCTATGAGAGACTAAAGAAGCAGCCACATAGATCCTGAAGTCTAAAGGAACATTCTTTCTGCTCACATTGAGCCAAATTCAGCAAAGTTGACTGAATAGCACTCCACAATACAGATGGACAATGACCCCAAGCATACAGCAAAAGCAACCCAAGAGTTCCACCCAAGAAGTGGCATTATTCTACCATGGCCAAGTCAATCACCTGATTTCATTCTGACTGAGCATGCATTCTACACTAAGACAAAACTTAACGTTGAAAGATCTGCAAATAAAAAACTGAAAACAACGGCAATGTTACAGGACGCTCAAGAAGGACTCGGATACAAAGACAAAAACTTGATTTAAACTGAAATAACATTTCATGTGGGTTATGTTAATGAAAATGTAGGTTTTATCGTTGTTGGGAAACCACATAGTCTTTACACAAATTTTCAATTTGACCTATTTACAAAAATAATAACATGGATTTGTGTAATATAATATAACTAGGCATGGTTGTAAGTGTGTTCAGAACTTTATTAGATGCATAAAGATACCATGGCAGTGCATACTGAAGGGAACTAACAATGACAACAATGCAATTACTGTATTTCACAGTCTCATTAGACAGTTAACTGTAGACCTAAGAGTGTTTGAGCTTGCAAAGTAAGTAGTGACAGTAGTTTACAAAAATAAAATAAATTCATATTGTGGCAGTAGCTTAGATCGACTTAACATTTACTGACCAATAACATCATAGCCATAAGGCGAGTGAGTATTATTCAGCAAACACACAAATCATTGCATGTAAGTATTTGCTGTACCTAAAAAACAGCCCAACAGGTATAAAGGCAGTGCATATTGTAGGCCATTATTAGTGACAAAAATGTAAATATCAATTTGAACTCATGAACCGGCTTCAATAAATTTGATTTACGTAAAGTAGGAGCAAAGCTCAGCTCAAGGTGCTTATTGGTTAGATTTCACTCTTCATGAAAAATCTTGAAGCACTCAGTGCGGAGTGGTACATCTAGACAGTGTCTTGGCATCTGTGGTAATATTTCCCCGTGTTGACAGGCCAGTGAACTGGTTCCAGGGACAAAACATTCTGATATTACAAAGGAAAAGAATGACATTGTTCGCATGATACGGGATGACGTATCTCCCCCTGGTAAGTGTCAGTGCACGTGACCTCGTCCCAAATCCAATTGCTGCACTAATTAGCCAATCACTGCCTGAGGTCCCACTCAGCTCAACCCTCTATTGGTCCGTGCCCCTCCCACTTCCGGGATGCCATCCGATGTCACCGTCTCAGGTAGGGTGCTGTTTGTGTATCACGGGGAACTGTTTTTGTTGTTGGTTGTTTTTTTTTCCAACACTGGCTGAGCAATCGATGTTTATATTTAAATTTAAATAGTCATGTAGGAGTGAAGCAGTAAGCTGGTTTTCCGAGTTTGCGATCGGGCGGATAACTTTCCTTCAATTTTTGAGGCGCCATTTTCATGTTGTCTCGTTTGAAACAGGCGTGGGTTTGTTAGCATGTTAAACACAGACGGTTCATGCCGAGAAAAACTAATAAAGAGTGCGTCAGTCCGTTTCTCTTGAAGTCTGCTGTGATAATCTTGTATATCTGGTACCTTTCTTGAGCATGTCAGCTGGCTAGCTGAGCTAATAATGACCTGCAGGTGTGCACTGCGGCCAGATGAGCCGCTGTGTTGCGGCTGCGTTGCCAGGTTTACCGGTTACCCCCCTTTGGAAATAACATTAATTGAGGTGAAAGGAGAAATATAATGTGGGTGTTTGTAGTGTTTATTGTATATTTATGTAGCACAAAAAATATTGGCTTTGTTATATTGTTATAAACCACCATGCGAGCCACGAGTTAAACTAACCCCGCAATGAGCAACACTGGCGTAGCATATTGCTTGTTTGGCTGTTACTGAAGCACTTCATCGTTGTTTTCTGACTTCCTTTGATTCTCCCAGGGCCGGGCCCACCTCTGTCCCTCTCCCCCTCCCTGTCCCTCTCCCCAATCGGTCGAGGCAGATGGATGCCGCCTGCCCCCCATTTTCGAGCCTGGTTCTGCCCGAGGTTTCTGCCTCTTTGGGTTTCTCTTTAAATAACTTTATAAAGAGTTTGGTCTAGACCTGCTCTATATGTACAGTAACTTGATGTAACTTTGTTATCATTTGGCGCTATATAAATAAATCTGATTTGATTTGATTTGTTGTTGCTGCTGCTGCTGCTGCTGCTGCTGCTGCTGCTGTTGTTGTTGTTGCTGATGCTGCTGTTGCTGTTGCCGTTGTTGCTGATGCTGATGCTGTTGTTGCTGATGCTGTTGCTGTTGTTGCTGTTGCTGATGCTGTTGCTGATGCTGTTGCTGTTGCTGATGTTGCTGTTGCTGCTGCTGTTGTTGCTGCTGCTGCTGCTGCTGTTGTTGCTGCTGCTGTTGCTGTTGTTGCTGTTGCTGCTGCTGCCTTCGCCACCGCTACTGCTGCCGCCGTCCATACATGAAGCTCTTGTCTCGCTCAGCTGTGCAGACCAACAGTGTGATTGGGTGTTGGTCGTATGGCAGCATTTATGTCCATCTTTAACATTATAGTTTTGGCATATTAACATAACTTATTTGTTGTTTGCCCTCAATGATGGACCAGAGGAGTGTACTACGAAGCAGGATTAGTGTGTTAGCGAGGTATGTTGAGCATAAAGCCAGACTTTTCCATGTCACGAAGGTGGCTCTCTTTTAAGCTGGCTATATCACCATGGTAACTTATGATGAAGACATAACCTGGTCCGGACCAGGTTATGTTCAGAGTTTCAGCTTAAAGTCAGCTATAAAAAGCGCTGCCCTTTCACTGATCATCCTTCTTGAACATGGCCTCACCGTTTTTGGAAAATCCAGTGGATTTAGGTGCCAGAATTGTTAGAGGTGCTCTTCGGAGAGAGAGAGTTTTTCCAGACCGGAGTGATCTGTTGGCATTTTCTGATGATATTTTCTATGACTGATATAGATTCTCAGCTGAGGGAATACGTTACATATGCAATCATGTTGAACCATATGTAAGTAATGTGACCAAACGAAGCCATGCACTTACAGTAACGCAGCCATCGTCAACAGTCCACCCCCCCAAAAAAACCCACCAATCACAGGATGTATTTTATTATAAGTTCTGCCTTTTCTGGGAAAAGAAAAAGTCATAAGTATACAATGTCAATCATGCTTAACAAAACATTTTAAAGTACCATTTACTGCAGTACCTTTTTTCTCATGCTCCAGTTGCTCGATCGATTTAGTTTCTTGATTTCCAACTCTTTTTTCTGATTATCCAGCTTTAGATTTCTTTTATAAAGGGCCCTCACATTGTCTGCTCCAACCTGTATTAATAGGACATTGAGGTGTTCATCAAGCAACAGATATGAGTGAGATAGACTTCTCAGTTATGTTGGTGCACTGTGTTCATCATTCATTTAGATTATTAAGATATCTACCCCCAAAGGTACCTCTGAATACACTGAGTGTCTCCTCATCATTGATCTCCATGTGTGGAATAGTTTAAGAGAAATGAATAAAGTGGATTCAACACGGCAAACGAAGATAAGAGTGCATGACAACTTGCTTTGACAGTTACCACTGTGTGGGGGTCAGCAAGGGTGTGTGCTGGCGGCTTGAGCAACACTACAGTGTCTCCTTCAACTGTAAATTAGATTGAGACTTTTCTCATCTGAGAAACAATAAATATGCATTTAGTATTTTACCACCAAAGCACTTATACATATCCTGGACAAAGAATTGCAGTTGGGAGCTGCCAGCAGCAGGTCTGATTGAATACCTAATTGTATCCCCTCCATGATCAGCCGCCCTTCATTGTTTGCAAGGGCCAGCTCCTCTGAGGCTGTGTAATCTGCCGGAGCAGGGCCCCCTCCAGTCTTTCTCCTCTCATTTTTCTTCTTGTTTGCTTGAGATAATATTAACACTTAATGTTACGCAGTGTATCATCCACATTACACTAAAAGAGTGATGAATGCAAAACAAATACATACCACTTTGGATTATATTTTAGTGCTTGGTCCGGATTTGCTGCCAAGACCGTTTTGCACTGCTGGCACTACAACTAATAGAACACCAATTGCTTAGACTTTATCACAAATATGACAAATCAAATTAATTTCACTTTGATTTGGCCCTAATCTAAGTGATTTCCATATATCCTTCATTGTGAGACAATGTCAGGGAGGGAATCAAAGTTATATAATATATATTATATTACATCGGCTATATTAACTTACGCATTTACATGATCAGCAATTTTTTGCCAGGCTTCCTTTCTTGCCTTGTTTGCAGCAACAGTGTTGCTTTTAGCTGTTATTATTGGTCTGAACTCTTCATAGCTCTCCATTATCATAATCTGCTCCTCTTGGCTGAAATATGCGGCACGTAATCGGTCCATTTTTCTGCGGAAATGGCGTCAAATGACGCCTAACTGCCCCTTTTTATGTGAACGTGCACAGAGCCTGATGAGGCAAGCCTGGGTTGACAAATCACGCGGATAACCACCGTCGCGGTACTTGTTATCTGTGGTGGGAGCTTTTGGTTTTGTTGAGCCAGCTCACCCAAAGAAAGCCCGGCTCTGTTGAGTTTCCTTCGTAGTATACCCCTCAGGTGAGCTAACTCTTGTATTGGAGTGCTTGCACCTGCGCTATTAAAAGGAAACAGTTTGGTTTCTACTCTGCATTGGCTTTGGCTCACTTCTGCCCAGCTAATCTTATGGACCCCGGACCTGAGTGTTGATTGTTTTACTTAAAGCCCATTTCTAGATTGTTTGTATGTGTGTGTCATTTGACATCCTATTAACCTGTTATTTTAATTTTGTTGACTTCCTTTAAGGGGTCAGTAATTTGGTTTGCCATATTTAGTTTTTATTTCTATATCTTGTTTATTTGGCTAATTTGTGAATCTGTGGCTGTCATGGAGTTCATTTTCTGTTGTTATTTGCATAGCAAAATTCAAAAGGCTTTGTCAGTTACATGTTTTCACATTTAGTATTTGGCTTGTCTGGTTCAGATAGCAGAGTGATCAGGGAATCCCTCAGAAGATGGGAATTTCCTATTTGGAAAGATTCTGAAAGAATTTTTCATAAGTGGTCTCTTTAATTTTGATTCAATTTGATTTTTTTTTTTTTTTTAAATAAATGGCAATCGATAGACCTGCAGCTTTTACAGATTTCATATACATTATTTCCTCTAAGGTAACCTTTGTGTTACCTTAGTCTCTAATCTCTAAATTCTGAATTTACTACAACATCATTTTTTTGTGCTGTGACACGTCGGTCTGCCCTCTCCAGGATTAGCTTGTCACCTCATGCATCCTCTGGGAGTTTGTACCTTCTACCTGACAGCAGTAGCTGGAAACCACTGGCCCATAAACATGTTAATAATTTTTGTTTTGTCCTGTTTTCCTCCCTTTGCTATTTAATAAGGCAAAAGAATTTATTTGATCACTTGATTAATCAATTAATTAATCATTTACAAATCTATTGTTGCAGACCTAGTTTGGAAGAATATGCAGCAGTACATGTGGCCTAAAAAGACCACTTGCATACCAACATTAAAACAGGTGAAGTTCTGTGGAAGAAGTACCATGCTTTGGGACTGCTTTGCTGCCTCGGGGCCTGGATTGGTTGCCATAAGTGAGGGGATATTGATTTCCCAAGCTTATTAAGGAATCCCACTGGATAATGTCAGGGTGTCTATCAGTCAACTAAGCTCAGTAGAAGCTGGGTAATGCAAAAGTACAATAACCCTAACCATGGAAATAATTCTTCTACAAAATGGCTTGAAAAAAGGAAAATCAGCCTTCTGGAGCCACCCAGTCAGAGCCCTGAATTTAACTTGAGATGCAGAGAAATTAATCCAAGGGAACTGTACACAGCAACATCTAAAGAACGTTGCTGAGCTGAAGCGGTTATTTTTATTTATTTTTTTAAATGGCCCAAAGCTCCTCTAAATGTATAAGTCTGAGCTACTGCTTCTAGTGGAGCTTAATTGAGGTTATTCCTGTCAAAACAGATTCAAACAATTATTAAACACCAGGGTTCACTTACTTTTTCTACTGCCACTGTGAATGTCTTATGAATAAGATTAATAAAGAAACAAACACTGTGAACATTGTTTGCGTGGTGTTAGGTTAAGTACATTATATGTGACAAAAATCTTGACTAGTTGAAGTACACACAATATGTTTTTGACCAATTCTTGAAGAAATGTAGTTCCAAAGGCTGTATACATAGATTCAAAATGGAAAAAAACATATTTTTTGATTTATAAACCAAGAATTATTTTTAGTGCCAAAAAATATATTTTCTATTTATTTATGTGGCATATGTGGGCCTATTTATGTATGCATTTACATCCTGTGCTTGCATAATGTTGACTGTTATATTTTTATGTAATGACCATTCGATCCTCCTAACTTTGATTTTGACATGTTTACACTTAACTTTTGCTTCCTGTCCATCCACTGTGCAACTTTCTGTGCTAAATGAGAGATGAAAAAAGGAATTGGCTAAAGTAAAACAATTAGCAAAAAAAACTGTTTTCTGTTTTTTGATTCTGACACAAAGCAGTTTTTTTTGCAACAAAACAAATGAATGATTTAACAGTAAATCTCTAATTAAAATAATGTATATGCAAAATAATTGATAAACCCTAACCTCCTAACAATCAACAAGCTTACAATTTTAAAAACGTGTTTCAAAGGCTTTCTTAAACACAATGTACTGTGCACTCACAAAATTTGGCATAAACACAGCTGTTCTTTTGTGCAATCACTCACCTACATGCATGTACAGGCATCTGTCTATGCTTGGCAGAATTTGAGCAGTAAGAAGTTAATTTTAAATAAATTCCACTCCAACGATGGTGAAAGTGAAATTCAGACAAGCCCAAAAATCACTCATAGATTTGCATAATATTTGTGGAAGCAAATGCCGGCATCACACAGAGAATTAAACACATGGCTGACCTTTAAAACAGAAGTTGCAGACTGCTGGTGCTCAACCTACTAACAATTATATCCTTGTACACACTTGTTTATTTTGAGGCCAACCCGCTCTGAAATGTAAGCTGAAGGAACTAGGCCTTTATTTTTGTTTTTTCTTCTGGGCCATTCTGAGCCTTCTCTTTAGAGGTGCCTGTGCTAGTTGTATCTGCTCTTTCCTCCATTGGTGGGACTGAAGAAAGCCTTGAAGAAGCAGTATATATCCACATCTGCTCTATCAAGTGCAGGCTGATACTGTAATTGCTTGGTTTCACTGAAAAATTTTAGCCCCAAGCTGTGTCTGACTTGCTTACTGTGTGTTATGTGCATACCCTGATACGATGAATGTAAGCCAAATAGTTACATCATAGGCTGAGCAACAGAAAGATGAACAGACTCCTTCCACAAATGTGACACCTAGGTTTATCTTTTGTTTCATTTCATTCTGTGGAAAGGTTTAATCTTTTTGATATGAAAAATCTAAAAGAATCAAATGCAAAGTTTGTTGTCAAAGGTTTGGTCATCTATTATCTATTCTCTGAAGCCATTTGCAAGTTGTATCTTTATCTGCTGTATGTGGTAACCTCCATTGACTGCTGCAAGCCTAGCTGGAATCCATTATCAAGTAGGTAATATCACTGAGCACTGGGTCCAACTCAACTGGCAGTGGACACATTAATATAAACAGGACCCTAAACCTAGACTTAATTTATTTGAAAGCCTTGTTCGAGACAGGGGTTCAATGAAGTGTGTGTGTGTGTGTGTGTGTGTGTGTGTGTGTGTGTGTGTGTGTGTGTGTGTGTGTGTGTGTGTGTGTGTGTGTAAGAAAGGTATTAATCATTCTCTTCCACAACCCAACATGGCAGCACAGAAACAATACTTTGTGTATGTGCCTGTGTGCATGCTTGCACATTACAAAGCCTCAATTAGATAGCTGATCAGTGGTGTATATTTATGTAGTCGCTCATCTCTTTTCATTCTCCACCCCCACTTGCATCTCTGCCATTAATGAGTCCAATTAGCACATGTAAATATTTATTTCTCACTTGCGCTGGTGATTTATCACACTGTTCATGTTTTAATACACACATTTTGTGTGTGTCTGTGTGTGCTCACCCATATTGTATTTGGGTTGTCTTTTATTCATGAAAGCATGTCAGCTCATCACATTCATCGGTTTTATAGGAGAAAGTTACATACTTTCTTGGCAGTTTTTCTGTCACTTTTATAATGCTCATATCAATATAAGAATTAAAACCTAATTGGCCGAAATTTCGAAACACATTGTGATATATATTTTGGCCATATGCTCCAGCCCTAGTAATGGCTGTTGCTCTTTTTTTTTTTTTTCTTTTTTCCCCAGATTCTTTTGACTCAAATTCCTATATACTGGCCCCATTAATTAGCTTACATGCATTTTTCACTGTTTGGTATTTCCTGTCTGAAAATATGCACGACAAAATGCATTATTTGCACTGATGTCCAACACCACCTTACAGCATCACATTGTGTAGATGTGATTAACAGTTCCATCTGTGTTTAATCAGAAAAAGGATACCATTGATTTTTTTTTTTTTTTTTTTTGGCAGTTTGAAGAGAAATAATTGAAAAATGTTTCATTCATGATGAAACTGGAAATCTTGTTGTGCATATTTGTGCATTGTCATTTTTCCAGCTAGAAACAGCTCAACACAAAATGAAAATAAACTGTACTTTTTGATTGGTGTCTATATTTTCGCCACAGAGAAATCATTTAGAGAAATCTTGGGAGATTGGGGGCAATTAAAACAAACTGCACTTCTAGTCATTTGGTCACAAGAGAGGGACTTCAAGGGAGCCCAAATCAAACACTAATATATTCAAATGTGTGTACCAATTACTTTTTGTGATTATCTCTGACCTGTAGGTGGGTGTGACGGAGTGGAATTGGTTTCTCACGTCCTGCCATGAATGTGACAGTACAGTATATGTGTGTTTGCATGTATGTGTGCGCTAATCTCAAGGCTGCAGCATAACCATCAATGTATTACTCACCTGGGACGCTGTCACCAGCTAATGGAAAAAGGAGGCGTGCAAGTCCATCCGCGTGTGAGTTTGTACATGACTGCATTTGTGCATCCTAGCCTGGGTGGTTACTGCTAGTTCTCACCCCATTACTTTGATAAGCTGTAGATAGCTGCTCTGTAAACTGTGCTGAAGATTGGTAGTTTGGTAGGAGGTAGGTAGTCTATGTAATGTTTTTAGATTTGGTGATGCTATTAAATCACACAAATAATTTGAACAAGTTTGTGTGCTTTGTGCTTCATCAGCTGTCACCAGCCACAATTTGCCAAAGCACAAAATATAGTTCTTGGTTTTGTGGAGTTGTCATTGAAGGCCTTTATACAGATGTGCTGTTATCACCTGAATCACATAAGCTCAGTGTAGCTGGGATAGTGGTACGTAGCACTGGTAGCTAACCAGCATTGATAAACTACTGTCAGATTATGCCCTTGTTGCAAATATATAATGTTTAAACCCTGAAGGGACCCATTTCCTTTTGGATTTTGGTTGACTTTTTAGAAATCAATTGGTTTGTTTATTGTCTTTGTTCAGTTTCTCTCCAGTGTGGGGGTCTTCCCCACCTTGCTATAATTTGTATCGTTACCTGCTCTCCATGTGTGCGTTTAGTCTCTGTCGTGGCCAGTTCATCTGTTCTACCTCTGTGGATTTAGCTTGTCCCTGGTTTCTCCCCATACTTCTCGTTAATTTTCCCTCTGCTAATTGTATTTGGACTTTCAGTTTGATCCTGTACCCAAACTGCCTGTTTTGTCTCCGAAGATTGGATCTTAAGCATTTTTTGACAAGTTTGTAAATTTTAGACCCTACCATCATTATTGGTGTTTCCTGAAACTCTCAGCCTTCATGATTGTTTCCATTCAGGTTCAGTTAATCAGATTCCTTACAGTATCAATTGAACATAAAATGGTCCCAGCGGACATTTCTTTTGTGTCTAATGGCCTGGCTGACACATACCGCTTATTTTCAGTCAGCAGTCCAGCCAATTCTGTTCCTGAGCCCCAGTCACAGGTCCAAATACCAGCAGTTCTCCAATTAGCCAGTCTGATCTCTATCAGTGTGTGTGTGATCTCCAGTATGTGGTACAGTCACAATCAGTTCTTCCTCTCCAGTTGCTGATCAGGCCAGTTCCTGATCCCCAATCATTTGTTGGCCCTGTGCCATTGACATTCTGGCTAACATCATCCCCTGGTCTCTTGTTAGTGACCTAGCTGTTCTCCTCATCCTCCTGAGGATCTACACCTTTAACACCAGCCTCCTGCTTCCCTCTTGACAGGCTTTATCTGCAACGCAGAAATGCTGACTAACTTGTCTCAGGGTGCTGGGCTCATTCTTGCGTCACCAACACTGTCCAGCTTAGTCTCCTGAGGGGACCCACCTTTGACCTGTCAAGAGATCCATTCTTTGCCATCTGGCTCCTGCTGTACGTTTTCAGTGGTCCATTCCTGGTCCTTGCCAATGTCTTTTAAATTGACTCCATCCATTTGCCCAGTTTCCTGGCCATCCTCCTAATTTATACATACTCCTGTATAAATTGTGCAACAGCAACTGCATAATAAATAATTTAAAAAACTTGTTAATTGCAAAACAATAGTGCAAAATATCAGCAAATTAAATTTACATAGTATCAGCTAGACTGTGGAACATGTATTGTCACAACACCTGATCATACATCTTAGGATGTATTGAAGGGATTTCTGACAGAATTTCACTTGGAGTCAAAGATGAAGGGACTCATGAATTCATTGCCTAATTTCACAATTAGGTCTATAAGAAGTGATGAGATTTTTTTTCATATTATAATTGTTACAACTTCACACAAAATGGTCACAACTTCACTGTTACATCAGAATGTTTCAGTTATTATTCAGCACTGGAATGTGAGATAGTAGCCATATTTCCTTTTAATTTTGCTGCTTTGTATAAGCATACACTTGCACAGAGGAGGAGACGCAGTGATTACTTTTATATGAAATGCTTTTAACAGGTAAATCAGTAATTGTGTTAATTTCTAAGAGGACAAGAATTTTGTAAGACCAAATCTTATCAGCGTAACTCAGCTCAAATATTTGTTGATTAACAATCCTTCCAGATTTAGTTTTTTCTCTGTGTAAGGCTTAAGTGAATGCCTTTTTTTAAAATCTTCCAGTATTCTTTGAGTGGATGCGTTGCAAGCGGTTTTCATGTATGAATGACACTGTATGAGCCTCCATCAGCAGAGATAGCCAGCTACATTTACCCCTTTGAGCTCCCACTCTCTGTTTGCTGACTGCATACTACTCAAACATAAACCAGATGGAGAATTTTTTTTTTCAATTATTTTGAAGCTTCAGCATTCCAATACAGCACTCCACCCATTTCCTCACCCATCTGTCCTCTCACCTCAACAGCCTCCCTTTCCTCCTTTCTGTCGCTCAGCAACCATCCGTAATTAATGAGCTTTTACAGTTCAATCTGATCTGCCTCAGGATTGGACATGTCTGATAAGCTGCACGAAATATACACACATGCTTGCCCCTTTTTGCTCCGTACTGGCTGGGAATATAATTACTTGAGAATGAATACACACACACACACACCCTCGCATGCGTGCACACACTCGCAAACTGAGTAAGCCCAGGTTAATACCTACCTTTTTCCTCTCCTCTGAACTGATTAGAAATATACTGACGAGAGTCATTTGTTTGGAAGTTGAATGTTTGTTGTCATTATTCAGGGACTCAGAAACTTAGATAATTAAATCTTTTTAATGATATGCTTTGGTAAGCGTGTATGTTAATGACATGCTCCAATGCTCTTAATGAGGAAGTGACAGTTGCAGGGAGAGAGTACAGGATTGCACATTTAAATGCCATTCAACCAGTAGGTTTTACTTAAATCTAACCCAATTGCTTTCTGCCAATTGACAGTTGGCACAATTTCTTATCAATCTTCCCCTATGGCCACACTCGACAGCTGTCAATACTCTGCTCAAGTGGCTCCTCATAACAACTTCATCACCAGAAAGCAGACAGAAACTGCATTCACAGCAAGAGTAATTTACTGGATGTAATGAAGTTCCAATACCCACATGAATCCCGGCACTTAGATCTGCAGGAAACCACTACAGTATAGTGAAGAATGATGTTGAAGATGCGTGTGCGTGTGTGTGTGTGTCTGTGTGTTCTCATAAATTTTACACAGTGAACATGCAAGTCCGAATGCGCATCCCATGCGGGCACTCATCCAGCACCTACTAAAGCACTGCGTCCAGGTCTATTGCTTGCTGTGGCCATACCAACAACCACAAGTGGAGATGGAGATGACATTTTTTTTCATTTTTAGTGGTGATGCGGTGAATGTCCTTGTTCAGATGACAAAGGACAGTGAGGGCTGAAGACATAGTCAGAGTGAAGAATGGAGAAAATTTAAGGGGGGAGGGCCAGAGGAAATTTTTGAGAAAATTTAGCAGAGGCTTTCTTTCATTTGCTGTTAGCTGTTTGCTCTACAAGCTGGCACAGCTTTGGGATGGATTCTTTGAGTTTATTTTCCTCTCTCTGCCCCCTTGCACAGTGACTGTACCCACATCTATTGTTACATGGAGTCTAGGTTCGAGCAACAACAGGAGAGTTGTGACATTTATCTGTAGCTATCGTGTAACCATTGTCACACTGATCATTTTACTAACCAGACTATAAGTTAAACGTTTCAAGCATCTTGTCAATGTAAGCCTGTCTAATACTGTATCTTATTTTTGCCAGCTCTCCCAATGGCTGGTGCACTATGCACACTTGACTTGCCCTCCCACTGTTTATGTCCATCTCTTCCTTTTCCTCCGTGTGTGTGTCTGTATGCGTAGTCTGTTTTGGGCTAATCTCTGTGTTAGGGAGGGCTGAATAAGCCTGTCTTTGTTGGAGCATTAGGTTTGGAGAGGATGAATACATTAAATGATAAATCGTGGCAGTGAATATACATTTGGATTCATTTGAGTGCTGCCTCCCCTGCTATCATTTGCGCATTCATGCCATGCATGTGTTTTTTTTTTTTGTTTTTTTTTTTAAAGAGTCATTTCAAACCCCCTAAAAAATATGTTGCCATGTATTGTTAATGGTATCAACTCGTGCAGAAATATTCAGTGGAAACTGCCCAGCCTCAGGTCAGTGGATTGTTCACAGTAACTGGGACATGAAATTTCTAAACACAAGTTTATGTTTAACCCTTTTCCCCAAGTGATAGTTCAGGGTATTTAGTAAGTTAGTCCTGCATATTTGGTGTTTTACCTGCAGTGGGTTTGGTATGGTATGTAGTATGTGTTGCTGTGGGTGGCCCATCAGAAAAAAATAATTTTATCCTTAAACTTAGCCCTCTAAAAACAAACAAACCAAAAAAATAAATAAATAAAAAAAAAATTGCACAGCAACACATTGAAGTGTGGGCTACTTCATTGAGAACATTTTCAGAGCTTTATCCTCTTGTCAAAACAAAGATTCACTCATCAGACCCTCAGGATGTAATACAGTGTGTTCCATATGTGTGCTTGTGAATAGGAATACAGTAGTTCAGCAATTTAAAGACATAAAGTACCAAAGGAATGTGCTGTTGTGATGTGAAGATATTGTGCTGAAAGTTGTTTAAATAAAAAGCACATTTAAACAGATATTGGATTGTTAAGTGTTCTAACACTGATCCTAATACTGAATGTAACTTACTGACTATGCATGACTACCTTAAACAGTTCTATGAAAAATAACTCAAACAATACCTTTAAACGTCTTTATTTCCCTGTTTTAAATAAATCAAACTTGCCTCAGAAATCTGTAAGCAAACAAAAAAATGGTTCCCAAAGGTTTGCTAAAGAAGAGGAAGATGGTTGACTTTCCTGTGCAGCTCGGTTGAAAAGCTGCCCCACTATTTTAACTTTAACTCCAACTTCATTATCCCCAGAGGATTTTTTTTTCTTTTTTTGAAGAGATTTTCACACCTCTTTTCTAGTTCATGTGAACAAACACAGTCAGCCTCAGTGAGAGTAACTAGATTTGTTAAACGTGAGGATGTAGCCTGTACCTCAGATTAAACATCTTTGCGGAGAGGAACATGGGAATTAAAGATGCGGGTGATGTGTACTGTAGTTAGGAAAAGATTCTGCTATTAGATGGAATGTGGTAACTGAGTGAGGAAAGGAGGGGGCAGACAGAGAGCAGGAGAGAGGCAGGTTGGGAGGGGGGTGGTGGTGGATAGGCTGCTGACTCTGAGCTCTGCTGCGGTGAGCTTTGAGCTAGCGACTCTCCAAGCTCTCTGGTTGTGAGCACGTGTGTGTGTGTGTGTGTGTGTGTGTGTGTGTGTGTGTGTGTGTGTGTGTGTATGTGTGTGTGTGTGTGTGTGTGTGTGTGTGTGTGTGAGTGTGTGAGTGAGTGAGTGTGCGTGTGTGTGTGTGTGTGTGTCTCTGCGTGTGTGTGTGTGTGTGTGTGTGTGTGTGTGTGTGTGTGTGTCTGCACAGGCTGGTGTGGTGCAGACTGTAGCTTAGCCATATTAGCCTCTCCCCACCACTTCCACAGCTCAGTCAACCGGCACCTCAACTGTGATTCAGCTGCAGTGAGGCTCTTTTTAAGTGTGTCTATCTGCAGCCAAGGATTTCCTGCCCCTGCAAGGATACCCTCTGTCATTGTGGCAAAGCTGAAAGAGAGAAAAAGAGGGGACAGAGTGTAAGGGAAGGAAAAGCAACAGCAGGCCAGCAGTGACCTTCGAGGTGTGGTGGCAAAGCAGAGGAGGAAGAATCGGGTACAAGGGAAAGATCCATCAGGTGTGTGTGTCAGCCTGTTGTGGGCTTGAATTTTGTGTTCCGAGTCTGTGCATGATCACCAGGAAGGATGTTTTTGTTTATGAAGTACTACAATATGTTAGCAAGTGAATCTTTACCCTTAAATGCTTTGCAACATATCATTTCATACTGAAATTTAGCGCAGTCATCTGAAGTTTGAAGCATGGAGCTGAGAGAGAGGAGTTGTAAGAGAAACAGATAAGCATTGAGAGATATATTTGTTTTTGACACATTGTCAATGGATAGATCTTTACATTAACCTGATACAAAGATTCTGAAATGAAGATGGAGAGGAAAATATAAATGGAGAATACTGGAGATGGATGGAGCTCGAGGGTATGTATGCTTTTAGGTAGATGTATGCTTTGGCAGTTGGAGTTCAGTGGAAATGACAGAAGTGTTCCTGTTAGGGTTTTCTTACTGCCTTGGACTAGTGAGAAAGTATCAGTCACTGTGGGATGGGCGCTGTCTCTGGGCTGCTGGCTAGAGAAACATGCTCTTGCAGCTCTCTGGCTTCGTGTGTGTGTGTGTGTGTGCACGTACATGACAGTTTAGTATGTCAATTGTTTCTCTGTGTGAGCTTATTACAGCTTTAGCACATTATGCTCTCTTTTTTTTTTTTTTTTTTTTTTTGGGGGGACACGAACCTGGCACCAGGTATATCATTTGCTATACATCAGAGAATATATTAAAACATAACAGCTTCACCTTTAGTCCCAGGTGAACAAGTGTTTGTGTGCGCGCACACAAACAAACACAAGCAGGTGAACATATGTCCCTTAATCTGAACATGACAAATGGTATCTGTGCTGCTGAAGTGGCCCTGAGCAAGAGAGTGAATTTTGCCACCTGTAGCTGGTTGCTACTGTGTACCTAAGCCTTCCCCCTGCCATTTGTTTCATGTAAGTATAAGTGGATTGTGTGCTTTGTTCCAGAGCATCCCCGAAAGGACAGATATTACCCACTTGGGGATACTACCCAAGGACCATTCACTTTTTCTAGTTTAGTTATAGATCTAGTTTATGTTCACTGATCAATTTACAATCCATGCTGAAGGTATGGACATGGCGAGCAGGGGGGTGTGGGAGAATGAATGGACAGGAAAACAGGAAGAACAATTAAAATGTGTCAGGAAAGACTGTCAAGTCATTACATGGGCTAAGAGCCAATCAAGAGCCCTGGAGAATGTTCAGTTCTATCCACATGTTCAAATTTATTTTCTTCTTGCCCTGAGCAAAGAGAGAAGTATATAAAGTGTGTGTGTGTGTGTGTGTCTGACAGAGAGAAAAAGAGAGGCAGAATTTCAAGTATAGATGAGTTTAGTCGGTAGTCTTCAAACATTGAGAATGATCTCTTCTTCTGTAGCTGCGTGTATCTGTCTTGTCTTGGACTAACTCATTCTGCATCCAGTGTGACTCAGCAGCAGCTGCATACACCACATGCGAGACAGGCTTTTTATATCTTTGATTTTACAATTTCTTTCAATCATCAAACGGCCGCATGCACCTAAAATACAATACTTTTACTGTATTCATTTGGCATGCAATATGGCTGTGTGTTTGAGGAAATTGTCTTCAGAAATGTGTGTGTATGTGTTTCCAGCTAAGGATAGTCCATTATCCATGTAGAGATAAAAGTTTGTCACTTTTATCTCACTTTTAAGTCATTGATAGATCCTGACAGAGAATTCTGTTAGGTGTTTGTTACATAGCCTCTATTAGTGTGTTTTGGTTTATGGCATTTCGTGTATATGTGTGAGAGAAAAAACAATGTGAATGCCCATATTTTTCTAACATGCTGAATGTGTATGTAAGTTATATAAATATACATATTATTTATCTGCAGTATCCATTGTACCCTTTTGTGTCCTTTACGCTTTAAGAAAGAGGGAGAGCGTCTTTTCCTCTCGTTCCTCTCTCTCTGGTTCTATCATGGCTGTAATGAAGGCTCATTTATCTTCATCTTAGAGCAATCTCATCATGTACAATGGGACTGCAGTAGGTAGGTAATGAGGATGAGTGTGTGTATTGTTTAGCGGGTGGTCATATACGTGTGTGAGAGGAGGGATGGTTGAATGCAATCACTGATGCAGAAACTGGCCTGTTGATGTACCTGTTGAATAGAGTAAAGTGACTGGAAATGGGTCGCGTTAGATACAAAAGGCTGCCCTCTGTAATGTTTGGTCAACATTGTGGGTGTAAACTTTCGGCACAGTATTGGATCAGTGAGTGTGGATCCCATTCAGAGGTCAGGTTAAGTAAGCATCCATTTGACTGTTGTCCTCACCCTGCAATTGAGAGGGACTGAAGGGAGGAAGATAGGGCAGATTGGGAGACAGACACACTGTGAGCAACAGGGATGTGTGTAGAGAGATAAAGGCTGAGTAATGTCATCATAGACCCCCATATCCTCCAGGTCTGATTAAGAGGCTCTCTGAGCACTCCCAGACGCTGCGCTGTGATAGGCCAAGGTCACGGCGAGTCATGGCACAACGCTGCAGATTGATGCTTAACTCCGTCAGGAAATGGTAGAATCTAATTTGGTCAATGGGCTTTTTCTCTATTTCAGATGAAGAGGACAATTCCCCTCACCCGAGGGCCCTTCAAGGAAGAGTGTCTGTTTAAATGAATGCTGTCCAAGTTTCTTTTTCTGTGTGTGTGTGCCTCTCGCATGCTCTCTCTCTCATGTATATCACCTAGTGTCTATGGTGCGACTACATTGTCAGCATGTGGTTGAGGAATGCATTGTACATGACTGGCAGGCTATGATATTAGTTTGGGAATAATAAAAATGTAATAACTCGGTGGTGTTTGCCTCTAGAGAGTGACTCCCAGGTAATCACATTTACTCAGCACAATCACTGTCTTGCACACCAGTGCCAAGGACAGGATTGTGCTCTTATTCATTTCCTCTTATGAATGTCATGAGCTCTGGCATGTGTGAAGTGTTGTTTGCTTGTGCTACTGCTGGCTTGCAGCTTGGTTATAAGTGCAGACTTTTTGTGATTATACTTTGGCAGTCTCTGTAATCTCCATAGAAAGTTAGTGAAAAGTAAGGAAGTGTAGTCCAACGAGAATGAAAGGACCAGAATATATCTGTTGTAACATGGCTATTTTAAAATTTAACACCACCAGCATTAATTTTACCTCTATTATGTGACTGCCTGACATTGATCTTTGTCTGTCTGTATGTCTGCTTGTTTGTATGTATTTTATGCCCAAATCGAATTGGTTTAAGAAAGTTGTATTGTTTTGTATTGCCAATTACAGCAGAAACATTCATACTATTAACTATTAATTGATTCCAGCTGCTCTTTAGTCCAAACATATTTAGTGGCATTTAAAAGTAACGTAGATAATCTCTGTAATATGTGGGGGATTTCTGTAAGTTTTACAACTGAAGACTCTTTTGTGGTACTATTCACTTATAAAAAAGCCTGAGGGAGTATTAAGGTAAAACCCAACGTTAACAGTGCTGTCTTTGCAAGAGAAAAGTTTGGCCTTCCTTCTGGACAAGTTCAAAAATAATGTGCGTGCAGCAACAAAGTGCATAGTCACTGTTTTTCCCAGACTGATCCAAGTGGTTGATGTTAGTGAAATGCAATGCAGCAAAAACTAAAACCTCAATTATGGTGATAGAGTATGGCAGCACGTGTCGTGTCAGTGAAGACGTACTGCATCTTTTTTTTTTTTAGCAGATACAGTATCAATAAACAAGGGCTGAGATGGATAACCCTGGTCAAAGATCCAAACCCATGAATGAGCATAACTAGATACCACCCACGTCTAATGTCCTCAGCGGAAATGATAAGAACATAAATCCACTTTGATAAATTATTAGTGTTTGAATTTGAATAGAATATTGTTGCGGGTTAGCGAGGTTTTATCATGCTAATTTTATCATACTTAGTTTGTCAAACAAGAACCCAACATATTGACTGTAAAACTGTATAAAATGGGTAAAGAAAAAAAAAAACTTGACTTTTGCTTAATAAAGGACCTTAATGACAATCTGTTATGAGTAAGTTGTTCAATAATCTTATGTCTGCTGACTCATTGATCAAGAAGCAAATTTTTTGCACTAGCCTGAATTGAGCAACACGTGCAAGTCAATTCAACATCCATACATGCAAAAAAAACCCCAAAAAACCAAAAAACCCCCAAAAACATGAGAGCAGAGTGGTACAGTATTGGAAATACAGTAAAGCAGCTGGTGAGGAAAGAAAACACTAAAGGAAGGAAAGCAACAATATGGCTGAGCTGGTGGATCAATATTATACTCTCTGATCCATCACATATTAATACGAGGGAATACATTATGCCTGTTAAGAGATGTCAGGTGGACAGGGTTCACACACACGCACGCACGTGTACGTGAACTTTCAGCTGAGCGAAGGTGAGGGACAGAACACAGCATCTGGGCACAAAGCCAAAGAATAACCCTTAATCCTCTCCTTTCCACTCCTCTGCTCTCCCCCTCACCCCACCCCATCCTAGTAACATTTCATGGAGCTCCATCTCCACCCCCCTCTCTCTCTCTCTCTCTCTGCCCATTTCATTTCCTCTCTTAATGATTGAAGTGGTCACCTTTCCCTGTTGTGGTTAATGAGCAGCAGGTGTCTGACTGCAACTCACTAGACCATGGCTGGAACCCAGGGACCAACTCACAGCAGAGCTGCTTCTTTGTCAGCCTGGGAAAAAAAGACAGTGGAAGTGCAGTGCATTGCAGGCTCCTAAACCATTTTAATGGTTTTTCATTATTGCTGATAGAGAAGAGTGGAAACAAGAGCTAGAAAAAGAGCAGCATTAGAGAGGGCATTTCAATAAAGTGTAATATTGTTAACAATGTAGTGTTTTAACAGTGTTAATCCATTTGTCCTAACTGTGTATTCAGTGTTTGAACTTAACACCATGTATGTACCAGTGTAACCAGTATAGAAATATACTTAATAAAAATGTAAAGCCAGTATATAGTACAGTAAAAGTTGTGAGGCTTCAGAGTTGAAAACCGCACAATAACTGCACATCAAATTTATAAAACTGTATATGTGAGTGTATGTGTTTTGTGTTACTGTGCATACTAAAAGCAGTTACAAAGCAGTTTTGTTACAAAGTTGCCATTCTGGCATTGTGAGCTGTCTTTTGTGGTGTGGTGCGGTGCAATGTAATGCAAGGCATACACAACTGCACCCATGAGATGTAAACACAAAGGAAGAAAAAACCCAAACTGGTTTGTGGAGTATAATGATCACGCTTTACCTGACTCACCCACAGATCTCTGCATGAATATTGAAACTAATATTAACATTAGTGACGCCATTATCATTTGAAAAAACCATGATTTCCATGATTTATGCAACATGTCTTTGCCAACACTACACAACACCTACGTATGATACGGACGTGAATATCAATAAACAATGCAAATGTGACATGTTTATGAGCCAAATTATTTTACATACCTTGTGATGATTGAGAGTAGATTAAAATGGAGGAAGAGGTGTAATTAACTATGCTCCCTCTGCTACAATGATTGCAGGCCAAAACATTAGGCCACCAAAAACATTTCAGCATGATAAATGCATATTAAACTTGTCTTTCATTATATTGACATGACAACCATTACCACAATTAGCATCGTTACCACAGTCACACTATTCATGCTCTTAAGCAGTCAACAGTCTTTAACCTACATAAGAATAAGAAATGTTTTGTCCAGAGCAAATTGCTCCACTCAAGAGTTGTCTTCCTCTTCATCTTGCTACTGGCTGCATTTGCAAATATGCACCCCTAAATTAGCACCGCTGCCAATATTTCCTGTGTTAGCTGTGCTTTGGCTCCCCATGCTTTTGTACTGCAACCCTTGCTGATCTACTGAAGTGACATCTGACTGCCTCAGGCTGTTTGAGTCAAGATCAATGGGAAATGAATTAATGACAGTACATGCGGACCCCCTCCTGCATCAAAATTACTTAATGCTTATGAAAGAGGAAAAAAACAGATAAAAGGGAGTGATGTGAGTCTAAGATGATGGTAGACAAACCACTGATGAATGTTTGGTTTAGCTCACAGTGCTGTTGCTTAACAGCTGTGGATCTGAGAGAGATGTTAGTTTCATCTTTAACAACTGTGGAGAAATCCTAAAGTGAATAACCTTAACCTTGTGAGTTTTGAAAATGTGCTCAATTGTGGAAACAGTTCTCAATTGTGGTGATCACATGATTCACCACAATTCAACTCCCTCTGGTTTATCTGTGTGTAATTCCGTTTTTTTTTTAAGGAAAGTGGAGCACACTTGGAGAGCAGGACAGACCTATAGAATCATTTGTGCAGTAAAACTCAGTGCAGTAGGGTAACTTAAATTGTTTATTCATTCACTACTGACAGCTGTCCTCCAATCAATACTCTGCATTCTACAGCCCATATCAATTCTACTCAGCTAACTGGTTTTTGTGCTTTGTTGTATATCAAATTGTTTGTCTTGCTTTAAGTTAATTCAGTTAATTTGGTATCACTTGTACCTCATTGTAAGGACTGTTGACCTGATGATTATATCATGACTGATATTACGATTTTGCTAAAATAGTTAAGTGTAAATAGATGGCTTCTATTTTTCTGATGCTAAAATAGTAGTGTAACAAAAATACATAGTGGGTCAGTGAAGCTTATGTTACAGTCGTGGTTCCATGTTCATGTTCACAGCTAAAAATAAATGTTTCTCACCATGTTACTGATTGTAAAATGTAAGCAAAGGTTAGAGAAATGGCCAGTGGATTCTGTGTCTAGCTCCAACTTCATGTACAATCTCAAAGCCACAGCTGAGCTTAAATAGAATGCTGTTGTGTCAAATAGCCAGGCAAAGAGCCGGATGAGACAGACAATGATGCAGTAGACGGATGTGCAATGGATAGACTATTGTTAAAAGTGGAAGAACTGTGTGTGTGTGTGTGTGTGTGTGAGAGAGAGAGAGAGAGAGAGCAAGCAAGCAGTGACATGCAACCAAACTGCAGCCTGGTTTCACCGCTGATGTCCGAATAAAAAGTTGATGTGCTTTCCTCCTTTTTGTTAGCCCCCCCCCACTCCTTTCTCTCTGTGTGTGTGGCTGGTCTCAGGCCAGATGAGATACTATGTCAGAGAGAATGCAGCAGTGGAGGAGGCGAAGCTTTATTTCTCTGTGAAAGGTGTATTTTTCTCTTGTCAACAACCATGGCTGCATCCACCTCTCCTTGACCCCCACCCTTCTCACTCTCTCTTTCCTTACATTTCTCAATCTCCTTTCTTCCAATCCCTTCCTCTGCCTTTTTCTCTCTCTGCTTCCTATCTGGACCTCTACAGATGACGGATTGAGGGTATTATTTTTTTCTTCGACTGAGTTTTTGTGCCACGCAGTGATACCGAAGGTCCCATTCTGCTCCTGTGTCCAAGATAGATCAAAAACATTTTTCTACAGCTCTGCAATCAATGTCGTAGACCTTTTTCAACAGCTCTGCCTCCTCTCTCTCTCTCTTTCTCTTGCACATAGGCACACGCTCTTGCACACAGACACACACAGTTTCCTCAGTGTTTCTTTCTGAGGTGATGGTTCTCTCTTGAACGCTGACATCAGATAGCCTCCCTCTAGCAGTCCACTCCTCTGGGAGGGATTTGCATCTCATTTACATCTCATTATGAATTTAATAGAGCAAACTCTGCTCCATCCTGGGCGAAAATAACGACGGGAGGGAAGAGGAAAGGTGAAAATGGCTGGGGGGGAGTCAGACTATTGGCAACCGTCCGCGTCGAGACGCAGCTGTTACTATACATTGACTGCCTCACAGTCAGCTGGTGTTATTCCACAATTAACCATACTGTTTAAAAATGCAACAATAATTTCAGAGCTTTTTATGGAAAGTGGAAGCGAAAGTCAAACAGGATTCTGTTTTGAATGTTAGAATTTAAAATCCTAATTATATGATAAACAACAAAAATCCAGATGCATAATCTAGTTGTGTTGTTTTAAAATCCCTTTATATGTGGGTTACAAGTGGAGATGTGCTCAACACTATCAGAACTGAAGGAGCCTCTTGGATAAGAGGTGAAATGTCTGCAGGAATGTACAACTAAGTCCAGCTGTCTTAGATTCAACTCTGTGAAGGTGGTTAGTCATCTACTTCAAATTTACAGTATTTTCAGGTTTTTTTTTCACCGATATATGTATATGTATATATATATAAAGATAAGTCAGAGCTGAGGGTTATCTCAAGTTAGATCTTTTTTTTTTCACGGCAAACATTTTGACAATCAACTTTACTTTGCAGCATTATCATTTGTGTGTTTAGTCGTTCCTTTCACGGTGCTCTGCACCATGAAGGAAATTTGTAACATGAAGGGAGGCGAGAGGGGTTGTGGCAGCAGGGAGGCTAGAGGTACATGTATTGGTTGTGGTCCAATGCAACATCTAGAGGCAAATGTTGCTGCTACTTGACTCCATGTTAGAATAAAAGCTTACTTTTTTATTTGTAATATTTAAGTAAGATGTTAGTGGAGAATCAACTACTTTGCTAACACTAACCATTAAATTACAAGCTGTTGCTAAAATTATTGTCTATATATTGTTGAACATTAGTTGAACCTTATTCAAGTTCTGTGTTAGACTATCCAAATGCGAGGACAAAAGTTGGCCCTGATGTAATATCAGGATGTCAGATCTCTATTGATTGAAGGGTTTAAAGACAGTTTGCTAAATGGAAGGGCAATTTATTTATTTATTTTTTAAATGACAATGCACTGTAGTTTTTTTTTAGATTGCAACGACAATGCAAAGCGGTGGTAGTTCTTGGAATTTCTTCTCCTACTTCACAAACAGGTATATACTTTAACATACAGTTAATAGGGCAGAAAATATGATTTGTTTATGTAAATTCATATCACTCAGTGTGTGACAAACCTGAGATAAACCCTAGCATATCAAACAGCCCTTTTTTAATTACCTTATTGTGCTGTTTCTCTTCAGTAGCATACTCCTGGAAGGAAGAGGCTTTTTCAATTAGGCCCCCCCATGCCCCCCCCTCATCCGAGCTCCACTCTGTGCTGCACACTTTGTTATTGTGTTTTTGTGCGTGTGCGCGTAACTTAGTTGGTAACCTTTCTAATTTCACACTTGTTAAGTTTCCATGTAAAAGGCAACATTTTGGAGAGAAACCCTCAGGATGGATGAATGTCATTAGTGATTATGTATTTGTGTGTATGTGTGTGTGTGTTGCTGTCCGTTTTTTTTGTGTTGGGGGTTGATAGTATGTAGATTGGTAATATAAATTCAGGGGCAGTTTTAAGTTAAACGTCTTTGCCAACACACTCTTGGGATACAAAAACAAAAAACCAGAAAACATCACCCTTCTTTTTTCATGTTCCTGCAATGAAATGAGGTGATCAACCGTTCGCTATTGTTGGAGAGCTCAGGCCTCCCCGGGCAGACTGTGCTGTGTATGTTTTTGTGATGATGATTATACTCTCTTTGTTTGTTTCACTCCCTCAGTCTGTCTCTCTCTCTCCTCCTCCTCTAGCACTCTAATTTATGTGTTGTTGTTGGACCTGGTGCTGATAGGCCCAGAGATGGCATTTAGCTAAAGAGCAGAGAGGCTGTTAGCTTCTCCATTCATTTAATCAATCTCAGTAATGAAACCACTGTCCTCTCCACAGCCTCTTTCTTCTCCCTTTTCTCTCATCCTTCTCTCTCTTGTCTTTTCCTCTGCCCTCTCACCATTTGTCCCCTTGTGTGTTTATCCGCTTACTCCTTATCCGTTTATGCGCTCATGACATATGAGTTCCCATTCATTTTTTTGTTTGTTTGTTTCCTTGCTTACTTCTTTCCTTCCATTCTTCCTTCCTTCATACAGCTGTCCTAGATTTAGCAGTGGTAGATTTTGTTCCCAGTGAAGCTCCTTTTCAGCAAAATTCATGTCTCCTCCCCTCCCCCCTACAGAATACATGGTGGATTGACCCAGTTAGGGTGAAAATGGGTATTTTACAGTCACTGTATATGTGCCAAGATGTAAACATCTGTTTATCTTAATATGTGCACAGTGCATAGGCATAAGCAGTATGCCTGTGTACCATAATACCATAATTAGTTTTAACTTGATAGTTAGTAGGCAGAATGTAAATTTCCGATTCAGGTGTAATGAAGACGCCATTTAATTTTTGGACAGAGAATACTCCAAATTATGACAAATTTCAGATTTTCCTGGTAAACTGAATCTGGATCTTCAAATTATCTTTGGTTTGTCTGTCAAATCCAAAGAAACCAACAAGTGTCTCAGTAAGGTGTTTGCTACCATGAGCTGCATGAACAGCTTCACTGTTATTCAAATTGATTCCCCAAATCTCTGAGCTACTGGAGAGTGAACACCATTCTTCCTAAAGATGTTTTCTTCAGCTTATTCAGTGAGAGGCTACCTCACCCAAAGTGTACGAAGGAAAGCTACCACAGGTCCTTCCTACCTTCAGTGGTCAGACTACATAACAAACAGTACACTCCATAATCCGCAAACCACAAATCCCCTCCGCCCAGCAAAAAATGTGCAGTTACATAGTTGAATTGTACAATTCATTTGTCAATTCTCTTCTTTTGCTCATATCTATGGCTCCTGTACATGTCTGTGGCCTACATGTCTGTAAAAGATTTGCTTTTATATATTTATTCGTATATTTTCTGTTAAATTCTTTCTTTTCTACCTTATTTAGCTATCCTTGCTGCTGTACCGTGTCAGTTTCCCCACTGAGGGACTAATAAACTAGAATTGTCTTATTTTGTGTGGTTTTTGATGATGGCGTTGGAGAATGCTGTCCAACACATTTCACCGTAGCTGGTAAATTTAAGATTTGTTGACTGTGATCATGGTTTGACATTATTTTAATGCTCATCAAACCATTCACTGTCCCGATTTGATGCAGCACCCTATTCATTAATTCCAGCTGTGTGCTTTAACCTTGTCCCTCTACACTGCCACATAAATTCTCTGTGGCAGACCCACTACTTTCACAACACCACCGAAAGCTGAGTCCAGTTCTCTAACCACTCATTTCATTCAGAAGTCTGGTGGTATATTTATCCCATGGTTAGTTCCAGTTCATTGATTAAAAATAATAAAATTAAATTAAATGGTGCAGTTGTGTAAAACAGCAGTGCTGTCGCCATGGTTACCTGTAGTTAAATTTTCCATGCTGCATTCTGTATTGAAGTTAAACTATCAGGTGGATTTGAGGACGGACGTCTTAACGTGTGAGAATTCTTAGTTTTACTATCCATGAAATAATGAATGAATGGAAATCTGCACATCCAAAGGAGTGCACAACGAAGTGACATAAATAACAGGAGAAAAGTGAACAAAATTGCTCTTGAATACTGTAACTCTAGAGATTTTGCCCTCAGGGTCCCTATATTTTTCTTTCTCTCCTCCTCATTCTAAAATCTATGTTTGTATTCCAGTGCATGCTTGCAAGTATGTGTGTATATATCTCTTTGTGTTTATGTAAACTTGTTTTATCATATTTTTGAAGTCAACTGTGGACAGCGTGGGTTTCCTCCAGGAACTCCGGTTTCCTCCCACCGTCTAAAGACATTGTTTAGGTTAATTGGTGACTCTAAATTGTCCGTAGGTCTGAATGTGTGTGTGTGTGTGTGTGTGTGTGTGTGTGTGTGTGTGTGTGTGTTGGTCTCTGTCTGTCTCTGTGTGTTGGCCCTGTGATGGACTGGTGACCTGTCCAGGGTGTACCCCGCCCTCACCCAATGTGAGCTGGGATTGGCTCCAGCACCCCTGTGACCTGGAAACGGATAAGCGGTAGAAGACGAATTAATTAATGAATGAAATCAACTGTAACTCTGACAACTTTGTGAGGACCAAGGTTCAGCTGTCATGTTGTACTTGGAAGAGCGGAGTCCATTATGTTAATGGTGGGTACACACAATTATAGTAAACAATTTGGTGTGTGGGCCTGTGGTGTTGAAAGAGACCTCTACAGAGATCCTTTGTGGGGAAGACTTCCCTGCAGCAAGGTCGCTCTTTCCCTCTCTCTATCAGCACATCGTGCTCTACATCTGTGCAGCATTTATAGTTTTCATGTCTCTCGCACGCACGCACACACGCAAAGGTGCTTGCAGCCAGACTAAAAGCACATGCTAGATGAATTTATTTTGTGAAGGCATGTCTCTGGTGAGGCCATTGACTGTAACTTTAGAATATTAAGTGGAGTGTATAGCTGTCATGAAAAGTGTTCCATTGTGAATTTTTGTTTGCTTGAATGAAGGACAAAACTTGTCCCTTGTAGTGATTTGAATATTCACACACAGGGACAGATAAGCCTATACATTTGAAAGCTGCATAACCATTCACTATGCTGTGTATATATTCCCCCTGTGCTACATGTGGCGTAAACACACAATAGCACACACAAAGAGGGACATTTTGTCCTTGTGCTGCTTTGTACTCCCAAGTATGGCACGTTTAGCTTGCACTGCAAGCATATGGGTAATACTGTAATTCCCCTGCCATCCCACTGTGAACAGAGGAGCTGCATGCTACGATTCTACCTTTTGAGTTTTCAATACAGACACAGTATGCTCACACCTTCTCTGGCACACACGCGCACACTCCTCAGCTGCATGCACATCAATCAAAGCTCCAGCCACACCTGTCACTGTCTTTGTTGTCGCTTATACGAACATCCTCCTCCTGGCCGACCAAGTACAGAACCCAATCAGGATTTACATTCACAGCAGAGCACCTATTTGCTCCCATACACACTTGCTCCCTCCAGGCAGAGGGAGAAAAAAAAACAGCAGCACTGGTTTAGCAAAAATCTGTAAAAATTAAGTTGATTTGAGAATGTGATGAAATAAGGTGGAAAAGAATAGATGAGAATGTAAAATTGGGACATTCAAGTCAGAAGAAGAGACGTGTGTGTGAAGAGCCTGCATAAACACGTTAAGTGCTGAATGCTGATCAGGGACAATAAAATGTCCATTAAAGATTTATTCAGGAGATATGGAAGAAGGGAGGGCCGGTTGACAGAGGGAGGTAGATGGGTCGGTGAGGGGGAAGAGAGAGCTCTCAGGTTTGTGTCACAGAGTGAATTATACCAAACACGCCTCTCTCCATATGACACACACGCATGCATGTGGTTGCTCTGATGCTATGCATTTTAATAGCCCTGTCACCTCCAGCTATAATATCAGACAGTGGCTCTTGGAGCAGACGCTCATCTTCAGTACCGTGTTTCGTGCTCGCTGACAGGCTCAAGCGAGAGCTAACTGGCTAGCGATCCACAATTATAGATCCTGTCTGTGTAGTCGCAGAACTACGGCAGACCTTAGCACAACAAGCCTGAGGCCTTCTCTGTCAAAATGTCACCTGGACCCGGCTGCGCTCCAGGCAAGACATCCAGCCGCTTTTTAGTTAATATCTACAATAGGCTTGTGGATGGAGGAGGAGGAAGGGGGAGAAAATAAAATGACATGGGGAAAATGTAATCTAATTCACTGCCCCCCTCCTCCACTGAAGTGTGCTGTCAGCTTTATCTCAGAGCTCCAACCCCAAAATCCCCCCTCTCCAAGCCCCCTGTATTCATCATGTTTGAAATGATTGAGATTCGGAGTTGATGCTGATGACATTTGAGCAGGTACTTTAGCATTCTGCTCACTGGTGACTGGCTGACTGACTTTCAGACTGGAAGAGCTGCTAAATGTATGGAGAAAGGGGGGTTGTGGTGAAAGAAAAACTCAATCTGTATTGCAGATATGGGGGGGGGTATATGAAGATGAAAACTGAAGAGCAAATAAACACTTAAGAGAGATAGTGAGGAGGAGGAAGTGGGATGTATAATAAGGGGTAAAAAAAAAAAAAAAAACAAACAAACTTGGGCAGTAGATAGAGTGTGTGAGGAGTGGGAAATTCACATCCCCATGTAGGCTGCCAGGATTATGTGCGAATATGTGTGTGCGTGCGTGTAATTTAGCATAGGAATGTGATTATCAGTGTGTTTGAGAACACTGTGACAAGGATAATTATGTTTGATAACTAAAGACCCCAGTGAGGGTTTGCATTATCAACCACTGTGCTCCTTTGGTATTTTCCAAAGCCATGATAGTGAGCTGCCATCGCTCTGTGTGTGTTTTTCTGATAGTCCTGGCTACTGTCTCTATTGGACTTGTTAAACAGGAAGTCCATAATAGAAAATTTAAAGGTTGAAGCGCTTTAGTCTAAAATGCAAAGATAGAAAAGCTTTAGTAAGTTTATTTGAGAGATTAATTTAAGGAAATCAAACATATGAGGGAGACAACACAATCTGAGAGACACAGAAAGTCAAGAGAAAGACAAATATACCAACACTGATGGTTTTTAAAAGAGGTATGGATTCTGCAATCTGTGTCTTATTGTACAGACAGACATCAGACTACATAGGATTTAAAGTGGCTCATAAGGGATAATGCTTGGAGACTTAAATCTGCTGGAAATACTCTTTTAACATTTTGAAATCAAAATGGAAATGAATATTCTATTCCTGGAGAGGAGATGAGGCTGGGCTGGTATGAAGTTGCCTGTCAAAGCTAATAAGGACCCGAAATGCTGTATTCTGGATCACTGGAGGCAGGACAGAGACCTTAGCAAGTCAGGAGAAAATGATTCTCTGCAGACCGCTTAAGGAAAAATAAATGATTTCATTTTAGGTTTTTGGTTCCCATCTGTAGATGACAAACAATTGAGGCAGCTGCCCTGGAGTCCAACATCTGTAACTACAATCAAGCCATCTATTATGGTCAATTCATTATGAGTCAGGAATTAGTTAATTTTTTAATTTGTAAAAGCTTGATCTGTTTTTCCTTTTGACTGCGTTATGTAAAAACAAAATCATTTCGACACAGACGCAATGTTGTCTTCTCCTTGTCTAATAAAATAATCATAAATACTGTATGTTGCTTCTCTGATCATTTCATACATTATTCAACAATTATTCTCTTCCCTTTCTTTAGAGTAAGGCACTCAGGTATTTGAGATTTTGAAAAATGTACTCAATGACCGCTGAGTGAAGAAACCTTGTTAGAAAGAGTGTCAGATTTTCGCAGAAATTATGCAAAATAGAAGATGCTTAACAGTTCAAAAAGGGGGGAAGAAAAAGACAGCTGAAGAAAAGCAAAGTATTAATGTTTGAGGTGAATAATGCATGCAGTAATATCTCAATGCTGTGATTGTGTGTTTCTGTTTCTTAATTTGTGATTCTTCGTGTCTTCTTCTCTCATTTAGTATTTGTGTGACTGCATTTGTTTTTCTTTGAATGTCTGGGCCTGTTTTTGGAAGCAGGTTTGATCCCAGTTATTGTGTTACAACATCTGAAGTGGAGCCAGCATCTGGTGTATAGGTCTTCACTGTGCGTGGTGATATTGGCCAACACGCACACATGCACACACACACACACACACACACACACACACACGAGTTATCCAGGGCTGCAACCGTACGTTTATGTGTCATGGATGGACTTATTTTCTTACGGCGCTATCGATGCCATGGCCATTATTGCCATTTAACACATTTGGCACAGAGATCTGTTTCAGGTTTTCACGCTAATTGCTCACCTTCTGCTCCTCCCAGGATTGCTGGTTCTTTCAGTTCCTGTTTCCATTTTCTCAGTTATCAGCCAGTCGACTCACGTAGCCCCAACCTATCCACAAACTAGCCTATCTGCTGTCTAATCATTCCCTGCACTGAAGTACTGTGCTCTAGTAGACATACACATACAGAAAGACATGTTCACACGTGCATGTAAATTAGCAACAAAAGTGCTTTCTTTTTATTACAAATGAATGAGTGAACACCCCCTATTTAACTATACATCTCATTGTATTGTAGCTTAACAGGTTAATGTTGCACAAATGTTTTCATCAGACAATTAAAAAATTTTGTTCTTGGACTGCAGATATATATGAATACTCTCTATGATTAATTCATTTTCATAACTCAGTCTCAAATATTTACACTGTTGTCCTAATAATGGCAATAATAATACCTTTTTGTTTACACATTTCAAGGACACTTCACAACACACAAAAGAATTACAATTAGAATTAATATACTTGCATAAAATAAATATGATTAAAAGAAAAATAGGCTAGTTTGAAGAGTTGTGTTTTGAAGTGGGAAGATGGGATTCAAATTAATATAATGCAGGTCTTGTATATGAGCTTAAGAGGGGCAAGGGCAATGAAGCCGGACACAGACAGGAGATAAGACCTTGTTCAAATCATTAATGGTAGTTTTTTTTCTGAACTCTTCCTTTTCCTTCTGCTATATTTACTTCTTGTTTTAAACACTGGACCAAGATGATGACGACGACGATGATGATGATGATGTGGGGTTGAGCTGTCCGCCGTGCTGAATTTCACACTTTATGATGCCACTGCATTGAGAGCAGTAGATACAGGAGATTATTCTGAGATGTCCTGGTTTTGTGTCCAGCCTGGTCTGCTTTCTCACAATTTCACCTTTTCTGTTTTCTAGCTCTTTTGTATCTTCAAGATTATCTTTGAAGTGTTTCCTGCCGGTCTGTTCTTCAACTGCTAGATCTCAGGCCGGCCTTCTGTTCAGTTCGGCTTTGAGACAGCGTTAGCTCTTACATTGTTATAAAGCTTAGGCTTGCTGGGCCACTTTATCATCAGTACCTGACAGTGTCCTTTCCCTCCGGTATGCTGTGCATGCCTCTCCCCTCTGTCAGTTTTAGCACCGCTTCTCTTCTGGCCCATGCAGTCTCATTATCCCAAACACTCTACCCCCTTCTCACCCTGCAGTGTTTAGCTCGCCTCTTTGTCCTCCCCCACTCCTTCCTGTCTCTCCTAGGGGCCGCTAGAAGCATTTGTAACATGAGATTTCATTATGAGCGCTTTAACGGAGGTCTAATGAAAAGATGACGACATTAGAATGTCCCCTACCACACCACTTCAATGCTCGTTTTGTCTTCTCCTCTTCACTCTCTGTGTGCACTGGGTGTGGCAAATGAATGTGATGCCTAGACTGCAGCATACTTGTAGCGCTCTGTGTTAAACATGCCAGCTTATGACTTCTGTGTATGGATCTTATCTAGGCAAGGCAAGGCAGGTTTATTTATATAGTGCATTTCATACACAAAGGCAAGTCAATGTGCTTTACATGGTTACAGAGAAAAGTAAGAACAGTGACATGCATAAAATCATGAAAAAATTAAGAAATGATGATTAAAATGATTAAAGCATATGCAGCTGTTTGGATAAGTTAAGAGAAGTACAGTGCAAGTTTCATGCATTAGCGCATGAGAGAAGAAATGTTTTTAACCTGGATTTAAAGACATTTGGTGCTGATTTAACCTCCACTTATCTAAGTTATTAGTTTATCTCCATGACTATCTTGGTTTCTAGGCTCTACTGTCTTTTTTTTTTCCATATTGTAATCCATTTGCTCCCTGTTCACCAGCTCTATCTG
The DNA here is from genome assembly GCA_034769265.1 of Remorina albescens. Lineage (NCBI taxonomy): Eukaryota > Metazoa > Chordata > Actinopteri > Carangiformes > Echeneidae > Remorina > Remorina albescens. The sequence continues at coordinate 13,124,737 of CM068489.1, forward strand.
GCTAAAGCTCAGATAGTTGAAAGGCCATAGATAAGGCTGACATGCTCTTGTCTTCTTTCACACTAATTGAATTGACATCAGTTATTCTGCATCAAAATCAGACTCAACCCCTCATGACATTTGACTCCCCCACTACCCTCACCCCCACTCGATACAATTCAGCCTGCACCTATGTATACACTTTCAAGTGCTTACTGCATCGTGATTGACAGCGAGAGTAATTTGTGTTTATATGCGCGTGTATGTGTGCTTGTGTAACAGTTAATGTGCCGAGGGTGAGCCCTCCTGAGCGGTGAAATCGGCTTATTTCCAACAGCTTCTAGAAACACTTCAGAGGTGACTTAATGAAAGAGCAGAAAAGAAGGATGAACATCCCTCTAATTTGAATTTGTGCCCCCACCTCTCCACCCCTGCCCCCATCCACCCAGCCACCCGCATTGTCTTTCATTTCTTCCCTGAGTTGGTCAGTTGTCACATTCATATGAGCAGAACTGTAGAAATGCAACCCTTGCACTTGGGCCAGTGCTGATTAAAAATATAAACCCATTATTCGGCATACATCTTTTGCTTTTAAGTAACTACTGTCAGCTGTAAATCTGGCATCTTACCAATGCACTACAGGACATTTCAATGAGGCATATTTGTGTAGCTCATGGGTACCTTCAGACTGATTTATGATAAATGTCAGTTCTAAAGCCAATACCCTCTCTTGTCTCTCTTTCTAAAGAGGTAGAGAGAGAGAAAAAATAAAGACAGAGCTATGGGGGTTGAGCCATGGTGTTGCATTTTGAGCTTTGGGGCAGGCTTATATTTAATGGGTGGACTGGGGCTAAATGAGCTGAATTAATAGGGTCTACTCTGAACACTTACATGCCTGCTAAACATTTGTGTGTGTGTGTGTGTGTCTGTGTGTGTGTGTGCTGATATTAATTGGGTCATCTTTCAACCATTTCATGCCCTCTAAACATAGAATGAGTACATGTGGGTTTGTAGGCTACAGTTTTTTTTTTTAATGTCATATATGTGCAACATTTCACAACAATGATCTTTTAGAATATTGGTTTCAAATTGATATTTCTGTAAAATATGATTTTTGACATACCGTATTATTAGTCTTTTGTTCCTTAATAATGTACAAGGGTGTGTATTCCTTGTGTCTCTATTCACTTGTCAGTTTTTGCAGACACAATATCAAGTCCCTGCACAACAATGTTTGTGTTTCTGCACCAGGCTGGCTGTTTAGAATTAAATGGTCATTCCCTACTGTATTCACTGCACCAGTGTGGCGCAGAATCACCACAAGCAGGACCTGCTTCACATCCCCCAACTCCATCCTTCCTTCCTCCCGTCGTCCTTCTCTCTGCTCCAGCTCATTAACCCCCTGAGTTTTTCCATCCTCCACCTCTTTCCTTCTCCACAAAATGGCATGCATCTCTCATCAGGGATTCTTCCTCCCTTGCTCCCTTCCCCCTGCTCTGGACAGGATTAGTTCTGTCAAAATTCGCTTCAGTGGAAGACTGACACAAATAAGGCCAACCATTCTGACATGAAAGGGTGCAGCCTCTGAATGAACAGTGGTGTGTGCATGTGTATGCATGTCTGCTTTATACATATATATATGTGAAAATATGATATGGATTTGTCGACCTACTTGTGGTGTTTTCTCACTTGTGTTTCACTGGCTTAATTCTGAGGAGTGTATCTAATGTGGCTGAAGTTTTGCAGATGTACAGAAATCTTCATCTTAGTTTTCCCAGCATGGCCACTTCAGGAATGTTGTGTGTGTGTGTGTGTCTGTTTATATGAGACAACGAGGCATGATCTAGAGACAGCTTTGTCACAAAAGAGGATCAGTGTGAGTTAGAAAGACCCACAAGAGGAACTCTGCCTCTTTTGTTTCCATCTGTATCCGTCTTCCACTCTCTGAGCTCTGCCAGTCTTTTCCTCCTCCTCTCCCTGGGTTTCTTGTGCTAAATGACATGTCCTCTTGGGACAGGCCCAGCTGGATGATTTCACACAGATTATCTTGACCATGTTGAAGAACATGTTCAAAAAGAGGGACATCACCACTCTCTCTTTCTATCTACTGATCAAGCACAAACAGGACAACCAGGACTTATATTGCCTCACAGTTGGAAATTGGTGATAACTGTATTTTGCGCTGCCATCAAGCACCTGGGCACACAGAAACTGCAAAATTCCAGGGGTAGTTTCCAGGAAGTTTTTCTCCACACATACACACACACACACACACACACACACACACACACACGTGTACATCATGTGTTTTGCGGCTATCATACAAGTGTTTCCTCAGCAATATATTTTATGATTAGACTGAATTAACGAGACTCAGTGGAATAGTAAAACTCCTCTTTTACAATATTCCTCCCATTTATCCAACTATCCCTTCATCCTCTGCCTTTTCCACTCTCTTCACCCTACAGCACCCTGCACCCCCTTTTTCTTTTCGTCTTCCTTCCCCTCCTCCCTCCTTGCCAGTCATTACTGGCCTGCTCCTTCCTTGTGTGTGTGTGTGTGTGTCTGTGTGTGTGCGTGTGTATGTACATCAATATACACATGCACACATGAATGCGCATACACCCACAGGCATTTCCAACAGACAGTTCACACAGTACATCACTTATAGTTATATTTAATCTGTGCACATACAATACAGTATGTAATTAAATCCTGCCTAATATGTGTGAACGTGAGACGCTTTAACTGGCTGTCTGTCTCAATATGTGAGGTACTATGAAAAGGAGGTTCCAGGAGATTCCTTCATCCCACTGTCTGCTTTTCTTGTTGAATACATGCTGCTCATAGGCAGCTTTGCTGTATGCCTGTAGACTTTGTGAATGTGCAAGAAGCAAGAAGAGTACTACTTCAAGAATGGCTGGTGTTAGAGGGCCTCTGTTGGCATGTTGGCATATTAAATTTGCAGTTAGGGTTGTGGTGCTGTCTGACACAGTGATGACCAGTGAATCTCAAAGGGGAAATGAAAGTTGAGTGCTTTTTTTATGGGGAGGGTAGACTATTTATTACTCTTTGGCTCAGTACAGACTGCGTTGCTGAAGGTCTTGATGGCTAATTGTATTTTTTAAGTTGCTCCAAATGAGTGTATCCATCCATCCTATCCATTATCTATACCACTCATCCATCAGGGTCAAAATGGAGCCAAAAATGTGTGGAGCCCAAAAATGGCTGATAACTTTGGTGCGTATTTGTCTCAAAATGTGTTTTTAGTCTGCTAGTTGAGTTTCACTGACCGGTTTGTGGCATTTTTAGAATCTTTTTTTGTGTTTTTGTCAGTGTTCGTTAAAATCGTCATCACTGTCTTAAAAATTATAAATTACAGAAGACAGTGTGACATAGATCAGTACAGGAATATCATCACAATGGGCTTGGCATCACTGATGTGGGCACACACATGACATAAGAATGTGTTTTACACTTTGCCTAGTTTGGGAGCAGCGGGCAATAATGTTAGTGCTTTTAGTACAACTGTTAATCTTAAGATCTGGCTACACTTCACACATTACACAGTTAATGCATTTTCTGACACGTATTTTCAGTATAAAAGTTAATATTTCGAGTTCATTTGAGATTTTTTTTGTCACCTCTTTTACGACTGGAAGATGTAAAAAAAAAAAAAAAGAAAAAAGTAATCTTTATTTTGCAAGCAAACTGTTGCAAACAGCTGTTCCTCCCTCTTTGTCCTTTTCAATAAAAAGTGTCTTTGGCTGGCAGTGGCTGGACATTTAAATCAGAGAGCTAGGTAGTGAGCAAAAAAGGAGAATGCGAGGAGTGTGGAGTAAAAGATAGAAAGGACAGAGTGGGAAATGGAAAGAGACAGAAAAAGGAGTTGTTACAGAGAAATACAAAGGGATGGACTGTCAGTTGTTTCTGAGGAGGATAAACTTTTCTTGACACTGCAATCCTAGAAAGACTCTAAATAAAGTTTTCTTTAATTCAAGTCATCATGCAGATGACTTTGATTAAATGCAATTTATTTAAAATTAATGGACTGAATTTCTGTTCTGTTTAGCAGCTTCCTCAAAGTGATATCTCAGGAGTTGCTAAGCAGCTTCCTTGTTGACTACTATTTTCCAGAAAAAACCCTGAAAGTCACCAGCCAACCTTGCAGTTGGCTGACCTCCCGTCCAGGCCCAGCTTTAGACTCAGGTTTGTTATATTTTTGTCTGATAGGTCTGTGGAAACGGCAAACTCTCTGCCTGTTACCTCTGAAGTGGCTGACTTGATTCCACATTGCCAGAACAAGCATCGCCTATGTAGACCCAGTGGATGAGCAACACAGCAGATCCCTCAACATGTCTTGTATTGTTCCACATATAAATTAATTGCAAATAAAATTTTATGTTACTGCACCAATAAGCACACCACCTCAGTGATGGTCTCCCAATCTTTGTGTTTGTGCTTCAAGAATGCCACTCTTGCTCTGCTCACTTTTAACTAGCTCTGCATCTGGTATCCATGCTTCTCAGGTTGGCTGGGATTGTTGCCTTTTCCTGTTACCTGCATCTGCATCTCTAGCAGAAGCCACACTCACCTTTCTGCTACCTTCCACACTTTACTGCTGATAAAGCCACTGAACTGTTCCTGCCAGTCTGCTTTCCTGCATTTATGTCTACGCTGACACAGCAGCTGAAAAGTTGTTCTTCGACATTTGGTGACAGAATTTTAAGAGTGAAAAGTCTGAGCTGAACAGCTGTTATTCACTTATTAATGAATATGATGTTACAAACAGGGCAAGTTGTTTCATATTTGATAATCCCCACCACGCTACATATCTCCTTAGCAACGTACACTTGATGGTTGGGCTGATAAGCATCACATCCTATCATTTGACTGACACCTAATTTTTACGTTGGGGCATGGGGTTGCAGGCACTAGACTTGGGATAGTTTCCACAAACCGTTGGACACCTGTGTTCACTGAAGTGTTTGTGCATGTGTGTGTATGCGCGTGTGCCTGTGAGGGAGACTTTATAGACTTGTGTGAATGAATTTGAATGCCAGCCAACAAACATTTAATTCTCTCTGATTCTCCAGCTTCTTAGTTACTCTATGGAGGCAGCAAACTCTGTATCGTTAGCAGAATGCATTAGTCTCTCCTTGTCAGCTTGCCAGCTACAACATCCATTAATATTCACATCCTACTCTTAATGGAAACGGGGGAAATGAAGACAGCATTGTTTATTATGAAAAATGAACTGCTGTCCAGACACTGTCAGGGCAGAGTTCCTGTTTATTTAGATGTGTGCTTGTACCTTTGTGTTCTCAGTGCACACACTTGCAGTGTGTCCGATAATTAAAGCTATGCGGGTGAGAAATACAACTAGAACATTGACTTGAGAGATGAAGTTTAATTTTAACTGACATAAATCTTTTCTTTGCTCTAATTTGAATTATTTGTCTCATTTTCATGGGAAACATGACCCAATCTCTTCCTCGAAGGACATCTTATTTCATTTTCCTCTGGGCCAAAGCAAACACAACAGCTATCTGCAAGCAGGTTGAATGGACACAGACTTCTATATTTGTTTTTACTGTAGCCATCATGAATGATAGTTACCTTGTGTAAAGATGTGCAAACATGTGCATTTAAAATTGGCTAGGAGAAGCTTTTCTTTTGCAGTCGGGCAATTCAGTGGTGTGCAGCAGAGATGTGGAGTCAGTCAGATTGTCCTTTCCCCATCTGCTCTGTAAAATGTGTTTTCCTGGATGCTGTCTAAATGTATTTAAGCTTTACTCGCTCTCCCACTCAGCAGATCTCCCAACCATACACCTCCTTTCCTGCATGACACTCCAATATTTCTTTGTCTGCAGCGCTTCCACCAGCCTGTATGTGTGTTGATGTGTGTGCAGTATTTGTCTTAGTTCATGTGCATGTGTTTAGTGTTGTTCCAAGTATATTCATATCTTGACTGTGTTTGATTTATTTTGCTCTCGGTCTGGATAATGGTTAAATGTCCAGACATACACATACAATTCCACGTGTCCATGGATGTGTGCGCTTCTGTGCTAATGACTATTGGTCGTTAAGGATGACCTCAAACCAATCGGTCCCTGTCTGCCTTCTCGGGCTCTTATGTATGTTCTCTGTGTGTGTGTGTGTGTGTGTGTGTGTGTGTGTGTGTGTGTGTGTGTGTGTGTGTGTGTGTGTGTGTTTGTGTGTGAGTGAAAGAGAGCAAGCACATTGTTGTTTGTTGTTCGCTGCACACTCACTGTGCATGACACTTTACTGTATGCAGTAATTTGGTGGGTGAGAGATTTGCTGGCTACAAATGTGTGTTCATTAATGTTGTTTACTGGAACGCTGTAGCGGCAGAAGTATCGATCCAAGCCAGGCTCCCTGTGTACATGTGTGCATGCTTGTAGCAGTGAGACTATTGATCTCTACCACTCCCAATAGTGTTTATTCCTACAGAAAGTCTGTCAAAAGCCAAGTGTAAGTAATCCCTCTTCACCGTTTCTCAGCTTTTTTCTCCTCTGCTACAGTTTGTCTCACTCAGATTTAAACATTCTTTCAAATTAGTGTATTTGAGTTTTTTTCACTCGTTTTATTGCTTTTGGTTAAATTCTGTCACCATTGTGTTGTTTTTTTTTCCTGTGTTTCTCAGTTTTTCTTTGTTTCTCAGAAGAAAAAGTCTGTGAGTGTATACATTTGGCTGAGTGGTATCCTGTGTTATGTAACCAGTCAACCCCTCTGAGTACATATTGTAGCACCAAATTAACATTGCTGCAAACTGACTAAAGTCCAGGGATACATTTTTGTCTTGTTCACTGTGTTTGGCTGTTTGAGTTTAAAGCTAAAAGCTCAGTCTATCTTACTAATTGTGAGCTTCAATGATTGGGACCCCAGGGAGTAGACAGATGTTTAGAGACAGGCAGGGAGTAGTAAACAATGATGTAGTTTATTATGTACTAAAGGGTCAGAGGGTTCCAGTCCGTTTTTAGAGGGTGGATCTTCAGGCAGCAGCTAGGCTTTCAGGTCTGTAGCTGACAGGTCCGGAAGTGTGGAGAAGGAATATCCGCGGAGGTAGTTTAACTGGAACTGGACTGAGCAGCTTGCAGGGACCAAAAACACAACAAAAGCAGAGACAGGAATCCGGGAATCTACACAAGAAGAAGAGTGTCAGAAAGAGCAAAAATGACTGGGAGTTACAATACAGCCAAGACACTCTACCACTAGGGTTATCAGATAAGCAGAAGACAGGAGCGTTGCACCGGGATTAAAAGCAGGAGCGTTGTAGATGGCTGATGAGTTAATTGATAGCTGGTGTGTGTGATGGACCAACCTCCAACAAAGCACAGGGGGCAGACATCCCCACAAAAGGGGATCATGACAAATTGCTTTAGAATTCCAGGTTTTCAAGCACATTACCGTGACAAGACAGGCTCTGTATCCAACCTGTATTACATGAATTGTCTGTCAGAGTTGTTAGATGACAGATGCAAGTACAAAGTCATATCCATGAATGCCCGTATACAATCTACACAACCCAGCCAGTTTTATGACAACACTTGTTTTAACGTTTAATGGTTGTAGTCGTTTTTTGATGGTGCTGAGGTTTACGCCTAAAAAAAACGAAATAAACAAAAAACAAAGCACACACACACAACAAAGCATTGCAGTGTCAGACGCAAAATGTGCCTGCCATGTTGGTATCACCATGCAGTGAGAAAATATGTCCGTCACTCCTCAAGTGATTATTGGATGGAGTGATATTCAGACACAGTTTGTGCATCACTGCTCTTAATACGTAACTTACCGACTCTACAACCAAGTCCAAGTACCTGTCAGACACCGACATATTACAGTGCCTGTCCTTAACATGTGCAGAGCTTAACTAGGAATCATCATAAGTGGAAGTGTCTATCCAGCCTATCAAGAAATGTGATAAATAACCTTTATTTCTCTTATTATTGTCACATCCTCTAGAAACGTGAAGATACATATATATATATAACTTTTTTGGAGATGTGTTTCTGCCATCAAATTCAAAATGAGCTAATATTTTCCATGAAATGGTAAAATGTCTCAGTTTCAACATCTGATATGTTATTCATGTCTTATTGGGAATAAAATGTGGGTTTTATGAGGATTGCAAATCATCACATTCTGTTATTTACATTTTACACAACGTCCTAACTTTTTTGGAATTGGAGTCGTGTGTTTTATATGGGCTTTTCTTATTCTCTTTCATTTTAAACATGTCTTTCTTCACATTGTGGGATAGTAGTCTTGTAATTTGTGTTGAATAGCAGCTCAACATAAATTAAAAGGCACATATGTATAGATGTAACATTTATGCATTTATGTAGCATGCACATAGATATTTGTATGGACTAAACATATCGTCTAAAAAATGTTTACTTCTTTTTAATACTCTAAGTCATAAAGTGAGAAGTTCATATATTCTAGACTGCAAATGGAGTGAAACCTTCAAGCCTTTTTCTTTTAAATTTGATGATTTTGGATTACAGATAATGAATGAACATGAGGGCACGAGTCTGCTGTTTGCGAAAAAAGTCTGAATGCATAAGAAGCCTATGAGAACATGACCCCATTTCTCACTTGATTTATTCCCACTGTAAATGTTTTCCTCACGAGTTTATGGTTTCATTTGCTAGTTTCGAGTCGTCTTCATCACAACACCATGTTAATTTTTAAAATAATGCTTGAATTTAAAGGAAAATAGATGATAAAGCAGGATATGCTTTAACGTGTGGCTACTGTGTGACGAGAGCGTTGCTCTGCACTAAGCAGATCAGATCCCTCGCTCACTCTTATTCGGATCCACCTTTTTATACAAATATGAGTTTGTCTGGTTTAAAAGAAAAACAATAACAACAACAACAACAAAAAAACCCCAGAAAGTGATGGCCAAATTACAAATTTCTTCAAAGACCCTTTTTGCACTAAAATTAGGTGTATTTAAAATGTCAGTTAACCTACCAAGAAGATCATCAATCTGGCACTTTTTCCGCTGTGCACACACACAGATGATCTTTATCAGCCTAAGTCCTTGGTACCCTCTAATAGTACACACACACACACACACACACACACACACACACACACACACACACACTACCTCTTGGTACGCTCCACATGTAGCAGAGTGATTTCAGGAATTAGGAATTGTTAAATCATTACTGACTTTCACATTATAATCCCTTGTCATTGTTTACTTCCAAAAATTACTGGCATGTTTTACTAACTATTGAATGATTGCTCCATACTCCATGTTGTGATTAGTAGTGACTGAGGAGAGGGAAATGTTAAAAGCATTTGTTGTTTTGATTTATTCACATTATTGGGTAACTGGCTCCTGTGGTTTTTCAAATGGTAAGCTGCCATAAAACCTCAAATCATGATATACTTTTTTGGTGCGTGAAGGCTGTTTTAGTTTATCTGTTATTTAATTGAAAATAGGTTTATTGGTTCCAAACACTGGCCTGATGAGTGAATGTGGCAGTAAGATCCAGGAGACTTGTCACAGAGAGTCTCTGGGAGCCCAGCAGACAAGGGTTGCACGATGGAGAGTTTTTATTTCCTGCTGGCCATATATGCACTTGTGATGAATGGTGGGATAGTTGAATGGATTGCACAGGTTTGGAGGCAAGAGTAGTTGTGGGAGGGGGCAATGGTTGAGAAGAGAGGTGAGATGGTAATAATAAGATAGGATAAGAAAAAGGAGGGGGTGGATGGAGGGCAGCATGGGTGTTATAGGGGAGGAAAGAGGTTGTTCAGGGTTGAGCAGTGAAGCAGAGAAGCTGCTGCACAGCGAGGTTGGTGTGTGTGAGTAGATTCCTGTGTTTGTATATGTGTGTGAGTGTGTGTCTGTGGGTGTGGATGTGTTTGTTAGTGTCGGCATGAGAGGATGAGTTTTCAACCCCAGAACTCAAGGAGCCAGGTGTCCTCTCACCGCCTCAAAGTCACTTTCCCTCCTCATTCCCTCCTCTTACTACCCATCTCCCATCAACCCAAAGTCACTTGCTCTCCTTGGCTTTTCTTTGACACAACTCCTCTCCGTCACATCAGGGGGTCCAGTCGGCTCTGGCATTAAGATTCAGACCACAACTCTGACCCATCAAACAGAGGAATAGGACATGATCTTCATGATTCTCTTCCTGTGTGCTCCCATATTACTGGAAAGCCATGCCCAAATCCCTTAATATATGTTTGTTTTATTGTGCTGTACTGTATGCAGCATGTTAACTTCAGTGTGTTCATGTACATGCATGTGATCAGACGTAAGAGTGTGTTGTCTCTACCTTCTCTTTTCTGTGCTGGCTTTGGGATTGCACCTAATTTCTACATTTATCCTCAAAGTGTGCCACCTCTCCTGTGAGCTGCTGCTGGGATTTTACAGTGGGGGAGGGGAGGTGGAGGGTGAAGAGGGGTGTAGAGATTGGTGAGAAAGGGGGGGGGTAATCAGAGAGCAGGGAGGAGGTGTGAGGTGTATGTATGTATGTGGGACACAACAGATCTCATACTTTTCTGCGCTTGCATCCTCTTTTTTTCTTTTCTCATCTCTCCTACCATCACCCCATCTCCGCCTCCTGAGGTGCTGGGTTTATTTTCTTTGGTGCTGTTGGATGTGGCGGTGGTGCAAGGTTGTTCATTCATTGCAATTCATCGTTTGTGTTTATGATTATATCTTGTGTGTAAGTACCATTTGCACTCACTGGCTGGTTTTTGCTGTTTACAGCTCGATCGTGGTGTGTGGGTAGGAGGCAGAACAAGTCACGCCCAGCACACGGTTGATCGTAAACAGGTCCCTGTACATGGACAATAACTATACAACAAATCATCTCAACTTTGCTACACTTTGGATTACACCTGGACAGAGTGCATGCATTTCTTGTGTGCGTCTGTGTGTTTTGTGGGCTGATGTGGATGCTGCTCTGTGTATTCACTTGTGGCTACCTTAGAATAGAAAATCAATACCTTCAGTAGGACTAATTACTGTGCACACAACACATAGGAGTACTAACATGCATACACGACTGTTGTGCACATGTATGAAAATATTAGTAGCAGAATTTACAGGGTTGTAGCAGTCTTTTCTGTTTGGTAAATGGATATTGTGGATATTTAAGTAGTTATTCACTCTGTATGTGTCAAGATATGTGTGTGTGTGTGTGTGTGTGTGTGTGCGCGTGCGCATATGCTTGTATAGGTTTGGTACAATAGCTGCCACGTGTGGTTAATCTCACTCTGACAAGCTGAGCTGCCAGCTCTCAGGCCCACAGGCCTGGAGTGAATCCTGGGGAGAGGGGTTGGAAGTCAGCCAGCCAGAACTCAAGGGACTGAGCCTGGACTTTCTTCTATCCCTCCCAGCGTGTGGATTTTTGAGGGGGTTGCAAGGACACTTGTTTTCTGCAAGGAGTAGAGAGAAATCATCAGAACAGGAAAGAAGTGGAAGAAAGGGGGAATAAAAAAGGATATTAATAAAAAAAATTGATAAGCTTAAGTAGTAGCCATGCAGTTAAAAGCAGCAACCAAGAAAGTGGAACATATGTAAACATTTTCCACATATTTTTCTGAAGTTTTGGTCAGTGGGCCATGTAGTGAGCTTTCTTTGAGGCAGAAATTTTGTTATGATGCTGGATAAACCTTAAATTTACTCAGACGTTAGCAGTTGATTTTAAATTAGGTTTTTTTAAGTTTTTTTTTTTTTTTCCAAATGTGGAATTGAACTTGGTCTGTCTGGTTTAAGAGTACATCGGTCTAGATTAGATGTGCACCGTAGTGATTAATTTAAGCTATATTGTAACGGTGCTAACACTGGCAATGCAGAGGTGTGCCATTTAAAAAGTAACAAAACCTAATTTGTAAATGTATTCAACCAGTTTCAAAGGGGCTTAATTGCCTCAATTAAAGAACCCTCTTGATGGCAAGGGTAAAGATACAGATGGTGTAGTTTTTACATTTCTTTTTCTCTGATTTTCCCCACCGACACAGCAATTGGGGAAAGAATGAACACATTCAAAGTTCACCATCTGTATCTTTATGTGCAGCGATGACAGGGCGATAATTTACATTTCCTCTGAAACCTCAAGAGACTGAGCTCAAATCCCATTTAAAATGAAATGAGTTCAAGTCATGTGCTGGAATTTCATAGAACTTAGTTCCAATTGACACGAGTAAGAACAAACATCTATCTTTTCAAGCAAGAGTATTTCATGTTGTGAAGTTGGGGATGTGATGCTATTGACATCACTCAATTCTGATGCACTGATTGTTGTTTTGCACCTGGAGATCTAAGTGCAGTGCACTAATAAAGTAACTGACAGCAGCATCAATGTCATTTTGCAGTTTTTACCTTTTACTGTATAAATTCAGCCAGTGGAACAACTATGGGACACCAGAGTAAACTTAAACTTAAATGAGAGACGCGCAAATGTATAAGCGGTCTGATGGGAAGGATTCATGTGATTCTTTATAAGGTTCAAGACAAAAAATTGATGATTATGAATTCAAGCAATGGTGGAGTGTTATACGTGGGGTTTTTTAGAGTCACCAATTAACCTAAACATGCAGACTCCGCACAGAAAGGCCCCAGGCCCGGAACCGAACCTGCTACCTTCTCATTGTGGGGCAACAGCGCTAACAACTCTGCCACCATGCTGCCACACGATAGAACAGCCACCCATTTTATGTAATGTTGCAGTTTATGATGTGGAGGACATTTCCTGTACATCATGTAAATCCTGTTTTATGGCAAAACCAGATGAAGCCTTGAAAACATGCCACCCTGCCACTCCCAGCAGGAATAGGATTTTGATAACCATTGAATCTTCAAGGTGCTGAGATAATACTGAGTGAATTTGAAGTACTGTAGGAGGAATTTGTTCATTTACAAGGTGTGGACCTTGAGCCTGACATCCAGGGGTGAAGCAGGTGGTACGCTGAGTCTGACTCAGTATTGACGCATACGTGTTCAGCGTGGGCCAAAATCAGCAAAATTCTAAAACTTCAAATCAAATCAAAATGGCCAACTTCCTTGGAGTAAGGAGATCTGACCTCCAGACCTTTTTTTTTTCTCTTCGTCTGGCCATGCTATATCTATCTACCAATATTCATTCATCTACATCAATTTGGAGCGATGTTCTAGACTTTCCTAAGTTTCAAAGTAGTGCCTTGAGCCATTACGTGATGTGCATTTCTGTGACCCATGAAATATTTAATTTTCATGCAGTCCTCAGAAGCTGACTGAGTTTCATGAGTTTCTCTGTATATTCAAGACCCCCAAAAGGCTGAGGAAGAAGCAAAAACATAATATAAAAGAAGGAACTCCAGCAGAAGTAGTAGGGCTCTCACACTGTCAAGTGTTTGGCCATAATAAATGCTGTGGCTGAGATCAGCCCATCAGGAGAACTGCAATTTGATTGACTTTAGGAGGTATAACCTCCTAAAGATGCATAAAGCTTGGAATCTTTAATTTGGTTAATAGAATAATTCTTTATACTCTTTATACTGTTAATGTAATTTGTTAATTTTTTATCAATGTTTTCTAAGCACTTAATAATCTGTGAATAAATATTATATGCAGACTACTGAAACGCACACAAACACACACTTTCCATATTGTGCAAAAAAGATCCGCGTGAAAAATGTGTTTTCAATATGACCAGGAGTTTAGTGCATTCTGCGTTAAGAGGAGAACAAAATGAGCAGTTTTTCTCCAAGGAAATATCTGGAAAGAGATTGGACTGCTACAGCAGTGTAACAGATAGTACGCGGTAAATGAGCTTAGACTCTGGTAGTCAACAGGGAGATAACTCCACCCCACTCCCAGTTTTCTGCTTCTACACTCCATTTTTTAAAATATATATATTTCTTAGAGCTCATTCATTCATTTCAACTTTCAATACGCACTTTTGCTGTTACTCTTTCCCTGATGTTCACTTCTGTTCCAGCATATCCATCTTGTCATAATTTTTTTCTTTAGAGGAGAATGCGTGAGAGAGCTACAGTGAGAGAGGGAGATACAGTATTCCTGTGTGTTTTAGCTGTAAGTGCACACGTGTGGATCTGTGTGTGTTTGTGAGCACCACATTTATGCATGCCTGCCTTCCAGGTCGGGCATAAATCATCATTAGAGATGGCAGGTGTGTGTGTATCTGTGCGTGTTTGTCTGTGTGCTTCAGTGTATGTGGACACTCAGTGACTGCAGCAACTGTAGCTTTCCATGCTCAACAGGCTGGCTCATTGTTACGACTGCAATGCTCCGTTCCACTCCGTTTCCAAGGTTTCCAAAGACCAGAGACTGCTGTAAAACACACACACACACACACACACAAACACGTATATGCACATGGAGATATACACACACTGCACTGTCTCTGAGACTAGGTGACCTTGCACAGTGATGTGAGACAGGTTGATAAACTCTGCTGAGAGCGTGTATCTCTCCTCCATAAAATGGCTGATACAAGGCGAGTACCTGTATGTTGCACCAATGCTTTCCACCCAAAAATATGTCCCCTGCAGAGCAGCCATATACCCAATAGTGCAGGGCACAAATGCATCAATGCATCAAGCCTACATAGAATAACATGGTTAATTTCATATTCGGTAGCAAGCTCGGGGTACAAAGTGAGTATGACTTTTTTTTGGGCCATGAAAACTATTACTATATTACAGTCCATTGTCACAATAGTGCAACCAAACTCATCACGGCCTTCGTTGCCACACAGAAACTTTTGGGCAGCATCACTTTGTTTACTTGTAGATACTGCTTACTAGTTTTCAACCAGCTTTTCACTCCATGGATTTTTGCCTTTTGTAAATATTATTGCGGCATCAGGCCAATGTGGTGGTGCTGTATCATCTGCGAAACAGGAAATGAAAGACGTGGCCAAAACTTCCAAAAACTGTGTGCGATCCCACAGTTCAGTGCCTTTTGCATCCAGGCATGTCCAGTATCTTAAAAGGTTTTCCTGAATTAACATTACAGCCAAACGATCAAGTTGGCGAGGAGACTCATGAAGTAGAAGATTGTGCAGAGATCACCTGATTGTTAATTAGAAGGTTAAAGGAAATGAAATGAAGATCATATCAGCCAAATATCAACCAAAAAATATCCAACTACAGATTTAACCAGCTGATTGAAATGATTGGCTAATTACTTAAGTGCTGATAGTTTGACTGCGTTACTATCAGGTTTTAAGACACATCCCAGTAAAAGGTAAAGAGGAAAAACATATAATAATCTAATTTTGAATTACTGTTTCTCTCTAATCAACCCTCCTGCAGATGACTCATTTGTGTTGAGAAATATTGTGAATTGATCTTAAGAAGATGTCAGAAAATGGTCACTCGCCCACACACTCAGTGATAGATGACACCAGTGATGCAGTGGAGGAGAACATATGGTTGAGAGATGGCTTAAGATTATTAATGATCATTTCCTGCTACTGAAATCGGGCAATATTCATCAGGACACTCTCCGAGAGTGAAGGAGGGAGATAGGCGCCGTCTCTCTCTCTCTCTCTCTTTTTCTTTTGATCTCAGAGAAGATCTTCCCATCCTGTTTGCGTGTTACCGAGGTTACTCAGGACTCAGGTGCTCCCTGCTGTATCTCGGCTTTCTGGATCAGAATTTATATGTTTGTTTATGCTGATATGTGTCTTTTTGGATATTTCTCAGCATTCAAAACACTTTGACAATCCCTCTGCTTCTGGCTTCGTTCACCTTGCAGCTGGTGCAAAAAAAAAAAAAGAAAAAAAAAAGAGAAGGCGTTATTACCTCTACCAAGTTTGCAGCATCTATTTATTCTCCACGTAGACATTTGCCCCACGGTGTCCAGATAATTTACCATTTCGCTCAACTGAATCTGTTTCAAGGCTAAATCGAAGATTCCCATTGTGGAACTGTACAATGCAGATTATAACATCACCCACACACAAAAAGATCTCTTCATTTCATACTTCAGGCATTTGCCAGGGTGTACACACTGGTTTGTCCATGAACACAAATAAGACCAAGGTTTTCCATCAGCCCCCACTTACCTCTTCTGCATCCCCTCAAGTCCTATGAGCACCATAGGAGCGCTGAAAAGAAAACTGGACCAACATTCTCTGGCCCTTATGCCCATCTAATGTTTAACGTACAAATATAAGGTTATTCTCAATTATATTCAGCATTTAATATTAAATTTAAGATTGATAATTAATATTTACATGATTAATAGCAATTAGCTATTTTGTATTCAGTACATTTCATGCTGTACTGAAAAAGGAGCCTGTAGCCTTGAGAGCAGGTAGGGTTTTGTTGCTGTGTTATAATTTGTCTGTTTATTATGATTGGGATGATGTGTCCGGACGTGTCATTAAGAATTAACAAGTTTACAATACATTAAAAAAAAAAGGGAAAAATTTGTTTATATTTGTACATATATTTATTTTAAAACTATCCCCGTTGGAAGATATATATTTATGGATTAACAACACACACTAGCCATAGACGTCATTCTTGGATTCTTGAAGAAGCTAATGATGACATAATTGCTGCCACCATCAGTAAACCCCAGCTGAGACGAACAGGTTAGGTAATAGAAGGCACTGACTGCTGGCCAATGAGCCCACAGAAAAGAATTTCAATGACATCAGAATTACCCCCCAAAAAACAGAGAAACATTTTACAGGAAGGAATGACGCTGATCTCCAAAAACGTTGTTCACCCAAAATCCAAAAATGCAGATCCACAATACTAGACTAGACTACAGAGCTGGTTAGCGTTAGCTCATTAGTATGTGTGTGTTAAGAAAGCAACATAGACTTCATCAGAAGTTTCACACAGATCTAATGTCCTCCTCCTGACTAGCTGTGTGTGTACATGTGTGTTTGTGAGAGAGAGTTTCTGTATGTATGCGTGTGTGTGTGTGTGAGCGCATATGTGAGTGTTGGATGCCAGGCAAAGGAAAATCAATAGTATTAATTTGCGGAGGCAGTGGTGTGAGCTGAAGCAATCTGCTGCACACTGGGAGCCACGCTTTGCTCTGATTTACACCCCGCCCCCCCCAACTCCACCTCCTCAAATCGCACCTTTCCTCTTCCCTTCTCCACCTTCTATTGTATAAGTGTGTTTATGAGGCACACTGAAATGTCATGCTTCACTCATTTATGTGCCTCACACTCACATTCACTGACACTCATTCATTCCCTCCCTCTCTCTCTCTCTCTCTCTCTCTCTCTCTCTCAGACACAAACACACACAATAACAGGATTATCCACCAACTCTTTTTTTTATCATGGTGCAGGTAATTAAAAGGCAGGCTGCTTTTCCTTGGTGGCAGGAGGGAGGAGAGGACTGGAGGGGAGGGCCAACACACACAGGCCACACATTACCTCTGCATGCACGCACACACACACACACACACACACAATACAAAACATGTCAATGATGTGGGATTACAGCTGTGATGGTAACAGATTAATCTGCATTTTCAGGCAAGTCCTCGTTTTCTTTCACAATAACTGTTTAACAATTATTTTTGCAGTAGTTGTATGTCTGTAGTTTTCAGTTCACACCACACACAGTTTACGTGGCACGCTGGTAGACGTACTGGCATGACATGCTTAAAGAGAAGTTAACACACACTTTACTCTTTGTGTGTGAGTGTGTGAGTGAGTGAATGAGTGAGTGAGTGAGCGACTCGTAGGAATACACTAATGCCAGACACAAACATTAATAAGAATTATTCAACAAAAATAGATATCCATAATGGGAGCAACAATTACTCAAAAGGCGCTTCTTCTTTAGTGATTTTGCCTACCAATAAAAGGGCGAGAAAACTTTTTTACAACAAAGCTATTTTGAGCTGATTGAGACGTGCAATGTATAGCGAAAAATAAATCTAAAATATTTCAGTCCATCATTCAAACTTACTTCTATCTGACTGGCTTTCTGTTTAACTGTGGTGTGGTATCCAAAGTGATTTGTTGTCTGTGGGGGGGAAAAAAAAAAAAAAAAAAAAGTCAGATCATGGAAGTCTTCCTAGAGCAAATGTCTCCTTCTCTGAGCCAAAGTACAAACAGTTGCCTGCCATGCTACTCCTGAGTCAATTATCATGACTCAGGTGTCATGATAATTGACTCTCAATTATCATGTTTTATGACTTATTAAAACCTGCGTCACACACCCATTTTTCAGTGTGTCAACCTAACCTCCATTTGATGAACTCAGAGCGACATTTTTCACGTTTCTTATGATGCTTGATGATCACAATGATGTTTCTGATCGATATGTCTGCCATTTAATATAGAAGTACACATTAGGACAGAGCCGAGCCAACATTACTCACAGCTATTATTGCTGCATTTAGGATGCATTTTCAGCTTAGTGGTGGATGTTTTGTACATTCACAAATGAAATGAGCTGCCACTCTCTATTGTAGCATCTGTATTCATCCTGGGATTCATGTACACTGGCTGTGATAAAACCCTCCTTTGTCACATTTATGAAATTAAATGCGTACACACGCACACACACACATGCATACATAAAGAAATGTAAGTACACACACAAATACACAGTGTCTCTTTCTCTTTCCACATGTCCAGCACACTGGACATGACTAATCCACTGCAGAGTGTGTTAATCCAGTCTGACCTAGGAGTCATAGTGCCATACTGCTCAGCTAGCATTAAACTTGCACACATACTCACTCTCTCATACAGAACATAACTTTGCATTGGTTGATATAAAATCTGATAGCACTGTATTGTATTTTATACTTTTTGCCTTTATTTTTCTTATCTTTTTTTTTTTAAGTACCACACTTACCAGGTCACCCACAGAGAACATTCTGATCCCCGTATTTTAATAGTAACTTGTGTTATTATTTTGCAGAAACTTTGTTCTAGATGGGACAAGGCAATGAAACACACGTCATGGCATAATCAATTTAATTATTTTGCAAATGATTTTTGTGTAGAATTTCTGGTTAATTTACATTACCTAGTTGATATTAATACCTTGTGTTTTATCAGCCATGTCCGCCGAATAGATTGGGAGCACTTTGATATCCATCATTTTATGTAATTTTATGTAATATCCACACACACACACACACACACACACACACACAAACAAACAGTACAAATGTACTATAATTTTGTGATATGGATTTCATCCACATTGGTCAACAATTGTAATGCTGTCTCTGGCTGCTGATGAGGACTCAAATGGATGGTTGCACAGGTTTTTTTTAAATTGACTTTGGTTTCTCTTTTGAATAACATAAATAATGCAGAACTGCCAGGTGGGGGTTGTGTGTTTGAGTTATAACTCCCACCCATCCATCTCTGGTGTCGTGCTAAAATGCTTTCATTGTCTATCTCAAGAATACTTTATATATATTGTGATACACAGCTTGATGTTCATCCTTCGCGCTACCTTCTCACGTCTGTCACTTAGTGTCGTCAGCCCAGTCGAAGTATTTTCTTCCAGCCAACGAAAATACACACAGAGATCTCCCCCGGCTGTCACACAAACTTGAAAAGCAAAAAAACACACACACACACACAAAAGAAATAATAATAATAAAATAAAATAACTTTAAGCTGTACTAGGATGAAATCAGTTGTGTTGACTTGTCATTGGTTATCTGCTGTAGTTGGTAGGTATGTGAATTGTTGATGACTGATGTTGTGTCATAGCTGTTTTCTGTCAGCTCACTCTCGCAAAGAAAAGATCTTTCTCTAGTCTGATTTAATCTTGCAGACCTCAGACTCTTGCCTGTTATTGAATAGCTGAGAAGTCATTTTTTTCTAGTCCTTGTGCTTGGAAGAAAAAACTCACCCAAGACAAATGGTCCAATTCTACTTTAACAGGGCCATTCATATTGTAATAGAGGGCTGGAACAAAGAAAGAGAGCCGGGACATTAGGAATGGCACAGTCAGCCTTACTCAGTATGTTTGACTCTGTGTGGGTGTGTGAGTGAGAGAGTGAAAGAGAGAGGCATAGAGAGAGAGTTTTTTCCTTTAATTTTCTCTGTTGGAGATGTACTACCTCAGGGATATTCTGCCACCTGATCCACTTTAGTAGTGTGGCAAACAGCCAGGGTATCTTTTCAATTACAGAGAAATGGATAGTGTGTGTGTATGTGTGTGCTTGCATGGGTCTCTGAGTGTGTGTGAGTGCAGCGGGAAAGACAAAAAAAAAGGGGGGGGGGGTGAAAACAGGAAAAAGAGATTTAGACAGGAAGTGTAGTGCAAAACAGCAAATGTGTAAGCAAAGAGGGCCTGTATTTTTTTCACTGCTGGTTCGGGTCTTGCCAAGAGGGATGGAACCAAAGAGCAAGATGGAGGAAAAGTGAGAGAGAGAGATGGAATTAGAGGGATTTGGCATGGAGGGGGAGAAAATAGTGCTCTCCCTCTGTCTTTAAGTCAAGCAATAATTTAAAGCCTTGGCCCTCTGAAGCCTTAGATCCACATTGACTGGTCATCTTAAATCAAATCAGAGCAGTGGGCTGGTTTCTTACTGTGCAACTGTGAGAGGGAACGAGAGAGAGAGAGAGAGAGAATGTTTGTGTTCATACACACATACACAGAGAGCCCCTGGTCTACTCTGAATTATTGACGGAGGAGAATAATTGATTGGTTCACCTTCAGGCCCATCAGCCTCCGTCTGAGTGCATCACCTCATATCAACCTGCCTCCTCCTGTTTTACTCTCACTCCCTCACACCCTGCCTTTTCTTTTGCTGTCCCTTTATTTTCCTTATACTTATTATTTTTTTTCTTCCAAAAGTCTTGGTTCATACAGCAAACTAGGACAAAATAAGGTTTAATGTGCCTTCTGACACTCTCTGTCCACTGTCACCCCAGTAGGATGGATATCAAATTAGTTTTAGGTGCTTGTTGCTTTGATAAAATCCACTGGTTTCTACTGTTGTTAGGGTGGAACTAGGAGCTCAGCACAAAAAATCAAAGCAATCTGCTTGGCTCAATACAACGAGAAGAAATCTTGCTTTGTGTGTGTGTGTGAGACAGAAAAAATGTAATTCAAACATTAGTCTTTTCTCATCACTTCCTCAGTTCCATTCCCTGACAAAGTGAGCAGTATGTGATCAGTCATGGCTACCTATAGTGCACTGGGACATGCCTCAGATCAATAACATGATTCTGCCGGCAGGAGATGGCAGTGACATACAACTGCTGCCGTGACACACATGCATACACTAATAACAGACTTACACACACATGCTGGGCTAACATACAGCTGCACTGCTGACAGGGCGGAGACAAAGTGAGAATGGATGGATGGATGGATGGATGGACGGACATAGTGGATGGAACAAAGGTAATGGAGAGAGGTGAATGGAGCAGATGCCGTTGCTAGATCACTGTCATTGCCGGAGGAGCATGACACACTTCGCTGTTAGCTGGACTTTTTGATGAGCCTCTGTTTAAAGATTTTCCAGAACTCTGATGGCTAGAGGACAGGGGCCCTTTTAAAATCCAACACAATATAGAGCTAGATTACCAGCAGTATACAAATCTTCTCATCAAAAAAAAACATGTGCTACATCTCTCAGGTTGTTAGGCATTTCCCCTTCTCTACAGCATAAATATCAACGTGGCAAACAGTAATGATACAAATGCCATATAACTGCTGCATAGCCTGTTCTCCCATTATTTTCAATAATAAGAGAACAGGCTTTGAACAATAATCCTCTTATCGGCCGCTTTCAAGTCTAGTAATATGTATGCTTATCACAGCAGCCCGATTCTGCTCATACTGGTTCATTTGAAACAGTTGGAACTCCCACAAGTGCACAAGTGATAGTGTATCACAGCTCAGACTGCATATTATGATTCAGCACTATTTCAGATACAAAGGCAGCACTGCAAATCCCCTACTGGCAACTTTCAATTCTCTTTTCTTATGTTTGTATAAACAGCCTGCCCCTTCTGCCTGTTGTATCTGTATCAATTCGATGCTGATGGGACACATGCAGTGCTCAGGTGTGTTATGCAAATGTGTAAACCTGGATTAGACCAATGGGAGAGTTGGTGTAATCCTCTGTTCTGTACACTTCATTATCATATTCACACCACAGCAGTTGAGGCCATGTCCTGTCTAATAATCCTTCTGACTCAACACATCTCAGAGAGACAGAGTGAGACAGAGACAGAGAGACAGACTGACCCATCCTACCAGCATCTCCTCACCCACTGCTTTCTCCTCTGAATGTGCTGACTCCATCAGAATAACTCACAGCCAGAAGAGAAGTCAATTAACCTGCACACATCCCTGCTCACTTCCTTGTGTGTAACTATTTGTCTTTGGGTTTGTGCACACTAAGGCTGATATGTGGACCCACATTTGTCTATATTTGTATGATGAGCAGGGACACGCTAATCCTGTCACCTTAGCTCATCACCACAGTCAGCTCACACAAATGGGGTACGCACAAAGTGTTGACACACTGTGATGATCGTACAAAGTTACACAAAATGCATCTCTATTCCATCTCATCCAGGATAATAAGTCATTAAAATGCATCCCAGAATATGTTTGTTTTACGGGCTTCATGTGTCACATGGATTCCTGCTGCTAGCATGCCTTGCTTTTATTGTCACATACTGGTGAAAGAACATGACTCTTCAATGAGAGAATTATTACATGGTCCTCAGTCTCAGCTTGGTTTCTCCGTCTCAACCGTGACAGTATGGAGAGGAAGAGAGGGAGAAAGAAGATGAGTAATTGAGACAGACAGGGGGAGCGAGAGGGACCACAGTACGTGCCACCAGAAGTAATTAGCAGAGCAGCTGTTTGAGAGGGGGGAAACTATAGCCGTGACACTGCAGGAAGGAGTTGGGGGAATAATTAGCTGGTAACACCCATCAAGCTTTCACAAAGGGGAGATGTGTTATTCTACTTCTGTTCTCCGCTCAGGAATGCCAAACCTCCACACGTGGTCCAACACCCATCGACTTTAAGCCTGCAGACCCTCCAGGTTGGATGGAACAGGCTGTCACGTACGGAGTGTGTGTCATGTATCTACTCCACTGGCCATATTTAGAGCATGGTAATTAAGTATTGATTGGAGTGCAGTCATTACTGTATGAAAATTTCAGTTGAGTCTGCTTGAGTAGCGAGGTTGTTTCTCTGTGTGTGGGTGTGTGTTTGTGTGTGTGTGTTCATCCTGTTGTCAATAACCACACTACATTCAGTCCAACCTCCTCAGCGGAAAACATTCTTCTTTCCTCTCTCTACCTCAATCAGCCCGCTTCAGCTTAACCAGGCTACACAACCAATATGCATAACATTTTAATATAAAAAAGGCAATCTGACTCAGACAAATTACATTTTCCTCTGCCTTTGTTCCAGAGCAGATTGAAAACAGCAGGGTTGTCTAATTTATTCTTTTATTGGTCTGGTTTTAAATTTTTTGTCTGTTTTGCACTCAGTAGCTGTTGTTGGCAGCTTTCACTAAACTACCAGCATATACTGAACAGTGGTGATGTGTGAGTTGTTGTGGGAAAGTGTTAATTTATTAAATACTTAAAATCCATAGATGTATTTATTTAGACAATGAAGATTTGAATTTAAATTTGTTTAGAACATTACAATTAAGTTTTATAAACAGATTACTTTATAATGGCTGAATATAACTATTTGATAGCTATATTGTAAAGTTTTATATTGGCTGGTTCTGTTAGTGTCACTACCATTGCCGTTCAGTTTGGCATGGTGTGCTGCACTGCAGAATACTCATGCCCTTTGGGGAACTTAGATAGTTCAATTGAATTCAAACATGTATATTTAACACGTAGCATGACATTTTTACAGTGTAATAACAGTGTGCATTGTGGTCCTTTGAGTGTTGTTGGATCAATGGTCCTTTACAGTCACTCTGCACTGCAGCATGCTATTTAGGAAGACCAAACTATGCGGCAGCAAACAGACTTACAGAAGCCATTGTCATCTGTCTCTATATATCCAATGCTGTAGCAGTAACCTGGTTATAGTGCACCTTACCGCAGCATGTCATATCCCCTGTGTCACATTGCCTTTCTCGCAAACATATACTGTCGCTTCAAAAAACACTCTGAATCTGTCTTTTCCAGGAGCAGCACTGGAGTGGCTGCATTGTCGAGATCAGATCTACACATGCAAAGCACACAAGGAATACTGTGTATAATATTGTATAATAATATGGGAATTACAAGATTCAAAGCACAAAATGTGGCAGCACGGCGGCTTAGTGGTTAGCGCTGTTGCCCCACAACAAGAAGGTTGCAGGTTTGGTTCCCGACCTGGGGCCTTTCTGTGAGGAGTTTGCATGTTCTCCCCGCGACTGCGTGGGTTTCCTCCCACCGTCCAAAGACATCATGTTTGGGTTAATTGGTGACTCTTAATTGTCCGTAGCTCTGAGTGTGAGTGGTTGTTGATCTCTGTTTGTGTCTGTGTGTCAGCCCTGCTGACTGGCGACATGTCCAGGGTGTACCCCACCTTCACCCAATGTGAGCTGGGATTGGCTCCAGCATCACCCGCGACCCAGAAACAAATAGGCAGTAGAAGATGAATGATTGAAAACACAAATATGCTTCTATCTGATTCCAGATTTGTCTTTGATGTAATTTGTCCTAAAAGGACTTTGCTTACAAAATATCATTCTTAGATTCTTATATTTTGTTTTAAATATTTTTTTATTTTTGTTTTTTATCATTCATTTGTGTTTTAACAACTTAATCTCATAAAAGAATAAATTCTCAATAATAGATGGGAAACTGTGTAGTATAGCCATCACACATAGTTGTGTACCCTAAACAGAACTAACGGTCTTTTTCCGTGGTTATTAAACTACCAGTAAACTCTATTCTTTTAATAGTGCAGTCCTTTAAGACAAACACAGGTGTATTTAAATGCTGCGTGAAAATTTTAAAAACGAATTACATTAACCTGGATGTGCTTTTTGGGTGCCTGAAATCTAATATGTTGCCTCCTTTGAGTTGCTAGGCCTCGTATTCTGCCTGTGTAAGTCGATGCCAAATTCAGTTTTCTTCGCAGTATGAAGATCCAAGCTTTGTCATAGCCAATCCATTCTCCTCCTCCCCCTGCTCCGTCTCATACCCCGTCTGCATTGTGGATATATTGGCCTCTCCATTTCAGAATCCACTATAATCCTGAATAGACTCCACGGTGTGTTGACTCTGCAGGAAAGCCTGTCAAGTCTGTGTCCACTGTGAGTCTCTTTTTTTACTGTGCTGAAGCATTTAGTGGCTTCTCTCTTTGTCCTCCCACACTCTCTTGGAGTGGTTGATCGGGTGTGTGTATTTCCGTGCTCTAAGCACGCTCTACCTAGAGATTACCTTGCTGCTGACACAGCGACTTCCTTCAGAGAAACTTTGCATATGTATTGACTATGTGTGTGTGTGTGTGTTTGTGTTTGTGTGTGTGTGTGTGTGTGTGTGTGTGTGTGTGTGTGTGTTTGTCCATGTCTCTTTCCTATACCCTCCACATTACAGGATAAGCTAGAGTTTGTTGAACACCACCCTTTGATGCTGTGACAGTTCTTCATTTCATTCATTACTTTAAGACTTACTTCGCAATTCACGTTGTAATTTTTGATCTGTTAATGTTGTTCACCAGTCCTTCAAACCCCTGGTGTCCTGTTGTGTGGGTAAGACAGTGGACATAAATGTGTGTGTGATTGTGTGTGGATGATGCTAAGGGGCTGGTTGGTATTCCCAGCACTGTGAGACAGCAGTCAAATGGATCATAAATATACAAGAGCATCTGTCGGAGGTTCACACACACACACACACACACACTCCCACATGTACTGTCCTAGCAACCGGAAGGGTGTTGGCTTTTTTTTGCTTCTCCCCTGACAATGCTGACAACTCACAGTGGGGACCTGCATTGTAATGGCATCTGGGACAGTTGGATTTGCATATTCATGAATACTAATGAATGCGCCGGAATTGAAATTGAATGTTCAAACTTATTTTTTTCTCAGGCCATATGGTGGTCAGTGCTCAGGGAGGGACACAAGTTCACTTTGAATTTGTTTATGCATTTTGTTATAGGAAGGATGAAGGGAAGTGCTGAGGCACAGAAACTGAAGGAGTCTGATGCTGGTGTCATAGCACAACACATATTATTTTTCTCCTTCCCGTTGTTTTCTCGGAGCTGTGAAACATCTGAAGTTGGTAGAATCGTTGGCCCTGGTCAAACCTGACATTCAATCACGCCTCAACATGAATTTTAGTGACCCCTTGTGATCAAATCTCACAAAAGAGAAGGCTGCACTGAGCTAATAATTGGACTGCTCACAGCTCTACATTGAAATAAGGTTTTAGCCATTTGGAATTCTGAAATATTTTGGGTTCATAATGAAAATTGTTGACATCAGTTAGACTGTGGTAGAGGATATCAGCAGAGTAGGGGCTTATTCAGTGTGGCCCAGGGAACAATTGTATTTACACTGCTAAAAGAATGTGGCCACATGTGACCAACTTCGAATGTGGTCTGCGTGATTGCATCTCAAATATGTGCTAATTGCATTTCAGATGCATTCACACCTGAGCTCAGAGCTCCTCACTTATGACTGAATCACCTGAGATATCTTTTAATACCAGGTCTGAACCAGGCTGATGTTATCATCAAATTGGTTCCTTCCATTCACACCACTTGAGTGTAATAAGCAGGATTAATTTTGTCTTACTTTATGTATTCCACACAAATGCAGTCATATTATAACTACCGGTATTTTTGCCATTGTTGAGGATGCAGAGGGAACAGCTTCTAATACAGTTGTTGAATTATAAAAACTATCTGCAGGATGAGTCAGACCAAACAGATGGTAATTATGCTATCCAGCATGGTTCACCCTCAGGAAAGTGATAAGAAGGTCACTTTTCCCCCCCCCTGCAACATCATGCAAAAACTTGGTGAATTGTACCACTGAGTTGTTAGAAATTTCATGCACTAAGATATTCCTTCTCTGTGGCTCATCTGATTCATATTTTTCATCCCTTCTTGTGCTTTACCCCGTATTAACAATACTTCTGTTCTAACAACACTCCTCCTTCATTGCTTCTAACTTCCACTATCCCACCTGATGCAACGAGCTTGTCAGTGTCCCGGGGCTGTCGACTACTTTTAAGAATCCCATTTACTTCAGAGCACACACTATGAATAATTGCAAAATGTTGTCACCTCCACTAGAATTATAATTGCCATCTCTTCAAACTGAACAAAACAGATGAAAGTGCTCCTTTAACTTCTTCAGCAGACACAACGGGGATACACACACACACACACACACACACACACACACACAGAAATCCCTGGAGATTGTTGCTGCTAAAACAGGAGACATTTAGTGTTCCATCTCATCAAGCCCCCTGTCTCTCAGCTCTGCACCATCAGAGAGGGAGGACTTCAGGTTAAGTTGCTTGAAATCACCATGACAGCATATGCAAATGCACCACAGCCCACCCACAATGGAACCTGTCAATCTGTAAAACAATCTCTCTCATTCTGTAAAGGTGTGCCTGTGTCCCTAATCAAAACAAACCATTTTCTCTGTGCCATCGGGATGCTAAAGTAGCGCAACTTGACTGGGCTGTTAGTCTCCAGTCTATATCTCATCTATTCAATTGTAGCCCTTGGGCCCTTTTTCCTTGTTCATTTTGTCATTTGTGCAACTGCATGTGCATGTATGAGTTGTAATTTGCATGTTTATGCAAACCGTCCTCTGAAGGTGTCTGAAAAACAACATACACACCCGTAATAGCAGTTTTAGTCAAGTGAATTCACTTCTCACAAACGAATTATATACTTACGTGTGTGTGTGTGTGAGAGAGAGAGAGAGAGAGAGTGAGGAAACTTACAGTCTCAGCAGGATATTTGGAATCTTGAAGCTTTTCCTGAGAGGAATTCTTCTGGGGGAGAATATGTGTTGCCTTCTTTCACGGCTAGCTCTAATCACTTCTCAGCATAATTGTCCAATCAGGTGTATTTACAGATGTGTGCAAGGCCTTCTCTCCTCTCATTCTCTGCCTTCTCTATATATAATGATCTCCTTTCTTTGACCGTCTTATTGACGAGAACCCCCACCCCCATCTCACACACCCTGAC
The DNA here is from genome assembly GCA_034769265.1 of Remorina albescens. NCBI lineage: Eukaryota > Metazoa > Chordata > Actinopteri > Carangiformes > Echeneidae > Remorina > Remorina albescens. Next base: position 13,152,880 of record CM068489.1, read on the forward strand.
AAAATGTGTTGAGAGGGGTTTTACTGTCTAATGTTGGTTCCTTGTCATAACATCATCCATTTTATCCTCTTCAGTTGGGTGCTGGCGAGGAGCCGTACATAGGAAAAGTGCAAAGGGCCGGTGTTGTGGAACACGAGCTCCCAGCATTAATATCATTCGCTGCAGACAGGAAGCAAGGGATATAACAGAGGTAGTTTTGACTGAAGCAGAGTGTGATGTCACACCTATTATCACACAGTGTCTTACAACACAGTCAAAGTCAACGCTAGTCAGTTCTGCAAGCACACATCTACACAAGAGCTGACATGTGGTTGTGTGCAAAAACAAAAAGAGATACCTACGAAACTCACACTCTACCACTATGTCTCTCCATTTTAATGTATGTGTGAGTGTGTGTGTGTGTGTGTGTGAGAGACTTTGGGTAGGACCAAGTCCCCAGCCTCCTTTATTTGCCTGTTTGGTGTTGTTGTCACAAGCCCAATTTACATGTTGATATCAACTCATTATGATCTTAAACTGAGTTGATGAATGCAGATTATGCATCTCGGTAATCAGCTACTTGCCGCAGTGGGTGCACATGTACGTACAAATACATATTCACACATGCACACAAACAAACACAGACACACTTACTGGGCCCTTAAATGAATATGGATGTCCTGCAGAGAGATGTAGAATGAAGTGTTGTTTTACGCACTGTTTTTCTGTCTCTCTCACTTAAAGCAGAATGAAGTGGCACTGAGAAGTAAGAGAGCAAAAGATGGCAGAAAATAAGGTAATGAAACCAAATGGAGCTGATTGAGCTAGATAGAGGGGATAGATGCTAGTAAATGAAAGTAAATGATAAATGTCTCACCCTCTTAGTAATTAGCATAATACAGAATTACAACTTTCCATCTCCCTCTTCCTCTCACTCTTCATCTCATGTCATCCCTTTGGAAGATGAAGGGATAAGAAGCCAAACCGGTCGGAGCAGACTGAGCAAGGCAGACAAGAAGCGAGAATGAGCAAGGAAAGTCTAGATTTACCACTGTTACCAGGCAACACGCAGAAACGTCCTGAGTCAGTGGGTTTCTGTGGTGAAGGAAGCTGACCTCACCAAGGTTGGGGTGAAAGGTCAACGCAGCCCTCCTTCAAAGAAACTATTGACTCAAAGCAAATTAAGATGCTGCGGAGACAGTCAGGAAACAGGGACAATGTCCAATTTGGACATTGTGTGTGTGTGTGTGTGTTTGCATGCTCTTACTCATGTGTTGTATAAGGTATGGGTCTAGAGTATATTTTGTTCTGTTGTGAATGCAAACACGGCTTGGGTGTGTGTGTGTGTGTGTGTGTGTGTGTAGCTTAAGTAACTGAGTTCACCCCGTAGCATGTGAATTATTCATAGTGTGAAAGCCCCTGAGACCCTTGATCCTCAGTGTTACAAATGACTACCTTCCTCCCTGTGTGCGAACACAGACTTCATGCTTCAGTATTTTACAGCAAGAATAGCAGTTTCATGTTTATTTTATGTTTTTACATGTGCATGAACTTCCCAACTGTCACAAATTATGCGCTGGAATAAAATTTGAAAATTCCATTGGATCTGTTGGATAGAAACTTTGCTAGAGTAATGGAAAAAATCAAAAATACCAGTATATTTTCACATTGTGCAGATTTTAATGGGTTTTAAGGGACTAACATCAGGCAGCACCACATTAAATGCCTGAAATGGGACTTGGATCCAGCAGGCCACCTAGGACCCAACACAAATGTGATTTTGAGCACATTAATTTAGATTTTTGTATCATTAATCAGTTTAGGGTGATGGTTGAAACTCTGAAGAGTCCTGTAGGTCCAGAATTGAAACAAAGTATGTGCAGCCTTTAGAGTGGCTCTGGGAGGCTGGCAGGCACAGAGGTTTTTTGGGCTAAATTCTAAGACTGAAACGCTACCATTCTCATCAGAGGTCCTGCTTAGACCGGGTATTAACATGTCTCAGATGATATCATCACAAGTGAACGGCTCTAACAGTTGATGAAGCATTTGAGATCTGATCTTTTAGCAGCATGATTGCACTGTTTGCGGAAAATGAAACGAGGCCTTCAAAAAAAAGAATGCGGTTCCAACAGTCAAACCTGGTGGTGGTTCATAGATGCTTTTGCGGTCACTTTGCTGCTTCTGGCACTGGATTCCTTGACTGTGATGACAACAATCAAAGAATTTTGGGGTGCAATGAAGGGCCCATTATTAGACAGCTCTCCATCAGAGGTCATGGTTCTTCCAGCACAGTAATGATGCAAAACATCCTTTAGAAAACACTCAAAAATAGTTAAAGAAAAAGTGCTGGCATGGCCAGCAATGAGTCCAGTCCTGAATCTCATAGCACACCTGTAAAGAGATCTCAAAGAGCAGTTTTGAGATCGGAACACTTCAAAACTGAAAGACTCGGAGTAGATTACAAAAGAAATTATAGTAGAGAGGTGTGAGAAACTGATTCATTTCATTTATCCATTCTGAAGAATTTGCTCCCAAATTTTAAGTTGTGGGCGCCAATGATTTGATCCAGTCCATTGTTGGAGGTTTCTGTGGAATAAGATCAAATTTGTTTTTTGTTTTTTTTCTCCCCTTTATTTTTTGTGTTACTTCACTGCAATCACTGTCAACGCTTATCTGTAAAGGTCAGGGGTTTGCTGGAGCCAATCCCAGCCTAACCCTACTTCAATGCAAACAACAGAAATAAACACGTGAATACTAAATCATTGGTTATGGCAATGATTTCCTTGGGTAAGTGGTGCATTATCTGAGAGAAGTGTAAGCATGCCAATAATTTTGGTCATGACTGAATATCATAGCCACTGCCAGTGTACACACAATAGGCTATTTTGACTTAATGCAGTGCTGTGGAAACGTAATATGATGTATGCTTGGCTTAACTATTGTGTGCTGGTTATAAATTTTATGTGATTTCTGCCAGTGTTGCGGAACATTAAATGTGTGCATTAAAATTCAGGGGAGCAGTACGGCTACAGTATTCTCAGTCAGGTGCAACAGTTTCTGTCCTCTGGCTGTATCAACTGGGAACCTCCTCTGTGATGACAGAGCTTTTCCTTAATTAGCGTTACATTCCCTAATTATAATTACATGACAGATTATTATTATTATTATTATAAACAAATTATTTTAAAAGCCGAACTATTAAAAATAAAATATGTGCTCTTTTCCAGTAAGTGGAAGTGGAAAATATAAATATTTTTGTTCAGTCGTAATTAAATTTTGACACAAGTTGAAAGACAAAGGAAGCGTGAACAGTCCGACAGTGAAATCAAGGGACAATGTAAATTAACATTTGCTCTGTGTTTTTGTTTACATGTACTGGCTATGACTGAGCGTTGAGCAGGATTTTCAGTGGTCACGTTTAGGAGTTTGTTGCTTTCTGATATTAGTTGCAAGCCTGCATGTTTAGATAAATGTGTGTTGAGCAAATAACCTGGAATTTGCGCATGAGGAACAGAAGACATGTGACAATTGGCTTTTCACACTTCATCTGAAATAAATGGACAGGAGGCATCAAGGTGGACTTGAACATACATTTGCTGGGTCTGTGATCTGAGCGATTAATCAGTGGGAAGGCAGGCACGCAGTCGGTGGGTGTATAGTGACTAAGCTCCTTCCTCATTGTGTCTCATTTTGTACACACACAAAGACACACAACTTTTGATCACAAGTTGACTAGCAGGTGTTGTCTGTGTGCATCAGCGTCTACCTGTCCGTGTGCCAATTTAAATCTGTGCAGTGCTCCTTACAGCTTATGTGGCCCTAAGGGCTTATTTAACAGTTGAATGAAGTGCTCAATAATGGCTGCACATAAACAGATACATGCATGCACATACACACTCATATGTACACATATTGTCACAGAAAGTGTGCCTGCGACATACAGGCATGCATTCCAACAGTAGCATAAATAGAATAGAAAAGAATCTTCATTGTTGTTGCACATTGTACAACGAAATGGAGAAACAACATTGTGTCATTGCACAGTCCCAGCAGACAGCAAACTGTACTACATGTCATTACTGCTTATTGCACAGTATTGTTCAAGTCATCGCTGCGTTCAGCGACACTGAAGCGTTTTTTAACCTGTTTGTCCTACATTTTATTGTCCTGTATCTTCTGCCAGAGGGCGGAAGTTCAAAGAGTCTGTGTTCAGGGTGTGATGGGTCCCTGAGGATGTTTTTAGCTTTATCAAGGCACCATGCACTGTACAGTTCATCCAGGGAGGAGATGGAGCAGCTGATGATCTTCTTGGTGGTAGTGATGACCCTCTGGAGCACCTTCCTCTCTGCTGCTGCACAGCTGGCAAACCACACACACATGCAGTATGTCAACGAACTCTCAAACGAGCCGCAATAGAATGACACAAGCAGTTTTTGTGACAGGTGATGTTTTCTGAGGAGCCTCAGAAATTAACATCTCTGCTGTACTTTCTTGATTGTCACTGAGGTGTTAGGACTCCATGACAAGTCGTCCTCGAGCTGGACACCCAGGAACCAAAAGTCAGAGACCCCACATAATCCCCGCTGATGCACACTGGTTGGTGCGCTCTGTGCTCTTTCTCCAGAAGTCCATGATCAGCGCTATTGTATTGTTGGTGTTAAGGGTCAGGTTGTTTTCCTTGCACCCCCCAGTCGGATGCTTCACCTCAGCCCTGTAGGCAGACTCATCTTAGAAATAAATCCTACTACCAGGTTTGTCATCTGCGAACTTAATAAGTGCGTTGCTGGGATGACAAGGGATACAGTCATATGCGTAGAGGGTGTAGAGCAGGGGGCTCAGCAGACTGCCCTTTGGGGAGCCAGTACCGATGCTAACGGGTGCTGAAATATGGGAGCCCACTCGCACCCTCTGAGAGTGGTTTGTCAGAATATCCAAGATCCAGTGGCAGATGGAGGAAGGCAGTTCCAGCGCCGTCAGTTTGGACATTAGTTTGTGGGGGAGGATGGTGTTGAACACAGAGCTAAATCAACAAAGAGCAGCCTTGCATAGCTTCCCAGCTGTTCTAGGTGGCTCAGAGCAATGTGGAGAGCTGTTGCATCAGTGTCCTCTGTCAATCTGTTATTCCTGTAAGCAAACTGGTGAGAGTCCAATGCAGGTAGCAGACTTGACATGATGTGCGCCCAAACCAGAGTTTCAAAGCACTTTGTAACCATTGGTGTAAGTAGTACTAGGGGATTGTCATGCAGGGTGGTGGATGTTTTCACAGGTCGAAGGGTTGCTCTGCTTCAAAACGGGCGAAGAAGATGTTCAGCTCTTCTGCCAGCGAGGAGTCTCCATCTGCCCCTACAAGGTTGTTAGATTTGTAGCTGGTGATGTGCTGCACCCCCTGCCACACCTGCCTTTAACACATTTCTGTATCATAATGAATATCTGCCAGTCTGCTCTTGTCAAGCAGGACAGTGGGGAAAGATTGCCAAGAACAGTGTATCAACAGGGAGAGCGAATGAGGAGAGACAGTGAAAGATGTGTCTGTTACATACTGTCTGTCTCCAAATAGTAATTGTTTCATTCCACCAACTGGCATATGTCTTGTTTAGTTTTTTCTGTTCAACATGTCACTGTTTGTGCTTGTGTGTAAGGAGTACGCTAAGCAGGGTTGACTGGGTCAGGGATCAGTCACTTGTTTACATACAGCTGTCTGTAACCATCATGTCATGGTTGAGATGAGAGATAGGCTGAGACCATCGTACGCGAAGCTCGTCTGACCTCTGGCTCAATCTTTTGCTAAATTCTTTTGAGTGAAATATGAGCTTTTTTTTTTTTTTCCAGGCAGAAAATGGTAATAATTCTAACAACACATATAAAACTGTAATGCGACAAGATGATGTGTAATACGACAAATTTCAATGCGATTCCATCACTAAGACCTCACACATCTCCTCGGTTTTTCATGGTGCTGGGTAAATCTTGCAGGTGAGGGCCTGTTTTTTGCTTCTCGTGTGGGGAAAAGGTTACATCTTAATGTAAAGGGTGTGAGTCTTATGGAGTGTTGCTGCTAGAGATCAGATTCATCTAATGAATAGAGTGTGTTGTAGTGAAAAGGTTGTGCTTCCTGGCTGCAAATTCCTTCATATGTGGCTCTTCGTGTAGCTCATGAAAGAGGGATTTCATTTCAAAATTTAAAGTAATAAACTAAATTGAAGCGCCTGTAGTTTTTAGGTATTCTGATTCGCATTACATAAAGGGGTTTTTAAAATATCAGCTAATTTAAAGTCTTATTTGTGAATATCTGTGTGTGTATTTTTGCGTGTACAGCACAATGAATGGACATGACTCTTGTAGCTTGGACATGGATGTGAGGCTTGTAATCCAATCCTAGGGCTGGTAAATCAAATTATAGAGAGCAGTTAAGAGATGGCTTTGTCTATACAGTGCCAAGCAGAGAGATGGAGCTGGGTTCTTTGCCTAAAAACACTGTTACTAAGAGTTGTCAAACAGTCCTGCAGAGACAGCCGCATTGGTCAACTGCTGTGGACATTGCTGCTGGGAACAAATGTATGCACTTGATGAGTTAATATACTGAGCTGGTTTTGGATAATTTGAAACGGTTCAGTAGCTCACGCTCTGAAGATGAATAAATGAATGAAAGAGATCAGAAAGCAAACGCTTTATCCGTTTCCAGGTCACGGGGGGTGCTGGAGTCAATCCCAGCTCACATTGGGTGAGGGTGGGGTACACCCTGGACAGGTCACCAGTTCATCACAGGGCCAACACACAGAGACCAACAACCACTCACACTCACATTCAGACCTACGGACAATTTAGAGTCACCAATTAAACTAAACATGATGTCGGTGGGAGGAAACCCACACAGACACAGGGAGAACATGCAAACTCCTCACAGAAAGACCCGCGACTTTCTTATTGTGGGGCAGCAGCGCTAACGACTATGCCACCGCGGTGCCCCTCTTTCATTCATGCAATTCAAATTTGTGAATTGCATGAATTTATGAACGTAGAACACATCTTGCATATTTTCATGTTGGTGTAACAACAGAAAAAGTTGTTTTTCAGTAGCTGCTGGATGGAGGAAAATAAATCGAGACCAAGAATGCTTTGATGAAAATGTCCCAAAACTAATGAGGGAAAACTACTCTCCTCATCTGTTTGTCTTCTGCTTCCTTTCGTTTGATTCATTCCCTCAGTGACGAATGTACAGTGTCACATTTAGGCTTTGTGTCTACTTGTTTGTAATTATTTCACTGCCTTTCCTAATGTGACACCACATAAATAGCAGCGGATGCCATGTGTGGGCGTCTGAAAAGAAAAATGCCATAGGGAGTGTTACAGTAAGAGAGGGTCTAGGCAGGATGGAGTTGGTGGTGGTGGTGGTGGGGGGGGGGGGGGGATAGAGAGGCTGCTTCAGTCGAACTGGAAGAGCAATTATTTTGGTATGATGCCTGATCATTTCAAATGGAAAAGCTGTGAAGCAGGAGAGGGGAGGCACAGAGGGGAAGAGAGATAAGGGAAGCAAAAACATTAGGAGGTTGAAATTTAATATAGGGAAGTAATAAACTGCATATGGCACTTAAATGTAATCATGTTCTAACTGTCTCTGTTTGGAATGAAAAGAGAGACAGAGAGGCAGTGAAATACAAACAGGTGTTCATGCTGGAAATGGTATTCAAGCTCTATATGAGGCTCTGGAAACAGTTTATATTCAATTTTACCAAAAAGGCCTTGTTACAAAGTTCATTTAAAAAGCGCCTGTGTACGAATAACTGTGTGTGGTGCTGAATAAGGTTAGCATTGCCCTTTTATATTTCAATAGGGTGAGCAATTGCAGGTTCTGCTTTGGTAATCATGACGTTTGTTCTCTGCTGAATGCTAACGTCGATGCTAACCCAGTTTCATCAATGCTAATGCTGTCTTCCAAATTGAATTAATTCACAGGAGGGTGTCAACAATCAGACTGCGAATGAGAGGGAACAGCTGAATCCAGTTTCTTTGCTGCTTTTGATACAAAAAGCTTTGCCTCGCAGTGCCGACGATATCCTCATGTGCCTTTATAATCTTCTCCCTTGTTTAACTGAAAGTCAGACTCACATTTACTCCACCTGCTGCAATGGATTTTAATTGCTCATATGCATCAAGGATAATGGAAGTGAGAAATGTGATAGATCCACAGTATATAAGTTAGTATATGTGTGTGTGTATGTTTGTGCGTATTTCACAAAGTAAAGTTATGCATTAGCTAAATATGTCCTCGCTCGTCCCATGAGCCACGGTTGTATAATCCGAGCCCGTCTGAAGTATTGCTGTGCGTCCGTCTGTACAGAACATGCATGCATGCTCACACGCTAGTGTCTTCATGCATGTGCTTGTCTATGCACATGCAAGCCAAAATGGATAATTTGCTGTGTGAGAGAGATCCAACAGCCAATTCTAATGAACCAATTATAGTAAAGTCTTTTTGTCCTTTTCATTTCCATTTGATCGTGGGAGTCATACTGTGGACTAAGCTGCTTTAGTTTATTGCATCTTATTAACTTAACCAGAACAATATTTGAAGTCCAAATTGTCTGTTGAAAAAGAACACAAAATTGAGACCAGACCTAAAGTTAACCAGCAAATGTTCATGTGAAACTGGATCTCATAGTGAGTCATATGCCAGAAGGAGAGCTATCATAATTTGATAGCTATTCATTAATCTATTCGAGTCATACAGACGAAAAAGTTGAATCTCAAGCTCAATAAAGTGACGTGGAACATAAATGTCTGCCATGATGGACTATCTACTATTTCAAATGAAAAATACATTTTTGTCCTCCTAAGGTTTAGCTCTGATTGCGATGAAGCTCATTGATATTATGATAGACTCATCACTCACTCACACAGACACTGCATTCATTTTTTTTTTTTCCCACAACATATTAGCCAATACACTTCCTGGTGTGGCTCATCAGGGAATTCTCCACAACTCACTAATGATTTGTCCAAATCATTCTAAATTTTGGAAAATGTTTTCAGTCTGTGTTTGGGAACACGCCCACTGAGGAATTGAGGCCAAATTTCAACTTACAAATCCCTAAAATGTGTATCTCAAAACAAAGGACAGACACTTTTGACTTTTGAATAGTTTAATTGAAGCAGTTGGAGTCTGGCCAGTTGGAAACACCAAATACCAACAAACACGTACCTCGAAACCCAGTGGACAAAATTTCACCACTTTAGAGGTGCAGTTTACAAGTATTACCGTAACCTGAAGTGCAATACTGATTGGTGCAAGTGGCACGCTGATGACTCAAATTGCCTTTGAACAGATGATGAAACTCACTGGAGGACATCTCCTGAATGTGCACACTCATTTTGTTCAAACCCAATGATGAGGGGACAAATGGTGGAATGTGCAGTCATTGAAATGCTCCAGGCCATGTGATGATGAAACAGTGTGTCATTGGCCTCGCTCCTTTGAACAGAAATGAACTTTCTGATCCGACTTTGTTTTGCTTTGTCAACCTTGTTATCCTACTTGTGGCTGTTTGCTTCTTTCTTAGCTTAGGTGTGAAGCACAGAAGGACTTAAACCCAACTCTGTTTTTGGAGAAGGGTTGGTTACAGCGGTAGACATGTCAACCACCATCAGAAGGGGTACAAGGTGAGGGCTCAATTTCTCTGTAGAGAAACTTTACATAGTCAGTTAAATTGTATATACGAATCAAAAGATCTTTGGAGAGTAATTTTCAACATTTTTTTGTTCATACTTTTACAGCTACATTCATTCATTCATTCATACCGCTTATCCGTTTCCAGGTCGCGGGGGGGGGGGGTTGCTGGAGCCAATCCCAGCTCACATTGGTTGATTGCCGCTGTGCTGCCCCCTTTACAGCTACAACTGCACAAAATGGCTCCACAGATAAAAATAGTTTATATCCCTGCCTGACTCTCAACCTGTTGGCGTAGTCCTGGATTTCATCTTGAACATTACATTGGCTGCACTGGCTGCATGTCAGCAACGTCTGTTGAGAGCCTGAGGTCCATCTTGTCTTCCAGTGTGTGTGATTGTTTTGGCTACACTTTGTTATAGTGAGTCTCCTGTTGCACTGTGAAGAAAAAAATAGGAGGAAGAGGACAGAAAGACTCATATTTTATTTTCCTGGTTCATTTCAGAGGTGTTTTTTTGGCTGATGTGCTTATGAGAGTGTGTTATGACATTACTGATGCACAGATGGGTTTCGCAAATGGTAGGAGGATAAAAATTTGTTACTTGGTTTTCTGCACTTACGATCACAAAAACACACACGCAAACACATAAAGAGGGCATCTCAGAGAAAACATTTTACTTAAAAAAAAAAGGCAGGAAAAACATTTTAATAAGAAAAGAAAAAAAATACAAACCATTCTCTGCATGTCTGCAAATACATACTTACACACTCATGCGCACCAAAAAAAACATGATGTTCATTTTCAAATATGTGTTTATACACACACGCGCACACACGCATTTGATGAGACAGATGGCAAATGGCTGTTGGATGAACCAAACTGTCCATGTTATCTTCAGGTGTAATGGTGCGGTTAATGATTCTGCTGTGCTTCAACGCTATAGAATATTAGATAAATTACAAAGTATGCATTATCAGTTAGTGTGAGAGACAGAAGAATTTATCTTAACCTGACTATCCGTTAACCCCCCCCCCCAGTGATGGGCGATGAATTTATTATCTGAATTTTGTCAGATGAATCATTAAAGTTTTGCCACAAAACTTAGGTCTGTTTTTAGATTGGATTAGCTTGTTATTAACATTCAGTGCTGAGCCTCAAGGCTACAGCATGTTTTATAACATCCAAACCTCGGGGGTGGCTTCCTCTATGTGTCCTTGGAGAGGGAGGCAGCCTGAACACATGCTGGAATATGTGTGTATTTACGTGTGCCAGTATATTGTGTTAGATTTGGTGTTCGTTTGAGGAGAATCAGACGGCCGACCCTTCTGAGTTTATCGATCCTGTACTATCCTATCTGTCCCTGGGCTCAATAACACTACATCACAACTTTCTCCACTTTGTGTATTTTTCAGTGTGTTGTGTGTTTGCAATAACACTATCTGAACACTATCAAAGGGATATGTAATGTTGTTAGTTGCTACCTCTGTCTGATTCCCTAGAGAACGCACTCGACACTGGGTTTATCCTGGCTGGTCCCACATCACCTGAACCAAGCCATCAGTTACTTCTGTGCGTGTGCGCAAGCATGTTTTCAGGCATAATGCATGCACACATAATTTATGTCCTTCTGATGTTTTGTGAGAGGATCAAAGCAGGTCGGCAATACGAGGTCTCTGTCTTTGTGCATGTGTGTGTAAAAACTTTTTTCCTGCTCATGAGGGAATATGTTTCCTTTGAGACTGTAAGCACAATGCAGACAGCAAACCTAATGTGTAGGAAAAACAAGGCCAAGAATCTTGATGGAGACTTGTCTTAGTCAGGTTTGAAATGAAATACCTGACCACATACATTGATCTGGTACAATTTAGAATATAATTAATTTTACCGTATAACAGAAGTTTTTCATATCCAACCCTTACAGACTTCATAATTTCAGCCTGGGAGGTTACAAAAGCAGCAACAACAAAAAAAAAAAAAATGCAGATATTGCTAACATTTAAAATTGATAATACCTACCAGGCTAGGGTTGCAGCTTACTGTCTCAACTGCCCAGTGTAAGGTGATCATCAGTGTTTTTTGTTTTTTTTTTCGTCTTGGTGTTTTGAGAAAATCAAACATGTTTAACATGTTAAGGTTTTAGTCTTGACTCGTTCAAATAATGACATCCAAAGATATAAACTTTCAACTTCTTCAGCACCAAACAGGAAGTCGCAAACTCACTGGGTTGGTGTGCATAAATCATTGATTCCTGACATCAGAAGAAAACAACAAGATGCTTTCGGGTCATTTTGCAAAGAGAAACCATCCAGTACAAGAACAAAAAGCTTAATATTGTAGACTTAGTAAACATCTTTTCCTTAAATTAAAGTTACAAATATTCTAACACAAATTTTTCTTGCACCTCTTATTGTATGCAGAAGAGAAAATGAAAAAACAACGCCGGTGTGATGTTTTAACTGGCTAAATCTTATTTTTTTGGACTATTTTGTACTTTTATTGTGGGCAGCAACAATAAAATTAGAAATTTGCTCAATTCAGGGATTAGATTTCTAACACAGCAAATGGAGGAGTACGCAAATAGAGCACAGTCGGACTACTCTGATTCCTGATATGGACCTGGAATAGAGGGAGCATGAGCATCTGCTTTACCCCCCCCCCCCCCCCATGTCTATGGCAGACAGCCAATCGACTCTGAGATCAAAGGGCAGGGGTCAGAGGTTAAGGCAGTTTTGACTGCGGCATACACTTAGACCTCCTTTGGCATCTCTGACATTTCATCCTAATGCTGCACTGGGGTCAGATTTGAGATTGTTGCGTTGTGTTGAAGTTTACTTGCTGGGATGGAGTGATCGATTGAGGTTGGCTGGAAGAGTAAGAGGTGAGGTAATTGCTTGTAAGCTGGAGATTTGAGGGAACAGAGCAATGAATTTTGGTCTCATTTGTGTCTCATAGGTTTCCAGCACCAACGCCAAAGCCACACTTTCACCTTAGACAAGATTAATGTTTAACACCACAACCGCTAAACATGGGCAAGATCTATTTTTATGATGGGTAATGAGCTTACTTAATAACAGAGCTAAGGAAATAAATTAAGATAGAAGATCTAATTTCTGGTACCAGTACATCTTCAAGTCCAATTTGTTTCTACAGTAGCGCCAAATAGAGAGGACTGAAATAGAGGTCCAAGCCCTCGCAAATTTGTTATAGACTTTGGATCACTGCTTCATTATATATCTAATTTTCTCTCTCTAATATTACGGTGTGTGTAATTTCCCTGCAAATAGCCAAAAGGGATCTATTAGTGTTATCAGGCTCTTTGCTCTGATCTGTGCTGATACATTTGAAGGTCAAACCTCAAAGAGGAAATGGAAATAAAGAGTATAATTTAATCTCAAGTGTATTGTAATAAATGGAGGCACACATAATGAAATGGTGGGGAAAACGTCCGGTCCATGGTTCTAAAACTGATAGACTAATTGTACAACAAGGACCACACGACCAGAGACACATAATGAAATGGAAACTGAATGCTTGGTGTACATGGAAGGGCTTTGTGTGTGTCATTATGTGAATGTGTGTGTGCAGCAGCAATACACGTTCCCATGACATTGTGCTGTGTGGATCCACGTCAGTTGTTTTCCACATAAACCACGTGTTTCCTGATCTGCCCTTGTCTTCCCTCTGCTTACTCAGAATGAGCCTTAGAGGAATGCCTCAGTCTGTATTTTATCTCCCACACAGGCTAATAATCGCTAATGTGTTAGCTGCTTTGGTGCTGCTTGCACAGACATTGCCAGACTTTTTGGGAAATAGCAGTGCTGCTTCAATTTGCACCTTGTCTTTCGAAAAGTGTGAACAACAACGGGAAAGTGCTCATGCTTTACATGTTAACCGAATTCCGAGGGGATGGTCCTACATGATGGGGGGCTGAGTGTCACAAAAGTGAAAAATGAGAGAGTCATTAAAAGAGAATAAGGTCTACTCTTAGAGGAGCACATACAAAATGTGTTTGGGTTGAAATTCTGCTTTGACTTAGAGTATTTTCCCCCTGAAGATGCAGCGCAGATAAAAAATGACAGTGATTCATGTAGAGTTGAGCTGCATAGATAGATGTGTGAAATGAATTGCTTAAACAATTTTGTTCCTAATCTATGGGAATGGGCCTTTTTGACGCTCTCTATCACCACTTCATACATATATATGGTAGTTAAAGAGATGGTTCATGAATACTATCACAGACTATGTCTCTGATAGTTTGGTTTGTGCGTTGGAAAATAAAATGCTATCATGGCTGTATGTATTGAGCTGTTTTGTATGATCATTTTCACTCGCCTTGTCATGTCTAGAGTGGCGACAGTAACCTGTGGGGCTTTGTATTTATCAGCCTCAGCAGTTGTGTAGTTTTATAACCATCGCTGCCTCTACTGGTTCCTGGCATCTTAGCAAGCTTTATTCATTCCTCCCTCGTGCTTAGCAAAGGTTTTACAGGGTTAAAACTGAATGCTGTTTAATCTTTGTGTGCGTCCATGTGGTTGAAATCTTTCAATGCAACTGTTTATTGGAGGAAAAGCCTGCAAAAATCTCTTTTCCTTGTGTCTCTCTTTCACACACACACACACACACACAGACACACATATGCCCCATAATGAGATGTTAGCTGCTGTGGAGTTTGTGAGGTGGAGGTCTGTGTGTGTCACTCTCAGTCTTTACTAGTAGTGACTTGGTGCCGTGTAAGTTCGGGGGGGGATTAGCTGTTTGATTGCAGCTGCCAGCCTGCACTTTATTACACTGAGCTGTAGCTGGAGTCCCAGGCCTACTTTGTCTCTCTCCGTATGTGTGTGTGCGCTTGTGCGTACCTGTGGCAGCTGTCATGAGCAGGCTGTCTAATCATCTAATGTGTCACGCTCGACAATGGAACAGATTCCATACTCTGGTCACTGTCAGTTTATCAGAAAGCTGTCAGACCCCTCTGTTTAGTCGATCGAGTTTAAAATTGGACTCCAGTGGGAGTTTGCATGTAATTGCTGGGGACACTCCATGATACAACTGTCTGTACACATGTGCTTTAAAGCATATATGAAGTGTTTGGTCAAATGAACATAATCTACTAAACGAATTTCTACTCTAATTAACTAGTACAGAACAAACACAGAAAATGTAATCATGTAATAGAATCAGAGGCCCTGTTTTATTTTTTTATCAATGGTGCCATCATCTTGCTGTGATGTCACAAGGTTGGTTGGTTTCCATAGCTTGAAGTAGCTCCATTTGTGCTCCAATGACCTGAACAAGGTCAGTAGAAGTATCAGTTAGAACATCACAAATGAGTGCAAATCTTCACAATGAACATACGTCATCTTCTTACCTCTCCTTGACCTAAGTGGAAAGGATAGACATGAAGGGGAATTCATAAGGACGTGAGAAAAGACAACTGTGTTGCAGATAAAATCTTGGGACACTAGGATTTATTTAAAACACATGGACAATAAATATTACATCCTAACCACAAATACAAGGGGAAATGTTGAAATTATATTAAAGACATACGCAAGTGTAAAAAGTTCGGCCGCTAAAATAATATAAAAAAAAAAAAACAACAACAAACAAACAAACAAAAAAAAACTTAACAAGACGTCAGAATAAATTTTATTCAGACACAGACACAGAGTTCCTAGAAATTGGTGCTTTGATGTTTTTTAATGCATATGTTATAATAAAGATAATTCAACCCTAACTGGCCAGATTTGAAAGAGAGGAAACTATATTCATGGAGCTCAGTCATCATTCACGGATTTCCATATTAGTTGGATTGTGTGAAAACCATATTCGCTCTGCTGTTTCTACATTTACACAGGTCTGTAATTGTGAAACTATAATGGTGTGTCACTTTCAATGTTGCTGTGGGAAGGAACTGTGGGATGATATTCTCTCCTTTCATGAAGGGAAGTCCAGCTTGCTAAAGGAGATTAGATAGGAAACGTTGAAGCTCCTTGTCTGCTTAGAGAATTGAACCAGCTTTTATATTTTTGCCATTTAAATACTTCCAGGTCATTTCACTCAGGTTAGTTGTGTTTCAGTTAGTTAGGAACCCTCCTAAGCAAAAACCACTTTCCAACTGCACCATCAGAGACACAAAATAGCTTGCTCTTTCTGGAGAATGAGGCCTCACAAAGGGACACTACATAGAGATGGCTTCAGGAGCTTTAAACCACAACTATAATCTTTTAATTTAATCTAATTTCAAATAAAACACTGAAGAAGTGAAAATTAGTGAGTGATCAAACAAATATCTAGGAGATTTTCGGTAAAAGGCTTTAATACTAATGTAGAACATAGATTATCTTTATCATCTTTATCAAATCTCACTGTATAATATGGACCCTTTAGTAACTTGTAATTGACACAAGACAGGTGGATGATGGATTTTATTTTAATGTGACATTGTGTTGTTTACAGCTGGCTTATTTATTTTTCTTGCCTCAGAGCTTTGGGTCTACTGCTGCTCAGATTGACTATGAACGTAATTGTCCAGCAGGAGATGGTACGCAGGGAGTTTAGAATGAAATTCTGTTGTTTAAACAGATGCTTGATGGGAAAATGTCCAAATGGATCTTGGTAACTGGACTAAAGTCACATAGTTTTGATTAATTGGACTGAAAGAAAAGCTAGATAATAACAATGACAGGATTTCTACTGCTGTGTCTGGAACTGGCAGGAAGTTGGCAGCGTGTGACAAAAGAGGCTGTGCTCCCTGACAGACCTTTCTCATGCGCTGTCTGAAATATATGACTCCAGGTGATGCATAGTGCTAATTAAAATTGATTACAGAGCCCTGCTGGTTTTGTGCCCCCGAGTAGTCAGTCTCCTCTCTTGGTGTTCCTGTTCAGTCTTTTTCATTTTTAACAGCTCCCCCTGTATTGCTGCTCTTTTCCTTTTGAAGTTGTAATTGTATCTGATGATGATAGCAAGAATATAGACATTTATTGCTGTAATTCGACTTGCACGCGTGTCCACGCACAATCCCAGACACACACAGAGGCACGAGGCTTTAATAAGAGAAGTCATCGTCACTGGAAAGAAAAACGAAGTCCTTGTAGAGAAAATGACACTTCTGCTAATGAGGACATTGCAATGACTTCCTCAATGAGAATTAGAGACAGAGGCAGAGGAGATAAAAATGAGTGAAAGCCTTCGGGGACAAAATAAAGGGAAGAACAGGTGAAATTGAAATGGCCACATTGCAAGCATGGTTGATGTGGGTCAGACTGCTGAGCCACCAGATGCCTGCTGTGATCAGTGGGCTGCGGAAACCCTGGCAACAAGAGATGAAGCCACAGATGTCTATACATCAGTTCCCATTTCCCCAAAAACACCTGTATCTCTGAGCGCTTGAGTCATTGTCTCAACCCCTAGATTGATGCGGGAAACATTTCCCTCTAAGCTTTTCCCTCTTTCATTTTTTCATGGCTTTATTTTTCATCTTCTCACACTTGTCTTCCGGCAGTTCAGTTCATATCCTCTCTTCATTTTGCAGGAGCCACACCTTACACTCCACGGGTCTTTGCTCAGACTTTGAGTTGGGTTCCTCTATTCCACCAGCTTGTAGTGTAGGTTTATGTGTGTATTATGTGCATGTATGTGAGTTCTTCTTCCTGCTCGGACTCTGGATTAAATGTCAGACTCTTGTAGATTGATATTCTCTTTGATACAATACCACAGCAGGAATTAATCCATTGTAGATTACAAATGGGAATAGAAACCCGTCAAATTTTCAACACGTGCAGACAAGCATACATACCACTCAAACGCCGTTATTTTCATAGACGTATAGCTACAATCCTTCAGCATTCTCATATCAAGCAAAGTAGTGTGTTGAGTATTGATGGCCCGTATGCAACATAGATGCAGAGCCTATGAAAAAGCTCCAGCAGAAAAGGGCAGGAGGTTAAATGCTTCCTTTTCCAGCACGCACATGGGTCACACACCAGTAATGTGCTGTGAGTGGCTGGCAGTGCACAATGCTGAAAGGGCACACTTCTACAGCTGCAGCTAAGTGAGGGATGGCTTTTGTGTGTGTGTGTGTGTGTGTGTGAGGATAAGTGAAAAGTGATTTCATGACAAAGGCCAGGAAATTTATTTAATTAAAATTTTATTTATTTATTTGGCATTCATCCATTTTTCAGAACATTTTTATTAGACTCTGTGAGTGACTTCACTAATGCATATGCTGTCATGTGTTAGTGTGTCAGGCCTTACACCATGTATCTCTGGACGGTGTTCGATGGGTGACCCTGTCATTGGTTGACAGAAATGTGATGATTTTGAATTTTGTTTATCAAGGAACAATATTTACTGATCGTTGCTTCTAGACTGTGTTGGCTTGCTTTGAGATTATTTCACTATGATATGAATACTTTTGAATTTAGGACCAAAAGGAGCAGTTTCAAGACATGAATTTGAGGTCTTATGACATTTTATATGCTGAATAGAATGACGAGTTATAAGTAGTGACTGACACTGAACAAGTGCTGTTCATGGGGTAGAGGTGAGCCTTGAGAACATTATTTTTCCTCTCTTGACTCTTGTATCCATAAAGCCATTTTAAATCTAGAACTGCTCTCAATTCTTGCTGGTGTTTTATCTTTTGCATCAGACAATGGTAAGAATATGTGTTCAGTAAACCCACAACTCCTAGTCATATTAGATTTCTCATTTCTGGACCAGAAGAGACCTGACTGCTGCATTTCCAGGCAGGTCCAGTCGGTACCTGGTCTCTGCAAATCCTCAAATCCTGGAAATGTATTCAGACAGCAGGAGCGGAGGAGCTGACCTTGGTGCTGAACTCACCGGCGGTTTGAGAGCTGGAATTTACCGTCACTATGTTGGAGGTTTGCAGTTGGCCGTTGCTCTTTCAAAATGAATTGGCACCAAGTGTTACTCTCGAGGGGGCAGTTACAGCCTGCAGCGTTGCCACCTAAGCACTTTTTTTTTTTTTCAAAGCACCCATCAACAACGTTTTTGGACAAACTTTTGGTACTGCATTCAGCAATACCATTAGCTCTGTATCTAGTACAGTGTCAGGGAGAGAAAGGCGGATCTGCAGCTTGCTACTCACACTGATGTTATGTACCGTTTGAGAGACAAAAAGCTTGTACACTGTCCCGTACATTGTCCTGGGTATGTTTTTCCAGTGTTCATTTCTGGTATCTTGTCCTATTCCTGTTTTGTTCATTTGATTGAATTTTATATTGTTTGATTCATTTGCTTTGTCAAGCACTTTGTAACTGTTGTTTTAAAATGTGCTATATAAATAAAGCTATAATAATAATAATAATATTTGAGTGTTTGATGATTGCTTTATTTACTTCAACTTGGGAAATAAGTATGAAACACACATGAAGGATAAATTAAATATAAGGGCATGTTTGGTATTCTAAGTTTATGAATGGACCAAGACAGAGTTACAGATCCACGCTGGTGTGTTTGTGAGGAAGGAAGTGGTGGATGATGTAATGCTGGATGTGGATAAGGTGAAATCTGATTGATTTGGTTACAGGGCAACAGTTAATATAGCAGCATTGGCTCATGGTGCTGCTGTCAGACAAAAACCCATACAGTACCTCCAACGCTGCTGTGTCTTTGCTTCTGACTGAAATTGAATTGTGCTTTTCTCAACGCTGTTGTTTTTTTGTTTTTTTTTTACTGACCAAAGAGCCCACAGGGAGCCATTACAAACCCATTGTGTAGTTTCAAAATGCCCAGGCATCCATTGGAAGATTTCTGCTAGATGTAACTGACTTCCACACAATAAATACAGAATAATACATTTAAACCTAACAAGTCTTAAATCTGGCGGCAGCAGCATTTGTGAGGGCTAAGTGCGTGTAAACGGATGGTGGAGAGCAGAGATGGAAGGAGGATCATGACCATCTTTACTTCCAGCTCATCATACATACAAGACATGAGCTCACTTCATCTTTTGGCACAGCACATACATGTGAATAAAGTGTCGAAGCATAAACATACACAGTCCTCTCCTAAGAAAAAGGGATATTTGTAATAGATAGATATTCTTGTTATCTATCTGCCTTTTTGTCTTGTTTCTAATTGTATGTGTATGCAAATGTGTGTGTGTGTGTGTGTGTGTGTATGTATGTGTGTGCATTTCTTTGCTGTTGAGGACACAATCGTTGGATGTACACTCTAAATCACACTAATTAACGGCCTTGTTGAGGCTCGAGCTGCTCCCCTGCTGAGACGGAGAAATGGGCAGTCCGATACACACATGCACTTGCATGCACACACAACACACACAAAAGTGGTCGTCTGGGCTAACATATACACTCATCAGCATATGCTTATACATGGGAAATCACATCTGAATCTACAAACAGAAGGGAAACAACAATATGGCTGCATGAATTACACACACATACGGCTATACATACTAATACTAATAATACAAACAAACAAACATCCTAATACACACTTTTTTTAAATCTAGACACTATTATCCATAATGAGAAAGCTCCATGTTTTGCTGCTCCACTTGGGTACTAATAAAGGTCACGCTTTATGTACTGCAAGGTCAGTGTCTGATTTCCCACAAAACGTTCACGTGGGAAACGCAGCAGCCGCTTTTTTTTTTTTTTTTCACCATTCACATCACACCCCTTCCCTGTCATTGAGTATACTACAGTGATACACATAGGCTAATTTGATGCAGCATTCTCAATTATAGCGTATCACAATAACAGCATAGCCATTAGGAAGAGCAGCGGTCGTTTAGAGCTGAAATTGAGGTCGATGAAACCTGACTACATCTTACAAATTAAGCTCAGATCCTGTGATTCACCCAGCATATTTTACAGGTGTAACGTATGCTGTAATTTCACAAAAGTTCAAAGCACTTGTCCATAATTCACAATTTATAATTTTGTACAAATTTCATGGTAAAAAAAAAATTGCTTCAAGAAACCAGATTACCTGCAGGGAACTTACGCAGGCACAGGGAGAGCATGCAAACTCCACACAGAAAGGCACCAGGCCCGGGGTCTGAACCTGCGACCTTCTTGCTTTGAGGCAACAGCGCTAACCACTATGCCACCATGCTGCCCTTAGACATCAGACATTAGCTCTCTGTGTCCTCGGCACTTTGTCTGTGACTTTTACATCATATCGTCCGAAATAAGGAAACGTAGTGAAGTATACATTTAGGCCATATTGTCCAGCTCTACTTGTACTCACAAATAGGCTCAGGATATTTTTTATACATTTTCTATTGTGTCCAAATGACTAACAAGTATGGCAAAGTGATACAGTCTAAATGCTTAAAACAGAACAGAGGTCTTTTTATTTTCACCGTGTCTGCAGGCATACACGATTGAGCATTTCAACGGACACAGACACACGGTAACACAAAAATGGTGTAAACACCATTTCCTATTTGTGCAAAGCTTCTCTTCATGAAGCTGCACTAAACAGGCGTCTTACAGATCCTATGATTTAGCCCATAATTTTCTGGCAGAGGTTGTTGGTAGGTGAATGTGTGTGTGTTTGTGAGTCATGCTTTCACACTGCGATTTTTTCTGCCTGTGGACCACTTACTACCAACTCTGCATTTACCACTTCTATTGTTTGAGCCTGATAAAACATTTGGCATTTGCAATCACTCTGCTACTCTGACTATATACTGCATTTCACTGAGTAGGTGCTGCACTGATGGAGGGAAATTGCAGGTAGTGCATTATAAAATATAGGATGCTTAGTCAATCATCCAAGTTACTTACAGTTTAGATGTGAGGGTTTAACTTCAGTAATTATTGATGCAGAAAGCTGTGCTGGAGTTGGAGGTTTCGAGGAGGCGGGCTGGTCGACCTTGAGCAAACCCACGTATAGAGGAGCCAGGAGCTGAGAGGTGAGGTGGGATCAATGCTGCTGGTCTTATTCAGATTCCAATTACAGCCATTTCTGATCAATTGGCTCCTTTCCTCACCGGCAAAAACGGAGCTCTGCCTTTGATCAATGGCAACACACTCAGATGGGTTCACAACCTCAAAAAACACAACCACATCAGTACATTTTCACTCTGTCACACTGTCTGTCACACAAACACACACACGGATGCATAACCATTCCGCTGTTTTTGATCAGTGCTCAGTTGGCCTGAGAGCAGGATCTGCGTTATTTCATGCTCTTCAGTTTTGATTGATTGTGGGATAATATGATTAGTGAAGGAATCTTTCATGTTGTCATTATTTTCCCTATACCACTCCTGAAATTCATTTGCACAGAGAAGCATTTGTCCTTGGATGTTCATTGTTTGTGATCTTGATTTTGAAACTGATCTGTGTTGAAGGAGCTCTGCAGATTCTAACAGCATTAGGATGTTTTCGTACTTCATGACTCGGTGCATTGAACCTAAATTATTTTTCTGGCATAAAAATGGCCACTTTAATGAAATTATGTGTTTTCCTTCTATCTTGTATCTTTTCATAGTATTAATAATTTGTGAGGATTCAACATCATGATAGCAACTTTTTGGGTGATAGGAAGTTTGGTATACCCATTGAGCTGTGTTTGACAATTTAGAGTGGAGAGAGGCACAATGTAAGATGGTTATTAATATTCAGACCAAACACTGCAAATATAACCCATGCTTTGGCATTGTTCTACTAGCTGTATCCATGCATATGTAATTGTGCACATACAAAAAAAAAAAAAAATCCAAATTAGCAGATGATGTATTTGTCAGGTGGGTGGAGTAAGAAAAAGTTCTACCTGGAGATCAGCTCCGATTGCAGATGGCTTACCACATGAACGCAGATGCACTGGTTCCCACACAGAAGCACAGAATCCTCCTGTACTCTCTTCCAGTGTGCGTCTTTGTCAAATGTTAGCTTGTTTGGATGTGTCACTTCATTTTATTGGCTTATTTTCTGCATCAGAAACAATCGCTGTGGAGATTGGGAAAGGGATTAATTTTATGCAAATACGTGCAAACAACCATGACACAGAACTTCATCCGCATCGGTTCTATGCAAATGATGTTTGTGAAACAGGCATATTGGAAGGGCCCGCGTTTCCCAACCTCCTCACATCCCACCCACCCCACAGCCCTCCCCTAAATCCAACCAGCTCTCCCTCCCCTCCCAATCAGCATCACCCTATGCTTCTCTTTTTTCCCCTTTTGCCCCCCCTTCATTCTCTCCTAATCCCCTCTTCACCCTTTCTCTTACTTTCCCAGCCACTCTGCCTGGGCCCGTCTCCCAAGTCCCACCCAGTGCACCCCCAACCTCCTTTGCTTCTCTCCCTCCCCTGACCCTTTGTAATCCTCTTCTTCCTTCCTCCCCATCTCATCCCTCTGTCTGCTGCATAGCTGTTAGTGGTGTGAGGAGGCCCTAATGGGGCTTGAGGAAAACATTGTCATAGTAGATGGAAAAGCAGAGAGACATGTAGGAGGCAGCCAGGAAAGCCTGACATTAGACTTGCTGATGGAAGATTAACACAACACAGAGAAGATGGGATGGAGACGGAAAATACAATGACGAGAAGAGATAAAGAGGTTGACACGACTCCAGTGGCACGAAGGGTGGGCAGAGAAACTGAGGGAGATGGTGTGACACAGAAAGATGAGGGAGAGAAAGCTGGAGAGGGCCATCCGGAGGGAAATGGCAAACACTCTCATTCTCTGAGGACTCTTCCAGCACTTTTGTTTGCGGGAGGTCCTTTTCCTTTCATCTTTGCTTCAATTCTCTTTCCTGGTTTCCTCTTTCACAAGGATATTATGGCTTGTAAGTGTGATGCTTTGAGTCAAAGATTAGGGAAAGTGTGTACACATGTTCAAATGTAGACAACCCCCAATGCACACTCCACTTTCAGGACAAAAGAAATTCTTATAAAACTTGACATTCCCCATTTATAATATACCAAAGAATATACCATTGCTCATGGTGACCTTACAGAATTTAACCTTTAAAGAGTTTGTCTCAGTGTGACGTAGGTGCCAAAACAGTGCTGTGGAGACTTGTGTGATTGCCATGAGGTACACTGACGCAGTTGGACGCAGTAGAAAGGCTGAGAGCGAAGCTATTTCCACACAACTTGTGCAACCAGCTAAAGTCTCACACCAAAGTGGCATTTGTGAGTAATATGCTTCTCTTCACTGCAAGTGCAAGCAATGCAATACAGCTAAGTAATATCTCTCTGCAGAGCAATACTGGCTGTCAGCATTATGTGGATGATTTGATGTGTGTGTGTGTGTGTGTGTGTGTGTGTGTGTGTGTGTGTGTGTTGTCAGATCCATTTAGATTGCAGGTGTAGTAGTTAGAATGAACTGTTGAGGGAACAAGGGAGACAGTCTTTTGTTAGCTATGCTTCATTAACATTGGTGACCAGATGCATGTTTGGCTGTCTCGGTCATTAAGGAAGAAGTGTGGAAAGAAAGAGGGGAAAAGGTATATTACACAGTCAGAAAGTGTAATGACTGAAATTTGTCTGTATAAACATATTGTTATTAACTTCCATATCAAAGTAAAACTCAACTTTATTCCAGCTTGGCAGTTTTGGTGATCATTTCTCACCAAAGCTCACCAAAGCATGTTGCTTCCCAGAACACAACAGAACCAACAGACTATCACAAACTTTATGTAATCTACTTTATAAAATGATAAAACTTGAAGACACTGAGCCGGAAGTGTCAGTGTTTATCTGTAACTGTTGCACATGTCGGTCTGTCGAGCTGTCACATGGCAGTTTGGGTATAAATGTAACTGTTCACCAGAATGGTTTTGCTAACCTGAGACTAATGAGCTCAACATGTCCGATCATCTCACCGCCTGTGTGAGGTGTTTATACTCCCAGATCTCATCATTCAGCTTGTTCAGTATCTGGTTGTCTTGCCCCAGAGTGAGAGCCAGAGCTACGAAAATAAAACCAGTGTTGTAATAAACTAGAATTTCCCTTTAACTCTCTCTGACAAAAGTGGCAGTGCAAAGGGACAGTGAGGATCTTGTAAAACAGGCAGATCAAAGGAGGGAGATCGACAGGGAGGGGCACATACACACGCATACAAACACACACACACACACACACACACACACACAGAGGGAACCAGATAATACAAATTTATGTGACTATACAATGGCGGTGACAAGTATTGCGGTGACATCAAAACTCAGCAGGCCTCCAGCTCTGTTTGGGGCGTCTGCATGTACACACTCCAGTGTCTCCAGCAGCTCTCATCTGTCATGGCTACAGATGGCTGCTGTGCTGTCTCGAGACACTGCTCTTTGGTTATGACAGGCATTGTGCTGTGTATGTCTGTCTGCGTGTTGCTGTTTATGTGGCTGGTACGTCAACACAGCTAAACAAGCTGAGCTATACGCCTGCAGCTTAAACCGTTATGTCTTTACTGCAAACATGGATAACAGACTCGCACAGTTATGACATGTAAGATCTCATTCATTTCAGCTGTTTAGGCCGCATGAGGCCTAATGTGTTATTCTGTCAACCGCAATACTATCCAGCAAAATCGGTTGAACCACAGAGGCTCTGCTGCTACTGTTGCTTGCTTTCTAATTCATGCTCCGTTTTGGTGCTGTAGCCGAGGAGAGGGTAACGAAGTGAGCGGAGATGGATGGCAGGACGGAGAGCAAGAGATGGTGATATGGGAAGAGAAAGAGAGAGAGGGAGATGATGGAGTTAGATGGCGCAGGGAGTTTGATTCCTTTAGTTGTCAGAGGCGCTACATTATTGATGTGCTGAGGATCCCACATTGTCGCCAAGACTCTCAGCCTGTCATGTCATGTCCTGTGTGCTTGTGCATGCCTTTTGTGTGTGTGTGTGTGTGTGTGTGTGCGCGTGCGCACACACATGCCATAGTCGTTTGCTGCTGTTGCACAGGTCTCGCAGGAGTGCTACCTGTCAACACCTCCAAATTGTACGGAGCTCTGTCAGTGATGATGCTTTCTCTGTTGCATTGACCACATGGGAAGGGCTTACTCTTACACACACACACACACACCTTTCCTTACAGATTTACTGGAGCAGGTGATTGTGTATGTGATGGGGTTTGTGTTATACTGAGGATTCTCTCGGTCTCTGACACTGTCTGTTTCCACTCACTGCATGATGGTGATTTGGCTTTGTTAGTCTACATTATGTCCATTAATTTCTAGCTTACTGTTTGAGTGTGATTGTGTGTGTTTTACAGTGATAAAAGTACGGTTCTTCTTCTCTAAAATGTGTCTCACGATTTCTTTAGCCAGTCTCCTCAACAGTCAGAACATCTCACCATTAGATAGCAACACTGCAGCACATCTTCAAGTTGTTCATGTCACGCTGTACATTCAGTAGTTCTTTACCAGCGCTGCAGCTTACAATATTTGTTCAGTTAATTGGTCAACAGATTGGGCCAAAAAATGTCTCAATAAAATGAAATGGGCATCACAGTTATGATCAGCTCAAAGTGAATTCTTTGAAGTGCATTCAACAGTCCAAAGATACTAAAAATAAAAACAACATAGAACAGAAAAGCAGCAAATCCTCCTGTCTGAAAAGATTACACAAATGCTTGATAAATGCTGTCAGTGATTATCTGACGATCAGAATCCTTACCATTCATTACTTAATGTTTTTTTTCAAATGGTTCATTAATTAATACTTTTTAAATCTTTTCCTGGGAGCTGTTGGATTGTATGAGGAACTATTTTCAACAAAGACCAGCACAGTTTCTAATCTCATAATGCCATCTAATCGACTTGCCTTGTCACACTTGGAGATGGTGAAATTGGCTTTCTTTCTTTGCAGCCCCGCTTGCCTTTGTGTTTCTTGTGCTTTTGTTTAGAGAACCTTTCAAGAAAGCTTCATCATATATTTGATTTCCACAGATGCTAAAGCTCCTTTTTATGAGCAGATTAGAAAGTGCAGTGCAAGTCTCAGCGCTGTAGCTATCACTTGAACAGTGTTGTTTATCACTTACACCACTAATTTAATGAGCACCTATCTTTTCTCTGCTGTTAAATGATGTACATATTTACTCTATAAAACACTTTAATGGGGATACAGAAAAAAAAAAATAGAATACAAAAGCACTTCAGTTTTTTCACTCCTCAAATGCCTTGTGCAGTTTAATTTCTCATTAATAGCCAAGCAGAGCAAGACGTTAATTTCCTGGTACTGACTGATGGCTTGTTTCCAATCCAATGTATTCGGATGTGTTTTTTCCACTTTATTTATGCTGCTGAAACTTATTAAACACCGGGTGATTTAGTGTTGCTGAGACCATCATGCCTAGCTGTTTCAATTAAAAGGCAGCACTTCTAGTAAGTTACAGCAAGCAGAGTAATAAATGTGTTTGACTCAAATCGTATTTGATCCGTACTTTTCTGGCTTTTATTGCGATGACCTTAAAGCGTGTAAAATCAGTCAGTGCTTTCTGGATCCAGGTGACTAACCAACATCAAGATGACACACACTCTCACTCTCCCACTTGCAAAACTCCTTCTCGTATTTTGTTTTTATCACATATCAAGAAATGAGCTCTGGATTTTATTTCAAAGGGACAGCCCTGCCGGAATTTATAACTTTACGTGACAATTTGTTCATTGGCAAAGGAATTCTATGCAAGAATTATCTGCAGTGAAAAGCAATCTGAGAAAACATAATAGAAATTAAATGAGAGATGGAAAGAAAAAAAGAGTCAGAGAAAGTATGGGGGAAAGAAATAGATGAGTGGAGAGATGGAGAGCTTATTGTGCTGGCCATCTTCCCAGAGTGGAGGGATCGATCAGCAAAACGAGAAAGCCTAACTATTTCCTCTGTCGGTAGAATGAGCTGGGCTAATAGTGGAAAGCAGTCATATCCCCTTGCGTTCGCTCCATTTTTTTAAATTTTTTTTTCTTTGAAGGGAGGGGGCAATCATGATCTCATTGCAAGACCACCTCATGCTCTCATCACGAGCGGACATTTGAAAAGCAAATATGTTTAGCCCGAGAAGTGGGAGTCAAACAGCAATGAGCCTTCTCAAACACTGACCCACATCAGTGGGGAGCCAACACACTTGTTCCTAAGCGTGAGCCCACACACATGCATATCAATGGTACTCCACATAAAGCTATTTAAATCCCTTAGTGCGTCCCAGATATACAACAGACACAATAGAAAAATCAAGAAGGCTGGAACTCAATGGTCCCATCATGACTATCTCATTTAACTACCTGCTGCTTGTAACAAGCTAAATGGCGTTTTCCCAGGTTTTCGTATCTGCCATTCAAACATGGTCAGTCAGTTTCAGAACCCAATTACTCGCTTTCTTGAAGTTCAAAGGCCAAATGTTTTCCTACTTGTCATTTATCTAATAAGTATTTATTTTTGTCTGCGTGTGCGCATATGTTTATATGTCTCTCCTCCTACAGCTGTGTATGGATTGTAAACCCTTTCATATGGTCCCTCTCTTTTATTCATGTCTCATTTATTTTTTGTTAGTTCCTACAATTTCACACTGCATTTCCATCACATTGCCAAAGAGTTTCAAAAAACAAATAAAAATCAATGCAACAGAACAAGAGATTTTATCTTTTTTATTCAACACAATCTTCTTCTTCATCAAAAGTTTGCTCCCACTTCACCCACAATGCAACGCGCAATATTAATAACACTATGACCACTCCCTTATATTATGTAGCTTTCCCTTTTTTCCCTCCCTGGACCTCAGAGAATGTGCTGTGGTATCTGGCTCTGAGACACTATAGCAACAGATCCTTTAAGCCCTCTAATTGACATAATGGGGCCTCCATCTATCTGACCTGTTGGCCCCACATAACAGATGCTCAATTGGATTGAAATCTTGGGACTTTGACTAGAGGTCAACACCTTTGACTCGTTGATGTTCCTCAAACCATTCTTGAAACATTGTTGAGGTGTGGCAGGAACACATTGTCCTGTTGAAAGAGGCCACTACCATAGAGGCAGTCAGTTTCCTTGAAGGGGTGCACTTGGTCTGCAACATTATTTAGGTAGATCAGACCTGGGTGTTGTATGGCCTGTGGGCCAGATCCAACCTGCATGATGGTTCCTTTCAGCCTGCGAGGTCGAGTACAAACCACACCATTTTACTTATGAGGCTAAGATATGAATGAAATGAAATTGGCTTTTATTTTGAAATGCTTGCATGGCACCAGTGCACTTTTTCCTCCCACATTTGATTGAAAAATAACTGTTCACCGTTTAGGTAGATGGTATGCGTCAGAGTAACATCCACTTGAATGGCAGGAGCCAACGTTTCCCAGCAGAACATTGCCCAAAGCATCAGCATCTCCACCTGCTTTCCTTCCTACCGTAGAGCATCCTGGTGCCATGTGTTCCCCCAGTCAGTGGCACATATTAACACAACTGTCCCCATGATGTAAAAGAAAACAAGATTCATCAGACTAGACCACCTTCCTCCGTTGCTCCCAGGTCCAGTTCTGATGTTCACATCAGCCACTGCAGGCGCGTTCAGTGGTGGACAGGCCTCAGCATGGGGGCGCGATGAGGACCATTTTTACGGGCTACAGTATTTCAGCTACATTGTTCGAGCACTGGATGTCACTCAAAGCCAGGCCTTACAGAAGGATTACAGAGAACATGAAGCTAAAAATTCAGCTTTTTGTCCCAGGTTGTAAACACAGAGCATAATGTTAGCTTAGGCAGGCCACGTAGTCAGACTATGCTCACCTCCAGCTGATCAGCACATCGGTCCAGCCCTTCACCAGCTGACCAGTCCCTTCCTACATATTCAATGTGGCGCACTGTTTTAAACTGCTTCGGCCTGTGTGATGCCCACAAAGGAGTATGCTTGCATTTGTTGTAATTTTGTGTAGGTTTTTATGGTAAGATGTAATTGGTGTGACAGACATTGTATTCCGAGCCATTATGGGCCATTTTTTTCCCCTTTGGTAAGACTCCACTACTGCATGGTAGTAATTTACAGAGCTGTTTCAGTGCTGCCTATAGAAGACAGTGTGAAGGAGTGGACTGTCGGCAAATTCCTCATTCTACTGTGTGGAGCCGCACAGACCTGAAGCACCTGTCTTGTCCTTTGTCCTGTTTTTACAGGATTCTTATCTGTTTATGGGCTCAGGCTGAGAGCTGTAAAACCTGCCCACCTTTACTGCTTCCTCTACACGCTGCCCCTCAGCCCACCTCCGCCCCAGCTTCCCCTTCTGATTATACTTTGACTTATCAATGTCATATTTGTTGTCACTGATGTTGCTCTGTTCTGTTACTGTTGCTTTCAGGCTTTCCGTGGCATCTTGTGCGAAGGCAGGGGGATGTGCTCTCCCTGACTGAAGCTTTCCACACATGTGCATGGAAGGGGCAACTTCAAAACAGAGCCACACCACCAAATTTGAAATTTGTATTTGTAGTCACAATTAAGTTCTTTGACTTAAGTGGCCCTGACTGGAATGTATATTTCTGCTGTAAAGCCGGGCACATTAACATCAAAGTCTTTGGTGCCAGCCTCAAGTGGCTCCACAGTTTTTGCTAATTAGTTCAAGGCTTTATTTTGCCAGCCTGGAGATTGCTTGTTGTTAATTTTATTTATGCATGGTCCTATCAGAGGGGTGACTCAGCTTCCACCATGATCTGACATTTGAAAAGCAAACACATGTGGCCAGAGACTTGGGCATCAAATGCAAAATCATATTGGTAGTATCAAAATATTGAGAGTTGCAGCTTTAAAAAACTCTTTGGCAGTAGCTGTTGTTGGATCTCATTACACTGTTACTCAGTGCTGATTCTGGTGACGGAGCAGTAACCTTCAGGCCCTTGATGTGGAAATCAAAAGCATTGCGAGGGATGTGAGAGTTCAAATGAAGAATGTCCATGATGCCATGATGCCTGAACTGTGTAGGCTGTGTACTACACAACCTCAGATGTGTGTGTGTGTGTGTGTGTGCGCTTGTATGTGTGTTGTGTGTTCACTCTGACATCCTGCTGATGTCGGAGTGAACATGGTATCATTCAGACAATCAGATCACAACAGGGATCTGGCATCGTAATATGACACATGTCAGCATGACAGCTTACGCTGGCAACTGTTTGTCTGCTTTCTGACATACTGGAGGGCAAAGAGACAGATGGAGAGCTGGTACACAGGACAGACCAACTGGATGCAGATGAATAGCCAGAGAGAGACTGGTTTTCTTTTGACCCGCCAACCTTTTTTTGCCCTTGTTCCATTTTGCTCTCCTCATATTTCTCTTTGCAGCCATGTCATCATTCTGTTTTTTTATCACATCATCTCTCCACTAAAAGAGTAATTTTGGTTCACGCTCTCTTCAATTCTTTCCTCTTCATCTTCGCTGTTTTTGTAAGACCGCCCTTTCCTATTGTTCTGATCCTTCTTCTCTTTTTTTTACTCCATTTATCTCTCTGTTAATTGCTCGTATTTCTCTCTTCCCAGTCACCTCTTGCGTCTACTTTCTCCTGTATCTATGTTCACAAATAGATTTTTATCTGAAGCACAGTGAGCAGTCATTAAAATTCAATGACCTTGCACATAACTTTAAAGGCTGCTTTTTAATAAACCACTAATGAGGAGTGCATTTGTCTTCTCTTCCTCACGTTCTTCCCAGATGAACAGATTTTGTATATATTTTATATAGTTATATAGTATTTTGTTTATTAATGCAATTATTTAATTCTATTTAGTCATTAGGTCAACATTCGATCATTCAGCTTCACTTCTGAAGGCAACTGGTTGCACTCAGAGAAAAGAGGGCTGAATACTTTTACACACCGCACTTTGCAGTTTTTTTATTTGTAAAAAAAATTAAAATCATATATAATTTTCTTTGTACTTCACAATTGTGTGCCACTTTTCACATAAAATTCACATAAAATATTTTTTATGAGTGTGGTTGTAACGTGACGAAATGTGGAAAACTTCAAGGGCTATGAACACTTTAGCAAGCCACTGTATATTCAGGTTGTCCTTTTTGTCCATACGATACAGAATAAATGGTGTAGCATGTGAGGTCAGACATGTATGTAAACCGCTGTTTAACTGCTTTGCAGAGGCAAACAATTACAATTCTAGCTGCGTGACGGACAGCAGCATCTCCAGTGAATGACTCTACCAACTTGGCAGCTTCCTTTCTTCTTGTCATGTTTCCATTTTGGCCCTACAGCCCACCGAGGAAGAAAACTACAAAGAATGCTCTTAAAAGAACAGTTTTGTTCACTGCTTGGCAAAGTATACGGTATGATTTCATGCTAGGTATACATGCATGCCAAAGTGTGCCTCGGCGGTCATCTGCTCCCTGAGTGGTGTGAACTGAGAATCAGGAGGAAGAGTGGTTTTACTAAAGAACAGCAAGGCTCTTGTGGTGGTCAGACCTCAGATTCACCGCACACTCTTTATCTATTAGTCAAATAATCTTTTTTTTAATGCTCGAACTGGCCTCATAAAGCCCGATTAATAGTTTTAAATTCTTCTGCTTGTGTATTACCTAACACAGTGGAAGTAAAGGGTTGTAGTAATATTTGGGCCAGGCTTGGATCCATTTTCACGTTGACTGTATTCGCTCACACAGCACACGCTTTGTTGCAGCTTTGCTTTTGATGTAAGGAACATGTGAATGTGCTTGCTTTGTCTTATTGCAAAAAGCCCTAACTCAACAGTAGTTAATTCCTTTGACCAGTTTGGGCCGTGATTTGCACAAGATAGTTATTCATCTGGCTTTGGTCATAGAGACAGAGCTGTGCAGTCAACATGAAATATAATGTTAAGTTTGACATGTACTGCTGACAATGTGGTTTTAAACCCTGTTGATATGGCCTCTGCAGGCTGGTCTAGACACTTTCTCCACCCTCCTTATTCCTTGGTGGAGACAAGAGACTTTGATTCTGACATCTGCATTACAAGGAACAGGATGACAGGAAGAGTGTGAGAAATAAAGAAAAAGAAACGGAGTAGCAAAAAGAGACAACACAGTCAGCACAAGATGGAATAATAGAAATATTTCAGAGCTAGATCTCTCTTGGAGCTGTGGCAAACTGGAAGGGAGATGGGTGGGCAAAGAATATGAACATATGCATACATACACATGTACATCAAGGATGGGCAGGTTGAACAGTGCAAACTGACTGATATATCATTCTGTGTATGCATGGATGCACCAATGAAAATCCATGTGCAAGACAGGATGATGCTGCCAGGTTTTTTGTGAATAGCAGGTTTGAGAATCACTTAACTCCAGTCACTAGCTGTTATGTCTCACACAGCTGGAGGGACAGAGGACAAAGGAGGAGACAAAGAATGACATAGCGTGAGACTAAGATTGCAGAGACACAACCTGGGAACTGTGCAGGTTTTACCTGAACTGAGAGAAAGCCTTAAAAAAAATGTACCTGTTTGTGGTTTTAGCTTTTCATCTTTTTTCCCCCTCTATTTCTTTGTTGCCATGCTTTTTAGTTAGGCAGACATACATACTGTAGTAGTGTTTTCATCTCCATTTCACCTAGCAGCAGTTGCTGTTTTGAAAGTAAAAAGCCAAGGGGGCCATGTCTGGTCTTTTTAGCCCAGCCTGTGATGGGTTAAATATTCCTCTGTTCCTATATTTATATGTGTGTGTATAGTACTGCAAAGTGTGGGCATGTGTATACCAGGATATGGAGACACCCACACAACCAGACACGTGTACAGACACAAATGCATACGAGGGCGTGTGCTTTTCTCTTGCATCTGTGTCACCCAGCCATCCCTACAGCAATGTGAGTCCCGTCTCTACATCTTCCTCTCATGCTGAAAGGTCAAGGCTCATCACCATGTCAGATAGAGTTATTCATTCCTGTTCTCCCACCAACGTCATTCTCACCAAGTCAGTTGTCAGAGTGGGTGGATGTCGTGCACTTGTCAAAATTACATCTCCAGGGTGTCTTTGCATCTTTTTCTTTCTAAGCACTGAAACTCCCCTTCTGTGTCTTCCTATGGATGCCTTTCTTCTTTCTTATTTTTACTATTATGCTTAAATGTATGCAGGCACACAAGCAGACATGGGTTTTCTTCATAGTTCATCTGCTGGTTTATGTCTCTGACTTGCTTGCAGGTGAAAAGAAGAAAGCATATGATGAGATTTTCTTTGACTCCAACTATTATCGTGACTTGGAGCTCAGCCTTTCTGGCTCCTTGGCAAATTATCTGATTGTACACAGAATTTCCTTGATGTTGCCTATGCAAATTGGTTTGCCTGATACCACACACATAAAGCGAGACAGAGGGGGAGAAGAATCTGTGGCAATTAACATCACCTCTTTACACAGACTACTTGAAATCATTTCACTCAGCATTAAAAAAAAAAAAAAAACCCACTCTCCTTCTTCTATCTCTGTCTCCTGGGCTCTCTCACTCTTTTTTATATGTTCACCAAAATATGAGTCTTCGTACTCCCCTGTTGGAGTAGAGAAGCGCAGATGAGTCAAACAGTCCATTCACACTCAAAAGCTTGTTAGATTACCGGTGTCAAGATGAATTAAACTGGTCAGACTGAGAGCAGAGTGATGTAGGCTAATTTAAGGCATTAAAAAACAAACTTTTTTTTTACATTTTTGCCAAATAGCCCAAAGCTATTCTCAAGACAGATTAGAGGTGGGGGTTGAGATCGAAAAGCAAAACTCACTGTCAGATGTTTTACACTAAAAGCAGAAATAATTTATACCTGAAGATGTTACCCAGGCTTATAGGCCCTTAATTATGCATCTTGTAAAATCTTGGTTTGAAATTAACGGTTTGTGGTTGCTGGCAGCCATAATGGCTATCATTAATTCTTGTCTGCTTTGCTGTTGTGGTCCTTCCTACTGCTGACCTTAAAGCGGGGGATGAGAGTGGTGCAGTTACTTTTTCTTTTCTTGTTTTGCAGCCAATTAGAGTGACAGCACCTCGTCTGTGTGGTCCAGTGGAACATTAATCTGGTTCTGTCCAATTTTGGTACTGCTGCAGGAAATGGTGGACTGCTCGGTGCTTTACAGGCAGGCAGGCCACATGTGTAGGCTGCTGTGTATGAGGGGTCCCTCAGGGCCCTGCTGACCCACCATGCAGAAGATTTGCTTCAACCTTTCCATGTGATTTGGTGTGTGTGTGTGTGTGTGTGTACATGTGTGCGCATGTGTGCGTGCATGCATGCATGCAAGTTAGGGGACATCCAAGGCTCAACACAGCTTGGTCAGATAAACTGCGTTGATCACTAAAAGTCAATGGAAGTGAAATCCCCTCACTTTTAGAGAGCCGGAAGAGAATAAAAGTAGAAAAGTGTCATGTTTCTAAAATGCTACAAGCGCCATCATCCCTGTCAGTAAAGAAAATATAGCAGAGGGAAGGAGGGAAACAGACGACTGTAAGAGTTTTCAAATGCCACCGCAGACTGAGCAAATGGTAAACTGAAATGCGTTTAAGTCTGATTTATTGATGTGGTGGATTTGAGGCGCTGGGAGATGTGAGTTCCTTTCAACCTGCAGCCCTGCCTGATCACATGCCCAGACTCCCTGGGGAGCTAGACTTTATGAAACACACCACTCAACTATGGATCGAAATGGAAAATGAAGGATTTTTTTAATCCAGTAACACAACAGCTTTTTGTGTCAAATGTTTCTCTGTGTATCTCTTTCTTTTGTGAATTGTAGAGGTCAGCTACTTCAGAGGGAGTAGTAGTCTCTGTTACTCTGGCTGCCGAATTCACCTTATATCAAACGGATGGTCATTGGCTATGCGTGAAATCCTGAATTATACATTGTACTTTTGAACAAAATGTACAAATTCTGGATTGCACAATTATTCCTCTTCAGACTTACCTGTGCGCCCACCATGTCTCATCAGTGTAAGGCTGATGAAGAGATGTGTAGGAGTCCAGTCTGTGAGGGCTGTTGGCTCTGTGTGAGCAGTCGGTGCTGTGCTCCGACTGTCAGAGAATATAGGGAATCCATGGGGGTAAACAACCCTCAATTACAGCCTCACACTGACAGAGCTCTGCTCATCAGCCACCCCTGACTCCCACCCCAGACATTCCCTAACTCCAGTCCTGAGCATCCACCCTGGATACGGTCTGCTTCCACAACTGCTGTAGCCTCCTCCCCTATGAAGAACATTTATCAGTATCATCATCTGAATGTATTAATGTATTGAAATGTGGACATTCCAGAACAAAATTGACTACATCCTGAGCAGTCTCCTCTCCTCCCCCCACTCCTCTTATATTCCTACCCTTACCCATTTCCCCTATGTCTCCCCCCTGGAACTGTCCAAATACATCACTGGAGCAAATAACTCCTCATCTTGCCTGGAGCCCATCCCATCAACCCTCCTCAAGAACTGCCTCCCTGTCATCTCCCCCCTCATCACCAAAATCATCAATACCTCACACTGTTCTGACTTTGTCCCCCCTACCTCTCAAATTTGCCACTGTTCTGACCATCCTCTAGAAACCTGGACTGGATCCCAACTTCCCCAGCAAATTTTTGGCCCATCTCCAGCACCCCAGACACCCCTCCCATTATTTAAAAAAAAACT
This sequence comes from Remorina albescens, assembly GCA_034769265.1. Classification (NCBI taxonomy): domain Eukaryota; kingdom Metazoa; phylum Chordata; class Actinopteri; order Carangiformes; family Echeneidae; genus Remorina; species Remorina albescens. The sequence continues at coordinate 13,189,072 of CM068489.1, forward strand.
ATAGACGGTTTCACTGCTGCCCAGTTGAAAACCCATCTCACCTCCAATAATCTCTAAAATAAATAAATAAAAAAAAAAAAAACATCTTCAATCTGGATTCTGCACCAAACACAACACAATAAAAAGTCCTCCTCAAAGTCACCAGCAATCTCCTCCTTTCCTTGGATTCTGGACAGCTCAACATCCCCATCGTCCTCCCCGACCTCTCCGCAGTTGCTTTTATTCTTCTCTGCATAGTGAAATAAGGGACTGTATAATATCCCTTTTTTCACTATGGTAATCTGTGTGAGAAGATTACAAATTTTATATTTGCTTTGCTGAAGGAATAGCATATTGGACACCAAGTCACCGACATATTTCTAGATGAGCTTGGTATGCAGGTAGATTTCAAGAACTGCAGAGCGTGAAGTGGCCTTTAGACTCTCCAGACTTCTAACTGACCCAGTTGCCAAACCCAGACTGCCTAACTCCTTACGACTCCTCTCGGATGGATATATCATCTCCTGTTACTGTGCCCGGGGGGGGGGGTACCAGTAGGTAATAACAGCTGGTGCACAGCATCAATAACACACAGGTTAACACAGCCTACACTACTGACTGCAATGAACTAATTCTTACAGCTCATAAAAATGTGCCAGGTTTAGTGACTGTAATAAGCAAATAACACAAAACTGATCAAAACAAAGAATCAGGTGAATTAGAATGGTCAAAAAATGATAAATATATACTTCTATTGGTCACTGCAATGCAAAACAGGCTGTTGGGAGATCTTTGTTGTCATGCCAAAACGTATGGAGCAGCTGCTACATCGTATTAATCATCTCACCTGGTGTGATTGCAATTCTTGAAGAAATCACAGTGACCGTGAGTTCATTTGTCTCAAGTACCTATTGTTGAAGGCTGAATGGAAAGTGATGAGCAGTACAAGTGAAGCATAGTAATGCCATATTACATCCTGAAGATGTCTTGAATGACAATATATAGTGTATACTGTATTCCCATGGTTACAACCTTAATCAAAATGAGGCTATCCTCTATACCTAACCGTTCTTTGTGAAGGTGCCACTGGATACATAAATTTGGCAGCTTTCTCTAATGTTATGCTTTTCTCTATCTGCCTGTCAATAAAGCCTTGGTTATTGACAGCAACAGAGGTAGACGGTATCTCAGAGCACGCACTGTCAGTCATAACAGAGTCTAAACGGTAACCCATTGCATAACACACTGAAGGTCAATATGGGCTGTACTGGGATCAAAAGAGAGGCCTAAGAAAACAAGATGAACTCTAGGAGTGAGAAAATCTCCTTCACACCCAGCTGGTCATTCTGAGGAAATGGAAGTGGTGGGGGCCGTGTAATGACAGTAGGATCTGATGAGCCCCTTATGGAGAGTTTCATGTTGAATTATTTAACGGGCTGTTGAGAATGGTATATAAGATTGTTTTTGCTTCTTTTCCTGAGATATTTTTGCTGACAATTACTTGTGGTAGTATCTTTGAAATTAATCAAGACCTCCCCTGGTTTAAAACGTGATGATGATGAACATCTCAGTGAGATTATAAAGGCCTGGCAAAGTCTGCCACAACTGTTAGACATTTTAGACACATTACGGGTGTAATTTGGGGGAATGGACTATTGTATACCCTTAAGTACTACTATAAGTGGAAACGTTGAATGAAAGCTGTTGTTTCTTCAGGCTTCAGTTCACCAATTGTTGGACATGGTAACACCCAATTCTCTTTTACATTCGGCTTTTAATCTTAATTAAAGCTGGAGGCGTATCTGAAGTTAAGCGGAATATGCCGCACATTATTTTAGTCACTGACAGATTCAATTCCCGAGGAGGGTGGTACATTTGAAAATTAGGTGTGTTTGTTTTGAGTAGGTGTCTTTTTTGTTCCTGTTCACCTCCACCTGCACTTGACCTTCTGTTACACTTCTGTAATTCTTCCATCTGTCCTCTTAAAATTAATTGCTTTCCATGCTCTTGTTGCAATGGTCTTAGCTATAAACAGAAGCTCTATGGGGCCTGACATGCCTATTTATTTAAAAAAAAAAAGAAAAAGAAAAAAAAGGCTTGATTCTTTCCCCCTCAGATTCTGGCTCTCACTCTCCTCATTCTCTCTTTGCTTTTGTCTTTTGACTTTGTTCCCTCTCTCGGTCACCATGCTCTCTGTGTTGTAGTTCCCTGAAGTCCTAATCAAAACTCTCAGATAGACAGAAGAGAGCACAGTGGCTCCCAGTATGTTCACTAATAGGCCGGAGGTTGAGCCTGTCAGTTGTGGGTGTAAAGACTTTGGTGGTATGGCTCTGACAGTGCATTGCTTCTTCTGAGTAACCAGGAGACCCCACGTCAAGGGCCCCAAGATGAAACTAAGACTCTGGAACGAAATGACTTTTTATAGATTTACAGACATTTACAGAGAGCCAGTCATCCCTCCTTTATGCTTTTACATCCCTCTCTTTGCCTGCAACTTATCCTCTCATCACCTCCTCCGTCTCCTCCCCCACCTTTCTGTGGCTTAGGCTCAGGTAATTTGAATATGTAGATGTGAAGTATGAATGATTAATTGGGGTAATGCAGGGGGATTCAGGGAGCTATATCTCTTCCATGTAGATATCAAAGGACTCTAACTAGTTTGCATAGATCTTAACCTTAACCATCCTGCTACTATAAACTTGACTCCACCGACCACTTTGAAGAAATGGGAATGGCAAAAGAGAGGAAATGAGACAAAACCACCAGTAAAATGCTGACTGCTAACATGTTACCTCATGTGACAGGTACAGTTTTGTCACTGCCAGGGTCTAAACTAGCCACAGCTCAAGTGCTCAAGTCACTGTGGGATTGTTTGGGATTGTTGAGGTCAACAAACGTGTTGGCTGATGTATTAGCCCAGCTTATAGGCTGACATGTTACATATATGTTACACACATGGGGTCAGTTTGATCGATCATCTTCCAAGTCCTGACCAGTTTGATTTTCCTCTGCTCTCTAATAGGGCACAGGGGACCGATGGTGGGGGGAGAGGACCTGAGATATGATTACACTGGTTTTGCCGCAGTAGCAAAACATGAAGCACATCCATGTAATAAGCAATTATAAAATCATACTAACACACACATGTGTTGATGAGCATTTTCCTGCACACTAAAAAATTTGCAGGATGTTGCAAAAGAAAACAGTATTTCAGCTTGTTTAAAAACTGTTCTAAAAAATGTTCATCTCGGGAATCATTTTCTCATTAGGTCTTTGGTCAAACTCTCAGCATTGAAGCATTTTAACCATATTAATAATGCTGACGTTTAATCACATCTGCATGCTGCTGGACCTCATGTCTAATGTCTAATGTCTAATTTAAGACCCCTGGAAGAACCCTCGCTGCCTCCATCTCTTCTTCTGTTTCAGTGGAGCTAGGGGAAAATGTACAGAGAGGCTGTAATTGAATTATAGTCAGAAAAGATTTTTTCTGTTAAGTTGAATTTGATAGCCTCCAAACTGTGAGCACATTTGCATATTTTTAATTAAATGTCTGAGAGTGTTTTTTTTTCCCCTGAAGATTATATGAGCCAGCTTGTCACTTCCTATATTGTGGCATTAATTAATGGATATTTGCCCTAACTTGTTATTATATATTTGTCCATTTACTCATCATTTAGTAGATGCTGATTTTGAAAACATATCTTTTCTGCTTCTACAGAAAACTCGGGGTCTGGCTCATGTGTATGTGTGTGTGTGTGTGTGTGTGTGTGTCTGTATATTCCTATTTTGTGTGGTGAATTTCCATACTTCCTCTCAGCAAATATTGCTCTGAATGTCCTTCCCTTGACATGTCACACCTTGGCAGACTGGTTGCCATGACAGCCTTATAACCTTGGCCTCTGCAGCACTGCCAGGAGTGGTATACTCTTGCATTTTGTCTCGTCTTCCACAAACACTCTGCTACAGAGAGGAGGTAAGCACTGATAAGAGTTCAGTATAGTCACGTGGGTGTGATGGTGTGTGTTGGACACCATGTCGTTGCTGTAAAGGTAGACATTGTTCCCACCAGACTGATCAATAGCTAACTGGTGGAGAAGTGGCAAAACCAGCCCGTTAACATCAGCCTCCGATCAGTCCCGATCAATATCTCTTTAATCAGTTTTAATCAATACAGAGCAGGCATATTACTGGTGTAACAGTCACTTGTGTAACTCTGGTTGTCCATGTGAGTGTGTATTTGTGAGAGATAACGTGTGTGTAAATGTGGCTTGAACTTCAATATATATCTGTGTATATAACTGAATTGTATGTTGCTGCAGTGTCCCAGAGGCTCAGTATGTGTTGGAGGAGGGGAGGCACATTTTTTGCATTCAATTTTTTCCCCAGTCCTCCTAAATGTCAAACAGGGGTTGAGGGAAATGATGCTTGTTTAGATTATTTAGAGTCATCCCACATTTCTTCCCCAAGATTTGCAGTTTTCCCTGCACCAATTTGCTTCACAAATGGACATACTGGTACACATCAGTGCTCAAAACACACACACACACACACACACACACATAATGGATGTCTAAAAGAATTGTTTGGTTTTCCCTGAAGGCTGTGGGGCAAGGCAGCTGAGAAACAAATACTTAATCACATAGATACAAGTGATGGAAAACACACCAATGGAAAGTAGTTCTACCCACACACATAGAGATGAAGGCCCCGACAGGGATGTGCAATGACTTGCAGGTCCAGTAAGTGTTGCAGAATAAAGAGAGAGCACCTAAGTACGAGGGAGGTGTGGGCGCAGGGGCAGTCTGGGGTCAATTAGTATTCATAAAAGACAAATGAATCCATAGCTCCGGCCTAATACCAATTACTTTTGATCACCTAATCAATTAGAGTTGGTTAGGGTTACTGTAGCTAAATAGAAAATTAACTGCGACATTCAACATTGGCGTCAAGATGACTTTTCATCAGCCACCGCATCGGACACATTAATTTCCTCATCAGTGTGAAGAATCAAGGCTATTCACCCATCTGGGCGGAAAGGTACTCACCTGCACACACACACAGAACCACAGACAGTTATTACAGGCCCTTTATTAAATATCCTCATGGCCCCTTAATAGACAAATAACATCTGATTCTATCAAGCAGAGTAGAGAGAAGGGCAGTGTGAGGGAGGAGAGAAAATGAATGGAGTCCTTGGTGGCAGAGAGAATATGCAACACTGAGAAACAGTAAATGAGTAATTCAGAACTGATTGATTGGACAAGAGAGAGTGAGAAATGGTGACTGAGGGAGAGAGACTGTGAAAGTGGGAGAGATATAGAGACAGATAAAAAAAAGACCATAGATTGCCAAAGAGGGAACAGGATTGGAAGTGAGGGGAAGAAAATGGAGGGTAGAAATGTGATTGATGGATGGATAGAGAGAGAGGAGGGATCAGACGAGAGAGACAGAGTGTTAGTCAACCCCAGACCTTTGCTGGATGGTTACGAGGCAAAAAGTCCTCTATGTGCCACAGGTGTGATGTTAATGCACCTTTTTGCATTATCGCTCCTGATTTTCTTTTTCTGTTTGTTTGTTTTTTAAGTTAGCCGTCGCCTTAAGCTTGAGGAAGAGGAGGGGCGGCAATTACTATCAGGTGAAACCAAGGGAGGGGAAAAGCCCAGTGATTAGTATTCCCAGAGTGTCTGAAGCAGACAGACGGGGGGGGGGTTATTTTCTAAAACATCTGTATACTACTACTACTTCTACTACCACATCATACTACTATTAATAAAGCCAGTGCTTTGGGATCCACATATGTATCTTGCTGGGTTCATCTAAATGATGAAATTAATGAAAAAAATGTCTCCTTAATATTGTAGTAACATTTTTGTGAGGTAGGCTTATTCTCTGGTTGAGTGACTGAAGTGAATGTATGAACAAGTCAAAAATTATTACTTTTTTTTATGTACAGTAACAAACACTAAATTATACAACTTACAGAAAACAGAGACAACAGGACCAAATATAAACACTTTGAGTATTTGGTTTTGTTATTATTTCAAGCATGTGTTGTTGATGAAGCTACTGTCTTTGTCTATTTGTGTGTGTTTTCCTAAGTGGCTTTGCACTAAACAATCCCAGCTGTTGTATTTATTGTAGTTTACCATACAGTATAAAGAGAGATTTTTATGTTCTAGTGGACCCATATTCGGACAGTAGACCTTAAAATGAGCTGTCGGGAGTACTGTAACATTGTCATGTCACAAGAAAGCAAGTTAACACTTCCAGCCAGTCCCCCTGGACCCACCAGTCAAACGTTCATGATTTGGTGTGTATTCATAGTCAATATTATTATCTGTATACCTGAATACCTGGATAACTGAAATCTTCTTTCTATACTGTATGTTTATGTGATTGCTCTGAAACCAGTCAACCAATCAGAAGAGAAACTCAGAGCCACACTGCAACACCATAAATTAAAATAAAACACTGGTAAAATGTAAAATTTGGGACATTTAAGATTACAATGTGAAACTAAATACATTGAGCTATGTATCGTCTTTTGTATTGTGTGTGCGTTAATGTGTGAGTGCGTGTGTTTGCTGCATTCATGCTGAGTTTCTCGGTGACCCACTTCTCTTCTTTGGTGTATAATTTAAGTTCCAAAAAGAGTTCACTGAAAGATTAAAAGTTGATCTCTCTGGTTGACTTGCTCCTCGAGATGTTTATCCAGGTTATGCTCCCAACCCACAATTGGGAGACAACCTTGGCATTCCAGGCTGTTGCTTCTTAACTGCAAAGGGACTTCAGCAGTCAAAGGTGACAGGATTCATATTCTGGTTGAGTGGCCATACAAAAGGTATAGGGTTCATCAGCTAGCTGCTCACTCTGTCTTTGAACACTGTGTGAAGGTCTGGCTGGATGCAGGGATTTCAGAAATGTTGTTGGTCCACATGTCTGTGTGGTTTTGAAATAAGTGATTGTCTGCTCTTTTACAGACATCTTCTCCTACACAGGCAATGCAGGGGGAGTAACATTTTACAGATCTCTGTATGGCTATTTTGTATGGATGATTTATTATTTTTACATTCTCGTGTTTGAAAATATAATATGTTCGGCATTATATTCTTTAGAGAAAAGCTTGCTAATGAAAATTAGTGGTGTATGAATTTATTCCTTCGAATGAAATGGTTGTTCAGACCCCAATTAGTTTTTTTATTTCTCATGCATTTTTGTCTTTATGTGCATGTATCTGAATACGGATATAGCCATGTGTGAGGCGACGTCTGAGTACTTTATGTGGATACAGCTGGTGGATGGATGCAAAAACCCCCCCCCCCCCCCCCCACTTCATGTCTTCGAGGCCAATGGCCAGGACAGGCTCACACGATGCAGTATCGATGTGGACGGATAGTTAGCTTTTCCTCCACATATAGTCCTTCCTTTCTAATTAGTGTCGAATGAGAAGAGCCTGTCATTGTGTGTGTGTGTGTGTGTGTGCGCGTGTATATGTGTGTATGCATGTGTGTGTGTGTGTGCGCGTGCGTGCGTGTGTATGTGTGTGTGTCCTAGCCTCTGCTCTCTTATCTCACTGCTCTCATTAACTAGGCTTTGTTTTCCTTAGCTTCATTAGCATTCCCATGACAGCAGCTGTTACCTCTGTGGTAGGCTAAATGGTGGCCAAGAGAAGTCAATCTACACCTTTTCATTAGCATTAGCCTGTTTACATTGCCTAAGTGTTTGTAAGTGTTTCTGTGGCACAGCCTCCCATTTGCAGCCCAGTGGCAGCGAGTCTACATATTAAGTATTTGCTGTAGCTCTTCTGTTTTAAGACTGTGCGAGACAGATGTCTTCAGTGGAATATGTTAGTAATGCTTTCACCTCTGGGTGAATCTATTTGTCTGCGCCCATAAGGATTCCTGGCTACTCTATTAACACAAAGGCAGGATCTGCACAGACATGTTTCCTCCAGGTGCAGACTCTAATAACAATCCCTGAACAGAATACAGAGAGAGAACTGAGGAAATGGGAACAAACAGGCTGGGTGGCTGGTGGTGGGGGTTGTTGGTTCCTGGGTGCTGATCCTGAAGCAGACGTGGGGGGAGGTGGAGGTAGAAGAAGTGGAAAAATGGAAAATTGATGAGTGTAGCAGGAGGGATGGAAGGTTGTTTTAGGTGTCCCAGTATATGTTCCTCATTAAGACGCCATCTTCTCTGGGGAAAGTGTGGTGAATGTAAAAGAGAGCAGGCAGTGACAGGAGAACACCTGCGCTAAGGTGACACTTGAGCGAATGGTGTAACTACCATCCATTCGTAATGATCACCATGGAGACCATACAGCAGCAAGATAAGGAGGAGAGTATGTTCTGCAGAGTCCCAAAGGAAAGGTTCAAAGGCTACCTGTGCGTGCACCCCCGCAACCAATAACCACATAAGTCTTTTCCATTTATTTTATTCTTAATGGTGTATACTGCATACTACTGATCAGTTCGCAAAGTTACTCCCACAGTAAAACTTTTTTTTATTATGATATAAATCCTTCAGTATGGCCTTTTTGTGTGTCTCCTGGTTAGCTGAGGAAGAAAACTCCCAAATCTTACATGAATTTACATAATTTCACTTTATGAAGGTTCACTTTCACTGTTATGGCCAGATCTTCTATAACCTCAAAAGGCCAAAAGCCATAAAGTCTTCCCAAAATATGCAAAAATGCAGCTGATCATTTTCCCCTTGTATATTTAACCAAATTTTTCCAACAGAATCTTTAGCTTAAGAGAAAAAAAAAATGAAAGAAAAGTGAAGAGAAGATGCAAGGAGATGATGAGTCAATAATTGCACTGTTCATAGCTTTCCAATGAATAATGTTTCAGCTATTTGAAATGGTAAAACATTTATGGTCCATTACAAGAATTGTGGGGACTAATTGTGTAGGACTACGGCAGAGGAAGTAGAGTAGGTGATCCTTTAACGTGGCACCGGACACATTTGTGTACACTGCTAAAATAATGTGGTCACAGTTTGCCCAGGCATCCTCTGAGTGTGGTGGGATCTAAAATGTGTCCTCATATATTGAGTTAACTTGGAGCTGTCCTATTGTGATCCAGACCACCCTGCGGAAATCAACTGCATGGATTAACTTTATTTCGTTATTTTTGCTTCAAGTCCACTCATTGTATTTAATGTGTGAGTTGTACTTTATTGACATAAATTTATACTTTGTGTCAGTTAAACTACAATTTCAAAACTATATTTTGAGAAACACAGTTACAGCAACTTGAATGGATGTGTGAGACAGAAACACAAGTAAACACATTTTAAACTCATTTTATTCCTGGCAGTGTTTGTATCAAACATCATATATACATCATACATCATTCATAGAGTCAGGGCTTCTTTGTACTCTCAGCATCTTGTACTAGTGTTGGGGAAATAATAAGTCTGTTTTGAGAGAGACAGAGATTCTTTTCCACCACACTCAGCCACAAGACAAGTATTTTAAGTAAGAGCTGCTCGTATCTCTGCGTCTCCTCTGTCTGATGAATATTACACAGAGATTTAGAGTGGTGAGACAGATGTGAGTAATTATGAAGAAAGCCATCATACAGTCTATCCATCCTTCCTCACCCCCTCTTTCCTTTCTTTTTATCACTCTTCTCTAAACCGCCCACCAACCCTGTCTGTCGGCAACGCAGTGCTTACATATCCATGCAGAAGCTCAAGTGGTCATTATTCACAGCTTAGGCCATGGCTGTTCGCTGTGAAATGGCTCACAGTGCACTAACATGCATTCAGAAATCCAATTAGCATAGCAATTAGCATATCTTTTTCACATGTTAACCTGACAAGCGCACAGACACCTCATTCAGGACCCCTACAGTCAGACCTGACATCACATCCATAGTGAAAAGACGTGCATTTCCATCAAGCAGCCACTTGTAGAAGAGAAAGGGATTAGCGTGTCATAGGTTGATGAAAGGAAATGGAAATTTTGTCATTTTCCTCCTCCTTCTCATTTCTCATGATCATTCCCTCTTTCATCTCAGCATCACGTTGCCTATATCTTAGTAGCACTTTGGCCTTTTTGTGCAGCATATATCCCTAGGCTGCAACCCGGAAACGGACAAGCAGTTGAAGATGAATGAATGAATGAATATATCCCAAGGGGGGCAGCGCAGCAGCATAGTGGTTAGCGCTGCATAGTGGCAGCAGTGCTAACCAAGAAGGTTGCGGGTTCGGTTCCCGGCCTGGGGCCTTTCTGTGCGGAGTTTGCATGTTCTCCCAGTGCCTGCGTGGGTTTCCTCCGGGTACTCTTGTTTCCTCCCACCGTCCAAAGACATCATATTTGTGTTAATTGGTGACTCTAAACTGTCCGTAGGTCTGAGTGTGAGTGTGAATGGTTGTTGGTCTCTGTCTGTCTCTGTGTGTTGGCCCTGTGATGGACTGGTGACCTGTCCAGGATGTACCCTGCCCTCTCCCAGTGTGAGCTGGGATCAGCTCCAGCACCCCCGCGACTTGGAAACAGATAAGCAGTTGAAGTTGATAGCAGTTGAAGATGAATGAATGAATGAATAGCCCTAGGGAGTCATTCACTAAATTGAAAGCCCCTCTCTATGGTGGATTTGCACACATCTCATACATGCACACAAAAAACAGAAAGTAGCGATATAATATTATTTCAACAACGCGACCAGTGACCCCTCTAAAGAAGATCCCTACTGCGGCCTTATACACATAACCTTAATAATTCACTCACACAGTACTTTCAAACGCACACAGAGACGCACCAAGAAAAGGTCTAAATAATTTACAGAGCGAGACGTCTGGCCTGTAACATGAATAAGTAAGTGACTACCCACTGGCCAATTGCGCCCCTCCGTCCGTGTACATAGTTTAATCACCTGATAAATATTGCATTGCTTGCTTACTTGATAGTCTCACCAATTCTGTATTCAATTTTGTTTTCATTTAAGTACCACTTAACGAGCCTGCAAATTGTGCTGCTAAGTGGCACATCGAGAGACTTTCTCACATGCATTGGTACTTTGGAAGTAAGAAAATGCAGATGTTTAATTCAGTGTTGCTGTACTTAGACACCATTAACCTATAGCATGTGGCTCTCATCTTCTGAATTGTTCTAGCCTTTGAGACCTCGATGCTTCTTTTCCACAACCTATCTTGTTATAGGCTTTAAGTCTGTAATGACTCAAACAAGTCCCAGTTCCACTCTTCTTCTATAATTCATTCCATACTATACTAGGCTACATATACATACACACATGTTTTCGAACTGTTTAATTTTGGTATTAGACAACTACTATTACTACTACTATGTTTTTTTTTATTTTAATTCATATTTTCATTACAATCGCTGCTACTACATTAATAAAAAACAGTACACTATAGAATTTCAACCTACAACTTGGTAACATTATATTGATTCTCTTCAGGCTATTAAGTTGGCTATTTAATTAGATTGTGTATTTGCTAAATTGAATCTAAATTCTGAAGCTCTACAACAAACATAATAAAACTGGATGGATATGTGGGGGAAGCAGTATATTACATAGAAACTTGTGTATTAAATACAATAAGCCATGTTGACTGTTTTCTGGGTTTATGTCCTGGTCAGTTTGTGTAATCACTAATAGATCCTGATAAGAGCTTTTGTGAGTCAGTTAGGGGCCGTTTGTCTGAGCATTTGGACATATCAGGGATTGAGGGGAACTTTAAAGGGGCATTTCCTGCTAGGTTACACTGTTGCACATCCATTCTTGTGTGCTTAAGCTCTGAGGAGGTTAAAATGTGGCAGTAGTACTGTAATAAAAGTTCAATTTCTCACAAACATCCTGTTCCTTCAGTGTCATAGCTCAGCACAACCAACAGCCTTCCTCCCTTAACTGTTAGAATCTCGGTAGTTAAAAAGTATAAATATTTAATGTGCACATATGTCACACCAGTAGAATTAAATACAATAAATACAATTGCTACCTTGAAGTTGTATGCCTCTGCCAACCAGCCAAGTTGTAGGAAATATGCTGACACAGTCACCTGACTGAGTTGCAGCATGTCAGAGTGAAATCTACCTTTAACCTTAAAAAATAACCACTTGGTCACTTGATCCTTATTGACATTAGAGTTAAATTATATCATAATTATTATATCCACTCCTCAGTTATTGTTTTTACTGAGATATCACATCCATGAGACTCGAACAGATGAATGGACTCCAAAATATAACGCTTCCTGCTGTGAATGCTGCAGGCACAGAGCCATGAAAATATACTAGATGTGTGAATCTTTCACTGGATTTGGAATGCAGAAAAATAGAAATGTTCTTGAGGAAGTAAGTGTATTGGAGCATTCACACAGGAAGTGTTCTGTTCTTTGCCCTCTACTGGTGTCAGCACACTGTTCCAAGGAGTTAGAACGGACACAGCAAGCATATGAAGTTTTGTTCTAGTAGGACACGCCACAGCTTGCGGCATTTTTTTTTATCAGTTTGTCTTTGCCAGCAGCAATCGTGTATCTTCCCAGTGCAAAGAAAACAAGCATTAGCAATAGCCACGCTGATAAGACTGAGAAAAGCAGGAAGGAAGAGACTGTGGTTGCCCTCAGATGCAAAGAGCAACAAGGGGAATTTATCCTCGTGAAGAAGCATTGTTTCCACAGCGACTGCTCGGAGGTCGACTTTCCGCTTAATTTTCATGCCTGACTGAATGCCTTGCTTCTACTGGTCACATGTCTATTTGTCAAAGGTTCAACAGTTGAACTTTGAACATTATGCGAGTTTGCCATGTTGTGCATTGCATTGGAAAAAATGTGCTTCAGAGTGCAGTGTTTCCATTGCTCCTTCTATCTGAAAGCCTCCTATAGAATAAGTAATTTACTTCAAATTAAGTCTAACTGGACCCCAAGCCAGTTGTGTTTCCTGAGAAACACAACTATATTAAAAGCGACTAAACATTTATATTGTTCAGCTTGCTTTAGACCTATGGAAAAACGTTAACAGACCAAGGCGCTACTCAGTGAATGAAGCAGAGGTTATCAAGCCTTCAACTGTAAAGATACTCTAAATGTTAAAGAAAATATTTGCAAGGCCCTTCACTGATTTTGTGCAATATTTTGATTTAACACGATCATGTGAATGACTGATTTCTGTCAACATTTCAGTGTTCAAGCCAGGGGAAAATATATTAATATTTCCGCTAAAGGCTTGTTTTAAATTGCCATATAATAGATTTCCATTAGAGGTTTTGTGTTTAGATTATTTATTTATTTCATTTACTTCTCTTTTTTCGCCTGACTTGGTTTTGTGTTGCTGCAGATATTCCTGTACATGTTGAATTTAACAAATATTGTATATTGGGGCCTTTCTGTGTGGAGTTTGCATATTCTCCCCGTGTCTGCCTGGGTTTCCTCCAGGTACTCCAGTTTCCTCCCACCGTCCAAAGACATCATGTTTGTGTTAATTGGTGACTAAATTGTCCGTAGGTCTGAATGTGAGTGTGAGTGGTTGTTGGTCTCTGTCTGTCTCTGTGTGTTGGCCCTGTAATGGACTGGTGACCTGTCCAGGGTGTACCCCGCCATCTCCCAGTGTGAGCTGGGATTGCCTCCAGCACCCCCACGACCTGGAAATCGATAAACCGGTGAAGATGAATGAATTAATGAATGTATATAAAATGTGAAAGGCTGTATTTCATGATATAACCAATTTTTTTAATAAACTCTTATGGATGTAAACTATATTATAAGCTATGAAGGCACCTTTTAGGTGGAAAATCATGCAGGCATCTGTGACCCACTGTGCTGTCCCTCTTAGGGTACATCATTGTGTGTAATATGAGACTGTCAGTCAGAATGGTGCCCAGCATCTTATTTAATGGAGGATGAGAGCATGAACCAGTGAGCAATCAGTTTCAGTTTGTCATACAAAGGCATACTCTCCAATGTTACATTAATGATGAAATAATTGAGCAACCAAAAACCCTACAAAATAGAAACACTAGAATTCTCTGTTGTTCCACAAACAACCAACCCAGTTTAATTCACTGAGAAAAACCTGTCATGTTATATTCTTTTCTCTCTGGCATAGGATGATATTACCTCGCTCTTTTTTGCTGTCCTTACTATCCATTAAATCAGTGTTCCAGGCACTGAGGGAACTGGCCTCCTCACTTCATTCACAGCAGAAGCTTAGGAACAGGTAGCACGAAATGTTCAGTGAAAGAAAAAAAGGGTCAGCAGGCAGAAATCTGAATGTGTGGATTATTGGTAAAGCAATAATCGAAAGGGATTTCTGCAAAAAGGTATGCAGAGAGAGGAGTAGACAGAAGAAGAGGCAAAGAGAGGTGGTGTGACAGAGGAGAATAGAGGGAGAAAGAAAGCTAAATGGTGTAAAAGGCTGAGTGCAGGGTGCTGCATGTCGGTGGGTATCAGGGGGAGTATTTTGTGGCCAGGAGCCAGTATGAATGAGATGAGGGGAGGCGAGTCTGCAGAGCCAATAAATTACGGACCTTCAAGCCCCACTTTACATTAATGGAATGTGCAGCGCTGCTCTCTCCAGTCGGCCGCTGAGATTAAAGAGTAGGGAAATGGCTGTGGACAGGCTCTCCCTGGTTTGGGCTCGCTGTGTGATATGGGCCTTTAGAAACCCACAGAAAGGCCCTGTGGTGCACAGGCCCATGAAACAGCAATGACTGTGCACGGAGGTCCAGAATGAGTATTTTAGTTCAAATATCCATCCCAACAAAACCTGCAAGATGCCTTTGTTTTGTGATCACAAACAGTCAGCGCTGGTGCTGCAGAGCAAGAGAGGGTGCTTTTTAGAGCCTCTGCAGTAATGGTACAAAATCCCTGCCTGGGTTGTTGATGTGGAATACTGTTATAAAGATCAGTTTGTTAGAAACTGGATATAGTGTGACACTTCAAAGATTTCTTACAGATCATGTGGGTTAAAGTATGTGAGCATGAGAGAATGGCTGAAGCATATTCACCTAAAGCCTGCTCCCTGTCACAGCCCCCAAAGCCATTACCTCACTATTCATCTTTCAATTGAACTGTGCCATCGCTGCGTCTCTGCCTGTCTCCTGGTGGCTTTACACTTGTTTGATGGAATCAAATGCATCTGGAAAGATTCAATTAAAATGCAGTTGCCTTTCTTAACGACTTCTCATCACTCGCATCTCTCCTGCCAGTCTTTTAAAGTGATTACACACAATTATTTCAATTAGATGTTAGGAAGGAGTGCCATCATCATCAGGCAGTAATCAGATTGTGGTGGAGCAGTGGGAGATAGAACGTGACAGCTCCTCTTATTCTCTTTCATTAAAGATGGAGAACTATAGTGCTGATGACTTTTGCCAGTTTTTTAAATTTTCATCCAATTTTTTTTCTTTCTTTTTTTTTTTTTTTAACAACATGGCACTCTTTTAAAGATGCATAAAAGACAATTCTACAGCCCCTCCAAGCTGTTCTCATTTCTACTAATGAATGAAACCCATTCCTGGATCTCTTTTGGGACACAAAGGATGAGCAGACCTCCTGTTGTCTCCTGGACAAAGTCAAATAAAGTGGGAAGATAAAGACAGATTAACAAATCGACCTAATAAATAGTAACAAAAGCAAATTATTTTCCTGCTCTGTTGATTAAAAAAAAAAAAAAAAAAAAAAGCTTCCGTTCAAATGGTTTGTGGGTAAAAAAAGCTGAGTGTAGACAAAGTGTGTTATAAAGAGCAGAGGGTTGTAAAAGCACACTGATTTCTCTCACTCACAGACAAGGATGCAGCTTAAATGTAACTCTATTCAATGTATACATCAATGAACTGCTGGGATATTAAAACATCCCACAGCTGGTAGATCAGCAGACACTCAGTCCAAATGGCCTCTTTTTGCAGATGAACTGTTGCAAGGGACTTCAGCACATGACAGTGACTCTAATTTAAGAAACTAAGTGAAATTTTTTATATTCTTTCATATGAGGACCTGCACCTAGCTCAACCAAAGCATCAGCACCATAGGTTTCCTCAACAAAACTGTAAACCTGAAATACCAGGAAAGAAGGTCTTATTACCTTCAAAAGGAACCTTAACATTGACATCTCATTTAAAATCTGTCTTAAGACAATGACTGTAGTAGAATTTGCAGAGATTTAGGCTCTAGCGCAGACTTTCTGTGGAGAAAGGCCACCATGCAGGCAGGCTTGCTCTCCAGAGAAGGAAAACTGTGCACCCACCACACGTAGCAGGAGATGGAAAGTAAGCTATGCATTTTAACCAACGGACAACTGTAGCAAGACACCATTATGGCCACCGTCTTTGGAAACATGTTTCAAGCAATAAAAAAACTATTTCTGCTAGGTGAAATAAAGCAATCTGCAAATGCAGCGACACCATCTATGAGCTGCTCTGGGCATCCAGTGAAATACGTGCACCATGAAGATTGTCATGTCATATCCCCTTTATACTCCTGCACTGTCTTCATGCAAACAAAACACAAATTTATTCTAATATACCTATTTACTTTTATCTTTTTGCTGCAAGTCGGCAAACATTTTTGTGGGTGTGTACAGGGTGCAGTGTTGCCAACTTACTGCATTCATTTTAAAATATTTAGGGACTTAAGAAAAATCTAGAATAAATCCAGCCCCTTGTTACGATTGGCCAGCATGGGCCAACGAGCAAGTTGCAGAAGTAG
This sequence comes from Remorina albescens, assembly GCA_034769265.1. Classification (NCBI taxonomy): domain Eukaryota; kingdom Metazoa; phylum Chordata; class Actinopteri; order Carangiformes; family Echeneidae; genus Remorina; species Remorina albescens. The sequence goes on from CM068489.1 coordinate 13,205,727, forward strand.
CAGTTTCCACTCTTAAGACAAAGATTGCAGCAAGTTATGTGATGTGGATTGTATCAGTGCGGAGAAGCAGATTGGAATTGGACTGGAAGCTAACATTTCCATCTTGTTCTGTTGTCCAACAACAGAAACGTGTAAATGAGAACAGCTTCGGTTAGGTTTAGGGTGTATACTGTCTGTATGTATGATCCATGTATTGTGCATTTCTCCATGCCTTCAGAAATACATGAAACAATGTAATGCAAATGAGGGGGCTGTCTAAAGTGACTCATGGGGTAATCTCTTGGCTAATTGGTTGCACCCGAGTGCATGAAGCCACAACATGCCTTACTCAAAACAGCTGGAGTGGAGAGTGTTTGTTTTAAGACATCATGGTGGCAGAGGTAACCAACATTACCTTCAGCCAGCAGATTGGTAGAGAGCTGAAGAAATTAGCTAGTCTGGCTGATAATAATACTGTCAGTCAGGGACATTTATTTTTTTGTGTTGTAACAATTGTGACTCATATGGTGTTTCCGTTGGTGTCATATATGGACACAGATGTTGACTCTCATTTGGAGGAAGTCGGCAAACACCTGAACTTGTCCCTTCACCACACTGGGACAAAAGAAAGAACAGTTCGCCATCAGATGGCAACTGCAGTCAAGTGGGTCGTCACTCATGAAGGCCGGCTGCATTTTTAAAAAATAGTTGTGCCTTCATTGGGAAATGTATATTTTTTTTATTTCACTGCCCTCTTGGCTGCAGTTGCCATCCGACTGTGAACTGTTCTTTCACCAATCCCAGAAAGTCTTGCAATGTCACCGACAGTCAAACCCATAAGCAAGTAACTTTCCAAGGTTTCCACAGGCAACATATCAGAAGGGCATCCAACTGTCCCCTCAGTCATTTACATACGCTGGAGAAAATCAAATTATTGCGTTAATCAGACCATAATCTGACTTTTAAAATGCATGTAAACATCTCAGTATGACTGAAATTGGATAAAATTGGGTTTCTCTTAATCGTACTAACACACTTAGATAATGTGATTTATAGTGGGATAATTCCAGCATGTATACGCCCCGTTGGATTGATTTCCGATTTTGCTTTCTGCGCAGACGTGAGAATTTCCTCCTGGAAATGTTTTTTAAAACTATATCACCATTTTTAAAACATTTTACATTGTGATAAAAATTGATATGAAATTATTGTCCAGCCCTATGTTAAACTTGAAACAGAAACCAATTCAAAAACCTGCTTTCCTTATGCTCTCCCATGTTATTCACTAAGAGTTCCTGACTTGAGCTGGTTATGATGGGTTATGGTCGTCTCTGGTTCTCCTGGGGCTTCAGTATGTTCCCCTTGAGGGAGCAGAATGGACACTCCCATGGGACTTGGGTATGGTAATGGAGCTGGTGCAGGAGCTGCTGGGGCTCTGTGTTGTGATAACAGAGGCTTTGCAGGAGACACATGTAGCATAATGAACAACTCACGGCCCACTGCAGCACATGACGCACACACGAACACACAATTGCACTTGTGCAGTCACATACAAACTCATATGCAAAGACTCAATTGCACAGTTTTTGTCCAATCCCATCTTGCCCCAATTGAATTATTAATTTGCAGCATGTGCACACATGAGAGTGCACACACTATCATGAGGCAGCCCAGCCCTCTGCAGCACATGCTTGGTTGCTTAGCTGAGGTAACACTGACTGCACGTCTTAAAGCAGCATCAGTATGCTACAGGCATGGTCCTGTGTCTACACCCCCCCACCAGGCCCCCCATCACCACCACCACCACTTTGTCCAGCTCTCCTTTATGCCAGCTGCCTGCCTCTCAGCTCTCGCTTACCTCCACCAGATTCTTCAGACACACTTGGCACCTATACTCACTCCATTCATGAACTCTCCCTCTTTTGGTGTAAGACAAAGCACATTTGTTTTTGGATTTACTGCTGAGCTCCAGTGTATTCATCTTGTTGGTGTTTTTTGCCTCCTTATCTTTGAATTTCATGTTTTCCTGTACTCTCTCTCTGTTCCATGTTTCTCTCCACTCCATCACTGCCTGGTCTCCCTACCTCACGTCTTTACATTACCTCTGCCCATGCTTTTGGGTTTTGTGGCAAAATGGGAGTAGTATAATCGGCTACTTATGCTGTTAGAATCCAGTTGTATTGGCCCATATTGTTTTTCTGTTTCTTCCACTTCTTCTTGTATTGTGACCAGGGGTTGGGGCTATTAATTGCCCTACTGATGGCTGGCTACACCCCTGTGTGTCCAAATACAGATGGGGGGTTTGTGTGTGTGTATCTATGTCTCAGCGTGTGTCTGATGGGAGGGTGCTCAAGTGTGGAGGAGTCATCATGGGCTATTAGGAGCATGCGGGGGGGGCATCAAGTGTGAGAAACAGAAATAACCATGGCAAAGAGATAGAAGGTAAGGCAGAATTATTCCAAAAGTAATCTTGTGCTGGTCCCAAAGTCTGGCTTTGAAAGAGATCCAATGAGTTTCTCCTCCTTCCCTCTTATTTCTTGAAATGCATCTTTGGTATTTTCGATAAATCTTTGTTGTTGCGAATCATACATTTTGAGAAACTACAATTTTTTTTGAAGTTATAGGATACCAATGAGACAGGCATTAAGGAGTATGGTCTTCCAAGCCCAAGCTGAGAAGAAAACCTGTTGACTGATTACTCCACCTGACTGACTCATTACTGCACCTGAGACCACACAAGATTACACAGCAGTGTACATGGACACACACACATACATATATAAATATATATTGGTCTCTGGCCACTGTTAATTTCCTGTGAAGTGTTCTCACAGCACATGAAAGCTGATAAGGATAAAGGACATGAATGTAGACAGTCTTGTACACCGTGATTAACTAATTTCATATTCTGCATGCCTGGAATAAATGTGCAGTTAATATTTAATATTCTTACACAAGGACACATAGTGAGTGTATATGTTTGGGAGGTGTGAAAGAGGGCTAGAGAAAGGGAGGCAGTGTGAAGGAGAGTGGGCTACATAGATTTTTTGGGTTGTGTTGTTAATGCTGTTTGTGCTTACCAGTAATACTATCGCAATGCTTAAGTAATATATTCAGAAAAAAATTTGAGGTAAGCAGTGAAAATGAGACAACAGTGAATTACCTGAGTGGGGGAGGACTAGGAGTCAAGAACAAGCCACAGCAGTACCATATGTAGTTCAGTATTGGGGTTGAAATGTGAAACAGAGCCCTTCTAGCATTATTTTGAAGCCGTGTGAAATGAGAATTGCTGTTTTTTGTTTTTTTTTTCTTCTTATTTATGCCACAATGAGTAACTACACAGTGTTTATACTGCATTATACATTAAAATGTCTATGCTGGAAACAGGCAAAATGAACAAAACGGGGTAAATGAGAGAGCGGAAACACAGATTTCATCTCCCATAATGCAACCCTTGTAATAGTTCATAATATGTACATAATTGCTGTCTTTAATAAGCTTGCTGTGAGGTCATGTGGTATTAATGGTGTGTACAACAATAATTTACCAGATTTACTGAGAAAAAGGGAGACTCTGGATAATTTACCATGATGTATTACTCTGAAAACATGTGCTTAGAACAAACAATGTTTGGGCAATTACCAACCATTACCCGGGGGTGGACTGTGGGACTCAACTTCATGCAACCATACTGGCCACTTTATGTTCCTATGGAAAGAAATATGGGAAAATTTATGTTAATTTGTAAATGTGCTTTAAAAGCAAAAACAAAACAAAACAAAAAAAACATGTTTGCAAATGTACTTTATATCAGGGAGAAATGGAGGCTACATTTGTATGATATAGTCAAAGCAGACCCCATTTAGTAATAATAACATTATAAGGACACAAATTGTGGGGTGCAGTATTTTAGCAGGCAGCTTCACACACAGGTCAGGTAATATGAGAAGTCCATCAATTGATTCATGTTTCTACTATCACTGTTTGAGTTGAGTGTTCACACCAAAGGCCAAAATCACAGCCTTCACAGGCTCTCCATTACAGCCCCACTACCCTAACCTTTACCATCAATAATTAATATCTCACCATAAGCGTGACTTACACTTTTACCTAAACCTTATCTAACCCTAAAACAAAATCCTAACCACCTGTAAGCCTTCTGTTATTGGAGTCGATAGTTGTTGGCAGTAGTAAATGAGGACTGGCCAAAATATCCACACAAAGTTGCTTCCAAACCAAAATTATCCAATTAGCCAATATCAACCCAGACTTTAATTTTATTTACTTAAAAAGCACTTTTAAAACCGCAAAGGTAGCCAAGGTGCTGTACATTAAACATAAAACACAAGCTACAACAGATGATACTATGTAAAGACATTTCAACACAAGGGGTAAGAATAAAAACCTAAAGCACAGGGGTAAGACAACTCACAGCAAGTGCACTACATGGAAGCCAAACAAGGTGAACAGTACATTACAGAGAGTTAAAAGCCACGGAGAACAAGTGTGTTTTTAAAAGAGATTTAAAGACAGGAAGTGAGGAGACCTGTCTTATGTGCAAAGGCAACTTGTTCCAGAACTTGGGCGCAGCGATGGCAAATGCTCGGTCCCATCAGCTTCAATCTTGTTTTGGAGACAGTCAGCAGCAGCAGCCGATCGGCCGATATTAAGGTTCGAGGTGGGTAGTAAGACTGAAGCAGGTCAGAGAGGTATGGTGGAGCGAGGCTATTTAGACATTTAAAAACAATTAAGGGAAATTTAAAATCAACTCTGTACTGCACAGGGAGCCAGTGAAGGGAAGCCAAGATGGTTGAGATGTGCTGGTGCCTACGGGTTGGTGTCAAAAGGCGGGCAGCAGAGTTCTGCACAAGCTGCAGACAGGCGAAGCTTGGCTAATCCCAACAGAAAGAGAATTTCACTAGTCAAGATGAGTTGTGATATAAGAATGGATCAATTTCTCTAAATCTGGTCTAGATAAAATAGGTTGCACCTTGGCCATTTGTCGGAATTGATAAAAACTTTTTTGAAGGGAACTTTTTTGACAGCAGATCTGCTTGTCAAATTTAAAGTCGGAGTTGCATTTTACCCCCAGATTACTGACAGAATTGATGAGATACAGTGACAGAGAGCTGAGTCGTTGGACGGAGCAGTTGTTTTGGGCCATTGGAACATAGATCTGGCAATCATCAGTGTAAAGTGGAATGAGATGCTATATTTCCTAAAAATAGAAGCAAGGGGGAGTAAATAAAGGGCAAATCAAAGAGGGCCAAGGATTGAGCTCTGAGGTACCCTGTAGAGGAGAGGAGCCGTTGAAGACACAAAGTTGTGAAATTTAACATAGAAATTTCAATCGGTTAACTAAAAGTGAAACCAGTCAAGGGCAACACCCTTAATGCCACACCGTGTTCAAGGGGAGAAATTAAAATGCTGTAGTCAACATGCAGCAGATAAATCTAAAAACACCAGGACAACAAAATTCTCAGAATCGGTTGACAAAAGAATGTTGTTTGATACCTTCAAAAGGGCTGATTCGGTGCTATGAAACCAGACTAGAACAGCTAAGTAATACCATTATTTTCTAAGAATGGTATTAACTGGGTGTGACCAATTTTCTCCAAGATTTTGGAAATAAATGGAAGATTAGAGGTAGGCCTGAAATTAGAGCAGATGGAGGGAAAGGCCTGTTTTTTAAGTAGGGGCTGCACTACTGAATGTTTAAAATCCCCAGGTACTGTACCAGAGGAAAGACTGCTATTGACAATATCAGGGGCACTTGGTCCAATAGTAGAAAATACCTTTTAAAAAAGCCACGGGGGATGGTAAGTGTATTTATGGTACAAAACACAACACGGGGGTTGTAACAATTAGAAGCAATGATATCTGAGAAGGATTTGTTCTTTTCAGCTTTTATGGTGTTCTGATAGCACAGCGAGGTAGCTTTAAAAATACAGAGAGAAACATTGAGCCTGCTCTCCGCTCTCCTGCACTTTCGCCTGACAGCTCGGGTGACATCATTCAACCAGGGCTGAGGCGCAGGTTTGGCGCGCCGGCTCTTCAGAGGAGCGACCAAGTCCAATGTTTTTAAACAAATACAGTAAAAGCTCCATGTCAGCTCCTCAGTATTCATACACATAGAGGATGGGCGACTACCCCCATGAAAACCAATAAAAGTAGAAGAGAACAGAACAGGAGAGGGGGAGCTAAACATGCGACAGCGCCGAGGAGGAGCGCACTATAACCATGAGAGAACCAAATCAAGTGTATGCCAGAGTTTATGTGTGGGACCAGACACAAACTGTACAAGGTTAAAAGAGTCAATTAGGTTTAAAACGTCCCTACAAATCAGCTCATCCTGGAGCAGATATGAATATTAAAATCACCAATAATAAGAACACGATCATATCTAGAGATCATTTCAGCCAGAAAATCAGAAAAGTCCTTATTATGCATGGGTGGTCAATAGATGACAGCACATAAGACAACGTGAGAGCGACCCAATTCAAATAAGAAAAGTTCAAAGGATTGCAGACAAACCTGCCTGCAATTAAGGTCACTTTTAAAAACAACTGCAATTCCTCTTCCTTTTCGACCCAACAACTGAAGGGGGTTAAAATAGGAGCTACCTGGTGGTAAGAGGGGTGGACTCACCAACACTCAGCCACGTCTCTGTTACACAGAGAAACTCTGGTTCTCAGGACATGAAGAAATCCCTTAGAATAAAAGTTTTGATTGTCAGTGATCTTGCGTTGACAAGTCCAAACCTGGCAGGGGCTGGCAAGTCCGAGGGACACAGAGCCCACAGATGGCGTGCATTCACCCCACACCAGCGGGGATGGGGATGGGAATGGTTGAGGCCGTAGGGCTGGAATGCCTCATCCAAACCAACAACTTGTAGCAGCCAGGTGTCGATCAGGTCCAGAGAGCGCGGATGGCGAAGATCTAGCGGTGTTTGTTGATTGTACACAAGCAGTGAGCTGACATTAGAGATGACGAACGACACAAATAGTACAAACACAAACTGCGTTGACAGCTGTAGACGGCAGGGCCACACACACCAGCGCCATGATTATAAAAACGAACAGACATGCACACACACAGACATGCTGCAGACAGTCATTTTATTGACAATAGATTCAAGATATTTAATTCAAGATTCAATAGTAGGATTGTGAAGGTACATAACATGAAGTACAAGTCAAAAGGCTAACAGAGAAGGTAATTAGAGGCCAGACCAGCCGTCCCCACCTTTTGACCCCTTTCCTCCCCATTATCCCCCTGCACATCTCTCCACGTGTCAGTCACAGTCCCACCACAGCTAATGAGCTTATTCTGAGCCATACATTATGTCTGCAGCTATACGACCTTTTTCATACAGTGTACGTTGGCTCTTATTCCCCCAGCCAGAAACAGAGAGGTGGCATATTCGTGCCCATGATCTCCAATTAGATGCTACTCCATTTATCCCTCAGTCATTCCTCCCTGTTCTCTCTGTCCTCCTGTTTCCCTCTTCTGCCAGTGTTGAAAGTAGGTTGTAAAACAGGCTGCCTTATCCATGGAGAACAAGTCTCTGAGTCACCATAGTTTTGGCATATGAATGAGTTAGAGAGAGAGAGAGAGAGAGAGAGTGACTGAGTGAGTGTCGAGTGTGCGACATTAGCCTCACAGCCACAAGTAATAATCTCATCTGCCTGCTGGTGACCAGAAAATTACACACACAGTGAAATGGCAGGATGGGGAGCAGGCTCTGGTATTGTAATGGTACTCTGCAGGGCTACTTGACAAGTGCTTTTTCTTTTGCTTTCGCTTTTTCTCCTCCTCTTCGCCCCTCCCCTCTCTTTCGTTCTTTCCTCCAGGTGCATTTCCCTTCTCTGAGGAGCTGTGATATGGACACCAGGTGTGACGACACCCAGGTATGTGTCTCCTTCTGATAACACTGTAATGTTGCTATTGCCTGGATGCATCACGCCAGCACAACATCTTATGAATATTGCTGCCCTGTCATCATATCACAACCTGCTATTTGTTCAATTGCTGTTAAATTATGTGCATATTGAAATTACCATATATTTACTCTTTCTATATTATTCTCATTACTCCCTGCCATCACATTTACATTGCCATACGTGTTAGTGTTAAATCACAGTGCCATCCATAATTTCCACAATGAAACTGATAGTGTGCATGGCAAGTACATTATTTTTTTTTCCTTTATTGGTATAACATAATACAATATAACAGCGTTGTCACAACAAAACTATAATAGGAATCTATGGGGGGGTTGCCAGTCTGTTGCAGGGCAGACATATAGAGACTTGTTAAAGAGGGAAACAAACATTCACACTCATACCTACGAGCAATTTAGAGTCACTCATAAGCCTAAACGTGTGTGTCTTTGGATTGTGTGAGGAAGCCGGGGTACCTGGAGAGAACACACACAGGTCCAGAGAAAAGATGGAAAATCCATGCAGAATGGCCCCAGGCCTGGGAATTGAACCCAGAATCTAAAGCTGTGAGCCACCATAAAGTGCTAACAAACTCATATTGTAGACACTGATACAAACTGTGTTACATTTTAAAAATGTAAAAATTACCTATGAGTGGTTCTACAGGTGGCAGTGATTATTCAAAATGTGTCATGAATTTTGGATACCAGTTAAATCAGTTTAGAAATGATGACAGAATAAATAAAACAGAACATTTAAATCAAGTTTATATCAGTCAAATGGATCGGCAGAGCAAATGGAGCAGATAGATGCACAGCTTTCATCTCCACACTATTGACACAAAGACCGAGATGTGACGACAGAGAAACAATGCCAGAACAAAGCAGTGAGCACCGAGGCAACGCACAGCAGCAAGAGATGAGTACTGAACTAAATCCGCAAGTGTGTTGTTTTTGAACCTGTTGAAAATTATTGAACCAACACACAACACTTGTGATACCATGAGGGCACACTTTGGTAAAAACAAGCTGATTGTGTAGCACAGAAAATGAAAATGAAAAGAAAATTGAAAAATTTTATTATATCTTCAAAGTCTTGATGCCATGTTGTTTTGAGTTCTACACACATCTGTGTGATACTACGTCTGATACAATATCCAAACAATATACTAAAACTTGCTGTAAGAATGAACATTTGTTTAGCTTTGATTCCTGCAGCCCATCCACTTGCTATCAGATCTGATGTCTTTTAGCTGTGAGCTGCCTCCCCACCCTACAGACACACTATGATGCTTTTATATTCCTGGCTCTCTATTTTTCTATTTATGCCCACTGAGATGAGCAATGAGCCCCAGGCAGCCCTCACTCACCAACCCAACCTAGACACACACACACAGCCGCACGCCAACACAGAAACACACGGCCTCCCTCCGACGTGCACGCACACCCTCATCCGCACACACACTGTGCGCTAAGGCTGAGGTGGAGGTTAGAAGGTTTCATCAGAAGTGTGTCTGACCGTATGAACTAATGTAATGCAGTTAGCTGTGTTGTATTGTCAAGCCTCAGAAAGCACACAAAGGGCTGGACTTCCTGCAGTGTCCTTGCTTTCAGCTGCATGGATCACTGGAAAAATCCACTCTGAAAAGAAAAACAGTGACATTCACTATTACTGTGATGTCGCTTATTCTGTGTTTGCAAAATTAAAAGCCAAGGCTGTCTTAACAAACTCGTCATCAGGCAAACTATGGAAGTAATTGTGATTTTTTTTTTTTTTTTTAAGACAATGGTTATAAGTATTTTTTTAATGTAAAAACAAACGTTTACATGAGCCCATAGTGTTTGTCATCATAGCTACATCCACATAGCTATGCCTTTTCTTTTGCTATGTTTTTGCAATTAGTAGTAAAGTTTAATTAAGCTGCATGCTGTTAGTGACCTCATCTGTAACAACCACTGACTCCTGAATTTGTATATACCTGCACATAAGGTGGTACGCACAGAGGGAGAGAAGTAGAGCTGGAGCACTACTATGTAAGTGAACCGGTTAAAAATGAATGAAGGCAACATCCACGAGAAACAGTCCGTCCTGCATTATTTACAATGTTGACAATGCACTGAAACTGTGCCAGCTTGACTCTTACCACCTCATCTGCAGTCTTTTGGTCTTTCCCCCTCTTTGAGTACTACTGTGGCCCCTCTCTCCTCACTAGTCACACATACCCTCACACACACATGCATATACATACACATACACACCTCTTCTTACGGGTAAGGAGAGGACTCTTGTAGAGTGCAGCAGATTTTCTTTCTTGAATTGATTTGTGTATATTTTTTTGGAGATAAGCATATAAATATAAATAGATATAAATATGTGTTGTCAATAGCTACAGCTATTATACCAGATGGTCTTTTTTCACATATATGAAATGATAAATTGCAGTAATACAGTAGAGGGAGAATAAATGTATCTGGCGTTCCAGAGGTCCAAACTTTAAATTCTTTTAGGTGATCATTTTTGGATGAATGATACAGTATAATAATACCAGTATAAAATAGTACTTGTTTATAGTTATATTGCAGGGCTCTCACTCTGTTATGTTTCTCATGTTTGTCTCTCTGATGTGGATTGTACCATGATGTTCCAAACTTCATCATGGGAACAATGTTTTGTCTACAGGACGGATGCTACTGAATCAGCTGTGGAGGTCCCATAATTTAGACTTATCCATTGTTTTATGGTTGGTACATAATGTAATTTGTGAAGCACTGAACGTGCCATGTCATTGCAGTTTTACATACTCTACTTGTGTACCTGCAGTTCATAATGATCCGTGTTGTTGTTCATTATAATCTTTTGAACTGCGAAACACGATTCTCTTTCACATACACTGGTGCCAAAGCAGAGCCGACTGTGAGTACAACGACTGGCTGCTGTAATGTATGTAAAACTGCTGAATTGGGATCAACACGCCTTCACGTTATCAGAAATAATCTTTTAAAGACTTTGAATGAAACATTACTGCAGTGACAGACAGCGGGTGTTGCTGCAGTTTCTGTTAGATTTTTCTGAGTGTTTTAGGATGGCAGAACTGATGGAATACTATCCTCTGAGGCTGGCAGCAGGGCTCACAGCGAAACTCGCGCAGGGGGATTACATGCCCTGTACTTCCCCTCTGCACGAAGGGAAACCAATGTACTTGTGCATATGCATGAGAAACGTTAGTGAAATGTGATGAATCCTCTCTGAGGCAAAACGCCTCAAAGTTACACATCCTGATAAAAAAACATAAACGTGTGACATCTCTACTCTTTACATCTTCATATCTAAACCCCTGCAGGTTTTATTCCCCCTGAATGAACTTGATACAAGTCAACCTGATTTTACGCTATGATCACTCTCTCCAGCATCTACCTGTCTTTCTCTCTTTCAGTTTAACACAAGAACACAACATGAGTAATTTGATTTATTGAAGAGTATTATCCTTTGAAAGATATGTTTCAGGTATGATTTCATTTTTTTTTTTTACTTTTCTTAGGGGAGACTCTGGTCGACATCCTAGTGTTCACAGCTAAATTAGCACTGTGGGATACAGTAAGTGAGACGGGTCACTGTGTACTATGTATGTGCATTCGGGTCAAAGTTAATCTCATTCCAGTTTAGATATATTGCTCAAATTCACCTCCAGACATATTGACACTTCTTTAGAGGAGACTGTGTCATTTACAGGCATCAAATGATGTTTCACTACAAGGTCCTGTTACAGCATATGGCCCAGCAGTTTAAATTTTGAACAGTGGCAAGCAATGTTTTCATGATTCTAGACATTAGTAAAATGAATCCATAGCCATATTTCCATATGTATAAATAAATAGGAGAAAAATAAATAATACACAGACAATAAAAATAAACAAATACAATAAAAAAAAACATGAGAAATGAATCTCTCTCATATGAATCTCTTGATTCATATGATTTAATTACATTCAATATCTAAAAGCTCAATTCATTTTAAAATTATTTTCTATGACTCGAATTGAGAACAAAGAGTGTAGTTCTGTCAGTAGAATTATTTATATATATATATATATATATATATATATATAAAGAACAGACTGTTCTTTGTAGTTCCTAGTAATGGCATAGGGTTCCACTTGCTGTGGAAGCCAGTGTAAAATAAAATCTCAGGAGAACTCATGATCTGAACTGTCGTACTCTCCTTGAGCCAATCAAAATAATGTAAAATTCCTAATAACACCAAGAACCTGTACTGTGGGCTGGGGGCTGGTGGAACATCGTTGTGTTAATGCTATTGATGGATCAAGGTTCCAGCTTGATCTTTTGTCATTTGAATGTTTGCACATAAAACTAAATTTTTAATCAAGTCAGGAGGTGTACGTTATAAGTAAAAAATAATGTATTATATAATATATAATAATTATATGATACTAAGTGTCAAATGGAGTTCACCGGTCTAACAGCCTCTGAGCAGAGGCTGCGTTTGAGCAAAATTCTGTGTATCAAAATCCTTTCTTACCGTCTGGTTGGTACACAGGGACAGATTACATCTCTTGATTCCTTGATATCCAGAAAGCTTGTCATTAATGTTTGTTTGTTCCTCCTTTTTCAACTGCTTATCCGTGTATGGGTCACAGGGGCAATAGCCTCAGCAGAGAAACCCAGACATTGCGCTTGCTAGCAACCTCCAGCAGCTCCTTTGGGAGGATCCCAAAGACTTCCCAAGCCAGCTGAGGGATATAAATTCTCCAGTGGTCCTGGGTCTGCCCAGAACACCTCCCATGGGATGTGTCCAGGTCCATCCTGACCAGATGCCTGAACCACCTAATCTGGCCCCTTTCTATGCAGATGAACAGTGGCTCTACTCTGGGTCGCTCCCACATGTCTGAGCTCCTTAGCTTATCTCTAAGGCTGACCCCAGCCACCCTACAGAGGAAGCTCATTTTGGCCGCTTGGGGCAGCAACTCTTCCCCGACGTGGCTGGTGGTGGTGCTAATTCTTATCCTGGCTGCTTCACACTTGGCTACAAACCCTCCCAGTGTGAACTGAAGGTCAATGGCCAACAAAGCCAATAGGACCACATCATCTGCAAACAGCAGACATGTAATCCTAAAGTTGCCAAACTTGACCTCCTCTGTCTCTTGGCTCCACCTAGAAATTCTGTCCATCAAAATTATGAACAGGACTGGTGACAAAGGGCAGCCCTGATGAAATCCAATTCTAACCAGGAACGGGTCTGACTTACTGGTGGCAATGCCAGACTCTGACTCTGAGAGGGCAGGGATTGAACGGCCCGTGGCAGCAGGTCATCCGTTCCATACTACCGGAGCAGCCGGCACAGGATACCTATCTACAAAACATATGTAGACTGGTTGGATGAACTCCCACATTCCCTCCAGCATCCTTGTGAGGGTATATATCTGGTCCAGTGTTCCACAACCAGGGTGAAAACCTCATTGTTCGTCCTGATTCTGATGCTCTGGCCAACGGATGGACCCTCCTGTCCAGCCCCCTGGCATAGATTTTCCTGGGGAGGCTGAGGAGTGTGATCACCCTATATTTGGAACACATCCTCTGGTCCCCCTTCTCAAAAAGGGGAACCACCACAGTTTCATGGATTTTGATCAACATGTTATATGCTACTGTGTTTAGGTTTTAGCCCAGCTTACCCTATGTCCGATGATGACAGTCATATACTAGCCCACTGTACTCCACTGCCATCACAGTATCCAAGCAGTACAGAACAGTGCTTCGGCAATTAGAAGGCTGCCTTTGCTTTAACAAGTTTGTCCTGTTTTGCTGATAATCTGCATTTATTTCCAATCTTTGTCCTGTTCTCTGTTTCTCTCTCTCTCTCTCTCTCTCTGTCCATATCTCTGTATATGTGTGAATTGGATGAAGTCTAATCTGTGAAACAATGTTTTGTGTGAGAAGCATGAGGGAGCCTGACCTTCACATTCTCACTGGAGATCATATCCATCCAGACAGTTCCCATGGATCACTGAAAGAGCCACGTGCATGTATGTGTCTGTGAAAAGGTGCTGCGTATTTATGCAATTATATCTATTCAGATTTGTCTCTGTGGGTCGTGTGTCATGCGTTTTTGTGTGTGTGTGTGTGTGTGTGTGTGTGTGTGTGTGTGCGTGCACGCGTGCGTATGTGTGTCTGTGTGTGTGTGTGTGTGTGTGTGTACCCTTTCCCACATGAGAATCAGGGAGTTATCTGTTCAGCCAAGCTGAGACAGACAGACAGACAGACAGAGACTGTGAGAGAGAAGGAGCAGATACTGAGGTAGGGAGATAGACAGGACGGCTCTGCATAGATAGAAATGGTAAACTACAGCTCTACGTAGGAAGGAAAACATAGTAGGGGATAAAAAATCATGAAGGGAGCAGAAAGCAGTTGGGGCACCAGGGAGGAAAGAGAGGAACACTGAAGGTTTGAAGTAGATGATAGAGTGACAAGGACTTGAATGAATCCATAGTAATATAGGGATTATCCTTATATACTGTGCATTCGTTCATGTCCTCTGGAAGGTCCTGTATTGTATAAAATGAAATTATTCTATATTAACATTATTTAAGTATCAACGTGTCGGGTCCAAAGAGAAATGCACACAGTCCATATTCAGAAACTGGGCCTAAAAATGAGCCGTGAGGACTCTGGTAATCATCAAAGTTATAGAGTCACTCAACATAACTTAAGTTTTTAGCCTTTGCTCAGTATTGTGCATGAACTTGCTGAATAAGTTCTTTCATCAAACATGCTCATGTTTTTGAACTGACATTAGGGCTAGACGATACGGCCAAAATTTATATTGTGATGTGTTTCTAAATTAAATACGATATAACTCTGATATCGATATGAACACTTTAAGGTTACAGCAAACTGCTAAGAATGCCCACTATGGAAGTCTGTACCTACAAACTTCAAAAAATTTAGTTTGCTAAGTCTATGAAACCTGCTCCTATGAAACTATACAATATTTTTGATATGAAAACGGTACAAGTAAATCAATGTTCACCTTTTATTTTTATTCAGCCTTCAAATACAAACATGACATCACCGTCAAATAAACTAAAATCTTGGCTTTGTCAATATTAATATCTTTAAACTAACTTTACAAAATAGATTTTCTTAGAGTTGCTAAAGGATACAGAAAAAATTAGTGAGCAGCAATAAAAACAAATATTGGGTGGTGGTGGTGGTGTTTTAGGGAATGACTGGTTTAAACTTCTATGGTGCCTCATCTTCAGATTCTCCGAATATTCTGTAGAGGTGAACTGAGAAAGAAGTCTAGGCTCAGGTTCAGGCTTTAGGAAGAATTCAGGGGAAGAAATAAAACTCAGTCATATTAAAATTATCTTGTGCCAGTTACTTTTAAACAACAGTAAACAAGCAGAGCTGTGACTCTGCGTCCTTAAGATTGCTTGGTCTCTTCCTTATTTTTCTTCAAAGTTGCAGAAAGTAACATGCGCCCACACTTTAGTGCAACAATATCAGACAAAGTGGTGAGTTTGCCAAGTCTATGACCCACACAGACATGAACGCACAAGATTTCGGCTGCATGACTTCACTGTGGGTGATTAACCAATCGATAGGCTATGTTGAATGACAGGTTGAAGGCTTGACTACTGCCTGTGTGCATTTATGACTCATTGTGTGTGTGTGTTTCTTTTTTGCCAGTTTTGCTGTGTGTGTTAAAAAAAAAAAATAAGTGATGATGTTGCTGAACTCTGGACAGCCCAGTGATACACAAGTTTCTTCCACAACTAAAAAAAATTATCTTTTAGTTTTGTTGATATATTTATATTTTTTTTCAATCCTTCAACACCACCAAGTGCTTCTCTTCCTCTATCCTCCTCACGCCCCCCCAAGTTCCACTCCTTGAAAGCTGGAAATCAGGACAGTTCAGCAGCGGAGGGGTTAAGATGAACCCGGTCTTGTGATTGGCTGCCGGCCGGCCGTCTGAACCAGCCTACAGAAAAGAGGTAACCAGGCAACCTCAGAGAGGGAGAGAGAGGGAGAGGAAAGAAGAGGGATCAGAGGAGGAGGGGGGGGGGGAGAAAAAACGCGCTGAAAGAAGCCTGGCATAGTTTTGTGGGGATTGTGGAAAAAGATGTAACGAAGCTTGCAAAAGCGCTCTCACAGGGATGGAAAACTGGATTACTCTCCCTGCCGCAACGCACTGTGGATGTCTGAGTAAACCAGGAGGAGATAACGTGGCAATGAATGGATTCTAAAGGCTTTTCGCAAAATGGGAACTAACTGCTCATTTTCGCTCTAGTGCAAAGGTAAGTGCAGCGGTGCAAAACGGCCCGAGTGGAGGCAGTGAGAGAGGGAGCCGAGCCTGGTGCCGCTGAGTGGTGCTGAGCGCACAGGGTTCCCAAAAGTGCGCTACTTTGAAGCAGGTGTGCGGAGAGTTGGTGCGGATAGTTAGAGCAGCCGGACCGGAGAGGAGCCTGTGGATTCAGTGTGTCCTGCTCAGATCACTGCAATGAATTATCTATCACTGCTGCTGCTGCTGCTGCTGGTGCTGCTGCATTGGGATTTTACTCTGCGCGCGCGCGCGTGTGTGCGTGTGTTAGGCGGGAGGACAGACACTACTCTGCTGCATTTGTCATCAGTCTCCCCTGGTGTGTGTGTGTGTGTGTTTGTGTTTGTGAGTGAGTGAGTGAGAGTCTCAGGGCGTCCCTCGGTCGGGGATCCTCATTGTCAATGTTTCAATGTGAAGTTTTTTTTAAAATTATTATTATTCTGCGTTTCCACACGCACTTCAACGTGCTTTCCCTGACTGATGGGTGTGTGTTGACTGCTCCTCTGCCCCCCTCAACCCAACCAAAAAAGACAACAACATCTTATAAC
Organism: Remorina albescens; assembly: GCA_034769265.1. NCBI lineage: Eukaryota > Metazoa > Chordata > Actinopteri > Carangiformes > Echeneidae > Remorina > Remorina albescens. The sequence goes on from CM068489.1 coordinate 13,222,532, forward strand.
GGCATGTCTGTGATAGTTCCGTTGGTGACTCCAGCTGTAGACCTTTGGGGAGTGTGTTTTGTGACCTTTCTGCCTTGCCTAATTTTATTTATTTATATAAAATACAAAGTGAATCACCCTCACCCAGTTTATCTTGTGGTGGTGCTGTGTGTGTGTGTGGGGGGTTTCCACTTTTTTTTTGGGGGGGGGTAAGTTCACAGAAGTGAATCAGGTGTAAAGAAGTGCAACACTGCACAATGGAGGTAATGCGGATATTGCCCAACTGTGAGTGGAGAAATGTAGTCTGGTAGTCCGTTGTGGTGTGTGGAGGCTGGAGGCGGTTCTCGGTCACAGAATTCTGGTTGATGGAGAAAGGAAAGGAGATGGGGAGAATGAGGGAAGGAGGAATTGAATGGGCAACCCGGTCAGTTTGGTGGGGGTGTGAGGGTGTGGGGGTGGGGGGCAGACTCCGCTGCAGCTAAAAGCCGCATTAATCATGAGGCTGTGGTGCTCTGCAGACCCTCACTCTCCCTCTCTCTGTCTCCCGATGTCTTCCACACAGCCCGCATCGGTTAGTGTAGATGGTGCAGATATGGGTGTAAAAGACATTTCACAATAATAATAATAATAATAAAAACCTTCTTAGTGTCAATTGGAAGTGTTTTTATCAAAAATGTAAAATCAGTCTGTCTCACAAGTATGACAGGTGCAAACCAACCCCCTGCATGTGTGTCTCTTTCTCTCTGTGTCTATCTGTGTGTGTGTGTGTGTGTGTATGAATGAGTATTACTCAGCAACTACTCCTTTCCTGAGCTGGCAGTCAATGGAGCACTTCTCATTGCACTGTATGTCACATGGAAACATTGTTCTTCTTATTCCAGCATATTTTCCATCATTAATTAGCTACTCAGCTGATTTAGACGGACTAAATACATGAACATAATTAAATATAATGGCTCCCCTCAGGTTGAACTACTCGAAATCATATTTTGCCAATTATTTTAAGCACATTCTAACATTTTTCTTGTTGTTGTTTTTTTTTCCTATTGATTAGAAGCTAAATTTTGAGGGCTTTCTACTCGGTTTTTGAATACTTATTGCACTCCTGCCAAACAGACCTTTTACTTCAGCCTGTATGGGCCCAGCAGGCAACTCCAGGTCGTCATAGAAACCCACAGAGAACTGTGGGGAAACTTTCAAAGAAAACACTAATGAAGGCCTTCTCTCTCTCCCTCTTTCAATTATCGTCTCCTTCTGCTCCATCCACAGCCTCGCCTTTTCTCTTCACCCATTCTGTCGCTCCCCACAGCTCAGCCTCTTGCAGTTTATGTTTTTCCAGTTCACTATAGTCCGTGTGTCTGTGTAGCAGGAGACAACGCTCCTGATTGAATATTGGACTAAATCTTGAAACAGAAGGAAAAAGATCTTTTTAGGCTACGTAGTGTTGACATGAAGAAATCAATGGAAGCCGGAGCATACCGTTTCCTTTCCTAAAGCTTTTCACAACCTTTTGCAAAAGTAGGGTTGTAACTTTGAATTTGTATTTCAGTCTGAGACATGGCATATCTCTGATATCAAGGAAGTCTTTTCATAGAGAATAGTTTTGTGCTGCACAGAAACTCATCTGACACCATGTAAATGGCTGTAAAACCACCACCTGCAAAGAATCAAATCAAGCTCAAGGTGTCTTTTAAACTGTAAAGTTTAACAGGGAGGCACTGCTTCTTTAGATGTAAGGGTGACCACTGAACACATTATGGTGTGGCCGGTTTTGGTCTCATGGGTAGGTCGCTTCTGAAATGGGTCCAGCTCAATTTGCCAGGAGTCTTGAGTGTGTGCACGATAGAAGAAGGAACAACGCAGTGCGTATTTGTAATTACCCAGTAAGAATGACTTAAAGCCCCGTAGCAACCAAGAAATGAAAATAGCAAAATTAGTCAAATTGCTCGTACAACCTATTTGCACCATAGAGTTCTACTGTATCCTAATTATTTACATAGCTGATTATTTTTGCTGTGGCACCCCAGTGACACTTGTTGCTGTGGATACAATTCAACACTACAATAAGTTTGACAGCCTATTCAGGATACCTGCTCAGCTCAATGCCGCCTGTGTCTCAGTGGCATTTCTTTAAATTGGCTGTGGTGAAAACAATGAACAGGCAGCTGCTGCCAAATTAAACTTGTACATGAAGATAGCCGACATTGCCAAATCTCCTGCCTTCATTACTTTCTCTTCCTATTTGATGCTTGAATGAAATGTGTTTTGTTTTTGTTATTTTTTTGTTTGTGTGTTTGTTTGTTTTTTTATTCTCTGTACTTTTCTCAGACGTGCATGAACCTGTCTTCTAATCAGCAGGAAAATTGTGTCCAATATCAAAATGTGAAATTGATGTTGTACTAAATCCAAAATTATACAACTCACAGTATTCCTTTACCTCAGGCCTTTGTATCTTTTCCTTTCTCCCATAAATTTGCTGTGCAAGGGGAGTTTCAGCACGTCTCTGACTCATGATTGAACCAGATTTGACTTCTTAGTGTGTGTATCAAAGAATCTGTCTTTACTGTACCCCCCTCATGTCCTTCTAAAATCCTTGTCAGAGGTTTTACTAATTCTTAAACAGTGGAATCAGATAAAAAGACACATCAGGGAAATGTATGCTCTGATGAGGTTTCTGTAACATGTTTCATGTTGGTATTTTTTCAGTGGGGGTCCTGCCGTTCCACGGCAAGGAAAGACAGAAATGACTGGCTCTTGACTCCCTGCTCTCACCATTGATCCACATTCCTCATGTGTGACATCCTCCCAGATATAATTGGCATTGAGAAGATCTTTAAAGCTCATTGGGAGAAAGTGTGTGTGTGTGTGTGTGTGTGTGTGTGTGTTTGCATATGGACCTTATATCCTGCCCTTCACTTAGTCTCTGTAGAAGGAGATGGTCTGTGTGTGTGTGTAAGAGAGAGATAGATACCTGGAAAATCAATATCCACACACAAATGAACCTTAAAGACACCGAATGTACACAGAACTGTCATTATCACTAAATCACAATCACTTCATGCAGACTGTAATCTGCGATCTTCTTAACTTACCATTGGGATTAACATCTGCAGACACACACACGCACTATGATGGCAGAGAGACCATGATGTGGAGCTGGCATGTTATGCTTCCTGCAGTTCTAGACAGTGTTGTGACTCATACAAATAGAAGGCTATTCATTTGTTCCCAGTGGACTTCGCCTACTCTGTATCACCAGCCATCACTGAGCAGCAAGTGTGAGGACATTTTAGAACACTTAACACTAAAAAAAAAAGCTGGATTTGGAGTCTAAGATGGACTACAATGCCCTCTGATGGACTACATCGACTTCAGGTGTATTTCCACAGTGACTTTAGACCATAACAGAGCTCCTTTGCTTTTTCAGTTAGGAAATTAATTAACTGCATTTTTGGTTTTTTTCCATATCTTACAATCCTTTCCTCTTCCACATTTTTACCCTCCCTGCGTCCTTTCTGTGTTTTCTCACTCTGTCTTTGGCTCTTTATTCCTCTTCCTACAGCACTGCAATACCTCTGTCGCTCCATCTCCTCCTCTCTCGTTCCCCTTTGCTCCCTTCATCTTCTTCTGCCTATAGAGTAGCTCCAGGGATCTTCTGATTTCAGATAACATGTTGATTATGGAACTGAGACTCATAAGCTCTTTCTCTTTTTCTTCTTTTTCCCCTGATCATTGTCATCCTTCTTCTTATTTTATTTCCTTCCTGCTACATGTTGTCTGGTCTCCCTGTTCTTTCCTTCCTCTGGTGAGCGTCACTTTGGGGTGAAATCACAAAGGTGTTCACTCTGATAAGGAGTTTTCACAGCAAACAAAAGCACTTTATAGAACACACACGCACACACACACACACAAACCGAGGCATTCACCACAGCGGAGTCACAGCACATTAACACTTTGATTAATTTAACACTTTACATCCTCATTTCCCTAGTAGTTGAGATCCCTGACCACCCACCTCTGAACCACACACACTGCAAACACACACACACCAAGTGCCTCAGCAGACCCCAGCAGTATTACATGCTCCTGGTGACATTTTAGGTGCCTGTTAGATATTAGCAAAGCTTAATACATTACATTTGAATTTATTCCATGCAGCCGTGTACAGAGGAGAGGAGATGCCTGGTTTTGTGCAATATTCTTTATTTAAAGAATACAATAGATTTTATATGCATGCACAGCACAAAGGACGAGAGCAGGCTCTCGGTCTTGCTATGGGGTTTGTTAGCTACACTTCCCTGTGGAACGACTCTACTGACTTCCACACTCTCTGAGGGACTACAACAAAGTTAGGGCAACAAAAAGGACGGAGGCAGGAATGAAAAGATGTTTTCCTTAGAGGATTTCCTCTTTATATTTTTCCTCCTTTATTTTCCCCGTTCTTACTTTCTTTCCATCTGTGTTTTTGTTTGGCTGCTCACTAATGAATTTTAACTACGCCATGATTCACCCTGTTGTCTCCCCATTCTGTCCGGAAAGATGAGCTATTATCCTCATTGCACCTGACCCACAGTGATGTCTCACAGTATGGCAGTTCAGTGTTGCAGTTCACTCAGTCATGAGGAAGTGTCTTAGCTTCACTGACCATCATCTTGTTTTGACGGACAAGATCCTGGTAACCTTATTCAGTTCTTTGTAGGTGGTGATAGAGCTGCCATGTGTGCCAAACATCTGTTAACACAGATGACAGGGAGTCGGGCTGAGTCTGGCTTCTGTGTCCAGCATAGAGAAAATTTTCCCCAGGCTGGAGGTACATCACAAGCTGCCTCCCTGGAGTGTCTGGTGCTGACCACTTGGCTCAGAGGAGCGGACTGAGCATTCAGCACTCAGCCTGCTGAGCTCACAGTCTCTCACATCCGCTGTCATGCTTAGATAAGCTCATCCTCACCACATACTTATGCATTTTCATTCATTTACAGAGTGTGCTTTTCCTAGCACAGGGGGTGCAGCACTTTTTGTCTAACACCTTTTTGATCACAGAGTGGAGTTTAACGTGGTTTCATGGGTCATGAAATCTGCTCCACCTATAAACCAAGCTAAGTTTCAATTAAGGTAAAAACATAAAATCAAAATGGGATCAGTTTTTTCTTGAAGCATTAAAGCAGCATGGGGGAAAAAAACCACTAAGGCTTTGGTTTTAGTGCTTTTTAAAATTTTTTATTTTTGCACTATACCAGAAACTGATCTTGTATACATGTATACATATCAATATTGGATCTTGCTGAAATCTGATATGCCCATATTTTAAAGCTCATTCGGGTGATAAAAGATACTGATTTTTTTCCCCAGACCTAATTGCAGAGATCATTTAGTTTCCTCTCTAGTAGAATCAGAATACAGTATCATTTTGCATACTCCTTACATGGTGGCCCACTGGCACACGCACACTTATCACACAAAACAAAAAATTGATGTAATATGTACATATCATCCTCACACTGGGGAGATGGCATGGAGGTCAGGCATTAAAAAAAAAAAAAAGCTACAGCGTATTTTATTATTGGTTTATTATATCAAGGACATAGTTATAATTGTTAATATTTAATTTTAGGACAATTATCGGCATATACTGATAACATCTTGCGTCCCTAATATTTTGTTACCGTAGTAGCTGAAAATACAATACAAAATGGAAGAAACATTGACATGCAGACAAAATGTTTGTGTATAAAGTGACACATACAACAGTAACGGTAATGGCTGAGCTCCTCAATGTCAATGGCACTGCTGAGCCATGAGTGGCCATTTCACTGCTAAGCACTGGCCGTTCATCCTCTGCCCCGAGACGTCAACGAACTCTTGTGCTCATGCACGAACTTAGACACTGCTTTTCTTTTTCTTCATCATCCTACCTCCTGCTGTGGGCACGCATGCATACACACCCACACACACACACACACACACACATATACACACACTTTGGGCTATTCTAATGCATTTAAAGAGCAGAGGAGAACAGCCTGATTGCACCCAGTTATGATCACCATTATAGCACCACAATGGTTAATTTATAGTATATTGTAAAACATTTTGCCTTTTCCTCAGAGTTTTGACCTCCTGCGATGTGGATACTGGAATCGGTTATATTGCAATTTTAATAAAATTTTGGTGAATTGTTCAGGAATAGTTTAAACCTTTCCAGTTTTCCAAATTTTAATAAATAAAAAAGAAAAACAGATGGATTGATGGACAAAAAAAATCTCACGGACCATTGGGCTTACTGCTAAGGGAGCGTTTCTTCTTTTGGAAAGTGTTTGTCTGTCTCACAAACTGATGTATTGAACTGAAAAAATTTGATGTACAGAGACATACTTTTCTTAACGTTAATGACTCCACACAATCCCTTCCTTCCTAATGACCCACTATTTATCCCTCTAGTGTCAGCTTTATTCCAGTTTTAAATGTTGTTTATTGGCAGTCATGTAAAAGGATTCGACCCCCAGACATGTAAATACACATTAGTAATAAAGATAAAATGAATTAGTCTCCACATGACTGCTGGGAATTTTTAGCTCAAATCAGCCCTGAGCTGGTTAGAATGGCTCCTTGCTTCAGATTAAGCTGTAAAAGTGCAGCTTTAGCTCCGGTAAGTATGTTTTTATTAGACCAGCATTTGTAAATGTAATACAGTTGTACCATTTTTTTAATGAAAGCCTAAAGTAGCTTAAAGTTGTATTAAGCGATTTTTGACAGCTAGTAGGCGGGAACACCCTCAAAAACCCTCAAAATATGGAGCTTTGCTCAGAGCAACAAGGACAGTCCTCCTCCTTTCCACCTGTTCAATTTCAATATTTGCTGGAGTTTTGTTCTTGGTAGGACCCACCAACCCCTGAGAAAAATAAGTGGGTTTCTTTGGCTTCAGCTACATGTTCCTGTCACCACTCCACCGTTTCACACTGATCACATTGTGAAAAAATAGCTTGTGTGCGATGCTGTGCTGGGAGCAACTGCCCGTAGTCTATAGGAATTGGCATTATTTTGGCAAGTCAGATCAGCGAGCTGAGAGTGGGTGCAATCTGTGGGGACCTTTGTTGATTTTCAGAGGGATTAATAGGACAATTAAACCTCACATTTGACATTGTAAACAATGTTGCTGAAGGTGGCTTTAATGTACTAAGCAGGCTCTGAATTTAGTAAATGCCAAATCTAGCAGATAGATACTACCAATATATATGGAGTGTGCTGTGTGCGTGTGCATGCGTGTGCGTGCGCGCGTGCTTGTGTTCAGTCACCTACTCTCAGGTAATCTGTGCTTCTTCTCTTCCACTGAGCATTTACTGGACTGACACACTCTGCTGGTTAGTGGAGCTACACACGTGCGCACACACACACATGCACACAGTTAAATGATGAAGAGGACATATATCTGATGGGTTAGATTTGTTTTTTCAGTATAATCCTGCTTTTGTAGAATATTCTTACCCTTTGCCCACGACCTCCCACTCTTACCAACCTCCCTTTTCCTCTTCCTCTCTCTCTCTCCCTCCCTCCCTTTTGCTCACATAGAAACACACACACAAAGTCCCATCCATTCTATATTTGAACATTAAGATAGGCGGCCTTCAATTAGCTTGATATGCTTCCAGATAATCATTCCTCTATCCATAGCAGTATGAGGGCTTATGAGCATGATAAGTCATTTTTTTGGGAACGGTGGAGTTATAAGACCACCCATTCTGCCATGGGGCCATGCACACTCTCTCCCTGTGTGTGTGTGTGCGTGCGTGCGTGCGAGTGAGTGAGTGAGTGAAAGGCTGGGTTAATGGAATAGGCAAGATTAAATGACTGTGAATTGATCTGATGGTTTCAATCACACACACCCATAATAGCCATGGCTGGAGCTGACAGAAATATTTGATAATATGATGTGGATGACTGGGCCACCATGTTCGGTGTGTGTGTGTGTGATTTAAAATAGAGCAGCTGAGCACATGCTTTCCCATGCTTTCAGTCCTATGTGGCAGCTGTACTATCAAAAAGGATGTATTTCTAAAGTGAGGAGAGAGTGATTGTCATCTGTCATCTCTTCCAACACTTTGCAACCAACCTTTTTTTCCCTCCAACCTAAACTGACCAATAACCCTTTGATAAGACCTATAAGACCGTCCTCTGGAATGTCACATTGGTTTGCATAACATTCAAAATATTACCAAAAAAGTTAGCTTTGCTGAATGAGCATGTATAATATAAACAATGTAAACTACTACTTTTACATGGGTAACAAACACTGCTCTCCTCTGTCATATATCTTTGTTTTGTTGACTCATCCATCCACATCACATGGCTGCCCCTTCCTCCACGCTGTCATCTGCGAAAAAGTCACTTAATAATCCTGCGTATCTAGCAGCCCGCTGCCCAGCTTACAGTTGTTACGCTGATGGCTTGTGGGCTCATTTTTTACAGGTGACAAATGTATTTTCCCATGGATGTCATGGATGCATGTTTGATTGGAGTCTGTGCTTTATTCAACTTTTTCATGTCAAAAAACTGCTAACTGCAGTTATAGCCATAACAGCGGCCTGTGTCCTTCAGGTGAAGGGGAAAGAAAAAATTTGATAAAAAGTAAGGTTGGAAAGTATGCAATTAAAATGAAGCAATCTGATCAAAAACTACTTGAAATGGCAGAAAGGGAGAGAAGTAGAAAAAGAAGTATATGACAGAGGGAGGAATAAAGAAGGAGCAGGAAGTGGGAGATGGTGGAGAAGTGAGGTGAGTAATGGTTGTTAGTGCCTGGTGTGCCTCAGTGAGCTCTGCTGTCATATTAGTCATATTACCTGCTGCTGTGCTGCTGTGATCTGCCCGGCTCACCTTACCCTGCCACCTGGCATGTGCATGTGCACTCATGCGCTTACGTGGGTGTCTAATGGGTTCTATAGCTGATGAAAAGTTCACTGTCTCACTTTTCCTCTCTCACACGTCCCAGGAAACTCGCTGCTTGCTAAGAGAAAACAGACTCTTAGCTTGGCCTTTGCTAAATTGCCCCTCAAATGACTAGCTGTGATCCTCTCACACTGCCCTGGACCAGGTCTCTCTTGAGAGAACATCTTAATGATCCCAAGTCTGGCTTGAGGAATAAATGAAAATGTGTGCTAAAGGGGCAGCACAGCGGCATAGTGGTTAGTGCTGTTGCCCCACAACAAGAAGGTTGGGGCCTTTCTGTACAGAGTTTGCATATTCTCCCCATGTCTGCGTGGGTTTCCTCCAGGTACTCCAGTTTCCTCCCACCATCCAAAGACATGTTTGGGTTAATTGGTGACTCTAAATTGTCCGTAGGTCTGAGTGTGAGTGTGAGTAATTGTTGGTCTCTGTCTGTCTCTGTGAGTTGGCCCTGTGATGGACTGGCAACCTGTCCAGGGTGTATCCTGCCCTCGCCTGATGCGAGCTGGGATTGGCTCCAGCACCCCCCGCAACCCGGAAATTGATAAGCGGTAGAAGATAAGTGAGTGAGTGTGCTAAAGGGAATATTTGAATCCTGTATTATCTATCAGGTGGCCTTCCTGAGTGTGGACCTCTTCACCAGAGTGGATTAACCTCTGCGATTTATTACCTACACCTCCCACATCCGTCACATCCCAGCCCTCAAGGACACGCATGCAATAATAATATCAAGCAGCCCATACAACTGGCCACATGAGTGGTTGTGGCTGTGTGTAAGGTTTATTAAATGACTGACTGGGTTGTGCTATGGCCAGCTTTATGGTTTTCTGTACAGCATACTGCCTCCTACTGTGGCTGTAGGTGTTTTATTCATTATCTGCTCGGTGTGTAAATATACTGTAGTGTCGGTACACTAATGAATGACAACCCTTCACCACTGCAAGGTTAACAAATCAAAGGATACAGTGATGAAACAATTTTACGTGAAAATATTCTTCTCATGTCTGCTTACTCTGTAAAAATTTTTTTTCTTTTTTTTTTTTCTCTCTTTACCTCTGCATGGAAAAGGAGTAAAAAAGGAGATGTCTTGAATGCTGTAATAGCTGCAATAATCCTCAAACTATCTCTCATAATAGATTTATTGGCTTGAGTATGGATAATAAACCACTCCTTATACAACATGTGACGTTAAGCAACTTAAATCGGACTCACATCCTGCAGTCCTGATGCATCTCACTTGTCAGATATCAAACTGTATTTATGTGGCACTTTTATCCTTTTTCCTGGATTCACCTTTCCACATTCTCACTTGATGACAGTGAGCTACTGTGATAGGCTCCGAACTAACAAATGATTGTTCAGCATTGTGCTGAAAGACACTCCTCAACTCTGCTCCACGCTACATGCTTCTGGTACCCGGTGCTTCTATTTCCACTGCAGATTGTACAATGTAAATGCAGCATTTTTGCTGAAGTCATACTTCATACAAAGATATTTGAGTGAATAAAAGAGAATTGCCTGCACTTCAGTGTGGCTTTGTGGATATAGATGATTCTCTCTGCTGGGTTTTTAGATTACCATTTGGTATTGGCTCTGCTCAGTCGGAGATGATACCATAAGAAGTAGCAGGTAGCAGGCACAAAGGTCTCATTTGCCTGATGGAAAACCAGAGAATCTTGGTAGAGTTGAGTTGTGCTGGTAACACACAGTGGAAAAGAGTTATTACACATATGGACAAAAGGGTCTGACAATGCAATCTATCGACTGAGCCACAGCAGACACATATACTAAAGCAGACCCATTGTGATCATTCACATTATAGATACTTGTTTGAAAGCCCAAAAGCCATTATTTAACAGATAGGTGGCCCCAACAGAGTGCCAGAAGTCTGGAAAGGACTTTTTCAGAGTGAGGTGTGGCTCTAACCATGTTGTCAGGTATGTGCAGCTCATGTGTGTTGAGACTTGGCCAGTGGAGTTCTCAAAGGTGTAGTTGTAAATTAAGGCAACAGTCGTAATAGGAGGAACACTTCCAACTGTTGCAGAATGTTTAATCACTCACCTGTGAGACTAATGAGAAGATTTAGCTGACTACGCACACACACACACACCCATACGCTCACACATAGATGCACACTCATAGACTGGTGGGACTAATTACTGAAACTCCACCACAGTGAATGCACCGCCACAGCACGGCTGGCAGAGGCTCATCCAAACGCATATACAAATACACGACAGCTTGCGGCTGCCTCTTGAACTCATTACACTTCTCCTCTCCTCATCCTGTTGTCATCTGAAGGACACAGAGGACTTGGAGGAAAAGAGAGTAGGGTGGTAGCTAGTAGGTCACAAGGAAGCTATTCTCCATGCGGACCGTGGCTGCAGGCAGCGCTACAGGTAACAAATACATCCGTCACATACATAGCACACCTGTTACTGTACAGATGGCAAGCCCTGGGAGAGAGGCAGGCAGAGAAATGAAGAAAGATGAGCAATCAGACAGAGGGAGAAACACTGGGGAGGAGAGACACAAAGGAACTGGGACAAATGGTATTTTTCATGGGCAGCTTGTTAAGGTAGATGGAGGAAGGGGAAAGCGGGATCTTGGTGATGTGGGGTCAGGGGGGGCCTTTTGTGTAGCACTGGGGAAGAAGAGGACTATAGTCGGTTTCTATTCTCTCTGTAACACCTAAACACACACCGCTACCCCTTCCCCAGCCTCACATAAGAAATAATCCCCTTCATTACCTGTATCCTCATCAAAGACTCATTCTCTGGAGCGCTCTCTGCTCTTGAGATCTACCATTATCCTTTTGTTCTCTATAATCCTAGAAAAAAAGGTTGGTGTGTGTGTGTGTGTGTATGCGTGTGCGCGCGCGCACATGTGGCTGTGCCCCCAGCTACATATCTTAATTTCCTTTCTATTAGTATATTCAGAAGTCTCCTTTAGCAGGTGGAGGCATCTGATAGGTTAATTTCACAGCTCTGCTGGCCTTCATTTTCTCCAGGAAGTGAAGAAGGTGATGTGTTTTGCGAATAAGATTAAATAAGAAGCTCTTCAGCCTCTTCTGTCTCAGCTCTTGGCACAGATCTTGCTGAATTCTCAGTAAGCTAAAGTTTTGTCTGAGCATACAAAATTCATAACCAAAGATGAATGTGACAAAAGTAAAATGTTAGTTTTGGACTGTGCTGTTAGCGGTGTCATTTTTAGTTGCTATTTCAGGCAGCTGGCAGACATGAGTTATGAGCAGTTTTTAATCAGAGTGCAGGGTTTCTGTGTGGTGCCAATAAATAGGCCTTTTTATATTTTCATCTCATATCACGTTTTGTGTTCATGAACGAACCTTTGAATATTATTTACAGCACTTTCATCAAATAGTTTTATAGAGCTGGAGTTCTCAACCTGGGGTCCTGAGATTATTTTTGGCTATATTTAAAATAAATAAATATAAATTTATTCATTGTGCAGTAGTAGACTGTCCATGTCACAGCACAGAGGCAGGAGCTAAATATACGCTAACAAATGCTGTCTCATGTGCATAATTTTGAAGGTGCAACAGCAGTACCAACAGGAGCAAAGTCACTTATTAGTTTAGAGGGAGTGGGTAGCAAATAGTTTTTGGTGTGGGTCGCAGCTTAAAAAGGTTAAGAGCCACTGCAATAGAGAACATTAGCGGCGTTTTGCATTAAACTGCAATTTCATTGCTGAATTGTTTCATTTCAGCTTCACTTCCGTGTTGATAATTATCTTAACCCTATAACGCCATGCGTATCATATTTGATACATACATTTATGAGACCATCCCCTTGGCAAAATAAAAGAAAAAGAGATTGAAAAAGGCAGCTGTTTGGAAAAAATAAAGATGCAGATATAAAGATACAGATATTATAGATGACCAAGGAGAAAAGTTTTTGTTATTGCCTGAATTGGGTGTAATGCCCGATGTAACAAATATGATATAAACCAAAAGGCAAATATGCTTTTTTTTTTTAAATTTTGTTAAAGGGCCAAATAAAGACATTAGATTGAAAACATTTTGAATTTTCTGTCCATTATTTCTCTGGTCAGGCTTTATAGGGTTAAACAGCATTACTTTATTAGTCCTTTTTTGTAACTGTAGTTAACATGATTTCCTCCCCATCATCAAACTATCATTCTCTTAAAAAAACAAAAAAACAAAAAAACAGAGAAAACAGGACTCTCTTTCCTGACCAGAAAATGGTCAGGTTGTCAAAGGACTAACAGTTGTATTTTGTTGTGTTCTGTCTGAAACAAGATAAGACAAATGTCACACTGTTCTGTCACCAAGACAATTCCAGGAACTGTTTGTATGTAAAAACAACCAAAAATCACTTTTCCAGGCCACCAGGAAGTGGAGAGATCCACTGTCTCAGCTCATGTCTGGCATGATACCATACTGCCCTCATTTTGTACTGTCTATAATCAAAAAAGTGACTTTTATGTGTGCCATATAATGCGTAATTACAATTTATTTAGATATAAGTTCATCATATGTCATGTATCAAGTTAGAGTTAGGAACTGATATGGTTAGGAGATTATATGTAGTTCATTCTTTGATTATGTCGAAGGTTGAATAATGGAATGCTGAAAAACAAATTATTATACTGTCTATCGTTGATGCAGGTGAAGCTGTGTTTCTCTTTGTACCTAGTGGTCCATGGTGGAGGACAGATATGTGATCCATGCGAGCATTTTTCAGAGAAAACATAAGAAGAACCAAACAGAATGTACACCCTGCCCAGTCTCCAGGCCACTCTTAGCTCTCTGCAATCGCACAAGCTTCCCTCACTGTCCTCTTCTCATCCTTTTCTTTGCACGAGCTTTAACTTTTTCTTAGAGATTTGGCCTCATGGCAAAACTTTGTTTTTTCACACAAATTCAACAAGTGGTGCATTCAGAAGTAAATTTCCTTTCTCCCTTTTTTAAACAGCTTCTGACTTTTGCTCCAAAAGACTTTGAAGGTTTTTGTGATGTTTGCCCAAAACCCTGTCCTTCGTACCTCTTCCAGAGAAAGCTCACCAAAGTGATTACAGCTGCGGTGATTCTTCCGTCATTAACTGACCAGTGAAAGCCAACAATGGCTGCACCCCTTCTGAAGACTTCCACAATAAAAAAAAAACATCTGCAGGCAGATTTCAGCTGCTGTAACAGAGACGCTTGACAGAACCCGTTACCACGGTAACCAGTGACGCCTCTGGGAGCATCCACCCGGATCACCCCGATGGACGCTTACTGATCCTCCGGGTTCCAGCTGAGAGAGTCTCAACACTGGCAAAAGCAGGTCTTTTCCTGCTCATGATGGCGTTGATGCTGAAATAAATCATTAATTTATTCTGATTCACAGGAAGCACTTACAATAGATCACACGCATTCAAATAGCTCAGTCATATTTATCGCAGTCATTATCAATCATAACATTAAGCGTTTGCATCCTCTGCTGAATTACACTGTTAGTTCATCTCATTCACACTTCCTATTATCCTGTTATCACATGTTACTTTGTTAGTTATCAATAATTTTCACATAGATTTTCATGCACTCATTTCCTGTGTGTTCTTTTGAGGTAAATATTGGAAATCAGTTTAATCAAGTCTCTACTTCTGGTAGTAGACTGGTTTATTGATTCAAAATATTATTGAAATAATTGTAAGGTTCAATCAAACCTTGCTCTTAAAAGAGCTGGTGCCCATAAATTTATGATGAGGAAAAATCACCCTGATTGTGCGATGTTAACACGGCAACAGTCCATGGCATAAAAAAAAAAACAAAGCCTCAGAATATGAATTCCACCACTTAATGTTTCTGTTCAAATCTAATCATGTGTGACAGAGAGAGAGACACAGGAAGTGTTAGAATCATCTATCAAGCCATCACAGAAGATAAAACACAATCTCCACAAGTACAGACAACACTTGAGATGTGTTGTTGGTCTTTAATACATGGATTGCGATGGAGCTCATACAAAGTGCACACTGCTTTCTTTTTGTGTTTCTTATGGGCTGTGTTGAGTGTTTGTGTGTGTTTATGAGAGTGGAGAGAGGGAGGAAGACTGGGTGAATCAGATTGCCTATTCCAGTCACACAGATAGTCTTTTCACTCCTCGGTCTGTGACAGCACATTTCCTTCCCTCTTCATGCTTGTTGCCTCTCTTCTACCAGCTCTCCTTCCGTTTACCCTCACCCTCCCATCTCTCTCTCTCTCTCTCTCTCTCTCCCCAATTCAAATTCAAATGCAAATTCAAACTAGCTTTATTACATGAGGAAGATTTTTAAATAAAACAATAATATGATATAATACAAGCACATTTCTTATTGTTGTCTCTTTATCCCAACTGCCTTTTTCATGTTCTCCTCTCTGATTCTCTCTCTTCCATCCACTCATTTCATTTCTGTCCCCCCATCTCACACACACCCCGCTCCTCTCTAGCTCCCTTGACACTCTCTGTGCTGATGTATGTATTGGTATCATTCTCAGCAGCACTATGATAGATGGTGCGGAGAGGTTAGGTGGGACTCTGCTTTAGCACACCATCATTACCACATACACACACACATATACATAAAGGCACCAGTTACCGGTTTTTGCTGGTGGTGCCTGTATGCATGCATCCACACAACCACATCTAGAACAAATTAGGGCATTCAGATTTCTACATGCAGATGGAAAAATGACCATTGAATCAACTCTTCTTTCGCTTTTTCTCTCTCAAACTCAGACTCTTAGAAACACAAACAGCCTTTTGCTTTGAGTTTGAGGACGTTTGTATCGACTTGGAGTCCCACAGGGAGCTGAATGCCAATAACTCACCTACACTTAGTGAGGATTCAGACAGAACTTAGGTCCAATGGACCACAGGGTGCTAAAAGGGTCTCTTTCAAGCACTGGCAAGAAGTTTCACCTCCACGAACATTCAGAGAGTCCATATGCACCAAGAGGGATGTGTGTTGTGTTAGCTGGAACTTTTTTCTGTTGATGACATCAGAGGGTGCAGTCTTTACCTGGGCTTGGTGTGTGCGTGTGTGTGTGTCTGCCTTTGTGAATGAAGGATCCAGAGACAGCCGACAAGACTAACAATTTATGGTTTGAGATGATGTAGGGCTGGACAGTAATTCAATATCAATGCCTAATAACGATGATACGGTATTTAAAACTTATTATTGCTATTTGGATAGACATTAACTACAGTGTCAGTCACTGACTGAAGTTCATTACAGGGCGCTGCCATCAGGTCATTGAATTCAAGCCGAGCAAAAAGGGCAGAACGCAACAGGCTATGTTGGTACATTATGATGTACACTACAGGCGCACAGCTGGTGCTCAGCTGTAGTAGGTCCAGCTCCGACGTGCTAAACGTTAGCTGCTACATGTTTACCTGTGACTGAACGAGCTTTCACAAGTCATAATAAAGCCAAAGAAATAGTTGATAAGAGGGGAAAGACTAATTCAGTGGTGTGGAAGAGGTTTAGCTATTGAAGATCAGATAAACTTCAGGTTTCAGTGAGCAGCTAAATGTGTCAGAGAGGAGCCGACCAGCAGCAGGAACACATGAAATCTGTCTAACGCCTGAGGCCGTTCACCTCCATAGAATATTCAGAGTCCGGAGATGAGGCATCATATAAGTTTAAACCAGCCTGTCACTAAAACAACAATCTATTTACAGAAGATTGTTAATCAGCCTTTTTTGTAGTTTAAAGTTAGTTTAATAATATTAATATTGACTAAGCCGAGGTTTTTCTTTATTTGACATGATGCCATGTATCTTGTTTGTATATGAAGGCTGATTACGAATAGAAGGTGAACACTGATTTACTTGTACCGTTATCCTACCAAAAATATTATAGTTTTATAGGTGAAGGTTTCATCGACTTGGTCAATTCATTTTTCAGAAGTTTGTAGGTACAGACATCCTTGTGGGCATTCCAAATATTCAAATCAATATCAAAATTATGTTGTATCGATTGAAATGAAGAAATATATAGTGATATAAGTTTTGCCCATATCGTCCAGCCCTAAGGTGATGCATGTTTTGAGACACACAGTGCTCTTGCAGTCACTCTACTGCGCATGTGTAAAGCAATGTGGGGGATGATCATGTTGTCAGAGTCGATAAGAAACAACAGGGCCTTATTAAACACAGTCACTCAGTGAAGATTGATTTTGTTTGACGGTCTGTGTTTTTACTGGAAGGGAAAGCAACTGTGGCAGTGTGCGTGGATGATTAGACAGTCAGGAGTCAGGAGGCACGATGTGTGAACAGCTGATGGCTGCTCGTGACAGAAGGCCATACGAGTAGAACTTGAGAGAATTTGTACCAACTGGGGATTGCACTTAGACATTCCCTCTGCATTCTGACTGGGCTCTGAGGACAGAGGTGGAAAATCTGTTCCTCCCTATGCAGACAGACACACTGACACAGCTTGAAACCTTTGATAAAATCAACCCACAGCTTTCTCCAGGGGCAACCCAATGCAAGTTGCTGGCAGTGAGAGCCCCGTTAGGGCTTGCCAGCGGCTTGCAAGTAAAAGTAAAAGTTTGGAGCTGTTATTGCTCAAGGTTTAGCCGAAAGCATCTTCTTTTTGTCTGTGCCTATAACGTCCCTCGAACCGCATGTAGTTCTTCCTATTTTCTGTGTCCCTGTCACACTTTTTTTTTCTTTCTTTTTTTTTTTTTTTTGTTGTAAAAAGCTCCACAAGCTGCTCTGAACAAGCAACGTGTGTTTATAGGGAGGAAAATGCATCACACACATGTAAGTTTGGGTTATCATTTTATTTGAGATTTCAGAGAAAAGGTTATTATTTTGTATTGCACATTTTATTACCTGACACCTGTTTCTGATCCGGGAATTCAAAGTATCTGAAACTGATCACGGGTATGATCACATTTTTTTATAAGGCACTAACCGCTCAAATAGTGGCCCAACCATAACTGACTGAATGAAACTAAAGAAAACTATTTTTTATAATGACTCACTGTTAATGTTAGTTCACCAGCTGGTATGGGTGCTCTTGTGTAGGCTTTGATGTTCTTTTAGTAACCCTTTTTCTGGACCATTGAATCCCATAGAACCATTAACATCCATTTAAGTCAGTTAGGAAGACAAATCTGAGCTTTGTTTACAATTAGGTCTGTCATTGTCCTGTATATCCTTAAATCTTAAATAAATCACAACAAAATGGTCACTAGCTTAATAAAGAGCCACTGATTTGCTTGAAAAAAGTCAGCTGCACATATCAACTGCAGCTTCCATGGTGTCAGTCAATTAAATAAAATGTAAATGGAATGGCTGATCCAAAAATATTTCTATATGGTTCACTTGAAAATAGCACCATACATGATATTAATGCAAAGCGATTGTGATTGTATTGCAATATCTATTCCATTGATCTGAGGGCCAGAAATGCCAGTGCTTGCTGTGCATTCATGATGCCTGGATTTTATGATATATATGATAGATTTATTTTATTGTAAAAGGGGAAAAAATGGCAGTTACTCAGTGACAACAGCAGTCCCTTTCTGTGTCTTTATTTGCCTACCCATCCATCTGCCTGTCTCTCTGTGTGTCTGCCTTAAGAGGCACAGTTTGAGAAGTCTGTGGTACGTTGCCTGCGTGTGTTTGTGTAACAGCTTCTTGCAATGCCATGATTAAGTGTTTTAAATAATTGATGATTGCACCCCTCATTAAGTCTCAGTCTTCTGCTCCAACAGGCTCTGGCTCTATTTTTATGTACCAGAATCCTCCTCATTTCTGTCCCTCTCCAGAGATGTAGCAATTCTACCCCTCATTTGAGGTTGTGCCAATGGGGGTCCAGAGGTGGGGGATGCTGGTTTTAAATCATAGTGAATGGACATTTTTAGCAGTCCAGCTGCACAGTGAGTGGCAGCTCTGTGAAGATGCTTTTTCCAGGGCAAAGCGTAACCGGTGGCCTTACAGATGTTGGGGACACAACAGTGGAAACAGTCCAGAATGTTGTGACGTGTGAGCGTTTTGAATTCTGCTGCAAAACTTGTCTTCACGTACTCTTCTTTATTGTGTCTGCTGTCATTCCCTTTACACAATTTGTTCATTCATTAACTAATCAGTGATGCATAAAATTAAAGTGATGCCACCCCCCCCCCCCCCCCCCCCCTAAAAAAAAGTATTTACTTCCAATGGATGAGGGAAATGAAGGTCTGATGGGTGTTTGCACCGTACCCAGTTGATCATGAAATTCCATTACCATATTGCTGACACTAGGCTGCTTCTGTGCACTATAAGCAACCATAAATCACACCATCTTTTGTGGAGAGGATAGAGCTACGGTCCCATCTCCACATGCTACTTGCTGCTGGGAGTGAAGAATAACATAACATAATACAATAAGACTGAGGTTAAACATCTTTAGAGATGAACAGGAGAAATTCTGCAGCACAACTGAATGAAGGTGTGAAATGTAAAATTATCAGTCACTCCATAACTACAATTGCAGAGCTCAGGGAATGAAGATATGTTTTACATGTGTTAGTAGTGAGGATGAGACTGATGCAGACTGTTGTAGTGGAATAGTAGAGAAGGGCTCAGGGAGGAAAAGTAAAATCAGAGTGTGAATTTGTTAATAAAAGCATACACACAGCCTGTCAGCAAAGCTGCAGCTTCCTTTCTGCGTGAAAAAGACAGCGTTACACACATTGTTGAGCAGGGCCAATTTCCATTTTTGCACATTAACATGGCCAAGGAGACACACACACACACACACACACACTCACAGGGGAGGTACAGGGAGAACAAGATTTGTTTTCATCTATTTCCCCTTAAACATGAGAAAGGAGGAATTCCCACAAGAGAGTGCATAGCTTTGATATCCACAGCCCCATGTCTGTAAATAGGTTAGGTTAAGCCAATGGTAGGTGTATGTGTTTGGATATGTGTGTGTGTGTGTGTGTATTTTTATGTTAATTTGTGATGTTCATGTGCATGTGACTGGGGGGTATTCTAATTCTGACAGGAAATTGTGGGTGGGAAAGTGTATATGTGTTTACCTTTTCTTGACAAGGCCTGTGCTGAATGTTCACAACAGTCATTCTACCAAGTAGGGAGCCATGTGGAATACCTAAAGCAGCTCAGAGCCCTGTGTTTCTATGTTGCCATCCTGCAGTGTGTTGTTGCGATGGTTGGTACCCTGACTCTCTTTCTGCTGAACTAACTGTAGCTGCACCACTGTCTTTAAAAGCTCCCAGGCCTCCTGCAATTGCTGCTGATTTAGCCACTTGAAAGCAATTTTTAGGGGTTATTTTCATGGGGAAGGCTACAGATGTGACTACCATTGAAGTCCCATTTTTTTTTTTTTTTGTATGCTTCTACTTTAAGAGGAATGGTCTGAAATCCAGCCCTGCAAATGTTGTGTGGTGGGTGTAATGGCTATTCAGATCAGAGTCAGGCCTTGTATATCATGCTGTAGCTGCACTGTGTGTGTGTTGACGATGATGTGATCATTTTGACACTTTGTTTCAACAGTTGGCTCTCAGTAGCTGATAACTGAATTGACCTATGATGTTGTGTACCTGCGGAGCAGCCAGGCTGGTAAAGTCTCCCCCCTCAGCCAAACTGTTCAAATGTCAAGCGTGTTAGCATGGTTGGCTGGAAAATTGCTTTTAATTTTAATTGTTGAGCAATGTGCAGAAAAATAAACTAACGAACAAGAAATACCCCAAATGGGTTCGGATATATATACGTGTGCACGTATGTTAGTCATTACTCTAATTTTGATAATGTTTTCAATTGATTGTGCAATTAGTACTTCATTTCATCAAACAGCTACAACAAAGTTTTCCTCATCAGTCTCGGATTGCCACATCAGAACTGTGCACAAAGATTATTTTGATTAGGGCTGCAACTAGTACTAATTTTTGTAATTGATAGAATAGATGAACTGATTCATTATTTGGTCTCTAAAATGTTAGAAAGCTAAGCAGAACTGGAGTTTGTCACGACTGACTAACACTATCAATTCAGTTTGATCGTATGAAAACATATTGACAAACACATTGTGAAGTGGTGACCCTTCCATGAATCCCTTTTAATATGCCCTTGCAATAATAAGGCACATTTTTTATAACAAAGAGCTTCAGTGACTCACACGGGAACCGAGCTGTCAGAAGGTCACAGTTACCTGGGTTTTGAGTGCCATGAGGGTTGAGTCAAATTTAATTGTGCTAAAGAAAACAGTAGGACCAGATGTGGGGGTCAAGAAAAGGAATGGGAGTGAGAGACAGATACAGGACCAACAGCAGGACTTCGTACAGGGCTAGAAGCAGGAGCAAGAACAAAACCTGCAGGATCAGGAGCAGGCTATTTCTTTTTTATTGACAGTTGAACCTTTCACGTTCAAAGATCATGATGTTAATGATTGAGCCGATGAATCCTAATGCCTCACTTTGAGACTTTAATAAAGGATACTTGGGATGCACGTTATTGGGTTAGGGTTAGGGTTTTTTTTGCCAATATCAAATATGCCAATAGTTTATAATAACCATGACAACTGATACGGTTACAGATATTTTTCGCGGTGTTGGCCAACTGGAAAATGCAGTCATAAAACACAGAGCTTAAAATTGTGTAATAATCTTTGCTTATGCGAAATAAAACAAGTACTCTAACTAACATTATGTTAAATGTCATTTATTTATGACAGCTGTTTTTACACCTAACAAGTAAGATCTGTAGGTTTAGCTGAAGATGATCAATATAATGAGTTTTTCAATGAGTAAATAGTTATAATAAGGACTCATAATGCACAAAAGCCTGGTTTACTTTTTAAAATACACATTGAATGATTATCACAGTCATATTTTCATGCTAATGTCTTTTTATGAGATTTTGATGAGTCACATTGGACTACATTCATTGCTGAGTTTTGGACAAAGTGCAGTGATAGGCAACAGTTATATGGCTGTGATATTGAACTTTAACCCCAAGAGCATGTCCTCATGAGCCTACTTACTCATTTGTCTCTGTTTTTCTCTCTTGCCCATACTCAGAGACACGCACAGTCGACTAACTTATTTACCCATGCATCTTGTCCACTTGGTGTAACTATCAGAGTGGATGCTGCATTTCATCGCCTGCACACGAACTGGTAGGTCTGAGTATTTCATATCTATGGTTTTTTTCTTTAGAGGTAGTCTACAGTTTTTTCTGACAACAGAGTCAATCGACATTTATTTCTGTCTTTGGTTTGCCAGGGTGCTCTATCAGTTTACATTTCAAAGCTCACCTGAGTCCCCGAAACTAAATCTGATTGTGTTTCATTGTTAATGTAGTCAAAAAAAGATTCCCTATTAACCACTCAAACATCTGAACCGTGTCGGAAAGTAACTCAGTAATACCTTTTGTACACAGTCATGGTTATTCATCAACGAGTATGGCCCGGAGGAGGAATGAGTTGTTGATAAGGACTCTGAAATGGCATTAGGATACAGAGGTAGTGTTGGTGATTTGGTGGGGTGGGAGGGGGGAGTGTGGGTGGTGATGGGGCTGGGGGGACTGAGAAATGGTGGTCTACCGGTATATGATTATTCATTACTGAGATGGCAAGAGAGCTGAATGAGTGCAGCCGCTAATTTAAGTCTGAGCCTGATGGACAGAACACAATTACCCTAAGAGAGTCGGAGGTGTGAGAGAGAGAGAGAAAGAGAGCGGTGTGTATGTGTGTGTGTTTTTTCTTTCCATTTGCCTGGCAGACTTTACTGTAGCTGCAGATGATTTCTGGGCATTAAGCTCCTGTTGGCAGCATCCTGTTTATTGAGTCACACACATACAGTGAAGGCCCAGACACACACACACACACACACACACACACACGCACATATCCTCACATCACACACTCACGCCTGTTGGCAGCGCCCCCATTTACAGACATCCAATTCATCGCTCATGTCCTTCTCTTTCCTCCCTCCCAGTCTGTGTCTCTTCTGGTATGGCTTTAGATTGATGTCAAAATCCAGACGCGCTAAGCCATGTTCACATCCTACTCTGCTGCTACTTTTAGCTTGTGTGCTGATTCCAGGTCAAACCACCACTACAGTGTTTGTGATGGCTTTTTCATGGTGCCGCTCTTTCCTACACGTTGTCTGTGTGTGAGTTCACGAGGCAGGGAATCCGCAGAGCTGAAAATTTGGCGGCTTTGAGAAATTAGCTTGTTGTCCCCTCCAGGGAGTTTAGCTTAGGTGTGGAACACTTCCCCAAGTCTCCAGAGGAACAACCATATGTCTGGAGCCTCTGAGACGTCTGGAGAGTGGTGTTGGAGCAGATTTATCATTTTAAGCCTCAGAGGCCTTTTTTAGCTCACTTTTACCAGTGGACCAGAGGCTGTTTTCTCAACAATAGTCGGACGTGTTGGACTTCAGCTGTGTGAGTAGTGCAGGCACAGGAGCAGGTTAGCACACAGAATCCCACCTTTGAGCTAAATTCACAATGTTTGTCTCCTATAAACTGGATTATATTAATTGTAATACTACGGAGCTGTATATTAGAATCTGTTTGTCTTTTCTCGATAAAGAGGAACTGTTATTTTCTAGTTAAGGCAGCAACGGGGTTTCTAGACTGCCTCTTTTCTCATCCAAGTTGCAGATTAACAGCTCCAGATGCTGCCTGAAAGACTTTGCAGCTAGGAGAACAAATTCAGAGAACAAAGACAGAAAGGGACCGACGGGGACATGTTCAGGGTTGCAGCTGAACCCACTCATATGCGATCTTTTCTGTGTTGATTTTACTTCCTTGGGCTTTCTTTTTTCTCTCCCTCTTTACCCCCCTTTCTCATTATCTTTCTCACCCCCTCTATGTTCCCTCACCCCTTACTTTCTTTCCACTCTGTTCAATTCTTTTCCCTCTCACCCCTCTCTTCAGACTCACTCTCTCCCTCCATTTGGTGGAACAGTGCTGCTGATAATGCCTGTAATTGGAGTGACTCACACTTTTCCAGTGTGTTTGGACCAGATAAAGAATATTGTCAGCATTTTGCCGACATGGCCTCTGCTGGCAGAATTAAATGGACTCTGTTCTGTTCTGTCTGCAGCAAATTAAAAGCCTCTCAATTCATCTGTTCTCGCCTGAGGCTTATAGGGGCCTCCTATTCACACAGAAACACAGTGAAGAGGGGGAGAAAGAGAATAAGAGAGATTTCCGTCTTCCCCAAGAAGCACCAGTCTTTAGGTTTTGTTGAAGCCCAGCATTCAGCCACTGTTAGATGGAGATGGGGAAAGAAAGGTCAAGACTGATTTAGTCTAAGGAGAGGTGAAGAGCAGCTCAGAAGGTAGTTGGATTCTTTATGCAGCATGTCAACTTGCAGCTGTCTCCGGCTTTCTTTTTACTGTGCGAATCTCTGCGTAAGGAAAGAAATTGTTTGCACTTGTGTGTGCACGTTTTCATGTATTCATGTGACAGCGTTATTAGTGTGAGTGTGGATCCGAATGTCTTTGGCAGCTAAGTTGTGGTTAGTCATTGCCAGGCAACACTTCAGAATAAAGAAGCGGCAGATGGGCAGACAGGGACAGACTGCTGGGGTCAGGGGGCTGGATGCTGCAGGACTAGTAAAGAGAAATTACAGTTTGGTGCAACACGTCCTATTAGTTTTAGTCTACATTCCTATTGGTGAAAATAATGGACATAATAAATAGTACAGTCTCGACTAAGCCCATATGAAAAGTGCACGGACATAAATCATTTTATGATTTGATGCTAAATAATATAAATAATATTGACTCAGGGCCTCCAAGTAAATTGCTGAGACCTAGAAATGTGGTGACATTGTTCGAGGAAATGAGACAAGGAAGTAAATGTGAGCAGTCCAATGACTGTCAGGTTTTAAAGTTCATATATTGTATAAAGTGAGACATGAATGTCGTTTCTGATTATAAAGGAGGTCTGTAGTAAAAATGTGTGTACTCAGTTCATAGAGAAACACACATACAAAACATGTTCCATTTGCAGAGACTGTGACTTAAAATACGCTGTCAGGGCTTCTGTGAATTTGTGATATAACAACAAAGCCGTCCCTGCTCTCCAGCTCTCCTTCATTCACCGTCCAACATTGCAGGAGTTTAAGTGTTCTCCTGATATCTACTATATTTTTTTCGATCATTCAGAAAACAGGGGGCTCGGAGCATCTCCTCTGATCACCAACCAATCAGAAGAGCTCCAGAGAGAAACTTGAGAGGACATGTGAAACAACATTGTGATGGTTTTCGGTTCTTAAAACCACAAACAAAGCTTCTTATGACTATCAACACTTCAAATAAAATACTGGCAAAGTATAAAATTTGGGCCTTTTGAACCCAAAAACAATTTGAAAAAGTAAAAGGACTGGTCTCTCCAGTTTGTTACTATGGGCAACATGTACTCAAGACCCCCAATCAAAACAGAACAAGCTCATTCTCATACCTGCTGAGAACACTTGCTGGGTTTTGGCTGGAGGGAGTAAACACAACCTAACTGAAGCAAACCTCTTTTTCCCTCTCTTTCCTCAGCTCTCTGTGGGTGTGTGTGGGATGTTGTGTCAGGGCTAAAGCCCCTCCCTCTCCCATGAGCCTGTGTGCCCACACACACACCTGGCGCCTCCACGCACACACCCGGCGCCCACGCACACACAGCCGGCACTGACGCCGTGAACTGGACCCTCGGAGCCCGGCGGATCCCGGCGGAGCCAAGCGGAGCAGTGTCTAGCCTAGTTGGAGCCTGAGGATGTCAACAGAGACAGAACTACAGCCAGCGGTCAGGCCCAGCAGCGTCAGACGGGATTCCAGGAGGAAAGGTAAGAGTACCACCGTACCTGATTTATTGTTCCAGTGCTAATAATGGACTGTTACTCATTACCATACTGAAGTGGAAATGTGACAACCAACTTATACACTGTTACTCACTGTGCACCTATAAAAAAATTCCACATTTTGACTGGTGATAGTAGCTAGAGGGCCCTAAAATGTAAACATTAGCAGCATTTTCTCCTATGCAGCAAATCGGGGAACTGTAGAGGGGTTACAGCATTACTCTCATCATACGACAAACAAGTAAATGAAAATTGTGAGAATATCTTGACATATCTATGCATCCAGCCAATTCTGCCAAGCCACATTGCTTCAGGTTTAATAACTTGCCCCTGTGAAACTGTGACAACACAGTTAAATGCATTGGAGCCTATGATTCAGTAGCATAATATACATTAACTATATATAATTTAATGACCAGAAAACAAAAGGGAGTGTTAGTGTGGGGTCGAATATTGAGTTTACAATAAGTAAACTTTCCGAGGTTGTACACTACTGAAGTACACAAACAGGACATAATTAACTACTCCTCTCCCTTTATTAATTGTGTTTTGATTTGCCGTTGATGATGTTTTGGGCTCAGCAACAGAATTCATAACTGCTGTTGTTAATAGCTAATTAACAGGTAGAGGTTGTATTACAGTACAGCGAGTTTCCTCCAACCAGGTGCAGGAATGTTGTGGTTGGTGAGAAGCAAACAGATCCAGGTGTGGAGAGAGCTCCCAGAGGCGGGTAGCTACAGTAGCAGGTGTATGAGAGCAGGCCTGGGTGGTCTCAGAGCAGAGGTAATGCCAGGGGCCAGGCTCATAGCCATCACCCAGCTGCTGAATGCCACCTGTCTAACCACGAGAGCGGCACCCAGCGTTCTCTGAATAAGCATCTGATTGATGTAGCAAAAACTCTGGACACAACTGGGAACGACGCTTAATGGATACACACAGCATAACAGAAACACACACACACACACACATAAATACAAACTCACACAGTCACATTTGGTCTCGCTGTCACCTGCAACAGATGCCTCATTGCACACGGTCTGCTGCAGCCCCTGCAAACAAGCGTTGGATAGTGTGTGAAGGTACGCTGAATGACTCTCATGTCCTATTTAGAAACACTATTGTTCTGTTGCAATGGAGATCATGTTCATCATTCAGACTGCTCTCCATATTTAGGGATACGAAGACACACACACATACACACATACACACACATACTGTGACTGGGATTGAAGCCCAGAAGAGCATATGAGAGAAAAGATGAATGGTTTGCCTTCAGCATTCAGATTTTCGTCTCTCACTCTCTCCCTCACTTGCTCTCACACACATACACACACACTACTTAACACCTTATGCCTGTCTATGTTTTGTTTTTTTTTTTTAGATGATGGCATATATAACAACATTCTCTTCTGATCTGGGTCATTCTTCCCAGCAGATACACACACACACACACACACAGAGAGATATTGATACACACATGCACATACTCAGCAGGGTGATGAAAGTCAAACGCAATCATACACCAAACACAAGTAACAAGCATGCACTGGGAATAGGACACTTTGATAATGTTCCTGTTATTGTGCATTATGTGTATGACGTGAGAGTCTTGTGTTCATACACTACATACACATGTCCCTCTTTCGGTCCATCCCCCTAGATTCCGTCTCTTTGGAGCATCTGACTCTGAGTGAAAGTAGATATACTGAATAGCTATCCATCACTGGCAGCTTGGCAGTTGCGAGTGTCCCTGCAGGATAGTCCCTCATTCTTCTAATATCCTTCCTCATCCTCTTCCTCTTCCTACTGCTCTGACTCCTAAATGACCTTGCCCCAGATGAGTGAGGTACAGCAGAGAGACTGATCACAAAGAGAGAGGGAGTGAGAGAGACTAATGAGTCAATGTGCCAAAGAGCTGTTTAATCTCAGGCTTTTTTTTTCAAAGTTCTGTGGAGAAGAATGTAATAAGAAAAGACTATGGGACGGCGGCTTGTCACGCATTAATCACAGTGCATGTCTGCTTCTATGCATCATTGTGTATCTGTAGTATCTGTGAGTGCATGTGTATTTTCCCTTTTGTCTTTCATTGGTGAGCACAAAGGTCATTCTTCTAAGAGCAATTTTTTCTCTAACCAACGTATTTATTGAATTACCATGACAAGGTAGAGATAACCTTTGACCTTTAGCATTTGCACAACCTAAGCTAAATAGCTTCTGTCTTCTGCTTCCTTTGACGATAAATTAGTTATCCTTTTTGGCCAAATTTGATTCTTGAAGTCAAACAGTCCGTATTAATCATCAGTAAATCACAAGATAGATCTGCTCCATCGTTCTCTTCCCCCTGTCTCCCTGCCCCCAAGGTCATAATGATTTTAATATTAATTGGTGTTTATTCAGACCTTGTTCTAAATCTTCTTGGATTGTTATAATTTTATCTCCAGGCAGTAATTACTCCCAACCCCTCCTCATCGGTTCCATACGAACTTAAAGCAGTTAAACCAAACAATTGATGAGGTGAGAGAAGCAGGTATGCTTGTAGTGTTAAGAACAAAAATATGAACTATTTCATTAAAGTTTAACATCTCTTCTGTCATACTCTAGTACAGCTTTGATCAGGACAGCTCATCAGAGGCTCTCACACAACCAAATTCTGTAACGTTGAATGGCCGGTGCAGGCGGGTTGGACTTGACTGACTGCACCAAGTGTTTTGTTTTGACAACAAGAAAAAGAAGTCCCTCATTTTAAGGCTCAGTGTCTGAAAATTGGATGTATGTTTTTCTTTGTGGATTGATGCTTTCATACTTTCATAGTGTTAATATAGAAAACCTGCTTTATAATCAATACTATATGGAAACCTTACCTTGTACGATATGAATCCTTGCGTCATTGTGCAGTTTCCTTCTTTGATGTGCAGTGTGAAGTGATTTAGCTGTTTAGCAGGCAGATAAGTCCAACAAGATGCCCAGAGTGCTTATATATTCTTTATCATCAATAAAATATGGAGTTGACATATTTCCAGTACAACACTTTTTTCTGAATGTCAAATTAAAACGGTGAGGCAGTCTGACATTTGTGAGGAGCCTTACAGCTGCAGACATTTTAGTCTCGACTTAAAACTTTTTCATCTGAACGCCTACCTCTGTTGAAGCATGATGAATCATGAATGCTTTACTCTGGGGACTCCCATCTTCTGCATACACCGTGCAAGTTAATAATTCTGACATTACAAAGCAGGATGTGAAAAACATTCCCAAAAGTATTGTAGCTATTTGATTTAATTAATAAATAGAGCAACACATGCTCTGTTAATGCTTCAGCCTCCTGATGATCTGTAGTTCTCCAGTATAAACAGGACACAGTTGGTACATACAGTATTCTGATGCAGTTCTGTTGTATAACAGAGAAACAGATGGTTTACAGTATTCATCCACAAGTGATTTAGTGTGAAGTTTAGTTTCCACAGTGTCTCCATTCTGAGAGAAAACATGACTAAGTTCATAACAGTGAAATCTCACTCGATGCTTTGGAAAATCTGTGAATCTGGCGTCGTGCCCATGTTGTTGTTACAATATGTATAGACATTGTCAGGGTTTTGAATGAGTATGTGAGGCTATCCAACTGTTGGCAAATTGTGACTGTGATTGGCAAGCCTTACCCAAGCAGCCGTATTGGCAGTTAGCCAGCAGTCATGTGGATCATTTGGATGTTCTTTGTTTAAAACTCGTCTCAAAACTGACGAGTTAGAATCCATTGCTTGCCACCAATCAGACCAGATGTGTGTAATTTTCCCAATAACTTTTTCATTTTGGCATTAGATGATCAAATTGAAAAGTAAATGTCTTCTAATACCTATAGCTAAGTCCAGGTGCCTGTGATTCAACGTTTGTTGGATGGTGCTGCAGTCGACACAACACAACTACCACCCTCTGAAAAATCACGACTTTCCCACAGTGGGATTTGGCGAAGGATGTGTGGGAGGGTGCTTCTGCAACATAGCTGGCAGCCAGCGGCATGAAAAGAGTGGGTAAGGGTTATAGCTCTGCAGCTGTGTGCGAGTTTGTGTGTTTGTTGCTGTGTGTGGATACCTGTGAGTGTGTGCGTTTGCTCGTCTCTGGTGTGTGATTTGCAAACACATTATCTTCTTTGTTTGGATATTATGCACACATCCAGTCCATCTAAAATAACTGCTGCCTTTTACTCTGATATCTTTCTCTGGGGAGTCTTGGAGCACAAACAAAAGCATTTTGAGTGTGTGTGTGTTTGTGTTATATGTTTTCTGTGTGCCGTCCATGAGAAGAACTCAGATCTGTTCTCCCAAATCAGACAGTGATTGAATTGGTCACCTGGTGCTGTGTTGTTTTTTTGTTTTTTTTTTTTTTTTTTGGAGTCTGGTGGTAGGTTTTACGTTGAACAGGAGACGAGAGCAACACAGTAGCAGACAGTCATACACACACTTTCCAAACAGGATTTTTCAGCACAAAAACTATTCTTACAGATAATCGCCTCTCTGTCCCTGTCTACTCTCTCCCTTCAATTTATTTCTGGAATTTAAGTGACCCATCTGTTTTCTCTTTCACCCGTCGATGCTATCTGTTTTCCCATCCACCTTTTTCGGGACAATAAGGTGGGCATGGTGAGGTGAAACAAGCTTCCTCTTTCTGTGCAGCAGCTCCTATGACACACTTTCCTGCCCTTACTCCAGAGTGTTAAAAAAAAACTTCATCCAAGCTTTCAGATGTGACCACATTGAATTAGCTTTCAAAATGCCGGATTCAGTGAAAGCCTCTATTTGCCTTCACAAGTCTTGAACTGTGTGTGCTCTGTGTGTGGCTTCAGTAGATTGTGTGCTCTGTGATCCTCTCAGTGTGTTCAGCTCAGTCCTCTCCTCCACACTAGTTGATGTGGCTTTGCCCACCGCATCACTAACTACAGTCTCCATAGCAACAGTTTGCTCCCTGCTCATAATTTGCACAAAAAAAAAAGAAAGAAAGAAAACGTCCCATTGTCACGCACAGGCTTTAATAGAGGCCTCTGCTCTCAACCTGCTGTGCTGGTTGAAGGATTGCACATCGAAGGGGCACTCTTATTTGTTCAAACAGACTGTTGTTTTCCATTTCCATTTCACAGAGCTGTGTGTGGTACTAAGTACAGAAAAACCTATATTACTAATGATTTTTTTTTTTTTTTTAAGAGTTTGTGACCAAGAGGTTTTCTGAGATAATCCCCATTTTGTTTGCCTCCTGCGCTCCCACTTCAAACATCCCTGCTAATTTAGAGGTGATGTTAACACTCCATAACCCAAAGATGCACACAATCCACTGTATGAGTGCAAAAGCCTGGTTTGTTGTATGTCCATTTTTTTTAGCTTTTAAACAGAGATTTGCAGAGGTACTGTATGTCACAAATGCATCAAATGTCTCTCTTGGCAGGTGTTCATCTAAGGCTGACTGAAAGCTGACAAACATCTGCAGTCGATACTCAACAGTTGGACAGACAAGCTTTTTGTTTGCAGTAGTACTGAAAATATAACATGATTTCCATGGCCACCCCTCATTTCTGTCAGAAGCATTTTTTTTTACACATCACATCCCTCCTTCTCCTCCCATGTATCCAATCTGCACTTTATTTTTCAGACAGATCTACAGTCTTTGTGATTATGTTTATGACCTATTTGCTGTTAACAGGAAAGAACAAGTGATTTCCTTGAAGTTGGACTGAGTGTATAGAATTGATGACAGTATGTATACAGTTAGGAGATGGGATAGAGTTAGACTGCCTAGATATAGGCAGATGGCAGAGTTTCCTTTTCATTTCCATGCTCTGTGATGTTCTGCAGCTCTTCATTTCTCCATCCTTTTCTTCCAGGACCGTGGCTGAGTAAATGAAGGGAGAGAGTTCATTATGCAAGAGAAGACAGTGAAAGATATAGAAGGGGACAGACAACAGCTTCAAGTGGTTCCATATTTTTGGCAGAGATGACAGACATGAGAGAGGGCTTTGCTCTGGCATCCTTTCCTTGGCATGAAAGGAAGACTTCTGTGTTTTGAGGAGTTACCTGTGTTTCCTAATGCTTTTTTGTTCTGCCAGTCACACACACCCACACATTCATAGAGATTTTGGAATTTAGAAAAAAATTACTGTAATACTTTTGACAGATGTGTCTTAAAAATGATTGACCAGACCAAATTTTCTTTGATTGTGTCTGTGTGTATTCATATTAGGGACCAAGAGAAGTGTGACGAGATCACAGCGTGTGCTACTCTCTGTGTTCTTTGATAATGGCAAGTATTTAGAGGAAGCTCCCGATACAGTTTTCTGAGATGTACTTGTTTTTTTGCAGCACTGCATGAACTTTTATGCAGAGTTGGAATTGAGTGTGTGTGTGTGTGTGTGTGTGTGTGTGTGACAGGCCAGTCCATGGGGGAAACTGCTTCAGCATGACAGGATGCTAGCGGCTTGTTTACACAGCCCACTCTCTGATGCCCTGTCAGGGCTCACACACACGCAGCTACATACACAAACAAAACATATTTGTGCACACACATGCACACGTGTATACGCACATAGACACAGTTACGCAGACACAGAGTGTTCCCCTTCGTTCATGAGACAAATTACCCTGTAATTAAAGCCAAGGCAAGAAACAAGCTTTGCCACCAAAAGAGAGGCAGAGGGATGCTGGGTAGAGGAAATGATGAGTGAAGGATGGAGTGACAGGGAAGAGGCGAGAGTACTGAGAACGGCCTCACACTAGTAGAGCAGTTGTTGGCTTCTTATTAAATGGAGACAACATTGAGAGGATGAGATGAAATGGAAGGTTATAGGAGATGATTAAATCATCTTATTCCCTTGTCGGACATGAGGTGTTCTCTGCGTGTGTGTGTGTGTGTGTATGTGTGTTAGATAATATTCATAAGATTCGTATCCTCCTAAGATGGACACTCTTTTTTTCCATATAGCTTTTGTGGACATGACTGCCACTTGAAGGAAAGCTATTCTTTACTTTGTTTTAACCTGAAACAGCCACAACCTGTGAAGCAGGTTAACTTCTGCTAATTTGAGTTACTTATTTGTACATCATCTTTTTGTTTAAAGATAGTTTGCACATGAAATTTCTATAAATCAATGAATTTATAAATTTTTATATTATCTCAATTACATGTTATGTTAAAGATACATTTACTATGTTTCAAATACATGTTTCAGGGTAATTATTTTAATATGAAAATGTCATCAATTCATGTAAAAAGTAAACAATTGATTAGTCGAAACCCAAAATTATTGTTTGTTGCAGCCATAAAATAAACTCAGAGTACATGGACCCTGAGAATAGCTTTGGCACTGAGAATGTTGTGCAGACACAGAGCAGAGACTTTCACTGTTTTGCTCTTCACTTTCCATTAAAAGCTTTAAGCTTTCCTAGAATTCCTCTTCCTAGAGTAAGCAACTGCAAGGATTAATGTGCAAAAAAGAAAAAACAGCAACCAAATGCCCACAGCGAGTGTGTGCTACAACAATGGCTCTGTTAGAGTTTGATACAGCAAAACGTGCCAGAGATAAGCAATGGAGTTAGAAAGGAACAATTGAATAATGTCAAGATTGGCTTTATTTGGACTGGATTTTGCCAGTGAACATGACAGTCAGAGTCAAAATAAAGTGATGATGCCCTTCTGAGCGCAATAAAACATGTTTTACTTGTTCTCCTGTTTTCTCTCAAACACAAGACAGGAGAACATGAGTGCCATTCTCAGGTTGTTATAACGCAATGTTGTCGAAGGCTGAAATTTTATGACTATTAATTTGACCATGGATGTGAAACTGCTAATACAACCATCAAAATGCCCTGTAGATGCTTTTTTTGCAGCCGAACAAACAGTGAAATTCAATTTTACCACTATTTGAGTGTGACTTTATGAATTTACGTTAGTATGATTTATTACCCTACAAAGTAAACCTATTTAGTCCAACTATTGAAATCCAGTATAAGGCCATGAATGAGGAAGACAGAATTGAACACCTCTCAGATGGTATCAGGCATCAAAACATGATTTTCTGGCATCAGGGTTTTACTGCTGTATCTAACAAAGCAGATTTGAAGGGTTATTCTGCAAAGCCAGAGGTGGGTTTATGTGATGTTGTAGCTGAAGCTTTGAGGCAAAACTAATGTCCACAGATCAACTCAGCTGATCTGGTTCAACCATCATATGAAACTAACCAGCTTATTGAGGGTTCATGAGAGTATCAGCTTCCAGCAGATATGACATTACTGTTCATTGTTACCTTAAACAATTACACAATCCCACATCCTAATTGTTCTCAGAGAGAAAATACCAAGTTGATTGTTCTGTCAATAACGTTGTCATGTGCTAGAATATAACAAAAACCATTTACAGATATACTTGATATGTACTGCAGCTGTCCTGGATGTATTTTTCACCTTTATACACACACGCGTTCATGCACAGACAGCTAAGTTGTTTGGCTGCATCCCCTTGAGTGGCAGGGAGGTGAAGCTGCAGAAAAGAGGGAATGAAACGGAGATGTAGGGAGAAGTTATGAGGAAAGGTAATGACACCGCTACAGATGTTTGATATTGGCCACAGGTTCATTTGCAAAATCTGGTTTCTCTCCCCATAGGTGAAAAATACCTTCCATCTAGTGGAGATGTCAAATTTATCACAATGATTAGATAGAAAAATGAAATGAAATCCCAGAGTCAGAACACAGATTGTTTAATGCCAAAGATGTCTCTTCATTTGATAAACACAACAGCAGTCATGCTGCAAATAAGCAAAAACACACAACAGCAAAGGCTTAGCACTCATTTATTTGATGAGTGGCAACACCGCTTCATCATCTCATTTTACATCTGACGTTTCCCTTCAGCAACTCTGGTTGTGTGTTTTCGTCACATGTTCATATGCGTACACTGCATCAAGTGTGAGCCTTTCTGTGCCAAATCAATCTGCCAGAATTAAGCAGGGAGATAAAGGGAGAACTTGTTGGTTTCTTGGCACGTGCTGTTTGTGTGTTTAAAAAGAAGTCTGTGTGAGAGTGGGCTTGAGCAAGGGCTTCATCTGAACGAGTCTCTGATAGGTAAAATCACAAATATTTGCAGACATGCATTTGAGAGGAAGGTTTAGAAGCTGGATTAATTGGAGTGTAAGTGTCGGGGTCCCTCATGTGCTGTTGAGTGTTTGTTGGGAACTATCCCAGCTGCAGTTAAGAGCCTCTGGGTTCCTCTTCATCTGGAGCACCATGAAACAAGCGTCACACATTACCGGCTACTGCAAACAATACAGACCTAGTGGAAGAAAATGGATGACTGGACTGCGATAAAGAGTTCCATCGGTGATTGTGCTTCAGTCAGTAACGTCGTATTTAAGATCAGGAATCAAAAGAAAGCCGCATGGTCATCTGAAACGTGTATTTGTGGATACAAATATCATTAAAAAGGAGCTAGAGTGCCGGTGATACAGCCTAAAATACAGTGTAAGGCAGTCAACACAACAATCCAATTGTAATCTGTAATTGCTGACAAATAGCTAACAGAAATAAATTCAGCATCAGAGCAAGTGTTCTAGAGCAGCGAAAAATAATTGACTTGCAATAATTATTTTAATGTTAGCCTTCAGTAAAATGGCAGCAATGTAGCAATACTTTGTTCTGGAAAGTCCCACCAGACACAAAAAAAAAAAAAAGCCTTGTGTACAATTAGCAACACTGTGTTTTAAAGGGGAGGCATGAGCGCTGCCGATTTCAACAACTGCAATCTTCGAAAGAATCCGAAATCCTGTCACAAAACAAGACAGTGAATTCTCCAGTGAGAGAAAGAAACTGGTCCAAGTCATACAGCGAAAGCTGGAAACTGTATTCTAATGACCGGGCAAATTCTAGAAAGACACTAACCCAGTTTAGGCCTATGCCTTAATAAAGCACAGGAGTAAACTGAACTACAGACTAGAGATGTGGAGACAAAGAGGAGTTGGGGATTCTCTATCAGCGAGGGAAAAAAAGGCGAGAGAGTGATGGAGGGGCACATGGGAGACAGGAGGTTACACTAGCCAGCGGCGATGCTGGGGGCTTCCCTGAGGGGCTACACATACTGTACAAGCAGTCACTTGCTGTCTGTGGAGGTGCGTGTGTGTGTATGTGAGAGCAGGATGTCGCATGTTCTGCCTGTCATAACGGAGTAATCCCGAGTGACATTTATCCACGGGAGACATCACTCATTCATTCATCCATCCATCAAATCCCGATCTTCCTCTCCTTTTTGGCCCTGTGCTTATTGTTGTTCCCTCCCTCTCCACTTGTTGCTTCTGACAGGCTGCAAAAAAAATCCAGAATACCAAGTACCATCACACACAAACTTTACTTTGTAACGGAAAGGTGAATTCTATATTTTACAACTCTGGTTTAGCACTCTGGTTTGCTGTGGCTGTATACATGAGAATTGCAAGTGTGAGAAAATTTTGAGAGTGTGCTCTTTGAGTGTGTTGTTCTGTAAAACAAGTCGTATGGTAGGTAGGATCTGTTTTTCTTTGTGTGTTCGCGCGTGGAGTTCGCGTGTGGAGCAGTCGTAACAGATGAAACAGAAGATTCTTTCATTTGCTGTGTTTGAAGCTCAGCAGGGTCACAGTAATAGCAGACATTTAATTACATCAGACTGAATGCTTCCCCTGCTGACAGACACACACACACACACACACACACACACACACCTATGTACACTTACAGGGAAGTCTTTCATGGAACATGCTCCTAAAAGGTAATAATATAAACCACTCAGCAGGGGAATAACCCCAGACCTTTTCTAGCTATTTCTCTTTTTCTTCCCCTCATGGCCTTTCTCGAATTCTCCCTTTCTCCATGCTCCTCTTCCTCTTTGTGCTAAGTACGGCAGCAGTAATGGTGATGGATGCAGATGGAGGGAGCAGGTCTTAAATGTCAAACTCAAATGAAAACCACAGTGCCAGCTAGAGGAAAGCAGCTGGATACATTCAGTGTTATTTAACACTCACACTGCAGTCTGGGGAACTACATACAGCACGCATACACACAGCAGACTAAGGCTCCTCAGATCAGCGTATGTTTGAGTAAAATGTAACTGTAAATATGAACCTGTGCTGATTTCTCACTATAGTAATCCTATAAATTGAATGTAGCTGCTCCATTAGTATAATTACATTTATCTCACCTAATTGTGTTTTAAACGTAATCAAAGAAAACATCTTTGTCAATTTAACATGTGCACTGCAAATATTCACAACACAACCAAATCCACAACGCAACCTGGCTGAAATTCTCCTGTTCATTGATTTGTGACTTTTGAAGGTAAAAGCAATGAACTGCTGGGCATGGATACATGTACTATAATGCATCTATGCAAATATTGCCTTGTTGACAAGAAAACTTTTCAGTACTGCCTGTTTCTGGCTGTGCAATTATGTGGTACACGGGCAGATTCAAAGCAGCCGTCTTTCTTCACAGCTCTTGTTAGCATGTGAATGAAAATGAGGCATTTCTTTTACACAGTAGCGGCATATTTCATGTTACTGTGTTGAACAGAACAATCCTCTGGTGATTTAATCACTTTTTCTCATCACAGCTCGACTGAGATATGACACAAACAGAGAGCCCTGCACTCCTGCTCACCCTCAGCAAAATAAGGACAGCTGTTCCTCAGCGCTTGAGGCAGACAGTAATGATTTACTAAGAATTACTTGCTGCTTAAGGACTGGCGTGTGTCTGTTGTGTTTGTGTGTGTGTGGTATTTTTGTCAAAGGAAAACAGAGCAAGTGTTCTTTTGTCTACCAGGTAGTGAGCCCAGCTCTTCCCTCACAAAGGAGAAGCACTTTTAGAGGAATGAGAATCCACACACGATGTCCAACTTATTTCTTATTTTTGCCTTTCTAAGCCTCAAATTCATCAGCTATTTCCGTATTAAAGCATCTAAAAATTACTACATTTGTGTTTTATACTTTTTCAGTTGTAAATTTAGATTATACTTACTGTTTCCAGGAATTCTCAAATGGCAGAAATCCACAGTTTTAATCATCTGTTTCTTTTAGTGGCTTATCGATGACATTGTATAATCATTGTGCCCCCATGTCTCATGTTGTGGTCGTCTGCCTGTACTGTTTTTATTGTGTGGCAACACATTTATCAGCAAACCAAACTCCAATCAACAAATGCATGAGAATCAGGGATCATCTTAGTTACGTATTTCATAAGATGCTGTTGTAGATACATTCATGATGAAAATACAAAGCAAATCAATGGTGTTAAAGCTGGTGATTTGACAATGTGGCTTTGGCTTACTGCTGCATAACAAATTAATTTTAAATAAACCAAAATGTAGGAATTCTACAATTTATGTATTCATCATCTTCATCTTCAACCGCTTTATCCGTTTCTGGGTTGCGGGGTGCTGGAGCCAATAATTAATTCATTTGCACTTTGACTACAGTGTGGTGCATGCAACCGTCTACAATCTTCTTTAGCTTACATCAACTCCACAACAGGGCAAACACGTTAACTCTAAACAATATATATCTCGCAAAGTTCACAAATTCAACCCTCTCACGATTATCACTAAATATCACTGATATATGAGGTTCCATAACACAGAAACTTACAGATGATGCTTTCACAAGCTTAAACAAAGGGATGAGATATGTGTCTCATCTGCTTCCAAATCACGTGAGAACAATTTGCTGTACACGCAAGTTACTTCCTGTTCAAACAACCACGCCACTACAATGTGCTAAACACTGCTAAAAGAACTCAAAATCCTTGGTTAGAACACTGCCAGATATGTCAAATTTGACTTTTACACATAGGTTGTTTTCGATTATACATTTCGATGGCTGGATCTTAAGTTGTCAGAGAAAAAATTCAAGTAAATCTTAGGGAGCTCAGGTCCCAGCTGCTCACAGATTTTTAAAGTGGAAATGCTTCATTTGTTGTTTCAGCCAGTTTTTAATGCTCGGGTCTATGTGTTGTAGAGCAGAGGAGATCTCTGAGTAATTCAAAACCTCCTGAATGTCTGCATCAGTGATCTAATAAAGACAAAGTTTAGCAGCCGTCTGTCCTCCCACACCTTTCCTGATAGTCCCTGTCTGCCGTATAGCGCCACAGACGCACTGACTTTCAATATGAAACTGCTTCATTCATTGTTTTTATCATCACTTGAACAACCACTCCAATGATTCCACGCTTTTTCACGACGTCACTTACCACCAAATGTGTTACATTTAAACAATTTACAGACTGTGTATTCAGATGTACTAAGAAGTTGTCAACCTTTAAAATCCAGTGTAAAAATGCATATTTAAAAAAGGGCATGTTTGCGTGGGCAGACAGAGCAGAGGGAGAACTCTGAGAAATTTGTGTTGGCCAGAGATGATTCACCAGCGTTATATACCACATCGCTCCCACCTGTGGTCAAAGGGCTCAATTCTAGCACAGTGCTGGAGGAATCCTGTGTGAATGGAGGGAGTGTGAAAAAACAAGGAGAGGAGGAGTTAGACCTCTCCATCACTCAGACAATGACCTTCCAAGAGTCACGCTGTTAGAGAGTACAGAACTAATGCCTCAATATATTACCTGAATATGCAGCATTTTCATTATGCTGCTCCCTTTCAGTGCTGCTCTCTCAGTGTTGCACTCACACATTCACACTTAGAGACACAATGCAGACATACACACAGATGCTGGAATCTTTCCTCTATACAGCGTTTGATGATGATATGCTGGCGCAGTGCAGGCCAGCGATAGGGAACGAAAAAGATGAGCATAGCGGGAGAGGAAGTGAGTTTAGTGTCACGAATGGCCATTCTTTCTCTCAGTGTGCATCACGTTTGAAGAGGATCATGATCGTCATTTCAGGAGATAAGACAGAGACTTCCTGGATAAGGAGCAAGGTCACCATATGTGCACCATCGCAGGCACTCGCTAATGTATGCGCACAATGCCAACAATCTCTTACACAATAGGGGGTGAGGCAAGAGGGAGGACTGCTGGAGACAGGGGAGATAAGAGCAAAATGCCACATCATTATTTTGCAGGAGAAATGGCTGGAAAGGAGAGAAGCCACAGTTTCACTTCTAGTCCTGCTGAACTTCATCGATTTATGTGTCTGAATATATCGACCAGCGCTACTCATATGATACCACAATTCAATGCCCCAATCTGACTCAGTTGTATAATAAGATGTTACTAACATCAGTAACTTTGACCTATGCGATGCCTGAATTTTTTAAGATTACTGTTGAGGTCTTCTGTGGTCCATGTGATTGATGGTCCTGAGGTAATAGACCTGGTCTGAGGTAGATGGAGGACCTTGACTGAAAGATGTACTGTAAACTGCAGAGTTCATATGTGTGTGTGTGTGTCTGCAGGGCAGGATCGCAGTGAGGCAGCTCTCATCAGGCGCTTTAAGGGCGATGGCGTCCGCTACAAGGCCAAACTCATCGGCCTGGACGAGGTCACTGCCGCCCGTGGAGACAAACTCTGCCAGGACTCAATGATGAAACTCAAGGTGAGGAAAGTCTGTCTTGTCTGCTCTCTTGATATGTCCTCAATTAAGAGTTTACTTGCTCCTTTAATTCACCACTTAAAGCTTGCTGTTAGCAGTGACTCTTATGCGTAATATAATAAGCTCAGTTTGTTCCATAACCCACAAAAGCCAGTGAACATCAATAGCCAGCACAGTTGTCTGTCCATAAATAGTTCTTTAACTATATGCATTTGCATATTCTGAAGTTCAAGTTTTAAATATGCATACTGCATAACAGTGCCTGTGTATATGTGCGCATGCCTTTACATTTTTTTATAGCTTTTTCAT
Source organism: Remorina albescens (assembly GCA_034769265.1). Classification (NCBI taxonomy): domain Eukaryota; kingdom Metazoa; phylum Chordata; class Actinopteri; order Carangiformes; family Echeneidae; genus Remorina; species Remorina albescens. The sequence goes on from CM068489.1 coordinate 13,263,121, forward strand.
GCAAATCGCAGAGTGTAAGAAGACAGATAAAAACAACTGAGGATGTGGATGAGATGGGGTTAGCTTTATGGAGGGAGGGGGATCTGGTATATGTCTCATTTGCAAGGAGAGAAAAAATTAGGAGAGAGGGGGAGAGGTAGACAGATGGGGCAGTTAGCAGAGGAGAAAAGGCATCCAGGCAGGGAATCATTTTGGTGATAGGGCAGAGAAAGATGAGGAAAAACAGGACATGTCATTATATCAAAGCAGTCTTAATAAACATGTTTTGTGAAATATTTCACTTTAACATGCATATGGAAAACAAATTTATAAGTAATGGTACACCAGAAGATGTCCCTTGACAGTCAAAAGCTAATACAAAGCTAGATTCTGCCTCTTTTCCTCTGGAAAACAGTTTTAAAGTATAGTCAGTGTAAAGAGCGGCATATTCATTATTAATTGTCATGTAACACATAGAGTCATGACACTGCAGGGTATATTCAAATAGAGAAATTGCATCTAAGGTTTGTTTATGTGCCTTGAAAACTCTATTCAGCCGAGGCCCAGAAGGGTGAGGATAGGGTAGACAGCTCATTGATCAAACAGCCTCCCTCCCCCTCATTTATTCAGACAGGAAATCCATCAACTCCTTTTCTCTGATCTCTCCACCTCTTCTTTCACACAGCTCCTCCCTGTCCTGGCCCAGCTCTCTCTTTTTTCTCTGATCTCACCACTCTCTCTTCTTTTTCTTTTGTCACACACCTATGCAAATGCAGGTGGGGTGAATGTCGAGGGGAAAATTTTAACTTTAGATACATTTGAGTTATCCACCAGTTTGTTTGAATACAATCAGTGAATTCCACCAGTATGTGAAGCATTGCAATTTAACATTTTGTGGGATATGCCATTTTCTTATTAGCTACATTTCTGATCATTTTTCCGAAATATGATGTGAAGTTTCTGAATGAAAGAGAGGATATCTGTCTCTCCACAATAAGTGTCTTTTAATGTCTGTAGCAATTAAAAAAATCCAAAAGTGTATTTACAGCAATTTTATCAAATAATGTTGTAAATTACAAAATACTGGCCTAAAGTTAAATTATGTCTGTGAGAAGTAGCCAACTCTGGGCCAGCCAAGATACATAAACTCTACTATAGACCACGACTCATGGTGGTGTAGGAGGTAGCGCGTGCACCTCATAAACAGGAGACTACAAGGTGTGATTAAGTAAATTTTTGTTGTAATTATATTGTATATTTGTAATTGTATTTATTGGTATATTGTAATACAGAAAGTTTCTGTTAATGTCTCTCCCTTTGAAACACATCTCATGAGACTGTTTCTGCACGGTCGAGGCCATTGTACCTCTGGTGCATATCTTTAGCATTTAGCCATTTTCAACGGCTTATCCGTCAGGGTCACGGAGGGTGCTGGAGCTAATCCCAGCTAACGTTCTGGGCGAGGGCGGGGTACACCCTGGATGTTTCACCAGACTATTGCAGGGCCACACATGGAGACATACGGAGACACACAACCATTCACACTCACACTCAGACCTACGAGCAATTTAGAGTAACCAATTAACCTAGACATGCATGTTTTTGGATGGTGGGAGGAAACCAGAGTACCTGGAAGAAACCCACAAAGGCATGGGAAGAACATGCAAACTGCACCCAGAAAGTCCCCAGGCCTGGGAATGTGATGACTTTATCTCCCACTCATTAAAAAAAGGATGACGGTGTGTGAGAGATTTATTGACAGTTATTAAAAAAAAGCGTAAAACAAACAAGTATATATATTAAGATTAAGAGGTGGCCCCATGAGATTTTGCCTTCCATTACACTGTACATATATGGTCCTGTCCTGCTTCTAATCTGGTTATTGGCTCCATGTCTGTGTGTGTGTGTGTGTGTGTGTGTCTTTTTGTCCCCAGGGTATAGCTGCAGCAGCACGGTCCAAAGGAGAACACAAACAGAAGGTGTTTCTGACAGTCTCCTTTGGGGGGATCAAGATCTTTGATGAGAAGTCAGGGGTAAGAACATGAGCAAGTGTGTGTGCATATGTGCCATAATGCAAAGTTTGTTCCCTTGCGTTTGTGTGTGTGTGTTCCTCTGTTAATGAGGTGCCATGAGAGGGAGGTGCCCCTGGGGAAATCAGGAGGGCCTAATTGAAACCCTGAGAACAAGGCCTCAGTAGATGAGAGAACATGGCCATCCTATTGTCTGCCTCCCTGCAAACAACGACAACACCCGTTTCATGTTATGCTCCAAGATTATGCATTTTCCATCGTACGTGTCTCCTTTTCTGCTTGAGCAGCTGGATCCATTCAGGCTCTGCTATTATTCCTCTACAGGCCAGTCTTGGTTCCATCTGTCTGTCATTTCACCAGCAATTTTCTGGCTGCCAAGTGACATTTTAGAGTTGACGCCATCTTCCCAAAAAGCAATAACTGGACAAGGGTTTGTCTTAGTTAGGCTGATGGGGAGACATTTTGGTGAGTCAAAGATTTATGACTGTAGGACCAGTCACACATAGACACCCAACCATTTAATGCTGCTGCGCAATGTGTATACATTCTGCCCTAAGGAAAATTACCAGAGCGTGGCAATTTTTCTTATTATTTATTTATTTTTAATTTCTCTCTCAAGGATGTCTGACAAGTGTTAATGAGGTTTAGTCTTGCAGCTGTCCATACCTGTCACTTTATCCTTGAGCAAGAAATATAGTGCCTAGATTCCTTAGGATACTTTGTGCCCTGGATGGAGGACACCGTCTTTAAAGGCCATTTAACCTTCTTTTGGTGTTAATAATGTCAAATTAATGCCTCATAAAGTCCTAGAAACTTTTAAAGAAATAAATTTGAAAGCTATTGTGTGTTAAGATTTATTTATTAATTTAATTTTAGCAACTGGAGTAAAACAACATTATTTTAACAAAATAACACAGCATTGCCATTTGCATGTGTGTCATGTAAGTAAGGAAAGTGCGGTGTTTCTCTGTTTTGTCTGGCTGTCAGTATCGAACATAGTCTGGTTAAGAGACAATGTGAAGCTCACTTCCCGGCACCTGGCTTTAGTGGCTGACATTGTAAGCTGGAGATTTACACCTCACTAGGAGCTGGATGTTAGTGACACTGCATGCTTGTGTATCTGTGTAAGCAGGTACGTGGCAGTAATTCAGAAATGTGGGGTATTAGACAGGCAGGACACAGGAACCAGCGACCTCCCACAGGCAGCCATATTAGATGCTGCCAAACTCATCCTTCACCAGTCCAATCCTTTATCCTCCTTTTTATAACCTTCATTCTCTTTGTCTCATTCTTTTTCCTGATGCTTTGAAATCTTTGCACCAAGGGCTGAAGAGGCAGAAGGAGATGGTAGATACAGAGAGAAGATATGAGGAAAGGTGGGAGGAAACAAAGGTGTGAAGAAGTCAAAAAGAGGGATGATAAAAAGGAGGAAGAGAGATAGACACAGAGATGGAAGGATAGGTGGAGAATCAGTGAGCATATGTCAAGTAAGGCTCCCTACAGTGAGACCTTGTCCTCTGTCTCTGCACATTAATATTAACTATAGAGATATGCTGTCCTTACTATCAGTCCTTCAACCGCTCCTAATGGCTATGGAGGGAGAGAGGGAGACTATGTCTCTGCTGAGGTTCAGGGACTTTGACAGTCTCATTCAACTCCTGTGCATCAGTCAGCCAGAGGGGCGGATGGATGTATGGGTGAACAAATGGATGGATGGCCTCTCTCTTGGAGGAGGGAAGGTCATGCAGGGTGGAGGGAGGTAGTGCTTGAGATGGAGGAGAAGAAGATGGGAGACATTAATCTAGCAGAGGGCAGACCAGCATGTCTCTGTCTCTCTGTCAGCCTTCATCTCTAGACTCACCCACACACACAGAAGACACATGCAGCACCATCCTCTCCAGCCCTTTTTGTCAGTCTTCTCAGGGCCGCTTCACCATATCAGGTCAAGAACTCACAAAAGTGAAGGCCTAAACTCAAGTAAACTACATGCATACATAGATAAGAGTACACAAGGAGGAAAGATTTTAAAACAACCCTGAAGTAAAGTTTTCATGCAGCTTTAGCCTCAGCAAACAAAAGAGAGAGGAGACCCATCACACATGGGTGTTAATGCAAAATTCTCGGATGCATTCACTCCCTGGTTGCTGTCAAAAAGTCATAATCATCCCCCTTTCCTGAAAACTCTTGATGGAAAACATCATGAGGTCAAAGAGAATCATAAGCACTTACATAAGAATTTTGTTTTTCCAGGATTTAAAAGAGAGTAATTCAATATTTGTGGATTTGGAGCTCAGACAGTAATACACGGTTTTCCAAGTGTAAAATGTGCACTCTCTTGTTTCTTGCAGTGTATCTGCTGCACGAAAACCGCCATCATACCTTGTTTTAATATTGCTGCAGCATGGAAACTTAAATTTTTTACTCCCCTTTTTGGCTGGTCCAGTGTCTCCAATGTGAAAAGATATAAGATAGGAGGCACAGAAGCGCCTTTCATCATCAATAAGACAGTTGGACCAGGTTTTCTGAGTCTTTTGGGTCATTAAACGTGGTTTGGAACCTTATGAAGCCAAAAAAAAAAACCAAAAACAAAAAAAAACTTTTGTTATATGAAGAGCATATAACACAATATGTATATCCCTCCTCCCTCCTCACTCCCAGGATCACAGGGAATACCTTGGATCAGTGGCCAGCAGCTGCTGAAGGGCATGCTGCTCAAAGTCCGTCAGAGACACAAAGACATATCTGTGTGTGTGTGTGTGTGTGAGAGAGAGAGAGAGAGATTGTAGGAGAGGGACCAGGTGTGTACTGTATACCAGCAGAGAAGGAAGAGGAGAGAAGACAGTCAGTATGGACTCTCTTGATAAACCCACCTGTTTTTGCAAACATTTCACCAGACAATGCTTTTCAGCCACTTTGAGCTGCATCTATGAGTTGATGCTTCCAGACACATTCATGCCTTGCGCAATGACCCCCCCCCCCCCCCCCCCCGGGATTTAATCCCTCTGTTCTCTCCAATCTTCACCAAGAATGATGCAACAGCAGCAGCAGCAAGTTGCACTCTTGTTGGTGGAAACATCTCAGATCAATCTAAGGAAAGTAATAACTTTAGTTCCAATTTTGAGTGTGCACACAACAGTACAAGTGATGAGTTAGAATAAGAACTGAAAAAGATTGAGTCAGTTCCATTCAGTGTTGCAGATTAAGTCCATCACAGGGCCAACATACAGAGACAGACAGAGACCAACAACCACTCACACCTACGGACAAATTAGAGTCACCAATTAAAGTAAACATCATGTCTTTGGACTGTGGGAGTAAACCGGAGTACCCGGAGGAAACCCATGCAGACACGGGGAGAACATGCAAACTCTGCACAGAAAGGCCCCAAGAAGGCAACCTTCTTTTTGTGGGGCAACAGTGCTAACCACTATGCCGCCATGCTGCCCTGAACTGAACATATATAAATGTATTTTTATGAACGACCATAGTCTCAATTCTTTTACTTTTTACCAAGATGAAACAGAACAATTGAATTTCATTTTTATTCCCTCTGCACTCACCTCATCACCCACAGCACAATAATTCAATAACCGCTGCAAATGAGCTGTGTGGGCGTGTGGGCGTGTGGGCGTATGCTTGTGTGTGTGTGTGTGTGTGTGTGACTTCGCTTTCATTTTCAGGTCAATCAGAGGTGATAATAATAATCATTACTCTAATTATCAAATTTAGAAGACATGACTCATACAATAATTATCTGTTTCTGCTGGGGCCTCAGTATTTGTGTGTGTGTAAAGTCTCCGGTACATAACTCTCCAATCCCTTGCCTACATACAGAGGTTAAAGTTAGGGATACAAAGAGACACATTATGAATGTGTCTCTGTATCTAACATGCAATGCAGCTACCATAGATGATGACAACAAAGCAGACATTTAGTGTGAGTTAACATAGTGCCATAGCGCACACATTTGCGTGTGTGGAACATCCAAGACTCATCACAGCTCTTCCATCGGTCAGTGTGTGTTGTGAACAAGGGCACAGATGAAGCGATCAAGCCGACAGCTTGCCTAACTGTGATTGCCACTGATCACACCCCCCCTCCTGCCCTCAGGAAAAACAGTGCCATCTGGCACGGACAATGCCAGTTTGGCACGTCCCACCCAGGCTAAACAAGAGAGGGCAGGGGAGCTCAAAACTGTTTAATACAAAATGCAAGGTCTCAGTGTGAGAGGCTTTGTCTCTGCCACTTGTGGAGCTTTTTTTCAGCATTGTACAGGAATGTGATGAAAGTTGTCTTTTGATGCCACATCGTTCGTTTACAGAGATCATCAGTGCTCAATGCTAAATTTAAGAAAACACACAAACACATGCGATATATATACTGCAAATAAATGACAACACACCCAAATATTTGAATGCACTGCAAATAAGTGTCAGCAGTGGACAGAAAAAACGGTGTCCCTGTTGGTCACTGCAGAAGCTTTAGCCCTAACTCTAGTGGTCAGATTGAACCTCAACCTGTGCACCTTTGCCACATGTCATCCTCTCCTTCTCCGTCTCAAGTGGAAACAATCAGCCTGATAAAAAATGATAAACCCGGCTAGGATACTTACAATGATATTTACAATTTTGCTGAACAGTAATTCATTTGAGTGTTTGTTTGCCTGTATTCAAAAAATGTGTGCTGTCATTGGACAGATATTCTGAAATCTGGAATTTAACTTAATATAATCCTATTAATTCACAAAGTGCTACCAATTATTACATCAAGCCCTGGATGAAAAAGATGATTTTAAAATCTCTATTAATTATTATTCTACCAGTTTAAAAGATTTGTTTCCCAAACTGAGATTTTATCCACATTTTATGAATATTGTTATCCACAAAACAACATATCGACGCAACAGTTGCATGTTGTTAGACTGAAGTCGCAACAATAAAGTTGTAATCTTTTAATTAAAAAAAAAAATTCTGCATAATTAATGATCACCCCATGTCATGCCCTACTTCAGGTCCTCCAACACCACCATGCGGTCCATGAGATCTCCTACATCGCCAAGGACATCACTGACCACCGAGCCTTTGGCTACGTCTGCGGGAAGGAAGGGAACCACCGCTTTGTGGCCATCAAAACAGCACAGTCGGTCAGTGTCTCTGTGCAAAGATCAGCATGTGCACGTGTTTGAGTACCTTTGAGCACTTAGCCTTTGTTTGCACAAGTATTTTTTCACCAAATAGACTTTCCGTATAGGTTAATGCTCCATCAGGGTCTTTTCTCAATAGCACCAACCTCTTGACATTTAGATAAGGACCTTTGAACACCAGCTCGTGTCCCTTTGTGCTGTTCATCAAACAAGCTGTTTACACTGTGGAGCTGGAGCTCTCAGTTATGTGTCTCTCTCTCTCTCTCCCCGTCGCTCTCTCCGTGTGCAGAAAGGTTCAGTCCTGCAGCAACATATTGTGTATGATATTGAGTTCCCCTGCTGTACCTGTTACCTTGTTGTTGCTGATATTGTGTCCATCCATGGCCCTGGTTTGTTTAGTCTGGATCCAGCTGGCTCACTCTCAAGCCATATTGATTTCCCATAGAGAGTCGATGAGGGTTTGAGTGTGTGTCACCTGCTGTAATGGCATATCCATCCTCCTCAGGCCATGAACCGCAGCTCTATGACTTAGACAGATACACACAGACACACGCACACACCCAACAGTCTTTACTCAACATACACTGGCCACAATTACACATTAAAATTTGTTGCTCACTTGATGCTGCTCTGCTTGAGAGCGTAGCGCAAGGCTAAGGTCTCGTCAGTCCATTAAGAGGTAATTCACCTGAAGTGTGCGTAAGGAAAGGTGACAATTATATTCTACTCCCATTTTCATTGTTTGAACCAGCCGTCACTAGCACATAGACTATCAGATGTGGAGCAGCTGGTGAGAGAGGAGGAGAACTCATGGCTGAGGCTGACGCTGTAATTGGAAAGTAACCACTTTGATGTGAATTAACCAAGCATCTCTGTCATAATGAAGACTGAGACTTAAAGTTGCTCCAAAAAGGCCAATTTAAAGGAGCATTCAAGAATAATTGGCTTACTTCTTAACTCAAAGTCTGCACACAAGAGATGTCTTTTATTTAGCAAGTTTTAGTTCAGAAGTCGACTAATTGTGTTGGAAAAGATTTCTTTATTATGATTTTTAGAAAAGTTATAATTAAGATGAATGGGTCCATTCCAGACAAAGGCAATCTTGCACCAGACACTTTTATAAAACCCAAGGAAACCAGAAAATATGGGACCTTTTGGGACATCTTTCATTTTGATCTCTGATCTTTTGGGACTTACAACTGTGAACATCATAACAACAACACATAAAACAATAAGTGAAATGCTGGTGCTTTTGTTAGGATGAATTTGTTCAGCCATCACTGGTGAGTGTAGCATTTAGTGCTGTTGAGGAACCAGTAACACACTCAGTTGGATGGCAATAAAACAGGTACAGTGCGTAATATTTACAGATTGTTGTACCATTAAACAGAATAACAATTTTTTGCTTTGCATTTATTATAGTGCTAATTGTGAAACATAAAATGGGTTTTGTCACATTAGTTAGATAATGTGAGCTCAGTGGTTGGAGTTTTTTTTATTATTAGGATGCAGTTTATTAGTTTAGTTTAATTGCTTAACATTTATTTTGCTTTCCTGAACAATGTTGGTGTCACTCACAGATGTCTACCTCTCAGAGTTAAGGGTCAAGTGCCATTTTGCGTATATATTGTGTATATATGTGACACAGGACAAATTTCCCCACTGAGGGACTAATAAAGGATTGTCTAACCTTATTTTACAATCTAGTCCATCCAATTTCTGCCAAGCTTTTACTATGTTATCATTGCTGTAAACCATCTTAGTTATACAATTGTGCTCAAAATCACTGACTGAGAAAGATGGGCAAGTTGAGGGAAATTCAATTTGCCAGGGACATCAGGATCGCTCTGCAGATATCCCACCAATAACTGAAGCAGAATTTAATGAGTCAAGAAATCCCAATCAATGTATATTTAAATAGAACATTGCGTCTGCAGTTAAAGCCTGTCCCACCACTTTTGCTTAAAATCATTCACAGTTGTTGCCCGTGGCTTTCAATTAGTCATCTAATTCTCGAGAGCTTTCAATTGAGGTTATCTTGTCTCTCTGGTCCTATGAGCTGACCACTCCTCCTACATTGTCCCCCAGATTTTCTGCATTTACAGCTGTACTATTCACTGTTCGCTCCAGCCTCTCAGGTATCTTGTCTTGCCTTAAAGTTTTGCTAGAGATGAAGCAGAATAAATATTAAGTTTTTTTCACAGAGGATCCAAGTCAAAAGGTGATAATCTAAATCACTGTTGGCTCAGCAGAAGCTGCCGTTTATGGCCATGTGTCTGATGACAGCTCCATGCTGCTTAGGACATCTAGCAGAAAGTCTAAAATAGAAGCACTTTAAACAAGGCAACGTCATGTCTCTGAACTCTGGCTGCACTTTGCATAGCTCCAGTCAATAATTAATTAGGTCTGAAACACCATTGCACCATAAGACCCTTTGCTGTTGTGCGGTGACAGTACGTATACGTTGTAAGACATCTAACAGGTTTGTTGCTGGCAATTGTGACAAGCATATGTAACAAGGAAAAACAAGAGGCCAGTATATGCTCATGTCACTGTCTGAACCCAGAGCAAGAACAGAGTTTGGAGTGGTTTTGCAGACATCTGTGTAGCGAGTCATTGTGGACATGCAGATTTTTTTTACGTTGCCAATGCCGGTTTGAGTACGACCTCAGTGAAATTGACACATAACGTGAATAAACAGGCTTGATTGCACCACATGAGCTGTGATCAGTAGTGTGAGTGTGTTTGCCTGTTACAATGCTGAATAACACCCCCTTGTTGCCCTAGGCGGAGCCTGTGATCCTGGACCTGCGGGACTTGTTTCAGCTCATCTACGAGATAAAGCAGAGGGAGGAGATGGAGAAGAAGGCCCAGAAAGATAAGCAGTGTGAGCAGGCTGTCTACCAGGTACACCTCATCGCTCACTGCTGCTGCCTTTTTTACCTTTACTTTAATCATCTGCCATTAATATAATGGGTGCTTAAGGGAGACTCTTGACAGAGAAGTCAAGTAAGACTCAAAACACATCAAAGCAACTGAATGACGTACACAGCACCCACTTTCTATGTTTCGTCAGTGGCATCACCTGCCCCTTGCACTTATTTTACCCTACTCTGTTCTGTCTTCTCTACATCTCCTGTTAAAGTTCTCTTTAATTCTCTGTGTGCCCCCCCCCCCCATGATGAAGTGAATGAAGAAAAGCTGCTATGTGTTGCTTGGGTTTCCGCCTGCACTCTCTAGTCCTCCGGCTTAACTCCCCTTCTTCTTCCCTCTCTTCCGGCCATTTCCTCTCTGTTCCTCTCTCCTTTCTTTTTGATCTCTCCGACTCTTTCCTGCTGCCACTCATCTGCAGACAATACTGGAGGAGGATCTGGAGGACCCGGTCTACCAGGTAACTTCCTGACCAATCACATTGCTGCTTTTACCTGCTTCATATTGTAGCCACTCAGCTTGCTCCTCTCTCTGTGTGCACTGTGGGGAGATGGTCCCTGTTTCGTTACAGTTGTGGTAACAGCACAATATGTGCAGTTTGTTGGGCGACGTATATGTATGGGGAGTCATCGACACTGGTTAGACGATCAGATCGGCGTGTTTGTGAGTCTGTGACTGTGCGTTTGTGAGCATGTCTCCCAGTTGCGGTGCATGATAAGCTGAAAGATGTATTAATTTTCTCAGCTACTGTGGGACTTTTTGCTGCTTAAATTCTGTTCCATGTCTCATCTGGGATCTCTTCTTCAGCTGCTTTTTAATGAGAGCCTTATTGACACTGCTGTTTGACTAATAAACTCTAGCACTTTCACCACTTCTCTCAATTTCTTTATCTGCCAATTTCTTTCCCTCTTCCTGTTTTTTCTCTCACTCCTCTGCTGCTGATGTTATAGTACATTGTGTTTGAGGCGGGACACGAGCCCATCCGCGACCAATCAGAAGAAAGCATTTATCAGGTACTTACAAGCCCGTTCTGTCTGAGTTTTGTCATGTGCTGGCCAACAGGTACAAGCTACATCCGTCCTTAATGGGATAAATATTTTGTGGCCTCCTCATAAATGTAATGACTTCTTTTTTCACACATAAAAATGGAACCTCTAAGTAAAAGGCAATAATATTTAGTGGCAAACAACCAGATAACCCGCTAGAGGGCCCTTAAGCTAGATACCCTCGGGGTACACTCCTCTGAGGCATGTGTAGACCTCCCAAGGGATAAAGAGGGGGAGGGCTCTGTGTACGTGGAGGGGATATGGAGGTTATTCCTGGCCTGTGTGCGAGGAGGACCCCTCCCTTTTTTTCTCGCCTCCTCTACCTTTTTTTTCCCGAGGAGATGAAAGAAAGTGGGGGAAAGAAAGATTAATCACCAGCCTCTCGTTTGATCTTTAAATAAAATGGATTGAAAATAGAAAAGAGCACTGGCGCGTGCACAAACATTCACAAGCAGAGAAATGTTCGGATACACATACAAACAAACCCCCCCACTCAGCTCTCTCGCTCACACACACACACATCAGGCGTAAGGAACGTGAGCCTCAGCCAGCCTCCAGCCACAGAGGAACTAATGTATGAATAAAGATGGCAGCTTCTGGAAATAAACATGTGAAAGAAGTAAACAAGCCACTGAGAGGAGGAGAAAGAATGGGACAGGCTGTGCTAGACACATCAGAGCTGTTTTTCATTTAGCACACTGTCTTATTAAGAATCAGAATAAAACTTTATCTCAAACCTTGTGTCACTCCACGAAAAACAAAAACCATCATATATATCAGCACTTTCATATCAGCGCTCATTGTTTCTTTTCATTGCACACACTGTCAAATCTATCTACCCGCATGACATGGATATTACATGTCTCCAAGTGTGTGACAGTGTGAGTTATTACATGTCTGTGGAAGTGATAAGGTGCAGCCTTATCCATTCTTTATTAGGGAGCATCAGTCTATTGATTTATCTCTTAGATTTACTCCACAGGTTTTAATTTGGATTAACCCTACTCTTTCTCTCTCTCTCTTTCACAAACACACACACACACACACACATACACAGACGCAACCACCAAATCAGTCTTTGAGTTGGCATCCAGTGTAATGCAGTGATATAAGGGTTATGTGTGAAGACTGTTGCATTGCTTGATTAATCCAGAGGTAACAAGCTCTCTCGGCTGTTCTCTGACTTTATTGGCCGATTGTGTAGGTTCCCACCAGTCAGCAGAAGGAAGGGGTCTATGACGTCCCAAAGCGACACCCAGTGAGTGACTGTGTGTTTGCCTGTGTCTGACTACCCCCTCCCCCTCTCAGACAAACCTCTCAGCTGTCACACCTTAGCCTTTTCCTCTGGTGCCCCTCTCCTTTAGAAGCTTTGTGGATCTCTAATTTTGCATTGACTCCACTAACTGTTAATATATCTCCCACACAGTAATCTGATGTGTTTGTGATTTTTCTTTCCCTGAGAGGTTTGCTGGGACCCAGTGCTCTTGTGCCGTGTGCTGTGCTACTCTTCTGCTTGTGCCGTAGCTGTGGTGGCCGGTGCCCTTCTCCTCATGCTTCGTGGTGCCTGCTCTGGGATACTATACATGTGTGGATGTATGTGTGTCATGTCAGTTTGTGACAATGAAGCATGCAGGGCTGTGGTTTGCCATTGTTGAATCCAGAAAAAAAAAACCTGCATGACCTTATTGCAGATTGTATGGAGGAAATTTGTGTTCACTGTCACATGGATATAAATGAAATGACTGCCTGTAGACATGCATGGCCTTATGTCTTTGAATCAGGGCGTCAAGTTTTTCACACTGCTCATGCATATAAGTGAGTGTTTGCTGGGGAAATCTGTATACTATTTGTGTGTGTGTGTGTGTGTGTGCACGTGTGCGTGTGTGTCTGTGTGTGTCTGTAAGAACTTGTTAATGGCTCACCCAGCCAGTGGCTCAAATGAAAGATGACCTTGACCGCTGTCAGCTGCACTATAACTCAGCTGCTCTTTATCTGTCTATAAAGATGCTAGTTGTATTGCGGCCCAATTTATTCTGCTAAGACCTTCACACTTAAAATAACCAGGTCCCTGAGTGTCTGTGTCAGCACTGCATCTAACACTGCTGTTATGTGGATCAGTATTCTCTTCATCAAACCGGAGCACGCCATCTCTCTGCATATTCTCTGCGGTGGCGCTTTTATCATTAAACCGCTAACACTGGACTCCCCCACGCCACTGCTGGCAGTCAGAATACCGGTCTATTTTGGTTGGCTGGGACTCACTCTCGCAGTTTTCTGGCCGCATATTATCCCCAGCTTTGGTAAGAGGCTTATAGGCACCATATTATTACTGTTCTCTCCTCACCCAGCCCACAACATATGCTGCTTTTTGGATTGCTCTTGTGTTGGCCGGCATATGAACGTGAACAAATCCAATATTTCTCTCTTGTTGTGCAACCAATTGGACCAGTCACCCATTCAGGTTAAAATACAGCAAATTCAAGTCTTCTCGGCTTTCCAGTCAATCACGGGGAGTAAATGTAACCCCGGATCACTGAAATATAAATGGATCAGAGAAAATTTTTTGAAAATAATTTTTGGAAAGTGGCTTGTGTTGCAATTTGATGATTCATTCATCTTCTGCCGCTTATCCATTTCCGGGTCGCAGGGGGTGCTGAGGCCAGTCCTAGCTCACACTGGGTGAGGGCAGGGTACACCCTGGACAGGTCACCAGTCCATTACAGGGCCAACACACAGAGACAGACAGAGACCAACAACCAATCACACTCAGACCTACAGACAATTTAGAGTCACCAATTAACCCAAACATGATGTCTTTGGATGGTGGGAGGAAACCCACGCAGACATGGGAAGAACATGCAAACTCCACACAGAAAGGCCCCAGGCCGGGAACCGAACCCACAACCTTCTTATGTGGAGCAACAGTGCTAACCACTGTGCCACCGTGGTGCCTGATGATAGTTTAATTTACCTTTAAAATAAATCCAGACTAAAAGAGGGAAGGAAATTGCTGCGGAGCTGCAGCTCAATTTGGGTTGAATTTCTCAGTGATGTCACAGGTCTTTTCCTTAAAATGTCAAAATGCCACTTTTGCATCAAAGTGTAAATTTGAGCAGCTTCTTAATATTCACATAAGCCTCCAGGAGAAAATTCTTAGTTCAGCGTCTAAAATTCAGTGCAAAGTCATGCATGGCAGTGCTGCTGGAAAGCCACTGGTAGTGGCGGTACAATGTAAATTGAATACAACTTTAATGCCAATGAAATGAATTTGGGTAAACTCAATATTGTTTATATGGAGTGACTGGGGGTAAATAATGCACATAATGGGGTTAAATGTTGAAGGAAGAAGCTTGGCACTGCTGTCCCAAACTGGATTGGTTTTCTACCAGCAGCACAGGGCACTATAGAATCAACACCACTATTGGAAATAACAGAGAAGCAAACAGAGATTGATATGGCTGGCCCTGGTGTCCTTATTAATGCTGGTTCGTTTTCTGGTTGCTGGTGGTGTCATAAGAGAAGAGCTGCTGCCATTAGCCTGGCTAAAATGCAAAACAAGAAGTTCACTTGCAGTGTAAACACTGTTGTTTTAACAGCTATCAGGTTTTTTTACATACCGATCTAGCAGAAATTCTGCCAATGAAATGTCAGTTCTGTAATCCCTCAATACCTGGAGCTCTCTCCATTGAAAGAATGCAGTCTTATTACTATGTTAGTTCCCTACCAGGACAACACTAAGGATAGCTTGTGAAAGCAGATGAGACCATTATTCTGTAGTCATCACACTGTGCCATCAACATTTATGTCTTTATTATAAATTAAAACGTAAAACTCAGTCATTACCAGTTTAACGTTTGGATGTTTGCAAATTTTTCCTATTCTGCCAAAACGGCTTGATGGCTACAGTAGCACCTGCTGTGAATACGGATTGGAGAGTCACCACAGGCAATAAACGACAATTGTCATTTAGTGTGGATTTGCTGTTTGCTTCATCGGCAGGAGAGGTTCATTGTCTCCTCAGCATACGGACAGATAGAGTTCCATAGTAGCATTAGATAAGATCAGTGGTGTGTGAGCGAACACACACACGCACACTACACCTGAGATCAAACGACACCAGTGGTAGAGATGTGACACCCTGTCTGCAGCAATCTCTTCTGTTGTTTACTCTGCCACCTTCTTAAATGATGACAAATCAATACAACACTCACACACAAGTACACATGCACACGTTTTGAATCGATAGAGCTCCTGACCCCTGAAGACATGAAAGAGTGTAGACAGTAAACAGCCAACATATTTACACCAAAATGTCAAACATGTCAACTCTGCTCAAACACTGGATTTGATATATGATATGATATGATATCATATTATATTATGTATTTAAATTAAAATATGTGACTAAATTGGCCAGACTACCATCCATCCCTCCATCCCTTGGGAGATGCCCTGGTGGCATCCTTATCACTACTCGTTCAGGCTTGCCAGAGCTGTCCAGGGGTTTCCCCTGCCATTTGGCCCAACTCACTACCAGATGGTGATCAGTCGACAACTCTGCCCCTCTCTTTACCTGAGTGTCCAAAACACGTGGTCTCAGATGCTATGATTACAAAATCGATTATTGATCTTAGGCCTAGGGTGCTCTGGTACCGACTACACTTATGAGCATCCTTGTGTTCGAAGATGGTGTTCATTATTGACAAACTGTGGCTAGCACAGTAGTCGAATAATAGAACATCACTCGGGTTCAGATCGTGGAGGCCGTTCCTCCCAATCACACCCCCCTCCAGGTATCTCCGTCATTGCCACCGTGCACGTTGAAGTCTCCCAGCAGTACCACGGAGTCCCCCAGCGGGGCCCTATGCGGGGCTCCAGCCAGGGTCCCCAAAAAGGCAGAATACTCTAAACTGCTGTTCGGTGCATATGCACAGACGACGAGTTAAAAAAAAAAGCTTATGTTACAGTAACGTCTGGAATCTCCTGATTGTGACTCTCTGTGAGCCTGTGTGTCTGTGTGTGTGAGTGTGTGTCTGCACGCACAAGTGTGTGTGCATGTGGCACACGATCAACAAGGTGCTGTTAATTAGAGAGGCTGCGTTAATTGTATGCAGAACACATGTGCACAGGTAATTACTGCCTCCCTGGAGATGGCGAATTGATAGGTGGCAGCTGAGCTGATAAAGATAAAGGGCCAAGCGAAGAAATGGGGAGAGTGTTTAATGGGCACAGAGGGATAACTGGTAGGGCAAGAAAGAGCGATGGACAGAGGGTGAGCATAAAGAAAGCAAACGAGTGTGGCTGTACGACAGCAGTTACTATATATTTCCAACTCTAAGATATATATAAATAATATATTCTGATAAGTTTGTTTCAAACTGTAAAAAAAACTGTAAAAGATGATTAATATTCGAAAAGCTGTTATTGTTCTCTACAATCCATTAATGATGGCCGTGCTTTCATCTTGACAAAAGAATATACTGCACATTATGTCTGTACTTCTGCTGTAGCAGAGTGTACTGGAAGTTTTTCTTATACAGTCACATGTGTAAAGGATGCATGTATAATACATTCAAACACACTGATACAGTGCTTTGTGGGGTTTTTTAGTTCATGGCCAGACATCAAACAATACTAATTAGTAGGATAAATTCACATTAGGCTTTGTATTTATGTTGTAGATTTGTTGATGTTAATAAAACGGCCTTATCATGTAATTATCATTATTACAGGGGCGAGATGCAGGGACTGAGGACAGAAAAAGGGACTAAGCAGTTTTTCTGCCCTCACATAGAGCAAACAGCAGTTAGTTAATCCAGCTCCTCCCAGTGTGTCTGCCTGCCTCTCCATTTGTCTCTCTTACTGTGGTTTCTGACACAGGGGAGCAGCTTTTACAAAAACACAGCTGGTGTTTAAACCCCAGCTCAGTGCTGTAGTTTACACTTAAGGTAGGGATGATCTTTAAACTTCTTTAAATCTTAGCTTGGTCTTTAAGTCTGGGAAAAAGAACCTTGCTTTCTTCGTGTCTATGTCTGTGTGTGTGTGTGTGTGCACATGGTTGTTTGTTTGAGTGAGCACATATCGTGACTAGAACACCTGCATACCATCACCTTCTCCTCCTCTTAAATTAGCTTCATTTCACCCCACTCCCTTCTGCCCCAGCTGCTCTTTGGGTGTATGAAAAACAACTAATATGTCTGTACTCATTCCACCTGTCATCTAACACTGGGGTTGCGATTACAGAATGGACATCAAAACACCCCCCACCACCACTATCATCATCATAATCATGATCAGCCCCTCCAACAAGAACAGAAGGAGCAGCAGCAGAAGCAGCAGCAGCAGCAGGCTATGGCAGATCTGATAGACTTAGATCTGGATATGGGGACTCAGGTAAGAAGCTATGCAGATATACAGGGAGGCATGGTGCTCCTGTTGTGAGTATTTAGTATTTCTGAACAGGTGACATGCTGTCCTAAATATAACCTATCGCCCTTAATGAAGGAATTCTTTTGGCATCATCCTCAGCCAATATCCTTTGTCTCATCCCCATCTCTGCTGCACTACTTCTGCTCTCTTGCAGCTGGGAGTCACCCCCCAGTCCTGACCCTTGGTCATTTATGAATAAAACATGCAATCATGATGTTACCAAAGTAACCAGGTGGTGGAGTAGAGTGGAGTACCACATGAATGGTTGCACCCACGCGTAGAGAAGGAAGATTAGCAGTAAAGTCAGGAGAGGAGCAGTCTGGTGGCTCAGAGCAAGGGTCCTTTAAGGTCAAAGTGAACATAAAGGATAGAGGGCTTGTGGGGGGGCGGGCCGTTTAGCTGATTCTCTCACTGACTTGCGTATATCAGTAAACCATCTAGAACAGTCCCTGCCACCATCTATGTAAAGACTACTGAGTAGAGTGAACAAAAAGTGGACAGAAAGTATACAGTCTAGTCTATAATTGCCCATGTTTGTGTACTTTTTGAACGCCCCTCGCACTTTGTGTGCAGTTTTCCTGAGGCCGTGATTTCTGTTTGAACTTTAGAATATTAGGAGAGCCTCTGTGGTATTGGCTGTGTGCCACTAAGTGGCACAAATTCAGAAACAACTTGGGCGATTCAATACATTTTAGGTCAAGAAAAGTGTTTGTTAAAATGTGTTTTCTGAATTTAATCCATGTATATCCCGTTATCAGTCCCTGTGGAGGAACTATTTTGTGTATCTCGGGTATCAAGCTTATCGTCGTGTTGAATTGATGTTTATCTCCCACGCTAGACTCTGCAGAAATAATAGTCCATATTACAGCCCCTATCCCCCCCCCCTTGTCTCTTTGTAAAAATTCTTGACATAACAATCCGATGTATAACTGTAAAACGCCATGCTCACAGATCCATTTGCTGATACATTTAAAACTTTATGGACTATGTGTGACCCACACGAGCAAACGGGAAAGAAGATATTCTAAGAACATTCATTATCTCTCCAGAAATTATCTGCATCCATGATTTATGCAAATCTGTGACCATGTATTCAAGGCTTAAATTCCTTTATTGACTAAAAATAGTTTCCTTCACTTGCCACTGGCCTAAAGATTTTAATGTGAAAAAAAGGGCTAAGTACCAAAGAGAAGGATCATGGGAAAATGGTGAAAGGACAGAACGATACAGAACAAATTCATATCAGGCTGCCTTCTTTGATAGTTGTACCCTCCGAGGCAAAGGCATATATCTTGTACAAGAGGAAAGCATTAATGACTTGCCTAGAAGAAGACAGTGGTACACTAATGATGTGTTGGGGGTCTGGATTTAGCAGCTGCTATCTGGAGCAAATGACAAAGATTGTGATAACTCTTGGTAGGTATTTCACCATAGTCAGTCATTTCATCTCATTATATCATCTCTCCTCACCCCTCTGTAACCTCCTCTGTGTTGCCGCCACAGTGCTAAGGTAAGTACGACAAACTTACTGAGCCAATGTGGTGTTGCATGCAGTGTGTGATGCATGTTGCACTGGAATGGATATGGCTTCACATAACGCAAATACTATCACAGAATTGTCACTGTAGCTGACTGCGAGTGTGCTTTCTCTGATTTCACAGAATATCAACCAGTTAGAGATTTTTGGAGACATGTCCACACCTCCTGACATCACATCTCCGTCGGTAAGTAGCTGTCATACACACAAAGGGATCTTCTAAAATCTCATCAGTATTTCCGAGCCGTCTCCGTTATATTTTTACTCTGATACTCCTAACCCTACCACAGACCCCAGCCTCCCCAGCCAACACCCTTGACCCATCACAGGGCTTGCAGCCTCCTGCAGAACTGTTTGCTCCCTTCAATCCTGCGTCTGTGCCCTCAGGTAGGATCTCGTTCATTCTGAAAAACAGAACCATTGCTCCAAGTAAAGATAAACAAAACACTGCGGGGGGTCAGCAGAGGAGATGTTGAATATGAAATGGGTCATTAGCTTGCTGCCTCAGATGCTGCTGATTTACCGGTGGTCAGAGGAAACTAATAAAACATGATGAGATTATTGTATTGATATGCACAGGGCCTATTGAATTCAGATGTGGTGTCTACCTCATGACTTCCACCTCGTTACCTCTGTGCCCCCTTTCCCTCCTCTCCTGGCAGCATAACACAGCAGCCATGTCAAATTTCTTTGCTGTAGGTAACAACTGGAGACCAGAAATAGAAGAAGAGCAAGACTGTAATACAATAAGCCTCTACTGATGAGTTTGAGTGATTTTAATGAGTGTATGTTAAGCTCTGCCTTTTCATAATGACTCTGCCTCACTCTGGAGGTAATTATGAGAGTTCACCATGACCATTAGGAGACACCACATTAACTGCAGGCAGAAGTGGGGCAGCACTCTCTGGTGATGCACGGTTGGTTGTGTGTGTTTGTGTGCAGAAAAAAGCAGCAGTGAGCGTGTGCACTGTAGGTATTTTAATCACCTCATCTTAAGGTTCCTGTTCTAGCTTTAATCATTACAATGCTACAAAAACATTGGGGATGTCCCCTGGTTGGCTAGTAGGTAGTTGGCTGTTAGCTGTACGTTTTATGGCTTCAACATATGTAGTGAGGTACATCAGAAAATTAATGAGTCCAGGGCAGAGAGAGAGTAACACTGATAAATGCAAAGTTTCAGAGAAATGTTAGACTATAATAAGGAGCATGTAAAATGGGAATTTTACAATGACTGAGCTTACTCTTATCTTTCTGTTGATCTGTTAACAAAAGCGAAAATGATTCTGAATGCTTTGGAAGAACCAGCAAGGAGAACAAGCAGCCACGTCTTGGGACACATGCATTAGAAAAATGGAGAAGTTGATTCTGCTGTTCATTGCACCCTGTCTCATTATCTTATTACTTAATATGCAGGGACCAGCAGTTTAGATGGGCCTGTGGACTTTTGTGCCTTTTGTTGGACAGTTTTGGGCAGCTCTAAAAGAAATCACATTGGCTTTTTTTCCCTACCGTTCACCACCAGGTTATGTGACAATGGGTGCAGTACCTCCTGGCCACTGGTCCCAGCAGGCGTTCGCTGCCCAAACGCCACTGGCCTTTGGGGTCCAGTCTCCATTAGGCCCGGTAGCTCAGGTGCTGCCAGGCGGCCAGCCTCTCATTTGGGGCCAGGCCAACATCTTCCCTGCAACCCAGCAGCAGTGGGCAGCCATGGCAGCCGGAGCCTTTCCCCCCACAGCCTACCTCCCTGCCCAGCCTGTGGGCACCCTGCCTGCTGCCATGTTCCAAACCCTCACCCCCGTCACGACGGTCACTCCAGCCGGCGAGAGCCATTCGGGCGCCGGAGCCAGCATTTCAGCTCCCTCACCTTCGGCGTCGTCGAGTCCGCAGCACAGGGAGAAGGGGAAGAAGATGGCCAAGGAGCTGTTCAAGGTGGGGGGAGCTGAACTTTGTTTTCTCATGAGAAGCTTGTCTTTTTTTTTTTTTTTTACATACAGAGAGTGGTGACTAAATGTGACATATTTCAGAATATTTTGTCTATAATTAAGGCATATGCTAACTGTGTGACACAACAAAGTATGAAACAAGTCAAGCTTTGTTTTTTATCGAGAACAAAAATTCAACAAGTTATGATATGGGAGGCTGTTTTACTTTGGTAAGATCTAGCACAACAGACAAAAAGAAGACTGGAATGAGGAATGAAAAAGGAACAAGTGAGAGAGGGAATGACGAGTGAGAAACTGACAAGAAACAGGAGAGTTCCTCGACTAGTCACAAACTGGGTACATTACAAACATCAGCATCTTAACAAAGCATTCTTACTCTTTTCTTTATTCCCCAGTCTGACATTTGGTTTGGACCAAACTAGATTTAGAGCTCCCATCAGCAGTCTCATCCATTACACTTGAGATAAAAACCTCTAAATGATAATACTGACAAAGATCAGTGATTTATGAGTGCCCATCTTGAAGGCAATGCAGTGCGTCAAAGTGTGGAGTTAATAACTTCTGTCTCTTCCTCCAGGATTTTCAGCTGGCGAAGCCTCCAGCCATGCCATCAAAAAAGGCTGATCAGCCCAGTTTAGCAGGAACCTCAGAGGCATTCAGCACTTACTTTAGCCGTGTGGGCACTGCCCAGGACACGGACGACTGTGATGACTTTGACATTTCTCAAATGAATCTGACACCAGTCACCTCCACAACCCCATCCACCAACTCGCGTAAGCGCTCTGTTTCTGTGTGTGCCCGTTTAACAAATCGCTGCCTGGTTGCTGTCTGACTCCACTCATGCTCCCATACAGCGCCAACCCCAGCTCCAAGGCAGAGCTCTCCCTCAAAGTCCTCAGCCTCCCATGTCAGTGACCCCCCCACCGACGCCACAGACCCCCCTACAGATGACTCCTTTGGGGAAGCAGAGGGGAGCCCCAGTCGCAGTGGAGAGGAAGATGCTGTAAGTGTATACGTGTGTAGTCGTGTTTGAGTGTGAAAACCCCTGTGTTATCTGGGAGTGTATCTGCTGGGCATGTCTAATCTGTCTTTCCCATGCAGGTGACCTGATTACAGTCTGGTGTACCTGGGTTCAGTGCACTGAAGGTGTTCAAATCTGTCCTCAGTCATTCACTCTCTCTGCTTCCTCCTAAAGGCACTTTTATCCACTTTCCAATACCCTCACACTCATACACCCATCATGTAATATTTGCACATACTACTGATATTCACACCTCATATTACAATTATTTCATTACTAGCTAATTTAGTTTGATTTGACTTTAATAAAAATAGCATTTTGTCAACTGTTTTTCATGATGTAACCCTTCTGTTGTGGCCACTTGAGTCAGGTCATAACAGTGATGACAATACAAGCAGTTGGTGGAGTTAGTCAGCTGTGTACCTTTAATAACTCACCCCTTATGGTGCTATAACCTGTAAAGCATGGTGAAATCGCTTGATAAATAGCCTTTGTAAAGTGCTGGCAGCCAAGGTAATCATTCTGGCTGATTGGGAGGCCGATGCTGTTGTGTCTGTTGTGTCTCTTGAGAGTGTGAGCGTGCTCGTGTTTGTATCAGTGGATGTGGGGATGTGTACATGAAGTGTGTGTTACCATGTGAATGCAAGCAGCTGCAATGTGCGTGCGTCGTCAAGGTTCAGCGTGTTTGCGCGCGTGCATGGTCAACGCAGCGTTAAATTAGCTGGAGGAACTGTCAGCGACATCATTAAGCTGTTATTAATACCAACCAGGTAGCATCTATACATCACTTCTTCCACGTGGACAGGCCCATCTCTGGTGAGACAGAGTAGGAAAGGTACCCAATTTTTCTTCCGGGGGCAATTAATATTTATTTCACCAGAACCACCTCCTCCTGAGAGGGAAAGTAAAAGAAATGAAGGAAAGACAAAGAGATAAAGAGAGATGTTTGTGGTCAGAGAAGATCTCCTGACCAAATTCCTTGTAGAATGACGAACTTTAAAGGTCCCGCAATACATAAGTTGAGAATTCCATGTTTTTCCTGATTGTAAAAAAGGTCAAAGTTCGATATCAATACTAAGAAAGTAGTAAGTGCTCATGATCACTGCAAGCACAATCCAGCCTTCCCAGTATTTATCTGAAATTTACTATTTTCTCATTTCATTACTCAGAAAATAGTCAACCAAGACGATCAGATTCTGCCTTCTGAGTGTCTCACTGATGTGTTGTTACTATAGTTCCAGAGAGGAGCCTGGGAAGATTTTTGGTTCTTAAAACGACAAATATATCTTCTTAAGGGTATCAATATCTAAAAAAAAAACTCCAGAAAAGAGTAAAATATGGGACCTTAAAGAAACATGACTTTTCGGGTCCTTGTTGTTGCTCTGTCTGTGTCACTTTCACTCTCTTTTTATGTTTTTCTTTCATGCTTTCCTTTCTCGCACGCTGCTCTCCAGACATGAAACATGCCTCCAATCCCACTGTTGTTGAACTTTCACACTGCTAAAAATGTCACCCTGTCTGAATAACAAAGAGAGGCTTTACACAGCCCAGAGAAATATCAGTGAGTGAGTGAGTGACTAAGACAAAAAGGTTCCAGGGATCCCACCCACCCTCTTTGCAGGATGAAGTGTGAAAAGCTGAAGTGTTTGAAAGAAAAAAAAGCAATGGATCATTACAGCGAAATCTACAGAGGCTTTCCTAATAGAATGAGTGCTTCTTTGTGTGTCTGCATGTATTTGCAAATGTATTTCTGAGAGGAGACCAGCTGTGTGAGATGCAATGTCGCACTCCAAGTGTCCTTAGATCTCCTACACAGTGTTGCCACTTTTTCTCTTTGCTCCCTATTTACATCCTCTCATGTGGTCCGTATGGATCCTGGGAGTCGACTTTCAGATTTATTTTTTTCTCCTGTCCACTTCCTCTAATTTCCTTCTCTTATATTGTTCCACCAACCTTTCTCTCCAACTTTTCTTTCCCTTTTTTCTTGCCCTTTTTCAGGCATGTGGTTCTGGGTCGCCCTGCCTCAGTGAGACAGCAGAGCCCAGCCCAGACCAGGCCAGTCCAGAGACTGGGAGCTAGATAGAGGAAGGGCAGGGTAGGTGTCAGTACCTCCTCCCCACTAACCCCTCTTCCACAGCCTCTCTGCTCTTATCTTTTCTTCTGGTATCTCCTGTATCATCTTATCAATCCATCTTAAATATCTGTATGCTGTCTGCATCTTTACTGTTGCATCTCTGGTCTTATTTATATATTTTGACGTTATTTATACATTTCCTGTTGTCATGCATAATCAAAGGAAGGCATGTGTTTGACTGAATGGTTTGGCATGTGTGTTCATGCACATATTACATACACCTATTACACTTTGTGTGCTGGCAGTTTTTATTGTAGCCTCACCTGGAGTTGTGTAAGTACCTATTTATGACCAAGTGGGATTTCACGGGTGATTTAATGAATTCATCATGCATGATCACTTTGGCCATAGTGCTCTGTGCCCTCATTGTGTCCTGTGTCTGTGACGTGGTCCTGCATAACGTCCGGTTCTCTAAATAGCACACGTCTCACCGGGAAAGCCAACAGTGTGTGACAGCTAATCAGAAACTGTGTGCTTCAGTGAACAGGACCTCTTCTGTGATTTTCCAATATCCTGATCTTGGACATTTAGCTCCACATAACCATGTTGTGTGCTGTCATTTATGCA
The DNA here is from genome assembly GCA_034769265.1 of Remorina albescens. NCBI lineage: Eukaryota > Metazoa > Chordata > Actinopteri > Carangiformes > Echeneidae > Remorina > Remorina albescens. The sequence continues at coordinate 13,287,881 of CM068489.1, forward strand.
TTATGTATGTTTTGTGATGCAATGTAATTTACAATGCATGTTATTGTCAGAAGCTTCAGGTGTTGAGGAAAAGCAGGCACTATTTTCCTTCAGGCAAACTTGCACACCTCTTTGTTTGGCTGCAACTTTCTATTAAAAACAGTTTTACAGACACACACAATTATTATTGCAGTGGTTGAAGAATATTGAACTGAGCCATTTTGGTCCCCACTTCTCTACCCAGTGTCCTTGCCCACACACATCTTTACTGTGGCTCCTTAATGATAGCTGTTGGCATTCACAGAGGGAAAAATGTGATGGTTTTGTTTTCATCAGCTAATACTGGGGTGCCAAGATTAATGACTACCCTGACATAATTGGCATTAATTAAAGCCCAAGAAGCCTTCAAGTCCTTCCCCACTCTGGGAGATGAGGAGGGATGGCAGAGCAGCCTCCCCTCCCCTGTTGGCCAGCATCCTCATATGCAAACTGTCTGAAAGCTGCAGGGCAGCAGGTGGATGTGGGCCTTAAGCGGGGGGACGGATCGCAGAGAACTGACGGGTGAAGGGCTGCAGACGGACTGTGTTATGGCCAGAAGCACAGAGTTAGTGGTCTCAGTAGTATGTGGACAGCTTTGGTCCTGGTCCAATGACACGGCTCCCATATGGTGTTTACTTGCTCAATCACATCGACTTGAGACATCCTCCCAAATACACACACACACACCTGTGCAATAGGCCCAGTTATTCCCTAGACAAGCACACCTGTGATCGATAGTGTCACCACCTGTGCTCATATTGGAGCCAAAATATGTGTTTGCAACTGGCACCGACTACCTGTCCTGTCCTCCCCTCCCACCGTGTGGTTTCAACAGACATGTGTTCAGACTAGTGGGGGTGTAAGTGGGTTTTTTTTTCTGCGGTGATTTCATCATGTCCAGCGAATGCTTCTGAGACTCAGCGGTGAAATGGCCTGCTTCCACGGTTCACTGAACAATCTCACACTGCTCCCCCTGTCCAGGGCCTACCGCTCATACACTCATACATACGTACACAAGTATAAGCCGAGCCAGATACTTTGGCCTTTGGGCCAGTGCTGCACCACCACAGCACTCATACCGCTACATCGTCCTTCTCTCTTGGCCTTGGTTGGCAACAGGGACTAGATGATGCAGGGTGACACACTTTGGCTTCAGTGCAGGGGCTGAACAGTGTATGCTCGCTGTCGTTGCCTGTCTCAGCCTCTTTGTTACCTCTCTTAGGGCTGTTGGCAGCTACTTTCTGCTGACTGTCTGACTGCCTGCCCTACAGTTACAGCTCTGTTTACCATAATCCAAAGCCTTAGCAAGCACCTTCTTCACTTGGGTGAGAGCTGGTACAGCTTAAGCAGGAGCTCAGGTGATTTTTTAAGAATGGCACAGTGTGTTTGAAAGTTGTCATCCCAGATACAACTGTAAACCATGATACAACTGCATTCAAATATAAGATTAGTCAAATTTTCCTTTGTTAGTGCAAATTCATTCGACTGAAAGTCTCGCAGCAGATTCATTGTTCTGTTTGTGTTTTTTAGCACATGAGAGCCTGAGAAGGTTTAATAATTTATGTTACTGTAGGTTTATTGCTGTTTCATTTTCTGTTAATTGATTAATCAATTACTGACTATCACTTGAATTGTTTTTCCTCTACATTGTTACATCATCAACCTGCATGAAGAACATGTTCTTTCAGATCTAACAGCTCAGGACATGTCAGGACCTTGTCCCTTGATGACACATTAAAGTGGGCACTCACTGCCCAGTTTAATGATGATCATTAGCTTTTTGCTGGAGCAGTTAAGTTAATACCTCAGTTTGTGCATTCCTTGAGTTTCACCTCATGTCATATGTTTTAACTAAAGCACAGTGCTTTGTGGAAGTAATAGTTGCTCTGTCCAACAAAGATTGTAAGACCATAAGATCCTGTGAAAAAAAGTCACACCTTTTCTCACATTAAGTGCTTCAGCTTAAATTTCACTCTAAACCACTATGTGAGATTGAGGCACTGGGTCTTTGTGTGGGAGCTGTTGGTAGACCCCGAGCTCGAAACACACTTCCCCGCATCAAGTTTTTCAAAGTGTGATGGGCTAGTCACAACTCTCCGATCAAGATGTCTTCATGGCAGATTGAGTGGCTGGCTGTAATTATGTGTATGATAATAATGGGCCTATTATGAGTGACTGCAGCAAGCTCAGTGCTCTGCCTGCAATGCTCCATCATCCACTGTTGTCTTTGGGCTCAGTTGGAGAGAAATACAGACATGATGACTCATAACTGGTCTTTCAAAGCGCTAGTTTGCACCTCTGATTCATACTGGTCCTGGGGGGAGCCTGAATGTGGGAGAGAATCTGCTGGTACACTGGCATACTAAGTAACAAACATACACATATAAAAAGGTTTCAAGAGTGAGGGGTGGATTTTTTCAGTGAGTGAAGTGATTGCACAATCTCCCGAAATACAGCATGCTACTGCCACCTGCTGGTGCTCTTGGATAATTATGCGCCTGTCTTAAAGGCTGGTGATACTTGCAGTTTAGTCAGTTGACAGAATGAATCAGATGTTCAGATCCTCCCTTTTATAATTATGCAATATTCAGATGGGCTGCAGAGGCCACAGATCCAGGTAGGATTTAACAGGGAACATGTTTGTCGATACTGAGGATTCTCTCTCTCATGCACAGATGGGGAAGGACCCTCTCTACGCCAAGATCAACAAAGGGAAGAAATAAAGAGACACATGGGAAGACAGACCTGACTGGCACTGAGAGATCAGGAGGAGAACATTCACCTCTGTGTGTGTGTGTGTGTGTGTGTGTGTGTGTGTGTGTGTGCGTGTGTGCAATGTCTGGCACATTTCCCTGCCTGGCCAAGCCCTTCTTCTATTCCTCTTCTGGCAAACAACCTCCCAGAAGGAGTCTCCACACTCCCTCCTTCCTCCTCCTGTGCTCCTCCTCCTCCTCCTCCTCCTGTCTGCAGACTTCTCTCCTCCTGAGGGGGGGGCTCTCGGTCATTCACTCCAGGCAGGAGAGATATCAATCACTGAGATGGATCCAGTTCTCCCTCCACTGCGCTGTCTTCTCCTCTCCTTTCTCCTCCCTGCGGTGACTCACACCGAGCCTTACAGACATAAACTGACTCTCCCTTCTCCCCCTTCTTCCCTCCCTATTCCCCCCTACACCTCCTCTCAGTCTTCGCTCTCACACTCCTCTCTCTGCCTCCTGTGTCTGGCCAGAGTCTGTGCTGCCAAGGAGGGACTGAATCAAGCAGTGCCTCTCTATCTCCGACACACCCACACATATACACACACCGACATATGTATACACACATACAGATCCACACCCATGCACGCACACACACATGCTGGGATTAGAATGGTAATCTTTACTGTTAATAGACAGAATCTGCATCGGTAGCAAGGAAATCCCAAAGGAGGAGCTAGACTCTAACAGGCCAATCAGGGATGGGCCATTTGTAGGATCGCTGCTTCTAATTGGTTGGTTAGTTCGGGCGTTTTCTCCCCATTCTCGTGAGTGTCTGCTGGATCACTATGCAGAAACAGACTCTCTGGGAGCTACTCACACACAAGCTACATATACATGCGCGCACACAGACAGCGGTCAGCCTGCAACACTTACAAGCCCACACACAGTCACACACGTAGTCATGCCTCACTCTTCCTAACATGCATTCATACAGTGATTTGCCAAATGTCTCTCCTCGCAGACAGACTCGCTCAGAGGCCAGAGGACAAGACATACCGAGGAATGGAAGTGTTGCAAGTCAAACTGATTCTGTGATCGAACTCTTCATTCTCTATAGCTTTTGTACAATACTGATTTAAAAAAAAAAAATGAACAAATGGAAAAATTGAGTTTTTATTTTATAAGTCAATCAAGCCGCTGGGGTGAGCTCTATAGTAGGTATAGAGTCAACATGGCTTTAAGGCATCTGATCGTTGGTTTACCAAACTCATTTTGTAAATAATGATAACAACAACAACCATTTTGTCGACTGGACTTCTGTGCCATAAAATAGGAAGGCTTCAGTTATGCAAACTCTTGACATTAACCCAAGCAATAGCAACATGTTTTGTTTCCCACTTAGTTTTGTTTCTCCCTAATGTCATTTCCTTCTTGTGCATGGACGCTGTAGGTTCTTCTTACGTTCATTTACTCATCCATGCTCCAGGCTAAACTTTACACCTTGCCCCTGTTTGTTTAGTTTATTTTAACCCCAACATATGTACCACAGTCATGCCTTTCTGCAATACAGGCCTATATTCTTATTTTTCAGGCAGCAGATGTGGTCTCAGTCACTGTAGCCCAGACTGCTGTGGCTTCATTATGCACCTCATTCCCTTAGTCTAGTCTTCATAGCAACATGATGCTCTGCCTGTCTATGTGTTGGTCAGGTGCCATAAGCGCGGCTGCCCGTGTGCAAACAGCCGCACACTCTGATACAACTACGTCAACTGTGATGCCAGTAACTCCCTATTTTATGGCCAGATTTCTTATATCACTCTTTTGGACTATGATGTTGATTAACTTTAAAATCTGACAACTAGAAGACAAGCAAAGACATTGAATAAAAAGGGAAAACATTGCTGTTTGAGTACATAACATTTCTAGACCCATTTTAACTTTACCTCAGCTAACAGTTTCTTAATGTAAATTGACGCATTATTTTTATCTTGATGAATATGGCATTCTACAGTGGGTTTTTAGATGATTTTTTTTGGTTCTCTCTTGATTTACGTATTTCACCATGTATTACTGTTACAAATAAACACATCCCAAATGACTAATGTGTCTTTTTTTGAGTCTTTTTCTGCCTCTGTGTGTGTATGTGTTTGAGAGAGAGTGAACTTAATGGTCTTTGTCAGGTAGAGGTGACCTCCAATGTGTCTTTAGTTAGTGTAAAGCAAGTGCCACGGTGTTTTGTTGGAATTTAACACAGCTCTAATGGCCTGTCACATTCTGCTGCCCCAGCAGCCCTAATAGAAGCTGTCATAAGCTTCATTATGACTGCTCCTACTCAAAGAAGAAGACAAGGCATTAAAACTGCTTTTTAAAGTCTATATTATGCTGGACAAACTAAAAATATACTGATCTAAAGGCCCGATATTTAGTTGTTGTTTTTTTTTTTGTGGGGCTTTTAGTTGAAGTTTTGACACCAAAGGGGTCATTTTCTGTGGGCTTTTTGAACATCATTTGATTTTCATTCTAGGAGGAAGGTTGCAAGTGTGATCAGCTGATGCATGAGTCAAAAACTGATTTAAGAAACAACAATTGAGTAACAGCTAGAGAAAGAGAGGTGATCTAAAACCTTTGTACATAATAATGAATAAAAATTAACTCAGCAGATCAAGTGGTCCTTTGTGTATTTAATTCTTTATTCTCATAAGGATACTGTCACCAACAGAGTGAGGGGGTCTGCTAAGTGAGAATGTCAACATGAAAAAGTCCTTCATCAGTAACCGTAGGGTTATATAGACCAGGGAGTAGTAACCACATTCAATTACCCCCAAACCAAACACCAGTTTGAACCTACTTTATTTATATTGTTAGGGTTTGGATCATTGAGGATATCTGGTCAAAAAACATTCTTTTCACTTATGACAGAGAGGAAGAGGATGTTTCCAATACTAAGGTAAGGCACACAGCATTCTTCCACAATTCTACACAAGACTACCTTCATAAAAATAAAATTTACGCTACAGGGATTGGCAAAGTAATGTCTTAAATTTTCAAGTTATTTGTGCACCAACCTTGACCCTTTGTTTTATAGCATCCTCTTTCTCCACCAGCCTTGCTGTTGATCACATTTGAGAGAGATAATTAGACGATGGGAATCCTGACGTCTGATCCCACAAATTTTATCCACCAAATCACAAGAGAACACATTTTCTCTGTTACCCATTGTAATACCTGGTATCATGCTGTTCGTTTCACTTTCATATTACTAAGATTTTGAGATATTCATCTGTAAAGTGTGCACTGGTGGCGGAAGTCACTGAGGAATATAGGACTTCAGTAGTGAATGTGTCTGTTCATGCTGTGTACAGCAATGAAATACAATTTTTTTTTTTTGGCAGCATAATCCACAAACTTTATTGTCTTTTGGGACTCCTAAATCTGAAAGCTTATCGTCAAGGATAAGCAGCACATAATTTCTGCCCTGTAACCTCAGCAGATAAGCTTGAAGCAATTTGAATTTGGTGATTTGGGTGAGTCTTAAATCTACAAATTATATTCAAATTAAACATTAAATTAAATCCTGTTGTTCTTCAAGTGGGGTCTGGGGCCCTTCAGCTTGCTCCTGGGGAATCAAAAAGGGGAATGATTTCTTTTCACTATATTATCATCCTTACGTAGCCCAATGACAATTTATGATTGTCACAGTCATGGTCTATGAAGGCTTTGGTTAACACCTAAAAGCAAAAACCTTGTCAGATGGGCAACTCTTGGTCTAATTTGTGTCTATTTACAGGTTTTGATGTGTAAAGGTTTAAGGTTTATAGTATAGTATAGCTCATGTAACAGAGCCATGGTGTTAGTATTGAACCAATACCTTCCTGTATGACACCCTGACAATATCTATCATTACCTTTTTACCTCTAAGAGGCCAGAGCTCCTGAGCAGACACACCTGTTGTGACAAGCTAATACTGGCAGTAAATCACTGAACAGCCTTCACACTGTTATGAAGTGTGTGTCTGTATGTGTAGCTCCTGCTCCATGTCATATTACAAATGCCTTTTTGAATACTTTAGTATTCAGTCTAACAAACCTGGAATGCTGACCGACTTCATTTTCTTTCTTTTTAATGTTTAGGCTACTTTGAAGACAAACGACAAACCACACAATCACGCGGTGATCTATGAGCACACATCTGAGAGTGCATCTTTGCGCAGCATGCTCAGAACAAGCTTCACTGCGTAGAAGTGCAGGTTTGGAAGTTTTGAAACAGATCAATAAATACTAAAATGCAAGGTAAGGTTTTGGGACAGGGAGTCATTCAGACAGCGTCACGCCGTGCCTGCCCTGCCACATTCCTGATAGATGAAAAAAAAATCCAAGCGCTGTTCACAGTCACCAGATTGCGTTAATCACCCAACAAGAAAAAAGACCCGTTTGACGAGACTAGCTGTTCCTTTTCTTTTTTTTCTTTTTTTTTACATCAGTGTGTGCATTGCCATCCTCATTTCTCCACCGAAACCGTCTCCTGTGCACACCAGACGCGCACCTCCTCCGATCAGAGAAGAACACCAAAAGGTTGTTATTTTGTTGGTTAGTTGATTGTATATTTTATTTTTAATCAGCCACAAAATGAAAGAGTGAAGGAGACAGAGTCTGGACCACTTAACACACCGAACAGTCCTCAGTTGTTTTGGTGGATGTTGTAGCTCACCATGGATCAGGTATGTCACTCTTATATCATAAAATCCTCACCATAACATCACAACTGTTGTAATTGTGATCATTTGAATATTTGGCGTTTTTGTGTGTGAGCCTGATTTTGCTGTAATGATGTTTTAAATGTAATGAATCATAAGTGAGCTGAGCCATAGTTAAGGTCATATGAGCTTCTTGTTTGGGGTTGATAATTGCCACCAATCTTTTGTACTTTTTTCTCAAGCAAAGAACTTTGTTGTAGCCTTGAAGTCAAATTACCTTTTATGTCACTTTTCACTAAGACCAACTTTAATAATAAGAAACAAAATTTTTTTTTAGAATCAGATGATTATATAATTATTATTGGCATAATCCTTTTATTAACAGGAGAACACAATGGACTTTAAGGCGCTGAGAGCCAAGTTCCAGGATGAGGAACTCTTCCTGAAGCAGCCCAAGAATAAACCTGCTCTCCCAGAGAAACCCAAGGTTGTCCCTCCCCCTCAGAGCCCCACTCATTACGTTCCTGCAGGAGCACGGCCCTCCCTGCTCACCTCCATCAACCAGAGCATGGAGGGAAAAACACTGTTTGCCCCAAGAGTGGTCTTCAAGACTGAGAAGGAGAGCAAACAGCCTCTGATTCAGACTAACTCCAAAGGAAAGGACAAAAGTGAAGGGAAGCTGAAACTGAGTGAAGACAGGATAAAGGGAAACAAACACAAGCTCTGGGATTCATCAAATCAGAAGCAGAAGAAAGAAAACAGCAAAGGCAAGAAGCTGGAAAGTACAGCAGAGCTGGTGCAAGCTCTGCCTCCGCCCAAAACTGCAACACCAAAGAAGAAGACTTTTCTTAGTCTCAGGAAGTCTCATAAAAAAGATTCAGTGGAAGTCCAAGCAGACCCCATCCTCGACACCCCCACTTCAAACCTTCCTGGACTAGCTCCACTTATCCCAGTGCCTTCTGACTTTAGTGACACACCACCAGAACCTGAAATCCCTGCACCAAAGGCATTACTGCCATCAATCCCTGCCATACCTGACTCCAGCACGAGAATGGAAATCACCCCACCCTTCATTATCCCAGCCTCTCCCGACTTCACCCCACCTCCTGCCTTTATTCCTGATAACCCAGCTAAGGCCCCAAACCCAGACACTGAAACCCCACTTGAGACAGAAACTCCTGCATTGTCCGTTTCCAGACCCACCAGCCAAAATGAACTTATCCCCGATCCACCCAGCACCGTCCCAACCCCTCCACCCAGCCACACCACATCTGCTCCAGCTCCGGCAGACTCCCCTCCTCAGCCTGAGACTGCAGCTGAGGGTGGTGCAGCTTTACTTGTAGCTGAAGTAGAAAGGTCTCAGGTTGCAGGCCCTCCTAAACCAGAGCATCAAATTTCACTACTCTCAGCCTTGGAACGGGCCGAGGACATGAGCCCAGGAAAACGGAATTCACCTGCTGACCAGAGAATCCTTACTGCTCTGGAGAAGGCATGCAAGAGGTCTGTCAGGTAAACAACTCAAGAACATAATGCAGGGACCCACTTTGTCCTACTCCTCCAGGAGTTGGGACTATTTATTGAGTAAAGCTTTCTGGTGATTGCTGTTATCTTACATTGTTTCATATGTTTTCAGCCCTGTGATAAACTCCACCCCACCCTACTCCATCACCCCTCCACCTGAAGATTTCCCCCCTCCTGAAAGCCCAACCCAGTCTTTCCCAGAGCTCCCACCCATTGATTATGAAGATCGGGCGGGGATTGCCCGCTCAGCAAAACCAGAAGTTAACAGCATCAACCACCGTAAGTTTGGAGTCATCACAGCAGAGCTCTGCTCTTCACCTCCCTGCTTCTCACTTTCCAGTTGACTTCCTAATCAAATACCTTTATTTTGATTGTGATTCGGAATTGAGATTATTACTTTTTTCACTGCTTCACCGCTCTAAAACATGGAGCACACAAGAACATGCGTCATCATCAGGACAATGGGTACGTGTCATAAAGCTGCAGAACATCACTTGTTACTTCATTACTTCAGCTATTGCACTAAATCTGGAGGGCGTGGTATGGTTTATACCCCAGAGTTGCTTTAAGAGTTGATTATGACCTTTGGAGATATGCACATGCACACACACACATGAAGAAAAAAATCATGACATTCCTCTTTTGTGCAACAGGAAGGGCAGACCTGCAGCTGAAGTATGTCAGCAATGCCGGCAACATGTCCGTCATTAAGACAGAGAGCCCGCAGTGAATAACACTAAGCACGTTTGCATGACACCTAAGAAAACGAATTATTGCATTAGTCCGATCAAAACTGGACTTTTAAAGTACATGTAAACACGTTAGCTCGACTGAACTTAAAATGTCGGACTAACACACCCAGATCATGCGATTGAAAGTCGATCTACTGCTGCATGTATACAGACAGCCGGACTGGGGCTGGAGGAGGTGATCTGCGCATGTGCTAAAGTTTCGCGCTAAACTATGACCCGGAAGTCGAACGGCATTTAAAACGTAAAGGCAAACGTAGGAGGTCAGACAAAAGTAGCCGGCTAACTGCTAACGCGTCGAACATGGCAAAGTCTAGAACAAAAGTTAATTTTGGACGGATACAGAGGCTAACTTGCTAGCTCACCGGTCTTTTTTTCGTTCCACCTCTGTTGTGGTCTGTGACGTCATAGGTGAATTGAACCGTACACGGGAAAGCTGCTGATAGTGACTTGGTTTACACTGAAAGAGTTTGTTAATCGTGTCTGTTGGCATTCATAATAGCACAGTAATTTATTTACATACCTCTATGAATTATAATATTTAATGATCAAAGAGAATGATTAAAAAAATCTTGATGTCTTCAGGTGTTTTGCATCTACTGTGCAGTGAAATATCCCACCTTTCATAAACAGAGTGCTTTAAATGAAAATAAGTGAAATGTAACCTAAATAGGCAGAAGGGAGGAGTAGCATTTTTTTTTTATGTTTGTTCTTTTTTTCTTCGTGCTGTCCTGATTTTTCACCTCTAATTGCATTATCCCTGCCTCACAGAGATAAATCACAACATCCTCCACAGTGTGTTCAATGAATTTGTTTTCCTCGCAAATCAAATTCCTCCACTCTCACAGCCTCTTCCTCCAGCTGAGGAATATAGCTGAAATGAAAATCCAACAGATTCCAGTGTGACCTGGTTGTAAAGTATCTGACAAACGTGCGAAAAGTTCTTAATAAGGACTAATATATTCTGTTTCTTGGCAGGACAAGCCTCTCCAGTTTTGGGTGGCATCACTGAAGAGGAGCCTGATGCTGTTCCAGAGCTGTTGGTGGTTCCACCTCCAACATCCAAGAAGGTCTTCCCAGGCCACGAACCTCTGGGCCCTGCACCAGAGCAGTCTGCCGGACCTCTCCCTTTCAACCTGAGCGAAGTCAACCCCCCTCCGATGGATGATAATGGTGTGAATATCACACCATCATACTTGTGCTTTGTTAAACGAAACTTGTCAGTCATCTCATAGCACTCATGTTTAGTTTCATGGTTTTTTTTAATCCTCATTTGCAGAGATTCCTTCTCTTCCTGCATTATCAGAGACAGACACCATAGATATCCCAGAGTTTGATGATTTGGCGTTAGATGCTTCTAATCCAGACCTGCCAGTGTCAGACTGGGGAAACGGGGAGGATACTCAAGATGGGCAGAACCCTCCCAGCTTTAGCAGCAATGGGATAACTACCCCAGAAACTGACGCCCAAGATTATCCACAATCAGTGTCTCCTTTCCCAGTCTCTCAGGGGTATCCACCAATGGCAGGGTAAGACATTTAATTGACATTTAATTTAACCCTCGCCTCTTTGCCCTTAGATAAATCACTTAAAGCTTTCCCTCCTCTACTTCAATCAGGCCTGAAGCTGAACTTGGTAAAGGCGTCTATGAGAATACAGATAATATCTACGAGGATTTTTCCACATCTTCCACCAAAAAGAAAGGAAAGACCAATGCTGGCAAGAAGCGCAAAAGACCACCAAAGAGTAAGGACTCTTTCTGGATTAACACTTAATATCTGAACATACAGTTGATTGATATCTAACCAGTTCAATCACCTCAATGTTCTCTGTGTTTGGCGGCATGACAGTAGGCATGAAATTAAACTGATGAGCACGTCTCTTAAACCAGATTTCCTTGAATATTTAGCAAAGAATCAAATTTGAATTAGTATTTGCATCCTGTCATGACTTCAATATGAATCCATTGAGATAATAGTAAATAGCAGTATTGCTCCCTAATAACACAGATCTCATCAGTGGCTTTTACAAAGTGTTGCTGTTATCTCATGTGATTGTATCTTCTGAGGGCCGTGTGTTTCTTCATGCTGCAAGTTAGCTCAATTTTTTTTTTTTTTTTTTTTTTTACCTGAATGTGTGTTTACCACAGATCCGTATGCTGAGTCACCAAAGGAGGTGGTGAGTAGCTTTGTCACTATAATCAATTAAAAGCAATCATTGCTTATCTGTCTGAGAGTCTAAAGATTGGGTGCAAAACGAATCAACAAACATTTCTGTGTGTTTACAGAATGAAGAGAAAAGCAGGACGGGCAGGTTTGGCAAGTAAGGCTTTACTTTTTTGACCGACTTTTCAAGTATCCCACAGACACTGAGAGTTTGTTTTCCTCACAATCCCCTTTGCCGTTTCAGCATGGCGGAAGAATTAACCTGTGAGACACGATGTGTATCTCTCACTCCTGTTTTTTTTTGCAGGGGTGACAAGAAAGCTGCCACTGAAGGGCTGGATGAGAAAGAGATGAAAAAGAAGGAGAAGCAGCGCTTAGAAAAGGAGAAGAAGGAGCTGAAGGAGAGGCAAGAACGGGAAAAGAAAGAGCAGAAAGAGAGGGAGAAGAAGGAGAGTGAAATGAAAAAGAGATTCAAAGTGAGTGATGTAATTTTGTCACAGAAGGGAAGTATACGTAGTGAGTGACTGCCAGCAGAGGGTGGGGTTTATGCTGTGGCATACAAACCTGTCTGGATTCATTCCTCCCAACAGAAGAAGAGTTGAATGTAAGCAGGCTCATATTGAATCTGTCAATGTTGCTGACATATCTGACAGGCAGTGTATGAGCTTCCTTTTCTTCTGCAAAGTACTATTATCATTTCCAGCTTATATACATGTTTATTTAGAAAACCTCACCCTGTTGTCTTAGAAAGAATGCAACATATTTTTATTTATCATAAATTGAAAGGATTTCTACTAATTGAACTTAATGAGGCCAAATGATAATTGTAACTGCTTTTGTTCAGCTCACAGGACAGGAGGATGCCATGTATCGGGCAAAAGTCACCGTAACAACAAAAGGACGCAAGAACGATCTGCCCGTCAAGTGTGATGATGTTGTCAGCATCATCCGAACAACCAATTGCCCGAAAGGAAAGTGGCTGGCCAGGGACAGTAAGAGCAACTGTGAGTTTTCGAATTCTCAAACATTGTCGTTCACGTCAAGGGTAAAAGTATAGTGAAGCACGAGAAATGACCTGAAATCAGCCATACAATGATTTAAAATTACACGCAAATGGTTTTAGGTTCTTAAAACCACAAATATATCTTCTTGTGAATGTCGACTACTCACACACAGGAAAAGTGTCAAACCGTTAATATTAGATTGCGGATCCTGGCAGTGACTCAGCGAGTGTGTTTTCTAGATGGGTATGTTGCAGTGGATCATGTTGAACTGGACATCAAGGAAATGTTGGAGGTGGGGAAGAAGGCAGCAAGCAACCGCAAGGCCAGCAGCAACAGTATTATCGATGGGGAGGTCCCCAGGACAAACAGCAGGTACATTGCACCTCATCACTGTTCCTTAACCGTGACATCTAAAGGATGTGGTGTGTAGTAATCACCCCCTTTTCCTTTTCCACAGGGCATCAAATCACTACCCACAGTCGGCAGGAAGCTGTATGTATTCTAACCTCACACTCATGCTCACGGTATGTGTTTAACTCAGTGAATAGGAGTTTAATGTTGATGTTGATCATGGCAAATATAGTCACAGACAGTGACGAGTGGACTGGTGATGAGGAAATGCTCTCTCCTGCCCGTGACACTGCAGATCCGTTTGTTCCAGGGTAAGTTATAGTCCTGCTCAGTGAATTCTTCAGTTTTGATTTTTACAGTTTTTTCAGATCCACAGTCATCTTATGACTTAAACTTTGTCTTGTCATTGTCTTTTCCTCTGCAGGGGCCACACCAGGACGCTGTCTATGCCAGACATGGGTAAGAAATTCCAAACATGACTTCTGTATTAACATAACTGTAATATACATAACTCTGTGGCTTTATGACAAATCTTTCTACAGCAAGTGTAATGTCTAATGTCAGCAAGTGTTATCAGTAAGTTCTAGAAAAACTTCCCCAAGGCAATGCTATAAAAATAACATCTCATTAAAAATATATTTATTGACACCTGATTTGAACCTTTCTATCTGTAAGCCAGCTGTTTTGCTTTGCTGGTCAAAGGACCAAGAGAAAAACTTACCTTCAAGTCATCACAGGGTTTTCCTAAAATCAGCACAAAAGTGCCAGACTGAGCTCAAACAAGACAAATAACACTGCATGAGGTGAAAGAAAGCATCGTTAAAGCAGCTGGAGGGTAGTTATCGTAGATAATTTGGTTGATTTTTTTCCCCTGGTATTAAGATAGTCAGCAGTCGGCGCAGCACCGGTGGCTACGACATAGGGCTCATGAAGGCAGATAAAGTACTTTAAAAACCTAAGTGCTACAATTAGTGCAAATGAAACCCCCACACATTCTTCCTTCTGCTCCGTTAAATCTGACAACATGGGAAGTCCTAGCAGCTAATTGGCCATGCTCTTAAAAGTATCAAATGGTAGTAAGCAAATGAAGTGGCCTACAGCTGATTTAACTTACCCCATGACCACCTTACATTTTGCGTTTACACTTCCAGCAGCAACCTCAAAGCAGTAAACATGCCCCATTCAAGGCTGCTGACATCATGGTATAGTCTCCCAATAAACTTCATTGAACTTCCTTTTACCTCTTGGCTCTGTTTGCTTCCTTTAAACAACCACGTTTGTTTACATGAGCAGGTTGTTTATGTAAACAGAAAGATTTTATCCATAATTGTGTGATAAGGTGGTTAGTTCGGTGAGGTCAGTCACTAATACCTGATGATGTGAGTCTGCTCTGTAGCTGTGGCTGCACAAAGTGCATCATATTTGTCTGATTTGTGAATTTATTTTTCCAGGAAACAAAGATCTCAGCATAAACCACCAGCACAGTCACAGTGACCTGATTGCCGACAACTCCCAGCTGCAGTGAGTTCACCTGTTTGCCTGTGATGTTTTGTCACGAACACACACACATAGACACACAGAGACAAGGATAGAGTGGCGATATAAAAGTGGTTTTGTCTTTTCCACAGAGCAAGGCATGAAGCACTTCAGAAGTTGGCAACATTTTTCCACTCACCCATACCTGTGGCACCAGCTCCCAGGTAGGCAATATCCATAACACTCACACACACGCACACATACATGTACAGAAGGGGTTTTCATTTTTATGTTTCCTTCCTTTTTTTACAGTAACACTGAACTGGAGACAAGTGAGTAAAATGTATTGTGGATTCTTAATAGTGCTGGTTCAGTCCATGAAAATTCATTGATCCATCATCCTGTTTCCAAAACTTCTGAAGCCGTAACAGTTTTTGGGTCCATTTCAGGTCATGTGCTTGAGAAGGAGGAGGAAGTTCACCTGTGAGTAGACTTTTACAACACACACACAGAAACAAAGAAAAATCCTGAATATGTTGTGCAACCTGTAAGCAGGCGAGCTTTTTTTTTCCCCTTTCTGCCCTTTATGCATTGCTGAGCATGAAAAGAGTGAGTGTCATTCCTTTTGTTGTTGAGAGACAAGGTAAAGGGCTCCTCTCCTAGCAGGAAGTTAAGCTGAGTAATGTGCTTTAACCTTTGTGATGGTGTCATGTTTATGGTGACATGGAAAAGTCACCCACCTCACCAATGCTCAGCAAAATATAAAACGATGGCAGGGGGTGGATGAAAGAATGAATTATATTCACATTTGTTTCCCACAGACCTGAGGCCAGTGTGACACAGGACGTGGACTTTGAGCATCCTGATCTGCTCATTTTACCCCCTCCTGACCTTTACGCTGACTCGACCACAGAGTAGCTTTCAGAAAAGAAGGTGGGGATGAACTACCAGACTCTTCACTGTCCACGACTGTGCATTTCATCTTTCCACATCATGTGTAATTTTCTTTTTGTTATTTTTTTACACTGTGACCCACATCCATAACTCAGTGCTGTGAGAGTACTTTCACCTTCTCGACTATGGCCTGATTTATCTGATGACCTGATTTGTAGATCAGTATGATGATTTACCAGACCGACAGGAATTCTGGGTTTTTCAACACATGATCTTTCTGCAGCTGGATGTCTTCATGTGCTGTGGTGATTTTTTTGAGGTGCTCAATGTGGAGCGAGTCTGGCTAATGGCTTCTAAGGACCTAGATGGACTGCTGAGCCCACAAACTACTATGGTAGACACACACAGGTTTACTGTACTTGTAGTGAATATAACACACTTCTCCTGTGCAAACAATCAGTCTCTATTTTTCTCAGCCTACATACAGCAGTATGAAGGTTTGCTTGAAAAGAGGGTCCTACATGCGAAGTAGTAATTTACAGTATTGGTAGCAGAGATTTAGGAGTATATATATATACTTTGCTCTTGTATTGCTCTTAATAGCACATATACATACAAGTTATGGCTGATGAGGTTTGGTCATCAGCCATAACTAAACATCCCTTGCTGTGATCTCATTTACTGTCTCTCATTACCTGTTTTTTAAAAACCATCTTAAAGATTAAGTTTAAGTGTTTATATTATTGTTTGCTGTAAATGAGTCTTTTTTTACTTTATTTTATTTACTCGTTTTGTGAACCCATCGCGGGTCATGAAAAGCTTATGCTACGACTTGTGTATTTAAAGGCTGACTTTTCAACCTAAAATATCAATATACTAGTTATGTTTAATGGAGTACAATCAGATGACGGCAGGGAATATAATCTAAAATATGACTAACGAACCTGCTGATACCAGTTGTCATCCGTTTGATATAAGCTGCACCCCCTGGGAGGAAACATCATCTGTAACTTTATATTCTCAGCTTTTTATGCTTAGCAGGTGTCACTTTTATGTTCCTCCTGTTTCTCCAGAATTTTCCCTCAAGTTAATGAACAAAGAGTATAATAGACAGAGGGGGAATTAAAGTAGTAATGATCACCGGAGGTCATATTCATGTAAGAAATATTGTTGACATCTAGAAAGGTACATTTTTGTTTGGAAAAATACAAAAATAATCCTTTGTGATGTGTGTGCAAATTTTGTTGGTTTATTGTCATTCAATAAATAATCATTAAAGTGCAAATCATAACAGCGATATCATGCAGTGCATAACAGGAGAAATCCAAACCCCAATTAGACGGAAACACACTGTTACTTTCTTTCCCACACACACATAAATATTACTTCACAGTAAACAGTGCACACTCACACAAGTGTCACATACACAAACACACACTGGGGTATGTAAGGTTACACTAATCATAAGAACCCCATCACACATAGAGAGCAGAGCTTTGCTTTGGAAAACACTTTGGCACAACACAGAGTGTGCATTTGATTCAGCACTCTGACTCTTTTCTGTCTCCAAACACATAGTTGCATGACTAAGACACCACTGCTTGTTGCATACAGTTGTAATGGTAGAGCACAACATCTGACAATAGCTAATGGTTACATCAGAGGAGACTCTCAGTCTGACCTATGACCTCTCCAAGACAGTGCACTTAACTCATCAATACCAGATTGTTGTCATGTACAGCAATGGGCCAGATTTGATCCTGATGTGACTCACTTTACAGACAACAGGTTATAGGACACAATGAAGTAATATGACGGAGGAACATAGATTAGTGTTTATAGACGTGCATGTGTGTTCAGCATGTTATCTTGCAGCAGGGAGCAGATTTTCTCCCTCAGACATCAAAGTGTACTTAGTGGTATCTATGGATGCTCAGACAGAAGAGGCAGCTCCACACAGGATGCAAACAGAAGACTTGTAATAAAAGGGCTTTCAGCAGAGCAACCAATAATGTGGCTTCCACCATTTCAGCAGAAAGCTGCCACACTGCTCGCTCATAAGGGAAAAGTTCTCGGAACAATACATTGGATGAATAGTGTTAGTCTAGACTTTTGTTTGGCTACAATTACCTTTATGATTCTAATAAATAAGACTGAATACAGAAACAACACCTACATGAATAAATAACTAAGGAATAATGGAATAAATCAGTAAAACTTATTGATAAAACTTTGACAAAGCCATCTCCAGTCTGTCTCTGCTATTCAACCAATTGCAAGCCTACATAAATAGTGAGCTGTGGTTAAACAAGTTTTAAAAATATTTGAGTGTCTTGCTTAATTTACATACAGTATTATACTGCACTTATTCAGTCTATTATTTATTTCTAATGTCTTATTTAATGCATTTATTATATCTGCTTGCATTGTTTTTTTCATAGACATCAGCCTAACCTAGATTACACACTATTCCCCCATCCTGTGTTAGACTGAGAACAGTAGAAAGGCAGCAGTACAGTGAATCACATCCTCCCCAAAGGAAACCAAACTAAAGAAGACAAACAAAACAAAAAAAAACAAAAAACAAAACACCAGCCAAGAGAACATAGACAGTCAGAGTAGAATCTGTCTGAGCAGCACCATCCTTCACTTTACATTCAGTCAGAGAAGAATTTGTAAAAATATCCAGCAACAACAGCAATACACAACACCGCCATGGTACAACTGTTAGGACAAACAGGAACACTTCTGAAACTTGAGTTACACAGTGGCAAACATCAACCACAAACAACAAGTATAGTAAAGTGTGTGCGCACACAAAAAGTGTACAATGCAATAAACAGTAAATCTGAAATCTGCTGGCCTCAGTAAACGAGTCGAATACTGCAGACAAACAACAGTGACTCAACAGAAGACACACATACAGACGTATGACCAACTCCAACAGCGACGACACGACACGCTCCATCCATCTGAATGGTTTCACCCACACAGGATCATTCACACACTCTCCATACACAAGTGCATATGCACAGAATCCTGTGTAGCATTCTTTAAGGCAACTGGAGAAAGGTTTTGTGGCCCATTGTATCCCACAGCAGACACATATCGTCTCACAGGGATTAGTCATCTTCATCTTCTCCTCCCCCTACTTGACATATTCACCTCATTGCTTTTTCACGCGATGAAGATGCAGAGGTATTTCATGAGCCTCTTTTTTTTTCCATCACTGCTTATAATATTTATAACCATTTGTGAAAACCAATGAATGCAATAGTAAAAATACACTGATTGATTGCTTGATTTTTCCTGTGAATTGCTACATGGGGGGGGGGGGGTCTTGATACATTAGATATTAGGCTTTAATCTTTAGTGGACATGTCCAATTGTTGTTTTTTTTACATTTCAAAAGCTTGTAGCTTGAAGCAGAAAGATGACAGATGGCTGCCTTCTCCATACTCCAATTCAATGTGCTGCTCTTGTACTAAAGTTACTGAATATATGACAGACCGCGCATCATGTTTGTCCTCCTGATGTCACAGGCCTTTCTTGCATTTTTTAAATCATATTCTGGACATGACTGAGCAGCACAGTAACAGTTCCTCAAATTTAATTTGTCAATGGCTAAAGTGTAAAGGACTCAATGTTTGTGTGTAGAGACAGTTATTGAACGTATAATAAAAGACAGTAGTGATATGCATGTCTGGCTCATTCCTCTTCAAAAAGTCCATGTAATAATTTTAATAAAGTCTTCATGAGCTAGTGTGTGTGTTAGCATAGAGTTAGTACAGCAGAGAATATCAGCACTTTACTATCCTGCAGGGTGTCTAGGCTCATTAATCATCTAAAATCTACTCAAAATCAACAGAAAAATTTGTGTTGGTGCATAAATAATAGAACTATGGTGCCTACAAAACAACCTCTAAATATAAATATGGATCTGTTATCTGAAAAATAATCTTCTTCTTGATGTATAAAGTCAAATATTTGGTATACCTCTTTTTAAATATTTAATATGGCTGCAATATAAATATAATATACATGGATAATAAAAGCTGTTTCTTTACAAACCATATCATAGAAAACCTGAAAAAATGTGGTTACACTCCAGCAGACACAGATATAATGTCAAGGTTGGGGTGGGTACCAAAACTGACCTCCAATTAGTGTCTGGAGCAAACTCAGCAGGATTTCCTCCATTAATGTTTGTGGTGGGTGAAGATGTTTTAGTAGTCGACAACCAATTGGTGGTATTTGTGAGAGGAGAGAGAGCAAACTTGACTTTTTGGACTTTGCTGTGAACTTTGACCTCTCACCTCTCATTCTGCTGGCTTCCTCTTTCTCTCTGTCATCAATATCCTGGTATCGCTTTCTCCCCCCTGCCAGTCCAACACAACTGGAACAAAGATGGAGAGAAGACAGATCAAAGAGGAAGTCAATCCAGATACATAAACTCCCCTGCATCCCCGATCTGCGTCCAATGCCCAGGCTGTGGCGAGGTCGGGAGTTGTCAGGCGTCAGCGTGCGAGTGTGGTGATCAGACTGGCACACATTTCAAAAAAGTCCATGGTGTGTGATCCCTGGCGTGGGGTGAGCAGAGGGGAACTGCCAGACAGGGAGCCCGGGAGGGAGGAGCTGAGCTGTGGCAGATCGATGGCAGGGCTTGCGGAGTCAGTATTCAGTCTGGGTCTGTGCAGGCCAACTGTGGAACCTGACCTCTGAGGGGTGGAGGAGCCTGATTTAAAGCCCACTGCCTCTATGATGTCATCTGGGGTGGTGGAGGAAAACAGTATTACAGAGTTAGAGTTATATGACTATCAAAGTTAATGCAGTCATTACCTAACTGTTTAAGAAACTGGATTAATGCTGATTGATGATATTTTTCATCTTTAAGTGAAAATGAATTTCATGTTTCATGTCTGTACCCTGAACATATACATTTTCTTTCTTTAAGTAAAAATGCTTTAAAGCTGCTGTCATACATAAAGCTAATTACAGTGCTGTATATATACAGCCTGTATTCAGAAGATGTTGAATATATTGAGATTGAGTTCACTAACCATCGATGCTTTTGAAGTCCAGGAGGTAGGACCTGCTGTCCACCTGGTACAGCTGAAGGCTCATCTTCACCAGGTTGCCTGTCACAGGATTCTTCCTCCGCACCCGCAGGTGGTATGGATTCACCACCTACAACACAGAACAATGGAGAATCTAGTTTGTATGGAGACGTGTGTGTGTGTGTGTGTGTGTGTGCAGTAGGTAGCAGACAGGCCCGCTTACCTTCCAGTCAAAGCTGAGTTGTTTCATAGCCCTGTACACTTCAGCCATGATGTCATAGGGTCTACTCTGACTCCTGATACCGAGATGCCACTTGGCCTTCTTCACTGTCAAAGGTTTGGGCCGAGTGGTGTTGAGAGCATCCAGAGGACAGCGAGACTTGGGGCTGTCAGCCAGGAGAGGAGGCATCCTCTCAGGGTGGGGTTTGACTCCAGGGGGCAGGGGCATGCCCTCTTCTATGAAGGAACCCTGGGGGGGACTAGAGGCCAAGTAGAACTCACTGGCCTGGGTCATGATGCGCCGGTTGTCTATGATAAGGTGATAGGCCACTGCTAACTGATCCTGGATGGAAAGAGGGAGGATGGAAAGTAGACTGAAGACTAGGGAGATCATTCACTGGATCTGAGGACTGACCATCAGATTACTGAAACCTATAACACACAACAACTGCTTATATTAGGAAACATGTTTTTTGTCTTGGCATTAAGAAAGAAGCTTGATTACAAGGGAGAACATTTACTCAATCTGTCATGTGGGCAGTTTAATGGGTATTTTTTTTTTTTTTTTTTTTTAATAAACAGGAGGGATTTGTTTGACTCATGACAGCCACATAGCAAAGCAATAAAGATCTGTAGTAACTTCTATTTCATCACAAATTATACGATATATTAATGAGCCTATATGTATGTGACTATTCCTTTTTCTCCACACAAATATGATGTTATTTGCCTTCAGACTACTTTTGAATAATACCAACTTGATTTATCTTAGCAGGACTGCAGAAGTTTTCATGAGTCTCAGCTGAACTTTAAAGTGTATTTATGTTGCTTTTGAAAAGTCACAGTGCTATAAAATATTGTTTGTTGTGAACACAGACCTAACCATGTTTGACTATGAAAAAATATATAAAAACCTACATACATAGATAATCTTGTTGAATACAAATCTAATAATACAACAATAATTGTATTGGTTCATTTTACTTAACAAACCAAGTACATTATTTATTTGTCTTTGTGACTCTACCTGTGGATCTCCACTGTAAAGGCTGGACACAACCTCAGATTCAGTGCATTCGAATTTCTCACACACTTCTCTGACAGCCTCCTCATCCAGGACCGTGGAATCATATGAAGGATCTTCAGGAAACAGGTATCCTGGTAGGTCCTGCTTAAACCACTCATGTTCCCTGAGTGAAGACAGGATTATCAGTCAGTACAAAACACAACTGCTGTCACATTGTAAAGCTTAATGATACATCCTAACCTAATGTTGATTTTAGTTATTCCAAAATATGGCAGGAAATGATTGAGGTAAAGCTGGTGTGGACCAACGCTCCTGAAGTGGGACCATTTAAGTTACTGGGCTGGCAGGTTAAAACAGAATCTACTGAATAGATTTAAAATCAAGTCATATTACTTTCAAGAGACGAATGTGTTGTAAGTAAAAAAAGCAAGTAACAGAAGAAACAATAAATCATCTGCTTTTTGTGCATCCTGCAATTTGACCACATAAAATTACAACACAGATAAAAATAAAATAAGTATAAGAATTAATCAAAGATTTTCAATAACTCACAGAAGATAAATAAGATTTCATCTGTAAACCTCATTTTTGGCTCAAAATGGAAGCGCAGCAGGATAATGTGCAAATTAATCGCTCCTTTGTTTAGGAACACAGACATTCCATGGTTGAGGAAAAAAAAGGCCTGTTTGATAAACAGATAAAACAGAAAAATATTCTAAATAAAATAGACTTCCACTGTTTTTATTTTTCAGGTGGGCTAAAATACACTTTGTCTACCAACCCCATGCTCAGCCTGCCTGCTTCCTCGAACTGGGAGGGCAGTGATCCAAATCTACTTCACACAACCCCACATCAAAAGATTCTAACTCACGCCTTTAAAGGTTACTGAAATAAACAGTGGTGTGAGTACCTGATGTCTTTGATGGTGGCTCTCTTTAGTGGGTCCACCTGCAGCATGAGCATCAGCAGCGAGGCCACAGAGCAGGTCAGGTACTCTGGGATGTAGAAGACACCTCCTCTGATCTTCTTAAACAATGTGGGCACATGCTCATCGTCAAAGGGCAGAGTACCGCAAAGCAGGGCGTACAGGATCACCCCACAGCTCCAGATGTCCACCTCTGGGCCTGCATACAGCCTGACAGAAAATGACACGATGTGATATACAAAAAGACAGAAACTTTTCTTCTAACCTCCATTGTTCAGAATTCACACAGAAAGATTTAATAGATAGTTTTTCTAATTTACTATAACGTAGCATTAAGCAGATGAGCCTATCAACTCCTGCAATTAAGCATGCATAGACAGCTATAGTTTCCATATTACTTATAAACACGAATTACTGGGGGCTAAAATTACGTGTTAGTGAAAAACACATACAGCCAACAAATATTGTGCTGTAATTAATTTTCTGATTGACATGGTGACATTATCACTAAAACCAGGTTTTTCTGTTGCGTACATCAAATGGAAGTTTTAATGAGGTCTGTCTCCAATTAGTAGTGTTAATGCATACAATTACACAACTGAGCAACCAAATTCACTCCTGCCAATGGTTGCAGGGTATTCTAATGACTGACAGGTGGTGGTAATGTGGAGGCCATTTAAGACACACACAATGCATTTTGATGAATGCATTGTGTGTGTCCTTGATTGAAACTACAAAACAAAACATACGTGTGATTCCACACATACACACACACCTTCCTGAGATGACTTCTGGAGCAGCATAGTTGGGGGAACCACAGCTTGTCCGTAAAAACTCCCCATCTGACATCATGTTTGACAGACCTGCCAGCCAATCCCAAGATAAGCACACATTTACACCTTTCTCACAGTAACACACACTAAATATCCATTATTGTGTTACTGCTACTAACACGGATAGGTTAAACCCAGAACAGATCGCTGCAGGTAGGGTAAAAGGTATACACTGTGGATATCTTGATCCTACTTCAGCTGCCAAGATGCTAAGCTCTGAACTCAAAGCTCATCTAATTGGATGAACTTTTCTGTGCCTGCCGGGGGCCTTGGCCACACAGCAAACATGAGACAATCTGTGATGTGCTGGCCTTCTCTTTATCTTTTATCCCTTTTCCCATAACACTCCCTCTCTCTGCTCATCAGTGGCTGCTGCTCTCAGCCAAAACACTTCTCCCTCTGTACACCCCTGCCGCACCCCAACGATTCTTTCCCTATCAGATGACACTGGGCCTCAAGGCTTCCTGCCAGAGTTGATATGAAACCTGACTGTTGCTAGGGGACCTTTCTCCAGGCCACACGTCCTGCTGACTACAGAGACCTTCTACTGTTTTTGGAAAATAGTTCTCTCCTTCATGGATTGAATCAGACACAGTGTTTTAATTAATCAGCTTGAACAACTATGCCACAGTGTCTAAGAAAGAAATGAATTCTCAGCTAATAATGAGGTGAGTTGATTTTACTTTTCAGTGGCTGTAAAAATATGTATGGCATTACGTTAAAACTGTGTGACTGTCATTTTGCTGAAATCAAACTGAGCAATTATTTGGTGAAGTCCAATAGGTTCTGCTGCAGACTCTGCCTCTCTGTTTCTTTTTCACAGTTCACCATATTCGTTCTGTTCTGTTTTGATTTCTCTCTTATTAAATTTCCTCACAATCCTCAGCTTCTGCCAAAGCAAGTTCCTCCTTCAGACTATAACTGTGTTCATTGGGAATCCTACCAAAGTCTGCAATCTTGGCATTCTTGTTGGCATCTAACAGGACATTTTCAGGCTTCAGGTCTCTGTGGACCACCATGTGCCTGTGGCAGTAGTCCACAGCTGAGATAATTTGCTGGAGAAGACGGCGAGCCTCTGTGTCCTCCACCTGAAAGATACAACATGAGAATGACACATCTCATGAAGAAACATGAGTATATTGTACATTTACAGGGATTTCTTTGGTGAAAATGTCAGACATGGAATATAGTATTAACAAATGTTGAATCACATTACAGGGCATGTTGCATGGTATTTTCTAGATGGCTTTTATTTGGGATTAGTCTTGAGATTTCTAAGTAAAGTTAAAATAGGATAATTTTAGTTATAATAATAATAATAATAATAATAACAACAACAATAATAAAAAAGAGAGTCCCCAAAGGAAATCAGCTTTTAGTATCTGTTTTACATGTATGTATGCTGGTGTCAGTTTTCAAGGACAATTTTGACATTTTTGCTCATCTTCTAAACTTAAAAGGGCTTTCTAAGACTTGGTTTCACCAGCCTTTTATTTGTAACAGTTAATGTTAGGGTAAGGAGGGTAAGACATTGATTTTTGTTTGGGTTAAGGTATAGGCAATTAGCTGTAATGGTCAAGACTAGGGTAAGGGGCTTGCAAATCCTTTATGTCATTGAATGTACCCAACCAGAATAGTGAATGTTTTTGGCAGATTACACACTCCTAGTAAGAGTTAAAAAATAACAATTCAAGATCTCAAGCTACTGGAGCAATGGCACAGTTTCATGACTCATAAATTATAAATCATATTACTAAAGTAGTTTAAGAAGTTTACAGAAGTTTTAAGAAGCAGTTTAACATGGAGAAAATAAATCTATGCCAAGCATTAAATAAAAAAAAAAGAAGCCCTTTGTTAATTCACTTAATACTAAAGTGCCCTACCCGTCCATTCTTGCAGATGTAATCAAACAGTTCACCGCCAGACACATATTCCATAACCATGAAGAAATCAGTGGGTGTACTAATCACCTGGTATCTGCAACACAAACATACATTTGTGCGGACATGAACGCACTCTACATTCATTAACATTTAAGCCTCTCTGACATCTAATAATAACTATTTAAACGTCTATAAAATGCATTTATCTCATTTTTAAATCTCTTAACTCATTTCATTTACTTACCAATGTGCAGCAAAACTACACAGAAACAAATGCACGGGAAGGAAAGATCAAGATAAGATGTATGACTGCTCAGTGTCAGCATTATTTTCATTAATGTGAGGTATATTAAAATATAAGCCCAATCTTATGAGTGGGTGCTCATGGAATGTTTCGCACTTCATCACAATCTAATTCATATCTGTCAAATCAGATGAAGTACAAGACAGCTGGGAAAAAAGAAAACACAAACCAATTTACCATCTCTTTTTTCTGTCTTACACACAATTGAAGGGTTTCCAGAATATGTTGCAGGAAACACCTACAGCACATGCAAAAAATGTTTATGACAGCTGGTCTAATTCATTTCATGCTGTTCTTTTTTCATACAGGGCCCATACATTAAATTGAGCCTGCTTTTCTAAGTTCTCAGTGTCCATGCCTGGAACACTCTGAGGACATAACAGCAGACTGTATTTGTGTATATGTATTTGTGTCTGTGTTTATGAATGCATGTCTGTGACAGGATGGCAGATCACTCGAGTTGATGACCTCAGAGCTCACATATCTGCCATAGCTTAGATTGTGAGAGTGGACTAACCCTAACCCTTGCCTAAAAATAACACAGGTTGTTGAGAGGAACATGGGCTGATGAGGAGAAAGAAGGCAAGGAGACGCAGAAAGAACAACAAGGTCAAAGAGAAAGCCAGGAGAAGCCATGACACTCGGGTGAGGACAAGGATTAAATCATTCAGGAATTAAGGCAACTTCTATCATCTTAACTGGAGATCTTTACTGAACAGGACAGACTTCTTTATTTAGCTCCAAGCCTGTGTGTGTGTATATTGGTACATCTGTTTATTCCATCTCCTGGCAGCCCGATGGGCGTGCTCAGTACGGCACAGCTGTAGTAAACAAAGAGGAACAAGCTAGGCATGCCACAACATATGGAGCAAACACAACAGAACAAAAGGCCCACATTACTACAGCCACATAATTTTCTTAGTTATCTCAAACAGGCCTGACGATCCTAAATCTGATAGGAGAACACATCCTCTCTCTCCACTTACAGCTTGATGATGTGTGGGTGTCTGAACAGTTTGAGATTCTGGATCTCTCGTTTGATCTTCCCCACGACATCGAGACTACGGATCTTCTGCCTGTTCAGGATCTTTACAGCCACTTTATGGCCTGTCAACTGATGCACTCCAACTAAAAATAACAGAACACAGACATGAAATAGATAGTCATGATAAAAATAATAAAACCACAAAAAAAAAAACCACACACAGGACTATAAACAGGTAGTTAGGCAAGTCGCTGATTTTGGAGACCTGTTGGTTGAATTGGGTTTTTCATTTCATTTTAATTGTTGGTCATGTCTTTACAAGTTTATGTAACTGTGCTTGACCACAAACACACTTCCATACACAAAATTTTCTGTCATTTTTTTTTTTCATTTGATTCAGTATTAAAATACTTAGGACAGCTTAGACTATATGTTTCTTTGTTATAAATATGAACCTTTTCAGAGTGTATTCATGATTTGAGGTGTGTTGACCCCCCGGCTGGGCCAGTGTACACTCCTCAAACCATGCACACAACAAACAGAGTTGAAGCTCACAATGTCAAGCAGAGTGGCCGAATACTGACCAAGAAAGCTCAGATAAAATCTCTGTCCACTAAAACTAAACGTCTCTATCAAATCTGATTTCCTGACTTAGTGGGCACAACAAAAGATAGATCTGAGCCGCGGGGGGTAGCATGACTAACCCAACATTACGCTCACGTGTTGGGCTTTGGATCAGCTTCGATATCCTTTCTGCGTAAAACATGGCATTAACCATTAAAGGTTTTTATCGTTACACCAAAACAATGCGGCCATGACTGTGCATTTTCTTCCAGCTATTGTCCGTCAGGTGTAAATACACCTGCAGCTACAGATAAAGGGCTTCAGTGGGAGAATTTGACTTTAAAGCGGCCGGATTCTCGGAGCAGAGTTACGCCGTAAATCGCTCCTCTCGCGGGCAGTTAAAGAGCGCGGCGACGCAAACTTCTCACCGACCGGCGGCAAATTGAGGGGGGGCGGCACGGCTGCGACTTCACGCTGCTCCGAGTGAAGGCACAACGACACCAAAAAAAAAAAAAAAAACATGACTTAACTCTTCACTTTGCCAAACGTCCCCACTCCGACCGTGTCGCCGAGGACATAGTGGCCGATCTTTACCCTGCCTTCGTGTTTCTGTTGTTGCCGCTCTGCCATCTTCCTCCGGTGCGGACGGCTGAGCTGGCTCGGCTCGGCTCGGCTCGGCGCTGCGCTGCGCTGTGCTGGCTGGCTGCGGGGCGCACGGAGGGGCGGGGCCACTTAACTGCTCCCCGCTGCAGCCGAAGGTGGGACGGACACTCCGACCGGACCACGCCGGGGAGACGCATACTGACAAGATTACATTGAAGAATACAGATTAAAAACGCAATCTTTAAAGTACAAAATTTGGATTAGCCCTCTATACCAACGTCCTTTAGTCTCCATCCAACCTGTGGGGCACCGTGTGCATCTACATTTCCCCTCCGACCTGGTGTGAGATGAGTTTTATCAACCAGCGCCATTTAATCCCTGAAGCCACCTAATGCATATCTGCCGGGTACAATTAATACTGAACACATCTTTAAAAGGCACATTCTCCACAAGCAGGCAAAGATATCAGGGCCTTGATTACTAAGATGAAGTCGTAGGTATTCATTTGAACGTTAAGTACAGACGATTTTGCTCACTTCTCCTTA
Source organism: Remorina albescens (assembly GCA_034769265.1). NCBI lineage: Eukaryota > Metazoa > Chordata > Actinopteri > Carangiformes > Echeneidae > Remorina > Remorina albescens. The sequence continues at coordinate 13,316,393 of CM068489.1, forward strand.
CCGGATTCCTTCTCACACAAACAACCAAACAAAATAAAAAGCAAAAGTAAAAAAGCATCCCAAATCGTGTACATCCTTCCATAAGTCATATCAAACGCCAATATTGGTTGTCGATCCCTGTCAATACAGCATCAGTCCCTGATGTTAAAAAAGTAACAATCTTCCATCAAATATCTAGAATAAACTGGTTTAAAAAAAAAATAAAAGTAAGGTGCAGAAATATTAAATTAATAAACGATGAGTTCCAAACGGGGTCCAAACGCTTCCCAGCAACATGGGGGGAAGTGGCTCACATCTGAACCCTAGATGGCAGTGTTAGGATAATTTATGAACAACCAACAGAACTCCTGTGTATCTCATGCAGGGATCTTTGTGAAAATGGAAACATTGGGGCAGCTGGCGCATGAAAGTTTTCATGTCAAAGTAAGAATTGACGCATAAAAATCATAAAACAACCATCAAGAATCTGAATAATCACAAAAATAAAAATAAAATTTTACTAGCCGCTAAATTTAGTGGACTATTCTTAAAACACAAGATTTATGTTGGATGTCCTGTATAACTCCAAACATATTTCCCAATAATAATAATAATAATAATAATAATAGTAATAATAATAATAATAATAATAAAGGACCACATAATCTCCAATTACCCTCGCCACTGACACACATTACCGGCCTGACAGGCTTGTGCCATCGCTGGGGGCGCAGTGTGGCCGGGAGGGGCTCAGCCCCCTGCTGCCCCCCCCCCCCCGCCCCCCCCCAATACTCGTCCCTGTCTAAGGAACTTTTCCATGCAGGGAATGGAGGCGATTACCCACCGCTAGCAGAGGGAAGAGGGCTGAGCCTTTCAAGCTGCTGGGGGAACTTGAAGAGAGCAGGGGGGGAGGAGGAGGAGAAGGATTGATATAACGAGCGACCCAAGTCCGACTCCAAACCTCTAAACCAGGAGCAAAGCAGGGGGACGCATGTGTTACTTCCATTCATTTGGAGCGCAGGAAACCTCCGTGATCGAGTCCGTAGCACGGGTCCGTTAGCCAGATGATACTCCTGTAGGCTCTATATTTATATGTTTTAGATTATATTAAAAAAGAGCTCAAATAGGGAACGAATCAGCAGCACATCTGCAACTTAACACTCCATCCCAGTTTGGGAAGTTTGTTTGTCGTGTGTTCGCATGACATTTCTCTAAAGGACTTGAGAGCCTGTCAGAGTTTCTTCACCTACCGCGTGGTGTGTGTGGGATTTGGAGCTGAACCGGCGGAAAATCTCAGATGCAAAAGTACGTGTATGAGAAAGCGATGGCCCAAGAGACGAGAAACGGAGGAACCTCCACGTTAAATAACAACAACAGTGTTGACAACACCAAGAAGAAGCTGTTGATAGCGCTGGACATCTTCTGTCTTCTACTTGGTAAGTTTAAATAAGTTCACTGTCTTCCTCTCTGTCATCAGTTGGATTTTGTGTACATCCCCCCCCTTTTTTCACCAGTAATCAGCTGTTTATGGCAGCAGAAAAAGTAAACAGATTACAAGGAACCCGCGCTTTGTGATGGTTGGCAGCAACAGTCTTATCGTTTTAAAAACACTGTCGGTTGTGTGTGACCACAACACAACTTAATCTGCAACATCCCTTTATCGCCCAGCTACAACACACCAACCGATGACACAATCACCCAAGCTGACACACAAACGCGATGTGCCAAGCGTGTTTAAAAAGTGCTGTTTACACCGTGCAACCTGACAATGAGACGGCCCGGACTGGCATGTCTATTGACTTTATAAATGGGTTTTGTAGCTCAACATAACACATTATCTTTTGTCAGTGCCTGACACGTGTTGTGGGGTTTGTCTTTGTCACCACTTCACATACTGATCATCTCAAAAGTCCACACAGCATCACCGGACCTAACGGCTGATGTTTATGCCATGGGGCATAAAGGCTTTGAAGTGTTGTAAACTGCCCTTTTACTGCCCTTTAAATAGCCTCTGCCCCTGTAACTTTGCTCATCTGACCCCAAACCAACAGAGGTACCATTCCAGTCAGAGATGTCTAAACATAATCATAAATATAAAAGAGAGTGTGGTGAAGTCATAGCTGATGAAACTGTCACTGACATCGAGGTGATTGGGGGGCTTCATTGGTCTAATCTGCTCTAACAGACAACTTGTTTTTTGTTTGTTTTTGTGTGTGTGTTAGTCCAAACTTGTTACTCTGCATACGTCTCATCCAGATGCATTGTACTGTGCTTATATGTGTGTGTTGCTTTGATAGCCGGTTTGTTTTTGGCTGTTGTCACTGTAGCCAGTCCTTTTATTTCCCAGGGCCAGTGGCCCCCCTTTCTCTTCTCTCTCTTTTCACTCTGCTCGATCTCTCCTTTCTCTCTTTTGGAAAAGGATAATGGGAGTTGCGCTTAATTTCTACACATTCTCTCCCAGAACCCTGCAAATCCCTGGCCAGCTGCCCCTGATCACTCCACTCCACTTCAAATTACTTTCTCTGTAATTCTCTCTCTCTCTCTCTCTCTCTCTCTCTCTGCAGCCCTTTCTTCCTCTCTGTCTGGGGGAATGCGTGCAATAATTGCTTAAGCATGTGTTGTTGCAGGGGAATGCCTCTCCAATCTAACAGAGAGATGGAGAAGCGGTGCCCGTGGCTGACCGGGTTTTAGAGGAGCAGGTGGGGGCCCATATCAACAGCTTCAGATGGAGAAATTGTAGACACATAACACATCACCACGCAAAGGCAAGATTTAATTGCCCTCAATGTGATAAATAGTCCAGATTAACTCCATGCTCTCTTGAAGCAGATCTGCTCAAAACAAAAAGTTTTCCAGTGTGTCTGTATTGGTTTTCTTATAAAGAAACTTAGACATTGTTTCATAAGTACTCGTAAAGATGTAGATGAGGCTTGTGTGCATGTGGAGCTAATTTCCTGCATAAAACAACTTCCTTCAGTTGTAAAAATCGTACAGTTGGCTTTTCCACTAAGCACATTGACACATATTCATAAACACACACAGATGCACACAATTCATGTAAGCACGCAGACACTAATGGTCACACAGATTATCTTTTGTCATGCAAAACACAGTCTGGCTGCCCAGTGATGGCTGGTTGGCCCACTTTGGTGATTTGGGAGGGGTTAAACATTGGGTGTTTGGTGAATGGAGGGACAAAGGGGGGTTAAAAGAGAGAAGGTAAAAGACCAGTAAAAAAAAAAAAAAAAAAAAAAAAAAAAAGGCAAAGGGTGTCGGGGGCTGTCCTGAATGAGGTACAAGAAATGTGGGTGTGCAGAGCGCTCAGAAGAGTGAGATCTTGAATGCTCCTTTTTGTTCTTCGTATGTCTATCAGAAAGGGATGTTGTACCCTCTGCAGCTAGTTAATGCATTAATGGCTTGCTATCTTTAATCACTTCCTGTCTGCCAGCTGGTGCTGCACATGCATACTCTCCTCAGTGACACCTCTCAATAAATTGTCAGTGTGCCCAACAGTCAAACAGGCTCAGCTAATGATTCTGTTTGCATAAAGGACATCTGAGGCCATCTGCACATGCACACCCAAACACTAACACATGCATTCATACTAAAGAAGGATTCCCTACTTATGTTGTGCTGATAATCAACAGTAAAAATGCATAAGCATAGGAGTGAGGATGAATAAACTATTTGAACGTATACACCCACACTTGCTCTCACTCAGAACTCAACTGCTGAGACCAGAGTCACAGTGCACAGTTTTGGCAGCGGAGCACAAGCATCATCCGCTGATTTCCATTCAGCTTGGGTTCCACTCTTGCTCAGCAGCAACATTGATTTAGCAATGCTATAAGGAGCTCACAGACTTGCACCATACAATCGCCATAAACACATAAACTCCACCACAGACTCTGGAATTTCAGTCTTCCGTCTATCTCCATCCCTCATGAATGTGGCTACAGGATGTCTGACAGGACTGCTGTCTTGGGATTCAGAGTGGCTGTTTATTTTGAAAACACTTTTCTAAAGAGTCGCCCACTTGAGCTCTTTGGAAACCATACATCTAAAAGTATCCTCACCTAAGCCTTCATTTATTTTACACAATGCTTTGTGTGTTCACTTGTGTTTGCAAGTTAGCATCTTTCTAAATCACAGTTGGCGCTGCAAAGGCCTTTTTCTGAATCTAAATATGAATATGAATATATATATATATATATATATACAGACATTCTCTTCCAGACTCCTATATATATATGGTTGTGCCCAATCCTGCATCCCCATTAGCTGCTATAGCATTACAGCACTCAGTCTTCAGTCATACAGCCCCTTATTTAAGGTGGAAGGTTTAACCTCTACCTTCCCAGGCCTCAGCCACTTCAATCCTGAGCTGCTCTCCAAATATTTTCCAGAATTTCTGAAATTCTTCATCTGGCTACAGCACTATGGTCAAAGACTGTCGATGTAACATCTGGTCCAATTTTGGGCTTGAGTGAACCAGGGGGCACGGAGTGTATGTGTGTGCATATAAAGCTCAGGAAAGGGTGGGAAACGGAAAGGTAGTGTCGGTTGGAGGAAGGTGTGGTTGTGAAATGAAATCCTGTCTCTTTTTTTTTCTACCTCACAGTCCATTTCCATTCTTTCTCCCCTTCCTTCCCTCCCTCCTCCTCCAGTTAAGTCGGTCTTCCCTTCTCATAAGTGGTTTTGTACTAATAGTGAGAAATGGCATTAAACAGTGAAAGACTGACACATGATAACATCAAGTTAGTTAAGTGTATGTGTAGTTATAGATAATACACTGAAAAGTCAGTTGAATACGTTGCAGGAATCACATGTAAGTCCATCGAATGTAACATTACCCCCAAGGACAACAAAAGCGGATAAATAATTTTTGTGTTTTGTAGAAAATTGTAATCGAACGGCTAGTGAGAGGCCCTTAACTCAAACCCAAACACGGGCTCAAAAATTGTGGTCCTTAATCTAAAGGCAAATAATCTCAAGTGTCGAGCACAAGGCTGCCTGCGTAGAGTTAACAGCTGAATAGAGAAGTACCCCGGATGACCTGGCTAGATATAGACGCATAAAGAAATTTGGCTGGTGGGGAAAAATATAGAAATTTCTCTTTATTCCCATGTGAACATCATTCATCTACTGATGAGACGGTTGCATTTTCTTTGCGTTGCAGTCGCACTGCTGATTCTCCTTGTTGGTCTATTCTTCTGTTTGGCAGATCAGGTCGAAGGTCAGGCAGAAAATAGACTCATGTGGAACAAGTGCCTGCAGTGGTCTCTGTATGACATTTCCAGCACTCGTACACAGCTAAAGACTTGACATTCAATGGATTACACATAGGAATATGTTATATCAGTACGAAGATTCAGTTCTCACAATAGTTGATATGTGTACTATATTTATAATTTGATTACATCACTGAATGTATACCTTTGTGCACCCTGTGGCTGGAGGCAGGGGGCCTGTGGTGGATCGTGATATGTGTTTATGTTTTGGCTGCAGGACAAGGCGAGGTTAGGACTCTTTAGAAGGTAAGGAGTGTCCTCTGGAGAAGTAGCATCATTGTATTATGTAATAAGATAAAGATCAGCAGATGTTCATGACAACAGCCTTGGCTTCAGGGCTACCATTCCCTCAAGGATGGATGTAATTTTAGGTGTGGATATCTAATATTATCTGTGTTGTGATAGAATTTAAGTGGCCAGAAAGTAAGTATGTGTGTCTCCATGGCATATCCAGCCTGTCACTGTGCCTTTGGCTGGTTTGTGCCAGTGCAGTAGCTGAATGACAAATCCCTGGGGTTTGTGTGGGCGCAAGGCTGCAATTGAAGGTGTGTGGGGGTGAGCATGTGTGTGTCCTGTGGGGTTTATGAAGGAGAGGGAGCGCCCAGGGCTGTAATTAGACGGACTCTGTGGCCTGAACGGTTAGACAGTTTGTGTATGTATGCTTATTTCTGCAGGCTACATGTGTGAGGCATCCGTGGCTTCATTTGTATGTGTGTGCCCCATGTGGCTGCAAGAGGCAAGCCGAGGGCATTGGGCTGTGTGATGTGCAGGGGTGTCAGAAGTCGGATATCAATCCAAACGTTATCGAATTTTTGACCCTCAAAATCAAAAGTGGAATTGATGATGTAGCCACGCCCACAATGTCACATCCTGCAGGTGTCTCAAGAGTGTGTGGCAAACATGCATACATGTTAAAGTGTGGTGAGTCTACATTACTTCCTCTGACTTGAATCTGCAGCCAGTTAAAAGATACCATCACACCAACTACTGATATAGAAGACTCATTAACCAAACCCTCTCCTGAAGCCACCGGTGTGGAACTGTGTCATTTTTCTCCTGAGTTGTGTCAATGTTTGCATTGTCGACATAAAAACTACAGTTTGTAAACTTTCTTACGTGCATGTAGCATACAGCACAGGCCACATAAAAGTAAGACAGGACAACTCCACAGGAATCATTAAGAAGTAGACTTGACTAAGCAAGAAAAAATGTTAACACAGTAACTCTCCCCTCCTCTTTCAGGGCTAAACTTGCACAAAATTCAACTCACGCTAAAGCAATAATGCGCTATAAGGGGATTTGAAGCATGAGACATGCGACCTTATTCAGTGATGGAAAACCCTTTAAGGATTTAAGCATTTAATTAGCATGCTGGGACCATGCTTTGAAATGCCAGCAGCCCTAAGATAAGTTTCCAGTAAGTAAGTAAGTAAGTTTTCAGTTTACTGTTAAAATAAGTTACTGTTACATTATATTGTTAATAAATGATTAAATCTAAATTAAGGACTTAGTGTGGTAAGTTGCAAACAACTAATGCTAAGGGAGATTAAATCACTCATGACACCATGCAGACCATTTTATGAAATAATCAAAAATGAAATGATTTATCATGTCATAAGACCAATGATACTAGACTAGATTAGACTCGACTTGTTTAAAGTGGTTTAGCCATCTCTATTTAAAGGACAAAGAGAAAAGGTTGAGGATCAAATCCAATCGCTACCTTAAAATCACAAATTAAATTAAATCAACAATTGGGAGAATCACGACACCCCTAGTGATGTGACTGTGTCTGTTTATGCTGGTACAGAGAGCAGACACATTCATCTCCTTTAACTCATCTTTCACTCTCCTGAAAACAGTAAGATTGCACAGCAAAACACAAACAACTGCTTGTTGTTTACTTTTGACAACAATGGTGTAGTAAAGGCTCTGTTTTGGCGTCTCTCTCCAACTTCCCATCCATGATTATAGCCCTTGCAGGTTAACACCCTCAACCTGCTTATTTAGATTACTGGGCAGGACTCTGCAATACACTTTTGTTAGCAGTATGTCTTTCATCTGTGAAAGCTTATATTTGAGTTTTCAGCTGGTGTTGTAAATTAATGTTTTGTGGAATTATGTGTGTGGGCAGTGAACTGCTGTCATTTTCCTGATCTGTCTGTCTTTCCTGGATCTATTTGATCTGACACAGCCCTGTTTTATCATAGCGAACAGACTGAGAGCTGCAGGCCTCATTACATCTCACACTGGGTCCCTTCCCTGCTGTTACACAGGCCTCTCTGTCTGTCACTTTCTCTTACTACATTGCCCGCCACAATTCTTTGCATTTGTATGTGGACATGCCGTGCTCATCCAGAGATGGGGGGTTGGGGGTCACTGAGATTTCACAGAGAACAATGCCCCTTTTGATGCATCCCAGTGCTCTTTGTTGCGTTAACGAGGACCAATAGGCCTGTGGCAGACAGAAGAAGGATGAAATGAGGGAGGGTTAAAAAAAAAAAAAAGAATGAGCTTGAGATGAGAGAGCCTCTTCACTGGGTACTCGTGGCCTGCTTGATTATCTGTCAGTGCTTTATGGCTGCGTCTTCTAGCTGGTTAGCTGACTGGGTTTTGGGCTGTAGTGCTTATCTGCTCAGCTGGGGCAAGCTCTGTATAGTAATCAGCCCAGCATCTTTATTGGTGCAAGCCTTATCTTCGCTGTGGGTACTGAGCCCTATCCTGTTTACATACAGTATAAAAGCTTTTCTTAGAAAACATCATGCAGAGGATTCACACTGTAGCTCCAGTTTAACACCCATTGTCTCAAGATAATTGCAGTCCACAATGTGGGCACAGATGAGCAGACAAATAAAGAGAAGCAATGCAAGAAAAGAAGGAAAGTTGTGAGTTAGGTTTAGGAGAGCATTTTCCCGACATAGGCGTCAGGTTTCAAAGACTTCACAGCCCTCTCCTCCACAGCCGGGCTTTTGTCCCGAGGGGTAATAATGCCATTGTGGCAACAACAGAGAAACACCCAGCCAGCCAGTGGCCCAGCCAGCCAGTCACCCAACCAGCCGGCCTAATAGCCTGATCTGGCCCCTGGGCACTGCTCAAGTTTCCCTTCACTGGAGCAGCTGTGCGCTCGTCCTCCTCTTCCAAGCGACAGTGTGGCCAAGCATGAGGAATGCCTTGATGAGTTGAGTTGCAGGTCATTTTTTAAAACAGTACTGTATCCCCTACTCACTAATGTGGACCATAACAGTGTGGAATCCAGCTTCTCTTCAAATGGACCTAGAAGCTGACAGCCACATGGGGCCAGCAACCTCCTTCTGAGGCTGCCCTCGCAGGTGCCTGCTGGTAAAAGTGCCTCTAGAGAGCATCTCATCAAATGCCTGTGTGTAAAAGGCATTTATTCCTGTGAATAAAATCTCTCTGAGTAAGCACATGCTTCAGCCAGCGGCCCCCCAGTCCCTGCAGCATTCATACAGACGGGGGGGGAGACAGGGATTCACTCACCACTCTGCTGACCTCAGCCACTCCTGTGTGTTTGTGTGTCTGTATTTGCTTATTTGTGAGCTTTGTACATGTGTGACACATCAGCAGCTTGTGTATACAACTGATTTCTGGAGCTTAACATCTGTAAGTGTGTGTATACGTATAAATTTCCTAAACACTGATTATCAATGATGATAAATGTTTTTTTTAATGAGCTGAGTTAGTTTATTTGGATTATGTGAGCGTTTTTAAAGCCCTCTGCGGTCAAGAACTTGAAAATTTGGAAAAGGCTTTCCCAAAGTTGCCAGTGTAGCCACACACACTGCTGACAGTTGTGCGCTCATCTTGTATGCCACATAATAATCCTACTGTTATGCTCACCTTTGGCCCCTGGCCTTGTAGACACTTCCAGGGTCTGTCAGGAAACCTTCGCTAACCTATGCACTATATTCCCAGATGTCTGGAAGGCCACACATACCCATGCCCAGAGCCTTAGTGACCTTATGATAAGGTTAACTCCATGGGCTTATAGCCCTGTGTAGAGTTGGATGTTTGACAAATTTCAACACATCCAGTGCATCTGAATCCCTATTTAAAACCCCAAAGGTCACAGCACAGGTTCAGCTTGAATGCGATCAGTGGCATGTGTGTGTGATCTATAAATGTAAGATATATGCAAAACTGCTTTATTGGCAAATTGCGCTTTTATTTGGAAGATGTTGATATAAATCCTTCATTTTTATTCACATACACAATAACTCCATATAAGACTTCCAAAACTATGATGTTCATACTCTGAGCCTGCATTTTCTTCACCAATAAATAGACTTGGCAATGAGCCACTCCTTCCTCTGATCCCTAGCTCTTCTCAGATAGACACGCTCTTACGGTTCACACAAGGCTAATCTTTTTGCACAAAACATGTATACAACTGCATACATCCAGAAAGAAACAATGCAACTGCACCGTGACTCTTTGCAAGGAGAATGAATTTATCTCAATGAATGGGCAAGAGGAGCCAACTGCTAATGCAGGCAGTTGAACAAACCATCCCCTTGTGAAGACACAGTCACACACATATCAAGTATCCACAGCATAATGTCTATACATACCTCTTTTTAGGGATGTAGGCCACTTTTGAAATACCCGTAGTGACAAATATTATGTTGCAGGGTGTGTGATGGTACAATGATGTTAAGAGTGCACCAACACTCAAATGAGATTTTTTTCGAGGTCTGTCTGTTCTCTCAGATGAAATGTCATATATGTATGTCATGTAAAGTCTTTTAGAAAATGGCAACACATTTAATTAAAATCAAGAACATATTCATCAGTTAATAAGCAAGAAGCCATTTAGTCAGACAGTACCCTAGCCGTGTGATCTGTTTCATAGCAGTGAGAGAGTGTTAGTGATTGACTTGCCCCGCCATCCCTCCACCCTCTCTAACCTTCCTCCTGAATTGTCCTCTGTCCCACTCGTTCTCAGGACGGGTCACATGGTGCGTTTGAGGGACAGGAGGAGGAAATCCTCCATTAGAGCCGACCACAATGCTTCTTCCTCTGCCATGCTCCGCCTCCCATTCACCTTTCACATTTGCTGCTGACTTTCTGGCTGGATTTCCACAATTACGATATCAATCTAATTCTGCTCCTAAAAAGCCATGAAACCCCATTAAAATGTCAATAGAGTTGTGAGAGTGGGAAAAGGAGAAGCTTTCTTCTGTGGACTCAGCGGTCACGCAGGTGTTGCTCTACAGGAAAATTAGTGGCGTGTCAAGGGGAATTAACCTTTTGAGCGATGCAGAGCTTTAGCTAGCGTAAGAATAGCTATTGTTTCCTGTTTTGGTAAGTACAGTCTGTTTCAAGATGGGAAAAAAATAACAGAGCAGGGCTGATCCTCACCTTGCAGGACTGAGCATCTTTGAACTGGATATTCACAACCACTGTTGAATTACCGCTAAATCCAAAAAGGCTAATCCTCGCAAGTTCCAAAAGTGCAGTGCACTGATGAAAGAAACAGATTTTTACTCAAGGTCTGTGGAAAATGTAAAGAAAAAAAACAGACTTAGTCCTGTTTATACTGCTAATCGAAGCACTTACTCCCTAACCTGTTACACTAAATTTAACTCCAAAGCCAATCAAACCAGCACCGGCTGGATAATCTCTCACACACATATATGCATCCCTGCACACCAACACACATAAATACACACACACACACACACAGGCCTTGCCATGACCCCTTCACATAAACATTGATTTAAGTAGTCTCCGGTGGTCTTTGGTTGTTCCCCTCATTGCCCAAAGAGAGAAGTGCATGACAAGATCTGATAAGACAAATAGAAGTGTTCCCTAACTCACCAAGCCTCTCTTTTTTTCACTCATGCTGCCTTTGCCAGATTTCTTTACTTCTCTCCATTTAGGCTCCAGTTATTCCCAGATGCCAGTTTGTGCTGTGAAAGCTCTTAAGGCTCATTGAAACTGGGCAAAAAAAAACAACCCAGCGTGTCAGTAGAAGAGTTAACGCAAGACTATTTGTAAGAGGCAAATTTCTCTTTAATAAACATTTGAGAATCCTTGGCATTACTGAAAGTTACTGACCTCCTAACAGAGCTTGTAAAATAATTGCTTTTTAACTCACTGATAGACCAAGGGTCTTTGCCAACAGCCCATCCCACATCTTTCTCTTCCTTCCCTTTATGTTTTTGTTTTTTTTTTTTTTACATCACCATCCCCTGACACATCCCCACCTCTTTCCTCCTCGCTGTTTGGATCAGCAGGCCCTGTGAAGGTCACGCTCTCTTTATCCCATCCCCATAAAAGAGGTCATATTTCTTCAGAGTGCTGTTTACTGATGAGGCTCAGATGGGCCACTGGGTTGGTGCTTAAGCTGGTTTCGCACTGAGAGGTTCATGGACTGTCTGTGGTATGAGGAGAATGCCCACATACCAGGCTGTTTTAAAGGGGTGGGCAGCATTAAACAGCCTGGTATCCCAAGGCTGGGCAGCGCAGTGACAGAGAGGCTTTATATGAATTTGCAATGGATAGATTGTCATTTGCTTGCTCTCAATTTCTCTGTTCATTCATTCAGTTGGTTCAACTTTGGGGTTTCCCATGGTGCTCTCTGATCGGTTTAGACTGTAAGAACTGGTTTGCATATGTGTGTTTGTGTGTGTGAGCATGTTTTCCCATGTCTGTTAAGCACACCACCGCTTTTCACTTCTCTTCATTACCATATGAATCCCCCCTCACCCACACACACACAAGTAGGCCAGAGAGAGAGGATGGAGAAAAAGGAGAAAACTGATGTGAGAAAAAGGATTCTTTAAAAAGTTTTTTTTATTCTTTTTTTTTTTTTTTTTTTTTTAATCTAGCTGAGTGTTTACCAAACAAACAAACAGTGAGCTACAAGAGTCACAGGAACAGAAAAATGCAAATCTACACGGTTATGTACCCATGAAAGCCTACAGACTGCCCTGCCCTGACTCACCCAGACCTAACCCTGTCTGTTTTGTGGACAGGATGGTTCTCAGACCAGTACCAGCAACCCATCCAACCCTGGCACGGCACACTGTTTGTGTCTGTCTCATTGACCATCCCATCTCCCCCCTTTTACCAGTCGCTGGAGAAAGAGGTGGTGGAAGAGAGAGAAATTAAAACTTCAAGGTGACAGAAAAAAACCCAAATCTCATCCGGCCTTTCTTTTATGCCAGTTTTTAAGTATTGTTTGTGACGTTCAGATGAGTGGAAGATGAGGGAGCTCAGTCATGATTTTGAAAACAGCATTTAGAAGGTATTCTGGAGCTTAAGAGCATATCCTTTTTGATCTCAACAGCTTTTACAATTTTCCATTATGGTCATACCTTGTGAATTTTCTTGATGAAAAACCACGCAAATATTTAAAAAAGGACCAACCTGAGAAAAAAATAAAAATTTCAATAGTTTAGCCATATTAGCGTTCTCTGAGTGTGTACGCATTGATCTAATAGACACCTGAGACAAAATTTCTTCTTCCTAGTCGGAATAGCATCCTGAGAGCTCTGGATGCCTCACAAGTATGCATAAGAAAATGTGTTCTGAGGTTTTTATGAGTATAAAATTTAATACAACTGCTAAGTGCTCTGTTTTCCAAGACAGCCATGTAACACAATCTCCCTCTACCGTCACTGGTGAGATGACAACCACGTTTCTCAGCAGCTTTCACAAGTTGGTCTCCAGCTCTGATCCAATTGTCAAAGATCCCTGTGATGTGAGCCAACCACAGGAGCCGCATGTGGGAATTATTTCTGTGTAGTCTGACATCAAATGTATATGTTGGTGTCTATTTGTGGCTCTTCAGACAAAGATAATCTGAATAAATACCAAATGTAGTTTTTAAATGAAAATAAAATATGTTTGATGGTCTAAAAAACATTTTTTTGTGCCAAATGTGCAAAAAAAAAAAAAAAAAAAGGAACCAAGCCATAGTTCACATGTATTTGTTTTTGCTTGCTTTTTAGAGATATGATATAATTTTCCCTTCTTCAAAATACTTTGTTGGTTTATGAGTTTGTGTTCGTGTGGCTGAACAAGCAAAGAAGTGAATTATGACAGCACAGATATCAGGCTTTAATATTTTTCCATTTGTTGCTCAGCTGTTTAGATGAAGACATCCCTCATCTTCATCTTGATAAAGGAGGCGATTGACATTTTGAAATGTGCATATTTGCTCTCTTGTCAAGTGATTGTCACAACTAATAACCACATAATATAGTAAGTGTAAGTGTGTATTTGCTTTTTCTGGGGTGGCAGGGGATGATTGGGGGGGGTGGTTTTCTAATGTTAATGTTCCTCAGTTTTCAATGGCTGGTGTCACTCTGTCAACTGGAGCAGCAGGAGTGAGTTTGCTGAGTAAACAGTCTGCTTAATGTTAGGATGTGGTTGTGTTTGTCTGTTATTGTGGGTTTTAATGTGATATTTTTTCCTCAGCTTACAGGTAAGTGGAGTAAGTGATGTGGCCAATGTATGTCTGTGCGCGCATGGGTTCATCCATCCATCCGTGTGTGTGTGTGTGTGTGTGTTTGTGTAGCTATGCTGCCCAGCCTGGTTCTGCACCGCACTTCTATTCGCCCATACCAGAGGGGTCTGTACTGCAGTGACTCCAGCCTGAATTACCCCTACAAGAGCAGCACTGTCCCCTCCTCGGTGCTTATTTCTGTTGGGTTGACACTGCCTGCGGTGTCCGTAAGTGACATACACACACACGAAGAGCGTCGGCCCCGGGGGAATGCTGAGGGCAGAAACAGGGAGGGCTGCAGGTTCATGGTGGTGGCTGAGACTTTGTGACAATGCCAAAGGAGAGTTAGTACAGTTCAGAAACTTTGATATATTATGCTGACGACAAAGCTGCATCTGAAAATGTGTCACTGTCAAAGTCACCCACACATGACCTTCTTAAGCCCCGCCCCCTTCTGTTGTATCCAATGATCCCCTGATGTCAGCATGCTCTTTGTGCTTCCCTTGTTCTCTCCTGTTTATGTCTGTGTCACTGACCTGGTGCTATTATTCTTTCTTTCCTCTCTCCCTCTACCTTTCTCTCTCCCTCTCCCTACACCTCCCCCTTTCTCTCTCTCTCTCTCTCTCTCTGTCTCTTTCTGTGTCTTTTGTAGCTAGCCTGCCTTTCCTGATCATTGAGACTAGCACCATAAAGCCGTACCACCGCGGGTTTTACTGTTCGGACGAGTCCATCCGCTTCCCCCTAAAAGAGGGAGACACCATTAGTGATGCTGTGCTCTGTGGTGTTGGCATTCTTATTGCCATCTTCTCTGTAAGTCAACTTTCACACTTCCCTTTGTTTTGCAGATGTTGTTCCAATTTATTTTTAACTCCTAGATTGTTCATCATCCAACAGCGAACATTGCCCCTAAATCAAAAAAGTTTGAGTGATTTCTTATCATGCAGTTTTTTGTTGTTGTTTTTTTTTTCAAACTCCTCCAGTCATTTTCTGTGAATGTGCTCTAAATGTCTTCCAGCTCCATTCTATAATGTTCTCTTCATTATATTTTATTCTTCTATATCCACTTTTAGTCACACTAGTCATTTGTAAGGGCTTGTGTGGCTTTATTACTTAGCTAATCAAGTCAGTGGGACTAAGCCCTCTCACGTGACGTTAGGAATGCCAAAAGGTTAAGGAGATTTTATGAGTTCTTGGCCCATTCTCATGCCCCTGAATCGTAACCCTGCACACTGACTACATGTTCTCAGTGCCCTGCACATTGCTTTGGGTGAATGTGTCAGTGCTCTCTCCCATGCTTGCAGCGATAGGCTGAGGTGTCACGCCAAGTGAGCAACAGCATGTAACTGTCATTCCCATGACTTGACTCTTGCTTCTTAGAGGGATTTACTCATTTATTATGCCAGCAGGTTTTCTTTGTGGAAGGTTCATGGTGAGTGGAAACATGTGATAATAACATTTGGGAAGTATGCATATGTCAGTTAGTGCCATGTGGTCAGACTAGCCGATCTTAACAGCCCCCAGACTCTCGGTGGTACAGCCTCCTCATAAGTTGCCAGACTGAGACGTTGCTCTACCGCTGTCTCCAAGCCACCAGCTTGGTGGGCACACATGCCCACACACACACACACACACAGACTTAAATGCATGCTCAATGTACCAGCTCAGCGCTTCTGCTCATTGGAACCAGGAGACTGTGCCTATGTTAGCTTCCTCACATGTTCACGTGTGGGCAAAGCTGGCGTGTCTCACACAGCTGTATTCCATTAGTGGCGTCTACTTCTGCGCCTACACCATTACTTTAAAGCACACTCGTGCACACTCACTCATGCAGTGGTGCAAACACATGCACGCACTGGTAGCAGATTCGACTTGGACCTCCTGTTTATCTCCACTGTGAGGGAAATCCCAAGAGTACGGTTGCTCTTATATATCGATGTCTGACAGGCCATGTTTCCACCGGGAGAAACGCACTAAGCAATAGCAAGTATGCACACTGACCATGAAAATAATCCCATGCAGCACCTACTGGGTTTCATGGCTGAATCAAAGATTGCCTGCTCTCAACGTGGATAAAGAAGGGGAGGAAAGGCTTGAATGGAAATACCAACAACCCAAACAAACTTCTCTGGCCTGTGTCAGCCTCCTGTGGCTCTAATCGCCCACTCCAATCTGAACAATTCATTGACAATAGCACACACACATAGACTAATATATAACCGCGTTTGTTGCTTCTGGCAGCTGACCACCCAATATTCAGGAACAGTGTTTATTATTTCAAACAATACACAGTCACACACAGACACACGCAGCACACAGCACAAACATACATGTTCATACACAAAGAGTAAACTTCGGCCTAAATAGGGTGTCTGGGAGACAGAGCCTTAGTGACCATTCACAGTTTTTCACAGTCCAGAGCATCCATTGACTACAGACGGGCAGATAAATATTTTCCACGAAGAACAGGCTAAAGAGTGAAGTCTTGTGTTGACAGAGGATGGAAGGGGAGATGTGGTGAGTGGTGCAGTGCAGCAGGTCTGTCAGTCACCTACCCCAGGTGGTAGAGATATGATTGACATATTCCTGCCTTCGGGGATGGCTTGGCATAAGCCCTTTCAGCCCAATTAAGGTATTTTCATGGGCCCCAGCTCTACTCAAAGCCACCTGGAATACCAAAGGAGTTGGGGTTAGCCGACTCTAGCCTCACAGCAGACTAATAGTGTGTAATGTAAATCCTGCTTATATTGAAGTCAAGTCAATCATGATTTAGATATTGACTCAGTGTAGATTATTTTCATTTGTTTAATATTTTCCTCTTCCAATTGCCTATACTCACATTAGCCTTCATATTCCACATAAAAACCCCATCATATCATTGATCAGAGCATCACAGCTCTTCAGTAATCTCACATCACATCCAAACTGCCTGATGGAAAGGCAGGCCATGCTCATTCTGTATGTTTGTGTGTCAGTCTCACTCAGTCTGTCTCTCCTGTCTGTCCTTTACACATCATCTCAACTCCACCTGTGACTTCAGCTTTGAATAAAATTAGATTTCCTGCATGATTGGCACTCAGACCTTACTATTCTACTGCATAGTCATCTGCATCTAAATGTACTGTATGCCTGCATCAGATATTTAGATTGTGCCCTCTGTTTGCAATTTTTGTTTATCTTTAAAAAATAATAATTATAATAATTTCTTTTAGATTGTGATTGGCGAATGCTTCAGGATTCACCAGCTACATGAGGGAACTAAGTCTTTTGTTGGCAATCCCTATGTCGCAGCCCTCTACAAACAGGTCAGTTACACATCAGCAGTTTTGACATTACTTTATGTATGTGATTGAATGTTTTCTAAATGTCTCTAAACCCCTCTACTGAACATCCAATATCCAGTCATAGCTTTGCAATTGTCATGATGGGCATTTTGGACATGTTAAGTAAATAAATACAGTGACTGTCTGCTCTCATGTATGTTAGCATGTTGGGCTAATTACTACTATTACTAGCTACAACTAGAAACTGCATTACTTTATAGGCCAAAGGCATTTCATACTATGTTATTTTGTTTTTGAGGCAAATGAAAAATGCACTGTTCGGTGTGTAGTGTGGTATTCAGTCCTGGGTGCTACTTTAGGCAGTTGTACTTTTACTAAATACATCTTGTAAATGCCCCTTTTCTCTCAACAATAAAAGTGTATAGCAATATAATATGAAGGCGGACAGGGCCAAGCTGCTGGTGAGTTATAGGTATTTATGCATGTTTAATGTTTAATCATCAATGTGTGTCATCTTGCAGATGGGTGTGTTTCTCTTCGGTTGTGCCGTCAGCCAGTCGTTCACAGACATTGCTAAAGTGTCAGTCGGTCGCATGAGACCTCACTTCTTACATGTGTGCAAGCCAGATTTCTCCACCATCAACTGTTCACTGGGATACATCACCAACTACACCTGCACAGGTGTAGAGAGTGAAGTTCAGGAGGCCAGGTATGTGTAAACCATGATATACACTGTATCACTCTCTTATTTATATATATATATATATATATATACACACACATTTTATATGTAAATTGAAAAACTGACTGCATCAATCTTTCTCTCCCAGGAAATCCTTTTTCTCAGGACACGCTTCTTTTTCAATGTTTACCATGCTGTATCTGGCTGTAAGTAACCATTAAACCATTAAACTCTCATGCACACACAACACACATTTACGCAAACACACACACACTAGATTAAACGAGGAAATAATCAGTTTCAGATTTTAAATGGCGTCATAGTTGTAAGGTTGGGCTACAATTTGGGGATTCACTGTCTGAAGAGAAAACAAAACATTGTTCTCACCCACTTTTTCTTCTTGTCCTTCTCCTCCGCTCTTTATCCTCATTGAGTTCAGGAAAAGTTTTATTCTGCTCTGAAGACAGAGGCTCTTCAGAGCAGCTGCACATACACTTCCTGTCCTCTCTCATTTGCCTCTATTCTTTTCCATTTCTCACTCCACCTGTTAGGGGTGTATTGTTGGACTTAGCACCCTAGAGCTTCAAACATCCACACACATAGACCACACAAGACAATTAGCAGTTCATAGCTCCAGCATCTATTTCCTGTCTTCCTTTGTTTACACACCACATGTCATTTCTCCTCACCTTCAGATCAGGGGATACAAGGGAGGGAAGGAATACGAGTCAATGTTTTGAGTCTGGCTTGTCAGGGATTGGTACAAAGATGGTTCTCATGCTGGATTGGCAGTTCTGCTGTATTGCAGTATATCATTCTGTGTTGTGGTTATTTTTTAGCCTCTGGTTGAACCTAAAGCTGCACCATGGTCAGACTGAGCAAAAGAGATGAATGAAAAAGCAAGGAGAGCAAAACGAGGCAATGCAGATGTGCTGCATCCAGACCACAGAGTGACACAGAGAGCAGTGCTCCAACTGTGGCAAGCTGCGGACCACAGCCAGAGGAGGCTGGAGCAAGCACAAAGGCAGAGAAAGCAGAAAGAGTGAAGGAGGGGAAGAGCAGTTTGTTGCTGATTCTTTGGAATAGAAAACCAGCCCAAAACAAAGCCCACATTCCCTAGTGGAAAAAGGAATCTGCAGCATGTTTTTATTTACCAGCTGAAAAGTCACCATGTGACAATGTTTTTACTCATGGAAACTCCCTCCACACTGAAAAGAAACACTTAAAAACTAGATTAAAATCAGAAGAATACTCCATGAAGTTGGGTTGATTGTTTTAACTACTTGCAATGGATGCGTGACATAGCCTGTGATGATAAATGCTAAGGTGATACATTGGGCCTCATGCTAATCAATATTTTTACTAAGAATGAAAAGGAAGAATGGTGACTTAACTCTGGACAAGATGGTTAATGAATATATATGTCAACAATTCGGCAATTCTTTCCTGTATTAGACGTGTTATTTCCTCATTTCCACTGTGTGGCTGTCACCTTGTCTTTCCTACCACAACCCCCATTCATGCACTAATTGGCATTCTTTGATTTTTTTTTTTTTTTTTTTTTTTTTTAAGCACTTCATTTCCTGCAGAGTGCGTTTGAGCACTGCATCTGTGACTAATGTGGTTAGAGCTGAGCCTTTGCAGCCATCAGAGATGGCAGATAGATAACTGGCACAAACATCACAGCCGAACAAGCATATGTGTGCATTCATGAGTCCAATGAAGCTATCTCAGTCTTTTGTCTAATGTACACAATTAAAATAAGTAACACGGGCATGTCTGCGTACATGCCATGCAGAATAAACAAGGGTGTTTCTGCTATACAAAGCTCGCTATCACAGAATGAGACACGGCATTTTGGTCTTAACCACAGATATGCTTCACACAGTACAGTGTGAACTAGGGCAGTTGTGGGGAAGGGGGCTGGCGGGTAAAACGATTCCTCATTCTCATTCTCTTTGGTGTCCTGTGTGTGTTTTCTTTCACATAACGCTAACTTTGAGTCAGAGCGAGACGACGAGAGATCTCTCTCTGGAATGATTTGAATTCCTTCAGAAACCACTAGACTTTGTGTCGCTCCCATCTTCCTCTGTCATGGGAATTTAGTGGGACTTCTTTTGTTGTTGGGTTTTATTGTTGTTTTTCTAAGATTGAAGACATGGAGCATATTTCTGGGAAGATGGCTCAGGTCATGAAGCCAAATGCCTGAGTTTGAGCAGAAGAGACTTTCATAAGGCCATTAACCTTCCCTGTTGCTTATTGTGACCTTGCGTAAGCATTTTATTTGGGTTTATTCACTTAGCTCATTCACATAGTTAGATATGGCCGAAATGATTGGCAGGTCAGTGAAACTCCTTGTTTGGACTAAGTTCAAGTGCTTGTTTTGAGTGTTGCATCATCCATCAAAGCATTCTTAAAACCGAGAGCTTTAGGATTTTGCATTTACAATGTAAGACAGAAGTACTTTCCGGTAGTCTGTGCCCATTACCTGAGAGCCGTGCAGAGGAAGCCTGAAGTCTAAACATCCCTGCCAAGGAGGAGAGAGCAAGACTGGAGGGGATGGGAGGGATCGCTTCCTTTACTTCCAAAAAGAGAAGAACAATGACAATGTGTCATAGAGGAAGTGCGAGGAAATCTTATGTCCACACCTACTTGGAGCTCATAGTGAACAGGGATAGCTGGGAGGTACTGTGGCTGTCTGTCGGCATTGTTAGCCTAGCTGATTACAAGACACACGTGTGGAGGTTTGGGCTGGGTGGACCTACGCAGAGGCCAGCCTTCCCAGGCCCTCTGTCTCTGGGAAGATTAAAGCAGACAGGAAGTTAAGGGTATGAGTGGTGCAGAAACACAGGATGTCCGACGGGCCTGGGCTGACCTCACCACTCTGCGTGGATAAAAAGAGTATTACATACTTGCATTTGTGCTGGTGACTTAAGGTGGTGTTATATTTTTCCTGTTGTGATTCTCCTCAGTCTTCATCATGATCCAGAAGCTGGTTTTTTTTTTTTTTTTTTCCTGCATGGGGAACATGGAGTATGTACTCTACTGGAGGGTGTTGAAAAATGCACAGCAGATTACACATTTTCACATTTTCTTATGGACACTAAAAGGACCCCTTTTGTCAAAGCATTAACACAGTGCATGTGAACAAAATTTAATAACTGTATTTGTCTGCTCTCCTCTTTTCCCCTCCCTCTTTCTTAGTTCTATCTCCAGTCCAGGTTTACTTGGCGCGGTGCTCGTCTCCTCCGCCCGTTACTCCAGTTCACCCTGTTGATGATGGCGTTTTACACCGGCCTGTCGCGTGTCTCCGACCACAAGCACCACCCGACTGATGTCCTTGCCGGCTTTGTTCAGGGAGCCCTGGTGGCCTACTGCATAGTGAGTGCAAACATTTTCAGACATAAAACACAAAAAAAACACAGCCTGTATTCAGAAACTGAACCTCAAAACAAGCCATCAGGACATCCCCATACGCTGTCCCCTTAATTAAGATGGCTCATCCAAATTCAAATTAAAACAGAGATATGGGATGTTGAAACACATTTCTATAGCTTACCTTTGAGATCTTACAGACACACTAAACATCATGTAAAGTTGTTAAACATGTTGTCTTTCTCTTCTGTGAGTTTTTCTCACTGCTTCTGGTGAAATGGCACTGGCAGTGAAGTGAGGAGATTCTGAGTCCCTTTAATGAATAACACATTGCTTAGAGGCAGGCCCTATTTCAGTGTGTGTGCATGTTTGTATGTGCGTGTGTGTCATACAATTGTGTGAATCCTATGCTCTGAAACCTTCTTCACTACTTTGTGACATATCGTCGCAACAGTTGCCAGATGATTACACTAAGCTACACTGAGCCAAGGAAAATTGAATTCGGGTTGAGAGGAAAATAGAGGGAGTGTAAAAGGAGAGAGAGGGAGCAGGGGAGAGAGGGGATTAGCTTTTGAAACAGGAATGAGGCTGTTAATTATTTTGGGTTTTTTATTTGGCGGCTCTGGTTCTATCAGCACAGCAGGCCCCAAGTTATACACTGCTGCCTCTGGGAAAAGTGTGGAAAGACGCACTAATACACACTCATGCACACACGCACACACACACACAAGAAACCTTTACCTTTCTACAGGCTCCAAATTGTGAACGTGGAAAAGATTAGATTCATAAAATTCACCAAGACCTTAGTAGTGGCGCCTTGGCAGATCTTGGCAGAGCTGAGCTGCACACATACACACAGCTCAGCACAGCACAGTAGGGTCCCTTAATGCCAGGATCACTGAATCATCCAAATGAACCATGAGCAGAAATCAGCAAGTAACAATAGAAACGAATGCTGTGGCTTTTCTAAATGGGCGTAGCTCCTGGACGACATCAGCTATGACAAGGAGGAAAAAAGGACATGTTTTCAGAAATGTGTTCAGCACATGAGCCTGACCTCTGAATGGACATTTCTGGCAGGAGAAATGGAGGGAGGGAACTGACAGCATATAGGAGCCTTCACTGCGCCTTGGCTCAAGATTAGTGCGGGCTTAATCCAACTCAACTATTCCACAATCCTTGTAGAGATGTAACACACACATAGTCACACCGTTCTCCTACACTTTCATATATAGTCAAACCCCTGCTGATCAAGGCAGTGGGGTTAGTTTTACAATCCATGACGCCCCTTATGATTTGCCTTTTCTCGGTAGAAACACACATCTGTGAGCACTTTAGCTTGGCTTTTTCAACCTCTCAATGAGCAGTGGAGCAGAAAGGACCTGACAGGAAGATGAGTGGAAGCATGATAGATGAGGTAGAGAGGCTTTGTGCCTTTGAGCTGCCAACACCAAGTACTAAATCAGAGTGTGAACATCGCTAAAATCAAACCTAACAAGTGCAGAGGTTCAGTATGTATTCTTTTAAATGTTTTGAAATTATGTCTAGGTGAATCTTCTTCACCACTCTGGGATGCTTCTTGCCCAAAAGCAGACTTTTAAATGTCTGCCTTGAATTAGTATATAAACAAACTATTTGTATGTACACAATGATTGTTGTGTAAATGTAGGCCTTTGAAGGTCACTAAGAACAGCACAACATTTGTGACGACACTGGACATTGGGCATAGTTTGCCTTCCGCTGGTTCTAGGTAGTGGATAATGTAAACAATTTCCTCACATGAACAATGTCTAGACCTGATTTCTGGGACATTATATGGAGTTGCCCTTTCACATATGTAGAACAGGACACAAGAGAGTGTCTCCCTCCCAGCGATTTTGGTGAGGGGTGGTATAGAGCAGAGCCTGCAGGAGCCAGAACTAGGTAGCACTTAGAAGCTATCACAGTATAGTCCGTTTAATGTCCAGTCCAACTGACATACAGCTAATCTGGACAATGTCTCAATCTGTTCAGTATGCCAGACCCAAGAGCTCATTGCACTGCAACATAAAAAATGGACACAAACAGAAAACACAAAGAAATCTGAAAAACAGAAACCATCTTCATCACACTTACATGATACAAAATTTTGGTAAATTACTTAGTAGCCATTAATATGTATAAATCATGACGGTGTTCTTTGCTACATGTAAGAACATAAGCAGTTTTAATGAGAAAAGTTGCAGAACCAGCAGAAGTGTTTCCAGAGGACTATGACAAGGGATTAAGGTGAATTGGATGCCCTTGCATTGTTCCAAGTTTTGTGACATGAAACTTTCTAGATTTTCCACATTTGTGTTCTCAGTGACATGAAAGTTCAGGGTTGTAGTTTGTGTGTAAAGGTGTCTGTTTGTCTGCCACCAATTCACCTCATAAAATGTTTGAATGAAATGAAGCAAAATCTCATGGCAGCCAGTGTAATGCCCATTACACAGACCTGAGATCGCCTACATGCCAAACAGGATGGATTTGTGCATCAGTCCCAAGTGCGAACGATCACTATTAATATCACATGAAGAGTAATACAGCCGTGTGGAAAAGTATCTTCTTTTCCAAACACATCCCAGTCATTTCTATAGAGAAATGAGTTATTCTATGACTTAATTGTGTGCTATTCCAGGTCTCCCTAGGCTACAGTTAAAATTTTAACCTCAGTGTACTCCCCTAGATGGAGTGCCAGTAAATGAGCAATAGAAACCTGGGGCAAGTACGGACACATTCACATCTAGTGATTTTGTTGTTACTAGATTGCTGAATAAAACTATTGTTGTCTGTCTCTACATTTGATAATGGATGGTGTCTGAGTCAGGTACATGGAGAGTATGAAAATGAATGTTTTGAGTCAAACTGTCTGCAGGGAGATGTTATCCGGAAAGTTTGGAGAAACACAACGGGAAGTCCTGTAGTTGGTCTGTCCTACATGTTGTATGCTATCAGACGCAGTGACCTACTTTCATATTTTGTTCTTGTAAAGGTCAAAAGGAGCAAAACCTGCAGGAAACAGCTGTCAGAGAGAAAGCTGGTGCAGCGGTAATTTATTTTTTGAGGTTCATTGTCACAGTGGAGAGAAGTGGGGTCAGGCATTGAAAGAAGGAGGGGAAGAGAGGACTCTGTTGCTTCCAGACTCTAGTTAAAATGCAAAAAGGGGTCTCTGATACTCAAGTGGTGCCTGAATAGTCAGAAAACTTGTGGAAAGACACTTTACAAAGTCTCCAAATATGAAAGTTAATATCAGATGACATAAATGTACATCCACACCTTTTTTAAATGATGTATATAGAAATTAGACACTTCACAGCGTGTGTTAATATAAGAATATATGTTTATAGAGCAGCATCTTTTGACCTTCATTGGTGCAACAGCAGTAAGAAATGAGTGGTTAGGTTGCATATATATTTTGAGTGGGTTTCATGTGCGTGCAAACAAATTGGTGTGCTGGGGTTGGTGTTTTATTGTTTGATAGATTGGGGTCTGATGACGTTAGTTGCTTTCTTAGACATTCACTATTTCTGCAAATTAGTGCAGCCACTTCCTTTGTGACTCAGCTTCTTTACGTGCCAGGCATCTTAGTACTTGTCAAGGGGGCTCAATTTAAGACACACTCATTCACACAGACACACACACAAATGCACGCATGCACTCACACATGCACCCACTCGCAAACAAATGTGTACATTATGTTCATTAACATAATGCATTTCCTAACCCATTACGCCTACTCTGAATATGTTTTTCTCTGTTGCATCGCTCATCACGATGGGCTAGTCTGGAGACTGTTCATGTACTCAATAAGTGCACATGTGAGAGTGTAAATAAAGAGGAAGTGGTGACTTGTGATAAGCTAGCTTGCCATTATGGAAGGCTGTGGGGAGCTGGGTTGGAGGTTGAGCCCACATGACGGCTCGGGTTGATCTCAGAGATATGAGGTATGACTCATATCCCACCTTTTCTTACACTTCCATAAGTATATCCTATGTTATATTATATGAAAATATAATATTCTATGTCATGGATGGTATATGATATACTAATATACCATCCATGACACACTGAACACACTCGGCAAAATGATGACTTAAAAGACAAAGAGTGCTTTTATCAGCAAGAAAGCAGCTGCATGCAATGGAAGTATCTATCTATGTGTGATGTCATCCCTCTCTCAGAGGTCACCAGTAAAGGTCATTTTATGGTCTGTAAATGTCAGGCTGTAATAGAACAGACTGTGTGTTGTGCTGAGCCCACTACTCAGAATGATCAGAATGAGGCAGCCTTTGTTATATAAATAGATTAATGACTAATTGTCAGACATTTTCTCAGAAAACAAGACATGATCATTGAAATTCCCTTTAGTGTATGTTTTCCCCCGAGGACATTCCTTTATGACAACAAATAGCCGCTTCCTCCCTCCTCATCTCCTTGGAGCAGGCCTGGCACTTGACTGGCAGCTCGGAAGGAAAAGCTTCTGTGTGTGTGTGTGTGTTTGTGTTTGTGTTCGTGTCCTTACCCAACTGAAGCTGGTGCTGCTTCTCATGACTCCCGTCAGTGGAAATGTTAATCCACTTTTATAGTGAACAGTAGTTTCCATGGTCCCACTTCCTGTCCACTCTTGCCCATTTTCCTGTTTCACACATGATGTAATCAAGATTTCAGGAAAAGATTTCTTTTCAGCCTTTTTTCTCCCTCTTCCCTCCTTCACCACCAGTGCCAGGCAGAGTGACATTTATGGAAAAGGGGAAATCACCCCCACCATTAAAATAGAGTATAAGATTGTGTTGATTACATTTGAATATAATTTTTAATGTGAATTGTACTAAGATCACTTCTTTTTTGAGAGATTAGTGCTGGTACTTTAACTTTCTCGCCAGCCACCAGCCACACACCACCTCCTGTAGCTCATTGACATTTAAACAAAACTGTAAACTAAAGCATCCAGTCAGCCAACCACTGTCTGTTTCCTGACCTTGATCTCCCTCTGTGTATCGATTAGGTCTTCTATGTTTCCGACCTGTTCAAGCCCAGGATGAAGCTGGCCACACCACCACCCTCCCCCATCAAGAAGGAGCTGCTCTCTTCAGCTGACATCATCGAGAGGAACAACCACCACAACATGTTGTGAGAGACGGCATCTCTTTCCTTTGACCGAGGAGCCCATCACAGCGCTGCTCACTTCCCATCGGACAGTAGAATGTAGCGACGAGAGACTGTAGCTGCTTCTCAAACGGCATCCTCCTCCTTCTCCTCTTTCGTGGTGCCCAGCTGGGCGCTTCGTGGACTAGGGTGCCAGATTTGAGATTTGCACAGCAGAGTCCACTCTCATTATCCAGACTTGTCATATACTATTATGTTAACTACTAATCAACATTTGAGCCCATTGTTCTGAGCACAAGCAGAAAAGAATTGGAATCTAGAAGAGAAAAGTAAATTGAGAAAAAACTGACTTGACAGGCAGAGCTGAGGGTGTGGAGGTTCGATAGAAGTGTAACCATGTAAATGCTTGTTAAGAAAGTGAAGAAAAGAGACAAAAAAGAAAAAAAAACTGCCTAGAGAGAAAGGGATTTTCAATGACACTTCCTCTCTGAACTCTGTGGCCTTGGAACGCTGTAGGACAACAACTTCCTTAGCTACAGGAAGGATATTACTGCAATAAATAGCAGCATAGAAATATTAACAGTATAGTAAAATATAACTTATAGCACTGTCTTTAAGTCCATTGTCCATTATCACCACTCGCAGCCTGAGATGTCTCACTTGAAGAAAGTTTGATGATGCTGACGTCCATGAGACAGAAACACTGACTCCCAGATTCAAACTGAGCCTGGTGTGGTCATTTGACATGACCGCATACAAGTTAAAGCTATTGTAGCAGGACTGAAGTAACGATACCCCTGCACCCAAAGGCACCGCTAAGGATCATACTCAGCCGCTATCGCAGAATCCAGACTGGTCCTTTGGGTGTCTTTACAACCTTTACTATTGGAAAGTGAAGCCCTCCGACCTCATATACCTCTGTCTCCAGGTCTAGCACATCAGGCTTTTTTTTAAGTGGACTGTCAGTGCGGCCTAAACTCGGGATGTTGCATTTCTTGAGGGTTAGATGTAGAAAAAAGGGAGGGATATTATCTGTGGAAGGAGGGAGACCCCCCCCCCCACTCAGCACCTTTACAGGAGGCGTGGCTGTGCCATGTCCCTCTCTGGTGTTGGGGCCATCTGTTTTAAGTTCCTAAACAGGAAGTAGAATGGGTGGGCAGTGTGAAAGGGTGTGGACTGTCACTGTGGAAAGAGGGTGATGATTTACAGCTAAGCTGGCACATTATTTTGGGATGATTTGGGCTCTTTCCGCTGGCAGGGAGGGGCTTCTCACCCACCCAATCACTCCTTGACAATGGATGTTTATCTCTCAATGTGTATGAGTGTGTGTGTGTGTGTGTGTAAATTTTTGTGCTTAAGTGGGTACACTTGTCTTCGTACATGTACATCTTGTGTGTGTCTGTGAATGTGTATGTACATATGTAGGAGCGCTGTGCCCTGTGAAAAGGAACCCCCTCTTGATCAACTGCGTGTGTCAAATGAAACACACACCGTTAGCTGTGCCAAGTGTGTGTGTGTTTGAGTGTGTCTATATGTGTTTGCACGTGTGTGCACCTGTCCTGTGTGTCAGAGAGCAAGAAAGCAGGTGAACGTTATAAAAACTGTGGATCTAATATTTTTATTCTCTGCTGAGAAGTATCTTTAACCTTGTATGTTTATAGCCTGTCCTGTATAATCACTAACAGTTGTACAGAACCAGAAGCAGAAGCCCTTTTTATTTACAGCTGACTCAGACATCCTACTCCAAAAACACACTCCGCCATGTTGCACATCTTTATCATCGTATAGTCCGTCCTACCATTTCACAAAGCCGTTTTCACTCTTTTTTTACAAGTATATAAATAATTTATAGATCATTAAAATTAACTCTGCAAGATATTTGTTTAACATGTTTAGATATATCCACTATGATTACACAACCTGTGTTTTTAAATGCTGCTTAAAAAGCATTGATTGACTGATTTTTGTATCTAGACAATTAAACTATTGTAGATTGTAATAGTTACGTTTATAATATGCATTCAAAAAATACATCCACAATTATATTAAAATTCAATATTAGTATTTTTGTATTGTCTAATTTTTTGTACAAAAGAAGTAGTAGCAAAGCTGTTTTTCTGCTAGATGTACTTAGCTCTAATACATGTGCTTTTAAATAAAAAGCTCATTATGAACACAAGTTGGTTTGTCCTGACTGTTATTTTTACATCATGACTTTGAAGGTTATGATAATGATGTTCTTCTGCTGCTTGATTAAGGTAAGTTTTATGCAAAACAAAATCTAAAAAGTGTGGACAGTAAATAGAAAGCCAGCAGAGGATACTCCTGACTTCTTATAGACTGAATACTGCATTTCAGAGGAACCAGCTACTGCAAGACATAAAATAACTTCCAACTCTTAGTGCTTTCTTACAACAATTCAAGCAATTCACACAACACTAAGTCATCTGTGAAAATGGTGCTAAAATTTAGTTTCTCTCATCATTGCTTTTAGACTGAGAGATTTAATATTAACAAAGACCTGACAGACATTTGTATCTGTAGTTTAGTGTTATGTGTACCACAGTTTGTAACATATGAGGATTTGTATAAGAACCATGCAGACCACCATATGAGGAATGGTATCAACAAAATTAGAAAATGTCTTTATTTCTGGAATATGTGTAGACACCTATCTAGATCTGTGAAGGGAAAGGGTGAACTGTTCTGAGAACTGTATTAATGAGTGAACTACATCAAAGTAAGAAGAAAGGGGAATTAGCTTCATATAGAAGCTGAGGCAGTCAAGAACCAGATAGTCACATAAAGTATGAGTGAGTATGACTCACACTTAGCAAAGGACTCAAGAGTGTGTGATTTCACACTCTGGCAGACGCCAGACCAGATGAGCTGGCGTCGCTGCGTGTGTGAGTTTGTGTCTGTGCGTGTGTGTGTGGTAGTGTGTGTGTGCCAAAAAGCTGCCATCAGGCTTTTCAATCCTGAGCTAATCATTTAGCATTTTGTGTCATTTTCTCCACCACAACCTTTTACACAGAAAAAGCCTGACAGACGCTCAGCTTCACTGTAGTGTTTAATCCAATGGGATGGCAATCACACCACAGCATGGCCA
Source organism: Remorina albescens (assembly GCA_034769265.1). NCBI lineage: Eukaryota > Metazoa > Chordata > Actinopteri > Carangiformes > Echeneidae > Remorina > Remorina albescens. The sequence continues at coordinate 13,345,710 of CM068489.1, forward strand.
CATAATAATGTGTAAAACATATATCTATAAAAAAATCTACAACTGTGAGCAGATCTGTGGCATGGCTAACAAACAATGGATCTGGTCTGTTTACAAAGAAGGAAGAAAGAAAGAAAGAAAAAACTCCTTCCAGCATTGTGTACGATGCGTACATGCGAGGTGATCTAAATCAGTGAAAATCCAATCAGTTGACTGATGTTATCATTTAAGTGGCCAGCATTTCTCCTGTCTGTGTCCTATAAAGTACAGACTTTTATTAACAATGGCAGCACAGCTGGTCTGAGGTCAGTCGAAACCAAAGTGAGATTTACTGTGCCTGTGAACAGCTGGTAGGCCTGGGGTCACCCATGCGTGGCTGTAATCGTAGAGGGCCTGCTGCTGAGGCAGAGAGAGGCCCATGTTGTGGTCTTGTTTGGCAGCAGCAGCAGAAAAGAGCTGGCACTGGGCAGTCACCGGGAGGCCAAAGCATTCTGTACTATTGGACTTCTCTGTCAGCATGCCGGGTGTGTGTTCCTCATCATCACACCGTGTACTCTGCATCCCTGTTTATTCTTATTTAATACCACACACTGGCTTGATCTTAGGGTTCAGACTTGTACTGTAGTTCAAATGGGGTGTTGAGAATAAAATTGTGTATGGATGATGTTGACATGTTAACACAAATTGGCCAGATTACATCCTCCTGTGACCAGAGAAATTCCTCCATCCTCGCTCTCATAAATCTAATTTAAACCCTGCTGGATGAACTTAAACATGCACAACAGTCATGTTAAACAATATTCTTTTCTTGGTATTTGAGTTGTTTATGCTTTGTTGAACTTCACCACACAAGGAATTATAAAAATATGACCATCGAAAATAAAACATAATTGAGCAAATGAAGGTAATTAGACTAATTAGACTAGATTTTGATGCACTCTAATGTGGAAAAAAAAATTTGTTTGACAGCTGGAACATGTCAGCAGCAACTTAACCTTATTCTGCTCCACTGGAGTTTGTTACAGATTCCAGTGTAATTGCTGTGGAAACTTTTCCTTTCTGAGAAGAGAGCTTAACGGATTGACAAGTTGTGAGAGTTGATGCTTCACAGAAAGAAGGTTCTGGGTTTGAACGCAGTGCCTTTCTGTGTCTGCGTGGTTTCTCCAGTCTGATTTCTGCTAGAGTTCAAATACATGTATGTTAGGTTATTTATCGACTCTAATCTGTCCGTAGGTATGAGTGTGAGTGTGAATGATTGTTTGCCACTGTTTGTCTCGTTATGTCAGCCTTGCAATGAACTGTCCAAACCTGTCCAACGTGTACCCCCTCTTTGCATAATGCCAGCTGGGATTGGCGCCAACAAACCTGCACAGATAAATGATAAATATAATAGATGAATGAAGAAGAACTTGGGCAAATATCACACTCTGAAACCAACAGATTTGCAGCACTTGTGCCCCTTGCATGAATCGAATTTGAAATACCACAGAAGTCACGTATCAAAGTGGATTACACTTGTAAGGGTTAACTCTACACAGAAGGTCTGAATCAGCATGTGTAACAGTGGTTAGTGGCTCTCAGCTGGCAATACAAAACAAAACTGACGAACAGACTCCCTCTTTTGCCATGTAGTGGTTGTAGACTAAAGGCCCTGCAAGAAATGGCCCACTGGCACACATGATATAAAAAGGAACGCCGCAAAACAAGAGTGCTACTGTAGGTGGCTCTCGGGTGGCTTGCGAGTGTGTGTTTGTGTGTGCGGAGTATGGAGCTGGTCTGTGGTGTGGCTGGCACCTCCAGGAGAGCTGTCTGGAGTCTCTGAGGGCCTTTTCTCTGTAGTGCAGTGAAGAAAGCAGAGTTTCAGGGAAGCACATATGTGAGGTTGCATGGCCAGAGGAGAGCAGCTTTGGCCGAGCTGTGCAGTTTCTTTAAGGAGACGGAAGCAGAGACCCCCAGCAGTCAGTTAGCAGTATGTCTGTTTTGCACTTTTTAGCACACGTGAACTGGGTAGACACAATATCACCCACCCACAGGAAGAAGAAGGAAACCTGTATGTAAGGAGACATAAAAAGAATTAAGCAAAAATTGGTTTGTTTGTTTCTTGTTTTTTTTCCCCCTATACAAATAAAATTCCTGATACCATTAAACACAAAAGGGAGGAAATATGTGAAATAGATGGATGAAATGACTGTTCAAGAATCGCAGCAGCTTTTTCAAACACCTCTGGGCTCATGCTGTGAAAATGGAGCAGCCTTGAAGTAAATGAAAGCTGCTTTAGTTATGCATCCTCCCACTTTTTCATTAATCCACTCGATTATATGGGCATTGGGGAATAAAACAGTGAGATGGTGGATGAGTAGACACGTGTAGGTGGCAGCAGGATTAATAAGAATTAATGTCATGTGGTGATCCTGCATGAGAACACTAGGTCTTTGTTTCAGAGAGGGGATATTTTGATGCCTTTTGATATGAATTGAACCTAAATCCAGTGAGTGTAAAATAAATTTAGATATGGGTTTTTCATTCTGGACTGTGACAGGCAGGAAGAATGGATTAGCCCATTTCATGTTCTCCATTTTCAAAGTTTTATATTTCTGTGTGGATTATGCAGTGGATGTAATGAAGGCCAGTACCAAAAATATGTTATATTTGGCAGGCATTTAGTTATGGCTCAATATTTAAGGACTTATTTTATGCAATGAAGTGAAAAATTGAACATCCATTCATAGTTCCAAGAGGATCCATCAACCACAACAATTTACAAGCTAGCAAAAACACAAGAAGCTGAATGAGCTAACGGACCTGATCCATCTGCTAGTCTCTGATTTTGGTCACAACTGGCTACATTTGAGTCTTAGGGCCAATCCCAATGTTCACTCTACTCACTACCACTAGCCCTAGCCCTCTAACACTACCCCTTCACCCTCAAAAGGAAGCCACAAGGGGTAGGGCTTTGTAATCTTCCCTAGGAATTGGGACTCCACTTGGTACGTCACTGCATACTTTACGTTCGGGCACGCAAGCGACTGCGTAGCTACATTTGCACATACGTCACACCATAACAGGAAACCAGGAAACCCAGCAGCAACATGGATTCTACGGTTGCGATCAGTTTTTTTGCATTCATCATGCTTTGGTTGATAAATAAACCAAGAGGTACACGGAGAACAATACACCATCGACGTCTGTTGTCTGTAGTGAATTTTTATTGTAAATAAACATTATTTACAGAGGATATATACTTTACGTGGAAAGTTTTTTGCTAAGCATCATCTCTTCAGTAGATAACATTACCATTGATTACCTAATATTTCTTTTGAAGGTTTTCCCATTTTTTTGAAACTTGTGCTGTGGTCAGCTTGCCCTCCAGGTCCAGTTCTTTGATGAGTTTCCTGTAACAGAAAACAGTGATGAAGATTAGTTATGTTAGCTATGGTTAAGGACCCCATCACAGATATTTTGCAAGTAGATAGCCAGATCACTCACTCCCACAGTGCTTTTGCCACGCACTTCTTCTTTGTGAAGTTGTCCTCATTTGAAGTCCTATACCTGATAAGGTAACGGACTTGATCCGGAGTCCCTGGAATCAAATGTGTGATTACTGGAAGGCATAAATGTCGTTTGTTTGCTACCATAACGTTAATTAGCAACTGGGACTTGGGAGCAGCCGGGGGGCTAATGCTAATGTTCGTTACGAAGTAACATAGATAACGTTACTTGCTGCCTTATTATTATAATAATGTGAAATATCCGACAAATTTGCAGGAAAGATGAGAGCTAACGAGTAGCCTTAACAGGACATGGCAATGTTACCTAGCCGACTCTCATCGTGAACAGCAATTGTTCACGATTGTGTGGTCACATATTGCATTATCTTACGTTAAACCGTTCTCTATACAAAAACGCTTATTACAAAATGTTTTTACAAATTTTCCATGCAAAATTATACGTACATTTGTGGTTTTTCTTCTCTGACTTCTCCACATCCTCTTGCTCTCTGGGGGTCACCAGTTGTTTGATTCGGTATACAAAAGATGACGTAAAGCATTCTGGGAAATTTTCCCTGGCCCTCCCTCGGCGAGTCAGCATCTGAAATCCCTCGCTCTGAAGGGCTAGATTCATAACCCCTACCCCTCATTATGCCCACTACCCCTATATGAAAAAAGTAATTGGGACACCACTACCCTCACGGGAACGCACAAAATTTAGGGGTAGGGCTAAAAAGTAGGACGAGGGGGTGTATTGGGACTGGCCCTTAGTCTGTCAAACATGTGGCGGAGTCTCTCTGATGTTTCCTTCTCTAACCATCTTGGCAGCTTCTGCTCTTTCACATGCAACATTGAGCAAGGATGCGGTGGTGGCCTGATCCAGATTTCTCAATGAAGATAGGAAACTCATGTCAACCAAAGTATGTCTGAAGAGACCATCTGGACCATCGAGTCCAGCCCAGCATCCATCCAAAGCAGCTGAAAACAGCAGCATGTGATACTGTACCTTTACATTCGAAAGCTTAACAACTACTGAGCTGAGCAATCTAAAACAGATCTTGAGGATATGTAGTTTGAGAGTCATGAAATATAACTGCTTCATGAATATAAAAATGCCCACTTCACACATAAGTCCAATATCACAGACATGGTGTCTGTGAATGATCGGTAAAAAACTAAGAGTAGAGTAAAAAGTGAATACATTTTGCAGATGTTGGTTGTACATGGGGGCAACAGGTGATTATGTCATCTTCACATAAATGGCTCGTGTCTACCGACAAATTTTCTCTCATCCCCAGTTTCCCCACACAAATGATAGTTTTTCTCATCCTCTGTGGCTCAATTCTTGGATAGGAGGAGCATTTTTCAAAACAATAAGTTAAAATCTCTGAGTTGAGTCTCATGTTACAACCCATGGTCTTTCAGTGGAATAAGCTTGTTGATAATGATATAAATATATGTTGTCTATCAGTACTGCTCTGTACACAAGGTACAGTAAAAGTTTTTTGGGAAAAGTCAATTCCCAGTAAACTAGTGTAGAAATCTGAATTTCTACATTTTTGCTCAAGACTAAATCCTCTTCCAGTTTTATTGTTATAAAAGGCGTCTTACGTTACATTTCAACCTATGTCACAACTCGCTGAATGGAAAAGACGTCTCCTCCTCCCATTGCTGCGCTCTTCTTACCCCATATAAAGCAACTGACAGGTCAGAGTGGGAGAAGAGGAATTTGGCAGCCCCAAATTTTTTCTACTGCACATGACAGATGCAAAAAAAATCTTATTGGTGGTTTTCAATTTTTGCAGAAAGAGAAAGATACTGCACCAAATATAATGGTAGATAATGGAGGATCATCAATGTCTGCACTCATGCAGGCAAAGTGAGCACAGAGTTAGGAGTTTTTCTGGGAATCAAATGAAACACAGCAGTGAGTTGTGAAGAAAATGGGATTAGATGACTGAGACTCAGGCCTCTGTAATTCTCTGGACATACTAAAACCAGTTTTGTCTCTTTATGGGCACTTGAGGAAATTCAGTTGAAGTAGGTTCAACCTAGGGCTGCACAATTAATCGAATTTTAATCACGATCATGATTTTGGCTTCCCACGATCAAATTCGCGTGATCGAGCGATATTTAAATTGCGTCACTCTGTTCATAGAACGCTCCGTATCATAGGTTTTTTTTTCCAAAGCCAATCTAGCGCTCCTCATAGTGTTATAGAAAACGCTCTCTCTTTAAGCCTCTGGCGCTCCGTAAAGCACTGTCTGATCACGTGCCTCCATGAGCCAATCAGAGTTGTTCCCTGCACCACCGCGCAGCTTAGTTTCTAGATGTATTACTAGTCGACAGTCACTGAGGACAGAGTAGCAGCGAATGTGGGGAAAGCTCCACAGTAGATAGCAGTTACCGGTCAGAAGGCGATAAACTATCTTAACAAAGAAAAAAAAAAAAAGTCTAACGTAGCAGAGGGTGAGGTGAGAGGCTTGTCCCAAGAATCATATCGCCATCCATTGTGTGGAAGCATTTTGGGTTCAAGGCAAGTGACACAAAACAAGAACAGGTCGTATGCAGTTTTTTTTGTTTATTTATTTTTATTTATTCTTTAAGGAGAAGCACAGATTTTTCGTGAATAAGAAGACCTATTTTATTTTGATGCACATATTGGTACATTAGCAGGAATGTAGCACCATATGGATGTGAAAGCAGCTATAATGAGCCTACTGTATGTGACAATAAAATTGGTTTTGGTTAAAATTTAACAAATAATCGTGATAATTAATCGTGATCTCAATATTGATGAAAATAATCGTGATTATCATTTTGGCCATAATCGTGCAGCCCTAGTTCAACCCTCATAGCCCACCTGTTCGAACAACCCTGTTATCAAATTGTTCCCCCATATAAATACACAAACAAAACACACCAATTCTCCAACAAAACTAAGTCACAGGGTGATTATTTGGAGTCAGAACTCAGCTCGCTCGGCATTGCAGTGGTCCACAGCCTGCTGCCTGATTTACTGGTCACCCGTGAGTGTGCGTCTACACCCTTTTTTGAATCTGTTGTGTCATCCTGCAGGGAGCCAGCTCTGAGCTCAACACTCAGGGGCCGTGCATCTGCCTCACTGACGAGCCAAAGACCTGGTCCAGCCATTTGGAGAACATCCAGTTCACTCACAAAACTGTGATGTTTACTCCAAGGAATTTAGTAATATATCAACATTTTCAGGTCAAATGCTGTAACTAATAATTAAACATACACAGTAAAGCAGAAGTTGTAGATCGTGAAGCACATGCTTCAGCTCTGGTTATCTGCTTCTCTAACCCTCAGTGATGTATAGAGGTATAGCTTACTGCAAGGTAGGTTGTGATTTTTATAATGAATTTAGTCACTCTTGTGTTTCTAACTAGCTGTAACACAATATTTACAATACAATTTGCGGCAGTTTTTTAAAACCTCAACATTGAGTCTTTACACGAACACTTCAACTGCCCCCCCCCCCCACACACACTGTGAAAGGAAGTGAGAAACACACTTCCAGAGAGCAACTCCCCCACTGAAGACTTTCACAGTCTTCTAAAGCCAAGGTGCATTCAGTGTCATGAACTGTGTTTTTTGTCATTCTGAGCCCTGGAAACCAACAAGATAATGTCTCCTCAGGGCCTCTGAATAATAACTGTCAATGAGCGTTTTATGGCTTCTCCAAGAGATAATGGCAATAATGTCTTTACTGCTCCTGTATGCTGAAGAGTTTCGTACCTGAATGAGATGTGCTTCCTAAATGATCTGTAAAGTTTTTTCCCCAATGTTTAAGATGCAACTCTTTCTTCCTGTCACAAATAGGATGTTAGTAATTTTTCTGTTTAAAACAGGAGACATTCATATCATCTGCCTAAGCAAGCTGCTCATCATCTGACCTGACCGGCCTGTAAAGATACTCTCTTTCCTCCTTAGGTACCCAGCAGGCACAAAGGGCAGTTTTTCATACACATTAAAATGGTGTTGGATCTTAAGTCTGACAAAAAGCTCCAAAGAATGTCACCTCAGACTACACATTTAAAAATTAGAAAAATGCTTGTCGCTAGAAGGTCAAGGGAACTTAATCCTCTGGAGACTACTAGAACAGCATCATCAAACTTCCATGTAAACTGTAATACTAGTACTCATATCCCACAATGTCATGCAATTAGTCTGGTCATGCATGATCATATTTTATGCTTTATTTCCTTGTAAAAAGGCTGACTCATCACTTGAAATTTTTCCATGGAAATGCAAGCCCACTGAAATTCAAAGGGGAATGCATTCTGGACAAGAATGAGTGTGTTGTGTTACTGGATGTATCACAAGTCAGTGATGAGTTTTGAATAACATTAAATGATGTGAATCCTCTGCTGCGGTCCTTACAATTGTGAAATAAATTTTTTAAATTACGTGTAAAACAGCACTCATCAAAACAAAATGAGGGAATTCTTCAGAATCAATGACATTCACCCTCCATCGAGTTCAAAGACATGGACACGTAGAGAGTTTTCCTTTAACCCTCGAGTTGTCTTAGGGACGAAGAATGACCTGAGACCATGTTTAACAGCACAGAAAACCCCCAAATCATTTTTTTCACTTTGAAATTTGATGACTTTTCCGCCAAGGAGCCAAACATTAGAAAAAGTGAAACAATGCCTTTGTTCATATTTCCATGACAGCTGTACACAAAAAGGGTACAAAGATTGTCCTAGGGGTCATTTTTGACCCGGTAGTTATACAACCATTTACACAAAAAACACAAAAACACACACACACACACAATGACAAGTTGAGATTATGTGTGCTACTGACTGAACTCAGACAGAAATACACAGAAAAAAATTTGGATTGGTATTTACTTGGGAAAACCTAGGAAAGTTTTTGCACTTAGAAATTGTAAGTAAATTCTACAAGGGCGATCATCAAGTATACTTTACTTGCAGATATAAGTTTCTTTTACTAGCAAACCTCAGGTAATCTACTGATGATTATTAATATGGTCATTGAATTTTACGCTCTCCTTTTTAAGTTTTACTTAGACTATCTAAAACCAATGGCTTTTCAAGGTAATTTGGAAATATTTTTTCTAACTTTTATTTATGGACTATATTGAAGTAACATTTAAACAACATTTTACAGAATTTTTCTGCAGTTTAAATTGCCTAAATTGAAGGAAGGAAGTGAAAGAAGCGGACTCCCTTCTTCGCTTCTATGCCAGAAAAACGCTGAATGACTTACCTTTAAGATGACTTCAAGATCACACCTGACCGCCGTCGTCTTCTTCTTGGGTTTTAGCGGACAACGAAGCGCATGCGTCCTGTATGCGCGTCACATAGCGCATGCGCCGATTCAAAACACACAACTACTAAAACTTACTTGGTATTTCTACGTTCATGCGCAATGACTATGAAACCTTCGAATATTATGTGAAAATACAAAGTAAAACTTACTCTTCCCACACAGTTTATTTATTACATTTATTACAAACATTTCTTATTGCTTACTAAGATAAGATAAGATTGAACTTTTTTAGCCAAATTATTGTTGTAATAAATTGCAACAACACAACAATAATATAAAATAAATAACTACTAATTAATGGGGGATGATAAAAGTGCTGCAGATGACAGTAGGAGTGAGAGCTGTAACATGAGCAACTGGGCAAGTTGTTACCTGCACTTATTATGACAGGTGTGTTGTAATAAAAACAAATGGTGTCCACTGATTAAAGCAGATATTCACAAAGTTTGTGGTGAATGACTGGTTGTTTCATCATGCAAAATAGATTTGAGACTTAAAATTCAATGAAGCTGCTGTATTTTAGAGGTTTAGTGAAGGCGGGTCATTTTTGACCCTGAGGACAGACTGAATGAGAGCAAGACTGCTGAATGAAGGCAGACTATTTTATCTTTATTCATGAACTTGGAAGAAACAATACTTCATTTCAATGAACTGCTCAGAGATAACCAGCAGCTCTGGGCAACTTTGAATGTGAAATGTTTCCTTGTGTGTTAATCAACTCATGAAAGATGTTTTGCTTTGGGTTTTGTTTTTTTTGTTTTTTTGTAGGGCAATCTCAGTGGTAGCGTCACCCTGATTAAAAGGCCAAATGAATTTCTTGAGAACAACTCAGACCACAACATTTATTGCCTGTCTTGAATTAAACACACTGCAGCGATGAGTTGATTATGGAAACAGGAAATGTTTCATTACCTTACTTCTAGAAAATAGGTGGTGGAGAGTTATTGTGTGGCTCTGCAGTTATGTTTGCAAAGCAGGCTGTGGAGGAAAAAAAAGTTAATGATTAAATGAAAAGGAAGAAGAGTTGATATAAAAGAAAGGAAAAAATATTTGAATATATATATATATATATCTAATGGGAATGCAAGTTGTGAGCTGCGTAGGTGTGCCCTTTTATTTTATGGAACTTCAATTTTATTACAGTTGGAAAATATGCAAATTTATGAAGTGTGGCACATCTCTCCCCTTCAACTTCCCTCTTCTCTCTCTCTATCTCTTTAGGAAGAGATGTTTATAGTATCCAGGTCTTAAAACAGGGCACTCAGAGGTTACATACTGTGAAATCACTTCTACCCTTTATCTACCTTCAGCACAGCTCCTTAACTCGCCTTCGTCTTGCTGCCTCCCACTTCTCGTCATCCCAACATCTGGTTTCAATCTTGACTGAGATTACAGATGTAAGCACAGCATCAATAACAATCCCCTCTCCCACCCTCCCCATCTGCTTGTTACGTTACGATGCTCATTTCCAGGCAATCCTGAATGACTGAATTTGTTTGGCAAGAAGGGAAACAAACTGACTTATAATTTCTCAGAGGCATCACTTTGAACATTGAGGAAAAGTTAAAGGAACAGAACAAAGATATACTGGATGAAAGACAGCAGGATACTGACCATGACCGTCCAGAGGTCAAAGGTCAGGAAGCAGGAGGTCATGGGTTAGAGGTGAAGGGTTAACAGGTAGCACAAGAGCCTGAGGATGAAAGGTAAAAGGTTGTTTATGGCTGCTGCCACCGCAGCAGAGGAGGACACAGAAAGGACAGGGGTAATATGTCTGTCTCAGCTTCCTGCTGTGACCCAGCTCCTCCTCTCCGGTCTCTGTCCATTGTCTGCTGTCTATCACTTTGTCTGTGTTTGTGTGTATCTCTCTCTCTTTGTGCCCTCAACATGGATGAAGGGGATCAGATATATTTTATTGCTGGTAATCTAATAATAATTGCTGGTGTGTGTCTCAGATAAATTTTCAGCAGCGAAAATATCATTTAGATTGAAGCAGTGGCATCTTTTAGTATATAGGAGAAATACCCTCCAAATGCCTTTTTTTTACTTTAAGAAGCTCCTGCATAGTTGCCAAAAACTTTGTACACCTGATCTTCCTGGTAGAGTAATTCCCCTCATGACAAATAAAACTGAGGTGCATGTGTAAAATCAATGGTATAAACAGACAGCTAATTTTAGTGGATGTTGTAGCTGTGCTATTGTGGCAACTGTAATCTCCTGAAAATAAATAAAGACAACTCCACTCTGGGACTTTCAACTGGGGAGTACCCACTTAATACACAGGTTTTACTATACAGAAAAAAGAGCAGTCAAGGTTCCAGTGTCAAACAAGTTACTGCTTAATTGTAACTAACAACGAACATGAAAGTGAATATTTATTTTGATGAAAGAGAAAATGATTCCTCCCAGGTAATTGTTGCAACTGTTGCAAAAAAAATGTAGATTACACTAAATTATAATTTAAACTGTCAAAATGATTTAACTAAACCATAGATAGTAACTTGTCCATTGTGAGTGAACCGAAACAGAAGAAGCCCTGTCACCCTAACTATGGTAACAGGGTTCCAAATCAATGCTACTGACATGAGCTGCAAGTTACATAGCCAAACTGTTTAGGTGTGTGTGTGTGTGTGTGTGTGTGTGAATGTTTCGGTGTAACCAGTTCCAGGGGTCCAATAGTTAAATGTTGATATTGACAAGGAAGAGGTTCAGGGTCTGTGTCTAGGTTAGGGCTCAGGTCCAGCTGGGTAACATCCTGTTTCTCTCCCCACTGGCAGCAGCTGTGGTCACAAACCCACAATCCTTCATTCACACACATGCATTCAGTTTCCCTATGCATAACTCAGCCTTACTCACCTAAAATGAGAGCAGGCAGAAACAAGGGGACAGATGGAGAGACGAAGACAGGCCCATGGACCTGAGAAACATACCACTAACTCAGAGAGGCCATTCACTCACTTAGAATTTAGACCGAGATCCCAGAGGAGTGAGTGTGTGTTTAATTTTTATATATTTAACATTGACAGTAGCACCATTTACACAGCATGACTGTGGATGAGAAATATGAACGTGATCTGTAAGCCTGTTGAGTTTCATGACTCATAATGATTTGTACTCTTCTCTGTGTCATGGCCTTTTTGTTGTAGTTACCATAAAACAAGAATAATAGACTGAGTCTCTCCAGAATAATTGCACTGAATATTGTATTGGTAGCACGTTGGCATAGTGGTTAGCGCTGTCGCCCCACAATAAGAAAGTCGTGGGTTCGGTTCCCGGCCTGGGTCCTTACTGTGCGGAGTTTGCATGTTCTCCCCATGTCTGTGTTGGTCTCTGCCGGGTACTCCGGTTCCCTCCCAAAAGTCAACTGGTGACTCTAAATTGTCCGTAGGTCTGAATGTGAGTGTGAGCGGTTGTTGGTCTCTGTGTGATGGACCTGTCCAGAGTGACCCTGCCCTCACCCAGTGTGAGCTGGGATTGGCTCCAGCAACCCCCCACAACCTGGAAATGGATAAGCGGTTGAAGATGAATGAATGAATTGTATGTTTGGACACCTGAGATTTCACAGAAGTATTATCTTATCTTATATATATATATACATATAAGTGCATATGTGCAGAAAACATTGTGATTATTTGATTTATTTCGTTATAACTATCCATCTACAATCTCATTAAATTATTGTAATCTTTTTGTATGTGGACTTCTGAACCTGGTAGCGGTTAAAGGGGATCCAAAAAATCAAACATTATCATGACATTTTAAACATCTTGAAATTAGCAAATGGGAATATTTATTATTTAGAGAAGGTTTTGCTCAATCCTGACAATGTCCAACTATTTAGTCATGAAAGACAACACAAATTAACAAGAATGCAGACCCTTTGTTAAGACTATGATTTGTCAACCATGAATACTGTGCTGATCTGTGCCATTAAATCTACAGAACCTGAGCCTATGAACCAGAGCAAAAGCTCATCAATCAAAACATAGCAATATAATAATAGAATTTTAAAAAATTAGCTATTAGCTGAATCTTGTATACTTCTATGGTGTTTTTCGCACAGTAGATAGTGTTTTGGAAACTAAATCCTCATCTGCGTGCTATCTATAAATGACACATCAAACCACTTGGTTGTAAATGTTTCCTGTTTAAATTTTGGCTTGCAGCAGAGCAGCCAGAGAATGTGTGGACAGAAACTGAGGTTTGCTCTTAATTGGGTCTGGTAATCCCTCTGTTTATGGCCTCATTACATTACCAGGAACTGTCAGTGCACATTCCTCAAAACCGTGTGAGACTGTGTGGAGGACTGAGACTTTTTAAATCCAGTCTTGGTGTGTTGTAATTAGTCCATTAAGAGGTTACTTGATGGTTTTTCGTCTATGTGAGTCCAACAAAACAAACAGAAGAGGTTCTTATCTTTCACTCAGCAGGACATCACATCACTCCGGCTTCAGATAAAACTAGAAGCCCTCTGTCCAGACCCAACCTACCATCCCAGAGACTGCAGCTGCTCCATGTAAGGAAGGATGTGCACTCCACTCTTTCTGCACAGAATATTTATGTGATTTTTCTGAGTTAAACCCATTTGCTCTACTCTCTATGGTTCATATTGCTCTGTCAGTGTCTGCAGGCATTTGTTTCGGTGTGTGCATGCCTGTGTGTATGACAGAGACTAGAACTTTTTTTCCTCTGGGACCAGGGGCCTGGGAAAGCTGTGTCCATGCTTCATCCCATTGCGCTTTTCTGACTACTCTTTTCGCGTCATGTGAGGTTTTCAAAGTAATTTCCACACACTGCTCCCTCTCTGAGCATGCTAAAGTCTCTCTGACAGTAAATTAGACTTGACGCAAACATGCACTTCTACAAGTGAAACTTAATTGGCCTTTCACATAGTCAGAGAGGTAGAAGCACAATAGATGAGCTATAAAGCGGAGCGAGAAAGACAGAGATGTGGCTCTTCAGTTTGGGAGGAATGTCCGTTGTTATTAATGATGAAATGAAGATGGGTTCCTATGAGAGCTGATGGAGGTCAAGTGGCATGGAGGGGTTTTTGGTTGTGTTCCAACATACACACAGTCATGCAGATGACAGCTATTCCCAGTTTACTTAAAGCCACCCTGGATTTGTCTTGATCACAACAATGTAATGAGCTGTACAGGCCAAAATGAGTGCATCCTAAATGAAGACAAGGCAAAAAAAGGAAAACCTGGAGATAAACTTAGAGCTGCAACAACTGCAGCTCTATTCTGGGTCTCTTTTCAATACAAGGTAATCATTGGGATGTAAAGCAAGGCCAGTAAGAGATGTAAGAGATGTTTTGTACAGCTTCTGGAAGAACTTTCTGGGGTTGTAAAATGTGCCCACAAAAACATAAATCTGCACAAGGCCAGCTTTAGTAATTTTCTGGGCCGGGAGTTTTCCTGTCTGATGAAGGTTGTCCAAAAAACCTGACGTGTTTCGACTTCTGTTCGTACACACTGTGTTTCCAGCAAATGTCATCGTGCTGACATATTTTTCCCTTTAGTGTGTAAGAGCAGTTTGTCGTCACTGTGAGCTGCTTCATGCAATAAATGAGGCAGATGCAAAGAGAAGCATGCCAGACAATGAACAGTTTTATTTTTGATTTTTTGATTTTTTTTCTCTGCTAGAGCAGAATTCCAGCTGCATGACTGGGGAATTTCAGGGGAGTCGTCACTTGTCGAGTAACGCTGCTGATGTTTTCTTCTTTACGCAGTCTGAAACCACACTGTATCTGCACACTAACCAGACTACTCAGTTTCTCGTCTCCCACACATTCACACACACACACGCAGGAATGTCATTGACACTGCATGTTTTTTCACAGAAGAGAAACGTATAATTTAAAAGTCCTGGATGGCTGAAAATTCACACATCACTGTCCCGTGGTGTTCATCCAGGAGGAGACACATTAATGGAGTTGGAAAATAACATTGGAAAGTACATTTACTCAAGAACTGAACTTCACAAACTGTATAAAGTGAGACATGTCTTTTTATATATATAAATCAGTTCTACATTAATACTCTCCAAGTATCAAAGTGCTCAATTCCACGAAGAAACTTAAATAACAAAGCAACCATGTTCCATGTCCAGACCATCTGGATCCAGCATCCAGGCTTGCAATATTGTATGTTTTACTTCACTTTATTTGTCTGGGAGCAACACATACGAACATGAGTCACCCAATATATATTTGATTTGAAGAAGTGAAAAAGATTGTGTGAAACGGTTACCACATTTTCACATTGTCGACAGTTCATCACACCCATCAATGTACAAGTACGATTGATGTATGTCAGTGTTAAATGGGTCCACTGGCAAGTGCTTTGAGTGGTCTATGAGCGCATTTCCTTTGCCATTTTAAACAAGATTATATATATATATATATGTAGATGTTTTTCATATATTCTTACAAGACTGCAAAGTAGCATTTTAAAACATGCATGTGGGTAAAAATGTCTTCATTATATTTTTTTTTAGTTTTGATAGTAATGTATTATAAAGTAGTTAACATTTTACTCTAAGTTAATATTACATTTCTTAAATGTATTTTGAAGCCTTTTCTACAATGTATAAATGCTTTACATGTGGAACGAACAAACGATGAAATGTGGAATTAGAAGTGCAATTATATCTATAATATCTTTCAGTTCCTTTTCATTTCATTTTTGGAGCTCTTGCTGACGCCTATGGGTTGAGGGTATTTATGTCTCTGGCTCATATCTCCAGCAGATCTCAGGGTCCAACTGTGCACCTGTTTCCTTTTTTCTTTGACCACCTGGGCTTAAGCTTTTTCCACTTAATCATGCATTTCATTTTTACCAGACAGCTTTTAGATAATCTTGTTTCCCCATGTGTGATGGCTGTGTCCACAAAATTCAAACAGATACATGGCGATACTCATCTAGTTTCATGCTGCTAACAATTACATTTTAAAAAAACATTCCATTCACAGAATACAACTTTGTCATTGTTCTTTGCAGTCATCTTAAGATGACAGTCAGTCATGCAGTTAAAGGTTAGTTTGTTTTGATATCATTTGAAAGCTATTGGATATCATTTGGTTGACATTGTTCTTTCATCCTCTATTAATCTGATAATTGAAATCAATTAATTCCTCTTTGATTTTTAGTTAACATGTCAGTCCTCCTGCATGGTTTGGTGCCTGTTTATTTACAGATGCAAAAGAAAAACTACACATAAGGCCGCTTCAGCATGGGAGAAGGTTGTTTCTTTGTATAATATGTTAGTCCGTGCTTGCCTGCCTGCCTGCCTGTCCACATTTGTAAACTGGAATTTCTTTGGCCCTTTGCCCTTTAAATTTCCTCCAGTATACTAGTCATTTTAGGTCCTCTGTCCTCATCGCTTGTGCTGCTAAAACCATCCCTGACAAAGAGACATGTAAACAAGATTTCAAACTTTTTAAGATAAGTTGAATGCCTCATTTCTTGATTTTTACTGATTTACTTGTAGGGCTTAACTCATTTTACAACCAGTATAAACCTAAAAGCTGACATAGTTGAGACATGCATGAAACCAGAAAACTATGTAGAGTGGTTTTTTACTTCAGGCTTTGGTGAAATGTAAATCAACAGAAATTTTATTGTGTTTTTTCATTTTATTATTTTTTTATTTTTTTATTCAGCATTAAATACAGGTAGCTATGTTTGGCTGAATAAGCCTCCTGGGTGTTTCATGTTGTGCTGACAGAGTCGGGGTCCTCTCCTGCCCTTGTCTTGGTGAAAAGTATGAATTGTTCAGAGCCAAAATTTGTTGAACTGCTATATAGTGGTGTGCTAAAGTCATCTATGAGTAGCACACAGGTATCATTTTATGACTACCTTTTTAAAAGCAGACTGTTATTTACATCTGCTAAGTCCTTTAAAGCTCATGTCACGCTCCACCTTCATGCCCCCTGCTGCCAATGAGGGACAGGATGGTTTGGTGACGTTGTCCTGGATGTTTCCAGATTTGTGGAGATGTTGAAATGTATTGAAAGGATTCTGTGATTGAGCTTTAGACTAAACCTCAGAGACATGATTGATGGCATGCAATTCATTTTGTGGTTTATGGTCAGAGATACTGTGAAGGGGGCATTGGGGTCGGGGGGATAAGATAACTGTTTAAGGAAAGTTGTGGTCAGCTTACTGTCAAGACTTGTTTGTTTGCCCAGTCATTCATTATATTTTGTCCCTTTATCTGCATGGCCTATGACCTCATTGGTCAAAGATCACAGCCAAAGGGTTACAGGAAATTACATAAGCATCATCAGTCCTCTTGTAACTTGTTTATTTTTAGACCCTCCACAGAATAGAGGTGTGCCAATAGAGATGGATGTCAATATCGCAGTGTGTGTGTTTTTTAGCAGGACATGTGTGAGAGTGAAAAGAAGAGGTACAGTTATTGTACCTCTAAAAACTAAATTTGTCTGCATCTCACAAGGAGAAATTCTAAACGTGCTCTCTAATTCCTGCTGGGACTTCATGTGCACAAACACACTTCTCAAGCACCTGCACACATAATTTCACTGGTCCATGTACAGGTTAAATATGTGAGGTGTGTTTTAGAGGTGAATGATCATTTATCAGAAACACATGCTGAGCTACTCTGCTGCTCATATTTCAGTTTCATTAATTCTTTTGCCCCCTCTTTTTTATCTGCACCGCTGCCAAACTCGGTCCTCGGTCATCCCCCTCCTTTATTTTCCCTCTCTCAGTTTGGGACTGCAAGGCCTGCACGGCAAGTCAACCTCTTCTTGCCAGTCCATCTGCAGAATCCTAAAAAGATCTACTCACCTACTGTTTTGTTCTTACCATCAGTGAAGCATCGCCAGATTACAATACGTGAATGCCCCTCCTTAACATTCTCCTCTTTCTTATCTCACACTAAATCTCTCTTTTCCTTAAGCCCTGTCATTGGTTATCTTCCTATAAATCAAAAACACATCATTTCTCAATTTTAATTTCATTCTGGGAAGAAACGGATGTAGTAGAAAAGATTCCCAGAGGATTGCTTGGTTTCTCAAGAGGATACTATTTGTAAAAAAAAAAAAAAAAAAAAATCCATCCAAATATGTGGTTGAGAATTTGATGGCATGGGAGTGAAGGGCCATAAAAGTAGATTATGGGTGTGATAGCTGTTGGATCAGGGAGCAAGGTCATGAGTGGAGGTGGCAGCAGAGTTGTTTTTCACCACCTTTGGCTTCCCCGGCCTTCTCTCTGGAGCTCAGCAGGATTACACACCCTTTAGTCTGAGACACATCTCACACATTCCTGTTTGTGGGGAGGATTTGATACAGGCAGGTTGGCATCAGTGACAGGGGAGGAATGGAGGCTGGCATGCTGTACATAACACACAAACACAAAGGTACAAATCAAGCAGAAGAAATTTTATCTATTCATATTTAGAGTAATTTGTGAGCTGTCTCATTGTTTATATTTTAGGTGGTTAAGTTCCTCATTGGTTCACCAATTCAAGGAAGTGAGGCTTGGTAACGGCACAAATGAGGTCACAGATACACAAATAAGATAAAACATCACACATATATTTAAGCACAGAATAACTGTGTTTAAAAAATCCACTTAAAACCAAAGTGGTGTTATTAGTTTCCTGCTGACAGATTTGGTTTTTTCTGTTTGTTTGTTTTTTGTTTTTTTGTTTTTTTTGACATAGCCGCATTGTTTCCAGCCTCTTTTGCTAAACTAAGCTGACAAACCACTTTCAATTAACAGTAAAGTTGGTGTGAGGCCAACAAACTATCAAAATCTCCTGAATTTATGAAAGCCTATTATGCTGTCAGCACTTTTTTTTTTAAATCTTTTTTTAATTAGCTGCAAAAGTTCAGCATGAGATGTCAAAGTTCAGCGCCCTCCTTCTGTTTCATACCCATGACCATGGAGTGGGATGGAAAATTCCACTGGAGTTATTATTATTTATGAAGAAATTACTTTTTCTGTCAGAGAGGAAAATTGCCTTTGGTGCATCTATACCTCCTGGAAATTAGAGCGATAATCTAGAGAAGGAGGGGAGGCAAAAATGAGGTGAGATGAATGATGAAGACAGGATATGAGGAAAGATATATTCTGAAGAGAAGGGCGCAGTGGTAATATCAACCTTCCTGAACAGGATGTCCAGCTGAGATCAAAAGAGTATCAGTGGGAGAGATAGTGAGAGTGCAGCTGGTCTTCAGTCATTAAGAAACTCCATTGGAGACTTCGGAGGTTGACATTATCAGAAACGAAAAAGAAAGAAGACACAGACAGACGGGAGGATACATGAAATAGATGGGTCTGACCCGTGATCTCACCTCTCGCCCCACGTATGCGTCAGACCTCACATGAAGACCTGCTCATCCCATCTATGGAGCTTATCCTGCCCCTGCACTTCATGATGCCATTTCCACAGACACAGAGGAAGACAAAGCAAAAAGAGCTGCAGGATGTGATGAACAAGACTTCAAACCTGGTGTGCGAGTTGGTTTTGTTCACATTTAGGGATATTTGAGAAGAAGAAATTGGAAATACTGGAAGGAAAGGAAAATTTCAGTTTTGGTAAATGAGAAAATGAGTGGGGTTTAAGCAGATTATAGGAGTTTAATTCTCTCTATGGTACAGGGGTGCCAGTGTCATGGTACTGAGGATCATGAGGATGTGTGGGTGGAGGTGGGAAAATGAACTGATTGCTCAAAACTAGTGATGATCTCATCCTGAGGGCTGGGATACACACAACATTTCCTGATTACTTTATTTTATTAGAAAATCCCAGTACAAGACATCGGGACCTCTGTATTCATAAACAAATGAGGTGCTGTATTTGAATTTGGTTTGAGGAATTAGATTTTGGGATTCAAAGCAGAATCAGGGTCATCATGCTCTCATATTGTGTTCAACTTCCTGTTTCTGCTCTTCTAGGAAATGAAATGAAAAAGCTGGATATATTTATTCATTAGAGACCATCTATTAGAGATGAGGTTAGAGTAGAGCTTTCATGATAATAATACATAATGCCTCAGGCTAATAGCTGGAAAAAGCTTCACCTTTCATTCATGAACTGGCATCCGACAGGATATGAGTCCACCATTGACTCAATGACTCACTTGACTGAAGTACCAGTCTCTGAATGCCTCCTGACTCCCAACATTTTTATAACGAAGAACAACACCTCTTAATATCTCACACCTATACTGGTGAATTCACCACATGCTACCTTAAACATGCTTCAGACCTCTGGGACTTCCCTTCACTCTGAAATATGACATGCAAGAATATTAACAAAAGGCTCTTAATACTCACACTTTCACTCCTTTCTCACAATTTCATTCAGTTTTAACTTTGATAAATTGGTCCCACATGCACATAAATAGATGTGCCCAGTAACGCCTCATCTTTCCAACCAGAAATGGAAGGTGGTAGGGTATGGGAGGTGTGTTGGGCAAAATAGGAAATGAAATAATCACATATATGAAATGCAAACAGAATAATAACCCCATGGTTGTTTTGATCTGTTCCATACGCATCTCATTTCCACTGTGCACTTCTGTGTACCACCGGTGAATGTTCAATATTCAACACAAAGAAAGCGTGTCTGCCACATTTTTATTTTTTTGACATTTCCTTTTTAACGGAAAAGTAACTGGGGACATTTTAGCTGATAAAAGAAGAAGAGTGATCCTGCTGAAGGAGCCATAAAAAGGTAAAGATCAAGAATGGTGGACTCTCTGGCTGGGCCTTCACTCAATGAACCATATTTATATTTATTTGTTTTCTTCATTCCTCATCCAAAGTGGCCAAAAAAGAAAATGTGTTGATGTAAGTTCAGGCTGAGTTAAGTTCTTTTTTGACACTTGCCTCATCTTGGTTGGTTTAAATGCAACTGTTCTCATGACATCACCGTACACCATGTTTTATGGGCCCAAAGTGAAGGAGGGGATTGATGAGGATTTTTGAGGGATGGATTCAGATTAAAGTCATAAGAAGTACACTATGTTAGAGATTAGTTAGGCTCTTCAGTTTGGTCTTGGTGCCAATAGGTTCATGAGAAAAACTACTTAAAATGGGAACCGCTCTACTGCCACAAACAGAAATGGAATATACGTGCGGACACGTTTCATAAATACACATGCACACATCAGCATGACATAGACACCCATACAGTCCACACACATACATGCTGAGATTAACACAGACATTCTTCTGTGTCCTTTGACAGTGGAACGTCTCTTGGTTTTTGGCAGCGTTTGGGTTCCCACAAACGCCGCAGCCCGAAGCCAGCTTTGTTCCAGCCCCCATTCGCATACCGGGAAAAGTCAAGAGGAGACAGACTGAAGCGCTTAAGGGTGTTTAAGACCCCTAACTCTGACCCCTAACCAGGACCTCCTGTCCAAGAAAACACAAATAACAACACCACTGGATCTGAACAAATCAGCGCTGGCATTTGAGACAGGGTTCAATTGCAGTTCTCTGAGAAAGACACAGAAAGACAAAGTGGGAGGGATGGGTGGGTTAGTGGAATTATAATAAATGTGGCAGTAATTTAGATTCATCATAATGTTGTCAGACGCACCACAAAACACTTCCAGTCTCAGAGAAAATGCTCTTAACATCCGTCAGACATCCTCAGTTTCAGGCGGGTCTCACAATATCTTTCATTAGTATTTATTTGTCCCATTACTTCTATTGTTTCCTCTTTTCTCTAAAACTGAGCCTGCATCAAATACTTAGTGTTTAACTATGGCTTTCTCGTACAATTTACTGGGCACAGTGCACTGAGACTGCAAGGCCACAACACCCCATCTAGTGGATACTATTATAATTACATCAAACAACAAGTGCTCTTGAGTTATTGGCACCGCATGGATAAAGGAAACTAATGAGCACGAGGGCAGAGTCAGTGATAAGATCTAGGAAACAGCTGTTAGGTTCTTCCAGTCAACCTTCTCCAAAGAACTGTGAACAAACTTAATGAAAGACTTTTTCTTTCAGGCCTGCCATTACGACAAATGGGAACACAGCCTGCACTCTTCATTGAGAATTGGAGAATTGAGGATTGTATACAATATCTACATGTAATTGCGAGGGCAGAAAGAGACATGGGTGGAGGGAGATGTCTGTTGTAAAAGGCCACAGAGGTTCCTGTAAGAGCTTTGTGTTTTGACATGCCGTAAACAGTACGCTGTAACATAATCCACGTGACCCATGCCTGGAAGCATCCTGTCAAGTATCCTCTGTTCCATCCCGCCTAAATCCTCCACATTACAAACTCCACTTGGACACACTTCTGTATTCCACCCATGGGGCAGACACCTTGTCTCTCCCAGTGCACAAATACATGGCCAGTCAATGGGGTGAAAGTGTGGCTTTCCTTTCTTGTTTGACGGGGTGGGAAACAATAGACTCATTGAGATGTTATTTATAGTGAAGGAGGATATGATGATGAGATGACCAGTAAGGCTTTCACATAGTTCCTCGCACTGTGATCAGGGTTTTGATGGCTGTGCCAGGTCTCTGGTAGCGTCCTCTTCCTCTCCTCTCTCCCGTTGATGGCCCAAAACTTCCTTCACACATCTCCTCGAATGTTTCCCACAGAAGTGTTTTGTGAACCGTGTTTGTTGTTTGGCTTGGCTACATCTGTAGCTGCCACACAAATCACTTTGGTGTTTGTGATACATTTCTTTGTCTTGATGCCAGTGTGTGTAAAGTTCTTTGCAGTGCACATCCTGTAATTAGTTTGGTATTTATCAATCTAACTAACTTAACTTAAGTGAAAGATTAAAAAAAATGAATACATAAATGAAAATGTTTAAAAAAATTTTATCCTACTCTCAATCAATTTTGTTTGGACCAAAAAATCCCTTAAAATGTCAGTATAGTGCAGTAGTACAGTGTGTACCAATTTTAATTAAAGGTCTTTAGTCTTTGCATTTACAGGAAAACAAAAAACTATTCATGTTCTCTCACATTGTGCCTCCACCAGCAGCACTTTCAATCAAGTTCAAATTTAGTTCTCCCACTCGTATCTGTTGTTTTGCAAATTCATCACAACTTCAACACAATTTGTACGCGCATCTTTTTTGTAATTGGACATTTTGGCCAAGTCCAAAATCACTTATTCATCTTCTCCCAACTCATTATCCAGGGAGCACTGTATCGTGAGCTCATCCATATAATTTTAAAACACTTTCAGACTCTCCTTGGGTAATTTTCTCCACAATGTTTTTCTATCACCAGATGTGCACTTCATGATGGTACATATTGTGGCAGAAAGGTAAAAAGAGCTGAACAGCCCTTTACCTACTGACAGGAAAGGGAGGGGGAAAGGAGTGTGAGTGAAAAAAAAACCAACAGGTGAGTTAACAAATGAGTGACACCTGTGAGCTGGGTGAAGGGAAGCTACTGAAACAAACAGCAAGGAGGAGAAGAGAGAGGAGTGAGAGTGAGAGGAACAAAGAAAAGAGATCCAGCTTCATTCAAATCTGCCTGCTGATCAAAGAAGAAGAGCGAAAGAAATATAAAAAAAAAAGAGGAAAGCAGCAACAAGAGGAAAAGAACCAGCAGGATTCACTGGAGGACCCTGGAAACCCATGGCCTGAGGAGTGGTGACGATCCCAGGAGTCTGTGTGCCCTGCCCCTGCATACCTGGACCCCATACCTGCCTGGGCTGGAGAAAACCCCCCAACAGAGCTAAGTACTGACCATCACTCTTCAGGCTTCACCTGTGCCCCCTCAACCCAAAAACAGGCCCTCAACCATTTTCCACACTGATCCACCATACACCCTAATTCCCCCCATTCCCCCCATTCCCCCCATACACGCATACATGCTTAACCCAGGTGGACTGAAACTGAACTGGACCACCATACGTCCTAATACCCCCTTCACCCATACATTCACACACACACTTAACCCAGGAGGAACCCCTTTGGTTTATACTTAAGCTTGATACTTTCTCCACATATCCTTTTGTATGTAGGATTAACAGCTAGCCAGTGATTTCTATTGGTTACCCACACCGGAATAATTCAATCAAATTTGACAGGATTATATATATATATATGTATATATATATATCCTCCGTAAAATTTGGGTTTTTTAAGTTCATATAGTGGCTAATTAATGTTCTGATCAGAGAAAACTGATTGCACGTCTTATTCCCTTTCCCATAACACTGTGCCAATATGCCATGTGACACATGCAAAGTGAGAGCGCAAACCTTTAACAGATTCAAAAGAGTGAATCTGCAACCGGGAAAGTGAGATTTATCACCACTGAGTCAGGTGTCTTTATGGCCTGCCAGCGCTGAGACCAGACAGTTTCTATTTCTCACAGACAGACAGGGAGAAGGGAAGAGTTTTATCATCCCTGTCTGAAGGCCCAAAGGAGACTGTGTACTGGGTTACACTGTGGTCACCTGCTGTCTTTCACTCAGCACTTACATTCTGGCAGTCTGATATATACAGTAGTACAGGGTGTGTGTACGAGAAACACGGAGGTCCGAGCACCAACTGCTCTGTGCCCTGACAGAGGACACTGTGTAGGCCCCCTTTGTTTATCACTAGTTCTACTTTGGATACTTTGGATACGACTCCATCCACAGTGACTCAGATTACTCCAGCTGGTTTCCTGTTGCTTGAAATCTGTGTGTCAGTTTATATATACACAATATTTATGCAAATATTCGTGTGTGGGTGTGGGTGTGTGTATACTATGGAAGTGCATTATGTACTTATCGTAATGTTGTTGACTTTGCTATTGTTCTGCAGGAATCCTCTGTGGCCACAAATCACTCGCATCACTCCTCTCTCTCTCTCTCTCTCTCATTTGTTTGTTGTAATTTTCTTTGCAGATGTCCCAAATCATTCTCTAGTTGCTTTCTGTGCTGTGGATTGTTCCTAGCACAGATGCTGTTTTTGTTTTCTCTGCTGGTTTGGCTTTGCTGGGGTCTGAATCTGGGAGGCCCGGAGTCTCCTTTGAGAGTTTGGGTAATATTTCTGCTCCCCAGAGCAGGGACCATTTGGACTATACCTGATAGAGCCATATCAGTCTTCAAGTGTTACATAAGTCTGTAAATTATAATAAATGACTGGTCAATGCTGACATGATTCAGCTTGGAGGTTTTTATAGAGTCTGCTTTGGTTTAACACTCCACCACATCACAAAAAATAATTTTAGAATAAAAAGTCTCTCTTTGAATCTGTCAGTAATACTGACCCCTGGCTCAGACCATGAAAAAAGTTTGTTCAGCCAAAACATCCTGGATCCTCAGGGAGGACTGGCATGCTGGAACACGTGTGTTGGATATCTGTGTGTGTGTGTGTGTGTGTGTGTGTGTGTGTGTGTGTGTGTGTGTGTGTGTGGGCTGTCCTGCGTTCTGTTTGTGTGGTGTCTGCTTCTGCTGGGTCCGGAGGGTTTTTACCTAGAAGTACGGACCTCCCTAAAGGAGTCAAAGATCAAGTCCTGGGAGAGAAGAATAGAGGTGAAAGAGGTACGGAGAGGAGTTTCGAAAGGACTGAGATTAAATAAACAGTGGTGGTGATGGCTGGCTGTCATAACCACCAATCTAATCTCTGAGGTATATGGAGGCAACACTGTGGTGATGTGCATTTGATAGTGGAGCAAATTGTTGTTCCTATAACTTATTACTGTAACAATTTTACTTTTATTATGTTGTGTTTTTTGTATTTGTACTTCACCACCAATCCTCTGGATCATAATTTCATCCTCATTTCAAACATGCTGACCGGCAATAAAAACCTCTTGAATCTTGGAGGGTGGATGGGCCTGAAGTGATGGCGTGTGAGCGAAGGGGAAGGTTGAGGGAGGAGTGAAGTGCTTTGTAGCTGATTAAAGTTAATGATGCACAACATGACCACTAATGGCCAACATGCAGTTCATCAAAATGGCCGTGGACATGCATGCGACATGACTTGCCTCTGAGAGACACCTTACCCGATAAACATCTTGCCTAGATTATTCACACAGTGTCAGGCATGGATTATGAATGAGTTACAGACAAGAATGCTACATACCTCCACTTGCAGCATGCCCTGTAAATCTGTGGAGTAAATTTGATTAGTCAGTGTGGCCTTCCTAAAAAATTTCTACAATGAAAAGAGGGAGAGAGCATTAATAATTTCATTTTAGATAGCCATAAACTCTCGAACGGGCTGTCAACTAATATAATTTTTCCTATAAACTGTTAAAAAAAAAAAAAAAAAAAAAAAAAGAGAGGGAGAGAAACATTCATCTTCTCAGTGTAGAGTGAATGTCATGTGGAAATTCAGCCCTACTTGGTGCACCAACAGCTGGGACTGCTACAGTTACACTGCAGTGTTTCAGTGTTACCTGAATGCATTTTTTATTTATTATTTTTTTTTTTTGGATGAAACAACCAGTGACAAAAAGAGAAGAAACTAAAGCGTGTAACTATTTTGAATAATATAATTTTTCTAGCGTGATTTACATTCTTGGGTCTGCTGTAGCTTGCTGGCTGCTCATTTCATTAACAATTTAAGGAGATATTATATAATTCTGGTAAAACTTAAGAGGGGATTATTTTTCCCCAATGACCCAAGTTTAATAGAAGATGAATAGTTTTGTGTTCAGATGGCAGCCTGCTAGTGGCTCTGTGAGACATCAGGAGGAAAATGTACTTGCTAACAACAATGATGAAATGTCACCATTGTTGTTATCAACATTTTAAATATCTTTGTTTAGATTGCTACAGTTCTGTGAGGGCTCTGGATTCAATTACCGGGGCTCTGGGCCTTTCTGTGTGGAGTTTGCATGTTTCCTTGTGCTTGCATGAGTTCTCTTTTGGTACTCCTGTTTCCTCCCACAGACCAAAGACGTGTACATTAAGTTAACTGCTGACTAAATTGTCTATGGGCCTGAGTGTGAGGTTGTTTGTTTCTATACAGTATACTGTACCAGTCAAAAGTTTGGACACACTTTCCTATTCATCTGAACGGGAAAAAGTGTGTGTGTGTGTATATATATATATATATATATAATGTTTAGTCAGCATGCTGTGTCCTCATTGTATCGTGCTATGCATGTTATGACAGTAAAGTATCAATTACTCTACTTTGTATGTGCCCTCGCAGTGCACACAACGAAACAAACGTCTTATGTTATTATTATATTATTGAAGCACTTGGTACACATTTATACCAGTTTCACAACATTACCATTTGACAAAAAATGTGTCGTTAGAAGTGGGAAAACAGAACAAGTAGTCAATTCCATGAGTGGTAAAATGTTAGATTGAATCTGCTGTTAAGTGGTGCCATCCAGTTTCTGTCTTTGTTCTGTGGGCAACACTAACAAGAGGTAACTGTAATCAGCTGTAAAATGTAAAACTAATGTTCCACGGCTGCACGCACATGTGTGTGTGTGTGTGTGTGTGTGTGTGTTGTTTAGAAAGGCATGTTACACACTTTTGGCTAGGAGCTATACATTTTTTTCAATTGTGTCGGGAAGTTTTTAATTCAAACCAGGAACTAAAACAAGCTAAAGGCACGCATGCATACACACACACATTTGGAAAGTTACAAATAACTGCATAGCAGTAGCACAACACTCTCATTTATCATTGACTCATCCTGTGTGATTCACAGCTCACGATTTATTTGTCACATGACTGCATCTGCTATTGTTTAATGGACATGGAATCATTCAGATCCTGGGGAGCAGCTGAAACTAAGAGATCACTGATGCTGAAAAGTAAAATCCTCCGATCTGCATGGGTTAAGGAGGAAGAGCACGTTATCTTAAACATTACATGATCAATTGTGCGTCTGGTTTTGATATCTGTTTTATTATCTTTGAGGTAATGCTTTTGGCTTTGGTACCCACATGTTTATTTCTTTTGCTTGCATTGAAGTAATTAAAAAGCAGAGAAAAAAGCCAAATAAGATCTTATTGCACACAAAACTCCATGATGCCATGATGTGGTTTATGAAATGGAACAGAATGGTAGGAGATCCAAGAGGACCCCACTGCTGACGAAAAGACATACAAAAGCCAGACTGGAGTTTGCCAAGATTTACCTGAAGAGGCCAAAATCCTTCTTACAGAGTGTCTAGTGAACAGATAAGACTAAAATAGAGCTTTTGGGTGAAGCACATCATGGCATTATTTAGACCTGGAGTAGTTTGCAAAAGAAGAGTGGTTAAAAAAAATCCAGTAGAGAGATATGAGAAACTCGTGCTTGGTTACAGAAATGGATTCATCCCAGTTATCCTGCTGCATTGTGCTCTCTCTGTATTAAATTATATGGTAATTTTTGAAAATGTAACTTCTTTGTTGTTTTAGTTTTGAAATGTGAGACCTTGTAGTCATAGTTTTCCCACACTAATTATAAGATAAATGATCACTGAATCTGTAATTGAATTATGTAAGTAGACAAATATAACATCAGAAATGTTTGAATACATGTCACTCTTTCATGGATTGTGGTTTCTTACCTGAGTCCTGTTAACTGGACAATGGGCTACATAGGATGCAAGGTTCAAGGTGTGGACCTCCCTGTTTAACTAAAAGGATTAATCTGTATTAATCTTGAAATCCAAATTCATGGACCCCTAAATTAGACTATATTAACCTTGACTTTAGTTACAAACGTCTATGTGTCTCTGGCTTGTGATTTCAAATTACATAATATGTAAGTGACATTTTCATCGCTGAATACAAACTAGATGACAAGTTGGAAAGAAAGCCAATCGGAACACTTTTTCATTTTTGTCAGTCAATTATTGCTTACCTTCAAACACTGTGGGAAGTCAACGGCAGCCATTCTCCTCAAAAATGTCTTTGTGGCCATTAATAGCAAAACCTGGTCGTAATACAGGAGCAGACATCTCAGTTCAAGTTTTAAGATTTGCCTAAATAAAGACTTGTTTTGAGTCATGACACCTAAACTCAAGTGTCTGTGGCACAGGTGGTGTAGTGGATAAAAATAAAATAAAAAGGAGACTGCAAGGTCCACCTCGGCGACGCTGGTTCGATTGCATCCAATGTCACAATGCCACATGTCGTATTCCAAAAGGTTAATAGATGTTTTCAATGAGGAGAGAGCCAGCAATGTTTTAAATAATGCATCACAACGAAACCTTTTGATTAAATATGCCTTAGATTTTGTTATTTCATCGACTAAAACTGCACAAAAATTAAAGCATTTCAGATGACTGACTAAAACGAAATGGAATTTTCATCTAAAGGCTAAAAATAAAAATAGATGAAAATTGCCTGTAAAAATGAGCACTGCTTGGGTCAGGAAAAGGTTCTGGATGGTGAAGAATAGAGGGGGGTGTATAAATGAGGTGAGGACACAGAGAGCAGGATACCCCAGGCGATGTAGGCCTGCTGCCATATTGACGTAAAAGTAAAGCACAGACTGGTGGGAGTTATCAAGGTTACTGAGCCCAGTGAGGCCCAGTACATATCACAGCCAGAGGTACTGGAGCCAGACATGCTGTAGGATCCCTGTGCTAAACATATGGTCGCAATCTATACAGAAAAGGGAAGAAGGGGAGAGAATGGAAGTAAAAGGAGCTGGAGTAGATGCAGAAAGAGGTTCAGGGGGGTAAAAGTATACTGGGGCTGGGGTGGAGGGGAAAATGGGTAAAAGGGCGTAAAAGATAATTCACTTCCAAGAAAAAGTCTGTTTTCCATCTAAATAGATGTTGTTTTGACTTTAACAGCAACTTTAAGATGAGCTCTATAAAACATTTTTGTGGCGTAAATCATGCAAACTGAAAATCCCTCATCTGAGCATCACAACGTCTGCTCTTTATTGGGTTAGGGTAATCATGCTTTTTACTTTATTCTCAAATTAAAGTATACACTTCACCAATCTCCAATGTGAATAACAAACCTGATGCTGTCAATTACACTGTACTCGGTGAATATTTGCCGTGAGGGTCTCTTGATTCTGGATTTGGATTCATGTTTAAGGGCCAAGCGACACTGGTCTACCTGCCACACCAAACAGTACCTCTGGCTGTGATCAGACATTAAGTTGACAAATACTTGCATACTGCGACATACTGCATAGCTAAGCCTCTATTAAATAGGTGATGTAATGTACAGCATCAGAACCTCAAGCCTAGAACCATTAAGCTCCACTTAAACCATTCAGACTACATAATTTGATGTAATTCATCTTTCTCTATCAGGCTGTGAGGAAAAAGTCATACGGTTCCTCCAGGAGAGTTAAGTGAAAAAGAAGCAACATGTGTGAGTTAATTGCTGAGTTACCTCTCCAGTGGCGCCTCCAGAAATTTCTCATAAGGGTGGCCAGATGGTGTCCCTGAACGTCTCGGGGCGGCACACCAAAACCAAAAGCCATAATTTCAGGAATTAAATTTTTCTATTGTAGCATACAGGCGAGTAGAAAACAATGGAAAAGATTTAAAGAATCATAACTCTGCGGAAACGTACTATAAACATATTTTTATCCCGATGACGTTACTATCTAGCCTAGCATTCCATTAGATTATTAGGGCCACACAGTTATAACATCACCTGGTGGTCCAGGAGGAGCTCTCCTACTAATTTTCTTCTTAAATAAGAAGCGATATCTGTAGACTTTCTCTTCATTGCATGCAACTTGACATGACACATATAACAGCACCAGCTAATGTGACTTGAACGTAAATCAGATTTCAAAAAATGAGTCAAAAAGCATATAGCACCAGCTAACGTTAGCTATGTAAATAAATTTGGTGCTTTAAAAGCAGAGTTCATGCCAGTCACCATAGCTTACTGAACACATATTTTCCCCTTTTGTTTTTACTTAAGTCTTCTCTCCTAACTCCCAATTGGTCGCTGAACGTACATGCACTGAGTGTCACAAGGCGCAGGACAGCCAGGGGGAGGGGTCTAACTGTGAGTGATGGGAGGTCAAGACCGGCCTGCTGACCATGCGTTTGATGATAGAAGCATATCATGTATATGTGACTGAAGAGTGGGGAGGGCAGCAATTTTATCAGGGTGGCTGTGACCCCCCCAATGGCCCCATTGTACTTCTCCTGTTTTATCGGTAAAATGGACTAAAAGTCTGAGCACTGGTTTTTATGTGTAAAAGCAGGTCAGTCTGATACAGCACCGTTGGACAGGGCGTCGTTAGGTGTTCTCACTTCATTGGAATTTTGTGCATAGAGAACAGTGAAATACTCATATACTGATGCACATTATACAGAGCTGCAGACTGACGCTGTAAGCTCTCTCAGGATTGTAAAAACATCAAGCAGAGTGTAGCTCTGGGTTGTGTCTTAGTCTATTTTCCTCATGAGCCGCGACAACGTAGAGATCAAAGACCAACACTCCTGGGAGGATGATATGCTGCTGTTTTGTGGTTTTGCTGTTTGGTTTTAATGTTGGAGGGGAAACAGGTAGTCAAAGTGAGAGAGCGTGTGTGTGTGTGTGTGTGTGTGTGTGTGTGTGTGTGTGTGTGTGTGTGTGTGTGTGTGTGTGTGAGTGAGAGAGGCGAAAAATGTAATCAAGCAAATTTAAGATGACCGGAGTTCAGAAGTTCACTTGATGCTGAAAAATCACTTTTGACTTTGCAACTATACTGTACATAAGATAATATTAATGAATCTGGGCTGAGTCAGAAACTTTAGTGTGGAACAGTTTTAGATGACCTTAGAAATATTGATATTGGCCTTGATTCTAAAAAGTATTTTGTATATTATTAGTCACAGGTGAAATAGAGGAGTGCATTACATTTTGATTTCAAACATTCATTGTCATAACAGTTCAAATATGGCTGGCTCTGTTGGTCGAGTGGTTGGCGTGCATGCCCAGCATCCTGGGTTTGAATCTGGGACCTTTAGTGCATGTCACCCCCCCGCTCTCCTGGAAGACATAAAAAGCCCCACCACCGCACAATTGCTGCAAATTTGCCAGAGGCACTTCCATGATGGGAATCTCCTTTTCCACCACATCCCATTTTTATGTAGCGGAAAAGGAATATTGGATTGATATCTGGTGACTGTGGAGGTCTTTTCAGCAGGGTTATGTTCAGCTATGAGATGAAATGAGATTTGTGGCATGGTCACATTTGAATGAGGAGACAGAGTGAAGACAATAAATTGAGGAATATTGCTCCTTTTATAGGATTTAATTAAGTTCTGCTTAATTCTTGGGTTGAGAGGTTGAGATGTTGAAATTCTGTTCCCTGTTTCCCACCGCAGTTAGGTAGACAGTGAGCCAAGCTGATCTCTATGCAGCGCCAGCTTAAAATGGATACAACAATACTGAATAGTGGTTAACACTGTTGCCCCACAACAAGAAGGTTGTCCCCAGGCCCGGGAACCAAACGCATGTTCTCCCTATGCTTGTGTGGGTTTCCTCCGGTTTCCTCCCACCGACCAAAGACATCATGTTTGGGTTAACTGGTGACTCTAAATTGTCCGTAGGTCTGAATGTGAGTGTGAGTGGTTGTTGGTCTCTGTCTGTCTCTGTGTGTTGGCCCTGCGATGGAGTGGTGACGCTTCCAGGGTGACCCCGACATCCTGTGACCCGGAAGCTGATAAGTGGTAGAAGATGAATGAATGAATGAATGTACTTCTTTCTTATGTGCTGTAAAATCACAAATATCACTTTACACAAGTTGTTTGTAGTGCTACAGTATTTTGTTTTAGAAAACTATGATATTTTGATAATCTGGGGATATTTTTATCATGAACATTATTTATTTACTTATTTAAACTTTCAGTTGTAGCCAGTAGCTCTGAATACCAATCAAACACCCAGTGAATACACCACCCATTTTTTACAGTTAGTAAAGTTCTTTAATGTATGATATTGGCTTTACCACATTGAAACATCAAAATACCGCCAAGAGCTGTGGCTTTCGTTTTTTGAGTTGCTTTCTTAGATTATCCCAAATGTTTCGAAGTCTTGCAAACACTTTATTGCATCACCATTTTAGCTTATATATTTTAACGAGACAAAGGATTTTAGCCACATCTGTTATTATGCCTGTTATCAAGTTATCAGAGATACAAGCTGAGCAAACAAACAATGTTGTTTCCCAGAAACGATTTACATTTTCCAACTCCTTAATACCCTGTTTGAAAGGATCTTGTGTGTATTTATGTATTTGTGTATTAGTATAGCCAAGCATAAGATAA
Source organism: Remorina albescens (assembly GCA_034769265.1). Classification (NCBI taxonomy): domain Eukaryota; kingdom Metazoa; phylum Chordata; class Actinopteri; order Carangiformes; family Echeneidae; genus Remorina; species Remorina albescens. The sequence goes on from CM068489.1 coordinate 13,378,656, forward strand.
CTGATCAGATGAAAGCTGCTTCCTCTGAGGATGGATGTCATTTTTCCAGATTAGCTACAAATACATGTGTACATGTGAAAGGTGACCTTGACATCTAAGTGCTGCACAACAAGCTGAATCTTTTATTATAAACGTATGTGGAGTCCAGCGTAGTAGTTTGCCACATATAGCAGAGATGCAGCTCCTCCATCCACCTCAAGCTCCTGTGTAAGCAAGCTTTCTGGACAGGAGGACGACTGGGGGTCCTCAGCGGGGGCACTCACCTCAATATGTCAGAGGCAAACAAGGCTGGCCCTGATTTATAAAGAGATTTCTGTGAAGGAAATTGCCTTCAGGCTACAGAAAAGTTTGCGGGTGGGGGGGGGGGTCAAACTACTACAGTGGGCTCCGCATACTTTTTGCTTCAGTGCAGTGCGTTCCTCTGAAAGCAAAACTCGCTCACCTCCTCTCTTCTTTCCCCTCACAGCCCTGACACACTCAATAGTCCAAGCAGCAGGGTGTCCTCCAAAACACTGACTCCATCCAGGAGGAATGTGAGAGCTGGATGCTCTAACACACACATAGACAAAAGCACACAGAAGTGTAAATGCACACAAGCAAATTGAATAGATAAGGTCAAACACACACACGCACATTAGCACAGCTGTCTCTGGAGGTACGATATCTGGCAGCAGCAGGTGGTTTCAGTGCACTTACTGGAAGCTCAGTTGTTCCCACATTCGCAGTGCTGACAAACTCAGGTCACTAATATATATGAATATTAGATCACCATATAAAGTTCAAATGTAACCTTTGGCGCCTTGATTCACACTCGCACTCACACTTTCAGACATTATGCTTTCAGTTCCCTGAACCTGAATTTAGGAGGAAATTGAAGCAGCTGGAGGAAAGCCATGCAGATTTGTGGAGAACATAGAATCTCAACATAGAGAGGCCAAGTGGGGCTCAGCAATGAGCTATAGTGGTATTCACCCAGTACGGTACCCTGTGGACCTGACCTGTCATCTAATTCATGCCAGGATTGGCTCCACTGCTGACCCTGAATGGGGAAAAGTGGGTATTAATGGATGGATGGAATTGTGATGCCTGAACTGAAATCCATCCACATGCTGGATTCAGATGTGGACTATTCCATGCCAGAGGAATTCAGTCAGGACTCTGCTTGGCTCAAGTGAAATTGTTGGCTTCTCTGTCCTTTCCCCTCCTGACTGAGGAAAATGGACTCCTTACCTTTGAAAAGGTGAGGAGTCCATGAGGAAGGAATTATGATTAAAAATGAGCCATATTGTATGACTTGATCCAGAGATCCAAATGTTGCTATATCTGATACAGATAAATAATCTTCATGGTGTCCAGAGGTTTAAAACATTTTGGATACTGCAAAATGATTTTGAGCAATTTGGGTATTATTTATATGAATGAGTATTTTTACCTTAGAAATCCAGTTAATACAGCTCTTTTTTAAAACTGTTTGAGAAAGCCAAATATTAATTGGTCACGTAACCTAAGAAACCTGTCCCAGTCATTTGCAGGGTTGTGGGGAGGGAAAAATAACTCACAACTCATAATAAACCTGAGTCCAAAAAGTAGGATCTTGCATGAATTCAGCCCCACTCAGTGGAACAAGTGGTACAAGCTAATAAACAATACAACCCAGTAACTACATTTACCAGTCTGACTCAGGTTTAAACATGTGGTTGATTCACTCAAATGTTTCCTCTTCTAACCATCTTGAACAGCAGCCAGATTCATCAGTGAGGAATCTGTAGCTGTGTTTCCAGCCACACACTTAGATTTATATTTCTACTTTTATTTGGGCCATGTTGAACAAAATATTCATCCTTCCAGAGTGAAACATTCCAGAGAAGGAACTTCATTGTCTTTATAGTCTATTTTTTGTCCGGCATTGATCATTATTATTATTATTTTTTTTTTTTTGGGGGGGGGGGGGGGGGGGGGGGTCTCTTTTTCTTGAGTAGTCTTAGAAACATGGTTCCATGGTAGAGGTAAGCCATTATTGTCAGTTTTGAAAGAGTGACTTGCATGTCCACATATTCCTCAGTATTAAAATATTCAACAAAAAAGTGGAGATTTTATACATATACTATACTTTACCCCAGCACTAAACATATACATAAACACAAAATATATTGAGACACAGAGGGAAAAGACCTGCAGGCCTGTTCTCCTACATAAAGTATCTCTGACTGTGAAAATCTAAGCCTCTAAATTTACATCTGCACCCGCTCCCCTCCGTAAAAATAGATCCTACCAAGTTTGGCCCTTTAGTGGTTACCACACTGCAACAGGCATTATCCTCTTTCAGTCAATGAGCAGAGAGACAGGTGTGTAATGATTCTGTACTGTAGTTGCTACTTGTACCTACTAACCGTGGCGGTTGGCCGGACTCGAAGAACTCGTCACCATCATTTATAGCGACTCTGCTTGAGCATCAAAGCATTGCCTGCGTTATTGAACCAGGGCCCGGCAGTAACAGGAGAAGGTGTGCATGCCTGGCAGACATAGCTATGCTATCCTGGAGCTGTAATGTGTCTACTGTCAGAATCAATCCACCTGGATACAATATCACACCAACCACACTGGATTTCACGTCAGCCTATGAATACCAGCCACTGATCTGCGGATGTGCTTGTGACATGTGCAGCACAAATGTTTATAATGCATTAGGAGAAAACAGACACCATCTGATCTTTTTTTTTTTTTTCATGGGATGACTCAGAGCAATGAAGACAGTTCTGTTCATGAAGGACTGACCCTCAAGTCCTCCACCCCTCCTCTCATTCAGCCACACATTGTTGCCATCACACTCATGACACACAGGGAGCAAATGAGGGAAATGGGTGTGTCTGACACTCTTAACTATGCAGCATGGAGCCTGCATACCCAATATGACAGGGGGCGGATTTGTGGTTATTGATGACCCACTATCACCCGGTTCAGAGTTGGGGTTTGGTGGTTGAGCTGAATAACAACCCAGTGGAGAGTAATCCAAGAATGACTTGCAGTAGGATGCCTTCTCAGAAACTATGTGCCTGCAAACCACATAGATCGACATGCTTCTTCTTTAGGCTTGGTCTGCAACAGCTGAGCTTGTGTGTGCATGTGTGTGCGCGCGTGTGTGTGTCTGCACCTGTCAATGAGTCCAGGAAGCAGCATCAGTGAAATGCTGGTGAGTGTGAGTCAGCAGAGTGGCATGTGGTTTGCCTTGTGTCCTCATTCAAACTTTATATGTACTAAATAGTTATTCAGTGGATTAGTCTTGGTTATAAATATCAATGAGGCCTTTACATTTGAAAAGAAATGAATTTGTATTGATGCCACCCATGAACATGAATACATCATGAATCAGAAACATGAATGCATGAATGACTTGACTTCTTTTGCATATTAGTGATGAGTGCTTTGGATACCATAATGATCTGTGACTCATTTTACCCACAGAAAGATTTAATCACTTTACTTAATAGTATAAACATATAGTGGTTATGGTAACATATTTTAGGTCTCTAAATCAACAAGAAAGACAGAATGACATAAATAGGAGCAATTTACAGGCACATCTGAATCTTTTTTAGGCGGTGTAGAGATATTTTCTGTGTATATTTCTCTGACATTTGTGAGTGATCATATAAAGAATAGGACATCTGTCATGTTGGGAAAAACTGGCAGAGGAAAGCAATGCATCTAAACATCCACAAATTCTTGGTTTTGGTCACAGTACTTTGTTCAGAATTTTTCCCAGTTTCACAATAATCTCTGCTCTCTAAACACAGTTGTGGAGCATTGTGCTGCAACACAAGCCATTGGTCAGGAAATCCATCAGTGTTGTTGCAAAACATCTCAGGTCAGTTGGCAACAGCAGTGCAGTGCAAAGAGAATGTGTAAATAAAAACCTAAGCTGGGATGTCTCATTTGCATCCTAAGACTTTCTTGCTGAGGTTTTCTTTTATCCTACTTTTCCTGTGACTCACACAAACAAACAAAAGAAATGACAAACATCCCCCTCGATTTCCCAACACAGACACAAAAACACTGACTATATTAACCAAATGAAAGCAAGGGATGTCAAATGCTGTCTTACTACATGTCCAGTTGGTATGAGTTGATGAGGCAGCGTTCTGCTCAATAGCAGCTTTTCTTAAAGCTGCAGCTTGGTCAGCTATGTGCAAGCTGTAGTTTTTGCAGAGCTTTACATGTGCTGTTAATTAAAACAAGGGCCAAGACTGCTCATGTTAATACAATTTGCAATATGCTTTTAGATATTTAGCATGCCCAGCCACTGATTCTGACCCATACGTTCCTTCAAATCAAACGTGTCACCATTTCTGATGACATCAACTGTCATATCACAAGTATTTAAGTCTGACATTATTGCAAGAGACATTGATGTGCACAGTCAGAAATCACGACTGCTCAGCAGCTGCAGCTACTCTGAATCAGCAGCTTGACAGCTTTTCACTTGGGGGTGTTATGGCCGGCTCAAATATCAAATATAATCATGGACACAAATACCTGAAGGAAAGTTCTACAAGTTTTATTGAAAATAAATGGATGAAACTAAAAAGAAGAAAAAAATAACTATGCATACATTGCGCCACAATTGCTGCTGCAGCAGGAGGGAGAGAGATTCAACCGAACAAGGGGGCTGGCCAGACCAGGTGAGTTAACGAAGTGAGCAGCAGGGAAGGATCAGGAACAAGGTCAACAGGAAACACCAGGAAACAAAACATGAACAGAGCACCATGTAACAGGGGGAAGCGAATGCTGTCAAAGGAGAAGAGACTCATGGCGCTCAAATGTGTGAACCCTCAAATACACCCCCAATCAGTTTTTCCTTGAGATCCAGCCAGTTAAACAACACTAGTAGACCTAAATAGAGCACCAGAGTCTGCTCATGCAGGAATGTCCCATCAGCTCTGGAAAGCTTCATTCTCAATCTGCTTCTCAAGTATCCAGTTGAGGACTGCAGGTGCTTTCCTGTTGAAACACAGAGCTAAATCTGGCCTAAAACTCTTAAGTCACTTTCAACCAAATCCCCACAGACTGTCCATCGAAGGTCTTGGTCAGTGGAAAACCACAACAGTCATTCATAACTAAGTCCTGCACATGAATTCTGGATTTATTGGCATTAAAATTGAAGGTCTATGACAGTGACAGGCAACAGGTTGAGTTCAGCTGAATGTGCTGTAGAAAATCAATTTTCAGAGGGAAGGGCGGGTCACAGAGGAGCCAGGAAACAGAAAAATGCCCCACCTCTTCAATCGCTCACAAGCCAACAGGAAACTGCTCAGCCTGTGGGCTCTACAGTTCCCATGGCAACCACTCCTATATCAAAGGTTGTGACCTCATCAACTTTGACTCCTGACCTACAAGCCCATTCATCCATCAGAGATCATTGGGATTTTGATTGAATAAGAGTAGCATATGTCAACAAACACGTGGCACCACTAAACACGTTCAAACTGTGTTTAGCTGCTCTGACACATGGTAAATAATTTGTACATCATCATCAGAGAGTAAAGATTCGATTGGAGAAATGTAAGACAGTTTGCTGCCTGTCAACACTTTGAAACTTGACAGATTTTCGTACTTGCCAGGAAAAAGAGTCATGTCTGTAACAGAGGCCCAGGAAAGTCAACCAGGCTTTTGGATGGCAGGACGGCACTGCTTCAGTACGCTTCCAGGCAATTTTTGAAAGGACAACAACAAAGACGCTGAATTGGTTTTTAATTGAACACAGCTTTTGTTTAATTTCACAAAGCCTCCACTGTGCTATCTCTATCCACGCTCTCATTCTTGGAGCTCTCTTCTGGCCTATCACAGGTCCAGGCCGCCCACAAAGCCAGAGGTCAGTGGCTAATGGCTCAGTAATGTGTGGATTGTTGTTGGGGTGTGGGGCCCGAGCCAGTGGGGACGCAGATTCACTCTCTGATGAGGAGATACAAATAGAATCTTAGAGAGGAAAATGGAGAGAGTAGGAGAAAATAATTCACAAGACTGTGCCTTCGATATTTTATGTGCCCTGGTCCTGTTCCATAGCTCTAGTTCAGCAGTGGACTGAAGATCCTGCAGAAACAGGGTTACTGAGAGCAGTTACACAAGAAAGAAGAGTCTGTTTTCTGAGGATTATTATCTTTCCCACTACACAGACATGTGAATCTGGGTGTGTCTCTGTCTATAATATAGATATAACTAGTGTAGGTCAGTCCATCTCTAATGCTCCTTCCTGCACATCACTCATAGCAGAGGGCCATGACAAGAGTCCAGGACTGAAGTTAGGAACGCTGCTGAGTAAGCGGTTTCCTTTACACCCTGAAGCCATATCTCCCCTTCTGTGTTTATCTTCCAACTGCTCTCTCTTGTGTTCTTACATTCTCTCAAACACACACATACACTCACAGACACACGTGCACAGCCAGCTGACCAACCAAAACTCTGACTTTATTCTTCAGTAATGTAAGAATCAGCAGAGTTTAATTGTTTTTAATAGGCTTCCAAGAGCAACAGGTGTCAGCAAAGCTCACCTGCCGGCTGCGAGAACACTTTGTTGTCCAAATTACTGTAATGTGTCTTTTCATAACAGGCTACAGAGGAGTGAGGTCATTACATACTGCTGGTGCTCATCTTGTGAAGTCAGGCCATGAGAGGAAACGTTAGCACCTCTGTCTCTCTCTCACACACAGACACACGCACATGCATGCACACATACACTCAACAGACAAACCAGAGTCCTGAGTGCATGAAAACTTAGGTCTGATTTCTCTGAAAATATTTTGCCAGGCTGTAATTCTGGTTGTAAATGCTGAAAGCCAAAGAGAGCAATGGGAAGGGTAAGAGGAGGGGGTAGGGGGAACAAGGTGGATTTCCCCTAACTCCCCCCGAAAAGCAATGACACTCTGCTTCATGTGATTTTTCTACTTATAACCACGTTTGACTCACTGTAGAGAACATTCATAGCACATTTTGGCATGCCCCATGATACACATTAACCATTAACTCTAAATCACATTTCCTAAGGTATGACTGAGCGTGGATATAACTGTTCCCCTGTGACTGTGTGACCGGGGTGGTCATGAGTTATGATTTCACTGAGCTCTGTCCTCTTCACTGGTGGACATTATCAACACTGGTCTCAAAACAGAGCCCGTATTCTTGTCTAAATAGTTTGGAATGACTAGTGGATGACTATATAGGTATTTATCCTTAGAGACACCGAGTTATTTAATGCTCATGTGTGCAAGTGTGTTACTTGACTCGATTTTAGTGATATAGTTAAGCTTGGCTAATTAAGGGTTACAGTTAAAGTAATCACTAAGGCACTGAATTAAGCAAATTAACAGTTCCAGAAAATATTGGTCAAAGCATGGCTTATTTCAGACCTCAGAAATCAAGAAACTGTAAATTCAAGCCAAGAATGTTATTTACTCTCTCAGCACTGACACTAACTCCAAACACATTTCCTCCAAACTTGGAGAACACGGGGAACTGAGGGGAAAACAGAGAGTGCCATGTATTGGTTCAATCTGTTTGGGATAATGTAATAATCCTGTGTTAACCTGCTATGAAATAATTATTGAGGGTGTAAATGTGAAAGATATGATTTCAAGTGCACAGAGAGACATGAGGAAACACGTGACAATGGAAATGCACTTTATTACATCGTATATTTGGGGTGCGGACTACTGGGAGCATTGTTGGTTATGAAGTCTGACCGCTGAAGGTAGGAAGGACCTGCGATAGTGGTCCTTAACACATTTTGGGTGGAGCATCCTCTCACAGAAGGAGCACTCAAGTGCTTTCGGAGTGTTCCACAGCTTCAACTGAGTCAAGGGGGCATCCCAGGTCAGAGCAGAGAGTTCTTGATGAGTGCTGCTGCCTCAGGAGACAAAAAAATGGGCGATGCCACCAGAGTGTCATAGAAGGTCTTCAGAAGTGCTCCCTGCACTCCAAAAGACTTCTGTCACCTGAGCAGATAAATTCTCCACTCACTTTTCCTGCAGAGTGCAGATGTGTGATGTGACCAGTACAGTTGACTGTTAAAGTGAATTCCCAGGTACTTATAACATGTCAGTATCTCTGGATATTCACCAGCATTGGGATTGTGCCCAACTCCGAAAGTCCACAGCCATCTCTTTTGTTTTCCCTGCATTGATCTGGAAGTGGTTCCAGGTCCTTGTCAGTTCTCTGTACTCCTTGTCGTCCCCATCTGTGATGAGGCCGACGATGGAGAGTCATCAGAAAGCTTCCACAGGTCGCAGGTGGGTGAGTTATGGAAGAAGTTTGCATTTTATAGGTTGAACAGGAACAGAGCCAGGACCGTTCCCTGCAGGGCCCCTGTACTGAAGATGACTGATGACATGAGTTAAATACAGTGAGAAGAAAAAGCTTCACTGCTGTATTATAGTTTATAATAGTATAAAATAATTCAGTGTGGTCTAGTCATGTTCAGTAAAACACAGCCAAGTTTAACCAGTAGCTTTTGGCTTCCTTGTTGGGAGAACATTGTGAAAATTACAGAACTGCTATATCAGTACCTCTTCCACATTGCTCTCAGATTGAGCAAGACAGCAGCACTTGCCAGAGTAATTATGGGCATCTGAAGAATTTGCAGCTACAGTGTGCATACTGTATGGCAGGCATGGAGTCAGGGACTGTGGTGATATGGAGTCAAATGTTTGCCATTGGTTATTTCTAAGTAGGTCACATGGCTTTTTTCAGGCCATCCAGGAGACAGAGTTGGATCAGTCTAGAGTTGGAGTGGAAAATACCTGCACTCTCCGCAACAAAAAGAAGCCAGTGCTCAATTTTAGACTGGTTTGAAAGTGTGTGTGTGTGTGTGTGTGTGTGTGTGTGTTTGTGGAGGTGAGAGAGCACCTTATATCAAGAAATACAAACACAAATGCATTACCATTTTAAAATCTCATGATGGATTTACCATGGCCCCGTAAGCTGCTCCAGACTTTTCCCCCAACATAAATTTCTCTTACTTTATGTTCGTGTGTGTGTGTGTGTGTGTGTGTGTGTGCATGTGTATTTGTGAATAACCACATAAGATGATGATGGAAAGAATGTGGCACATTTTGGCCTAAATAACAATGAATGCACATGTATAGAAAATGCAGACTTTGGTCCCAGAGCCAGAGCCCTGTCTGAGTGTGTGCATGGAAGTGGAACATGGATCCCAGCACAGTCTGCTAGATCAAAGTATAATGTTGAGCTGTGAGCTCCCCTGACAGGGCAGGATGACTGGGGAAGAGGAGAGTCTGAGGCTGGAGGAACAAATGGTGATACAGCAGCTGCAGCAGGCCAGGAGGGATGAAATCCAGGGAAGAGAAGACATCTATTAAACTAGAAAATTTCCTCACAGTGCCGTGTGTGTGTGTGTGTGTGTGCGTGCGTGTCTGTCTATGTGATGTGGACTTTAACAGAAATGCCAGTGTAATAATAGTTGATAAACTGCTCTCATATCAGAGGAGTCTGTCTTTAAGTCATTGTACCACCTAATGCTCGGGGATTGCCATGGTAACCTCTGAGATTACCACGACGACGGCCTCAGGGCAGAGGCAGAGAGCCGAAAATGGCTTGGCTGAGCCCTCAGACCCGGGCTACTTTTGATGACCAGACAGTCATCACCACAACAAGTTCCCAAAGCAGTGTGCTTCTTTTGCTGTTTATAGAGCCTAAAATGTGGACAAGACAGCGATGTAAAAAACAGAGGCAATACTTCTTTTTTCTCCTGAGAGATTGTATTGGAGCAAATGGGAGATATAGATGGGGAGCATGTCACCTTGAGGCTCATTGATAAAATTCTCTCTCTCTTTGTGTTAAAGTAGACACATTGTCTGAAACAGGACAAAAAATATCTACTACTCTGGAAGAAACTGTGTGTTTAGTTCAAACAATGTTCCCATCAGGACGATTTACAATTTGTTTTTTTTTTCCAGACAATTTTCAGGTCAGCTCTCCACTGTAGCGGATGACATCACCATTCTGACCCTGAACTTTCGGAGCAATGCACACACATGGGAAACAAAAACTTGACTGAAATTCCTCAAAATTGAGCACAATACTTGAACCAAGACTGATCAAAAAGTCTGAAACATATCAAAAAGGTCCAGACATTCCTGAATAGATGAGACGTTTTTCAATGTTTTAAAGTTCGAAAGAAGTAGCTGAAAGTATGCACACAAAATAGAGGTTTGAAAAGGCCTCAAATTACTTTAGTTTTTTACCTCCTCTGACCCCAAACTGGTATTCTGTCGAGAAAAGTCATAGCCATTGAGCCGCACATTTTGATATATAATTTGTCTGGGATTTCTCAAAACTGCGAGACAAGTGATGAACCGAAATTGCTGCCACTTAAAGGAAGTTTTTCCTCGTCACTGTCTCCAAGTGCAAATAAATTTGATTTAGTTGTGATTTCAATGTGCTCCCCAAGTCTATCACTGAAGTCACTCGAACAAAATACATTCCACACCAGTTAAGACATTTGGATGATGTGATAATGTTGGTCCCTTTCACCTTCCTTCTTTCTGTGGTTGGATAACACTCTCAGAGATGATCTAAGTCCCAGCTGAGTCTAAACTAGTCCGTCACAACAAGTCCAAGCCAAGTCCAAAGTCTATGTCTTGCAGTTAGAGGATTTGACAGAAAAAATAAAGACCGGATTTTGTTAAACACAGACCAGGTTTGTATTATTCTCCATACAGCAGCTTCAGACCCTCCCTGCAAGTAAATCCATTCAATTCAATCCAGCTCAGTTATATTTGTATGTCACCAAATCATAATAGGCACTTGTTGTATAAACAAATTTGTGCTTAGAAGGAAATTGGCACGTTGAAACAATCAACTCAAATAAGTTTTACAGAACATCGTACACCTGTTATTGCAGCGGTAATGTCAGGTCTTATTTACACTATGTTTTGACCAGGTAAAAATCTGACAACTGTTTTTTTTTTCTTTAATGTTTTATGTTCTTTTGTAATTCGATTTCTTCATTATGTATTCATGCAAATCTTTTAAACTATTCTGCCGTGACGTTGATTCATATTTATATAATGATCTCTTTTTTTTACATTGTCATTGAGGTATTAATTCAATTTCATGTCTCAGCATTTTCCAGTCTTCAAATGACGATACACTAAATGTAAGGCCTTGATTGTGTTATGAAAGAGAAATGGTGCTGATGGGCAACTTTGCTGCATGGTGTTGGACTGATCCTGCAATGCTCTGTGCCACTGCTGGCTCTAGGCTTTAGCTGCTCTGTGAGTGTGCAGCCCACAGGAAGTTCCCACTGCTCTGGCTATCAGGGCGGAAAATGAGTGTTTGTCACCCACTTTAGTCACAACTCTCCCTCACAAACACATACATTAGCAAACATACACACTCACATAGCTATACACAGACCATGGTTCATTGCCTCACATCCCTTTTCCCACATGGCAGCAGTGGAAGACTCTAAGTGGATTTAACTGTTCAATTGAGTATGAGGTGGCGGATTATTCTGGTTTTAGGTTTAGGAAGTGGGCTCAGATATGCAAATAACCTTGTGAGAAAGTTTTTCTTGTAGTCAGTTTGACATCGGGGTCATTTGGTTGTTGACTTTTATCTTAATGGGGTTAAATGTAAAAGTTGGATTCTAAATAAATGAACCATAGTGCTGTATAAATGCAGTTGCCTTGTTTGATGCACCTGCTTGTTGATGAAGCAAAAGATTAGATATGTGTTTTTCCTCGTGAGCGTAAAATAATAAAATTACATGATGGCTCATCATTTGATTCAGAAGTGGCTGTATTTGATAGTAAATTATTGCCAAATGCGGGTAAGGGCTGATGATTGAGCTGTGACTCTGTGTCTACAGTGCTGAAGAGGAACCTGGGGTTGTTCTATTTTTCTTCTATTACCGTTGAATAATAGGAGCTTCTGGTATTGCAGAGAGTTTTTTTTAGATGTTTTTAAGCTTTCTTTCCAGGCTATAAAATAATCTTCCATGTTGCTGGAAGGCCATTTCCTTCCCAATTTCAGTTAGGTCTGATTTAAGGCATGAGCTGGAGAGTTATAGCATGGAGGCAGCCTCCTTTGTATCATGACTTACTAACAGTATCGAGTTTTGAAGTCAGTGACGCCTTAGTGCTATTCAAAAGGTCATCAACCTGTTTAGTGGAGAAGTCCTGAATTGAATTTAAAAATGACATTGGGGCAAATGATGACTGAATGTTCTCCTTAAATGTAGCCACAGTGTTTTCAGATATACATCTGCTGTAGCAGAATTTATTCCCAGATGCCGTGCAGTCAATTATTGTAAACTTAAATGTTAAGTACAGTAATGGTCACATAGAAGAATTTTGAGGAAATTCTACCTGCCCTGTCTGGTGTGATCTCAAAAGCGCACGCACAAGGTACAGCAGGTGATTTGTTCACCACTTGAAATAATCGCACCCACACATTTTAGAAAAGAAAATACATTTAATTCAAAGCTATACTTAAAAGTAGTTCATAAAAACGTAGTGGAGTTAAAATTACAATATTTGTCTTTCGAATGTAGTGGAGTAAAAGTCACAAGTTTCCAAAAGAAAAAAAAAAAGAAAAAAGAAATGTACTTAAGTTCAGTACTCAAGTAAATCTACTTCCAGTCCATCACTCGTCTTCAGTAAAATTTTATTCCACATGCTGGGCAAGCTAATGTTTAAGTTAGGCGAACATGTTTTTATAGTGTATTCAGTTTTCACAATAAATTTAATGCAAAACCTCAAAAACTATCAGTAGTAAGACAGCTGCTCCAGTCTGTCTGCTTTGAGGGAATTCTAAGTGTTGGAAGATGCTTTAAATCACACAGAGATTAGAAATACTTCTTCTGCTGATGGTCCCCTGTGAATGTGAGAACGGTGGGAAAGTCACAGTTCTTCATATCTGTTCTCGTGAATCACCTTGATTGTAGCACCATTACAAAAGCTTTGGAGACGGAGCAGGACTGGGTCTGTTGGATGCTGGGTAGTGCTGATTAGAGATGACGGCTCCTGAAGTTAGGAAACAGCGATCTGCGTCAGCTTATGCAGAAATGAGCTGCGTCACAGTGTGTGTGTGGGCATTTTGGTAGTACTCACATTAACCTGTTACAAATTTATGTTTTAGCTTTCAACATCTCCTTTGTTGTTTTATTTAAATTGAAGCATGGTTTATGTAAAGTGGATTACCATAGTGTCTTAAAAAGCAAAGCCAATCACTTGCATGGCATTTTGAAATTATGGCATCGTGACTGCAGGATGCACATCGCATTTACTGCAGTTAAAAAAGATTTTTGAAAAACATAAAATATGTAATGTTTCTTCCTTTTTGGCATTTTTGTCTTTGGTCTCTCCAGTGTTGACACAAGTGGGATTGTTTTTCCGCCGCAGGCTCATGTCATTCATGGGAGATTGACAATGGGACTTTTTCCAGAGTTATCACTGTGGATTGGACTTTGATCAGATAAGAGTCACACAGTCTGAAGCTACAAATAATGTTGACATGACTCAGCCAGCGAAGAGGAAACACAAACTCCCACGCACGATACAGCAACAATAAATTACAAAACAGTAAACACTGTGAAACATGTACGAGCAAGCGAACGTGATCTCTCTAGAACAGTTTACAACTGACTTTCAGGTGATAAAACATCTGAACAGTTGCTTTAATATTACTTTTAAATCTGAAAAGCTTCATTACTCCCTGGATACTCCTTTTATGTCTTCCCTGACATTCTTTCAACGTCTGCTTTCAAGTCATTCTTGAGTTAGTGAAAAACTAAAGGTTTCAGTGTCCCACAGCTGCAGTGTTTGATTGCTTTAATATATTAAGGCATAATAATAATATGCTAGCTGAATAATTTTTTATCACTGGGTTAAGATTGTTGTGAACCTGAAGACTCTCAGTTCAGATGCATTGTTTCACCTGAAACTGAAATTGTCCATAATGTAAAATCAAAAATGACCAAAAATTTACTGTACCTTGCAGTTGTACGCTGCTGGGAACAGTCCAAGTTTCAGGAAAGATGGTCATGAGCACCTTCTGAGTGAATAATGGCCAAAGGTGTTTTTCCAGAACATTATGGTGTTAAGGAGAAACTCATTAATTTATGGCTAAGTCAGAATTAGTGTGATCTTATGCCCAAAACATCTTTTGTGAAGATTCTGTGACTTTAACTTTTGACTATCAAATTCCAATGAGCACTTGGGTCAGATGTAAAGAAGTTCCTTTTTGGACTTTATTTGGAGGTCACTTAACCTTGAACCTCGACCCTAGACTACCAAAATAAAATTTGTCCATTTCTGAGGTGTAAAAGGTCGCATGCCAACAAAAATATCACTCATTTGATTTTATTGCAAATAGCACCTCATTATTCACAGGTCACACATAAGAAAAAGTCATAAATGAAATACTCCATAGGAAAGGATGGAAGTAGAATTATGGCCATGGTGATTTTTCCTTAGGCTGAAATTCCGATCGTTCATCCATGATGACTTTGTCACTGTGTGTGGTTTTAGTGGATGCACTACACAAACATCATGTGTGGTGATGGCTGCCATCAGAACACACACAGCCAACCAGCAGGAGTTTTAGTTATAGTCAAGAGAAGCTGTGGTGGCATAAAAATACATTAACATTGTTCGCCATTTATGGCCTAAAATTATATTGTTTGTAGATTTAGTAGTAATTGGCGTGTATTATAACTCATTGAATCACTGCACATATAAATATAGTACATATATAAATATATAGCACTTATATAAGTATCAGGAAGCTGCAGCAAAATTTAGTTAAACCACTAATTTAATTACATGTTGCTCACTTTTCCCAACACCGTCCGTCCATAAAACAACCTATACTGCTATATAATCCAAGGATCCGTCAATTATGTTCTTCTGTTTTGAGGCGACAGAAAGGAAATTAACGCTCCAAATCTAGTTTTCCCGACAAGAAATACACTGTGCCCCACCCCAAAAAAACCCCTTCATCCAGACCCCAGCAAAGGCACTAAATTTCCTTTAACCTTGAACATTTCCCAAATTGACAGATTAGGAGTTCATGCACACTGCTCAAGTTTCTTACTCAACCTGAAGGGCAAAATGTGGTCCTCATTTTTTGGTTCCCTGTGGACTTGAGTTCTCTTGTTGATGTATTTTATTAGGTTTTCCTTTTTAGTAGGAGTTTCAGGAATTTTTTTTTTTTTTTTTCAAAGCACAAAGTTTATCCCCCCAACACACACACAGCATATACCTGTGATATTAATGGAACAGTGTTTTGGTTTGGTCAGCACTGGGTTCACCTGCTCACTCTTTCGCTACGTCTGCCTTATTACTTGAGCCTCTCCAGGAAAGCTACAGCGTATTGGTGAAATAGCACTTGACAATAATTTGATTTGGCCTTACAAATGGATGGAATATGCAGCAAATAACAAAATCACAAGTTGTACTGCATTCAAAGATCCACTGGAATGCATCAAGTTTCCAGTAAAATATATGTTACTGTGATTGACCATTGGCACACGACTAAACCAGCCCTGGAGCAATAAACGCCACAGATTTACACAGGTTAAAAAAAGGCCCATTAGGGATTTGGACTGCATTTCTGGTAAGCAGTTTGGTCATGTCCGGAATGTGCAACACAGTGCAGTCACATAGAGACCAGGCTTAGAGCACCTCAGTAACAATTTTTTTAATTGCACTTAAACACACATATGCACAAAAGAAAGTAAAGACGCCCAGTTTCACCGATCACAGTCTGTGTCCCCACTGAGAGGTGCGAAGAGTGACAGGAGCATACTCTCCTGTTACTGTTCAGATCGCCTTCCCCTGTCAACACTGCACAGACATAGACAACAGGGCAAAAGTGATGAATGGAAAACCAAACAGAAAGGAATGGACAGATATATAATACATGCAGAGACCTTGAATGAAAACTGAGCAATGACATGAAGCAACTAAGAGCATTTCTCTTTGCTCCTATTCATGGTATCCAAAGATTCAGAACGTCATTTAGAAATCAATTAGAACGATACTGAAGTGAAGGAGATAGCTCCTTTACATCTGATTGGATCAGTTATGATTTTGCATGCAGTGTGTAGATGTGTTTGTGGGAAAAAACCTGCATATTAAGGAAAGGTGATACTTAATTCATCTTTTTGCAATATCTGCTCTAAGTTTGAGAAGTTTTCGAGTGAATATTGCCACAGGAATCAAGCAGTTGCTTCCAGGAATTGGTCAGTGTTTATGCTGTGTGTGTAAGTGAGCAAGGGAGAGAGACAGTGTGTGAGAGCAATGGTGCTATGCTTGCCAATCTGTAAAAGTCATTGTATGCCACAGCACTCAGCAGTACTTGGAGCACCATCTGCCTTGAGAAGTAGGCTCGAGGAAAGGGGAACAAAAAGAGAGAGACATTTGACATATTGAAAGTACACGATACAAAGAACTCCAGCCAGTAAAAACATTATAGAAAACATGGTAGGAATATTAAAATTATGTTTTTAAATGAATGTATGATCTACTCTTTTTCCATCCCACCATTCATTTGCCTTGAATTTTATGGATACACTGACTTTTTCCACTTCAGCCAAGCATATTAAAATTTTCAAACTATGCGCCTGCCTTTCCACACCGTGTTTTTTTTTTTTTTTCTTTTGCAAAATTTGGAAAATAGGTGACCTACAGTTGACAGTGTGTTTTGTTTTACAGACTGACAACAACTGGCACACAACTCATATTCACGTTATTTAGTTATGTTTAAAAACAGCTTTTGCACCTCACATTTATTATGCAGATATCTACTTATTGCTACCCAGATGTCCAATGGTGCTTCAAAAGTTTAGATGTGTTGTGCTTATCTTTGTGTGTGTAGCCAAACCCTAGTGAACACCAACTGACTTGAAAGAGGGGAATTAAGGATTGTGAAGGAAAAAAAAAAAAAAAAAAAGGAAAGAAGGGTATTTTGAAGTGTCAGTACTGAGATGTGGACCCCAGGTTCTTTTCAAAAACAATGTTAGTATCATGCCTTGGGCTTGCTGTTCAGTAACATTACAGCACCACTGGAAGGAGTAAATACAAACATTTACATAAGGGTGGGTTATGAAATGGGCTCATTTCCATGATAGCAAAGTAACAATTTTTAATCAGGTTCAAAGTAAAGATTCATACATGAGCATTAAAACTAACCATGCTTTTTTAAGAAATGAGAACTGTTTCAAGATGTTGCCTAATTAAATATAAATGCCCCACTTAAAATGTAAACATATTAGGGTTCAGGACAAAGGCAACCATTAGCTGAGAATTGCAATTATGTTAAATGAAGGGAGTAAAATATATGTATTAATGTAATTATGTCTATCAAGAGATAGATGACACTTTCTTAGCTGTGAAATAAGAGAGGGGTCATTGTCAAGATTTTATTGTCTGATTATATGTGTTTGTTTGTCTGTGGGTGTGTGTGTTTTTTAAATGTTACATGTTATATGTTATTCCACTGCACTTTGATATGTTGCTCAGTATTGTAATGGAAGCCACAGAATGGAAAACATTATTGGAAGATATTTGACAGAGAAATGAGATCCATCTGGAATCTGGATTCAATCAGAATTGAATTCTAGTTTGTCTGTACCCTAAAAGAGAACGAATCAAACCTCCACCTGACTGATTCTTAATAGACTAAGTCATCTGTTCAAACAAAGTGTGTGTGTGTGTTTGGTCTATGTTTATGCGAGTGCTATCTTTGTTGGGAAAAAGATTTCACAAACATAAACAAATACTTGGGGGGGGGGACCACCCAGACCACTGCCATTGCCAGAGCTGCACTCATCCCTCTCTCTTCTTTTTTTCTTCTTTTCTTCCATCTCACTCACTTTTTCACTCACTCGCTTGCTCTCTTTTTGACTCTGGATTCAGTAATAAATGCTCACCTAATTCAAGACAGATTGAAGAATGTGACATATTTTGAATTTTCTTATTTCTTTCTTTCTTCTTTTTTTACACTTCACTTTGTGTGTGTGTGTGTATAAGCGTGTGTATGTTTGTATGTTTCATGGGCACCCAGGGGCTGTTTGTCTGACTTAACTCAATCATGACTCTGAACCAACATGTAATTTAATTCAAAACATTCAATCATGTCAGGACACAAATATGGCTCCAATGAAACCTAATTCTCTGCTCCCTAAGGTAACGGTACAGCTGAGCGAACCTTCAGTGCACACACACACAAACATGGATGAAGGAGATTATGGTTGCCAAAGATTTTTCTGCTCATCATGTAGCTGTCATAATATATCAGTCCCCACAAACTTTAATGTCAAACTTCACAGTTATGGATCCCACCGGATTTGTGGGCAGTGTTGTGAGTGCACTGCCGAGGTTAGCATCTCTGTTGCTGTACAAATGAATCCTACCGGTTGGCTTGAAAGCTTGTACAGAATGATCCAGAGGGCATATTTTGACTTCCCATTAATTTAATGGGATCATCATGACGCCACTCTTTCCTGGACGAGATTCAGTCAAATGTGACACTTAGCAGGGCAAAACTGGCCAGAAAAAAAAAAAAAAAATCAGAGCCACAAGATTCATTTGATTCATCCATTTTTATTTCACAAGATTGGACTGACAGTCTCGCGTTCAGCGACTGTATAATGTCCAAATAGAGAATTTACCCCAATCTGAGGAATGCTTAATAAGCTTAGTGTTAGTAATTATCATTATCAGTATTATCAGTATCAGTCAGCAGCCTGCGCTGTAGATCTCCTTCATGTCAGTGACAGTTATCCAAGGAATCACTTCCACTTCACAGATTTTGCCTCCAAAATAAAAGTGTTGTGGTTTTCTGTTGTCTTTTTAAAGCTATGTTTTACTTCAAGCTATTTAAGTAAAACATCTGCTATTTTATGCACAATAGCAGACAGGAAGTCTCAGAGGTTTGGTTGCTGGCAGATATACATTTGGAGTTACCATTGGCATCCCACACTAAGGGCATTCATTACCATTCTAGCATTCATTTTTTCAAGCCAGAGTCAGTGGATGAGTTGGTAAACTTGATGTGTCTTTTACTTGGCTCTCCTCAGTCATAATAAAACAAAAACATTTCATTACAAGCCATGTGGCCACATTTCACTCCCCTCATTGGTTGGACTTGTCAAGACATCAAACACAGGAGAAAGATCATGAAGAGGCGTACATCTATTTTAGTCTTTATATGCTTCCTCCAATATTATCAGGAAGTGCCACAAAGGTTTTTATTGTTACGCTGATGACACCCAGCTGTATTTATCTATGAAGCCAGATGAAACTTAGTTGGACTTCATGTCTTACAGACATAAAGGTCTACGTGACCAGGAACCTTTTACTCCCGAATTCATTCAAACTGAAGTCATTGCACTTTGCCCAAAGCAGTTTGGACAAACTTTATCTGATCAGCTAATTCCAATGGATGACATTACCTTTACGATTAAGCTTAAAACCTCCTTCTATGACTAAACTTATAGTAAGGGCTGACTTAGGGACCCTGAACCCTCCTTTAATAATCCTTTAGCTGTGGTTCTATAGGGCTAGACTGCTGGGGATGCACTGAGCACCTTTCTCCCTCTCTCCCCTTCCTTAATTTATATCACACTTATACATGTCATCAACTTTGTGTCTTCCCTTTCCCATAGTTTATGCTCTCTTCTTTTTCCCTCCCTGCCTTCATCCTGCAGGTACTGAATCACAGCTGCCCCGTGTTCCTGCTTAAAACCTGTATCTGCAAAAATTATTAGTTATGATTTTTACTGTCACTATTGACGCTACTATTATTGTACTCACTGCTATTTTAACTTACTGTTGATTTCCTAATGCACTTTTAGTAGTATCAGCCATTAAGATTCTTACACATCTGTACGTTTTGCTTGTTTTTCATTGCGCTTTTTCCTATTGCCCTCATTCTCTCTCTCTCCCTCCCTCTCTTTGTCTTTCTCAACCAAGCCGGTCAAGGCAGATGGACAAGTTTTTCCTTGCCACTGTTGCCAATTCCTTGCTCACAGTGGGATTTGCTGGGTCTTTATAATTCTATAAAAAGTTTTGGTCTATGCATGCTCAATATGTAAAGTGCGTTGAAGTAACTTTGTTATGATTTGGCACAATATAAATAAAATCTGATTTGATTTGATTTGATTAATATCAAACAACCTACATCGATCATTGCTAAGCTAGGACAGGCCTCGAGAAAGTTTCTACTAGCAACAGTTGATATCACTCATCTGTATCCATTTTGCAAAGCACATAAGGAGCTGTCTCGCTCAAACTTTCAAAGCAAACCTTGGAACTCAATCAGACTGATGCTCAGTTTGACCACAGATATTTCTGACCACTTCCTAATCGGCTTTGCTGTGGTTTTTCAGTCCAGATTCAAGTAGTGGTAAGCATTTGATTAAATTCAAATTAACATTGCTGGTGTGAAAACAGGGTATATAAGAACATCTAGGGTTCCAGTGGCTCAGGCAGTATAGTGGATTATCCACAAACTGGCTCCTTCAGTTCAGTGTAAGTGTCCCTACGCAATATACTGTACCTGAAAACTGTGTGGGTATTCAAGCAAATAATGAGTAATAGTTCATTTTTAATTAATAATAATAATAATAATAATAATAATAATAATGATAATAATGCGTAGTTGGTCGTGTTGATACCAAATTTTCTGTCCAAGCTGCTGGACATGAAATAAAATTTGTTGAGACATTTCTCTCAGATCCTCAAATATGAGCTTTGTTGGAGGAAAATCACCAAGGCTTTGGAATTCATCCTTTGAGCTATGTTACTGTCAATCAGTATAACATTTTATCACAATCCTTTGATAACAGCATATGAGATATTTCAGTATGAACCGAAATAGAGGATAGACCAGCTAAATAATTGACAAATCAGGGCTTGTAGGGGATTGCCTAGAAACTAAAATGCTAAAATAAAATAAGAGGACTGAAAATGTTGGACAACAGCACAACAATAGTGCTGCAGTCAGAGAGAAATTTCCATTGTGATGCCCCACCCACTGTCTTGGAGACTGTCCTGGGCAAATAAAACCCCCAAAACACACATGCCACTCATTCATGCAGTACTTTTATGGATGAACTTGTGTGTTTCCACAATGCATTGGTTATTTCTATTAGTCTTTATTCATAATTAACTCAATTTCCTTGGTAATTTTGTATGGATTACTTTCTTCTTACATTTGCTCAGCCTTTTAGTGACAGGTGACCTTTCACCCCATAAAGTGTGATAATGGAAATTTCATAAAATTAATTTCAGCTTTGAAATTATAATTTTTGTTCAGTTCCATGTATATGCCGTGGGAGGGGGGGAAAACACTTTAGTAAAGCCTGAGTGAGGATGGACCGCAGACACACCACAAAGTGAAAGGAAGTGCACTGCGGCCTGCATGGTGAAACAGGAGAGGTTTGAGCTGACCAGGCACCCAGCAGGCCACAAGCCCTGTGGCAGAAGATCTGTGGAGCAAGATGGATAGCGTGGGCAGTGCATATTCACATACACACTCACCCATGCATGCAGGCACAAATCCTCAGTTCTCATCTGGCTGGCATATGCCGTCTTGTTTACACACAATCAAACACAGCAACCTGTGATGATATCAAATTTTCTATTCTACTAAAAGGATGCAGAGTCCTTGTATGCACGTTTTTTACAATTCAGTATCTCACTAGCCCCCATGCAGATACATCCAGGATAGAGATGTTACATTGGCCAATAAGCACCTCCAAGTACAATGAAGCAAAGGGGCCCATCATTCAGGGTTTACACAATTTTCTCTGCTCTATTAACCTCTGTCAATGAAACATGATGTATATCTATGTGTCCTTTATTACTACACCAGCCTCAATTATCAGAGGCTTTCAGGGGAAAGTGGAGGATAACAGAAAAAATAATAGAGAGTGATCATAAGGTGAGGGATAAGAGGGAAAGCAAGGAAATTAAGACACAGGCAACAGTGGCCTGTGGAGAGAAAGAGGAAGATGATGGAGAAAGGGGATTGAGAATCTGTGGAGGGTGGGGGGGGGCTAAATCAAAACCATATGCAGGCTGAATCTCCAGTATTGTTCCCAACTCAAACCAGCTGGCCGCTCTTGGCTTATCCATCAAAATAAACATTCTCTTGATGGCCACAAGCTACACAGGCCTGTTAGTCATTAAAAGAGCCTTCTTACACACTGCAGCCTCACTGACTCGTTCACAGCTCACAGAAAGAAATCTAGAGGTGTACAGATACAACAAATGCACACATACAATGCACATATATAAGGTGGATTGAAGCAGTTTTGTTGTTGGGATCATATCTGTATGACATACAGTGTGTCTGCTGCACACTTGTTTGTTTGCCCTGCAAAGACTGTGGCCCTTTTATAGCTGTTCAACCTGAGTTTACTGGCTCAAGGACAAAGCATTCTGAAACAATTACTTTAGAGCCCTTTGAGATGAATCACACATTTGTTTTTCTCTATGTTGGCTTCATCTCTGCCATTAAAGTTTTCATCATTTGCAAACCACAGTGAGCACTTCAAAGGCTTCCTTCAGCTTGATATGTCTGTTTTCAGGATCCGCACTCAGTCTGGATGCCAAGTAACCTGCTAATCTCAGTGCTCACTCAGGTAGCATGAGCTCGGCCAAGAGATAAAGGGAGGAAAGTTCTATGAATTGTTGAAGTTGCTCACATGTCCTGTTGCATTAGTTTTATTCAGCTCACTGAACACTTGTTAGCACATGTGCTGTTTGACAGCAAAGGGAAGAAGTTAAATCTCAAAATAAGTGCATATGTGTCAGTTGTAGTTTAAGGCCAAAAATAAAATTCATTCCATGACATAGTCACCCATCTAATAGCCACGCATCAAATTTACATAGAAGTATACAGTGTGCTATGTTGCTGCTCAATATGAACAAAACAAAATTAGACGCTCTGGAGTGCCAGTTAGATAGAAGAGATGCAGCTCCTTCAATATGTGTGGAGTAACACTGTTGCAGATTTGAAGCCAAATGAGTTATATTACTGTGTGTACAGTTCATATTATACAGTACTGAATGAGGAAATAAATACATATTGTATACAGCAGCCATATGTCTTAGTGTCTGTCTCACTGTAGAAATGTATAGTTTTATCATATTTTGCTTGTATTGGTTGATGCATCGACGAGTACCAGCACTCTTTTCTTACACTTCAAGCATTGGTCAAAGTAATATCCACGTGATTGGCAGGACCCAAGATTTCCCAGCGGAACGTTGCCCAAAAGATTGCTCCGCCTTGCTCAGCATGCCTTCTCCTATAGAACTTTCTGGTTGCGTGTCTGCCCCAGGTAAGCAATGTGCAACCATATACGCAAAAGAAAACAGGATTCATCAGGCCATGCAACCATTCTATCTAAAGGCTGACAAATAGAGATTGTGCAAACTAATCCATTTTGCTAATTCAGAGAAACAAATATTTCACAACAGCAATACTTCAAAGGCAGAAACAATGTCTGGATAATCAGAGAGTGCATACACAAATGTCACTGTCAACACTTTTCATTGCCAGTACTTAAAAAAGAAACTTCTTATGAGAACTGTGGGATGTGAAATAAACTGTGGTTTGTCATTAGTGACTGGGATGCTTTTTCTTTCCAGTGTTAATTATTTTGAGCAGCATAATTGAACTGGGCATATTTGTGCAGCAGCTGCTTCAGAAGGGGGATAGTAAAATATAGCAAAAAAAAAAAAAACTGAGATCATTAAACTGAAACTAGGCTTAAAGTATCTGTATTATAAGTGAACTCATTACACAAATTACTCCGCTAGAAAAATGAACACACTGCATTACACCTCCGCATGTATTGAAACCAAACAGTTCCCTCAGGCCCAGGGGTGTCTTAATGTTGTGTGTATACATTGTAATGGATCCAAATCCAAATCCACTTTGGATTTGGATTTGTAGTACTGCTGAAATAGAAAGGATTGCAATAAAATGCCTGAGTCAGAAAGCAGAGATTAACTGGTGTAGCATTCACCCACACTCGCACTACAGCCCAAACACATAAACGTGTGCATAAATACCATGCATATCTGAAGGCACTAATATACACACACATTCAGTGGTTGAAGTTGATGGGGAGGCAGAAGGTCCCGTGAGACTCTCGCCGCTGATAGACTTCTGGCATCCACAGTTAAACACGCAAACTAAGTTGTACAGACACAGTGTCTTGCACCCAAGGCAGAACACAAGACAGAAAGGCTGTTAAAGGAAAGAAAGTTGGAAGTTTAAAGCAAAAGATGAAACAGGTGGTTGGTGAAAGGAAGACGTATTGCATATATAATATGTTGAAGTATCAATGAATGAATGTTGAGACAAAAAACAATAACAGATGAGTCACAGGCCAGTAATGGTGTAATACAGTGTGGTGGGTACTTATGGGGGCTATATGGGAGTGTCCCTCTTTTTTCCCCAAGCAAGCAGAAAGAGAAGGTTTTGTTGGCCTCTGGCCATTGTCCTAGTGTCCATATGTTTCCTACCATTAAGCAGTTATCTATCAGGCAGAGCTGAGGTAAAGAGACCAGGATTAACCTCTGCCAACACACAGGGGCATACAGTCCAGACAGCCTGGGTAGCCTTGTGGAGTCACTGCACAGTATCCTTCCGTTTCATTCTCAACAAACATATGAGGTGCTGTGTCCGATTCTATTCAACATTTCAGAAATGAAGATGGGTTGAAAACTCTCCTGCATATGTGTGTGTGTGTGTGTGTGTGTCTTTGCATGTTTTGGTACCAAGGATAGGACTCTGTTTGACCACTGAGCTGCAGCATATCCCCCAGCAGGCTTTGCTGTGTTGAGTGCCAGGAAAAACAGCACAGACTTTAGACCTGGAGAGGCCATATCCTGCTGCCTCAGAAGCCCGTGTGTGTGTGGGTGTTTGTGTGTGTCTGTCTGTTGAAGGCAGATGAGTAGATCAACATTTAATTCCATGCTTACACCTTTGTGTACATGTGTTTGTAATGAAAAGAGGCATAAATAATAGTGAGTCTGCATGTGTGCAATGGTGTCAGGGTGAAAACATTTGTGTGCACGTATCTAATGAAAGAAGTCGGCCTTCAGGCTATTTGTGAGTTTGAAAGAGTACAGTACATTCCCAGGTTTAGGCCAGGTTAACCCCAACCAGTGCAGCGGTAATGACCTCATGATTCACCACAACATCTGACAGGGTGGCCAGACCGACTGCAACATGACTAAGAAGTAAGAAGTGAATATTGTCGAAGTTAGTGGGGTTTTCACACGTATCACACATCACAGCATGTTACACACAACATACAAGTGCACAAGCAGACTGTATGCAAACATCCGGCAGTATGAATGTACTTCTCTGGGTGTGAAAGTCGACCCCGGTGTAACCCCCAAAAGGACTAACACAGCAGCCACTGTTTGGACCAAAGCATACATGGAGCTCCTCATTATGTAACTGTCAAAAGAGAGTTGAGGCAAAACTCCACAACACATGTTCTTATGGCATGCAGCGATTACTATATCAGATTTGAATGAGACACAGATTGTCTCATACAATTTAAAGAATGCAGCATGTTGTAATGTATCATCTGTCTGATACTTTACTGTTAGTAACAGCTGTGGATGTCATTTTGATTGAACAGCTTTTTTTGTGACTGAGATTATAACATTCATATTATGAGGAGATAAGATGAGATGAGGAGATAAGATGCAAAACTCAATTTTTGCCGCATAACAGATTCATCTCATTTATTCATCTCTCTCTTGCCCTCTCTCTCTCTCTCTCTCTTTACCGCCTTTTTTTTTTCCTCACACAGGTAATGAAAAATCCAGCCACATGCTGCTCTACAGCTCACTAATCATAATTATTTATTATTTGCTTAATCAGCACAAAAGCCAGAAAGAGAAATCCAAATGTTTTACAGGCGCTGAACTCAGCCAGACATATCTAAACAACCCGGAGCGCATATGACTATATGAGGATAATTTCATTTATTAGTCTGTAGTCTTTTCTCCTGATTTCCAGGAAAGCACGCACACACACACACTCACTCACTCACTCACTCATTTTTACCGCTTATCCGTTTCCCGGTTGCAGGGGGTGCTGGAGCCAATCCCAGCTCACATTGGGCGAGGGTTGGGTACAACCTGGACAGGTCACCAGTCCATCACAGGGCCAACACACAGAGACAGACATGCAACCATAATCACCCAAAATAAATAAAATTGTACCGAAATAAATAAAAAATGTATTATATTCATAAGATGCATGAGAATTTCACAGTTTGTGGGTGATTTAGGTTGATAAAGTTATAATTGTAAATGGCAATTGATGAAAGTGCGATAGCGTGATCACACACTACTCCAGTGTTCACCAATTCTCCAGGATTTTCTCACTAAGAGGTCTCAGCGGAGGTGTCAGCTTGTCACAGGTTAGCACTGTGAGCGATGTGCGGGCTTAAGTGTGTTAATCCCACAGAAACACTGCCTTGTAATGTAAACACACCTGTGTCCGGTGATGATACCAGCTTTAGCCCTCCATATCCTCATCCCCACTAAGCACGTGCCTCCTCCTATCCTCATCTGTTTTCCCTTTTCTTTTCCCTTTCTAACATTCCTACTTTCTCGCTCTTCTATGATTCACTCCACTTTTGGCATAACGAGCTTCTCTGTTTCCTTCATCTATCTCCTCGCTTTGATTGTTCTGATATATGTCCTGCACTCAGGAGTAACACATGCTTACTTTGCACATTAAACACATTCTCAAGTAGTGGCAAGAGTGTGAATCATGACATGCAAAGCTCACATCTGCTGTTCATTTACTTTACACTCATCTCCCATGTATTCATCCATCCACTGGGTGCACACATGCACATAGATCCCTGTTTTACTAAATTCATGGGTACTTAACCCTCAAACAGCCATTTAAACTTGGCTCCCTCCAAAAGCCATGGTATGGTGGCCAACTGGTTTTCAGGCCCTAGAAATATAGTAAAACATTTCCATATAAGCACACATGTAAATATGGACTCTGTAGTTCCTCCATTGTGGTCTCAGTAACATAACACTGTCATGTAATAATGCCTGCAGGTGACTGATAAACGTAAAATAAAGAGAACTTAAACATGAGATATGACCCGTCACCATAGGGAGGCCTAAGAGTAGAGTGAGGGTAGAGTGGAAACTGCTGGATGAGGTTGTGATGAGGTCAGGACAACTTGGACCAGACACTGGCTCCAGCTGGAGGTCAAAGGTTAGTAGGTTAGTGTGTCAGGATGGTTATGTTTCTGCCTGTTTTCATATACAATGTCTCTTCTTTGTTGCACCCACACAGTATTAGGTTTTGGGGGGAAAAAAGGCAGTCAATTACTTAAATAATTAAGTTTATCACTTAACAAATTACACAACCGCAAAATTAATTAGTTACACATGTTCTGCCCACACAGGATATAGGTTGCAATTTTTTCTGTGGAACAGCACCCACATGTTACATTTTCTATATTCAATACACATTAAAGACATTTAGAAAGAAGAAAGCAAGACATCTAAGAAGCAGATAGACAGCATACTGGAGAAGAAGTTCACAGTAACTACAACAAGCTAAGGCTTGGTTTATTCCCAAAACTTGGTGT
Organism: Remorina albescens; assembly: GCA_034769265.1. NCBI lineage: Eukaryota > Metazoa > Chordata > Actinopteri > Carangiformes > Echeneidae > Remorina > Remorina albescens. The sequence goes on from CM068489.1 coordinate 13,406,332, forward strand.
GTGTGGCATGTTGGCTGAAGACAAGTCAAGAGAGGGAAGATGTGATATCATCAAAATATGGGGATAGTGATGCACATTTGAAGGCTGCTTGTACTGGAAGACATTTACTCCTATTTGCACATGACAAGTTGCCACATATACTTGTGCCAAGAATGAAAAAGAGGGCTTGAGAAAAGATTCTGAAACATAGTTTATTTCTCAACTCCTCATATTTATCCAAGACAATGTTGGCTCATTGGCTTTGAATAGTTGTGGCACTGACAAAATTAACTCTTCCAGCAATCTCACATGAAGTGATTTCTTACATTCCAAATTGCTGAAAATGGGGGAATTCCAACCACCTAATGTGTGAATGGCACAACCACAGAGAGCTTCAGTTTAAACTCACACTCAACGTCTTATTTTATCACTACCTCAAACAATATATGTGCAATAATGCAGTATACTGCTTGGTTTAAAGGTTTGTGTTTTTATTTCAAAGTTTTAAAATTGACTCTTTAGATTAGTGATATGAAACTTGACATGATTTTCATCTATAACAGTTAACATGTAACTATACATGTAACTGAAATGCTCACACATCTGGCTATCTGTTTACATGTAGTTCGGCCTTATCTGATGTCACAGTTTCAAAGGTTAGTGTTGAACTTGGTTTACACACACATATGGCTGTGGAAGCATATGTGGGGCCCCACGTGATTCAACACAAATACACCCTTCATTAGCATTATGGTATCTTGAAAAATCTCTGTGCCCCAATGACCTTCTGAGCAAACCAAGTAGTGATTGAGTTCCAGCAGTGGTGTCATTCCGCTCAGCACAAGAGCTGAATCATTGAAGAGACCTGAGGATTGATCCCAAAACCCCACTAAGTTGAGTTACATAAAAATTGTAATAATACACAGTAAAATAGAAGTAGTGGGAGTAGGGCTAAAACAATAGCAGTTACATAACCAAATTCACAGATGAATGTGAAACGGTGCTTTCTTTATGAGGTCACACTGACAAGAACTGATCGACTCAGCCTAAGATGTGAAACCTGAAACATTAGGGAATGGACATGGCCGAGTCAGACTGCAGTCAGAGTTTCAACCAACAAAACAACACCGACAACAAATAAATGTAACAAACTAAAACCCCAAAACAAAGGAATTATCCACAGCTATGATTAGTCTGTGATATTTTAAGATTTCTTGCTGGGAGAATTCACGTTGTCACAGTTGCCAATACAACTTTTAAATTGACTGCCAAATGCGAACCCTGATGCCCTCTCATACAAGACATGATCAAAGCCGACATTTTAGTCACCAGTGAGGAAACACAAGGATACACACTGTACTGCAATACTTCTGCGAACAAGCTCTTCACCACCCCTCAGCGGGAGATCTCTTATCAGCTGATGATAGGAAAGAGTAAGGACTAAACACATGCCGAGACTTTGCCAAATGAGGAATGTCAATCAAAAGGGCTGCGCTAGAATAACTGCTATGAGGTCGAGTGCGGGTGTTTTCTTTTAGGTATCAGCCATCCACTATCTGCGCCTGCCTCATGTATGACCTATGAAATGATCTATCTGTGACTCACCTCTGACTCCACAAATCAAAACCAGGTGTGTATGGTGTAAGCACACGAGGGGGGAGACGTGACTGTTTTTGTGTGCATGGAAGACCCCCTGCCTATGCTGAGTGACAGCTCTGAACAGCTCCTGGTACCATGGGGGTAGGGATGCTTAGCTAGATAGAGGGGAGTCTTTCTTTCATTCTTCAGTTCTGTCTCACATGTCTGACCATGTGTTGCTCCTGCTGATTTCAGTGTGGATTACACTGATAGTTACAAGAAGAAAATACATAGAAGCATAGAGGCAGTTATAGTGGCACAGTAGTGTGTATCTGAAGTAATGTATCATCCAGGGGTTCCTTATTCCAGCAGCTACAGTGCAAGGACAAACAGGTGGCCACTGGCAGAGTGCTCAATGCCAGGGGTCATCTATCTCACCCAACCCAAACACCAAATACACAGGCCACCAGGCAAACAAGCTGTTGATGGGAAATCCTGTCTGTCAACCACCAACAAGACCGTGACGTCAGACTCCTGACCCCAGAGTCAGCAACAACCCCCCTTTTCACCCCACCCATCCAGTCCATCACGAAGAATGACGTTCACAATCACAAGCGCATGTGTCCTTTTACGTCTTGACCATTCATCATGTAATCATATGGAATTTGAAATAAACTCCTGAAGTTTATACCATTAAAAACAGGCTAAGAATTTACAAAAACGATTTAATCAACCAATTAAAATCAGATCAAATCAAATCAAATAGACAACATTCCAAATGATCGGAAATATCAGTCTCATGGTAGCACTATAAAGAACCAAAAGTCACAAGGAATGTCAGAATTTGCTTTGGCTAATTTTGTGCCAATCCACTATTTGGATGTTATCATATTTTAAACATGAAGTGAGAACACTTTCAGAGAGTGACAGTCAGTAATTCATCAAAATAAATATGTCTAGATTCTTTTGCAAGTGGCAAAACCGGGGGACAGAAAATGTCTTGCTGAAGAGGTCTGTTCATGTGCTCCTTTTTTAAACAACACATGATGATTTGCAGATCCTGGCAAGTATTATAAAAAAGTGAAAAAACTTGTTAACGCATGTTTCTGTTGTTAAGTCATTAGTCTGTCTTTGTTGGCCAAGAATGATCAAAGCTCAGGGGCCCTGTGCATTTATGGGAGTTGGGGGGTATAGTAGCTAGTTGCTTTATGTATGTGTGTGTGTGTGTGTGTGTGTGTGTGTGTGTGTGCGCACGCGCACATGGTTGTGTTTGTTATGTACAAATATGTCCCGTAACTTCTTTTCGATGTATAGTTGGGTTCAGGCTCAGTGTTAACTCATCACTGTTGATGGATGGACTTGACTCAAAGCTCCCACAGGATGCAGTTTTTCCAAAGACTTGTGTTAGTGCAGCAGCACTGGTGTCCTATGATCCACAGCCAGGCACACAAACATTCACTGTGTGTGTCAATACTGTGATGGTGCATGTGCATATCAGTATGTGAGTGCAAGGTCCTGCTTTTGAAATGTATTTAGTTTGGACCAGGGGGTAAAACAGCACATTTCCAAGGAATAAAACAGCTCTATCTGGCTAGAAGAGGCCTAGTGGGGGCTCTCAAGTAACTGATCTGAGTTCAGTGGGTGGTAGCATATGGTTTCATCAAGAAGTCAGTTTTCTGGTTGGGGCTCCTCTGGGCTCTAACCATTAAGTTTAAATGCCAAGTGCAGTTCAACCTCAGTGATGGGTTTGATTGTCTTTATAAACACATCTTCAAACAACAAACACACACTGAATAAGTCTGTTTCCCTCGCTGACACATCCCCTTCATCTGTGCTCCAAACCCTTTTCTTCAAAGCAGGTTGGAGTGTTATCCCTATCCACCTCACAAAGACACTACACAGAAAAATCTTGCCCCTTCAGCTCTCCTCTCACTTCCCCTCATTTTCAGCTTCCTCCTCCTCTTCCTCTCCTACTGTCTCAGTCCCACCTCCTTCCTCTCATCCTCTATTTCTAAGCATATGGAAATTTCCCTCTCTGCAAGAGTCATTTGTGGGACCTTCTCTCAGTGTTGAGGTGGACATCCGTGTGAAAGCGCAGTCTGGTGCCTCCCTGGCTGCTGGCAGTCTCTTTGACAAAGCTATTTCAGAGCTGCGATACCGGAAAACATACTCACATGCCTGTAAATAGAGCAACGGCCTGTGATGCCCTTTAAGAAGCTGCTCCTGGGGGTTAGAGTTTCCAGATGAGATCCAAGACCGGATCCCTGTTGAGTGTACGGAAAGGACTGGCTGAAGAGGTAGAGGAAGGGTGAGAGAGGACAGGAGATGACAAAAACCATAATTCACAATATATTAAGAAGTACAGCTAAATTTGCAATTCATTCATTCATCTTTTACCGCTTATGCATTTCTGGGTTGTGGAGGGTGCTGGTGCCAATCACAGCTCACATTGGGCAAGGACACCAGTCCATCACACAGAGACTAACAACCACTCACACTCAGACAATTTAGAATCACTTATTAACCCAAACATGATGTCTTTGGACGGTGGGAGGAAACTGGAGTACCCGGAGTAGGCCGGTAATCGAACCTGCAACCTTCTTGTTGTGGGGCAACAGCACTAACCACTTAGCCACCGTGCCGCCCTACAAGTCAGCTCTTTATTTATTTATTTATTTGTTTTCTAAAAGGCAGAAAACGGTCACATATCCATGTGAAATGTGAAAAATGTGAGGGAAAAAAAATTATTTAAATTCCATTTTCCCTGACCAATGACCATGACAGGATATATGATTGATTACAGTGAAACCATTTGTGGGTTGAGGCCTTGCTTTATGGCTATTTGGTGATGAGAAAGGGAAAACAAAACAAAACAAAACAATGAGCTGAAAGTGACTAAAAAGCTCAGTAGAATTAAAGGCGATACAAACTCCAGCAGAAAATCTCTGTGGGTTTGACACTATGAGGAAAATCTTTTGCCTTTTTTGTCATTTAATCAACTGCTGATATAATGATATTGATTGGTGCAGCTTGAACAATACACATGGCAGATGAAGACTAACTAGATAAATGAGTTCAGCATTGGGATGTATTATACAGATTCACACTTCAATAGAACCTCCTCCTTTCCATCAGTCAAGCCTCACATCATTGCCATTTCAAAAACGACTGTTGGGAAATAGTTCGAAGAAGACAACCACAGACAGAGACTACATTTAAAAGATAGGACACATTCTGAAGGAATTCTTCCGGTTGTCATTTACCTGCAGATGTTTCGATAGACGGGTCGGTTGCTTCAACGTGCGTTGTTTCAAATTCTTTATTGATGTTGCTGTCATTCAGAGCCAAGTGTGATACTTTTTATTTGCAATCTGCACTAATTTGTCTACTGAGTAAAGTAAGTGCCATCAGAAACTGTGTAGTTGTATTGACATCACACTCAGCCCATGCTGGGTGGTGCAAAGCCTTGCATGTCACCATAAAACACAGGTTTTCTTCTTCTGGTGTTAGTTGACAGTTGGCAAACAGCTTCCCTCTTCAGTACCTCCACCTCGTTGTCTTAGTTGCAAATCAGATTTAATTCAGTCCATCATACATCAAAAAGAGCTAATTCAGTGAACAGTACTCTTCTTCATACACAACACTGATTGTTCAGGAGTTATAGTATGTGTACATGTATATACCACTACATACAACATAGATTAAGTCTTTTTTTGATCCATCACTGTTGTCTTTCCTTTTAGTGCAGTCAAACTTCTGGGCAGAGTCCTGCCTGTGCTGGTACTTGTCCTTTGAGGTCATCTTATCAGCTCTTCCACCAGAGACATCCCATACTTTGGCCTCTGAATAGCCACTACAGATTCTTATTGTTGTTCAGCTACATTGGGGAAAGCCTGGGAAGTGCTGGATGTGGCTTATTTACCTGGACAAAAGCCACTTTTCACTGAAGAAAAAAGCACATGTGCTTCTCTTTGATTCGAAAGAAGTGCACGTGTTTATGTGGTCTTAGAGGATCTAGATATGTGAGGCCAGCTTCTAAAGTGTCAGTACCACAGTGTTGAGCAATGTTATCCCACTGTATTCTCAGTATTAAAGTATTACACAGTGTGCTGCAGCACCTCAAAATAGTCGTGGTGACCTACCAAGAGTATTACATCATGGCTGTTATAATACAATTGGAAGGTCCTAAAGAGCCTCAGGACACAGCGTTTGCCCCAACACTGCTACGGTCAGGACCGGAGGTCACTCTGTACAGAGATGAATCCTGCAGCCAGGGAGGTACATTATGTTTGAGACTTTGTATGACACTGGGAATAAAGTGTGTGCTGACATGCAGGTCCCCACCATCTGTACCTCACCACATCTAGAGTGTGTTATGAAACAGGATCCTTGACTGTATATAGGTACAGACTGGAGAGGAAAATACACACCCTTCAGCATCCTCATTTGCAGCTCAACAGTTCCTGTTTTTGGGACCCACTATATATCAGTATCACTAATGTACAAACATATGCGGATGCTCACATATACACAAAGAACACACAAGTGCTGGTAAGCAAAGAAGGAAGGAGGGATGTTGAGAACCTTTAAACAAAAAGACATTTTTAGAAATATCCTCTTGAGCAAGGAAACAAAGGGGGGAAGTGACATGACGTTGCACAGGAGGGAATCTGAGGGTCACTGGTGGCATGACGGACACGCCTATGGAGCAATCTCACACATACACCTTTCTCATTTTCACACACACACAAGCCACGAAATAAACACAGCCAAGGTCTGTCACATTGCTCTCAGAATAGCCATTTCCTCGTCTCCGTATACTGATATTAGAATCACAAGGATGTTATGTATCCTCGTTTTTTTCCTTCTAAGGGATATCTTGATTATTCGCCCTGATACACCTGAAAGCCAGCGATAAGTTTTGTAACACAAAGGCAACATTATGTAAATTCCCTCTGGGTACACGCAGTCAAATAATGTGCTGGTGTTGCAGTTTTCTCACTGGCAAATATTAACCTGGAAATTATTATAATGTCATTGGTTTGAGTCTGGTTTCTCACATGAGCCACAGATTAATTAGAGCATGATTTGATCCAAATGGGACACAGCTGTATTTTCAGGAATTGTTTACTAAACAACCAACGCATTTCCTTTGCATTTAAACATAGCAGTAGGTAGCAATAATGGCCATAAATAGAATAGAATACAATATATATTATGGTAACAGTCTAAAATCAAAATTACGAAATTCTACAGTATTTACAAACATAAAGCAACCATGGTGAAGCAATGCAGCAGAGGGGAATAGCTGATCAGACTATCAGCTTCTTTTTTTTTTACGTTTAATCTGTACAGACTGTACAAAGTTTAAGTCTTTTTCTTGGCTGGGATCGAAATTTGAATCTTTTACAGAGATGATGACTCAAGTTTGCGACCCAAACTTGAATACTATAGTGTTAGAGATAGGTTACCAATCTATAACAAAGCAAGTTGTCCAAGTCTTAGTTTCTTCTTTCATACAAAGCTATTTTTTCAGACTATGAGTGGATACCTGACTGTTTTAAGACAGGCTTGAAAATCCTCTTGGATTTGTGACACGCTTGATGTGAGGCGATGGTCATGGCAACTCGTCTCTCCCTTTCTCTCATATGTGCATGCATACAGTACATACGTACACACACCTCACACATCTGGTGTAGGTTAGGTCAGTTACAGAGTTTATGAATCTCAGAACCGGAGGGGGTAGAGCCATCCATCATGCCTCCCCCACTCAACATTTAGTCGCCCCTCACAGCGTTTGGGGCGACTAGGAAAACAATTTGGATGGACTGTTACAGTAAGGGCAATGCTGATGCTTTTCTTTCCTGTTTAAACTCTAAATAGAACAAATAGGGACTCTGCATGCTGGTTAGCTATACACAAAAGTTTAAATCACAATAAAGCACTGTCATCGTCAGCAGAATAACTTAAGTTAGTCAGGCTAAGCTGGGCCCAAGTCTGAAGGGTAAATAAGGAGATTCAGTTACATACAATTTGCAAAAGTGCTTCTGGTGATACACACACACAATACCAGGGACAGAGTCAATAACATTTTCTCATTGATCCAATTGTATGGCCATACTCATACTTTCTAATTGTGGAAAGTTCCTCTATGTAATGGGAGACTCAGTTGTGATGGGATAATCAGGATTTGGGGGAAACAGAGGGATGACGTAAAGTGTAATAAACAGCTACACAGTGCAAGAGAGAGAAAAAATTTAGTCTATCTCTGATGCACATAAGAACATGTTCTCACATTTTGCTGATTACAAAACCATGTTTTTAACTTGTCCATCCATTGCTTGCTCCAACAATGCTTTGGAGAGGGCTAAAGAGAGGCCTTGTGGTTGTGGGATACATTTGTCTTGTATTTTTAGACATTTAAACTTTTTTTTATAAGTGGGTAAAGTCTATGTGTACACAATACATATTAACATTTTTCAGGTTGTCACTGAGGACACCTTTGCCCAAAGTGAGAGACCTGAACCAGTCATTTTTCCTTTCGACTGAACAACAATCAATTTGTTCATCAGTGCCAAAACAGGTAATCACAGAAAGTTTAAGATTTTTAAGTAATGCACACTTACTTAAACACTATCCATCCATCCATTATCTAAACAGTTCATCAGTCAAGTTCGGACACACTTTCTAAACTTTTGACTGGGGCTGTATATAAATATAAAATATATATTATTACATGCATGACATTTGAATCCACGCAGATATCTATCATGATTCAAAATCAAAATTGCTTTAGAATGAAAGAATTCTTTAATAATTAGTCAAACAATGACAATGACTTGCATACAGTCAAATTTGATGTTGATATTATTATTCATTTTTCATCGCAGCCATCTAGTACTCCCACTTCAACTGCTCTGCATGATGTTGACTCTTCAGTTTCAAAATCATTAAAAACACATTGAGAAGACTCGGTGTGGGAGACCACAAAGGGAGACAAAAGAATCACCTGATATTTTTGGCACACTAAGACGAACCCTGCTATGACCTGAGCACACAGTTGCTACAGCACCACGAGCTACAGACTAACACACACAGCGGAACCGACCAGGTAGCCCAGCTGAGCCAGGTGCAGTCATGTTTATGTTCCCTGAGTAATTATGACAAATATTATTGCAGCCTGCTGACCTTGACTCTGCTCTGCTGGTGCACTTGGCTTGGACAACTGGCCAGAGCTCATCTACACAGAGTGGGAGTAAGAGAGAGAGACCACAGCAGTTATAGATTATTTGGTCCAGATCATTCATATGCTCAACCAATAATGTTGTAATATATGATTAAACAAAGCATCCAATTGACTTAGCTGCTCACTTGATTCAATTATTCAATCTAATATATATATATATATATATATATATATATATATATATATATCAAAAGCCTCTCCTCAAAGTCTCTGTGCCTAGTTTGTCCTTTGGCTTTCTCCCACCCTCACTGCTCATGTTGCCGTAAGCAGAAGGAAATAACAGCATGCCTAATTCAATGTTCTGTTGAATTTCTCTCACACAGTGCTTGCATGCACTCACGGGTAACACAAAGCAGAACATTTTCATGTCTTGTTGTTCTCTCGATTTCAGTGATACAGAGGGAAAACTTTGAACTGGTTGGACAACAAATGAGATAATAAGCAAGATGTAAAAAAAAAAAAAAAGAACTTTGGTCAAATAAGGAATTATAATTGAGAGGAAATATAAAGGAGAAAGAGGTAAAAACAGGCAAATACCGACAACATCATTATATTGGAATACTGAAAGGAAAATAGGTCTTGGCCAATGTGCTAACATGTAGGCAACAATAGCAACAAGCTAAATCGTCCTTGTTTTAACATTTTTATAACATTTTGATCATGCAGTGTTATATTGAAAAGTAATTATCAGACGATTCCATGTAGACCCAATGCTGGAATCTACCAGGAGCAGCATGAAGCAGTCACGCACCTCTGTTGAATGAGGAGCCCAGTTGGAAATAATCAAATGTGTTGCTTTACAGAAAGTCCAGCTGGATTATGGTAAGGGAATGGCAGGTGAAGTTATGATGATGTGATGATAATAGATTACTTCCAAATTAATGTATGCCAGGGGCAAAATTAAAATGAGAAAATGCAATAAGAGCCTGGATTGCAGCTGGACATATACAAATGTTGGAGAGATAAATGGCTAAATTGGCTCAGAATAGGTCTAATTTTCTCATTAGATTATTTCATAGACAAACAAATACAGCTTTCTGACAGAAGAGGAACAGAAGAAGAAATGTGGTTGACCAGTCTATTATATTGCTATTAAATTACCATTATCAGTTCAAAATAATAAGCAGCTATGTCTGTGGTTGTACAGGCAAAAGCTCGATCATAAATGTACAACGTTTAGGTTTGCAAGCCATTTCTGTGGTCAGGATTCTCTGAGAAAACAGCTAAGATGGTGTTAAGTTGTTTTCTGGCTCCAAATGTCTTGTCTCATTATGGGACAGCAAGGGCCCCCATACTGAGATGAGTCAACTCTCTCCTTTTATGGCTTCTGGACACTTATTACTCATTTGGATGAGCTAATGCACACATGCTGAAAGGAAAACACCAACACACACACACACATCGTGCATATCTCAAAAGCCCTTTTAAGAAATTTCTAAATTGTGAGCTGGCAGTAAACTACTGACGTTTTATGCCAATTAAACAGGATGTGAGTTGTTCAAGAAAGCCACTGTCCCCACCATAAATCCCCTTTATTATTCAAGCAGGTTTGTCAAGATGTCTCAGTCGATATAATGATGGACATGTGAAGGCTGTGTCTGTGTACTTCGCAGTGATATTTTTTTCCTACTTAAGCAGTTCACATGGAGGGAGATAGCATTGTGCTATAAAAAGAAGAGGAGTACCAACAATTGGTTTTCCTGGACATTAATGGGAGGGAAAACAAGTTGTCAACACAACAAATAGCACCCACTTATAAATTTGTTATGACAAATTTATAACTCTGATTATCACTCTCCTTTTAGCTCCATTTTTGTCTCCACCAAGCAATAAGCCTGAAGGCTGAAAAATGTGGCCAAAGCCTAAGAGAAAAAAACTTCAGTTGTTCAAATGGCTACTTGGGGCATGTTAAAAAGTTTAACTTTACAGCAGCAATTGAGCCCTCATTGCATCATTCATGACCACTGTAGAATTATTTATAAAATTGATCATTTTAAATTTTATTTAAGCTTAAAGTCTTGCATAAGTTGTATGGCCATTTTGAGGGACAGGTGACATACATGCCCCTCCTCTTTGCTCATTTTAGATTTGCCCAGAGTTGACTCATTATAAACAGAAACACATTTATTAGTGCAGCTTTAAATGTATCATCTAATGCTGTAAAAAGTATATCATCAAATATGCATGTGTAGCATTAAAGCTAATAACTTCATGATTTCATGTAATCTCATCCTTTAGACCTATTTTTCAAATATCTAAAGGAAAGTCATCCTGCATTCAAATGCCAGACACAGCCGTGACATTTTATTATTATGATGGAGATTTGAAGTGTTTTGTATATGAAATATCCTCCCAGCTGTGACCAGTGTCACTGGGTTTAATGCACACAGATGAAAGGACGCTGATGGCCCCGGTGCCAAAGAGTCTGAGTGGGATTCTAATGGGGGGGTCTAAGAAATGCTGACTCCAGTTATACATGCTTTTAGACACATTGAACTCGAAAATCAGATTCTTCAGTGAGTCAAAATGAGATTATAAACAACATCAGGACACCAAGACTAAGTTAATATCATATTTTAATAAGGATTGCACAGGATCATTCTTGGGTGTCATTGTTTCTGCCTTCCTACAGAGAAAGTGTCCTCAGTCCTTGTATCATATCTTGCCCAGGAGCAGAGATGGACCTGAGACTGGAGCCAGAGTCTGACACCTGGACTCCTGTCTCCTGTGACCAGCTCGGTTCTGTTCCACATTCGAAATAACACTGGACCTATGGTTTTATGCCTCAACTCCGTCTGGTCTCATTTCACATTTGTAATAATAGAGTGAAAGTGTGGACATATAGCTATAATCAAAATAAATTGCTTTCATCTAGCCTTGTTTAAAGTGTTCCAAAAACGACATACTTAGCTTTTGGGTTTAAGTTTCAAAGGGGTCAGATGTGACATATAGGCTTTGTTCGTGTCTTTGCATCATCACATGTGTGCACAGTGTATGTTGAAGGTGTGAGAAGTGGCGTGAAGTGAATGATTGTGGTGCCAAAAGTTGACCCTGTGTGGCGTTCGTGTCCTACTTGTAGAAGGTAGTTGAAGTTTGGACTCAGTCACTCAGTTCTCACATGTGGCTTATATTTGCACTGAAATACCCCCCAGATCTATTGGCTGCTTTGAAATGGATGTAAACACGGACGTCTTTGCCATCCATCCCAGGCCATTTGGCTCTCTTTACTATGTCCTTACTTTATAGGGGCTTAAGAGGGTATTAAACATCTTAGAGTGCAGTTATGGAGAACTGTGTATCCCATCAGTGCATGTGAGTGTGAAAGTGAGTGAAACACAATAGGGATGAAGAGAGATTTCACAATACTACTAAATTTGTTGACATTGCTCAACTAAGTGAAATGCTAACTTTGAGCGAGGCTGAAAAAACAGAACAAATGTGGTTTGAAAATGACTTTTTGGGTGTCCTTGTTCGCTCTCATTCATGAACATGGGAACATTTTTCCCAAACTTTGTGCTTGATTGTCAGTTACACAACACTGTGGTGTGGCACAGTGCCTTGTTATTGTTAAATGGCTCAGTCTACATCTCAAGCTAATGGGTAAAACATCTCCTTTGCTACAGCTGATGATGGACATGTGTTCGATAGTTTCTCAGTCACAATTCTGGGAATCTCCTGAGGTCTGTCAGACTAAATTAAATTGTGGCCTTATCATTTCAAAATATTAAACTTAAAATAATTCCTTTGTAGAGATAGGACTACTTACACCATTTTGCATTATCACTATTTTAAGCTGATTGTATCTATAGGACATAATTGCAGTGCGTGCAGTTCAATCACCATCATCCCTATGTAACATATATTTAAATGGACATTCTATGGCATACAGCCACATGTCTCTAATGCATTGTCTCTGCCTTTGCTGTATGTGTATACAGCATTGCACGATGGTAAAGGGTTCAAGTATGCAAGATCATGGTATATTTACAGGGTGCTCATTGGCTGCAGAAGTCCCATGCTGTTTGTGGTGTATTTCAACCCTGGGAAACAGCATGGAAGTTATGGCTAGGACTCAGAAAAAAAGATTGCGAGAAAATAGAGAGGCAAATTCCTGAGAATTACTGAGACAGTCTGTTTTCTCTGTTATTGCAATAATGAGTTTAAAAATGACTTGTTTGACACTAAGCATAGTTCAGAGATCTTTACTGGACCAGTAGTTTTGAGAACCAGAACCAGCTCAGTCAAGTTCTACATGCCCTCTCTCTGATGCTCTAACAAGAGGTCAATGAGATTGGCAGACTGTTTTCTCAGTGATTAAATGAAAATGGAGCAGATTTTTCAGGTAAATACAATTAAACCAAATACTACAAGCCTGGATTGTGGGTCCAAGTGGTTTGGGCTTGGGGATTGGAGTGTTGATTGCTATCTTGTGACATCACAAAGCTGCAGAAGACTTGATCTTCTAAATTTGTGTGTACAAGCTTTATACATTTTCTTTGGATTGAGCACTTTGATGTTGTTTTAAAATAGAACCTGTTTTATAATCAGAAAAAAAAAAAACAGGAAAATCTCACTTTAAAGGTCTTTTATATCTTCCAGCAGATAAACAGAAAAAACGGGGGGGAAAAAACCTTCCCTATAAGGCCTCAACTGGACATACATTGAAAATGAAGATAATGAAATGCAGTTGCTATCAGGTCGCTTTCTTTTCACAAATGAATTAACCTGTGAAGTTCCACCTGAAGTATACCATTGATTTGAATCAGCAATCTACCCTCCCTTTCCATGCCCCTTTTGAGGCATCTGAATATAATTCAGAATATAATCAGTTCCCACAGCTAAGATATACTACTCCAGCATCAACTTATTGCAGTACTTGCCAAACTGATTAATATAAGAAAAGTTTACCTGTGATTAGTATCTTACCCTTTCCAATATGCTTGACTGATTCCTCACACTCACATTCAGCTTTACAAAAACAACCCAAAATTATCTAATAGACGTGATTTTAGAGTCTTTGAGAGGGGAGCTAAATTAATGCCCAAGGGCCCTGGAAAGAGGTAGGGAAAGAGATGGAAGGATCACAGTACAACAGTAAATAATGTTACAGTATGAATAATGAGCTCCCTCTGTGCTGGGGCCTCAACTGGACTAATGACAGAAACCTGTTTTAGATTAGATTTTATGCAAACACACATTCAGCAGAGGGGTCCCATCAGTTTAGATAATCTGTTGCCTGTGTCAAGAGAAGCTCTGTAACATCCAATATAAAAGGAGGAAACAAAGGAGGAAGAGGCCAGCACACACATCTTTAGTCACCCATTAACCTTCTTTGAATTGTCATGAATGGATTTCATCTGTTTCCCTCCATTGGTCTCACTTCGTCCGTTTCTTCTTCATCCAAGGAGGCTGAAACTAAAACCTTCTTTAGCAGCAGGTCATGGATATACTATATTATACACACATCAACTGCACATTGATTCATGTGCTTAATATGGTGCAGGCCTGCCATCTGCTGTTAGTAGTCATTTTGGGAAAGTCACGCAATGATGTGCACATCATGATTTATTTAAAAATCCTCCAGTTTTCAGTGTCAGAAACCCAAAATATACATCATACAATTCATACATCATATAAACTCAATAGCTTTGACAGAATGTTGTGCTTTTGCACTGTCCACACATTAATTTCTAACAATACAGAATCTAATCTCCTAGTGTAACTCTGCGATACTATTACTAGTCGAATTTTGCAGTTCAAGCTGACTTGCCAGATATGATCAGAGTGAGGGTAGAGACCCTATCAAGAAAAAGCATGCTTCATCACATAAATTATCTATATATGACCCAAGTGTCATATGCTCAATGGTACAAATACCAGTTTCTTTTTGTTTAGTAGTGCGATTAGTGCAGATGATTTGGGAGATTTAGTTGAAATAAAGGGTATCTGCAAAAGAACATGGATATAAAAACCATACACTCTTTAACATCTTGGCTACATGAGTGTTGCCAAAAATTTGATACTACGGTTAAATCTAAGCCAAACACTGCAATGCTAATTCATGTGCCTTCAGCTGCTTCCTCCTTGGCCGATTCTATGTGTCAAAGCGGCTCAAACCATTTGTTGTTTCAGCCTCAGTGCACATCCTGCCTGCAAACTCCTGGTTCAGCTGGCGGAGATACTAAGGCAAGGCAGTCTGAAAAAAAGTGAGTAGGCACCATAATTCCCTGGCTGCCTCTTCTTTTCTTCTCATCGCTTCTCCAGTTTTTTGAATCTGGCCTCTGTATAGATGAGAAAAGTCAGGGACAGGGATAGCTAGAGTCCAAATTCAGCATGATCAGGTAGTGTTAGGTCATCTTAGTAGACAATAATACCACGCTAATTAGGTAAGGAATTATCTGCAGCATTGCAGCACCATCTGCTGGTGGACGTCTTAATACTTTTCTAATATGAGCCAATAAATGCGGCTGGACTATTGTTGGATTATACTTCACATACTAAATTAGCTGGCCAGCACATAAAGAATGAAACCATTATGTTCTAACTGTCAAGTTAAAAGACAAGACAACAGCAGCAAATAATTATTTGTTGTACTGTGGAATTTTACATTATATAGAAATTTATTTAAGTTTAGCATGACTACCATTCAAAGCTTTACGTAAATGTGATTGTTCTCAGTAATTCTATTATTTGGAAGAACAAATTATTTATTGTAATGTTATCGACTTCTTGAATCACTTACCCAGCTTCTTGGAATATGCGTCCAGTTTATATGCAGCTTGCTCAAGTGAAGACACTTGCTCCTCAATCTGATTTATTTGGTCCAAGTAGGGCTGTAAACCAGCATCTAAAGCAAAACACAGGAAGGGAAACAAAAATAAGGTATTGACTATATAACAATATAAATTTCTGTGTTCTGTGCATCAGACTAACACTTGTTGTTGAGATCCTGCAGGTTACGGCTGATATTGATGCTGATGTCCTTCATTTCCATGTACTTCAGACTAGTTAGCTTGTTCATGTTCTCCAGCAGGCGGTAATCCTCACAGCTGGCTGAAAAGTTAAGGGAAAAACATATGAGAAAAAAGAAAAATGTTAACAGGGAAAGGAGGGTAAAGAAGCAAGATGAGAAATTAAAAACAAGCCATACAAATTAGTTTTCTATACTGTAGCTGTGTTTGCATGGAGGAATATGATAGGAAAAGCGGAGGTGAGTACTGTGTGTTTAAAGGGATTAAAAACATACCTGTGAGCTCTCCTTGTAGGAAGATGGCCATCTTTTCAAACATATCAGTGCACAGCTCATTGATATCAGGCTCTGCAGGCTCCACAGCCTCCTCTGCCGTCTCCACGCCACCATCACCTGAAGCCAACCACATGGAGTAGGATCAATATAATACACAAACATAGTAGTTCTTTCCTTGTGTGGACATTCATTGACATAATGGATTCCCGAGACTTTCAATCCAACCCTAACCATCACAACTGAATGCCTCCTCCGAGAATGCCACCTGCAAACAAAAGTCAAATTAAAGAGCATTTCCAAAACTGGGGAAATACTTTAACCAACTCTTCAGAGACAACTAGACTGATTTCTGTGTACGCTAGCATCAACACACTACGGAAGCCGTAAGGAAACACGCCTCACTGTTGCCGTGGGGCTTCCTGGGAACCGCCGCTTGGCTGTCCGTTGTGTCCTCCGAGCTGTCCGCGTAGCCGCCGGAGCCTGAACCCGGGTTCGGAGCTGCTAAATAGGCCGCTGGTGCCCTGGAAATGCTCTCCATTGCGGTGGCGTCGTCTCCAGTAGCAGCCATTTTGTTCCTGTTTTGACTCTCCCCTGTCACATGAGCCGAGTGTTCACGTGACATTCACCCGCCAGCAAAGACTCGCGCGCATTGCCACACCCTTATATTGTAGGGAATTGGTTGTGGTTGTATTCACTTTAGCTTCTAAAGTGAATACAACCAAAACCAATTAAATGAATAAAAGAATTAATATTATTAAAAAATGACAGAGAATAAGATGTAAAAAACATACATAATGGGCAAAGGTAAAGAGAAAAATATACAGCTCAAGTCGTCTGGCTGTCGACTTGTAAAACATGCAAGACATTCGGTTTTTAAGTAGTTTTGTTTTTTAAATGTTTTGCAAACAACATGAAACTGAAACTGAAATGGGCGTTTGCCCAAAATTATGGAGTTATGAACTTATTGACATTTTTAGACTATGCATACGTTGAAAATAAATCTATACTATTGCGACAGGAACCAATATCGCATTTAAGGTTAAAGGTAGAATTTGTTGTAGAAAAATTTTAAAAGCACAATGGAATTAATTTTGCGGAATGATGCACATTATAATCATGAGCTGTATTTTTTAAAATGTTATTACGTAAAATAGGAATGTTTTATACAATGTTACTGGTAAAGGTAACTTGTTAACGAATTAAATTATGTGTTGTTAATAAGTATATTATTATTAATAATAATAATAACAACAATGATGTATGATACAACAAAAAATTTATTTCAAGCAATGTGCACACTCGAAGGAAAAAAGGCCACAAAGAGCTAATAGAGCAATTGCAATATTTTAGAAACCATTTTACAACCCATAGTTGCAGTATTAACCCATTTAAATTGGCTCAGCTCAACAACAGGAGGTGGACTGGGCTGTAACTGTGTACTGATCATCCACTTAGGTCACCACTTATACCTAACAAGAATTAGTGTAAAATAACAGAGATATGAGATGCATTTCCAGGATGCATTTTTTTTACGCTTGTGAAGCCAGTTTCCATTAGGGAAAAACTGATTTAGCAGTAAATGTAATTTATCATATTACAATCAAAATGTTGAGGGTCCATGATTTAGACTCTGTAAATCGTTTTGTGGTCTTAGATCTTTCGTCTAGCTTTAATGTTGAAGGGAAAGAGAAAATGACTGTGAACCTTTACAGTAAAAATGCCCCTCGCTTGGCTGTGCGCGCTCCCGCAGTGAGCGTGCAGTTCCCGGCAGGGAGCAGCATCACACCTGTGTCGGCGGCGCTGTTGAGGGCGAAGCCAGATCGTGACAGGCCAGTAGCAGCGGACTGTAAACATGGCGGCGTGCACAGCTACAGGGCAGTGTCGAGCACCCCGTTACTGCTAGTCCGGAGAGACAGAGACACCGCAAAAAAAAAATGGAGACCGAAGAGGAGCAGCACATCACGACGCTCCTCTGCATGGGTTTCCCGGACCCGGACGTGATAAGGAAAGCGCTCCGCTTGGCAAAGAACGACATCAACGAGGCTGTGGCGCTCCTGACGAACGAAAGCCCCGGACTCGGGTATGGATACGAGCCGATGGAGAGCGGCCCTGCCCCCGGTTTGGGCTCGAGCGGAGACGGGGAAAACAGCGGGCGGACCGGGACAGGAGGGTTTGATCCCCCACCCGCGTACCACGATGTGGTAGACAGCGAGGTAAGAACGAGCATGGACCGGAGGAGCGAGGGAGGGGAATGTGGCTAATTGTAATTTAGTGAGGGACAGAGGGCTCGCCCATTTAACTAGCTAAAGTTAGCAGCTCCACAGCTGTATATACCGAGCCCAACGTGAGCTGTCAGAGCAAGAATTAACCCTCCAGGCCCACGGAATAAGACATGTCATTGACCCATACTGACTCCCGAACTGTTGTGGAGGTGAAAGTTATCTACTTGAGTGATGGGAGTAATAAGCCTTTTAAAACTTGCAAGCTAGCAAAGCTAGCTAGTAGCTTGCTAGCTAACGTTGGTCGAGAGTTAAACCCGCCAGTGTAGATGGACCAGGGGGAGCGGCGCAGAGGCATCAGGAGGATTGCAGCTGCACATTTCATCTGGGTCTACTCTTGCTGTAGTAATCGGCCCCGTAAATTAGTCTGCAAACAGTTGACCGGATGGTTACTGACTGCTTTGCATAGGGCTAGCTAACATTAGTTGGCAGGTTGGCTGACAGCAGCGTCAACCGTGCTCACAGTTTGCCGAGATTGCAGTCCCCCCAATCAGGACTGAGAAGTGGTTTCGCAATTTCTGTCGCATATGGGTTTTTTTGGGGTTGTTTTTTTTTTTTTTTGGTTGTTGTTGGGTTTGTTTGTTTATATAAAACTCATTTTACTCCGAACATTTCCGATTATTGCACCTCTGAGTGATTATTCATATTTAATGCTTCGAGGCCAGCGCCGGCCTCTCTGACAGCCATTTGACAGTTGTCAATAATTTGCCTCCAAATCCTACCACTTCGTCCCAGCTCAGTGTTAGTGTGGTGTTGTAACAGTATTTGATTACCCATAAATGTCTGTATGGTGAAGACATGGCAGCTTTGCTTTGATTTACACCCAGAGAAGCTTAAGGCTGCTTGCCTCCTGAAACTTCACCTGATACTTGTTTCTTTACTAGCCCTCATGAAATCCTCTACAAGCTCTCTTAGAAAGGCACAAGTCATTTCATTTGTTCAAAAAGTGATTCAGACCTTTCAGCCACTTTTGAATCCCTCTCATGGTAAAATAGTTTGAGCTGCTGCGATCAATACTGTGTGAGTGTCAGCAGAATGTGTGCAAATAACCCCCCCCATAAATATTTTCAGAAGAATAAATGGAAAATACATCTTAGTGTAAGTAATAAGCCCATTTGTGAGGACATGTTAATAATTGTTTTGTTAATTCACGTTTACAAGCCAAGAAAGTTTAATTAAGAGCATTCTTTCACACCTGTCAGATGAATAATGTATGCACGTCTGAGTGTCAAGTGTAATAGCTTTTACACATGCATTTTCTGAAACATTCACCAAAGTCATAGTAACTAGTGTCACTCTCATGCAACGAAACTTCTAAAACATGCACTATATAGGATAACTTCAGCAGATTAAGGTGCTTCATTCCCCTCTTTTCTCTTCCTCTGTTGTATTTGTCGTTAAGAGGCATGTTACAGGCCTTTGGCCCCATGTTATGCTCCTAAATATAGCCCTGTAGTCTCCCTGATACACAAACACATTGCAGTCTCGCAGTGGGTTCCAGTGGGGTTGGAGGGTGCATAGTAACAGAGTGGCGCTGAGTTACCTCATGGTCCTGCGCAACCATGCACACATGCATAGTGTGCCTTTGTGACTGAAACATTTCCCCTAAAGGCTCATGAAACATAGCATTTTACATCTTATCGGCAAATGTTTTCATTTTTCATGGTGATTTGCGAAAGCTTGTGTTAAAACTTGAATTTAGAGTGAAATGTCATAAAGACTCCCGCCCTCTCTTTTTTTCTCCCTTCTCTCTCTCCACTGTTCATCCATCTAACTGTCAAGTCTGATTTTCTTAGAAAGGGAAGGAATGAAATATGATGCTTCTCTGTTGCTTCCCCCCCTCTCCTCCCTCCTGTTCTACTTAAATGTCCAGTCCATCAATTTATATTGTCCACGTATCACTGTGCAGCTCAGTCAAACATGCACTGAACACATTGACCATTATTTATGCTAATATGTGGAGATGTATTCAAAATAGGAAGGCTTGACTCAGCTATGCTTTATTAATGTTTTTTTCTGTGCAGTGCCTGCAGGCAAAATGGTCAGAATAATTGGAATAGTTTTGGTGATTTATAATGAAGTAAACATAGAATTCCAAACCTTTGTCATAGATAAGATAAGTTTATACAGCAGGCCCATAGACCAGATTATGCATTGTTAATAGTATTCTCATAATCATTACTTGAGTTCAACTATGCTGTGCTCTGGTGTGCTGTCCCATTTTGCTGTGCAGTGATATGGGAGGGCATGAATATGTAAACACTTTATAATGTGGATAATAAAAATATGTAATCTTAAATCTTTTATCTAGCTATTGCTTTCACGACACATACACCATACACACAGACATAACTGCCACTGGCTATTTTGTTTTCCAAGCATGAATTTGGCATTATTTAGTGTGTTAAATAAACTGTTCAGACAGGAGAGCAGAGAAAATGTCATTGTAGTTAGCACTAACAAGCGAGTGTCATGTCATGGAAGGGTGTTCATTACACCTGACTTTATCTCTGACACATTTCAACCCTTTTGATGTAATTGTGCAGTAAAGTTCTTGAAAGCCAGCACCTGTCTGATTTTGAGAGCCGCTTGTGAGAATGAATAGGGACAAAGTGATGATGAGATCAAGGGCAGATCATTGAGAAGAGGACCCAGTTTCCAAACAATGAGTATTGCTGTTCTCGCAAAGGAGGGAACAGAATTGAGCATTACCCTGTCTATAATTTGTAGAGGCCATTTTGATTATCCCAGAATTTGCATAGGAAGACCATTGCAGCATCATTATAGGCCAGTGCAACCAACTGTGTGTGGTGATAGTTAAATTATCTTCTGTGTTACAGAGGAGCAATGATGAGAATGGGAACTGCTCTGGGGGAAGCATGGAGTTCCCCACCACCAACCTGTATGAGCTTGAGAGTCGAGTCTTTACTGATCATTGGTCTATACCTTACAAGAGAGAGGAGTCCCTGGGCAAGTGCCTCATTGCATCCACCTGCCTAGCCAGACATGGTAAGATCTTGTGTGTATGTGTGATTAGAAACTTTTTGGTGTCTGCATTAAATAAAACACTTAAATTTGCATTACTGTGTTGATGGCAAGCTTCCTTTACAGCATCGCTGTTTTTCACATATTCATATTTTGCGATACATTCCAAGATTAGATGTGGGTTAAATTTTTGTATCCAACATCTCCCTCTCCAACAGGTCTTGCTGATGCTGATGAGAACTGCAAGCGGTTTATGGATCGCTGCATGCCAGAGGCCTTTAAAAAGGTGGGCAGTAAAGAAACATAGTCTTATGTGACTGTGTAGCAGTTCATTGGTTAACATGTGATTTTCACTGACTTTCCTCCCATCTGTTCATCTGCTCACTCACAGTTACTGACTAGCAGTGCAGTGCACAAGTGGGGCACAGAGATTCACGAGGGCATCTACAACATGCTTATGTTGCTGGTGGAGCTGGTGGCAGAGAGGGTCAAGCAAGACCCTGTACCTGTAAACCTGATGGGAGTCTTAACTATGGTATGTTTTCTCTCACTCTGTCTTTCTGTAAGCCTTTGAATCCCTTTCTATGCTCATTTTGATTTCTTGATGTAAGTATTTTGAACTTTAAAGAAGCTAAATTGTCAATGGAAAAAAACAGAGCCTCTGAGCAAATTATGTCCATTAAATCTTTACTTATTATAACCAAATTTTAATGATTAATCATCAGTGCGTTGCAAATTATATAGGTTAAAAGCCTTTGATGTGAGGAGTCAATGTCCCTGTGTCAATTTGTTGAAGTTATTGGTCTGTTTTTAACATCAAATTCACCTCATATATTCATATACTCTCTCTCCTTTGGTAATCATGTGTATGTCATAACATTTTTGAAATTTATTTTCAGCATGTATTTTATGCTGTCTCATGCTTGTGTCCAGGCCTTCAACCCTGATAATGAGTACCATTTTAAGAATCGGATGAAGGTCTGTCAAAGAAACTGGGGTGAAGTTTTTGGAGAAGAGGCGAACATGTTTGCTGTCTCTCCCAGCAACACCTATCAGAAAGTAAGAGACTCATCCTCCATTGTTATTACAGGGAAATGTTGTTGGAGTGTGTACTAGTTTAACCATGTGCACTTCTAAGTATCTAAAAGTACGTTTGTATTATGTACACATTTCCTTATTAGCTTTTGTTTATGGTTCATAGTCATTTTCAGGGGAAGATGGCTGAGTTTTTCAAACCCGGGGATGTGTAACTGAGCCACAGGGGCTCAGTAGAACATGTGTGACTGACACACAGCAGCTGTCAGAAAACGTGTGTGTGTGTGTGTGTGTGTGCGTGCTTGCTCATGGGTTTCTGTGTGTTTTTGTGTGTGTGTTTTTCTGTCGGTGTGCATTTTTCTATCCTGATAAAGACTTAAACCTGAGTGCACACTAAACTATTGGGAATTGTGTCATCTGAGGGATAAGTATTAAGGACCCCACAGGCAAAGACAATTTCTTGAAGTTTAAGACTTGGTTTAACTATTCCTCTTCCCCTAACAGTTAGTTAGGGGAAGAGGAATGTACTATGCTAAGGAGAGCTACCCATGTGAACAGTGAAAAACTTGTATGTAATGTTTCCGTGTGTATGTGTCAGTCGTTCGGAGTTCAAATTCATTGCTGAATAAACTCACCAAAGACACAATCATCTGTTTCAGGAGCCTCATGGCTGGCTGGTTGATTTGGTGAATCGAGTAAGTATCAAGTCGTTACCCAATAATTGCCTCCATATACATAAGTTACAGTTGTATCATTTTTGCATTATATGTCTCTTTTCCTTGTGTCTTTCCATTAAGTTTGGAGAGTTGGGAGGATTCACTGCCATCCAGACTAAACTCAACATAGAGGAAATTGAGCTTGCTGTAAGACTTCCTTTATCTTTTTGGGTCCTTTAAAAATGGCTTGATGTATCTCAAAAGTGATGAAATAGTTCACACCCTGTTGATGGATTAAGAGCAGGACTGTAAAGAGTATAAACAGGCCAAAGGTCACTACTTGTTTACCCCCAACCACTCTCAGCTGCTGGGTGCTGAATGTCTCTCTTTCCCCTTCTCAGTAACACTCACTTACACACAAACACACTCTCATCCCCCTGCTGTGTGATGGTTGAAATGCTCTGTTGTGTTACATGTTCTGAGGCATCCTTGTACTGATGCTTCCTTCTGGGAACCTGGCCGGAACCACAGCAGTACATAGCCATTGATTCATTGTGTGTGTGCACACATGCACACATGCCCCCCCTAACCATTAGCATATTAATAAGGCAGGGACTTCATTCACAGCAAGGAGACATTAACTTTTACATTGTGACTTCAAAAGGAGAAAAGAGTGGACTATAATCAGATTAATAAAGTGATTCTGATTCTAAATTCTGGGAAAATGGGACTGCCTGCATCAGAATATATCTTTTATACACTGTGTACTATGCACCTCACCTACTTCTGTTCTGCTTAATCTGCATGTATACTAGTTAATTTTACATTTTCAGGACTATTTTGTAATTATCATTATGGCTTTCACCTGCACTTTGTTCATATAAAATAAATTAAAAAATAAAAAGTAAAGTAAGTGGGAAGTGTTTTTCCCTCCTTTACTGCCTTCCAAGGGGCACTCATTCATTAGTCTGTTTTGAGCAGGAAGTGCAAAAGGAGGATTTTCTGTGTAAATAAAGAAGGAATGTGGAGGAGCTGCTATCAGTAAGCCCAGAGACAGAAATGAAAGAGCTAAGACAGGAATATGGGAGGTATTCAGTAAGCTCCTGTGTTTTTAATACTTAATGACAGTCAAAAGCTGGGTTTCAGTATGTCAAACTCACTCACACCGCTGGTTACACCCCCTCCTGTTTTACTGGGATGCAAGAGTGAAAGCATTTGATCAGCTTAAACACAGTTTGATCTCTGACAAGCATTTTAATCTGAGAACAATGCCGTTGTGCTGATGTGTTGTTCTTCTCTAATGAGTAATAAAAAGCCAAAAAACAGGTGACACTGGTTCTTGCAAAAACAATGGAATGAGCAATTCTTATGATAGTTACACATACAACAACTATTACTGATAATTTTGTTTCTATTTTCCATTGGTTTGTGGCATATGTGAGTTATACTCTCTTTCCGTCTACACAGTGTGTGTCAGCACTGGTCCAGCCACTTGGAGTTTGTGCAGAATACCTAAATTCCAGCCTTGTCCAGGTGAGCTCACACACACATTTACATATTTAGTAGCTTTATTTTGATTTGCTTTATTAGGGCCTGAGCATTTAACAATGCAAGAACACTATTGCATCTGTAAAGATCATTCTTCCGCCACTTTGACAGCCTTTTTGGGGACCATGGCTGAATGGTGCCACTCCCGTTTGACGTAGACGAACCAAAATTGGTACACATATGTATCATGGTGCGCAAAAAGGTTTCAGGGACCCATACCTTTACTGTAACAGGAAGACGGCCTTTATGAATTTAAGTTTCAATTTTGCCCGATTTTGCCAATTTTCAAGCCTCATACTTTAATAAACTCCTCCTACGGTTTTAATCCAAATGACTTCACATGCATTCCAAATCATCTCTAGACCTTGAAGATGAAAAATTATCAAAATCCTTTTCATCTGTTATATCTGCTGGGCTTAGGGGTGCAGCTAGTAATTGATGTCTTGCCATAAGACACGAGACGAGACACTCTCCATTTGGCCCCAAATTTGTCACGCATGATCAGACTCACATAGATACACGTTGGACTCAGAAATTCAGGCTCGTATCACAAGCATCATCCAATTTACATGATATTTTTACTCATTCATAAACCATTACATGACATAATCTGAGCGCCACTTAGTGGACACTCATAAGAGGAAGTCCTTATAGCTCAAACATATATTTTGGGAGCTACAAGGACTCTCTTTGCTGTTCTGATTTATACTTATAATGTATATATCCTATGTTTGTTTAGTTACTGCAGTTGAGAATTTTACCTCCCATAGCCACTAACCCAGTGTCATGATGTTTTTGTAGCCTATGCTTGATCCAGTCATCCACAAGATGATCAAATATGTACAGAACCTGGAGGAAAAGGATCTGAAAGACAAGGTAGGCTATGCATAACTATGACTTTGCTTTAATAACTGAACCCAGAAAAATGGGTTCAATTAGTGGTGTACAAGTCTACCAAGTGGAATGTGCAGTGTGTTTGTGCAATCTAAGTTGATTCTGTTGGGGTTGAGGCCACTGAATGAGCTTGTCCATGTTGCTTGTGGATCTGGTGAATAGTATAGAATATAGTTGCCTCCATTGTGAAATATAATTACATTTGATGAGACATATTACGTTAATAAAGGAATAACAAGAATTTTTATGTTTTTGCATCTTTAAGAACTTGAATTCATTGTGAAGTTACATAGTCTTTGTTTGTCTCGTTACCCAAGCGGCTCGTCAGCATCCCCGACCTGTTGTCAGCTATCAAGCTGTTGTGTATGAGGTTTCAAAGAGAACTGGTTGCTGTGGTGGACGATCTGCGGTTGGACACACTGCTGCGCATGCTCAAAACTCCCCACTTCTCCACCAAGATGAACTCTCTCAAAGAGGTCAGCTCTTATAGGTTAAACTGTCAAATTATCCTTTTATTGGTTGTGTCAATCAGTCTTTGATCTAATTTTAAATGTATCCCAGGTAACAAAGTTAATAGAGGAGAGCACAGTCTCCAAGACAGTGAAAAACGCCATTGACACAGATAAACTGCTTGACTGGCTGGTAGAGAATTCAGTTCTGTCAATAGCACTGGAAGGTAAGAGTTTAAATGTCAAGCACTTAACAAAACAGTCAGTTATTTGTAAGACAGTTTGCTATTCTCACTTTTGTGTAATAAATGTTTGTCTGTACAAGGTAATATTGATCAAGCTCAATACTGTGAGAGGATCAAGGGAATCATTGAACTGCTGGGGAGTAAACTGTCACTGGATGAACTCTCTAAAATCTGGAGAATACAGGTCAGGATCAGTAAACACGTGAAAGTTGTATTCAAGTTGTATGTTATTGCATTTTCATCAAGCACATTCTAAAGGTTTTTCTACATTTAGTGTGACAAATAGATTATTGTTTCTTGTGTGGGCATTTCAGGCGGGCCAATCATCAACTGTGATAGAAAACATTCATACAATCATTGCTGCTGCTGCTGTGAAGTTCAGCTTCGATCAACTCACCCACCTTTTTGTGCTCATACAAAAGGTCAGTGTTTCAGAGTCTCTGGGGCTGAAATCTAAAACACTTAATCAATGTAAAATGACTGGTGGGAGTGTGTGTACTCTTCGTTAATACTTTGTTTGCATATAATTTAGAGCTGGGAGGTTGAGAGTGACCGTGTGAGGCAGAAGCTGCTCAGTCTGATCGGGAGGATTGGCAGAGAAGCTCGCTCTGAAACTACAACTGGAAAGGTATGGCTGTACTTCTGTCATTCTGTCAAGGCAAAGCATGAGAGGAGAGGTATTTTAGGTATCATAATATGTGGCCTTGAATCTGCAAGTCTCTTGTGTTTGTCTGAATCTGTTCAGGTGCTTGAAGTGCTGTGGGAGTTGGCTCATCTCCCCACCCTGCCCACCAGTCTAGTTCAGCAGGCACTGGAGGAACACCTGGGGATCCTGAGTGATGCCTATGCTGTCAAGGAGACAGTGAAACGTAGTTACATCATTAAATGTATTGAGGACATTAAAAAGGTGAGACATCCACCAGACACTTGATTATCTATGTGGTTGTTGGGTTGGGATACATTCTGGTTAGTGTTTCACTGGTCCATTACTCACCTAATACAGTATAGTTTTTGTTTGTTTTCTGGTTACTTGTAGAAACACAGTGTCTGTCTGTTGGGTAGCTGAAAATAGCAGTTCAAGTTTAAAGCACAAGCTATATTGGACCCCAACATTTTCTGCCTGCTGTGACAGTTTTGGTCTAAAGTCAGCATGTCCTTGTCATTGCTGTATATACACCTCCAGTTCAGTTTTTTTTTTTTTTTTTTTTTTTAATCTCTGTCCCGCACCCTTAATGCAGCATTTGGCTCATGGATTTTAGACTATGCTGTGGCTCCTGTGTCTGTAAGGAGTTAATTATGTGTTTAATTACATTTTTGTTAATTGGAAGAGAAGAAAAAGTCATAATTTAATCTCTTTGCTGCCAAGAATGTACCACTTTAATCCCTCCTCCCTTTTTACTCTTTACTTCCTCCGTCTTCCTGTTCTATAGCACGAGCTCAGTGCAGTGATTTTATTGAATTTTCTCACAGCAATTTTTATAAACTAAATGGCTTTTAACCACCTGTAATATTATTATGGTTAGGGTTTAAGTGTTTATTATTTTACTTGTAAACAACTCAAGTTTATATTCATTTTTACAGAAATTATCAAAGGTATGAAAAGAATTAATGTCAACCTTATATTTACATATGGAGAGCAATGTGTGATTATTGGTTCTCTCCCCCTGCATATCCAACCTGCAGGTCAACAACTTAAAGGAAGCGCTGTGTTTAAAATATCTGTACAAAGCATAATTGGAAGGAATTTCAGTGCCATCACGCCTGTCTCAGTGTGTCAGCAAGTAATGCATTCAGGAGTGCTAGTGTCAGTGGGTATTGTGCATGAGTATCTAAGTCACGAGTGGCCACTCCTAAATACCCTGTCATTTATGTTGAAGTTGCACTGTGCTTTTATTTGCTGACATGATGTCAAAATATCTGCCTTGAAAACTGCAAGTTTGTTTGCCTGAAGCCACATGTACTGACTAAAATATACTCACAATGTGTCCAACCTCAAATAAAATGTATGTCTCTAGACTCACACTCAGGAGGACAGTAAAAGCAGTGACACTCAAAGCTCATTTCTCACTGGCACTTGGGGCAAGAAGAAAGCTAACTCCATGGCTAAAGTAAGCGAAGAAGCCCAACAATTTATTATTCCACTGATCTGATCTGTATCCAGTCTTGCTGCTTCATGCCTGATGACCAATCACAGAGGACGCTTGACCACAAGGGGTTTTACTGGTCACAGACTGATCATTTCACACTTGATTCTAACATGAAGTAGCTCAACCAGGTGTATGTTAATTTTCTGCTTTGGCACTGACGTACAATTTACACGGTGGTGTTGATCATGTCCTAAGTGGGAGTTGGATGATTTTGCTGCTGGATGAGGTTGCAGTTTTGGTGGAAAGGCTAGTTACACAGTTACTTAAGCACAGAGGAATCTAATCAGAGCCAGGGATGCCCAGAATTTATAGGAAGGAAGTAGGTATTTGATATTGCAATTGAACTTCTGCAAATTGTGACAGACTCAGGACTGTTCACTAAATACATCCCTGGCTCTGAATTTCTTTCTCTCATTTCACAAAGCCCTTGCTACAAATATGGTACAACTATGACGATGGAGCACTGACATATAATCTGATTGTAACAACTACCATAGACCATGTTTTGTAGCATGTCCTTGTGTGCACATTCAGATGATCAGATTTCATTATCTGGTGTATGTCTGTGTGTGTGTGTGTGTGTGTGTGTGTGTATTTCATGTGTTTTGCAACAGGCTTCTCAGCAGAGCAGTCCTCAAGCGGTCTGGGTCGTTCCTGCCTTGCGTCAGCTGCATGAGATCACTCGCTCTTTCATCAAGCAGACATATCAAAAACAAGACAAGGTAACACAAGCACACAACAAAACAAACTCACACATCACCAAATTTATCTTGCATATGATCCAGTGCAGTGTTGTGGTAATTTCTCTGCGTCCCTCCAGAGCATCATTCAGGACCTGAAGAAGAACTTTGAAATTGTCAAACTGATCACGGGATCCCTTGTGTGCTGCCATCGACTTGCCATCACTGCTGCTGGAAATAGTGGACTCTCTGGCTTAACCATGGTGGATGGGCGATACACCTACCAGGAGGTTGTTTTTTCTTTTTTTATTGATTATTTTTACTGTTCTGTGTAGCTGTATAGCAGTTTGTACAAATGATTGACAATATAGTTTAAAATTTCAAGTTGAGCAGAAGTGAAATTCAAAAAGCAATGTTATATGATGACAATGCATGTTCAAGGGGTCAAGATAACATGTTTTTCTGACTTTTTCTTTAGTATCTCGACAGCCATCTGCGCTTCCTTGCCTTCTTTCTCCAAGAGGCAAGCCTCTACCTGGTCTGGAATAGGGCCAAAGAACTGTGGGAGTGCCTGGTTTCAGGGCCAGATGTCTGCGAACTTGACCGTGAGGTATGAAAAAACGTATTCAAACAAAACCCTTGGCCTTGCCTTTTTGTTGTCATTGCTAGCCACATGCACTGGACAAAAAAAGGCAGAGACTCAGAAAACATTTCTCCGGAACTGATTAAAAGTAGTGTAGCAACTGCTCTTTGTTAACCAACGGAACATAAGCAAATGAATCCCTGGACAACAATAGTACAATTCAAACCAAGTAATGTATCTGCTCTTGAGTGAAGTTGAACATGACACATTTTGATGTGTGCAGATGTGTTTCGAGTGGTTCACCAAAGGACAACATGATCTTGAGAGTGATGTTCAGCAGCAGCTCTTCAAGGAGAAGATTTTAAAGCTAGAGCCCTATGAGATCACTATGAATGGTGAGAGATACAAGGAAGGAAAAACACTGCTGACTAAATAGTAGAGTATGCAATACTTAAATTTTCTGCATCCCACAGGATTTAATCTGTTCAAGACCTTCTTTGAGAATGTAAACCTGTGTGATCATCGCCTGAAACGCCAAGGAACACAACTGGTCAGTCCTCATACGTTAATCTACATATTTATTTATGACTTAATTGCACATTTTTCGATCAGTGACAGATTAAAATGAATTGAAAGGTTATATACAGTAAAACATGGTGACATTATACTCTTTGATTTCAGTGTGTGGAACGCCTTGACCTCGCAGGGATGGATTTTATCTGGCGCATTGCCATGGAAACTCCTGATGAAGAGATAGCCAACGAAGCAATCCTGCTCATTATTACTTACAGCTACACCAACCTTAATCCCAAAATGAAAAAGGTCAGTGCAAGTGTGTGCCCATGTGTACCCCTGGGGCACCAATAATCTGATGATAACACTACTGTTTGTTAAAGACTGTTTGATACAAAGCCAGGTGGATATTGTGATGGTAATAGTAGAACCTGGAATATTAAATAATATTACATCATAATTAACTATAATATTAACTTTTGATACATTGCAGGATTCTGTGTCTTTGCACAAGAAGTTCATTGCTGATTGTTACAAGCGACTGGAAGTAAGTAGTTCAATATGGCACTGGTACAAGTGATTGTGCCATTCACAGAAATCGGCAACTGATACCACATTTCTTTTCTTTTCAGGCAGCAAGTTCTGCCCTGGGTGGGCCTACATTGACACATGCTGTTACTAGAGCAACCAAGATGCTAACGGCCACTGCAATGCCGACTGTGGCCACATCTGTACAATCACCATCCAGGTACAGAGGGGGGTTTGGGTAAGAATATAGTTACTAAACCTATTGAAACATGTTCTGTGTTTGGTCTTTTTTTTTTTTTTTTTTGCTAATGTGAATCACATTGTCAGGATAATTCCTATTGATGCTGTTAATTTTGTATTCATTTTTAGGTCCACTAAGCTGGTTATAATTGAAAGACTGCTGCTATTGGCTGAACGCTACGTTATCACAATAGAGGTAGGTCATGCAACCCCCCCCCCCCCCCCCGTTAACTGACTCAAAATTTGGGTGGAAACAAGGACAATAAAAGTCTCATAGATTAAACTGTGAGAAAAATAATGAATTATTCTCGGAAGCAGTGTATTAAAAATTTTGGTGTCCTTTTCTTCAGGATATGTACTCAGTTCCTCGCACTATTCTACCTCACGGGGCTTCTTTCAACGGACACCCTGTCACTCTTCATATCACTTATGAGTCAACCAAAGACACTTTCACCTTAGAGGTACTGTAATACTTTTCTATGTACACTGTAACATATTCTGGGGTACAATTTACCAGTCCAAAGCTCATAGTAAAATGTGGTGTACAAATGTATTCAGGATCGGTCCATATCACTGTTACTTTTCCAAAAACAGTTGCTGACCAATGGTTCAAAGGGTTGTTCTAAGTACTTTTATTCAGTCATGTATTTTGGGCTAAACATACAATAAACCAAACAGAGTTTATCTCCCATTCCTCTTAAAAGCCAGGTGCACTTTCACCTTGGTAGATTGCTATCACCATGGTGCCGTGTTTCACAGAACTAGATTTTATTTGTGATGAGTTGCTAACATATTGTGAGCCCAGTCCACCTGCAACAGCTCTGTGTGCACACAGGGGCAAAGGGCTGAGTGAGTCAATACTCTCCACACTCTGCCAATAATTTTAAAACATGAGATGTTTAAAAAAATATATTTGTTCGTTTTATCTATTCTGCTGGGGCAGATTTAGTTGATGGACTACATTGGAACCATGGTGGCATATGCTTGTGTGTAACAGGCAAAGCTTTATGTGGCATATGTGCATAACTGGACCAGTCTAAAACTAGTTAAGACTGTTTTTCTCACTGTGTATGTTTGTGTGTGTCATGCAGACCCACAGTAATGAAACAATAGGAAGTATCCGTTGGAAGATAGCTGAGCACTTGAGCTGTCCAGTGGATAATGTCCAGATCTTTGCCAATGATAGTGTGGTAAGTGTCTATGACTCAGTAAGTGACCTGGGCTAGTTTAAAAGTTTTGTTATATATTTAATGTGTGTTTCCCTCATCAAAATATTATACTCCATCAATTATATGTTATTCCTGAACCCAGTACACACTACAATCAGGGCAAATCAGTGCACTGTTGATTCCTTTAGGCAGGGTGCCACATCCTCTGTATTGGCACTTTAGCACCCTGCAGCTATTGTGTGGCAGGGGAAATTTACCCTTTAGAAACCTACTCGACTGTTTTTTCTCTCACTCCATCCCTTAATTTCCATTCACATCTGTTAGTTGACTATGAACCGGGACCAGAAGCTGCTGTCCCAGCTTGGCTTCAATGATGAGCAGACCCTGACTGTAAAGAGCTCAGGCACTGGTACTCCCTCTGGCAGCTCAGAGTCCTCTGCCTCAGCCTCCAGCAGTTCCAGCTCTGCTGTCTTCAACTCTGCCTATGCCTTGGAGCAGGTACCTTCTTCGATGTGACTACAGCCTTAAGAGCTGTGAACACATTTTGCAATTCATATTGATTCTAATGTCCATTGGCCATATTTTTCTGTCTTCAGGAGAAGTCCCTGCCCGGTGTAGTCATGGCTTTGGTGTGTAATGTGTTTGAGATGCTTTACCAGCTGGCTAACCTAGATGAATCTAGGTAAGAGGTCATTTTCACCACAACCTACTATAAGTCTCTTAAAGTTAATGCTATTACTCTCCTGACTAAGATTCATGCTCCCATGATGTCATTCAAAATAAGTATGTTTACAGAAATTTTCATACATTTATAAACTGTAAACTTTAGTTAGTATATCACACAGTAAATGCAGAAGGACACAAAGTAGCTTGCTAATGTGTGTTTTTTTTACCCTCAGAATTACCCTTCGTGTGAGGAAGCTGCTGCTGTTGATCCCAACAGACCCAGAAGTGCAGGATGCTCTGGACAACTTTGTTCCCAAAGAATCCAGTGTCTGGAGCCACCAGGTACATTAAATATCTGTTAAGATGATTTGACTTGTTAACGTCAAGCAGCAAATGCTATGGCATAATATTGAGCCTGTGCTATTTTCTACCAGATTGTTGTTCTCCCTATCATCCTCCTCTGTTCCTTCCTGTGCCTCTTTTCTGTAGAAGACGCTATTCACCCTGGGCCAGGGTACTAGCTCTCGGTCTCCATCTATTGCCTCCAAGCAGCAGCACCAGCCCAGTGCTGCATCTATCCTGGAGTCCTTGTTCAGATCCTCAGCACCGGGCATGTCTACCTTTAGAGTGCTGTACAACCTGGAGGTGTGCACATATGTGAACATACACCAAATTAAAAACACCACATAATTTTTCTTAATGTTTAACACCTAATTTGAAACTCTAAAGTTAGATTAGTAACAATTTTTCTCTTTCCGCTTCCCTCTGTCTCTCTGGTTAGGTGTTGAGTTCAAAGCTCATGCCAACATCTGATGATGAGATGGCCAAAACCAGCAGCAAATCCTTCTGTGAGAATTTTCTGAAAGCAGGAGGTCTCAGGTAACAACACAAACGAATAGTTTGAAGAAAAATGTCTGCACTGCGTGGTGTTTGCTTTGTTCTCTGTTGTGCATATGCAACTTTGTGTATGTTTTCATTTCAAATGCTTTACAGTATGTTTTTATTTTTAATGCAGACAGTTTTGTTTTTGTGTTCGCTCTGCAGTCTGGTAGTGAATGTTATGCAGAGGGATTCCATCCCATCAGAGGTGGACTATGAGACCAGACAAGGAGTCTACTCCATCTGTCTTCAGTTGGCCAGGTGCTGAATGCCTCCTGAACACGTACACACGCACAGATGTACACACGCGCACACACACAAGTGGATAGACCAAGTTAAACGTCCCAGTTGGCTGCTTTTGCAGGTTCCTTCTGGTTGGCCAGAGCATGCCTGCAGCACTGGATGATGATGTCATCAGAGATGGTGAGGCATTGTCATCCCGTCCATTCCGTAACGCTGGAAGGACCGGGCGACAGTTGTCTCTTTGTGGAACTCCAGAGAAATCGTCCTACAGACAGATGTCTTTGTCTGAGCGCTCATCCATAAGAGTGGAGGAGATCATACCTGCTGCCCGTGTAGCTATTCAGGTACTGAAACACAGAAACCATGTTCCAATGGTAACTCCTCCCTCCACTCTAAACATTTATGTTGCAAGTGTAGAATATTTTTAGGTACAGTGTTTGATCTTTTTCTTCTCTAGACAATGGAGGTGGGGGACTTCACATCCACTGTGGCCTGCTTCATGCGTCTGACCTGGGCGGCTGCTGCAGGCAGATTGGATCTAGTGGGCAGCCCACAACCAATCAGAGAGACCCATAGTTCACTACTGCCGCAGGGAGTACGCACCAGAGTCAGCAGTACAGGTGAGACAGAAAACATTCTCTGTAATGTTTCTAAAAAAATATAAGCAGATAAATTATAGTTGAATTAATTATATATTTTCAAGACTGTAGGTGTGAGGACCTAGTAAAACTTCATTCCTCATTTGTCATCTACAGCATTGTTTCCTTTGTTTGGCAAAAGCAGGAGCAATGCTACAAACAAAAGCTGATTAAAGAAATGAAAGTAAAATAAATCATCTCTATGTGTTTACAGGAAGTAACTGCAGCTCCAGCAGTGAGGGTGAGACCATGCCAACTGCACTCCATGCAGGAATATGTGTCAGGCAACAGAGTGTTTCCATCAAAGATGCAATCATCGCCCGTGAGGCTCTGTCACTGCTGGTTACCTGCCTGCAGCTACGCTGTCAGCAACTATGTAAGACCCACACAGGACCACAAACACAATACAAGGAAAAACTCCCAGTGCTGTGTCATGTTTTTTTTTTTTTTTTTTTTTATAATTATACTTTACCATTAGTTCTTTATGGAATGTCATAATATCATAGTTTTGACATTTTCTTTAGTATACAGGTTGTTTGCAAGACCACTACAGTGACACTAAATCCTATACTTGATTTTGCTCTCCAGGCTCATTTTATAACCTTCCTTCTGTCAATGATTTCATCATTGATATCCTGCTTGGATCTCCCAGTGGAGAGGTAAACGACAGCATTTCCTTGATCAATAGACTGCACAGAAGAAATACTGTATATCCCACACGCATGTGTGTGCACTCATGCATGAAGCTTCTGTCATTTCTCTGTCAGATCCGCCGCGTGGCTTGCGATCAGCTGTACACTCTCAGCCAGTCTGACACTTCGGCCTTCCCTGAAGTCCAGAAACCAAACTTGTTCCTCCTCTCAGTCATTCTCACTGCACAGCTCCCACTTTGGAGTCCTACATCTGTTATGAGAGGCGTCAACCAGAGGTTTTGAAGCAGGAAGCACAAGATATTCGTCACTGAAATGGTTATGGTTAGGGATCTATTGCTAATATTAAGTTTTCTCCTCAGGTTACTATCCCAGTGCACTGAGTATTTTGACCTAAGATGTCAGCTTCTGGATGACCTAACCAGTAAGCCAATAAATTTGTTTTACTAGCTTCTTCCAATACCTGGATATTGAGCATTGTCTAAAATGAAAGAGCTTATAGTGTCCCGGCTCAGCAAATAAACGTGAGTGTATCTTGCTTCAGCGTCAGAGATGGACGTGTTAAAAGTGAGTGCAGCCACTATGCTGGAGGATGAGATCTCTTGGCTTGACAACTTTGAGCCCAGCTGGAGCTCTGAGATGGAGACGAGTGAAGCGGACAACATCCTTCAGGCTGGACACCTTCGACTCATCAAGACCTTGCTCTCACTCTGCGGCAATGAAAAGGAGCATTTTGGTAAGCACATACAAATATTCATGCATGTTCAAATAGTACACTCTTTATTTGCACTCTTGTGACAAGTATACATGGAAAAATGTTTCTCACACTCTTGTTGTATGAATGTTTTACAACTTTAGAATTTAACTGAACATTCTCTCAACTCAACTTTGTTTGTATAGCACTTTAAAAATGACCACAGCTGAAACAAAGTGCTGTACATAAATAGACATAAAACAATTAAAAACAATAAATCAATAAAACAATACAAACAATAAAACACTAAGCTAGCACAAGGAGCAGAGTCTTGTGCTGGGTTAAAAGCCAAGGAATAAAAATAGGTTTTAAGACAAGTTTTAAAAAGGGACAGTGAGGGGGCTTGTCTGGTGTGCAAAGTTAGCTTGTTCCATAGATTGGTTGCAGCAACAGAAAAAGGTCTCTCTCCTGCCGTCTAGACCTTGGTACCTCCAGGTGCAGCTGATCAGCTGACCTGAGGCACTGAGCAGGAGCTTAGGGATGAAGATGCTCAGAGAGAGATAAGGCGGGGTGAAATCATTAAAATGAACTCTAAAATGCACAGGCAGCCAGTGGAGGGAGCTCAGGATGGGAGTTATGTGCTCCAGTTAAGAGGCGAGCAGCTGCATTTTGCACCAACTGGAGACATGCGAGGGAGGACTGGCTGACTCCAAAATAAAGTGCATTGCAGTAATCCAGCCGAGGTGTGAAGGAATGGATTACTGATTCAAAGTGCTGTTGTGCAAGGACGGGCTTGAACTTTACCAGCTGCCTAAGATGAAAAAAAGCTGGAATTGACTACAGCACCAATTTGCTTATCCAATTTAAAATCACTGTCCATTTTAAAACCCAAGTTTGAGACTGTTGGCTTTACATAATCTGCCATGGGGCCCAAGTCTGCAGAAGGGGCTTCACAAGAGGCACTAGGACCAAACACCATCACTTCCGTTTTCTTTTAATTACATTACATTTTTCTTTTCATTACACTGCAAAGCTTTTGGAAGTTTGTGTATGAATTATATAAAATGTGAACCTGTGTAACTTTTATCCAGGTCCATCTCTGATCCAGCAGCTGCTAGATGACTTCCTGTTTCGAGCCTCACGCATCATTATCAACAGCTCCAACCCCACACCTTCTTCAGCTCCCAGCCACGACTTCCATCCAAAGTAAATCATGTTATTCCTCTACATGAGCTACACTATAGTTTTTTTGTGAAATCATTAAAAGGACCAAGGGCAAAAACATTTTTTCCTGCGGGTTGGTGCCAATGTGTTTCAAACTGCAAACCCTGCAATAATCTTTTGACATGTTTGTTCAGGTGCAGCACAGCCAGCAGCAGACTGGCGGCCTATGAAGTTTTAGTAATGCTGGGAGACAGCTCTCTGTCAAACCTCCGACTCATCACCAGAGAGTTACTTTCCATGCACCACCAGTCTGATCCCTCTCTCTGCAAAGAGTTTGATGTAAGGCACGGATAGAAATACATTTCTTACTATTGCATTTCTTGTTTTAATAATAGTTACATAACGGTTACAATACTGTTACAATACATAAAGCTTAATCCTGTCTCTCTGTCAGCATCTGCCCCCGGTAGAAAGTCGATCAGTCTCCGGTTTTGTTGGACTGAAGAATGGAGGAGCCACATGTTACATGAATGCTGTGTTCCAGCAGCTTTACATGCAACCAGGCCTGCCCGAGGTGCATATCTTTCTTTTGTGCTGCCTTCTGTATTCACCACATCATCTGCTCTTTGAATCAAAACCAATGTCATGTTTAAGCTGATCTGATATCAGTAACTGTTTGGTTTAAGGCTTTCCTGTCCATTGAGGATGACACAGATCAGCCGGAGGAGAGTGTTTTCTACCAGGTCCAGTCTTTGTTTGGACACCTGATGGAGAGCAAGCTGCAGTACTATGTACCTGAGAACTTTTGGAAGGTAACTGGACACTAGGCAGTAGAAGATTTTTCAAGTGTCAATAAGATGCAAAATAAGAATTGAGTTTTACGGTGAGCAGAAAAGTTCCCTGAAATCTGTGTTGAGCAAAGCATTGATGATTATTTTTGTCATTTGGAGTTTAATTCTGCAACTTAATCCAACAACTACTTTTACTGGTCTTCATGTGTAGTTTTTTACTACTATTCACTGTACGCTATTCACACAAATATCTGCCCTTTCTTTAATGATCCTATATGTTAACATTTAAAGAAATCCATCATCCTTGTAGAAACATTTCTATCTTCATTTAGATCTTCAAGATGTGGAATAAAGAGTTGTATGTCCGAGAACAGCAGGATGCTTATGAATTCTTTACTAGCCTGGTGGACCAGCTTGATGAACATCTCAAGGTAGAAATCAGATGCAGCACACAAACTTAAAAACAACGTATTTATATAGTCTGTCTTAGTTATGCATTCTGTCTTTGCTAAATTTCTTTTCACCAGAAAATGGGTCGCGAACAGATCTTCAAAAACACATTCCAGGGCATCTTCTCTGACCAGAAGATTTGTAAAGACTGTCCTCACAGGTCACCAAGAACCTTATATTCTCATTGTTATCCTTGCATTATGAGACATAGTAAAGATGATGTTTGACCTTGGATTTTTTATTGCACAGGTATGAGCGTGAAGAAACATTCATGGCGTTGAACCTCGGGGTGACTTCTTGCCAAAGTTTAGAGATCTCATTGGACCAGTTTGTTAGAGGGGAGGTGCTGGAGGGCAGCAATGCCTACTACTGTGAGAAATGCAAGGAAAAGGTGTGTAGAGTGCTCATCATGCTTTTTATCCCACTGCAATAATATGTGTATTTGACGAGTGTTTCTGCACAGAGAACCACAGTGAAAAGGACATGTATCAAATCCCTTCCAAGCGTTCTCTGTATCCACCTAATGCGCTTTGGCTTCGACTGGGAAAGTGGACGTTCCATCAAATATGATGAACAGATCAGGGTAGAATGCATATCTACATCCACATTCACATTCTTTTATTTACTGAAATACCTCCTAAATTTGTCATAGCACCTTAAACTCCATGATCAAAATATAATCTGTATGATTTGTTGCAGTTCCCCTGGGTGTTAAACATGGAGCCTTATACTGTGTCTGGAATGGCTCGACAAGACTGCAGTGGAGAGGGCAGTGAGGGCCGAGGTGATGGGACGTCTGGAGGCTCGCCCAGGAAGAAAGTCACAATTTCTGAGAATTACGAACTTGTGGGAGTTGTTGTCCACAGTGGTCAGGCACATGCCGGTCACTACTACTCCTTCATTAAAGATCGACGGTAAGAGATGCTATTGTCTGAATTTCTTATTCAAAGGGCAAATGTCCTTTGTTACTTATGGTTGTAAAATTAAGCTATTCTGTGCCTGGTATTTCCAGCTTCTCTTCCTGTTTTATGTAACAAGCACATTACCAGTGATTAGGTCGCATTAATCTTTTGCCTTAGTCTTCATTGGGGTACATTAGTGCAACATCAGAGTTTGCATGGGCTCCTTTTTCATTTCATTTTTCATAAACATCTCCAAATGTCTGGCCCTGGAAGGCCTGAATGCTAAGTAGAAAAGTGAAATGTAAAGAGACCACAGGAGCTAACATTTATCTTGCTCATTGGCTTGCCGCAATGCCTGCATAAGATTGCAGCCAATGAAGTTTGTTCAGAGGAATATTGATCTTTTCTGGGAATTTAGACACATTCTCAAAGCAGTTATGCTTTATATCAGTGAAACACCTATGTGGCTTTAGACTAGGGCAGAACCATTAAAAAAAATACGATTTTTGTCTTTATTTTGGCAGATAATGCAATTGCAATGAGTCACAATCTCAGTTAAAAAGGTCATTTAATATTCATTGGAAAAATGTGAAAAATATATCTGCGAGGGGTCCAACTTCATGCAAAGAGAGAGGTCCTGACTTCTTATAACTTCCCTGTGAGAAATGTTGCCTGACTTCAAAACTCTGGCTGAACTGAAGCTGTAATCTCCTTTGGCACTTGCAGCTAGTTTAAATCCATGGAGGAAGGTATGAGTTCAGTCTACAAAAGGTCAACTTACTTAAGTTTAATGTCTTGTCAGTATTTTTTAAAATCTATAACATTACATATTTGCATTTAAGGCACAATAGTGCAGGAAACTGAGGCACTGTATATGTGAAATTAGTCGTCCTGCTTCATGCAGTGTTAACGTGAACTTTTCACCCCATTTTTCCCTTTATGCGTTCATCAATGAATAACCTTGAAGTACATTTGAAAATTAAATGTTTGTAAATGAGTCATTATTTTTAAAATTTTAATTAAAGTGATGGGTAATAAGAGATTATGACATAGGCACAGGGGGACATTGCATCCTGGTTGCAAACCTGCCCCACAGTATTTTCATCAAGTCGACTGCATGTAATCCAGAGTGGTATGCTGTACCTTCTCATCGCTCATATTTCCTACTTAGTAAGACAGAAATGTCTAAAACCTGTAAGAAGAAAAAAAAAAAAAACGATTTTCAAGTTGCTCCTTAAATGTTTTTTTGTTTGTTTTGTTTGGTGCTAACTGTCATGAATTTTAATCTAAATCGGATGTTCTCTTTTTCTTTTTCTATTGTCCTCCTCTTAGCGGTACTGCCAGGGGACGTTGGTACAAGTTCAATGACAATGTGGTGGAGGAGTTTGATATGAATGATGAAACTTTAGAGTATGAGTGCTTTGGAGGAGAGTACCGGCCCAAAGTCTATGACCAATGTGAGTAATGTGCAGAAATGAAACAAATTTTAGTTTGCTTCGACACACACAAACACACAAACACATATACACACACACACACACACACACACACACACACACACACACACACACACTCACGCACTCACGCACTCACACGCACACGCACGCACGCACGCACGCACACACACACACACACACACACACACACACACACACACACACACACACACAGAGCTTTCTCATGAGGGTGCTGACAGATGTATCTTGATTTGTGTCTCTGTGTGTGTGCACAGCCAACCCATACCCTGATGTGCGGAGGAGATACTGGAACGCCTACATGTTGTTCTATCAGAAGATCAGCGATCAGAACTCACCCGTCCTGCCCAAAAAAAGCAGAGTCAGCATCATGAGGCAGGAAGCCGAGGACCTTACACTGTAAGTCACTTCTCTATCGAATATTCACCTCATAAATGTTATTGATCATTTATCAGTCTCCATCTCCAGTGAACGGCAAGCAGTAGATTAATAGAACTGTAGACTGTGTGTCATCTTTGTACCATTGTACTGATGTAGAACAATTGATATACGCAACACAGTCAGGAGTCAATTTCTGCTCTCATCAAGAGTCTTAGTTCTAATGAATCATTTTCTACATGTCAATAAAATACACTCCACCAAGACTGTTGTTCTTTTTCTATTCCCTAGGTCTGCCCCGTCCTCTCCAGATATTTCCCCACAGTCCTCTCCCCGTCCCCCAAGGGCCAACAATGACCGTCTCACCCTCCTCACCCGCCTTGTGCGGAAGGGAGAGAAGAAGGGACTGTTTGTGGAGAAGATGCCTGCCAGCATCTATCAGGTAAAGTAGCATCACACGGCAACATCTTACCTGTTGTGTGCCAGAAAATTATCAGCTGAAATGTTCGCTAATTATTTGAGCTCTCCATTTGTGTTTCTACAGATAGTACGAGATGAGAATCTCAAGTTCATGAGGAACAGAGACATCTACAACAGTGACTACTTCAACTTCACCCTCTCCCTGGCCTCTGTCAATGCAGTATGTGCCTATCTGTCTGTAGCACTCCTCACTAATATTGAGCTAAAAGGTAGAATCACAGGAAAGTGATATTTTGAAAGAAAGATAAAGCACTGGAAATATTCTCAATAAACTGTAGATCTTTGAAAAGATATTTTTTCCATTGGTATCTTCTAAAACTGTCTAAAAAAATTTCTGGCCCTGCGCACATCCACACATCACACAGCTGGTGTCCAGATGTTCTTTGCTGCCTCTCATAACTGCCAGCACACTATGATTATCCACTGTCAGTTTTGTGACTTTTAACTAGATGTTTTTGAAAACTGTGTGCATTTCAGACAAAACTGAAGCATCCAGACTACCAGCCTATGGCCAAAGAGAGTCTCCAGCTGGCCGTTCACTTTCTCTTCCACACTTACCTGCACACAAAAAAGAAGCTCCGGTACGTACGGACATTCATTCATCCAATTCTGTGAATAATTCCTCAGAAGCAGCACTGTTATAGTTGCATTGCATATCTCCCTTGCAGGGTGGACACAGAGGAGTGGATGGCCACAGTAGAAGTGTTACTGTCAAAGAGCAGTGAAGCATGCCAGTGGATGGTGCAGTATCTGGTCAGCCCAGAGGGACGAGAGATCACTAGGTCAGTACTTCATTTTCCTGCTTAATGTAACTTGGTCATATGGCTGAGAAATGCTGTAAGTAAACAGTTTGTGACACTGTAGACACTGAAAGTGTTACAAATTAAAAACTTGTGTGGGGGGGGGGGGTTAATAGGACCTTGGCATGGGTGTAATCACTGCAGCATTCGTGTAGCTGTC
Source organism: Remorina albescens (assembly GCA_034769265.1). Taxonomy (NCBI): domain Eukaryota; kingdom Metazoa; phylum Chordata; class Actinopteri; order Carangiformes; family Echeneidae; genus Remorina; species Remorina albescens. Next base: position 13,448,702 of record CM068489.1, read on the forward strand.
CTAGTGATATGCGATACTATTTAGCTCCTTCATTCTAATCAATACGCAGCCTTTAGCTAGGCTGAAATAATTCCCCGGTAATGCTGCTGCTGCAGCTTCACTCACCCTCAAGTACATATACTCTACTTGAGAATATAACAGTCTCCTTTGCTATTTATAACATGATTTAATCCCAAATACACATACACGCACAGCCTCTAGGATATTCTTAACAAATGCATCAGTCATACTAAAGACACCTGTCTTTATATTGCCCATTCTCTGGATGCTGATTAGCTCAAAAAGCAGGTAGTCTGTGGAATGTGAGCATGTAGAGGATACAGAGTCAGAGAATAGTTTCCCAAGGGTGCGTCTGTGTGCACTGCAGAAATGTGTTGTCTCACATTACTCTGTGTTTAGGTATGGTGTGATCATATAGTCTCAACATGTGAAGGACACATTATTATCACATATGTTAAATAAAACTCTTGTGTTTCATGACTTCCATTCATCACTAATCAATTACACAGCATGACCTTCTCTATCCACCATCCTCAGAGTTTGTCTGTTGGAGTGCAGTGTGAGAGAAGTGAGAGTGGTGGTCGCTTCTATCCTCGAAAGGACCCTGGAGAGCGCACTTCACTTTGGAGACCCAGGACTGGACAGCTTGACCGACGCCTTGCTGTCCTTATTGGACAAAGATGTTCCTGAGAATGTGAAAAACTGTGCACAGTACTTCAGCCTCTTCAGTAACTTTGCTCAGAGGGTAATAAATCTCCAGCAAACATGCAGATTTAGATTTTCCATTCTCTTGCATTTCAAGTATGAGCATGAAATTCCAGCTCGTCAACTCTTGAGTGTTTTGTATTTCGGCTCTCAGGGATCTGGTCCTTGTCGGCTGTTGTTGAAACACTCATCTTATCGCCGGATGCTCATCTTCCTGTTGGGACCCAACAGACAGAACAACCAGGTAGAACCACACGATACTAAGTGTTCATGAGTTCATCTTGATTCATTTAAGTAGGATGATAATTTGGGTCACTTTATTCTTTATGTAAAATAACCTAATTGCACTTACACAACCAGAAAATGTTTGAAATCTAAATGTAAATTTCAGTATGTTCTGCATTTACAAATAATAAATGCTGAGCTAAGATGTAACGCAGATCAATTCCTAGCTGTTATTGCCAACTATTGTCTATTAGTGTGTATGTGAGTATTTGTTTATTGATTTTTATTTGTTACAGAACCGGCGGTGGAGTCCAGCTCAGGCCCGGGAGTTCCTTCACCTTCACAGCACTCTGGCCCTCATTACTCTGCACTCTGACCTCAGCCCTCAGCGAACACAAGGTGAGACACCTGCTTTATATCCTTTTCTCACGTTGGCATGAAGACACACAAAACACAATTGGTGTTTTTCTGCCATCTGACTCTTTTTTTTTTTTTGGGGGTGACCTGATGACCCTTTGCAGCACCAGGAGGGTTTAAGCTGTGTGTCAATATTGTTCCATCATCCACCCCACTGCTCCCACTCCACACAGACATCCTGACCTCACTCTTCACTCCAGAAGGACAGCCTTACCTTCTAGAGGTAACACACAATGCAACAGCAACCAGGATTTTAAACTTGTTTCAGATTAGGAAACCATTACAGCAAACTAAATGTGAGGAGGAAGTATGTGCAATGATTTCAGTGTCTCCAGGGCCCTTGAGATATTTAATGGGTGAGGTGAAAAGAAAGAAATTCTGATACACTAATTTTCCACCAGGTGATGTTTGCTATGCGTGAGTTGTCCGGCCCATTGTCTCCGCTGATAGAGATGGTGACTTACTGCTCCTACTGCAATGAGCCCTTCTCCCTTGGTTTGCTGCAGCTACTCAAGGTAAAATTAAGGAAACAAATTTTTTTAACCTCACAGTAGCAGCCAACCAGCACTGATTTTATATATTTTTCTATTATTTATTTTTTATCTTAAATCCCTTTTTTATTTTTATCTTATATTTTTTATCCTCTGGATACGCCGTGCCTGACAGACCCAGCTGGAGACAGCTCCACCTCATGAACTGAAGAACATTTTTCAGATGCTGCAGGAAATACTAGTGAGTAATGGGTATCACGAAACCTTCACCTTTTCACCTGTGTATGATCAGTGTTGTTGTTGTTGTTCTTGCTGACGTAAGTGAAATCTTGTGCCTCAGGTAGTGGAAGACCCTCTGCAAACTCAGAGACTCAAGTACGCCTTTGAGTCAGACAAGGGCCTGTTGGGTAAGTGTTAATATGTTGTTGTTCATTTCTTTTAACCTAATTCCCACATCTGGCACAGCTGTGAACTAACGTAGAGTGCAACTGCCCCTTTACAGTGAGGTTCTTTCCATTCAATGTCATCACTACCATGTCACTTGGAAACATCATAATTTTTTGTACGCATTTAATGATTTTAATAACTGAGCTCTCTCTCCGTATCTCTCACTTGCTCCCTGTCTTTTTTTCCAGCATTGATGCACCAGAGCAACAATATGGACAGTAGACGCTGCTACCAGTGTGTGAAGTTCCTGGTTACATTAGCCCAGAAGTGAGTACATATGAGAGTCAGAGGTCAGGAAATCTTATGTCTTTGATAGATTTACCAAGCAACATAATGCTGAGCCTCTTTTTAATTTTCCTACCAGGTGTCCTCCAGCCAAGGATTATTTTAAGGACTTGTCTGGTCACTGGAGCTGGGCTGTACAGTGGTTACAGAAAAAGGCAAGCTTCTAAAACACTCTCATGGCATATATCAGATAATTACACTTGTTTCTGTGCTGTTATTTTGCAAACTGTGTACTCTTAGACTGATTTAAACTCAAATTGCATCTTTCTTTGTAAGTTTTTATTGTTACAGTATTTTTTCTTTATAACTGAAGTATCTGTTAGGCCAAGTTTGCATTTGTACTGTTGCCTTGATACGTAGACATAGACTACAGTAGCTGTTGTCAAATTGTGTGTCATTTGTCCAGCTGTTTACTTCTCCAATTACCATCTAACTATAGTTTTAGTTTTTACAATCATCTTTGATGTTTTAAATGTTTTAACATTGATTGCAAAAAACTCCACGGTTGGGAATCACTGTCTTAGACTTCAAAAAAAAAAAAAACCCAGAAGACTACAAGTCATAGACTGATTTAATTCTGGTCTTTCTCATTGTGTTTCTGATCATTTTCCCTCTGCCCTCAGATGACTGAACACTACTGGACTCCTCAGAGCAACGTCTCCAATGAGACATCCACCAACAAAACCTTCCAGCGCACTATCTCTGCGCAGGTACATACACACACACACACACACACACACACACACACACACACACACACACACACACACACACACACACATACACACACATACACACACATACACGCACACAGGCATAGACAAGTACACAGTATATGACCCTTCCATTTTCCAACACCAGTAGTCAAACATACGCTCCTGTGCTCACAATTTAACTTGATTGTATTAATGTGCGCATGTGTTTGTGTGTGTGTGTGTGTGCACCAACCCTGCAGGACACCCTGGCCTATGCCACAGCGTTGTTAAATGAGAAGGAGCAGTCTGGGAGCAGTAATGGCTCTGACGGCAGCCCAGCAAACGAAAATGCCGACCGCAGCCTCCGACAGGTAGCCCACAGACACCGTCTTAATCCCAACCCAGCAGAGTGGGCTGGGCCTCCTGCATGACTCACTATCATACCAGGTCACAGGCTCAGTCCAGATAGAGAAGAATGGATCAAAAATGGAACAATTCACTAGTTTCTGTCAAGAGCTGTAAAGGCAGTTTGTTCCCTCCCACTGTTGCACCATTCTTCTCTGACTCCTGCTATGCCTATCAAGAAGCCCACGCAACATAAAATTGTCAGACTTTTTCTGACGCAAGCATGAACGCTGTAAATAAAGCGCCTATTGTTTTGAAGATATAATCCTTCTGTCTCTGCCTGTCACACAGGTGTTTCACCTTTTGTTTGTTTTTTCAAAAGAAGAACAAACTTCCCAGTCCTCATTGAAATTTGGACTTTTCCCCTTTTCCCCAGGGGTCAGAGTCTCCCATGATGCTCGGCGATTCAAAGAGTGATCTGGAAGATGTTGACCCTTAGCGCCTCCAACCAGCAGGATCCCTCCAAAGGAGAGGCGGCACAGCTTCGGGCAGCCAGGCAAAAAGGGCTGCACTTCGCCTCTGATTGGCCGGGACATTTAGGACTCCACAGCAAGCCAATCAGAACACTTATTCTCTCTGGTTGCTATGGCAACAAAGGAGCTATGAATAAATCATAAATCACTTCCTTTCAGAGCAGCCAAGGCAATGATGAAGATGCATTATCATTAAGGGCAGCAGAGTTGATCATGATGAGCAGTGCAACAACCTTCCTCAAACACGGATGACTTCAGTTTATCCTTTTATTCATTCATTCACTCAGAATGACAGCAAGGTGGAGGATGGGTTTGGGTTGTGTTTTAACAATTTTCTGCTCATATTTGCCAATGTATCTACATAGACATATTCATATTGTAAAATTTATTCCATAGGTGTAATTTCCAGTGTAAGATAATATTTTAAAGTCTCCTGTACTCTTCTTCACATGCAAATTGCAAAGAGTCACATTTGCTGCTCTAGAGGAACTTGCAGACACACGTGCACTTGCACAGGAACACCTCCACAAAGTCCTTCGGAGGGGGTGGAGTTCAGCATGCACTTTATTGTCCAGCCCAGGCCATTGTGACAGACAGCAGCACTGGTCAGTTCCTCTAGAAGCCTCCTCATGCTCATGTCCTCCTGTTCTTTGCTTTTAACAACTTCTGTTTTCAGTGCCACTGAAAAAAATGAAAAGAAAAAAAACAAAACATGGAAGCCCTCATAGCAAGCCACTCTGCCTGTGACTTAACCTTTGACCCCTGGTGACCACAGTGTGGCCATGGGAAAGCAGTACCAGCCCGATCCTGAAAACGGGACAGATCCGGGCCCTCAGCAAATCTTAAACAAGCAGTGCCATGGTCAGCACTCTCCATCTTCTACGTCTTCTTGCTGACAGGCAGCCTTGTGCTGAGTTTTATTCTTTTTGTTGCTGTGTTTTATTCTCTTTGCCACTTTTTTTTCACTCTGGACAGATTGAATATTGGAGATGATGTTTAGGGACTCAAGCCTTATGCAAGAAAAGCTGACCTGGAAAGACACAGATCAGCTATGGTGGGCCATCGGTGCCAACTGAGGGGGAGCTCAGGAGTGTGTTTTATTTTTAGGTGCCAAGGTTACACACACACACACACACACACACACACACAAAGAATAACATACTCTCGTAGAGCGTCACTTATTCTCTTTGCTCAGAAATACAAGGAACAGGTCCTCTTTGCCTCACTGTTACCTCTGCTTTATAAGGTTTGTTTGTTTGTTTTTTTTTTTGTTTTTTTTTCAATGTTTGCTTTGCCTTTTTGCTCTTGTCTACCTTTGGACACAGACAGAGGAGCCGAACCCAAGTGTAGCTCTAGTTTTACTGAAGAACAGCAGCTGTATCTCATCATCCCCCATCACAGTCATCGGGAGACTTGAAGTGCCTTAACCTCCCGTTCAATCCGTCTCTCTAACTTTCTCACTCTCTCTGTCTCTCCCCCGCCTCATAGCGGTGGCATCTTTTAGGGGGTGTGTTAACGTCTGCTCCCACAGTCCTTATCATGACACCCAACTGTCTGGCTGTAGGACTGCAACAGGGCTGCTTCATCCCCATTAGACTGAAAGTAATACAGGGAAAGCTTCCTCTGTGTTGTGACAAAGGATTGTAGGAATGCAACTGTTGGTTGTTGTTTCTTGTGTGTGTGTGTGTGTGTGTGTGTGTGTGTGTGTGTGGGTGGGTGGGGTTAGGCTGTAGGTTTCACCTTAATAAAACAGGGTTGAAGGTGACAGGACAGGAGGGTTTTGGTGACAGTGAAATGCTGCTTTTTTCACTCTGCACTCAAGCAGAAACACTTTGTAGATACTGATTAATGTTAGATAGTTTTAATGAAGCCACGCTTAGCAGATTAGCTCAGCTTTAACAGGTCAATGTTTACAGTGTGAGGATCAAGTTCTGGTTTTCTGTGGGTTGCCATCGTATGATCAATCCACTGAGGCTCCTGTGAGTCCTCAGAGCATGAGGTGAGGGGAGATGCTGTTGTAGCCCTTCTACACAGACACAACCACACACACACACACACATAACATTTCTATCCCCCCTCCTACTCCCATTTCTCCCTCTATCGCACTATATGTGAATGTCACGATGTGCCCTCCGGCATGTTTGCATGTGTGGCAGTAAGTGATGGTGAAGTTTGTCTTTTCTGTGTGACAGAGAGAAAAAGAAGTTAGCCCCCCGCCCCCAAATTCCCTCTCTGTGTTGTTTGCTGTGTGATTTGGTCATGAGCACATGCTGTCACAAACACTCTTTTCTGTGGCTGGTTTTGTGCAGTCTGAAGGAGATGCATGCAGTCTGTGCCAAGTGATACATGGCCGAAATGAACTGAGTTCAGCAACTCAAAGCTCTCCTTGGTTTGCCCCCACTCCCCACTACTTCCCCCACCTGCTACATCACCACAACAACTTAGAAACAGAAGAAGGATTATTTTTTTTGTTTTAATCCAGGGGTACAGGGAGGGCTGGATAAGAGTTTGGGTAGGGATTGGCGTCTATACGGGTTTTTACTGTCATTAAACTTTGAAAATTCACTTCTGCCATCGCAGGATTCTGTAATGCATGTTAAAACTCAGTTTTAATTTGTACATCGGAGTTTGATTAAGGGGAAATTTGATATAAAATAAACTGGAATGCACAACCTTTTGTAAACATTGTTTTTATGGATGCTTATAGACCATCACATTATTCACATTTCTATTTTATAAGGCCTTAAATATAGATGGTGCACACATACAGACACATATATATGTGTGTGTGTGTGTGTGTGTGTATTATCTATATATTATTCTGCACCACAAGATTTCCATCTCATACCATCCCACAAAGCATGAAGTGAACTGAAAGAGGTCAAGTGAGTACCTCCTGATTTAATTAACCTGTTATGTCAATAGTTTTAATCATCAGCTTTACTTTTGCAGTAATATTGATCCTTCTGATCACGATATTGACCACGGCTTGACACCACCACACTAATGTCATCCTCATCATCAGTACATGTGTCCTGTATAGATTGGTTGACTTAAATAAATTAAGTCATTGTCACATGAATACACATAAGATCTCTGGGCAGAAAATGTGTTTTAATGAAGCAGGAAGTGGCTGTTTCACCATAAAGTCAGATGCTCAAGTTTAAAGTTCCCATATTTTATACAGAGAGATGTTTTGTGTGTGTGTGTGTGTGTGTGTGCATGCATCAGGCCGAGATTTTATATTCTGTTGTATTCCTTAGTCCACAGAGAAATGTTTCTGTTTCCAGAAACCAAGCCATAAAGCAAGCTGTAAGCACTTCTTCAACCCTAACCCTGACCCACCAGCAGACCTCTCATGAACTGATTGTTTGAGTGTAATCATAATTTTATATTTCATGTAATCAATTTAAGATCACTTAATCAGGTCTGTTTACCAGTTTATGAGAAGCAGACAGTATATCAGATCACTGGGTCATTATATAAAAAGCATCTCATGTTCACAACATCTCTCTTTATTAGCTTTGGCTTGTAAAAACATACAAAAATATTTTGTAGATTACATTTAACACACTGTGCATGGTTGCAACACAGCTAACAAGTGGTACTAGATGAGGCAACATTTGTCTATACACTTGTCGACTTCAGCTTATTCCTACAACAGGATCACATCAGGAGCTTCACAAAGGGTTTGTTCAACGGGATGTAACTGATGAGACAAAGACAACATCGGAGTGATATCAAAGCTTTCCAAGACGCAGCATGTCAGAGTGGTGTTAGGTGGGATCACTGAGGAGCTGCGACGACCTGCTGGGAGGATCTGATGCGACAGCAGACAGCAATGACACCTGCCCCCTCAGTTCCTGAGGTGTTAGCGACATGGCAACTGTTGCCCTCAGCAGCAGGCCCCAGGAGAGCAGAGCCTTCAGAGATGGCACTACAGTCTGTTAAAGTCCAGCCGGAGGGACAGGACACCTCGACCTGCGACACAGCAGCAGCCATGAGGAAAGAGGTGAGGATGTGATCATCAGTCACTTCTCTGGTGTTAAATTACTCACTTGGTGTTTGTCAGCTGATGTGTTCTCCAACACTTGGCACTCCATCTCTGGAGCGTAGCAGCACACGGCATGTGATGTCACCCCGTCTTTCACCACACAGCGCTTCCCATCACCCAGGTGTGGACGGGCGTTGGACAAGCCCTCAGCATTGGACCAGGACGTACATCCTAGACAAGAGGGAGCTGCAAGGTTACTCTCAGGTAGTGTTATCAGTGTTGTAAAGTGTGGGGTTTTTTTTTTTTTTTTTAGAATTTTATACCACAGATATGAACTACATGAGGTGGTATTTATAATGACAGAGAGTGCATTCTCCTTTCAGAGATTGCCATGGTTACTGTCATAATTGACCATGAGTCTAAATGCAGCTTAATCAGAAATTTCTTCTTATTTTTAAAAGACCGTTAGAATACACGCATGTGGTCTGGACTTGGCTTCAAATTTAAGATATATTTTGCTTCATCATCTTATCAGGAACTCCAAAACAGAGACAGAGCCAGCCGATACGTTTTTCCCTGTTTACAGATACAGCTCAGTAAATTAGAATATCATGAAAAAGTTCATTTATTTCAGTAATTCAATTTAAAAAAGTGAAACTCATACATTATATAGATTCATTACACACAGACTAACATATGTCAAGTGTACAGAACCCAATACTTATGTATGTTTATTCTTTGTGCTAAGTTTGGCCATGAAAACCATCCAGTTCCATATTTAGTGGCCTGAGAGCGCTATTGGTCTTGAAGAAGGTATACTCTAAAATGTCTAACTATTCCTTCAATGCTGACACATTAAATCAGCTCTCCACCTCGACAGAAATGCTAATCACTTACACTACTGCAGATGTGACTTACCAGTCAGGTGGTGCTCCGGGCTGACGCACTCAGCATCCTGCCCCGGCTCAGAACTTGTATGTACCAGGCACCGCAGGCCATTTACCACGCAACAATGGGCTACAGCATACATACCAGTGCTCCCTGGGCCATTATAGGCAACACACTCCATCTCCCCACCATTCATCTTAAACACAGATATGGAGTCTCAGCAACCTTTAATGTTCTTAGATGTCAAATCCATTATTTGAGTGATAACAGATATATATGGACTCACAGTGATGGTTTCTCCCACATGGACACCATGGGGGGCATAGCCTCTGCAGCCCATCATCTCCTCCCCACGACGACAACGACTGATAGCCCTGTCTGTCCTCGCAAACCCTGACCTCTCCGACCACACGGAGCGACACAGCAGTTCCCCATCTGGACACATGTTTTACTAAAATAAATACACATCCATGTGTTTTGTGTCTTTCGTGTATCTCTTTGGGACTCACTGACTTGTGCTATTGTCAGGAGGCATTGCTGCAACCAGGTTTGGAGTAGTGAGACGGTGTAAGTCAGGCAGAGAGAGTAGGTCGATGGTGTTCCTGATGGAGTAATGTAGCATCACGTGGAGGACCTGCACTGGTAACATGTTCTGACTGGATGACAGGACCACTGCTGCTACACCTGTATACATACAAATCATAAATATACAGCTGATGGATTGGCTTGTTTTAAATTCCCTGTTGTCACTGTAGATGTGTGTGTGTGTGTGTGTACCTGCGTACCTGCAGCATGGGCAGCAGCTTGAGAAGTTCCACTTCTCGTAGTAAAACAGGTACTGCAGTCGCTGCTGGCACTAACAATATCTTCACCGGGTGCAAACAAATCCACACAGCGGCCGAAGTTAGTGCCACCTGCTCCCTGCGACATGAGCTGGTTTGCTGCATTAACTGCCCCGACTGTGATGACCTGCATACACAAAACGTTGAGATAAAGCTTGTTATGTGTAGCTTGTGCTAGTGTGTAAATTGCACCATTGGGTTCTTAGAAGTGCCATGTAACCTCAGGCTCTGAAGCAGGTGAGTAGAGGCAGGCATCATCCCTGTAATTCCCAGCAGCAGCAATGACCACAGCTCCGTTGGCCACCATGTCCCGGCAGGCTGCGTTCAATGAATGGCTGAAGCTGCCGGTGAAGGGCAGCAGAATGACCACTGCATCCACTGGACGAGCCAGTAAAGCTGCTCGGATGTACTCCATCCCTGAAGGGGACAGGAGTGGGTCGTTTGATGAGGGAACTCCAGACAAATGGAAATCTTGTCTCTACAGAAGTAACAGTATCCCTACTGCATAATTACACATGATTTCTTACAACAGCGGCTACACTTCCACAAGTGAAATGACATCCAATGCTGGAAGGTGCTGACATAGTATCTGTCCGCTATAGAGGAGTTCAGGGGAAGTCCCACCTGCAAGAGCTCCTGACACCATCCCTTTGCCCTGACAGTTGAGCACACGGACTAGGTTGACACGAGCACCCTGTGCAACACCTGAGTCCTTCCCGCTGACGACCCCAGCAATGTGTGTGCCGTGACTGTCACACTGATTGGCCTGCAGAGAAAAATGGGTTAGACAAAACTGTGACACTGTGAAAATGATTTCTGTGTGTCTAACCTGTCTATGAACTCTGACTCCATCCTCCTCTGGGATGCTGTTGAAGTCTGTGATGAGCACTCGCCCTTGAACCTCTCTGTGAGATCTCTGAACACTGCCGTCCATCAGATACACCTCCACCATCCGTCCATCATCTACAGAGGGCACACTGTCTGTGAAATCGGGTTGTAAAGACTTCAGGTGTGTGTGTTGACAACAGATGTGAAAACACACTCACTGGGAGGTCTATATGATCCATTTTCAGAGGTGCCTCCGTGAGGCTGCATTAACCTCTGAAGGTTCCAGGGGGCGGTCTGAGCAAAGATGGAGGAGTCCTCCTCGATGTAGTGGACATGTGGGAGCTTCAGTGCCTGGCAGAAACACAGTCCAATTTTACTGGCTTTGAAGCAAATACAGATGAGTCTGCATCACAAGCTGATTGCAAAATAATGAACCAGCCCCTCTGACCTTTTAACCCCCTTAAAGTTTCCATGTGGACTCACTGTGGACTGTTCATCCAAAGACACAGCTTTAGATTCATCATGCTGGTCTGGGCCTCCTATACTTTGGTTACCATGTGGATCATCTACAACGCTGTGTCTCAATATAGCTACTAATCCAGAATTTTAATGTTTAATAACATTAAAATTCCGGCAGATCAATAGGTGCTATCAAAAACGTTCATGGTATTTCTGCCATTGACTGAGCCGTCATCTGATTCTAAATTGAGTAAAGTAGAGCAATTTTATTTAATCTGGGTATAAAGATTTGAAAATCATCTATGCTTTTATCTCCTCTTGGCTATTTTATTGTCATGCAGCTAATTTTGATCTCTGCAGCACGGATTTCAGACAAACACCAACACCAGGCTTTACACAAGCTTCTGCTCCAATCTTAGTGGCTAAAACGGATCTAAATTTGATTCAGGATTTTCAGTGCTGTTTGTTTCAACCCTTACATGGTCGGGTTCCTGGTCATACATGTGATCTGCTAACTCCCAGAGATCACTAATATATCTGCTGTTGTTCTTTGTTGCATCAGTCAGTGCATTGGTGTCAGTACATCCACTAAGCTTCAAAGAATTCAAACTATAAAAGAGAAGGATGCTTTCAAAGCCAACTGGAGCAAAACAAAATCTATCATTTTTATTTGTACTAGAAGCTACAATTGTGCCCTTACATTGAAAAATAGATCAAAGTGCTATTCTTTATAATAATAATAATTATTATTATTATTATTATTTTACTTTTAATTCTCCAGCACATGTTTGGTTGTTGGTGCACAAGTGAAGCAGTTACCAGGTGAAGGACATCACTGTTCATCTTGACCAGGAAGCCATGCAGAGCTCCAGAGAAGGTCTGCAGGATCTGCAGAGGGTGTCCCCCCCTGGAAGCTTTGGCTCTCAGCCTCCTGATGCTCCTCTGGACGTGAGACTTGTGCGTCCCCTGGTGCAGCATGACCAGGTACTGACCGGGGACGCGCCATGCTGCCTGGAGGACAGCAGAGAGGACAGAGAGGACAGGCAGTACAGCTGATCCGTCTCAGCGTGCGCAAAAGGTCAGCAACGTAAAAACACCACACAAATATACTGCGTCGTGGATAAATAATTCATTTCCCGTGGGTGACAGGTTATTATTGTTCTAATTGTTCTAAATAAAAAGGATTTTAGGCGTATTTCACTTTTTCTGCAAAGGTGGATTGGCCTAATTTGATTCAACACCTCCAAGACTATTTATTTGATTTCGATTTTCTTCTTGACTGATTAAGATCTTTTTTGGATGAAGAGCAGAATCTGCTTTTGAAAAAGGAGAGATCAACATTAAAAACATAAATGCAGCTCAAACTCAAGTAGAAGCTGGTGGTAACAGGTTGATGACTCTCTACACGAGATGCGCTTCCGTGCGCGCGCGCACGCACATGTGTGTTGCTTTTATTGATTTATTTTTTAGTTTGATTTTTTTTACCTTATTGCACTTGAAGAGATGAGCATCGGGCACGGCTTCAGAGTCCTCCTGGGTCCCGTCCCCACGGATCTGATCCAGGGTCACCTCCTGGTCCCGGGTACAGTTTTGCGCGCTCACGGACAAAGACGCGCACAGACCGAGCAGAGTCCAGCAGATCCAGGTCCGGCTGAGACTCATCCTTCACACCCCCTGGACCCTTTGCAGCAAAAGGACTCCTGACGCACGCGAATCCGCTGACGGAGAGTTTTTATCTCAGTCTGACCCGTCCAGATGTTTGGTGCGTCTCGTGTGTCTGGCGGCCATATGTTCCTCTCATCATCTATTCTGCTTCTTTGAGGAAAAAAAATCCAGCAATTGAGTCTTATAATTGGAGGCGGGGCCTGCTGACGTCTCCGCAGCTCACGCCACCGCTTTTGTATCGAATGATTGTCCTCCGTTAAAAACACCTGTTTCTTTGGAGGAGTCAAGTTTCAGGTTTAAACAAAACCAGCCGGCAATTATGATGTCAGTGTGAGAAAACACTGTCTGACTGCTCAGGCTGATCTGTTGATGCGCTCTTAATGTGAATTATTGGAGGTTTCGCGCAAGATCCATTAACTTCTTTTCAGGGCATATACGGTGTATTGTTTTCATTTTTCATTGAAACTCTGGATTTTTTATTTATTTATTTATTTATTTATTTATTGAGTCTCGGCGCTGGAGAGCTGAAAAGGTACACATCTCTGTCAGCATCGGTTATCCACTCAGACTACTGAGCGACCATACAGGGAGAGTTTGGGTGAAACACGGTGTGAAGACGAACTGGATGATGAAGAGGACCCTGCTGCCGTTATCTAGGACTGAGCGTGATGCCACCAGGTGTGCAGCATCTGAGAGCTTGAGGGCAGAGCAGGCAGACACACACACACACACAAATAGCGCCATCTCCTGGAACTACTCCTTGAAGTGCACTGTTGGAGCTTCAGTGCCCAGAGTGACATACAGAATATGAAGAGTTTGTTCTCAGTCACCTGCTGGAGTGAAAGGTTCATCTGAGTTGAGTTTACCTTTCATCTCCTAGTTTGGAGCTAATCATGGTCCAGTGTCCAACCAGTAAAACCATTAAATGTTTCACATTTACAAATTTATGGATTCCATTTTTTTTTTCAATTAAGTAAAAGGGAGCAGTTGTACTATACTTTTAATGATCAAAAAGTAGTCCTTTAAACTCTTCTTCTTTTTTTTTTTTTTTTTGCTGAAAGACCATACAAAAATACAAGATAAGAATTTTTCTGCTTTAAAAATGCCTCAAGGTAATCTTAATGCACTTCACAATAAAGAAAAGATTAAGAACAAGTCCTTTCTATTATTTGTACAAGTTCTTTTAGCATGAAAAGTGAGTGATACTGTCATTCAGTGAAAGGTCATAAGACTCAGCGTGGTTTCCTGGAGAGCCTCAGACCAGATGCAGCGTGGGACAGCTGTGACACTGGCTCTTTAGGGCCTCGGGCAGAGCTCTGCTGCTGCTACTCGACTTTTGGCCACAGAAACCTGGCAGAGCCTCGGGGTGCCTAAAATTAAATCAAAAGAATTGGAGCAGGGAGAAAGACAGAAATAGAAGTCTAGTTCCAGCATTTTCTCCTTAAAAAAAAAGTGAGGCAGGGTTGCTGAGCATGCACGTCTTTATCTGGCTGCTGAAACTTCATGTAATTGCAAACACACATGCAGGAGCTGCATGGTTTCTGTTTCAACTGCTGCCCAGTATGATAACTGAGGCTCAATCTTCAAGCCAACACCCTTTTGTTCTATCTCACATCTCCCTTCATGAACACCCTCATCTACCTCACTCTTCTTCTGCCATTATAGTATAATTTTCTTTTGAGATGATAATAAAAACTCTATTTACATTGTATTAGTGCAGGGCCCTCCTGCTGACGTAGAGCTCAGACAGACCACAGCAGATAATTAAGGCCCTAATGGACACCCTTTATCTTTGGGCCATTAGGACAATGGATGAGTTTGGGAATTTGTGTGTCTGTGACAGTACCGTTCATCTTTTACTCCAGCTGAGGTGTACTCCAGATCTTCTTGACTTTTCTCCTGAATCTGAGCAGCCAAAGTAATCTAACAAAAAAATTCACCCTCCATCAGCCAATCCATCCTTGCATGTCAGTAATCACAAAATAATTTCCTGTCTTTCGTTCTAAGACACACACACAGCTGCCAGTATCTACCTTGGGATAGCACTGGCACAGGCTCCACATAGTCCCAACACACAGCATACTGACGCCTATAGCACAAATTGTGGCGTAGATATGCGGCCGCTCTTGGGTCATGATGAAAAGTCCTGCTGCTGCCACACACAGTCCCGCCACTATCAGCCCGTAACGATACGGTTTCCCCACTACCATCGCTGCAACCACTGCTGGCTGCTGAAGGTCTTATTGGTGTAAACTTAAGACTCGAGCATCTGTGAGTACAGTGAGAAGAGATTTGAGGTTGCTGTATGGGCCTGAAGGTGGGGGTGGAGAAAATGCAGTCAGAGTTCCACTCTGCTGCTCATTACAGCCTGCAGACAGCCTGGTTAAGTCAGGTATAAAGTTGCAGGTGTGTGTGTGTGTGTGTGTGTGTGTGTGTGTGTGTGTGTGTGTGTGTGTGTGTGTGTGTGTGTGTGTGTGTGTGTGCATGGGTTCCTGATAGGTCACCTTGCTCTGAGCTGCTGGCAAAACAGAGACTCACAACTCAGCTACTCGAGAGCATTGAGTTGAGCAATCGTTTATGTTTGCTTGGTTTGGACACGATCTTAAACAAGTCTGCATTTCCCTTTCGTGCCTTTCCCCTTTTAAATAAACAATGTATTATTTGTCAGAGCAAAACCACACAGAGAGCTCCAAAGCTTTTTATTAACTCAAGTTTATAGGAACATCACAACATAAAACTTACAGTGGACATTGAGCAAACACTGGATGCAAAGCTGAAACATGAATAACACTGTGCTATCAACATTCTGCTGTCCCTGGTTAAGGCACTTGAAGGAAGCTGTCAATCAATTTTGTGCCAAGTTATGACAGAAAAAGTGTGCAGATACAAAGAGCAGCCTGAAGGAGAGTTCTTATCATGCTGTGCAGCCACAGTAGTAGGTCACATAAAGTCACATAGGCCAATAAAATAACCTAATGAAGCGTCTCCAGGAGACTTGCAGCCAATCCGTTGACATCATTCTGTAAAGATTAACCTTTTAAATGTGAGGTCCCTAAATAACAAATCTTTTGTGTGCAATGACTTTATTACCTCCAATGACATTGATATTTTTTGTATGACTGAAACATGGTCAAAACCAGATGAATACAACACCCTGAATGAAGCCACACCTCCAGCATTCTCATATGCGCAGAAACCCCGTCCATCTGGCCACAGCGGAGGGGTCGAGACAATTTCTTTTCTAAGCCTGTTCCCTGTGGGGAATTCTGCTCCTTCCAAAGCTTAACATTTTGTATTAATAAGCATCAGCCTGTTTTATTCCTTTTAGTTTACCGCCCTCCTAAGCCCAATGGCACTTTTATCTCTGAATTCTCTGACCTGCCTCGCTCTGTTTTTACCTAATTATGACCAGGTCTGCATAATCAGTGACTTTAACATTCATGTTTGTTGTCCCGGTGATGCTCTTGCGGGGGAATTTCTTAATCTTTTAGAATGATTTAATTTAGTTTTACATTCCACGGGGCCCACCCATGAGAAAGGCCATATCGTAGATCTTGTTATTTCATTTCGTCTGAAGATTGATGATGTGGAACTTATTAACACCTGTTTATCTGATCATTTTAGTCTTGTTTTGAACTATTCTCCCCTCCTTCGCCAAAAGTCTCACCTTCCCTAAACTGCTCCAGCATCATTAACTCAAAAACAGCAGCTAAATTTTCTTATGCTTTTTCATGCCTCTCTTCCGAGCTACCTTTCTCCCATGATACCAACCTCCTGGTGAATTCTTTCAATGGCCTTTGTCGGACTACAATGGACTCAGTAGCCCCAGTCAAAACCAGAGCCAAATTCACTTCATCAGTCTCTCCATGGCTCAATGATCATACCTGCTTCTTAAAAAGGGAGGTACGCAAAATAGAGCGTAAATGGAAGTCCTGCAAACTTCAAATCCACTATGAGCATCTGAAAAGCCGAATGCATAGTTACAATGCTGCAGTTAAGGATGCACAAGCAACTTATTTCTCCAACTTGATCTCCCTGAATGCTCAAAACTCCAAAGTGCTGTTTCAAACACTCGACCGAATTGTTGGTGCCCCTACCAATACTGATTTACATACATCACCTGAACTCTGTGAGAATTTTTCATTGAAAAAAATGAACATATTAGATCTCACACCATCAGCAGTCAATCCCACAATTCACTACCCCCGGAACCGACAACTCTCAGATCCTACTCTATGTTAGTCCTCTGCTCGTTTAGTTCAGTGTCACTGATTGATCTCAACCTAATGGTGATGCGGATGAAACTCTCCTCTTGCCCCTTTGGACGTGATCCCTACCAGACTACTGAAGGAGATTACACCCACTGTTGGTCCGTTCATTCAATCTATTGTCAATCACTCTCTGACCTCTGGTGTGGTTCAGGCTTGTTTTAAATCAGCTCTAATTGAACCTCTTCTCAAAAATCTCAATCTAGACCAATCCATTCTGAACAACTACAGGCCTGTCTCAAAGTTCCCTTTTTTATCAAAGATCCTAGAAAAAAATTTATTGAAACAATTAATAACTCATCTATCAGTCAATAACTTATTCGGAAAAATTCCATTCCAGCTTTCGATCACTTCATAGCACTGAATCAGCTCTCCTTAAAGTTTGCAATGATCTCCTCTTGGCTGAAGATGCCGGTGAGTGCTACATCTTAGTTCTGTTGGACCTTAGCGCTGCATTCAACCGTGGACCATGATATTTTAATTGACAGGTTAGAGAAGTGGGCAGGAATCCCTGAAGTGGCCTTGATTTGGTTCAGGTCTTACCTTTTTAACAGATACTTTTCTGTATCTTTGGCTGGCTCTGTTTCTTCCCCCACTAACGTCTCCTATGGTGTCCCCCAGGGGTCAATCCTGGGCCCCATTCTCTTTTCCATTTTCGTGCTCCCTCTTGGTGACATCATTCGTAAATACAACGTCCATTTTCATTGTTATGCAGATGACACACAGCTATATATCCCAATCAAGCCTGGTGATCAATCTAATATAGCAACCCTCCACAATTGTATCACAGTATTAAAATACTGGATGTCAGACAATTTTCTCCAACTCAATCAGTCACAATCCGATGTCATTGTTATAGGTCCATCCGCAAAAAGAAAATTAATTTTGGAAAGCCTTGGTGATTTAACTCCTCTTGTAAAACCCTCAGCTAGAAACCTCTGAGTTCTTTTTGACCAGGACTTGAACTTTGAACTTCATGTAAAGAAAGTGCTCCAGACATGTTTTTATCACTTGAGAAACTGAGAAACATAGCCAAAGTCAGGTCTTTTATCTCAGCCACAGATTTCAAGAACCTCATCCATGCTTTTATTTCTTCACGCCTCGACTACTGTAATAGCTTATATACCTGTCTCAGCCAGAAATCAATTCACCATCTACACTTAGTTCAAAATGCAGCAGCACGCCTTTTAACTAGGTCTAAAAAATGTGACCACATCACCCCGGTTTTAGCATCCCTGCACTGGCTGCCTGTTCATTTTTCGGATTGATTTTAAAATTCTTTTATTTGTTTTTAAGGCCAGACTTGGCCTAGCCCCAGCCTATATCTCAGACCTTTTACTGTCACAAAAACCAGCTTGCAGTCTGAGATCCGCGGGTAAGGCCCTGCTAGCCATTCAAAGATGTAGGCTGAAAACAAAAGGCAACAGGGCCTTTGCAATCAGGGCCCCTAGGCTCTGGAACAACCTGCCAGAGGAAATCTGGTTTGCAGAGTCTGTTCCTCGTTTCACCTCGCTCCTCAAGACACACTTTTACAGGAAGGCTTTTATGATGTAATGTTTAATTTAAAGTAATGTTTGAATTGTATGTATTTCATGTTGATTTCGACTGTGTGCTGATTCTTTATGCTGTAAAGCACTTCATTATTTATATTGAAAAGTGCAATACAAATAAAGTTATTATTATTATCATTTCCTTAAGTGCGTTACATAATGCTTGTCACCAGAAAGGCCATTAGTTTAGAGGGTGAAGCCGTTGCAGTGATCATTAAAGTACTTTAAAAGTCCCATGTAGTCACCAGTAACTCTGACCAGCTGCAGTCTCCTGCTGCTCCTTGACTTGTGTTTGGGATCAGGCTGTCCTGAGGCACACAAGATACCCTCTGCAGCAAGCTCATCAATAGCACCGACTGTTTGTTAAAGGTTCTCCTTCAAACCAAAGACCAAAGGCACTGACACGAAGTGAAGACGTCTACAGGAGGTTAAAGCTGCTCACTGGGCTCTTGGCCTTTCATCACTGTGTCATAGGATGGAGGCGGCTCCATAGTCCAGGGAGGGGGGGTGGATGGGAGGGAGGGCTCAGGTTCTGGTCTTTCACTGACAGAGTCTGTTGACATCTCCCGACGAATTCGGTCCAACCGCCTGAGGAGAGAAAGGAAGAACAGCAATAAGAACGATGTGGGTTCAAACCCCTGGGCCTGGTGCCCCTGAGTAGAGTTTGCATGTGATTGTGCACCCCCCCATCGTACATTTGGTTGTACAAAGCCCACCCCAATGTGTAAAACTGTCTCCTGTCATTAATACAATGTACTTATTACTACTATATAAAGTTAAGAATGACTGAGTTTAAAGATTGGAATTATATTAAGTAAAACAACCAGCTCACAGGTAAGAAGATGATGATGGCACTCACGATGAAGCTTATCTGAGCAGGAAAAAAACAAAACTGGGTAAAAGTAAGGCTTCAAGTAAGTGTTATAGGAAGTTTAAAAGAACATGACAATGACAGTTTGGAAACTATATGAAAAATGTTACTGTGTAGAACTCTGCCTCAAACAGTGAAGCTGGGCTGCCCAGCTTCTTGTGTTCATGAGACAAGAAGAATGTTTTGTTGTTAAAAAGCTGAAATTCACTACAAAATCCTCCTCCTGCACTTATGGATTAGTAGTAGAACTACAGTTGTGAAAACAGCCAAAATGGAAGACAACAAGCCACAATGCCAGGTCAAGAACACAGAGTGATGCAATTGGACTAGTAAGAATAGGGCACCGAGGAACAGCGTAAAGCGTCTAAAAGAGCAAGGCAATCCAAATCGTTTAGCAGCAGCACTTTACCATGGGGGGTGTTAGAGATTTAGCCAAATTCAACTGGCCAAAAATAGTCAGGTGATGTCAAGGCTGTGACTCCAAGTTCATTACTGGGTGTAACAACACGATGCAAGACTAACCCTAATCCTAACCCCCAATTCAAGAAATGAATGGAAACCATTTTCTCTGAGTTATTATGCAAAATAAATGTGGAGACTTTTTTGCATTTGACACTCAAGAGAAAAGTGGTCTGAAAGTGATGAGAGCATCTAGGCCAGAGGGGAGTGTGCTTGCCACAAGTACAGTACCAGATGCAAGTGAGAAACCAGAAATGGCAGAAAATTCCTCTCATTACAAGAGTAATGCCTTTCAGAAGCCACATGTACACTGGGAAAAACAAGATGTACTGACACAATCTCACACAGTCAGCCCTACAAGTTAGAGTTCCTTGAAGGAAATGGATGGATTCCTCAGTCCTTTGGGAATGTAAAAAAAAACAAAAAACAACTTAATGTGACTGTTGCTCTAAGAAACACCTGAGCCTGCTCCGTTTCGCAAAAGAATGTCAAAAGTATATCAACCTCATCACAGGGTTGAGCTGTCCACTCGTTTTGGGGCCACATCTTGCCCAAACTGTGTGAACGTTGTGAAGATGTTACGGGGAAAAAATGGCTCATGCAGCAGTTCTGAACTATTTTTATGCAGATGACTGTCTTCTGTCAGTGTCAGATGAACCCTGAGCTTGAGCTACGGTCAGGGACTTAACAGCCCAGCAGAGTGGAGGTTTACATTTGACAAAGTGGATGAGCATTAGCAGAAGCTCGATCCTGTTATTCAAGATGGAACTGTTTTATCAAGATGGCCAGCAAATAGCCTCCTGTGATCATCATGTCTCTTCATTGATTCTCAAACACATTCATAAAGTAACAGGACATGGTGGGAGAAATGATACACTATCCCAAATTATGGAGATGTTTGATCCATGCAAAACAAAATGGAAAATAAGAATGATTATTAGGCCCCTTAAACTCCAGGTCACTTTAGTGCTGTCTCATTTTTATCATCCTTGCTTTATGTACAACACTCTTTCTCACTCCTTCAGCCACACCTTCACTCTTAACCTTTAGCAGAGAAAATGCATTCTCCTAATTTTATATCATCATTCTAATCCCCCAAAACAGTCTTTTTAAGAAACAGTTTGGTTGTGAGATCAGGTTTAGAGATACTGATTTTTCTTCATCAGCTCAGCATGTGATGGTAGGAAAAGCCTTGATGATGGAAAGAGTGCTTCTGGCACCTCTCTACAACAGGGCTGGACAATGAACAGAGCATGTCTTGTTTAAATTCGCAGGCTATCGTAAATTGCCTCAGACAATGCCAGGGGGGAGTCTGTCAGCCACATGCATGTGTCTGCTGTTTGTTTCATGACCTACTTCTATAATCAATCCATAATCAGAAAATCTGTTGTTTTCCATTCTTGGTGTCAGAGTATTTTCAACTTGCTTAAGTTCTTCGCTGCTCTTTGCCCAACTTTGCACAAGAACTGATGAATAATGTGTCTAAGAGATCTGTTCAACTACAACGGCAGCGTTGGTCAGCCATCTCCCTGGATGCCACGCTATGGCATTCGTCCATACACGTGTTTATTTAACTTTAATAACACCGGGGAAGCCTGAGAAGTAGTTGGATTTGAATGTTTAAAAGAAGGAAGGCTTTCACTGTGTGTTGCCCGGGATTGCCAATCTTTTTCACCCACCCGCAAGGTTCAGTTGTAATCCCTGAATTTAATCCAGTTTTGTAATCAGATCGGAATTTTAATCCGTTCATTTTTGGTTCAGCCTGCATAAACCTGTGAGACTGAGAAAAACCATGAGATTTCCATCCATTTCAGCTCTCCTTTTTTTCTTTTTGTGGTAACTACCAAATGCTTGCACACTAGCACACAAAACTAAGTTGGCGAATATCGTAAACATACCTGTTAACCATAATTATCTTAGCATCTTTACAGGAATATGTCTATTCACATATAATTTTCTCATATTTCATTGGATTAAAGTTTAAGAGTTAATAAGCATATATCAGAAGATCCCGATTCGCTCTGATTTATCCTGTAACCCTGACCCCAGTTTGGGAACCACTGCTCCACTATCCCACACACTTTTTTAAAATAAAAATTAAGAAAAGTGGGACTCTTTCTCCTGTTGTATAGTGCATGTGTTCTTTCTGTACCTTTGGATGGCCAGGGCCTGCTGGGGGCTGAAGCGTGTGCCTGTGCGGGGGTGCAGCAGAAAGTGTCCGGGCACTGCCACCTGGAGATTCTTCATGGCCATGCAGAGTCCGATGACCAGCAGACCCATGCCCACAAGGCCCAGGAACACCCCAACCACCACCAGGGGGGCGGACTGGTAGGGCATTCCCAGACACAGGACCAGGACCACCCCAGCAGACACCAGGAAAAGGCCCAGCCAGAGGAGCATCCCCTTGGGGGGCGGCATCACGGGGGCCTTGGGACAATTCAGATCCACCTCCACTTCAGCAACAGCCAGCCTGCAGAGGTGTTACAGCATCTAAGCTTTCTATTGGGTGTGTGTGTGTGTGTGTGTATATGTATGTGTGCGTGTGTGTAAGGGGTTGACAAATGCAGAGGAGGGAGCAGAAGAAAGGGGACGTGACTTCAGGGGAACAAAAAAATAAAAAAAATAAAAATCACGCATACATGCAACAAATCTGTGCGCGTTTCCGTAAACATCGACCTTCTTTCTACCTGATAGGGAGTCTCGGCGGGAAGCTGCAACGTAGATTCATGTGCCGAAAGCTTCAACCACGTCTCTTCTCGTTTTCATCAACTTTTGTTGCACTCATGATGTCCGTGCGGTTCCCTGAAAAACTCCGGGAAACAGCCAGCCTCCGCTTCGGTCCGGGTGTCCTCCTCCTCCTCCGCCGCGCCGTGCCGCGCCTTTCCCATGATCCGCCGCTCGGCTCGCTCCCCCCGCGGGGGAAGCACATCCGGTCTCCGGTGTGTCGGAGGGATTGTGGCACCGGGATCCAGCAGGAGGAGGGGAAGATGTCGCATGTGGAGCGGGCACCGTGTGATTTCCAGCCGGCCACAGCAGCGGCAGCGGCTGCCGCAGCAGCTGTGTGTGTGTGTGTGTGTGTGTGTGTGTGGTGAGTAAGTGTTTTTTCCTCAGGAAGCCTTTTCAGTGAGGAGGAGCGGAGGGCAGGGCGGTCTGAACGCTGTCACTTCGGCTCTGTTTGGGCAGGAGAAGAGTTACTCTGAGCCTCTGAGGTGGAGGGGGATCCTGCCCGGCCTTCATTTGGCCCGCTGTGCGGATTATGAATGAAGTGGACTGCTTCAGATTTGAACTTTCATTAGGCAGCTCAGGTTCTCTCTAGCTGATCTGATCTGAGTTCAACCTGTTGCAAACTATTGCAATTGAACTGTTTGTTTAAACTGGTACATTTAGTCCTTGAACAGTCTCTAAACTTTCTGCTGATAACTGTCTCTATTTGTGATCAGATATCTGCTGATAATGAAACATATGGATCAAAAATTCATCTCCCCCACCACCCTCAACTGGATGTCGTTACTAACAATGGGCATAAAAACATCAGAAAAAATCTGATTTCCTTAGAGAAATTTTAAAAGTTATACTAACATAGCGCTCTGTGGCAATAAACTTGGACATCCTTAAACCTTCTGAACCATTTTTCGCAGCGTGTCAGGGCACTTTATCCTGCTGAAAGAGGCCACTGCCATGAGGGAAACGTTTTCTATGGTGGGGTCTACGTGATCTGCAGGTAGGTGCTATTCCCAGTAGAACAAGAGCTTCAGTTTTGGAGATGCTCTGACCCACTCTGATAGCCATCCCATTTTGGTGTTTGTTGCTTACTTTGTTACACTTGCCAATTTTTTCTATTTCCAATTTAAAAAACAAAATGTTCACTTCTGTATCCCCTCACTGACAACTGATATTGTAACAAGACAATCACTTTTATTCACTTCACCAATTACAGGGCCCAAGTAGTAAAGAGCACATCCCAGTTCATAAACTATTCCATCACATAATAAAATGTATGATGAAGTTGAAGACAAAGACATCTGAGAACTACGAGGCCTCTTAATGAGTTTGTATGAGTCTTCCTCTCTGTTCTGACTTGCCTGCTACAGCTTCATGTTACTCTTGTGCCTCGTTGCCTTTTAGACAAATCTGACAGCTTTAGATCATTAGCTTCCGCTTAACACCAACAGCGGCCCTCTGCTTCCTGCTCTCTCTCTCACTCTCTTGCCAATGGGAAGGCAAAATATGCTGATGATGACAGTTACTAAATACATCTAATGGAATTTCACTCAGCATTGAGTGACTTGAAAGTGACTGAAACCTGTTGAAACCCACTACACAGATAGAAATGTCAAAAATAATTTATGCCTCATATTTTGTTAAACCACATACAGTAGTACAGAAGTTTCATGATGAAGACTTTCAGCAATCCCTGCATCCTAATGAGACGACATGTCGGGTATTGTATCAGTCACCACCGTTTAATTAAATCATGTTAAATACACACTCAGAGATTGACAAGTAATTTGAACATGTCACAAGATGTTTCCTTGAGTTTGCTTTGCCTTGAGTAAATCATATCAGTCTTAAGAACATGCATATTAAGATCTATATAAAGAGACTGGGGTGGCTTGTTGCTGACTGTGATTCCTGTCAGCATTTCCGTGTATCTGCACACACAGCTGCATCACAAAAGCATAACTCAGTCCTCCTTGGGCTGTCAGATATCACAACAGTGTGTGGTCATCAGTTCAATATAGTGCAGCTAAATAGTCAATACAGCAATTATATGAGGACTGGCCTCATATATATACATAAACAGGTTGATGCAGGTTGATTTGCATGTCGCATTGACATTGTGATGTGATTATTAATGGGCATCTGGAAGAAAATAATGACTTTTAAATATAAAAAAACAGGGAAAGAAAATTACAGATGTGATTTTAGCAGACAGAACAGACAGATTCCATGATTACAATAGGTCAAGTTGTAATGCTCAGTGGCCCAGTGAGTAGTGGAAAACTTATGGTCAGATGAGTCATTGTTCCCCTGCTACAAGCTCATGAGTATGTGTGCCACGCAAACTTAAAGACCTCTTCGGGCCTCGGTGCTAGTTTCCCAAAATTATCATTATGTTAATCCTCATGGGACCCCCTGCGACCCGGAAACGGAAAAGCAGTAGAAGATGGATGGATGGATAATCCTCATGGGGAGAACACTTTTTCAAAATGACGGTGCTTTTCCTGTAGCCTTTCAGGTGACAAACAACAGAGAAATGCTCTCTATCATCAACAGGGGAAACCCAATCCCTGATGATGATCTGAAAAGGATTTTTCAGATCAGATTAAGGAAATCCTGTATTTCCAATGTGCTTTTGTAACCATGGCAACTAATCTCTTAAACGAAGCATTTAGATTTTTAGCAGATCAACCTGCTAAATGCTATCTGCTTTACAAGCTTCAGTGTAAATATCTTTGAAGAACTTAAAAATTTCCTAAGCTTTGGTATATATATATATATATATATTTATTTAAAGGCATTACATTAGTTGTTTTGTCTTTTCTGTTCGTTTGGCTGGATATGACCTGAGCATTAGGAATGGAAGTCTGACATGCAACACTTAATAAAAAATATATCTTGTTTTTACACTTCAAGTTTTGTATTGATGAAAGATACGTTATTTGATGAGCTTTAGACTTGATAGTAGGTTGATTTAATTAACTTTAGTTATGGCCAGGCTAGCTGTTTTTCCCTGTTTCCATTCTTTATGCTAAGCTAGCCGGGGTCATGTTTGGTAAAGGTGCTAAATAGACCTAAAACTGGTGAGGAAACAACTGCCATCGTCATATTTACACAGCGGACTTCTATCCGACCCTTTGTGCTCACATACACAGTAATGTAATACAGATGAATTCACAATCAAGTTACTGTCATTTATATACTTCTGTTTCAGTTGTGAGCCTACAACAATTTGGAAATGGTAACTTAAACAGGAGTAAAATGACAAGTTAACTTTCAATTCATTTCCAAGCAGCTACTCTGCTACTGCTATGATCATGACGCTGTCACAAAATCACTACCAACATATAAGTTAAAGATTGTGCTGTGATTTCAGCCATAGTTATTGTAAAATTATCACTCAGAGAGTGACCTTTGTCTGCGTCTCACCAAACAAAGTAGGCTCATTTTACTGGTGACTCTCGCCTAAATAGCCAAGTTGCTAGATTAAAGCTAGATATTGCCTTTTTTTTTTTACATCTCTGAATGTAGAGATGCTACATGAAGACAAATTGTAGCATCAAATAAGTTGGCAACACATTAGGTGTGAACGCCTCCTAATAGAAACTGTTGATCTCAATTCATTTTAAAGAGCAGCTTCTAACTCCAACTCAGTCTCATTTCTTCAACTTACCGTCTGGAATACCATACCAATATTTGATATTAGTCAAACTTGTTTTTTGTGTGTAACATGGGCACTGTCTCCCTTCTGAAGAGTTTAAAACACTTGCACAGTGTTCATGGTGGCAGCACACCTCAGAAGAAAGGGTGTTTTGGTGCTTTATTTTGGTTTGATAAGGGTGCCATTGGTGTGGTTAGTTTTTAATTTTGCCATAAATTTGAGTTTGTGGTGACACCTGCATTGTAATTACAGAATCATGCTAAGACCCAAGAGAAGAAGCATGCTTCAAGTGTTGGTTGCTGTCAAAAGACTGTAAAGTCTGAGTTAGCCCTGGTTTGATAAAGGCAGGAGAGATGGGATGTCCACATCGCCCCATCATCACACCTCAAAGCTAATCTCTCTTGACTGTCCAAACAGGGGCTCTGTCGCCAGGTGCGTGTCTGAGTATGCACGCCGCAGGTGTGTAGAGCTGCATGTGGTCTTGATGGCAACCTCATAGGGAGGTGGGGGTCCCAGCCAAGGAGGAGGGTGAGGTGCTGGACTAAAACCCCCAGAGTCCATGGGAGGGTAGTCAAATTCCTCACCACGAGCACCATGCCTGTGACATTCCATCGTTCTGCACTCGAGAAAAAAGTGGCAGTAAAAAAAAAAAATCAGGTTGCAGAAAAACAAATCAACATGCACAGTTCTGTGAGATCAGTGAAGATCAAATCCTGAACGGCAGATTGAGTCATGTTCTGTCAGTCGTCACGTTTCCTGCCAAAAATAATTGAATTTCACAAATATACACATCCTGGTCTATAGTTTTAATACTGAAGCTGTGTTGTCCATCAGCCATGTGGTTTCTTTCTCATATTTTACTAGTTTAACTACCAAACATCTGAATAGACAAGCAGGAGCTAATCAGATGAGCTAATTTGGTTCAAATAAAAGCTGCTGTATCTGTCTCCAATTTGCTTCAAATCCTAACCCTCTCAGGAATAGATGGGAAATATACTCTACCAGTCTTCATTATACTTAAATAAAAAGTCCGAATGCCATTTTCATGTCTATACTGCGCTGGCAAAATGGTAATCCATCTTATTTCCTTTATATGTAACTACAGCCAGCAGCTAGTTAGCTTAGCTTCACCTAAAAACAGGAAAATGAAGAAACATACTATTAACAAACAGTAATGTAATTTATCTGTTTTAAGCTTGCTAAATGTTGCATCTCATGTTTAATATATATTGTTTGCTAATATTCTTCAGTTTTCAGAAGGTAAATGTCGCTCAATTCATTGCAACTTAAGAAGACACAAAAAAAAATCTGAATACATCTTCATCATTTTGACAACAAACTACATGTAGCACAAAACAGAGGTAGCTGGGGTCATTGATTTTTGTTTTGTTTTGTTTGTTTCTCCTGGCTATATTCCCATTCTTGTCCATACTGTGACTCTTTTAACTTTCTGTCATTTCGTGTCAGTATTTAGTATCTCTATCTTTCCTGTAGATCGTGTCCGTACATGACTTATGTTTAAAGATTCACAGATGGAGTTGGGAAAATCAAAGAGTAATGAATTAGTCCTGATGTATTTTATAAAATGTGCTCTTGGCGTGGACTGTGTGCATCATCCTGGTAAAGTGATTTGTGCATCAATCCCAAAAGGACACTGAAAACTGATATTAGCCTTTGACGTAATCAAACAATGAAAAACAGGAAGGACGATTTGGTGACCATGGGAGAGCATATAGCAACGACGATTCAGCTCAAACTGCATCATGTTTCTAATCTAATATAAGATGTTTTCCTTGTATTTAACAAATGTGTTTTTATCTCCACTGTGATTTATTAACATCAATAGTCTCATTTTCTGTCTTCAGAATAAAATTGCTCTTATTCACAATACAACTTCAACTGTGCAAAGCAGTAAAATGACCAACATTTTTCCTTCACCCACCTTGGCAGAAACACTGACTGGGACTCAGGAAAACGGCTCCCAGGAGGTGGAAAGAGGGCATGGCTGCCGAAGTTGGCGTAGTCATATGGATAATGTGGGCAATCTGAGTCGAAATCCCGGGGATTGTAGTTTGGGATATTTTTGCTGTTGATTGCCCAAAAGAGCCCCAAGATGAGCATGACCACCCCCAGCACCACACAACACAGGGAAAAAGCCTGAAGGCGGCTCTGGTATGAGGCCAGGAAGGCTGTGGACCCCCCAGTCACAATGAGGAAGGCTCCGATGAAGATAGCTCCATGGTGCAACGAAGGCATCCTTCTCCAAGACTCTGACTG
The DNA here is from genome assembly GCA_034769265.1 of Remorina albescens. Classification (NCBI taxonomy): domain Eukaryota; kingdom Metazoa; phylum Chordata; class Actinopteri; order Carangiformes; family Echeneidae; genus Remorina; species Remorina albescens. The sequence continues at coordinate 13,477,328 of CM068489.1, forward strand.
TTTCTGAGGTTACTGTACAGTCTGTGAGGCTGTGACCGGCAACTGACAGTGTCACTCATACACCAATAGTCCCACAGAGTGTGCTCCCCATGCGCTCTGACATCCAAAATGATTTTGTTCCAGTTACAAAAATCCTCTTATGACAAGAAAAAGCTCATTCACTTGTTTTTTCTTCTCATCTCTATGTCCCATGCTGAAACAAACTATGATCATGTGGTCCATGCGCTAGTCCTTACTCTGTAGATCTCCTGCCCCTCTCCAAAACTGTTAAAAATGATGGTTTGTGATGGAAAGTAATGAAAAACAAAACAGTGAAGGGTTGGACGCCCATCAGGCTAATGTGGAGAAGCTGTGTGTTTATCATCAGGGCAGATGGACGAGAGGACAGCAGAGCCCATTAAGAAATCTTTACTGGTGCCCCACCCTCCCTCTGTCTAATGTGTCTGAAGGGTACCACTTTAGCCCTGTGCCTGTGTGTGTGTGGTTGTGTGTCTGAGTGTGTGTGTGTGTGTGTGTGTGTGACAGATATGGACCTTGCAATTTCTTTAAACATAGGCCAAAATTGTCATATTGGACATGAAATAGAGCAAAATTTAAGCATATGTCACTTTTAGAGAAGGTCTGTCATAGCATAATGGTATCAGGTTAAAAAATTCAAACAATGAGTTGAGTGTTTTGTCAGCAGTTTTGTCTTAAAAGGCGACACTATGAAACAAGCCATTTAACCACCTCAGATCCTTGATAAGTTTGAGTAACATGGAGGTGGCTCAGTCGTCAGCCCTTGAAACAGCAACCATACAGAGTTAATTAGGACAAGTTCATCCTTTAACGCTACCTAATGTTTTGATTAGTGACCTGTAGAAACGTATTAAATGCTTAATTAGTGTTGTCCTAACCTACAATAATATTTAAAGCTGGAAGTCTGATATGACTGGGGCTTTTAATGTGACTTTGACAGTTATAAATCAGTATCCATATAATAAACAATTAATATATGTTTTTGATCTTTTTTTGACAAAATACTCAAAATATAAATAAACTATAAGGTGACAATATATAAATAAACACAATAAACAATTAAAAACTCTACAGTCTATAAGAGCTACAGCTGTTGGCCTTGTGGGGTTTCTACTTAGACACTGTATGGTTTGAAGTGACTCCACCTGCCAAGCATGTTCATACATACTGTGCTCACTATATTAGTTTTATATGTCAGCATGTAACATTTTCTAATTAGCACTGAACACATGGTACACCTGACGCAGATGGGAATTCATTTTGCAAGTGTTGAGCCACGAAAAGCCAAATAATCTTCAAAGACAGAAGGATTCATCCTTTTGGACTGATGAATGTCAGCATCAGATTACATGACAGTCCAGCCAGCAATGGACAGACTGCCATCCACAGAATAAGCCTGAAGTTATGACTGCTTGAAGCTGAGTGTTATGTGTTCAACCAAGCCAAGTTTAAAGTTACACAGCTCCTTCTTTCCTTTCCTCTCTAGAAGGCTGATAGGATATCGTGCTGTGACACAACCATGAACTCAGGGAACGTGGTGTGACAGCCGATCTGCTCCATGATTGGTCACACATCCTCTATTCACACGCTTACCCAGTAAGCGTGACGCTTCGGTGCTGGAACCCGCCTCTACGGGGATTATGACCAATCAGCGCAGAGTAGGGGCGGGACCGACTGACCGACCAGCTGGTGCGGCTCACCTATCAGCGTGGAGGAGTGATCAGGGGTCGGATTTTTGGGTTGGGATAATCGATACGGGCTCTGCCTGAAGGCAAGTACCATCGGTCAGTGGAAGTTGATCTAAAAACAGTTTTAGGTTTTAGAAGTTTGGAGTTCGTCTGATCTGATCTTCCCGCACGCGATGGGTCCGCTGCTGTATTTAGGAGGCTCGGTGCTTCTGCTGATGCTGTGGATCAAAGTCAAAGGTCTAGATTACGTGATCGTTCACCAGAGGTGGATATTTGTGTGTTTGTTTCTGCTGCCGCTCTCCGTTATATTTGATGTGTATTACTATGTGAGGGCCTGGATCATATTCAAGATGTGCTCCGCGCCAAAACTGCACGACCAGCGCGTGCGAGACATCCAGCGACAGGTGAGCACACGATCCTCCTCAGTGTGGGCAGGTGTGTGTGTTTCCACACCCCCTATCTGTATCATTTATATTGTTACACAACAATAATTCTTTATAATTATCTCAAGCCATGTGTATTGTTAAGCTTTAACACATCTGTGTCTTTCTGGTAAAACATACTGTCAAATCAAGATACACATCAGCACCTTCTGCAGAAAGTTCAATGAAAACTATCACTATGAATCCCAGAATATGACATGAAGTCAAGTTATAAATCAAGCCGCAGTCTTGAGAGAACCTCAGCTCATTCAGACTCTAAAGGAAGACACACAATGGGATGAAATGATAGAGTTTGTTAACATTCAGTCAACGCAGCTTGGACAGTTCAAATGAGCCGCTGAGGCCTTTGACCTCAGTGTATCAGTCCAGAAGGTCTTGTCAGCCCGCCTTGATGATAGCTGAGGGGAAAAGCTGAGTCAGGTATGCTCTATCACTCGTCCTTTGATCGATTACTTCTTTTTCCTTCTGTCGGTTAATGTGACACTTTTCAGGTTCGTGATTGGGGGAAGGAAGGCAGTAAGACCTACATGTGTACAGGTCGACCAGGGTGGCTCACTGTGTCTCTCAGAGTGGGCAAATACAAGAAAACCCACAAAAACATAATGATCAATATGATGGACATTCTGGAGGTGGACACAAAGAGGCAGGTAGGAGAACACACACAAGTTGTGCTACCAGATGATTTGTAAATTTTTGCAATGTAAGAAAAAAAAAGAAAAATAGAACTTATATATGATTAAAGCATACTTCCACTTGCTTAACTTTGCAAACATTTAGAATCATCTTGGCTAATTGACTTTTATCTTGATAATTTGTCATTGTAGGAAAATCTCAGGTGTAAGTAATTACATTAACTGTTGCTTCATCCATGAAGTGTCACAGTAAGTCACTGATTTGAGCTGGCATTCACAGCACCACGGTTGTTAAACTGTAAAACGTGAAAGGAATGTAGCCATCATCAGTCAATGTTATGAGACATGTGAATCTTTTCTACACTGCACAGTGGTGCTCCTGTTACCACCGTCGCAGAAAGAAGCCTCTGCATTCAAGCCTCCTGCTGTTCTCCTCATGCCTTCGGGTTTTCCTCGTTGTACTCCAACTTCCTCTTGCAGTCCAGAGGCATGCAGTCAGTGAGGGTGAAGTGTGTCTGGCTGTTTGTTTCTGTATGTCATCCCTGTGATAGACCTTACCTGTATCCTGCTCTCTCTCAATGTAAAATGGGATTTGCTCCACCCTCCCTGAAAGCCTGAAGGGTCAATCCATTTATAAACTATACCATTTATTTGTCAGGCTTCTTGGGGGGCTGAAGCCAATCCCAGCTGACATTGGGCAAGGGCGGGGTATATCCTGGACAGCTCTGCAATCTACCACATGATTGCCATACAAAGACATACAGAGACAACCACTATTCAAGTTCACACTTGCCATCAGTTGACATAAAGATTTCTTTGGGCTGTTGAGCAAAGCTGGTGTACCCGCAGAAAACTCATGTAGGCACAGAGGGAACATGCAAACTACAAACAAAGTCTAGGGTTTGAACCTAGAGTGGTTAGGTGACAGTGGTAAAGACTGTACCTCAATCCCTAATGGGATAAGTGGCATAGCTCATGAATTAATGAATAAAACTTGGTAATGATGTCCTTGTTGGCCTCAGCTATACTATGGTTAGTGCTAACCCTAACCCTAAGTGCTAACAAGCATGTGTTAGTGCACTAACTTGCCAAACTAAACATGAAGTTGTAGTTTAAAGAAATGACCATTGGTGGTGTTTCAGTCCATCATTTACTTTGCTCACACATACCAGCATAACCACTGACAACTTGAAACACAGGCTCATCATTCTACAATGTGGCAATGGAGACACGAAGACAGAAGTGCAGACAGACTGTAATCAAGTCACAGTGACAATATTTAGAGGGGCAACTTTACTCGTAAATTTGCTATTCACTTATTTTTCTTGGATAACATCGAAATTTGTTTAATAGCCATACAAACATCTGATTGCCTATGTTTTTGGCCCCAGTGTTCTTCTTTTTAACAAGGCTTCTTTATGGCGAGATCTCATCATTTATCTTTTGTTTTTTTAGGTGGTGAGAGTTGAGCCACTGGCCAACATGGGCCAAGTGACAGCTCTCCTCACTTCTATCGGCTGGACGCTGCCAGTGCTGCCTGAGTTGGACGATCTCACTGTGGGTACGTTGTCCATATTACAATCAATGTGGATAATTTCCTTGGAAGTCATCCTAGAGGGCCATCATCTGGTTTCTAGAAATAGATGTGCTAATGATTTCCACAGCTCAGTGTTCTGTGATGTAGATTCTGCATCTGTCCCATCAATCATTGTATCCTGTTTAGAGCCTCAGCGACTTCTCTAATTGTGTTAGAGGATTGATGTAGTAGCTCTAAAGATGAAACTAGGAGGAAATGGCTGCAGTGTTGGAAGCTCCCCTGGATTGGGTTTCATAATGGATTTCCTGATGTCATAAACTACTCATCAGCAATCTAATGTTTTCCCATCAGACTGTGGTACATTCATTTAACCTGATGTCCGTGCAAGCCCAGATACACACTCAGCAGGCGAATGATGCTTTCTGCTCGTGTGCTTGTCGCATCTTCGTCCCACCTGGAGAGAAACTGAATCACTAAAAACAGATCTTTTAATGTCTCTCCCCTCTCAGGCGGTTTGGTGATGGGTACAGGCATCGAATCGTCCTCCCACATTTATGGGCTGTTTCAGCACATTTGTGTTGCATATGAACTGGTCCTAGCTGATGGCAGTTTGGTACGCTGCACTGAGGTAAGTGTGTGGAATTGAGGGTAATGTAATGTGAGCCTGCTGGGGATCACCGTGATGATGCCATCACCATGTTTACAAACTATCTGTACCATGCCGCTCTGCCTTGAAAGCAGAAAAACAATTATGATCCTGTGATTGTTTTTTTTTTATTATTAATTATAACATTAAAACTACAAGCAGACAAACACAAAACAAATTACATGGAAAAAAAGAGAAAGGAAACTAAAACAAAAAACAGAATACGTCATGCTCATTCTTCTTGACATGGTCTTCTAAACATATTCCTTTTTTTTTTTTTTTTTTTTTTTTAATCATCCTTAATTGTTCCCTGCCTATTCATTATAATGTCCTCTAGTCTAAAACAGGTTTTCCTTTCTTTTCAAAAACTATTTAAAGCATTTGGGCATCCATTTCTTAATTCACCAAAGATTACTGTTTGAGGGTACATTGACAACCAACAAATTTTAAGGCCAACCATCTCAGGGACATCAAAAACATAGCCATATGTGGACCAAAACCAGAAACGATGCAACATGTCTTTAATTTCAGTGTTCCAAAAATTAGAACTTTGATTCTTTTGTAACCCCTAAATAAAAAAGTATTTGCATTGTGGACAAGATTTTATGAAGAATTCTAAGTCGAAAATATTTTTATTTCATTTCTTTAACAGAATTATAAGTTAGTTTGTAAACCTGTTGCCAAGGTATGATATATCCCCTCCCAATAAGACTAGAATTTATCTGACCCTTTATTCAAATTATGGCAGAATACTGCATTTACCAGATGAGGTTAAACCATCACATATAAAACAATTGCACACAGGAGTTATAATAAACCTCAAGTGATCCAAACTAAAAAAAGACTAGATAGAAATTCATAACACAAAATACAATACAATTTCTAAATATAGTCGTGATGGAGTTGTCAGTAGCTAGAATTCATTGTGCAAAAGCATATGTCGAAGGCAAATATAATTTTGTATTTGATTTTGTAATATGATATACTGAGATCTAGCGGGGGGGGGATTGCTCCTGGGAACACAATCTGGAGAGAAGGAGTAATGTGTGTGTTGTCTCATGGTTGATGTAATTTACCTGTTCCCTCTAATATTAAATAAAAATAATTGATCACAAAAAACTAAATAAAATAAAAATTTTGTGGTCAGCAGAAGCGAAACCACCTTTAAAAAAACAAATGTGTGGAGACCATCATTAAGGATACAAAATATCTCATTCTTGCATTATTATCCTCATTTATCTATGAATAGCCTAAACTTCTTGATCTGTTCTCGGTGTGTGTGTACATATAAAAATAAAATTATTTTACTTTTATAAGAGGCAGTTCTATAACTCTTTGATGTAGGATTGGTCACAATGAAATTTTAGTACAAGACCTCATTTTCTGTTTTTCTCATGTTAAAATGACTGTATTATGTGTTCATATCAAGTCAGCATGTCTTGAAATGGTATGAAATGAAAGATTTTTTTTTTTTTTTTTTTTTTTAACAATACTTTTATTTCTATGCTGCTACGTGTCCAGCTGCTGGCATTTTTTGTTGTTTACATGCTATTCAGATTTGGTAGATTCTTGAGCTGTTTGGTTCCCCTCTCCACCAACAGCTAATGTGTGATTGTCATACCAGTTACAGTAAAATAAATGGGCCCCTTGTGAAAAGATAAAGTGATTCATGCATAGAGGTGTTTTAATGGTTTACTTGTAAAAGCCAACATGCAAGACAAATGGCCAAACACCGAAGACTGAGACCGCATTCATCACCACAAGTGCTCTGTAGATGTGTTTGCTCTTTTTCAAACAAGAGATAATTCTTTTCTTCACATAGGAGGAAAACTCAGACCTGTTCCATGCAGTCCCCTGGTCTTGTGGGACTCTAGGATTCCTGGTTGCAGCTGAGATTAAGATAGTCCCTGCTAAACCATGGGTGAAGCTGCAATATGAGCCAGTCAGAGGGCTGGAGAACATCTGTAAACGCTTCACTGAAGCATCAGAGAACAAGCAGAACGCATTTGTCGAGGGTCTCCAGTACGCCCGAGACATGGCTGTCATCATGACGGGAACCATGACTGACCATGCAGAGCCTGATAAGGTGAGCTGTGCATGTTATTTACTGTGTTGGTTCCATATGCTTAAAATGCTAAGTATTTAACATTTCTAATTAAACTTTATTTTTACCTATTTGGCATCAGATTAACAGAATTGGCCTGTATTTTAAACCCTGGTTCTTCAAACATGTGGAGAACTATCTGAAAGAAGACCGCACTGGAGTGGAGTACATTCCTCTGCGGCAGTACTACCACAGACACACACGCAGCATCTTCTGGGAACTTCAGGTACTTTAAAAACACGGGTATATGCACTTAAGAAGTTGTGATTCCGGGAGCTTTAGGGTTACATTTCAGGAGCACATATACCTGCCACATTTGATCCTGTCATCATAGCACACACTCACAGGTCTTTATTACACTAATGCTCTCTCACACACACATACACACATTTTGTACTCACATATACACACAACATTAGCCATTAGTAAAAAGGCCTTGGCATCCTTTAGTTTCTCTAACAGTAAATGGTGTAATGAATTATGCATGGTATTGGTTTGACCTAAAGCTCTTGGGTTCCATCTGTTTTTGAAAGGATTTTTTTTTTTTTTTTTTTTTTTATTTTCTGACAGTGCTGAGGGAAGACACACAATTGGGGCTGACTGATGCTTTGATTAAATTAAATTAATCCACAATTAGTTGTAGACATCACTGATGTGTTGAGCAAGTGTTCGGCAGTGGTGGGTGAGTTGTGGCTGCCCTCTGGTGGAATTTAAGAGGAGTAACCGTTGATCTGAGTTTCCCTTACATATTATATTACATACATCACATATTTTCATTTAATTGATAAATAATTTCAGGAAAAGCACACTTCAACACAGGACTCCATCCTGGCATCTTATTTTATCCTGGTTGTCAACCTCTTTTGCATGTTTGTGTCTTTTCTCCAGGACATCATCCCATTTGGCAACAATCCAGTGTTTCGATGGCTTTTTGGATGGATGGTTCCTCCTAAGATCTCCCTGTTGAAGCTCACGCAGGGAGAAACCATCAGACGGCTTTATGAACAGCACCATGTGGTCCAGGACATGCTGATACCCATTAAGCATCTGCAGGCTGCAATAACCTGCTTTCACCAGGACATTCACGTAAGGATGTATAAACTCACTAAACACTTACTGTTCACAGCACAAATGGATTGAAGTATTTAAATTTAATTGGCTATTTCAGGTTTACCCTCTGTGGCTGTGTCCATTCCTGCTACCTCCAGGCAGAGGAATGGTTCATCCAAAGAGTCAAGAGGAAGAGCTGTATGTGGATATTGGGGCTTATGGAGAACCCAAAGTCAAACACTTTGAAGCAAAAGCATCAACACGTCAGCTGGAGAAGTTTGTTAGAGGTGCACATGGGTAAGTGTCATTGAATAAAAGAAACAAAAAAACATTTTTATTTATGTGCTGCTGAATTGATACATCTAATGTCTATTTGCCATTTTCTTTCTGCAGCTTCCAGATGCTTTATGCAGATGTTTACATGGACCGAGAGGAGTTTTGGGAGATGTTTGATGGACAGCTGTATCACAGATTGAGAGAGGAACTTGGCTGTAAGGAGGCCTTCCCTGAGGTTTACAACAAAATCTGTAAATCTGCTCGACACTGACCGACATCACTGGTAGCTGATCACAGGTCACAGATCGTCCAAGGCAATGTCTGCAACTCACTCTTGGTGACAGACTATAGTTTTGGGATGTTTGTAACAAAAAACTGTCTTAAAGATACATCTAAGGATGAATTAATCTTCACACATACTGAATAACCTAGATAGATAGAACCTCAAATTATTTTGTCAATGAAATGGTATCTTTAAAGTGCCTTCCTATTAATGTGAAACCAACATGAATATTAACATCTATGCTCTGATTTCATGTTTTCGAGTTGACTGAAAAACTTGAATAATGGGCGAGATGAGCACATATATCTCTAAATGTCTTTTTTGTTGTTGTTGTTGTTGTTGGGTTTTGTTTTTGTTTTTTTTTTATGTCTTTTCTTTGTGAAAAGTGCCACGCGCTCTAAAACCATGACTTCCAGTTAGCATACAGACATTTCAAATTAGATGGTTTTTTGATAAATCTTGAATTTTAAATCTGCAAAAGAATACAAACCAAAGATAATTGTGACTACCCTATTTTGATATTCAAATTATACAATATGAGCTGGACTGTGTAATGGTTCAATGGATTCCTTAAAAACTGTTCTCCAATGAATTTATATTATTTTGCTGCTTATTTTCCTTTTTTTTTAATATATAGATAAAGATGATGGAAATAACTCACCATGCTGCACTATAATAATAATAATAATGGACAGCTTTCTCACGCACACCTAGCCAGAGCCAATTTATTATAACAATGTGTTGTCAGAATAAATCGGTTTGCTCCGAACAACAACGTCACTTTATGTGGGATCTGACGTTCTCTTGCTTGTTTGGCTGATTCATCATCAACTTTATTTATACAGCACCTTTCATAAAACAGAAGGCAATTCAAAGTACTTTGCAAAAGCATTTTATTTCATTTATTGTCTGTCCTTGCGGCTGCAACAATAAACACAATCCATTCAACAAAAATGATAAAATGCACAGTATATTATTCTGAAATTATGCCCTAAATTATAGCTGTTATTACGTGTAACAGAGTATTTTGACAATGATACCGCTGCTTTACTTACAGAGTGAAGATATAGGCGGCCTCTCCTCTGCTCCTCTTCCTCTCTCCTTGATCTCACCCTCCATGTTCAGATATGGTTAAAAACAGCCCCTTTTTGCACCGCAGGCTTCAGGGGAGCTTTCACCGCGGACCTGTCGGGAGGAACCAGCTGTATTTGAGGCTAAAAGTTGCGGGGGTGGGAGGGACGTTTTTCTCTGGAGCACGTTGATTCGCCGGACACTCCGCCTTCTTTCTGTCTGACACACGGAGCTAACAGCTAAAGCAGCTATTGCAGCTACAGGCGGCAGATGAGGAAACCCAAGCTGTCACATAGCTGCAATAATCCGCCCGGCCGACCGGACTGTACCGACACAGGTAAACTCTTTTCCAGGCTCTCCTTGGTATTTTGATTACAGCTCTGTGCTGTCGCTTTATATCCAGAAGATGGTTGTAGACTGGAAGGACAGTGAAGTGCAAACCCGGAATACTTCTGTAGGCGAGGCTAGTTGAAGGCGAAGTTTGGTGACAGGTTACACTCGGCCTTAGTTTACTTTGAGAAGTCGCTGACCCTCTTTCGCAGTTTGTCGGCCCTGGAATCCTCCAGCACTGCTGTGTTTCTAGCCCACACACTGTGACTTTTAGCTAGTTTAGTCATTATCCACAGATGCTGCTGAACAGGACTTCATTTCAAGGTAGCAACTGTTTCCAAGACAACAGTTGACAAGTTTTCTGGAACGTTTCTGCGCGGACACCGTCCTGCTGTGAGTTATGGCGGGAGTCTGCAGATTATTTGGTTATTTAGTCAGAAGTCACCTGTCTCAGTAACAAACGTCCCTTGGTGTTATTTAAAAGGTGTGCGTCAGAAATCTGCACCTGCTGTGAGTGTGTCTAACAGATCTGAAATAGTTACACTTTTTCACGGTTCTTTTGAATGATGTTAAATCTGGCCACACTCTTATTGTTGTATATTGACTTTGTTTACAGAAGCTGCGAAGTTAAGAAGCTTCAGCTGCCCTTCAGATTAAAAAAAAAAAAAAAAAAAAAAAGCAGGATCCAAGAGTACAATACGAAAAGCATTCCTTGAGGAGGACAGACATGGCCACAGACCAGGAGCCCACCTTCACGGTCAAGCTGCTGCAGCTGCTGCTGCTCTCCACCTACTGGGGAATGCAAATTTGGGTCACCTTCATTTCAAGTTGGTACCATGCACACACTAGATAAAAGTAAACAGGAAAGTTGGAAACACAAGTGAGGGTTGACAGAAAGCGAGTGAGAGAGTGGCTGCCACAGAATGCATGTAGGAGGTTTGTTGGAATGCTCATGCCCAAAATTGGTCCTTCAACACAATGAACCATAAGCAATCGGACATTTAGTGTGTCTTTGTATTTGCACCTGTATTTAGGTTTGTCCAGTGATAACTAGATCACACAGAATATGAGTAGAACCATAGTGAGGCGCCTTTGTATCAGCTGTACCCCCCCTCCTTTTTTTTTTTTTTTTCATGCCCATCTCTACACCCACAACCTGATTGGCTTTTAGTATGGCTCACTGGTTATGCTTGTGCAAAATCCAAGGTGTGCCTATGGGTCGTTTATAGAGCAAAGCTGTTCTTATTCTTGACAACATGCTTTGCAGAAGTCATAAAAATAACCCTAAACCTCTAGTACATTGTAACATCTGAGCATCCTGCCAGTATTCATCAACAAACCTTTAGTTTCTATCAGGTTTGTACTGTGGTGTACCATTGTGGCTGTAACTATGCAAACAAACTTGTGGGAAACTTGTCTACAATTGAAGAGGGAAGACACAAGCTATGGTCTTTGTATGCTCCAAAGGGGAATGCTTTTGTTTGAGTATACTTATATAGGTCTGACCTGAGACTGAATTCTGAGATCTAATATAAAAGAAAAAAGCTACCACTTAAGTGTTATTGTCACTGTATTTTAGTAACGTACTGTTTCCCTGCTCTCCCGATGGGTTATTCTTATTTCTGCACAGGCTTTGTGATGGACAACCACCTGAATAGACATACTTATGGGTTTATTCAGAGTCGTCTTGTCCCATTCTACCTCCACCTTGGTTCAGCTTGTGCCTTTTTTAACCTCACCATCTATGCTGTGTACCATCCCAGTGACGTACTGAATGACCGGGAAGCCTTTCAGGTGTACTGTCTTTTCCCATATCATCATATCACAAAGCGTGCTGTGGAGTATTACCTCACACTCAGCCTCTGCTTCCCCCACCAGATCTTCATTTTCTTTGTATCGGTGACAGTTGCAGCGGTCAACGCACAGTGGTTTGGCCAAATGACATCGGAGATCATGGCAGATATGCACCTCATTGAACAGGCATGTGGACTGGGCCAGGATATCGGCCTTTCATCTAACCGTGAGGCTTACGGCAAGTTGTGTGAGACAGATGTCAAATACAGACACCTTAGCAGCCGCTTGTGGTTGTATAGACTACTGTCCTCTCTCTGTAATCTCTGCTGTATAGGCTGCAATTTTTACAGTCTCTGTTACATGGCTGAGAACCTTGTCACACTGTAAAATTGACACAAAGGTTGGACTGTAAAATTGATGAAGCATAGTACTTTACAACTCTCGAAATGTTTTGTATGAAAGCAGTAAGTTATATATTTAATACAAAATGTCTTTCTGTATCTGCCTTAATTATGAATTAGATTAGCACTGTTGTTGTTTTTTTTTGGGGAATAATGAAAGGATGGGCATATATTTCAGCTTCTGGTTTAGCATTTGAAGTTTAATTGAATTTATTGCTGGAGGGAGACAAATCAGTGACCACTGCCTCACCTTTCACCCAGTGTGCTAAAGGCTGGAGGCTGTTTTGTGTTGGTGCTGTGAGATTTCCCTTTACTGTTACCTATTACTATTACAACATTGTGCCTTAAAGAATGTAAAGCATAGGGCATGTAGTTAAAATCAGAAAGTGACTTAATGCACTGCACTGTTTTTATATATAGAACTAGTCGAAAGTTTGGATACACTTTCCCATTTAAATGAATAGAAAAGTGTGTCCAATCCTTTGACTGATACTGTATAATTCATAATAAGTGAAGTGCTTCCTTGTTGCTCGGTCATGCGCTTTATGCTTGGGTGGTGTTTGAACACCTTGTTGACAGTGTGGTGCCACAGGTTTGTCTGGATTAATTTAGGTCATCTTAAAATCTGTGGGACTGTGCTACACTTCCATTCATTGAGAGTGGTTGTGTTATCTTTGTCCCTCCCTGTTGTCACTGGGATGAAAAAGCAGCATTCAAACACTTTCACTAAATGACACACAATAAGTTCTGCCAGTCCAATGAAAACACTCTGGCAGCGATGATTTTATTGTATTGTTAGAAACCAAATGCATTGGTGTTTTTAAACAGTTCTGGTGTACTAATATGTAAATGAGCATGTTATGAAATGTTGTCATGCAGCAGGTTGGTTTGGTTTTGGCAGGCCTCCAACAAATACATTTGTATTCAGTAGGTGACCCTTGACCTGTGGTAGGGACAGGGATCAAAAATACCGGTTTTGCTCAAAAGATGTCACAGTTCCAATAATGAATGGGAATTTTATGAGTTTTTTGGAATGGTAGAAAGCATTAAGATATATTGAGATTTTAACTACTTTTGTCTTACCCCAAAATAACCTTTGCATTATGATTCGACACTTTGTGGTATATATTTATTTCAAAAGGCTGAGCTCCAATAACACATTGACAGTAACTGTAGTTGAAACCGTGTACATGACTAATGCTAGATGTGGCTCTGTCATCACCTGTTGCTGGCCTCCCATCTCCTAATACGACAGCCAAGAATACTTCAGTGTAAACACGACGACTAGCATTACATTAACTGCCAAAGCTGTAACCATCGCAGTTATGAGCACAGCCACAGGGAAAGAGACTTGGAGTTGAACCTGGTCTGTATTGGCTGAGCCACATATGAGTCTTCTCATATGTGCTGTGGCCATTAGCAATATAGCTGCAACATACATACATAAATATCAATATAAACTAGTGCTGTTTGCTACTGTCATAGCTCAGACTTTCTCTATGGACAGGAGGGAATGCAATGCAAGATTAGATTTTTCACTTAACGTCCCAGAATTTTCGCCATATATGTTGCCAGTTTTAATTGTGCAGCTCACTAAAATCTAACCAGATCTTATTTATATTGGTGAGGGATTTTAACAACATATCAGGCCTGTAGCTGGAGTTATGCGTTTTATGGGCCATTTTATAAATCCTGTATCTCTGAATGTGTTGAAACATCTTCATGTGTGAACAATATGAACTGGCTGTAGGCAACAAGACAGTCAGAATTAGCATTAAAGTACATGTATATTTCAGCTGTGAATGTTTTGTGCTTATAGTATGTTGTGGAATATATTGTATTTTTGCACCTTTATATCATGTTAATTAACCAATCCCTGCTATGGCACTGTTTAGTTCCTGTTTCTATGTCTTGGCATGCAATATTACACCAAAGGGGTGTGGGTGAAGTTACTCCAATAACCTGAGCAGTGACAACAGGGTACAGAACCTGAAATTCTTCTTTTTGTTTATATTTTTTTTGTCCTTACTGTGGATGGATGAAGGTGCTTCTTATTATAAACTTAATTTTGCTGGCAAAAACAATGCAATATTACTTGGTGTTTTTTTTTTTCAGTTCTGCAGTTTTTCTATGACGCTGCCTCTCAGGCTAGCCAGTTTTCACTTGTGTAAAACTAATTTGCAGGTATTTGACAGCTTTGTTTTAACATAAAGGCTGTATTATTGTCATATTGCCTGAAAAACTGAGTTCAGATGTCATGAGCTGGTAATGGTGGTGGGTTAATATGAAAGTCTATGCATGTTTTGACAGATATGGTCTATTTTTGAATAAAAGCATGCATTTACATTCTGTAATTTATCTTCTGTATTTTTTATTAAAATATGATCACTGGAGTAACTCAGGAAATGCAGGTGTTTATTCATAAACTTTCACTGCAGGTGATTTTCTGTTTTTCTCTCTTTGTACTTTATGCACTGGCTTTAAAGGAAAACAACTAAGACTGGTAGACTTATCTATAAATCTTTAAGTGTAAATATTAGAAATGAACAGTGTTTGGAGTCCTATAATGACTGTGCTCAGGGTGTTTGCCTGCCTGTATAGAGTCAATAAGGAATATTGACATCCTTTACACATGTGGTGTGATTTGTAAGTTGGTTTCACATAAAGTGGATAAAAGATTTAAGGTATAAAATGTTCTATGCTGATTTGATCATTGGTAGAGGTAGGATAAAATGCTGAAAAGGAACCAAAGATGATACATTGCTATACTGGTATGGATAATAAATAGATGTTTGCTGTGGGATGTAATGTTTTTCCAGACAGAAGAGCTCAGCCTTTCTCTACAAATAAGAGGGAATGCAACGCCAAAGTTCCTTCAACATACCAGGATAATCTCCATATATGTTGCTGCTTTTAATTGTTGAGTTAAGAAACAAACATCTTGTTAATATTGGTGAAAGATTTTAAAATTATGTAATTGAAGCCTGTAGCTTCAATTACACAAGGGGTTTGTGCTTTACATTATAAAACCTCCTTTGGCTGTATCTCTCAATGTGTGTGAACATTATGATCCAACTGTAGGGAGAAATACGCTCATGATTAGCATTAAAACTAATGTCTATCGATAGAACAATGTCAAAATATTCATAGTATGATTTATGTGCTAGCTTTTGATATTATGGAGCATCGAAGAAAGTAGATACAAGGTGAGTAGTTTCATTTTGTTTTTTGACCAACAAATGTGGAGGAATCCATGAAGTCACCAGAATATTTTTAATGTAAAAATACATTGTATTTCAGCTACAAAACAATGATAATTGTTTAGGATGAGATCAGCGTCAACATTTTATAACATACTGCATCTACAAAATGTATATTAGTCTTAAGAAGTAATAAATATAAAATGATGTGGATAAAAAAAAAAGCCAAAACACAGACCTGACTATTAAGGGTTTAGGTAACCAGGTTTCTCCTGAATACTAAAAAAAAAGTATAAAATATGCTTCAAGAAGGTTACAATAATCCCACTCAACACATGAAAGTAACGGACAATCTCGTTTCACCCTTTTGTCTGACCAACCTCAGTTCAAAGTGTGATAGGATGTGGAAAAAAGGTATAGGTCCCTTTGTTAATTCTGCATAGAGAGAACCAGCTACAGCTCCACCATCCTAAGCAGACTAATAATAATGAAGAAGCATAATGTAAACGTTATTTTAAAATCATCTTTCAAAGGAGGCAGTAACATAATTTAAAGCCACAATCCTTGATGGCAATCAACAGCTCACTGCCCATCCACTTTGGTTATTTAAAGGATGAGGTTAGATCATTACTGTACCTCTGTAATAAGTTTACAACAGTGTATGCGCAAAAATCAACAGATATGTACTAAAAAGTGAACCAGATGACGACAATGTCAGTGCATCTCATTGTGCTTAGAAGGCATCTAAAGTTACATTCCTTGTAAACAGCAAAACAGAAAAGGCAATTAAAAAAATAAGGATTGTGCCTTTAAGATTAACCATGACATTGTATTCCCATGATTTGTCAATACACACCCACACTTAAAACTGCCACTGCCTTTCACTCCTGTGGTCAGGAAACATGATGTCATCCTAACTTAATATTTAATTTGTCCAAATGTCAGGAAACTGCTGAAATATAAATAACACTGCTTCCATGTTTCCCTTCCACTCAATACTCTGAAGTACAATATCAAAATACAAATGTTTAAAAAGAAAACACCATCTAGAAAAAAATATCAACCCCCAATCCCCCTGGAGGGTTTTGTGACCATGGCAGCAACAAGAGAGTCATGGCTGCTTTTGCCATAAATTCACCAGCTTTGCTACAAAAAGACTCCATAAATAAAGGTTGTACTAAAAATACAGTTTTCCCATTCATCATCATAAAAATGATTAAATCCAGTGTTACTGTCATACAACCACCTTGCCCTTGATGTCCAGCTTGTTGTTTTCACTTGTTTTGCTGGACTGCTCCTCTGTGAAAGTGATGTAGGAGTACACCAGGCTGCCTGCAATACTGCAACAACACAGCAACCATGTCACCATCAACAAACAAGACAACATAAGCAGAATGTGACAGAAGTGAAAGACAGTCTGTAATCTGATGAGCCAGCAGTAAGACACAGAATAATGAAACCAGCTTTTAACATCAGACAGGACTGAAGTTGTTTGTCACATCAGTGTTGAGCTGAACATGCTGCAACGCATCAAATTGGCCATATTTACCAACAAGTTTCAGCATGACCATTTCAATTCCTGCAGATGTGTAACACATTAATGTTAGCATTGATTTTTTTCCTTTTCTCAACAGAAATAAATGAGATGCATCAGGAGATGACAACACCGCTGTATGTTAATATGGTACTACTAGCTCTCCCTTTTGTTCATATTTACACAATGGCTGTGACTATCTGATGCTAGGGCAGCACGGCGGCATAGTGGTTAGTGCTGTTGCCCCACAATAAGAAGGTTCCTGGGGCCTTTCTGTGCGGAGTTTGCATGTTCTTATTCTCCCTGTGCTCCCCGTGCCTGTGTGGGTTTCCTTCCAGCGTCCAAAGACATCATGTTTGGGTTAACTGATGACCCTAAATCGTCAGTAGGCATGAATGTGAGTGTGAATGTGACTGTGTCTTGGCCCTGTCCAGGGTGACCCCGCCCTTGCCCAGTGTGAGCTGGGATTGGCTCCAGCAACCCCGCGACCCGGAAACAGATAAGTGGTTGAAGATGAATGAATGAATATCCGATGCTAAATTTCAGGGGTGGGAATCTTTTACTATCTCACGATTCGATTTGATTCCGATTTTTGGAGCTACGATTTGATTCAAAACAATTTGATTCATAATGATTTCTTCTTCAATCTATAGGTGTGCAAAGGATCCTCATGATCTACTCCAGTCTGCTTTGCAAGACAGAATGACAAATGGAGACATTAAAGTGTCTTTTTCACATTTATTAAGTTTTAAACATTTATCCATGCTTAGATGGAATTGTTGCAACTGTTGCATAAAAGCAATATCACATATTGCTTTTATGGGGTTAGGGTTAGTTAAGTAACAAAAATAAAAGTGTCTCTTTAGTGCAAGTGGACCGACTACGACAGCTAGTCAGCTGGCGCCAGGTCTTGCTAGCAGTGACAGCGTAGAGGAGGGTGCTTTGGCGACAGCTATCACCGCCATCAGTAGCGAACCTGGGCCTGAACCGAACTTTTTGTGGTATTTTTATTCTCTTATTATAAAAGTAAATTAAGTCTTTGCGTCGGGAAAGACAGCATCTGCTTTCCTTAGTTGCCAGACAGTCTTAATGTGTCTTTTCTCTGTTCTTAACGGCACTTGGATAGTGATATGCGCATGCACATGTGGTTGGAAAGTCGTGGTGCACACTGTAAAAAAAGGGCTTGCGTATGTTCCAGAACCGGCTCCGTGACGTCAGGACGTCCCTCATACAAAATGGAGGCAGACAGCCTGCGGATTTGTTTTATTTTTTAAAATCGATTTTGGGACATTTTAAATCGATTCTGAATCGTAGTAAATGAGAATCGCGATTCTTATATGAATCGATTTTTGGGCACACCCCTACTAAATTTAAATGATGGAAAGCCAGGCGAGTGAAGAGTTGGGGAAGATATTTGCTTTTCTTGTAAGCAATTAATTGGAGGGGGGAAAAAGTAACTCTTGACATCTATGAAAAAAATCTGACATTTGAGAAGACCTAAGAAAAAAAGCAGAAGCATTTCCTACCTGATATTCAAACCTATGAAGTTAGTCCATGAGAAAATGTAGTCCCCACTGAACACCATCCCAATGTATGTCACCAGGACATTCTGCAAAGCAAAGAAAATATTAATTCAGTTTGTGAGTTTTGCATTAAATCAGTGGTTCTCAAACTTTTTTGTCATTCCCCACTTTGGACAGGGGGACATTGTCAAGCCCCACCTTTATAGCCCCAACAGAATGGTGCACCAGGCCTTTTTTTTTTTTTACTCAAAATTTATTTAAATGATGAACGTAAACACCCGTAATAGCACCAGAGTAAATAAAAATGCATGCCAATCAAAATGCCAGTTGTGCCATCACAGTAACAATGGAACATAAGAATTGAATGGGAACATAAAGGTCCAAGTGAACATAATAAGAATTCACACATCCCTGCATTAGTGGCTGCAGTGGGCCTGTCTTGCACGGCACAGTTTCTCAAAGCGGGGGTGCAGGTTTGAAACTGCCACTCTCAAATTGTCGCTCTTGTTACAAAGCTGTCCATGACCATTTATTTACCCGTCCATCCTAAATGTGAAATCAATGCCCACTGTCCCACACTGCCTTTGCTCCGAGGAAGTTTTTTTATTGTTCCGCTGCAATTAAAATGCCGACGTCAATCATACTTTTCACACTGTCGTACCGTCACATCTCACCTCCCCCATTCTAATGCTGAAACTAACGAAGTATAACCTACTAAATGAATAAAATTATTAGGCTAAGTTGTTTGATTTTTGTGAGTGGGAGTTTGATTTTATATCTAGTGAGAGAGACTAAGGCCCAATCCCAATGTTCACCCTACTCACTACCCCTAGCCCTCACCCACTACCCCTTAACCCTCGAAAGGAAGCCACAAGAGGTAGGGCTTTGTAATCTTCCCTAGGAATTGGGACACCACTTGCTACGTCACCACGTAGTTTACGTTTGGCCACGCAAGCGACTGCATAGTCCCAGCAACAACATGGAGGCTACAGTTCATGTAAATTTCAATCGGCATGATTTTATTTTCGTATGTAACGCCCTCACCCTGTTCGTACTCTGTCTGTCAATGTACATTTTGTCAATATATATAAAAAAAAAAACAAAATTAAATAAAAACGAGTCTACGGTCGCAATCGGTTGCAATCATTTTTTTTTTTAGCATTCATCATGCTTCGGTTGATAAATAAACCAAGAGGTACACGGAGAAGAATACACCATCGACTTCTGTTGTCTCTTGTGAATTTTTTGTGGTTTTTTCTCCGACTTCTCCACATCCTCTCGCTCTCTGGGGATCGCAGAACTGGCCCTTCCTGGGGAAGTCAGCATCAGAAAACCCTCGCTCTGAAGGGCTAGATTCATAGCCCCTACCCCTCGTTATGTCCCCTACCACTACGTGAAAAAAGGAATTGGGACACCACTACCCTCGTGGGAACGCACAAGATTTAGGGGTAGGGCTAAAAAGTAGGGGTAGGGGGTGTATTGGGACTGGGCTTAAATGTACCCGTGGCTTTTTTCCCCCCTCCCGTTCGTCGTGACCCACCTGTAATACCTCCGTGCCCCACTAGTGGGGCGCACCCCACAGTTTGAGAAACGCTGCTTTAAATTGACTTCACACAAATATACGGCTCACCTTAATGCAGCCCACAATGGTAGTTGTTAAAGCAGAGTTGTACTGTGTGCAAAGCACAGTAGAATACATCAGAACAAACCTGCAGAAGAAAAGGTCATTATTTTACTCATACCACAATACTTGTTCAAGGATGAAATCAGATTTCACAATGTTATTGCAACATTTTAGACACGTTCAGTCACCCACTGGCTATACTAGGCTAGTCTATACTTCAGTCACAATGGTACAAAAATTCATTATAATCATTAAAAGCATGTCACACATTAACTTTGGCCTCTGTCTTACCCCATGATACATGAGAGGATGAACTGGCTGAGGAAAAACACATCAGACCAACCATCATATTCCACTGCCTGACAGGAGACAAACGTGAGAAACAGGAAATGACTTTTGAAAACCAGACACAAACAAATATAAAGCATCAATCAACAAGAAAAAATAGATACATTTGAAATTCAAGTCAATGCTTATGAACGTATTAGATCTAACATTAAGTGAGAGGAAGAAAACTAAAAGCTGACGTAGTGGAGTTCACTGTTGTGTAACACTTGCAGACCATGAATGGGAATACGGTAACACTCTTATACCCGGGTACACAGCACACAAAAATTCAATGCTGAGTTTCCAATAGCTTTAAAAGGGAGTAGTCTGTATCTCCACTGTGGTTACTCAGTGGATGGGAATTGTAGGCACTGCTGTAATAACTCTACTAGGTGCATAATAGCAGCTTTGTGCCGTTCTGGCTGCTGGGCCCCAGCTGGGCAAACCAGAAGGTCTCTGCCAACACTGGCCAACAAACAGACAGCTTATATTAACACCATACGCCCATGCCTTCACATATGTGCACTCAGTTCAATTTAGGATTAAACCTTGCAAAAACTGATAAGTAATAGGCAATAACTGCGCTACATTGACTTCAATCCATAGTTTAACCACTGATCAAAACAAAAAGATTTTACAAATCCGTCTATATAATCTGCCATAGAAGATAGTTTCAATGTTTTAATGTCAACTACAATTATAATTCATGAAAGACAGCTGAAATAGTAGAAGAGTCAAACTTCTTACCTTCTGCAAATCTCCTGTCACATGAGCCAGTAGTAGTGTGGGAAGTATCATAAATAATGCGTTATAATACAATAATCCATATTTCCCCAACTCCTGTAAAAGAAAATATAGAAACAGATAATTATGGAGCAACAGGAACACAAAAATCAGCAGTGTTATGTAACTTTTTCAATGTATTCCTCCCTAACTACCATACAGATGTCATGGATGGCCAGCCCACTGCACAACACAGAACCTCCTGTTAGCATCCATCTGATTCTATTTCACGTGTCTCCATTGTCCACTACCTCACAATATTAGTCACACACTCCTCTGTTTAGCTCAGTGGTAGAAGATGGTGCTCAAAGCAGATCACAGGCTAAATACGGACCTAGTTCTGCTGCTGTAATGTGAGAATGGAGCTGTCTGCTCATGTGACATAAAAACCTTGACAACTTAGAAGCCTTTTTCTGACTGGACAGTAAAACAGTTACTAATCAGACTTTTAAAAATAAGGCAACACATTCTTTATGTGATATAGTACATTAATGCAACTGAGGAGCAGGTTTAAACAGGGATTATTGAATCCACTTAATGAGGAGTGAGTGGAGCCCACTCAACACGTGTTCCTTTGACCCAGACACTGAAGGACAGTGCGTTTTCTAAATTCACCAACATCAGCTCAAGGCCAAAAACAGTTCCAAGCCAACAATGGCAACTATTCATCTGGTGGTTCTGCCTCATACCTTTGCATCTAATTTTTGTTTCACGTAGGCTCCATTGGCTGCAGTTAGTACATCATTCAGGAGAATGAACACGTAGCCTTGTAGGTCAAAGGACAAATCAGCGCTACAGAGAAAAGAGAAAACAAATTAAAGTTTTCTGTCGCTAAGAATTTCACTGCAAAACTCCTTTAACTGCAGATATACAACATGTGCCTAATGACCCTGAAGACAACATCATTTAAATGGTCACATATATCAGGAACACCCTTTGTAGTAAAGGTAATTCTGCTTTGCTTAACAGCTGAGACACCTGGATGTAAGGAAACTTACCTTGCGGCTATAAACGCCCCAAGGATCATTGTAAATACTGTCAGTTGGACTGGCCTGGAGAATTTCTTCCTGCCAAAGGTCAAGGAATAGCAGAGCAATGAAATTCAACCCAAATGTTTTAAGCTGCAAATAAAAGCCACCAACACAGTACAAAGGGAAAAGCTTGGTTTTCTTTTACTAAAGTCAGTCCCCACTAAATTCAAGGACCAGCAAGAAAGCCAAGAAAGATGGGTTACTTTAATATGTGATGTGTGATCTGTCTGCATCTGTCATGTGTGATCTTACTTGAGCAGAAATCCCTCAGCAAACATTGTGAATAAAATGGAAAACCTTCTGAGGACAGTAAACATTGGCAGACTGAAAAAAGAGAGCATAAATTGCAATTAATAGTTAGGGATTAAATTTGAACTTGGCATGCCCAATGAGCTCATGATGCTGAATGAACTTCCCTTTAACCATCATTCAGCTATGACAGCTTGGCACCAGATACTTACTTAAGCCTTTTGGTTCCAAACAGACCAGTGATTTGATTTCCCACATAAAGAAGAGGTAGAGGAAATGTCTAGAAAACAATATATTGGGGCATTGTGGTTAAAAGCAAAGCGTTGCAAATTACTTCAGAGCTGAGGCAGCTGATGGACACAAAACTGACCCTGAAATCACTTTTCTGTTTTTTACGGCAAAAATGTCAGCAATGGTTCCACTGTTTCAAAAACTTATATGTTGTACATCATCACTATCTTAAATGACTGGCCTTGATCAAACTGGACATATTTAAGCTTTGGACTATTTTTCAAGCAAAACAACACAAGAGGAACCAGGGAGTCCGGAAGCGAACGACGGCCATTTTCATTCAAAAACAGGGTTAATAGTGGTCTCACCTTGCGAGGTATGGTCTCATCACAGTCTGGGAAGCTGATCACCCTCGCAGCCTTGCCCACCCACAGCACAAGCACAGTGGCCAACATCTGCGCGCCCGCACACACACACACACACGAAATTAAATCACATTTAGCTGTATGCCCTCTGGGTGCTGTTTGCTAACATTAAATATGTAAAGATGACACGAAACTTACTTGACCAATTCCCACACATATTGAAGAAGGGAACCTAAAAAACAGAAGATTTACGCTTCCGTTACTCCCACTGAACCTGAACACAGGCAGGTACAAACAGATACACGTCTGTCAAGTCTTTCTAAACTGCTAAATTAGCTGAGGCTCTTCTGTCTAAAGTCCTTAAGCGTCGCCGGCCAAAAGTTGCTATTAGCTAATGAGCCCCGCTGAGTCTGTCTCCGCTAACCGGCCAAAGCAACTTCCAGTAGCACGGTTAGCTAACGCAGTAGCTCTCCTACCAGAGCCGTTACCTGTAGTTGGTCAGGATGCTTTTATTCACCACGACGATGAGAAACGAGCTCAGACCGTAAAAGCCGGCGGCGAACAGCTTGACGAGCAGCGGCAGAGGTTTGTCCGCCATCCCCAACAAGTTGTCATTCCTGTCCGGGTATCTGTGTCGGCTGTATCCGTGCCATGGCTGCACCCTCCTTCTCTCTCGCTCTCTCTCTCTTTCTCTCTCTCTCGCTCGCTCGCTCTCTCTCTCTCTCTCTCTCTCTCTCTCGCTCGCTCGCTCGCTCTCTCTCTCTCTCTCTCGCTCTCTCACTCAGTCAATCTCGCGCGCTCGCGCAAGCACGGCCCGAGATGTCACAACACAACTTCGGTCCCGGAGCATCACAGAGCATCAGGGGCGGATCTACCGGGGTGGCATAGGGTGGCAAATGCCACCCTAAAATAATGCAATGCCATGCCACCCCTGCTGCCACTCCACTTGGCAGCAATGAATTAAAAAAAATGTATGGCCAATTTGACATCTCTGACATGTCCGACTACAGTGAACGCAGCACAAGAGGACGTCAGAGCGCCACGAAACTGTGTGGCGCGAAGCGAAGGAGCAATGAAAGATGTAGAGATAGATAATTAATCCGTTTTTATTAATTATCTATCTAATAATGAAAGTACAGTGCTAGTATAGTTGCTATGCTGATTTTTAAGATGAAAAAATCTGGTTGAAGAACGTTATTTCGCTAACCATACATGTAATGTTGGCTATGGTCTGACTTAAATCCTGTGTAAAGCAGGCTACAAACGCTAGTATTGATTCAACGTCTGTCAAGGAAAACACTGTTACAAGTTACAAGTTAATTTGAATCCTACAGAAATGAAGAGGAAAGGTAGCATTTGTAAAATTAGCAGTTGTTTTTGTAATTGAATCTTTTCTTATGTGGACATACAGTAGATTTATAATATGTGTGTAACATATGGCATTTTCATTTATTTCAGTTTTACAAGTTGTGCTTAAAGAGCTGCAGACGACAGTAAAGAATACAAACTTTACTACAGCTTCTGGGATTTCTTTAAGCCTTGTTCGCTACCTGTCAATTTGTGTATGGACACACACTGAGGGCAGGATAGACAGCGACTATTAAATGTCTCTTTTTTTTGTACTTTTTCTGACTGAGAGCAAAATTTATTTTCATGTGACTCCTTTTCAGGTTTGTGGAGATTTTGATTTAACATACCCTTTTGTACTGTACTGTATTTCTCATCACTTTATCAGTAAAAACCTCATCTGTCAACATTTTTTTCAAGCTACTGAGGGACAAACGGGGAGAATGTGTATTCTGAATGAACAATAAAAGCCATGTCCAGTACCTCGTTTGAGTACCGTGACCCTTTTATTTACATAGTTGACCCAGTACCATCAGTGACACGGGGGAATCAGATCATCCATGTAGCAATGCTCACCTTAGTACAGCTAACTCCATAGATCTTCATGGGTAAGTTTTTCTTTGGATAGTTTCTTCTTATACAAATGCTGCCTGCAACACTGCCATTCCGACACAGTTTGAGTCCCTTCTCACACATCTGCCGCTCATCACCAGTGTCTTACCTTAATGCCTTTCCTATGATAATGCCCCACCTACAGCAGTGTTACCAAAGTTTTATCTTTTATTCAGTTAGATCCCATTGTATGGTCACTTATTCCTAATATGAACTGTTTCACATGAAACCTCAAATGGAAGACACTGATTGCATGAGATTAAGTTTGTATGAGTTTGTAAATGGCAGCCCGTGCCCTTATATCCACACATGAGATACATGATCTAAGTTATGTATAAAGTCCTGCAAACAGAAATGCTTGAGTGTAAATTATATTAGTCTACAATTTCTCATCAAGCTGTGATAACTGTGATTAAATTCAGTATATACATCTGCCATATGTTGCCACCTCTCAAAAATTCCTGCCCCCCCTCTCGCCACCCCATAAATATTTTTCTAGATCCACCCCTGCAGAGCATTAAACCTGTTCGGTTGATCTGATTACCGGCAGACAGCTAACCGGTTTATTGCATCCCAGCTCTCTCCCACCTACAACTCCTAAACTGCTCCTTTAACACAACTTGGACATTCACTGTAGGAGCTGAATGGAGCTTTTGTCTTTCCTGCATCTGTAGTTTAGCCCCACATTTTCATCCATGTTGGATTGACAGACAGCTGCTCTGCTACACTTCCTGGTGTCTGTACATGTGATCAGTTTAGTCCAATCACAAGTGAACACTATATTTCAGCTTTAAAATGGCCTGTTGTTTCAGTTTGGATGTACGCAGTTTAGGAGGTCATACCGACTTGATTTGAAGTCACCAAAGCAAATTCTTTTCAACCAATCTGCAAAGTTTATACGGTCATCCATATTGTGCATGATTTCAAAATTGATTGTTTCACTTTTAACTTCCTTTATCGCAATAGCAGTGAGACATAGATTTACATGAACTTGATTGTACCCTGAAAGTATTAAAGAAATTCCAGCTAATGATATCATGGCTTTAGAGTCTTCTGATAATTAATACAGAGCTTGGTGGACTGGATTCCTGTGGAGGTTTTTTAAGGCCCATCTTAACACCAGCACCTCTTTGATTGATCACCATGGAAAAAATAAATAATAATAATATCAACTAAGGTATCAGAGAAACAAAGAGAGTGCCCTCAGGGAGACCTCAGAAAGTTTGGTCATCATTGGGAGCAAGGATGAACCAAGGTGAACCAAAGGTTCCATGCTTATCTGTACAAACAATATGACACAAGTATGAAAACCATGGGACCATACAGATTAATACCAGTCTCAGTGATAAATACAGAAATTAAAAATGATCTCTAAAATTAGCTTGCCTTTTAACAGAACTAAAATGTAGCCCTGATCCTAAGATGGGGAATTCTCATTAGGATAAAATGAACTTTACAAGTATTTGGTTGATGATGGTGGTAAAACACTTACCTAATAATGGCATTGACATCACATCCAATTTTTATATGATGACAGATTACTAACAGGTTTGTTTTGAAGGTGATATTTCACTTGGGTTTCATGTTGGAGTCTTGTCAGTCGCACAAATCAGGCTTCAGGGAGTGTTTTTTCTCTCTTTGTAATTACATTGTAGGTCAGCTCACATATTTTTAAGTTTTGTTTAAAACTGATTGTAAATATTTATTGGCATGCTCATGGGAATACCACTCAATTTGAACTGGCCAATTATTCTCATTTCAGTAATCTATGATAGTGCAAATAACATTTCCTGAATTTTTCTTTTTTTGCTAAAATCAAAAACATAAGTCACTTATTTACCAAAAAAAAAAAAAATATCCAGAACTAGCTTAGAGTCATCCTGTAGTTTTGGGCAGTTAATCCCAATCTTTCTGGTTGAGCCTCTCTAGATCTGTAAATTACCACTGAAAAGGCTATTTACTTTGAATTTTTACTTTAAATAATAATACACATAAATGGCCTTTTTTGCTTGTTCTTCATAAATTAACTTTTGTTTTCATACTATAATAGGTTTCCCGTATACAGCAGTGTAATGGCACACACGAATATCAAAAAGTCAGTAAACCAAAGCACTAACTGCTTAGTTTCTTTGTTACATTTTAGATTCATTTTGTCCTCATTTAGTTAGTTTTCATAAAACACCACATACACATCACATGCACATAACAGATGACCAATAATGACCTGACACATAGGTTCATACTTTAACAAACACACACATTTAGTTCACTTGTGCACAGTCAATACGTACTTCTTGTTTGATCTGTTCTAATTTTCATTTGTTTGAGTTTACCAATGCTGGGGCTGCTGGGGATTCTTTGCTTCCATTCTGGAGCACATTTTGGCTGGCTGGAGCAGAAGATGCACCATGGGAAGGGAGGACTTAAATACAGGAAGCAGTTAATTGGACCCTACCAGCTGCCACCTGGGGGGAACTGATCATGTATGGTCCCCAGTGTTTTCATTTGGTAGGTCAGTTTGTTATGTGCATGTCTCTTAAGCTTCTTTAGTCAGAAGCTGGGTTTAGTTGTTTTTATGGGCCAAGACACATCTGATACACTGATGAACATTGTTACGTTATTGTTCTTCTTAGTTGTTTATGAAGATGTTAATCTTGGAAACTCGTCTTTTTAAAACTCGACTTAAAACCCATTTTTATTCCTTGGCTTTCAACCCCGCATGAGACTCTGCCTCTATTTTAGTGTTTTATGGTTTGTTTTATTTATAGTTTTTATTAATTTTAAAATTTATTTTCCTGCTAATTCTTTTATTTCCCTATGTTGTATTGTCTATTTATGTACAGCACTTTGTTTTGCTGTGGTTGTTTTAAAGGGTTACATAAATAAAGTTGAGTGGAATATTGTGAAATTTTCAAGTATTTTTGGGATAATTTCCTTTGTTAACAAATAAAATCTTCCTGGTCACTTTTGACCAGGAACACAACAGGTGTTACTTTATGTGACTGTATACAAATTTAAATGGTTTCAAAACAAATGTGCTTGGCAACTTCTACCCAAAGTAGTCTGTGATAAACATTATATTACGCTTAGTCTGATTATTTCTTATAGTCAAAATATTCAAAATTGTCAAAACTCAAGATATATAAACTCAGGCCATAGAAACATACACAACAGGTTGTGTATTATTACAGTTTTTATGAGTCTTATTTGAATGATCAAGAAGACAAAATTGTTAAACAGGACATGAAGACGAGGGTTAAGCTAGAAGCATTTTCACAGAGCTTTGGTCTAATTATAAATAATCAGAGAATGAAAGCCGACTACCTGACCTGCCCTTGCAGGGACCCATGTGTATTTTGGCAGGTGGTTGTGTGATAATAACCTGACATGTCCCTGATAAGAAATGTATCCCTGCATGTGCCACGTTGTCAAACAGAAGGTTGTTGAGTGAAACCAATACTTTTCTCCTTTCTTTAAAACGGCAGCAGTGGACATCTGATGTGAGCCATGTCTGGACTAAATGCGTCTCTTGGATACTTCCTGGCTGTTGTTATTTTTGCTGCCTCAGTTCAAATACTTACAAAAAAATGGCCACGTTTTAGCTTCATTTGCGAGTTTGCCTCCTCTTTCATGCTGGTGGCATGTTGGCTGGAGGTGCAAACCATTGTGGAGGTGGGTGAGTGGGCTGGGGGCCTGGGTCCTGATGTGACAGTGACCATGCTGTTCATGGTGCTGCTGACCCACGGTGTGATCTGTGGGAAGGCGTCAGGGAATCCCACCCTGGTTGTGCAGAAGTTCCTGCTGCTGGAGACCACCACCTTGCCCACTTTGCTTGCTGTTTTAGCCCAGTTTCTCGGGGCCTATCTAGCCTGCCTTGCTGCCGTGTACTACTGGGGCCTGGAGCTGACAGATATGCACATGATCAAAAATCTAATGGCAAGAGAGTGCAGCACATCTCTGCTAGTATCTTTGCGTCAGGGTTTTTTCACAGAGTGTGTTTGTACACTCATCTTTCACTTGGTCCATTTAAACCTGCAAGCAAGGTCTGCTCTGATCCGGGTTCCTCTGATTGCGGTACTGTTCACATTCCTGTCACATACAGGTAAGTCTGAACTAAAGCTGGACCCACTTTTTCATCCAGCCATTAAAACAATTCACAATTCCCCTTTACAACAAAAACATTTTTGTTTTATGAGGAGATGATTGAAGGAATCGATTTTTTACATTTGAAAACAAAACATGAAATTATGGGAACTAACGGGGAAATCAGTTACAGATGCTCTCCTCCCTCTGCTGTAGCATAACATTTTAAAATTAGGTAGAACTTTTTCTTTTTAGCAAATTGCAAATTTTCTCATTTAAAACAGTAAAATTAATCAGCCGCAGCCTTTGCTGACATTCTCATGTCCTCTAACGTACTATCCCTGGCTTTCCTTAAGCGTAAATTTTAAAACTCATTAAAACAGAAATTACCACACAAAATATTTTCAAATACTTCTGTTTATGCTATGATCCCCTCCTTCTCAGATCCCCAGGAGGGATCTCATAATTTCAAGAATGCTTAAAATATGGCCACTGTTTTCTTCTTGTCATACCAAGATTTTCTCTTTGATCATTTTGTTTTTGTGGTATTTTAACAGGATAACATGCTGCGTTTCTAGTCTTTTGTGTGTACTTCCTTTTCCGTTAAAGACTTCTTTGACCACTTAAATGGTGCAGCCCCCATAAAAATATTTTCCTGTTCCAATTTCCAGCCAGAAGCTTCACCTCAGCTTACATGAATCCATCTCTAGCCTACGGCCTCACCTTCCAATGTCCTGGATTCACCTTCACAGAGTATGCATTGGTCTACTGGCTGGGTTCTCTCACAGGTAAATTATTAAATAAATTAATTGCAATATAAACGCATCATCTTTCAGGTCTTTCAAAGTGAACCCACTGCTCACAGTGTTTGTCTCTTTTCTAGGCATGACTCTGGCTCTTCTCTTGTACATGGGTCATATTCCAAGGATTTTTGCCAAGAATCTACTGTATTTCCAGAAAACACGATTCAAAGCACCAAAAGCAGACAAAGGAGGAAAGAAGAAACATTGAATCAAACCTCCTTTAGCAGAGTACTTGAATGTAAACAGTCAAGAAATGTTTATTGCAACTTAACAAGCCTGTGTAGACAACTTGAAATATTTGGAACAAAAATGAAAATTAAAGAGAGAGATGATTTTCCATTCAAGTCTGATGTTTTCAATTAAATTTAATCAATTATGGATGAAACCTTTCCTTTATAACAACCCCATTTTCACCAGCACTACTTTGGAATCTACTTTCTGTAGACTGTGACAAAATGATTATTAGCAGTATAATCAATGTCACCAAAAAAACCAAAAAAACAAAAAACAAAACCATGATCTCACAGAGACCAACAATACTAGATATGCTAGACAATACTTCCTCTGATTGAGCATCTACAGTCTGAGAACAAAGCAGCAGCATAAATCTAACCCAAAAAACTGAAATAAAATAAAGAGAAAAATCAATCATCAATATTTCAAAAGCTGGTAAAAAGCTGGAACTGCTGCTACGTGCTGGCAGAACTCTGGACAGCCTTGGATGTAGAGGATTGTGATTTATCAGGTTCTGGGTCTTTTTTCTTTGTCCCTTTAGGCAGATTTTTAGCTGAACAACCTGGATCTGTTGACAGAAAGGCCAAAAAAAAAAAATCAGTACCAAGTGTTAGCCTTTAAGTCTCGATTGTGTAAATTGGATATGTGGTTTCTGACATGTGGTATAGCCAATTTACCACATATCTCCACTTGTATTCAAATGGTAAACTTAGATTTAAAAACTACAAACATTTCACACCAAATACAAATCATCACCTGAGAAGTCTAGTGTACTTCGAGGTTTGTCACCTGGTTGCTTTTGTTGCTCCAGCTGTGCTTCAGGTCGATCTACCCATAAACAATAATCTGGATTATTCAGCAGAGTCTTGCTCTGGCCACAGCTGAGACACCTTACCACAGTGAAAC
The DNA here is from genome assembly GCA_034769265.1 of Remorina albescens. NCBI lineage: Eukaryota > Metazoa > Chordata > Actinopteri > Carangiformes > Echeneidae > Remorina > Remorina albescens. The sequence continues at coordinate 13,508,453 of CM068489.1, forward strand.
GGGTATTCTTCTTCTTTCCTTAAAAGACATGGCAAAAAAAATTGTTCTTACACTTAGTATGCTGTGCAAGGTAACGTGGGCAATATAAACAGCAGGAATTAAGCAGTGCTTTTCACTGACACACTTACTCCGTTGTCTTATTGTAGCAGTTACACCAGGGATGAGTAATGCACAGCATTTCTTGCATAATGTTCTCTTCACTGATGGGTCTCTGCAATAAGATTAATCATCACTGACACCGAAAACCCTATATATTCTATAGTGATAAAACTTCATTAGAGAAAAAAGTATTTGAAGATCTCAACCGCTCCTATGATAAAACCAACCCCATCAATATACAGGTCCATCTCTCTGGAACATATGACCTTTATCCCCAAGCCCAAATGGTTCCAACTAAAAGAAGATAATTACTTAAAATGGGTCAAAATATGGCTTCAGAATGATAAAAACTGCAATTTCTAACAATTAAAACTTTCCAAAATAAAGAAGCTGGATTTATTTGTGAGCATTACTCAAGAATGAGTAAATATTTGTCCATGTTCATTGTATTATAGTGACATGTGATCCACCTTCAAAATAAAACTAACAACCCATCATCTCTGGAGGATGGACTTAGCTTACTGTCTGAGAACTAAACGTCTGGCAATGGTCCTCTGTGTGAAGCAGTAGAAACGAGCCAGCTCCACATTGCCTGGGCTTTGAGATAAAACGGTGTGTGCAGCCTGCAGACGAATTAAAACCGGAGAGGAAAATCAAATCATGACTAAGGCTACATGCTAGCTAGTTAGCCAAGCGATCAGCGACAAGCCCCATTGCTGTTCATTCATCACCTGGTACAGGTAGTTCAGTCGCTGATAAGCATCTTTGTCTTTGACGTGCTGCGCCATTATGTATAAAGGTCACATAAAGACAAATGAACGATTTTGTCCTCTTGTTTCAGCAGCCTGAAAGCCACCCGGAAGAACTCCCGTCAGACTTCCGGGTTACGCCTCCATATTTAAAGCCTCTACAAAGTTGCCTGATACAAAAAAAAAAGAAAGAAAGAAAGAAAGAAAAAAGATTGTTAGTGCACTACTTCAAAATAAAAACCACATATAAAGTATTGTAGTTTAAGAAAATGGCGATATAACAACACACCAATCATTTTCACACCCAATTCACAAAAGCAGAAACAGTTGCATTTATTTCGAGACAATGTTGTTAGTCGTCAAAAAGAGAAAAAGAAAAGTCAAGAACTGTTTTTATCATCCTTGAAGAGCTAGCCAGTATGACATGGCCACACTTTTTTCCCCAACCAATCATTAAATACATGAGGGAAAACAAATTTGTTTAGTCCAGAAGAACACAAAGGACAGATTTCAACATACAATACTCATTTTTAATAACAACAATAGAGAAGAACGTATAAACCCTGTCAAGCTAACATTTTAATTTGACTTTAAGGTGCACCTCTGTTATCCGAAGTCTAATGATAAAGGGGAGAAACTGGTACAGTAGGTCTGTCAAATGTGGCATACGAGGAACTACAGAATCACAGCACGTGTTCATGATGATGAATGCACTGAAATGTTTCCTATAAAAATCGATGAGAGAAAATGTCCATAAAACATGAGTCAACAAGGAAATAGAAAGTGTTCATTGAATGAGACCCATTACATAACGAGAAAGGGGACAAATATGAAATTCAAGTATCAAAATAACTAAGACACTGACAAGCTGATAAGGTAAATTACTAAGGTAGTAAAAATCATGGGAAAAGAGACTGACACAATCAACAATACATTAGGCAACATTTTGCATTTGTTTAAGGCAGTTGATTAAAAAAAACTAAACAGAGCAAGGCATCTTCTTCATTCCAAGTTAAATACAAGCCTAGCCCTAACGTGTCACCAGGAAATTTGTTGTACAAAACAACTACAACAGACTCGAAACTAAACACTTTAGTTTGACTTGTCTTCTGACATCTGAGTGAGAATAGAGTTCATATGGACAGCGGTGGGGTTGTGCTCTATATTTTTGGTCTTCTTCACAGTGAGGTTTGTCAGGGCTTATAAGGCTGGTGCATCAAGAGTGGCATGTCACTCTCAGCCTATTGTCTGGCACGAAATCTAAATGGTTGGCACATATTTGTGCACAGCATGGGAAGGCAGGGTAGCGAATTTCATCAGCTAACGATTGCCCTTCATTGCCTCCTTGGCTGCCAGGATGAGAGGTGTGAGGCTGGAGAGTGGCTTTGCCAGCTTCAGGAACGGATGCTGCCCGCCATTATAAATATCAACAAAGAGAAGGGAGTAGAGGAAAGAGATGGAATTGCAGAATCAGTTAATGAATTCCTTTGATCAAAACACATAAGAGTGTAATGAAAAATAAATGTAAAGTTATTAACCTGCAGCAGCTCTTTCCCTGCAAATCTTTTCTCTACATCCATTTCCAGACAACGGTTGAGAAAATCTCTGAAAACTGGCGACAGCTTCTCAGGATTCTGAAGTTCGGGTGTGCCGTTTGTAGCAATCAGGTATAATGCCTATCACAGGGAAGAGAGGAGAGAAAGGGGAACAAAAAGACTGGTGAAATCAAGTACAAGGTAATAACACAATTGGCAAGAAACCAGAGTATAGTCTGGTTTAATTCATGTTATCCAAGAACTGCACAAAAATATTACACAGTAAATCTATACCATGTTCTCATTTGCTAATAAAAACAACCACAACAGCAACAACAACATATTGCAACTGGTCTCAAAACGCTACCAACATTTTTTTTTTTTTAGGTATGCTCACATTGAAGAGGCAAGGTTTGTGATATGCAGCATAAACAGCTTAAAATCAGATAATCCAATACCTGCGTCTGGACAGTTCACCATGTTAAATTACCACCTGCCAGGCCCAGACAACAAGCTTCCTGATTGTTAGTTGCTCTTACTGTTTGCTACAGGTCTAATGTTTACTGATGCACAAATCACAGTTACACCACTGTGTTAGTCTCAGGCATTGGGGTGCATCTCCTGTAAGCAGTTCAGTTACAGAAAAACAGTTGCATCTCCTATTGTATTATATAATCATATAATTGCTTGCATAATTATAAAATTGCTGAAGCATTACATTTATATATTCTAGATTCATTACACTTGGCGTGAAATATTTCAAGCCTTTTTTAAATTTCAGTGTATAGTCAGTGTTTGTTGTGTTGTTGACGGCATTTGATAATCTAAGACTTCTAAGATTAGTGTGTGGCTCATTCCTTGATTCTTGTTATTTTCTGTGTGTGTGTGTGATGTTATTTATCAACTGTACTGAAGTGTAGCACAAGGGAATTGCTGATCCCATTAGGCACTGATTATCCTCTTCTTGGCATCAAATTCAAAAGTATAGCAATTACACACACTACACTGACCTTCTGATTGGTCTTAATTGAAATGTTGATTACAAAAAAATCATGTCTTGCAACAAAAAACCGAAAGAAAACAGAATCTGGCTGCCATATCTTTCTACATCAAGAGAAGTAAAAATGCTCTCAACTCACTCGTAGTGGGTTCTCATTCAGGTAAGGAGGTTCTCCTTCAACCATCTCAATGGCCATAATACCCAGTGACCAAATGTCTACTTTAGGTCCATAAGCCTTCCTGGTCACCACCTCAGGAGCCATCCAGTAAGGCGTGCCTACCATGGTGCTACGTTTGCTCTGTTCTGGAGTGATCTGGGCACAGAAGCCAAAATCGGCTGTTGGAGAAATGGAGAGGTATATAAATATTAAAAGGTGAATGATACAGTTATCTATGTTCATCAGGCTAAGTGATAACAGTTGTGCAAGGACTTACTTAGCTTCACAGAGCCATCCATCCCAAGTAAGACATTGTCACTTTTGATGTCTCTGTGGATGACTTGGTTTGCATGTAGGAAATCCAATGCTTGTAAACACTACAGACAAAGGGATTGAAGGGAAGAGATGGGGAAAAGTTGTTGAGCATTGAGATTTTGACAGGTTTCATTTTTGTCATATGACCATAGCTGTAAAGAGTTTACCTCTCGGCAGACAGCAGCTATCTGGGCCTCATCCATGCAGGTCTCTGTGACCACATCTGTAAGTGAACCACCGGCCAGATACTCCATCACCACAAATAGCTCCTCCCCCATCAGGAAACTGTCACACAGAGAAACACTCAATCTTAAATATTGAAGAAACAGAATGACCTTAAACATTAAAGCCAACCATGATTTTCTGTTTAAACATATACAACTGTCATTAGGGGCTCCAAGCTAAAGAAGTCAGGCAGCAGGCCTACTTTCATTTGAGGGGAAAATAGATAAATCTTTTTTCAGGGCTTACACCAATATATTAATGATCAACTAGACCGATAAGTTGTCTATTTTCGCTTGAATGGGACAATAACTGAAATGACCACGCGTTGAAGACTTGAAACTGGAGACCAAGACTATGAACTCACAAGAAAAACATTTACTGAGGTAAGAAATCAAGTGAAAAGTGAGACCATTTTTTTCATAGACTTCTATATAATCTAACCAGTGGAGTCGCCCCCCGATGGTCATTATATATAATGCAAGTTTAAGGTACTTCATTGGTGACTACAGACCCAAACAGGGAACTGCATATGAGTTTAAGTTATGCATGTCCAAATTAATTTATTTTATCTGTAATCAATACAGATAATCGAAAATGACTGTTTCAAGCCTGACTATCACCCAGGTTGATAATCCTGACTATTAATCCCTAGTTCATTCCCACCTGTCTAAAAAGTTGACAATGTTTGGGTTTTTCAACTCCTTCATCACTAGAATCTCATTGATGATCAGCTCCTTCTTTGGCTGCTTTTGTAGGTTGATCTGTTTAATAGCAACCTGTAGAGAGGAAGATTAAAACAACATATTAAGAATGACCCAAATTCTTGCATATTAAATACCTACTACTATTCTGGATACCATACATTGCAAAGTCTTATATTTCGTTTGTCAAACCTTCTCTTTAATGTCTATAAAGTGTGCACACTTTTCAACTCTTTAAGTTTCCACCCACTGTCTGACCACCCAGTAAAGCTCCTCTATGGTATTGCTCATGTAAATGTCGTTAAATTAAGTTTTCTGATGGTTGATTGCAATCAACTATCAGACTGCAGTGCAGATTGTTTTTGAGCTGATTATATCGCTTGCACCATTTTTTCTCCAAACCAGTTGCTGTAACATCAAACTGACATTGGTGTCCACTTCAACTTTCCTGAAGTGACAATGTGTGGCAAAGCTTTACTGTGTTCGATGTTAATGTTTTGCAGCCCTTTCATAGAAAAATTAGCAGGTATAAATGTTTGTTGGGTAAGTGAATAAACTTGCTAGAAGGGGAATGACTCAAGTTGCACTGAAAAGCAACTTGAATGTTGAGAGAACACGGACACACAAAACATACAAACACAAATACCAGGAAGTAGGACTAAGACATTAGCGGCTGAGAAGCCTATCAAAGTAGATGTAGTCAGAGCCTCTATGTCAGACACTTGGGTTGGCCATTGTTTTTTTTTTTTCCCTAAGAAAAGCAAAGGGACAAAAAGTAGTGTGTTCACCCAGGGTTTGGGTAAATGTCAATGACCTTGTAATACACAAGCGCACCCACTTGTAATAGACGTGCACCCTTGTCTATTACAAGGGCACTGACGTGTACCCAAACCTGGGCAAACTCCACCTTCTATCAGATTTTTTAACGAATGGACCAAAGAGTCCATCTTTTCAACCATCACTCACCTCCTGTCCTGTGGCAACATCAATGGCTGTGAATACTGTTCCCGATGCCCTGGAAGAATAATGAGATGACCAGTTTACTTCAACATATTTAAACAAACAGTTTGGTAGAAACTGTTGATGTTCTGACCCATTAGCAGCCTTTAATAATGAATTCTACTTTATACCTTATTCAGAAATTATAAGTATAATTTTTTGTTATAGTTGTGACATGTAATATTTCCTCTGCATTACAAATTATTAGTTAATGTCCATTTAAACTATTGTGTGTTATTTACACTCAAGTTCAATTGAACTAAACTGTAGTGAACTGGATCAGTCAACGAGAATTGTTTATTAGCGTGAAGCTGAAAGGGTTAAACCCCTAACCCTATTTCAAAGTTTAGATCCTCATCAGCCCACAATCAGAATAAATGTCTGTGAATGGGGAAGATGCAGTTCTGTTGCTACACTCCCTATGAGTGGGCTTCAAGCTAAGATGATGCTTTAAAAACAACAACAACAACAACAACACACACACAAAAAACTATGATCCTTGATATGAAGAGAAGCTCAGAAAAATAGCTAAGGCTCAAACGAAAGAGTAAAAAACTTTGGCATTTTTCTTCAGATCACAGTGCACGTTTCAATGAACAAGGACATTCATCATGATGGAAGCAGCTGTTGTCCAAAAACCAAAAATATAAAGGCCCCTTGACATTTGAAAATACTACTGGAAAAGGATTTGCAGACTGATGAGACTAAGGTTGAATTGGTTGAAGATTGTGCATTACTATGTATGGGGTAAAAAGACCACTATCTATCAACAGGAAAACATTATCACGAAGGTTAAGCATGGTGGAGGGAATGCCGTGATTTGGGGCTTTGCTGACGCTGGGACATGACAGCCCCACACAATTGAGGGGAAAATGAATCATTAAAACAATACTTCGAGGCATCTTCCAAGATAATATTAGAGTGGCTATCGGCGTGCTGAAGCTCAAGAGAAGCATCTGTGATCTCTGAACATGTAGGATATGTTCGATCTTATGTCAACCATAAGATCGAATTGTTGACATTACAACCATAACAACATAACAAAAGCTCCATAAAGGAGCTTTGACCAGTTATTAAATCCAGTCAGTCACACAATTTTTCCACCACTAATGTGAATATTTCATAGCTGTGGTCAATAACAAGACAAAGATTATAATTGCTGTCTATAGTTCGGTCTTAGAAAGAGATGAGATCACTCGCATTCTATCATTAATCAACGCAAAAAACACAACAATTCCAAAGGACTTAAAGATTTTTCATTATTATTTTTTCCTCACCACTGATTTGCATTCTTTTGATCAACTAGATTTATTTCCACATCGAGTAAACATAAACTTTGTGGGGTCTAACAAAGTCAAAGTCAGTGTGATGGACTTGGTGAGCAGCAAGGTTTAACTTGGGTTTAACATAAAGTTTTTAGCAATATTATGAGGAATCTATAAACAATTAGTGGATATACACTCACCCCTGACCGATCTTTTCATATCTGGTGTATTTCTTCTTGGGATCACCGATGCTGACTATGGTTCCTGTAAACCAAAACAGGTGAGGAAATAGATTATAAATAGAAGAAGGCGTTCAAACTGATGTAATTTTTCTCAATAGATTAAAAGAAAGTTAATGAGGTTTACTCAGTTTGTCCATGATCTCCTCATCTGACATCTTGCCCTTCTTTTTCTGTCTGTCTGCAGCCTTAGAGGCAACATCTCCATCTGTACACGTACTTGGAGCAGGGATGGGGTCAATAACAGAGCGAGTATACACCTGTGGATCATAGCAAAACAATATACAAAGACCAATCATGTTTATGCTAACAAAGAATGATCAATAAAGCGGAATTTCCACTTTTTTTTTACCATGACTCCTAAACATAATTATAATGAGGCCAACTTGTTTCAGGTCACTCACACTTTTTGTATGTTCTGGTCGTGGTGCCACAACAGGAGGAGGAGTTTCATCATCGTCATCATCGTCAATGTCTTTGATGTTTGGAGACGAAGGTTCAGTCCCTTTTTTGGCAGGCTAATAAGGAGTAGAAAAAAAAGTTAAAACCCCCCCATAAGGCAAGTAAAGTGAGTAAAACTTTTTAGAATTCTTGAAATACTTACAGACTGTGGCCCTGGAGTAAATGCATCTTTTTCTGTTAGTAAAAATGCAAAGAGGAAGAGTGTGTTTAAAGCAATATTTCTCAAACTTAGCCAAAAAATGAAACTCATGGGCCACATAACTTCTAAGCATCCCCAAAACCAACGGAGCTACCACATTCATAGCATTGTGGTGAGCTTCCATGGAAAACTATTGTGGATTTTTTTGTGTGTGTGGAATGGGAGGGGGGGTATTTAGATATCTTTACTGAATAAGTCAGTGACAAAACAGGAAACACAACATTCAAAAAGTAAAGCAGCCAAGAATCCAGTCATTCAGAAGTCAAACCAAGGTTTATAAACAATTAGGGGAGCACCTGATCTACTTGGATAATGCATTTACCAGTGCAATGCGTAAGGGTTGTGCTTCACAAACTGCAAGACAACAAGGGGTGCTCATTCACACATTTGAACACAGTTGGACAGTTGTCACTTGACAGAGACACCACAATATCAGTCTTTGTCATGGTGACTACTTAATGATAAAATTTTGCACTTGCTTGTTGGGTCTGTTGTGTTGAAGGTTTCAACTGACTATCTTTTAATTGACCCAGTCTTAAACCACAGGCCAATGATCTTGTCCATTATTCGTGTTTGATAATTAATAGGATGTTGATAACAGCCACAGAGCAGGCTGACTGTGACGTTCATCTACATTTCCTCTCAAATGTCACACTGATCAGTGAAATGTATCATTAAATTGGAACTGTAGACTGATGGAGCTATGTGAGTAGACAGCATTGCAAATCAATCACGTTACACTGAAGTCCAACAACAAGCATCAATTCACATTACAATGTAGGTAACTGGGTGGTGGTTTGCATCAGTCATGGTTAGCACTTTTGCCTCATGGCAAGAAGGTAATAGGCCCTTTCTAAGTGGAATTTCTGTATTCTTTTTGTGTGGGTTTTCTCAGTTTTCTCAGGTAGTCAAGCTTCCACCCATAGTGTAAAGACTTCAGTGGTATATATAATGGTTGGATAGATGGATGGAGGCAACCAAATGGAACTTAAATCAATTATCTCACTTGGTGTCTCACCAGAAGATGAAAAGCTGAGGTACTTCTGACGACCATTGCCCGTAGAGTCATAGAATTTAAGCACGTCAAGCACAGCCTGTGGGTTTTTCTTCTGCTCTGACTTGGTGATGTTTGAAGTCTGGAGTAGTCGAGCCCATTGCTCTGGCATACCCTGTATACAGCAGCACATATCCGTGACTCAAACTGTACTGTTCTGAAGAAGAAGACAGAAGGGTAAAAACTACACATGTGAGAATGACCAGCCAATGAGAACTCACAGTGAACTCTCCTGTGACAGCATCAAATCCAACATGTATGGTGTGTTCAAAATCTGAAGGTGGTGAGATCTCTGGCCGTTCTTTATCTCTGTCTTTCTTTCTGCCACCTGCGGGTAAACAAATCCTAATTTAAATTAACAACACATATGACTTTGACTAACAATTTTGAAATTCATTATTTTGCTCTTTGTGGTGTCAAAGTTTTCATCTTACCCTTTTCAGCCCCAGAGAAGATTGAAATTATTTTATTACGTGGTTTCCTCTCTTCAGGCACAGAAGGGAGCGGTTTAGAGCTGTGGTTGGCTGAGAGTGAGTCTTTGCCAGAGCTGGTGCTGAAAATGGTACTGCTCATTCTGACCGGAGGAGCAGGGGGTTTATCCTCAGGGTCTCCGTTATCACACATTGCCTTGCAAAGTTTTAGCGAAACTCACAAAGCTAATAGGACAGAGGGGAACACAATGGGCAACGATGGAGAGGGTGGAAAACAGAGAGGGAGCGAGGAGGCGCTCACATCAGCATGAGGCACAGGTAGACTCATGCACTACAGGAGGATGTACCCAAGATGACAGAAGACACAGGTGGGGTTGTACCTGGATTAAAACCAGAACTCGATTAGAACATAAACATGATGCAAACAGGACACAAATACAGTGACAGTGAAGTAAGAACTACTGCCTACTTAAAAACAATGTTGAACAGCTGCACCCAATCTAAAATGTGTTCATCTTTGACAGGTGGAAATTAACATTGAGAAATGTGTATCAGTCACTGAGCGAAAGGGGAAATCCCTGTACCAACAATTAATGTTAATATCTGACAAATAATGAGGCCGGGAGAGCAGACACCACGTTGACTGAAGTTAAAGGACAGAGCCAATCTTGTCCCCTCCGATATTCATGTGGGTGAATGGTATTTTTAGCTACCTAGTTCATTTTCAATCATGTCTGAAGAAAGGGAATCCCAGATCACATAAAATAATGATGCAAGTTACTTTTCTCCCGGTGCACTTGATTGGGATAAAAGGCAGACACTTCGTGCTTCTTGCTAAGTTAAATATGTCCACTTATAGACGGCAAGCCCATTATTTTACCACATAACGCTATTTCTACTGTTATGCTTACTCACAAGTGCCCTTCAAATAACAACAGGGGCGGCTAGCGAGCTACCGTTAGCTTACATTACTTGGCCAACAAGTGTGCTAGCTATATACGCTAACGTTAGCATGGTGAGCTATACTTTGCATTTGCAATCCTTACAGATAAACGTTAGGGGTTTTGCTAACGCTAGGTAGCCCGGCGACTAAAAGTTGTTGGTTTCCCCGTTAAAGAAAATGATCATCGCCGAGATGCGACCTGGAGGAGATTAGAAAGGCTGTAGAGTATCAAACCAGTCAGTGCAGATGTGCTTTATTTGCAGGCTAACGGCGACGCAGGAGCGGCGGAGCTCACCGGAGAGTCCACAGCAGTCAAACTTGAATAGAACTTGACTCCCGGACGGTCCTCGACGATCAGAAAAAAATGTCCGCAACTGCCAGTTAAAAGTACTCCCTCTGTAACATGGGGCCTCGGTGGTATACACCGCATACGAACAACCTCGTAAAAATGTCACTACAACTATTTACAATTGAACTTTTCTTCTATCTTCTCAGCCCCTGGATAATTCCGCTATGGCGAAGGGGAAGCGGAACTACCGACCCAGCCCTTGCCTGTTCACTGAATGTTTCAAATGAATGGTTAGTGAAGTTTGTCTGCCGTCTGGAGTAAAAATTACAGGCCGTGCGTCAAACTGCTCTGTTAACACTTTCATTTATAATAACACACTTGTACTACAGGGGATAAAAAACACTAACACTTTGAATCAACTGGAAGTTAGAGGTCGAAAACATTTTAAGTCATGTATGTCAACATTTATAGTCAGCGAGGAAGAGCCTGAATATTATATATAATTATGATATTAAAGACTCTTTGAGCCATTTCTGCGATTCAAACAGCAAAAAGTTTTAATGCAATCGTTTCTTTCGACACGGTGATGCATTTTTAAGGTTGTGAGTTCAAATACACATTCATTCTGCTTAAATAATGAAGATATGATCTGTGAAATAGAGACTGCAGGCGACTTATCATGAAGATAGGAAATTTGCAACACAGCAAAATACATGATGTTAACATGACTTGCTCACATACATATAGTGCATAGATAATTAAGTGGGTCTAATTGTAATGATATATATTTAACTGTATAGATCTAAAAAGTCATTTATAATATATACTTTACACATCCGTAGCTCACATCAAGGATTTGACATGAGAAATATTTCAGAATTAGTCTGTATATACACAACGAATGCATATATTCCAATGATAACTTACAATGTGGCATTTATATGAGAAAAACAGGTAGAAGACAATAGAACAAAACTCAATTGCTAACTTTGTACAGTTTGCACAGGTAGTATGCTTGGGGCTATGTTCCTTGTTCTGAGCCAAGATTACAACAGGAGGAAATGTCTCAAAACCTCTTCAGTTTGGGTGACCACAGATCATAAGTGTTTTTCAGTGCATTTCTTATTTCAAATTATTCCAATACCATTCACTTTTTTTATACCAAGGTCTATTAGTGTCGGTGTGGGATTATTTTTTGGTCTCTCTGATGTTGTATGTTAAAATATGTTTTATCAAAATAATATATATATTATAGTATCAGATAAAAACTGTTAAACAAAATGTTCATGAATTGTTTAGCTCAAGGTATGATGACAATCACGGAGAAATTCTGTGTTTCCATGTGTATGCTGACAGCAACACACAGCAGATCATTGTGACCAGAAGAGTTCCGCTGCATACAGGTATCACCAAAGACCCGTCACCAACTGGGAGCTGTAAGCTCACAGGGCTGTGCTCCTACAGGATACAAATATTTTTGATTGGAGAAAAAAGAAAAGGAACAATAAATGATTAGTACAATAAAGAAAAAAAGTAAACTTTTTTTCTACTCAGTATTTTGAGACAATTTGAGAAAACACCTGCTGAAGCTGGACTTTAACCCATGGACACATGCTTGAATTGTGGACAGTGCAGGGGGCATCCACAATAGTGTGAGGCTCTAAGTTGTTTAGTTGCATACCTAAAGAAAAGATAGACTTTTAAGTTAGGGACATACAGTTGATAACTTTCTCTTTTCTCTAGAAACTACATTTTTAATTGCTGTGTTTTCCGACAACCGATAAAAAGACCCCTTAATGTCCAGGTATTAAGTAAGTCTTGATCAGAACGATCATTGGGTATTCCAACTTTACTGTCATGTTATTAGAATCTGGCCCCATAACTCTTCAAAAATCTTTGCTTTCACAAACATCACAGCTCATGTGAAGTAGCCAAAATATTGTATTTCCAGTTGGATACTCAGAATAAGATAAACATTTTGGTTACTTGTTTCTGAGAAGAAGACGACACAGGACCGAACAATAAATATGAATTACTTACATTTTTCAGTTTGCAGCAGCAACTCTGGTGGTTGCATATCAACAGATGTAAAGGTTTTTTCAGATGAGGGCTCATGGTAGCGACCATGTATTGGAATTACTACTTTTAGCTCCCTGGGAGGGGGATCACCATGGTTGGGATACACATAGGTCACAAATCCCAAAGTCTTGTGAGCAGGCACCTCAAGATCAATGGAAGAATCCAGTAATATCTTACAAAGGTAAACATATAAATAATTAGACACGGACATATTTTGTGAAATTATTTAGTTATACTTGCTTAAACAAATACAAACAATAACAGGGTAACAGCAAATTACGTTTCTGTTCAGTCATATAATATTAATTAACCTGCCAATCACTTTGATCTCTCAGGGATGCAAGTTGGTATGGATCCACGTAGACACCGCTGGGCCATCGATAAACCAGCAAAACTCTGATACCTCTGAGCACATCCGGGCTAAGGTCAATGTTTGTTATTAGATCCCTAAAGAATTACCCCAAAAAGAAAAAAAAACAAAAAGAAAAAAAATCAGTTACTCGTGTCTGTCACAACCGGAAGATTGTTCCACTTGTGAGGATATTGCTCAGCTAATACCTGTGGAAACCCGTTTTACCGATATCCACAGACACTGACACTGATGTGGATTGAAGCCACTGCTTCAGCTGACCACAATGGTTCTCATCCTCCTCTGTAAAAATATGAAGGCTGCGTTGACCAAGACGCCAGGACTAGATAGCGCAGACTGTTTATGACAATAAACTGATTACTTTTATATTGTATAAGCCGTGACAAACACTCAGTAAGGAAAAGTAAGTATACGGCGAGCAACTAAATACAAAAAACTAAAATAAAGAATAAAATACAAATATTTTTGTTATTTTTTTTTTACATTTGAATGAATGTTGAATGCCCAACTACTCGTTACCAGAAGACCAATGAAAGAACAAATTGGTTTTGAATGTAAATCCATACTTAATTATTAGTTTTTCAGATTTATTATAGGTGTTTTAAATTTTAAACGTATTCCTGTTCCGAGGTTTTTCTCAACGCCCAATGAAGAAACTGTTCGACTTAACGTGCCAGAAAATTTGACTGGTTGTAAGTTTAAATACTTTACCCATTCTGTTCAAACAATGACATGTTGCTAAACAGGTCAAAACAGCGACTAGTATAAAATACATCAAAATGATAAGGACGAACTTTATCAATCCCTTTACAGTCTGTTTATGTAGCTAAACTACAATGGCCATTGTGGTATGCGCTTATAAACTGTTTACGGAAAAGAACCACGAAGGACCCTAGATTTAGAGAAGCTGCATTTCTGCCTGATTTTAAATAGAAAAAAAAAAAACAACCACCGTCGGGAAAATACATCAAGGCAAGGCCATCGTTATGCATGAATCGTGCTGTTCAGACAATCCTTAACAATTGATAGAATAACAGCTATTAAAATAGTAATGAATAAAATACTTATTGTAAATGTAGTCAGGCTTCGATGAAACTGCCAGGTTTCACATCAACTAACATTACACAGCCGGCTAACATGTAAACATCGCGGAAGCCGTTCATTTGGGATTATTTCTCACTTTAGATTTAAACCACCAATCCACATAGCACTGATTAATTGTTGTTATTGTTGTTGTTATTATTATTGTTTTTAGTGAAATGCTTTGACCTTAAGCCCAAGCAGAAACCAATTGAAACGGTTTTGGCTGGAGTCATTCAAAGAAGATGCGTTTGGAGGCAAAGCGATGTGGAGTGCAGTTCTCCCCTCCGTCCATAATTTTAATTTATCAGAACACAGAAACCAAAAAGGTGCGAAAAAGAATTATACCTGTGCGGAATTTCTCAAAGTATTCAGGTAAACAAAGATAAATATTTAGCACATCACACATGACACAACACACAATCGAGTATTCACATAACACAACCGAAACCACAGGCAATCGTAGTCCCATGCAAAAAGGGCTTTCTTTCCAGCATAAAAATACTTAGTTTTTGTTCCTTGGAAAAAATACATGGAAATTGTAGAGGGAGCTGTTAGTATAAATGTACTGATCACTTGGTTAAAGAAACAGTGTGAGCAGGGACCCAATTAACAAACTGTCCAGTCTAAGTCCTTTTCTTTCCTATTTATCGTTTTTATTTGTCCTCCAGACTACAGCATGGCAGCAGAAAGACTGAAGAACCATTCTCGACACAGGGACTATCTGGAGGGTGTGTCTCAGAGCCAGCTAGAGAAGCTTCTCATCATCCTGCGTGATCACCTGCAGGGCTTCAGCCTGGAGCACAGCCTTGCCTCCTTCCACCTGGACCCTGATGAAGACTTGAACAAACTGGACGATGAGGAGCTGGCTCGCAAGAAAGGCCAAATGGATGAACTGTTTGAAAGGAACCGCAGACACAAAGACGATCCCGACTTTGTTTATGACCTTGAGGTGGACTTCAGCAAACACAGCCAAGCAAAGTGCAGTTGGGATGAAGAGTCTGATGATGAATTTTAAACTGTTGTCCAATTTATTCTGAGTGTCAGTTCATCCATTTGAACATTTAGTGTTTGTGATATTTTCTTCATTTTTAAAGACCAAAACAATATAATTGAACAGCTGGCACTGAAACCTCATTATGATGTTGGAATCAGAATCAGAAAAGTGTTTTATTGCTCATGTCATGTTGCTTATTATGAAGTACAGACTTCAGGGTCAATTGACTTAATTGAGAAATTGTTTTTGTAGCTTGTTAATTTTTTTATTTTATTTTTTTTTACAAAACTCTAAGCAAAATCAGCAAGGTCTGATTACTAGGAATGTATCTAGTTTATCTATTTGTATGTATTGTTTTTGGAGAAACAAATGTTAAAAATCTTTGACATTTGTTAATGCATTAGGTGGCATGTATATCATGCTCCATTTCAAACAGCAATGACAGAAATAGTGCAATATTGAATGTTTATTTGGTATAAAATACTGAATTTTACAAAATACAAAGACTTTGGCTCTTTTATTTGTGGCTTACATCTAAATGAGTAATATTCACAGTTGAATATGAATGAAGATGCTATAATCCTATTAAATAAAATTTGAGTCTTCACCAATAAGGAAGCATTACAACAAATATATCTTTGGAGAAAAAGAACTGTCCACAAAATATTATTTCATATCATACAATATATATATATATATATATTTCAATATATGGTTTGAAGCAACATACAATGGCCAAGTTTTAAATGAGATAAACTATACTATAAAAACCAAGCCTGCAGTATCAAACCTCTTCAGGGGAAAATTTCATTCAAAGTGCTTAAATACCTCATTCAGTTGATAAGTTGACACTGACTGACTGACCATTAGTACCACAATACATTCAAAGATGTCACTTTTTTTTCCTTTCTGTTTTTAAATCAGCAAAGAATTCTACATTGCTTTTCTTGTTGGGTTTAAGCTAATCAAAATACCATTTGTTACATTGGTATCAATTGCAGTCATTGATGCAGTGCTGATGTATTAAGGAGGTAGTAACTGAAACTCTGACACATTATTCCTTTTACCACCATTACTTGGGTGGATTTAGGTGATTAAAACTGTATTCTCAGCAGGCTGTTAAATTTATTTAAAAAATATTTCTTTATAAAATTTATATTTCAAGTATACTGAAGCCACAATCCAGGATGTTAGTTATGACAATATACACAAATGTGAGGAAACAGACTTTCTGATTGGCAATGATTTGTGCAATTCAAACTACACTACCCAGGCCATTTTACCCAGAGTGCACAAATAACAATACAGGTGAAAAAATTACTTAAAAGCTAACGGAAAAGAGTGATCCTAACATCCAATTGCACAACAAGTAAAGGCAGTAGATTCTGGATAACGTTGCCTAGAGTGTAGTTCTACTCAAATCCAGATTAGGCCGTTGATATAAAGCTGTATGACCCACTCTTTTTATGGAGAGTGGTAGGAACTAAAATACATATATATTAGACCATTAGACTACACCATAAATTCGTACATTATTTGTTAAGCATTTATGTAACTGAGGAGTCTCACTTTTTTTTCCTGTCTTGGGTGCATCTTGGACAAAACCTAAGAGATTTCAGAGACAGGAGGGAAAGAGGTGAAGACAAAGGACACCCGGGTTAAAATCACTGTTGTCAAATCAATTCAACTCCCTATCTTGCCTGAAGAACTCCCAATTAAATGTACTACTTAAAGCACTTAAAAGGGTTCTCACCATTTTCCTTTGGGTTTTGTGGCAAGATCAACACAAGCAAAGTGAAACCACTCAATGGGACACTAAAAACAAAGATAATAATCTCTGTCAGTAAAAATGGGCAATCAAACAGGTTGTCATCACAAAGAAATGTATGAAGTTTCATTTTAAGACCTACATCTGGGTTATCACATCCAATCATCTCCCCATATGAAACCTGATGGCACAGGCAGTACGTAGGCTCATTGGGATCAACTGGCATGTCCAAAACATCTGATGGCTGCATGGGCAGTAGAGCATCACTCAAGTCTGGGCTGAAAGACCAACATAACGCACGGATCTTGGTTTAAATAAACATCAATAAACTAGGGTTGGCATTTGTCAGCAATTTGCAACCTAAATAAACAGAACACTCGGTTTTGTGTTGTTTGGTAAAATGTGAAGTGCAAATACTTCATCAAGTACATCCTTGGCCTGACTGAGCCACCAGTGCCATGTTACCTATTTTTCATCTTTTTCTTTCTGGGGGAATCTTCATCAGAGCCTTTTCTTCCTCTTCCTCTGGATCCACGCTTCTCTCTCAGGCCCCGGGAATCACTTTCTATGAGGAATATTTCCATGTGAATATGTGCATACATCCCCTTTGCTTATGAGGAAAACCTTTCAACTTACTTTTCAGCCCTCTTCCGTCTGTACTTTCATAGCCGCTCACTTCTAGTTTCTCCTTTAGCTCATTCTCAAATCGTGCCAGATCTGCATCCAGTCTGCGAATGTGTTTGTCAACCTGCGGTAAAAGAATTCCATGTAGATTATAACCCCATTGTGCGTATGATTTCATTTATAAAACTGTTACAACACAGTATATCTGAATTGAAAAATTTATATTTACCATAGCGAATACATAAATGATTGTGACAAAATTCCAGTATGAATGTTTCAAACTGACCATTTCATATGTCTGCATTGCAAGTTGGACTTTGTCATCACTGAATTCTTTGCACTTGCTGTAGGCATCTTGGATCTTCTGCAGATGTTCCACCCTCTGTTCTGACGCCAAGCTCTTCACATTTGCTATGTACTCTTCAGCCAGTTTGTCAATTTCTCCTTTCTTTTCTGCCCGACAACAAGGACATTACAGTGTTGGGAAAAACAGTAATGATGGAAAAACACTTGCAAGAGAAGTTATTAAAACTGAAATGTCTAAACTAACTTAACTAAAAAAGATACAACACAAAAATGCTCTACTTATAAATCCAGCAAGATCAGCATTTGGACAGATGTTACTTTTCTTACACAGCTGCTATGAAATAACCAAACTTGAAAGAGAGTAAAATCTAAAACTATCAAGATGCCAAACAGTCCCATGCATACCTCTCAATTCTAATCAGGCAAAATAACTTAAAATACCTATGCAGGTAGAATATCCATGTAAAGGGGCTTTAAATCAATATAGCATTTAAATAAGAATTACTCAATGAAATCACCTTCTGTCCTATTGTCGAGATCTCGCATTAAAGTAAAATTCCTCTGTAGCTCACATGGTAGGTTTTCAATACCTAGGGATGAAATAGAAGTTAGGATAAGGGCAAAATGGAAAATCCACACTGCTAATATTTTCAATAAAATTAAATAGTTTTACTTACAATACTATATCTTCTATGGCTGAATAATATAGAATGAAAATTAGCACGTAACCATACCCACTAAAACGCTTCATTTGTTAGTGTACAAACACACACAAACAAACGGACCATGTATTCATTGTGTGACGAATACTACATAAACACACAACACCTATAAGAACAAAAATGGAAAAAAAAAGCGAGTGAATAACTTGAAATGCATTCTTTTTTTTTTAAACTGCACTGGCTTTTGTAATGCTATAATGTGTGTGTGCAAAGTAGCTCTCGATATATCGTCAGGTCAGTATACGATGTTAATGAATTAAATTAAAAAACAGACGGATCTGAGCTAAGACAGAAAACACGCTCCCGTCTACAGCTGCCACACATTTCATATGTGACGCACTTCACGCTCCCAGCCCCGGCGCGTAAACGCTCGTACGAATCGCGGTTACCAACCAACAGGTTGCAAATGTGTGATGTCTGCTGTCCAAAGACAAACATAAAAACGGACTAAAACGCTGAGGCAGTTTATACAAGTGACTATGACATTAACGTGTTAGAAAAAAATCGTATAAAGTCTCTGCTAGTTACGTAGCCGCTAGCCATATTAATGTAGCAGAAAGCACGAAAAGAACACAGTACAGCTAACTACAGATACTTGACTCCGTTAATTCGCCATATTAGTTCGGTTAGTTGTTACACCGTTCTTTGGTTAGATATAATGCTTTACACGCAGAGTTTGTCTTGCTTCATAAAAAAAACATATCTATGCATGGCGCTAATTAGTTAGCTAGCAAGCTAACGTTGGTGAACTACTTGCTAACGCACTACACTGCTGTCAATCATCCGCCCAACGGAAAAGTCTTCGATACAGCCAAACTAAAGAAACCTCCAACAGGAATAAAACCTGTGGGAAAACTGGGAGACTACACTATATGCCCGGATACTCACTGTCAAGATAATGCTCCAGGTATATTGCCGTCGCCATTTCAAGTTAGCTATTTTAGCTTCTGCGTTTATCTGGTTAGCTGAAGAGTTGTTGGGCTTGTTTTGCAAGCCGGGAGCGCCCGTCGGTCAGTGGCTTTAAGGGTCTTGATTTTTCTGGCAGAGGCAGGCTTCTCCGGGCGGGATTCAAACGTCACCGACTTCTACATACGGGCAAGATCAGTTTCCCTTCAGCACACACATCCAGAGTCCGCACAGGATACAACTTCTCTGCTTGTGTGAGCTTGTGACTCGCATGCGCAGCGACAGCGACGTCTCCAACTGTCGTGTGCGAGTGTCATCTCGTATAAATCAAACCAACTTTTCTCAGACGCTTTTCGTTCATAGTACAGCATATGCACCGTATTCACTTCATTTACCATATACACAACTCTGGAAAGAAACATCAACATCACTCACAATGCCAAAACAACAAGTATATAATCATTTAGTGGCTCGGGATTTTCAATAAACCAAACAGTTCCTTCGTCTGTCGGTATGAATCCCGGTGATCAAGATTATAACACTGGGTTCATCCACCACATGAGGGCAAATAATTAAAAAGAACTTCCACGCTGCTTTTGCAATCACTTTCCGATGCAGGCAGCTGATGAGTCCCGTCACTCGAAACAAACGCCCCCTTGTACAGAGACCGAGCAGTGACAAAGTGCTCGGTGGGAATCGGGATGCTATTAAACTGATTATTTACTCTGATTACAAAAGAGCTGTGGTCAAAAATCTGCCTACTGTAGCTGATCAATCCATTATGAATAATTTCCATTGAAAATTCATTTAAATAGCCTATTTCCCCTAAGTTGAAGGAGACTCATTTTAAAATAAGAAATAAAATCTACCCAGTTGCTGAGTTTCTTAAAAAATGTTTACATTTGAAGTTGAACCATGCTCTTTTTGTAAATCCACTGATCCTTGGAACACTTCTTTGTTTTCTGTTCTGTGTATAAACATTTTGGGTCGGACATAAAAAAACTTGTTATCGCTAAAATTGGAAGACCTGCCGGCACTGTATGACACTCACATTTTATTTTTTTATGGATGATTTAAGCCCGTCGTTTTCTGATATCATAAATGTAGTCTTACTTTTAGCGACATATGTTGCAAATGGAAAGGTAAGAAACCTTATCTTTATTGTTTTATTACTGAATTCAAAACACATTATTCATCATTACAAAAAGTGAAATAATGGAAACTGGCCAGTAAAAATTGCAAACATCCAAATCCTTACTGTTTTAAAAATTTATTTTTGGACTGTTTTTGAATGCTCCTTCAGTTTGTTTTTTTTCTCCTACACTGAGACATATTTCATTGTAAAATTATTGATACTAACCTTTTTTAAATGCCCCCTAGCTTGTTTCAGCAATGTTCGTTGTGTTTTGCTACTGTTTGTAATGATTGCAGACCACTAAATTTGCTCCTCTATGAGAATGTCTATTTTGTTATTTCAATAAAGTTTATCGGAAAAAAAGTGCTCGGTGGGTGGAGCTACGGCTGCATCAGGCTCCAGTCCAACGGTTCATCGGCCAGGCTCATCGCTCATCGGCTTTTGTTTACATCTAACTTCCGTGTTTGTGCTATCCTCACGGGACATTTCAGCTTTTCTTCGAGGCCACATATAATTACGTAAGTAAAACAAACATTGGAAAAGTTTTTGTCGAAGTCACGTGGGCCAGTTTTGGTGGTTTAGGAAACACTGAAGCAGCTGGTCGGCTCACTGCTGCTACTCTCTTATAAATAACGTAACTTCGATTAATGCTCCGTGTTTTAAGCTACCCGCAAAGAGAGAAGAGATAAACCAAACATTTCTTCAAGCTGTTGGTCAATTTTCCTATATTATCGGTTATTCAACGCTGTTACTCTTTCACTTTGTATTGATAAGAAATGAGTTACCCGGTCAACAAATGGCCTAGCATTACTACTGGCATATATCGGTTATGATCAGGAGAGCTAGCGGTCAGGAGACCCAAAGTAACAGTTCCACTGACCGATTAGTGTAAATCAAATGTGAAGTAAAGTGAAGCTGTCACTGATTATTTTCACTTTTATCGATGATAGCTTGAACACATATTGTGATTAACCATAGTGTGTCAACGTTTCTGTACATTAGCCGACATTACGTTTCAAAACAAACCTCGTGTTGAGCTATTGCTGTGGCCCGCGAAAAAGAAAACAAAACTATTGTGTTCATCGTATAAATATACATTGATAAGTGTATTTTCTTTATAAATGTATGTGTTTCCCAATTGGGCTAGCAGTCACGACGTTATGACTCAGCCACGCCCAGTCATCTGCCTTCAGTTTGTTTTATTATAAAACAAATCTTTTTCTCATAGGGATATCTGCCAAGATGGCCATGGTGAAGAGCGGTTGGCTCCATAGGCAAAGTGAGTAGTTACACATAGTTAGCTGCAACAATTCTAACGTTCAACAAATAGTGGTTTATCCAGATGGTAAAGATGCTGTGACATTTGGTTAGAAATGCAGCATAAATATTTAAAGTGAACTTGACTCCAACATTTTTACTTTGAAGGCACCATACTGCGTCGGTGGAAAAGAAACTGGTTCGACTTGTGGGCTGATGGACGGCTTGTTTTTTACAATGATCAACAACGCTGCGACATGGAGGATGATATTCACATGAGGGTTGACTGCATTAACATCCGCAGCTCTTCTGCATGTCAAGGTACTTATCATCAGTTGCATGCTCTGATGCTGACACTTGCACTATAGACCAATTTTTGGTAGTGTTTTCAACCCTGCACCCCTGCTTTTTCTCCTTCTGCACTTCTTCTTAGAGCTCAACCCACCAGACGGGAAGATGCGTGATGCCCTGCTCCAGATAGTGTGCAGAGATGGACGGGTCATCAGCCTGTGTGCAGACAGTGCTGATGATGCGCTGTAAGACATTACATATAGTACATGTTGAGTCAGTATATTCATAGTATACAATATTATATGTGGTATATTTTGTTTTAGCACAGATTGAATAAATGTAATGCCAGTATGACATTGTTTCCACTTTTTATGGCAGTGCATGGACCATGGCACTCCAGGATGCGAGAATCAATGCAGTGAGTTTATCCTTAATCTTAAATTACTTGTTGGTGTTTAGATTATTTCCAAAAATAAGTATAGGGCTTTGTCTGTATTTATCCATACTTAAAATCATCTTTGACTTAAATATTATTTCTATGATCAAAGAGACAATAATAAAAGACTGGACATAAGAGACTTTTTTTCACGTGTTTCTAGCTGTATAATATAACCCTCAACCCTTCTTTTTACTTTTTTACATATGCTTGCTATGGTAATTTTAATGCAATAGCACCTGTTTCCACAAGGTTTTTTCATAAATCTACATGGTTTCCTTTTACCTTCATGCCTTGTTGCGGTTTTGTTGGTGTTCATACAAACAGGGGAGGTGGCCTTATTTGTGTTTTTATATTTTTAGGTGGTTGCTGCTCCTCAGATCAGCTTTGCACAGGAAGTGATGGCATCTGCTCCACCACCCTACTCAGAATATGCTCCCCCACCTCAGGTAAAAGACATAAACTAATGGTAGAATGGAGGGGTCCATGCAGCCCAATCAGTTAGTCAGTTAGTACAGTTAGTCCAGCTCCTCTATGATGGCTCACCCATACATGTGTTTGCAAGAACATTTGCTGTGTTTCCCTGCACAGTCGTAAGAGCATGGAGGAGACACCAGGAGATTATTACATGTGGAGAACAGGTCATGGCCATAAAAGGCATCAACTCTGCATCCCATTCTTGTCACAAATGAGAGCAGATTCACACTGAGCACATGTGACTGGTGTGAAAGTTGATCTTGGTGCTGGTCAGCGATACCCCAACTGCTATTAGGTACCAAGATGAAATCCTCAAGAGTGATTGTCAGACTTTACACTGGTGCAATGGGCCCTGGGTTTTTCCTGCTCCAGTATAATATCCAGCCTCATGTGGCCAGAATGGGTTGGCAGTTCTGGGATGACAAAAACATTTATGCCATTGACTTGCCCTTACATACTGCTGACCTAAATCCGAATTGAGCACCTAAAGAATGTTATGTATCAGTGCATCTGATGCTGCCAAGTACAGCCACAGACTGTTGAGACACTTATTTATGCCCTGATCTAACTCTGGGAGGAGATCCCTCAGGACACTGTTCACTGGCGCATCAGGAGCATACCCCAGTGTTGTTGGAAGTGCATACAGGGACATTGGGCCCATACACACTAGTGTTTGCCTAGATAGTCTAGTCTGCAAATGCACCTTTTCCTTGATTTTTAACATCATAGCGAATCCTGCTCTAAGTGGGTTGATGATGTTCTCTTAATTTTTATGAGCAGTATATTTTACAGGAAAATATATGTTTTTAAATTTCAGACACAATTTACATATCTAATAAGAGAAATAATGGCTTAAATTATTCTACCTCATACCTTTGCTAAGTTAGACATGATCCTTCTTAAGGGAAAACCAAACTGCGGAAAGTGCTAAAATCTGAAAGTGAAGGACAAACACTACTTAACAGCAAACATTGTTGTAACTTACTGCCATCTACTGATAATGAAATGGAAGTGCTTCAAAATATCATTAAGCAGTATTAGTGAAATCAAGCTAAATCAATCTTTAGTGTTGTGAAAGGTTTGTTAGTACTGACCCAGAGGCGATCATCAAGAATTTTCTTTCCTGTCAATTCTCACCAGGCTTACGCTCCAGGCCCATATGGAGACTATACTTTCCCTCCCCCACATGCTACCCAGACTGTATACGCTGCTAATGGTCAGCCTTACACGGTTGCCTATCCCTATCAGTACCAAGGTAAATATTTCTCAGTATATGTGCAGAATGAAGCAAGCACACTGACCATAAGGTGGAGCTTGGCAGATGTTTTTCTTTCTTTTTATACGTTTTGCTGCCTGTACTAAACATACTAAACATTACAGTTTTCAGTTTTCAGTATGTTGCAGTTCCATGTGAACATTTGATTTATGTAATTTATTGCTGTTAAAAGTTGTACAGAAAGTCTTTGGAGAATAACTACTATTTATATATATATCTCTCTCTTGGCAAACGTAAGTGATGCATACAATTTTTCTGTTCGTCTCCCAGGCGGGTACCCTGCTCATGGAGTGAACCATGTCATTATTCAGGAGCGTCGGCGAGATGATGGAGGAGATGTAGCTATGGGCATGCTCGCTGGAGCAGCCACTGGTTTGGCACTCGGCTCCCTCTTCTCAGTCTTTTAGTTTCTTGATTAGTGTACAAGCAGTAGCATACAACCCCCACTGTCTTCACTGCACTCCCCACAGCTTCTTCTTTGTCCCATCACATGAGATGGAATGAAATTTTCTGTCTTTTGGGCTACTTCCATTAATGAAGCATGATTGTGATGGGCAAGCAAACTACTCCCTTTGTGTCTTAAAATGAAGTAAATACTGTTAGCACTTTCTCATATGCCTTGTGTGGCAGTTTCTCACCCCTTCTGTGTTGTCAGAATATGAATTTTCATAACCAAAAAACAGAAGTTATTCACTTTTAAGAGTTATTTAAATGACAGGGACGATAGTAGTCCTCTTCAGGTCCTCTCATCTATTGCCTCAGTCTGTTTTGTTTGTTTCACTGACCTCATTTGTCATTTATATTTGCAGAATAAGCATAACTGTCATGTGTTCATTTGTTTACTCTACATCATTTGACTTTGTTTTACTTGGTTGTTTTTGTTGTGTGGATGGAGTGTTCCCTCATTCCTTCAGGTTATTTTTGTTGGTGCAGACTTAAATTAGAGTTGCATAAATGCTAAGTTGTACAGCAGAGCAATTATCATTTCCACTGTAGCATTTGAGGGTATTCACCATTTGGTGAAATTTAATTATGATGGATATTTGGACATTTCCACAATTTGCTCTGATGTGAAAAGGGACATCAATCCTGTTGACTGACACATATATTTACCTTTATATTTGCATGCATAATGTAGGGTCATTTTTTCATTGGCAGCTGCTGAATCATACTTTCCAGTGCATTTGAATTGTGTTTCACTTAGTGTTTTCATTTTCATTTTAGTATGCACAAGTAAAGAGAGATTTAGCTACATTTCAATTAGCCATGACTGAGTTTTCACTCCAAACGATCTGAATATTTTCATTATAATCATTCATCTAAATTATTATTGCATTCATTCACTTTAAAGTACCAACTTCTAATAAATGGGGAAAAACAACCCTCTCAAACATAGATATTACTGACACTGTAATGGATCAATTGGTAATGACATTTATGACTCCTCAGAGAATTATCTCAGATTTGAAAATTATCTGCTTGTCCAAGCAGTTTAACACTGATGTTATTTTTCTCCAGTTCTTTAGTTTCACTCATACTGTACTAATTAAAATTTAACAATCTTAAAATGAGATCACATCAGCCACAACAGCTGGCAACATGAGTGTTTTGTAATTATTGCTGCAATAATAGTTCCCTGTAGTCAGGGGTCAGACCACACTTTTCTTTTACCTCTGCCTTCATTTGAACTACACACCCGTGAAGCTTTGTAAGTGCATCATGCCGTTTGTGTTGCTACCATGGTGATGAAATCTGTCTACACACAGACAAGATATTCAAAGACCTGCAGTGGATGTTCCTGCTACAGTGGATGGTACTTACTCATACATGTATTGTTGCAGCTGGTATTTATGATTTACCCTCCATTTAAAATTTAAAAATAAGAAATGTATTTTAACAATTAAATGTTGTATATTCACAAAGATAATAAGGACTTGGGTTTTATTTTCTTTTGTTTTTTTATTTTACCCTGAGCCCTTAGTGCACAGATCATGCCATAGGATACAATAAAAGTGCAAACATCTCTGTTATGTTTTACTCTTCTGACCTCAGCAAATCCCAGAAGACACTCTTCAATAAAGGCAACACAGTTTGAGTTCATTGACAAAATCTACATATAAATGTCCAAGTCTGAAAGTTAAAAGTAGAAGAGCAGAAAATATGTTGCTGGTAATGGTAACTCTGTGGAATACACTTTCTTCTTCTTTAACGCTGCTTTTTAAATATCCTTGTACGTAAATAGTGATTCTGCCTATAATTGCAACTGCAACTTAAAAATAACCAGTTAAAGTTTACTTACATTCTTTTAAGACAGATAGCTTTCAAACTATAATGGTACAACTGCCCATTTACTTATATCCAACCCTAAAACTAATTCTGTCAAGTGCAAAAATATCTCCCTCACACAATAAGAAGAGGTATGTAGTGTTGGAGAATTGCATTTACCCACTGACTGTTTGTAGCAAAGTACATTTAGAGACAGAGATCAAAATAAAGACCATTGTAACTTTGGTTTTAAATATGCTAAATAAAATCAACAATAAAAGAAATATGAAACCTCAAAATGTGTAGATGTATGTAATACGAGCCTAAGCGATTTTAGAGATACATAGATCTTAAACTGTTTATTAATTGATTAGTAGTTTAAAAAAAGTCCCTGATTAATCATATTAACTAGTTGTAAAAAAAAACAAAACAAAACAAAAAGTCAGACTGCAGAAACCCACTGACATTTTCTTGTCTTTCTGTTTTTCTACTTTTGGTATTTTTGATGACCAGATTAAAAAACAGTCAGCTCCTGTTATAGACCAAAAGAATAATCGATCAATCAAAATCATAACTGACAGTTGCAGTCGTACTCATGAGTGTGAACAGTGCTACCCTTCTTGACCAAAATCTTCAGTAAACTTATTCAATTTGTCCAGGTCCTGCTCGTTCACTGTGGGCTTGGTTTTTGATAGTGACATCAGCATGTCAGCCTGTATGGAGGAAAACATCATTAGCAAAAAACAAAATTTTAAAATGATGAGCATATTTTCTTTCCTGATTATCTTATTACCATGGACACAACTGGCTCCAGAAGTTTGTCTCCTGGAACATCCATCCACGTCATCTCCACGGCATTGGGATCTCCCGGTGAGCATGGCGTCAACAGGTCTTCCACCACGATGCCTGGATTGTTCCATGTTGAACCCCGAACCTAAATTATTGTGTATCCACATTAAAAAAAGAAAAGTTATTGTTACCAGATGTTTGAGATAGACAAACTGGACAGAGAGAAAATACTTTTTAAAATGTTCTTCACTTTTCCCCTCTGTTCTATGTCTCTCAGGGTTCATACAATTTGCCTTGTACAGAATTCAATATATCTGTAATTAAAATGTTGGAGGGAAAATGATTTTTGTGTAAACAACGTTGAGGGCAGCACGGTGGCATAATATTTAGCGATGTTGCCCCACAATAAGAAGGTCACGGGTTCGGTTCCAGGCCTGGGGCCTTTCTGTGCAGAGTCTGCATGTTCTCCCTGTGTCTGCGTGGGTTTCCTCCGGGTACTCTGGTTTCCTCCCACCGTCCAAAGACATCATGTTTGTGTTAATTGGTGACTCTAAATTGTCCGTAGGTCTGAGTGTGAGTGGTTGTTTGTCTCTGTCTGTCTCTGTGTGTTGGCCCTGTGATGGACTGGTGACCTGTACAGGGTGTACCCTGCTCTCGCCCAGGGTAAACTGGGATTGGCCCCAGCACCCCGCGACCCGGAAACGGATAAGCGGTAGAAGATGAATGAGTGAAAAACAACAATGAACCTGTTACTAAATAGTTGTTTGATTACAATGTGCTGAGATTGTACCAAAACAGTAAAGATGTAGGATGTTAAACTAAACTACTGTATATAATTGCAGATTAACTAGTCTGAGGAGACTGGGACATCAGAATGAGAGTGGCAGCCTCAACACCTGAGAAGGACTCTTATTTTGAATAAAGTTATTTAGCTGGATATTCCCTTGAGTTTATGAAATTGGAAAAGAAGGATAACAAGCCCAGGTGAACTGTCAGAATCCGAATAAGTAATACCAATCCCCACATGAAATTTAGTAAAAATAATGAGCAAAAAAACTCATCCAAACCATCATAAGAGAGGGCACAACTTCCAAAAGTTACTTGAAAATTATATATAGAAAAGTCAAAGGAAAAAAGCTTCAAATTATAAAGAACAGAAAAAACAAGCAGGAAAAGCTGCCACAGGCTGCATGGACAGCCACACATGCACAACTTTAACTGTCCTTGATGGTTCTCACCTTCTTGAAGTGAGTGGCTGACTGAACCCTTCTGACGGGCTGCATGAGGGCATCCCTGACGATAATACTGATATCAGCCCCAGAGTAGCCCCCTGTCTTTGTGCCCAAAGTCGCAAAGTCTGCCTCTGTCAGGTTGTTAGGGGTGGATCCCAGGTGCAATTTGAACATGAAAGAGCGGGCGTGCTCCTCAGGCAGAGGGATGTAGATTCGCTTTTCAAACCTAAGACACAAACAAAGACTTCAATTTCTTCACTTTTGACTGTTAAATCTCTGGACTGGATTTTGGGGGTGTTGCTTGCCTGCAGTACAGAGGCATACAACCAGTTTGCAGGGTTTTTTTTTTTTTCATTTTATCTTGATCTCTGGTCTTGGCAGAGGCCTTGAATCAGAACTGTTTCTATTGTTACTAACCTTCTCCTAATAGCGGAGTCCAGTGTCCATGGTATATTTGTGGCTCCCAGGACTAGGATTCCTTCATTGTCATTACCAACACCTGAGTAAAAAATAACATCTCCTACATTTACAAAGCACTACTTTTCAAATCTTTGGTCAGGTTGTCAAGGTATTTTTTTGGTTCTCACCTTGCATCTGAACGAGGAACTCTGTTTTGATCCTGCGCGCTGCCTCGCTCTCATTCTCGCTCCTGGAGCCACAGAGGGAGTCAATCTCATCGATGAAAATGATTGATGGCTTGTGTTCTCGAGCTAAACTGAACAGGCTCTTCACCAACCTTGAGAAAGACAGGTGGTTAAGGAATAAATGTTTGGTGCTTTACATATTTCTATCATGGTATCATCAGGTAAGAACCCAGGCTTTACTTTTCACTTTCCCCCAACCACTTGGACACAAGGTCAGAAGAGGAAATGGAGAAGAAGGTGGAGTTGTTGGCTTCTGTTGCTACAGCCTTGGCCAGGTAGGACTTCCCTGTTCCTGGGGGGCCAAACAGGAGGATCCCCCGCCAAGGAGTTCGCTTACCTACACAAATCGTTAAATTAAGAATTATTAGTACAATGAAATACACTCACATATCACTGTAGTCATATGGTTTAAAACGGCAGGTATACAGACCTGTGAACAGATGAGGGAATTTGATTGGCAGGATGACAGCTTCCTTTAAGGCTTCTTTGGCCCCTTCGAGCCCAGCGACATCATCCCATTTAATGTTTGGCTTCTCCATGACAATGGCACCTATAAGGGATGATTGAGGAATCATTTACAGATATGGAACTTGGTCAAACGGAACTGTGAAACCATGTTTAAAGGTCTGTCATTCACCAGAGAGCTGGTTTTGAAACTTCTTCTTCTCTTTGTCTTCCTCTTCATCACTCTCACTCCTGAAATGAAATCAAATTAGACCACATCACGATTCACGGACACCTTATTGGACACTTATCAGTGATTCACATTCATACCTTATTGAACTATACATCCTATAGTTTCCTAAACATTTCCTAAAAAAGAACAGTTCAGTGTAAATTTTAAAGATGGTTCTCAGAAATTACATTAGTTATAGGGAAAACGAAGGCAGTATTCCACATTCACTGAAATAATTCCTACTTACTAGAACATCAACAAATGTGTATAATATAAAAGGTTCCATATCAAATGACTACTGGTGATGTTTTTAAATGTACCTCAGTGAATTATACCAAACACTGAATATAAACATCATTCATCAGAGCAACTGTAATAAAACTAATTCTGTGTCCACCTGATAATGAAAGTTAAGGAATAAGTTAAAGTTCCAACTGAAGCAAACATCAGAGATCCTGGCTCATCACAGGATCTTACTGATCAGTCTCACCCTTTGTCATCAGACTGGGACTCTTTGACAGGTTTGGCTGGAGGACTCTTCTCCTTCTTCTTCAGATATTCCTTCAGCTGCTCGGCTCGGTCCAGGTAGTCATTACACTTATCCCTGATGCTCTTTTTGGCTCTTTCACCCTGGGCCTCATCTGCATCAACAACATCACACCAGATTTTATTCACATTTTAAGCATACATTTTACATTACTGCTGCACTTTGCTCCCACAATAATTAACATTCTCTGCTTTTGGAGATGTGATTCTGGGACATTTGTTCTCAGTGCAATCCATAAAACACTTTTCCATCAAAGTACCAGCAACTTGCTTTGCCCCCTGCTCTGAGCATAAAGCAAAAATAAAGTCAACTTCAAGTTCTTGAAATTAAATGAAATTGCTCAAACTGGTTTTTGTGCCATCATGACATTAGGGCCTTAATTGGCTTAGATCATAGTCTTGAGGAAAAGCGATTAAGATTAAAAGCGTAAAATCAAACAAATGCTGTTGAAACGAAACACTGATAGGAGTCAAAAGTCAGATTCCTTACACTTGACAACGTGAAGAAAGTACTGCACCGCATGCTGATAACATCTGAGGGCCTCCTCGTAGTTTTTAGCTTTGTCCTCTTCTGCAGCTTTGTTGGCCAGATCAATAGCTTTCTGTGAACACCAGACAACAAAGAAGAAATTAATTCTTCCTGATAAATGGCCAATGGTGTTACTATATATGTACATGCATTATTGTTAAACACTTGTAATTCAAACAATGATTAGGCTGTCATGGCATGAACATCCTTTTACTAGTGTTTAAATGAAATGATAATTTTAACATTGAGGAAGTGTTCACATCATATACTGAACTAAAACATGTACAACACAGTAAAAACAATCAATCACAAGTAAAAGATGGAACAATTGGAAAAATCTGCAGACCATGGCTCTAGATTACTAATGATAATATAATTGTGGTATGTATCTGTAGCATATTACCAATCATGATATAAATGCTATGTACAGTTCAATTAGTTAGTCTGGTGACTTCCCTCCTAGAAGGGTG
The DNA here is from genome assembly GCA_034769265.1 of Remorina albescens. Classification (NCBI taxonomy): domain Eukaryota; kingdom Metazoa; phylum Chordata; class Actinopteri; order Carangiformes; family Echeneidae; genus Remorina; species Remorina albescens. The sequence goes on from CM068489.1 coordinate 13,539,990, forward strand.
GAGCCTCATCCAAAGGGTCAGAAGATACATCTGAGGGGTCAAGAGATTAATGAATGGTATTGGACAGGACACAAACCTAAATGTTTATTTTAGACTTTTCTCCAATCAAACTATTGAACGCTTTGGGGGATTTGAAGAGTTAATTCCTATCTAACCAGTCTGAGTAGCTTGGTGGGGTAAAACTCTCCTTGATGGAGCAACCAATAACTCACAACTGGAGACTATTAGTTTAAATTACAGATGATGTTACCTATAAGTAAAGCGAGAATCTGACCGTAAACCAGGAATAAAAGCTGCCAGATAAATATTGTGTAGTTTCCTGGGCACATAAATATCTTTCCTCCTATTTTTAGAAAAAAGAAGAATCACTTAAAGATTCAGTAACCATAAAAAAAAAAACTAATTGAAGATCAATAAAGCGTATTATAATGATAAAATACAATTCTTGTGCGTACCGCCGCAGTGTAACCATTTAAAGTGAGGAAAATGTGCTGGCCCAGATGTAACAGCACTCACCTGTAGGTTACCTCCAGCCATTAGTCCTTTTAATGTCGACTCAACTTCTGTCTCCCGCACAAAATCAAACTATGAAAAATCAGTCTGTCGTCTTTTCCTGTCTCTTATTACTTAAACTTCATTTTTAACAACTCCGGCCATAAACATCGAGGTTTGTTTCTCTTCCGCTTCGGCCAAAAGTTGATCACTTCCGCAATGGTCACGTGACAATGTTATTGTCTTCCTAGACGTGTCCATGATTTTTTTTTTTTTTTTTCATGATTTTCACGGTTAGTTACGTCATGCTTTTGCAGACAGATATTCGAGAGCGGTACATGTAAACAATTTGAATTAATAAATTTACTTTGAAGAAAGGAATTAGAATGAATCCCACCACAGAGCGGCTGAACTGTACCTGAGTCACAGGTGTACATCTCAGAATAGTGACCACTAGTGAGTATCAGTAAGTATAAACTACAGCATCATGTGTCTGTCACGTCTATTTGTTTTGCTGTTGTGTCTGCTTATTATTTTGCTGCAAAATTTAATACTTATTAAACTCTATAGCTCGATTAAATAAATAAATAAACTGCCACTCCTGTGTTAATTAACAAATTTACACTTTATTACATTTATTAAAAAGGCAAATAAATAGTGTGCAAAATATCTAGAAATCTTACAACACCTGGGGGGAGGGGGTAAACAAAAATAAATGCATACTGCTGACCACCAGTGTAAAGGAGATAATGCATATGAAGAACAGATGCAGTTTAGTTGCAAATTATGTTTGTCAGTATACTGTCCAGGTTTATTCAACATATGACAGCAATCGAAAGCAAGCACTGGATACCGTACATGTTGTGGTTGAGTAGATCTGACAGTGTGTTGAGGATTAGCTTTCCCATCACATTAGTGCAGTACAGGCAGGTAGGAAGACAGGAGTCTGGGTTGTCAACAGCTGTCTCCATTTAAGAATTTTGGACGTAAAACTTTAAGGATGCGATCGCTCTTTGTCAGATCTGCAGGGAGTTCATTACTCTGTAAAAGACACGTGTGAAAAAAGTTATTAAGCTGAAGTTTCTCACCCTTTTCCTGTTTATCAACTCATCCATCAAATGTCAATATGCCGTACCCTGTTGAGTAGTGTGGGGTCTGCATTAGCCCCGAGCAACAGCAGAATAGTTTGCAAATCTCCACCCATTACAGCAGCATGAAGGGCAGTGGAGCCATTCTGGAGACAACAGATAAACACATGTATTCACTCCACAGTGTGTATTAAAGTGGTCCTATGTTCCCTACTCACTAACAGATCTGTTCTTTATCCAACATTGTATAGTTAGTATTGAGGGAAAAGATAAGATAAGACTGTTATCTTAGTAGAAAAGATGGAAATAGTTGAAAACAGCTTGTTTGCCTCCATCCAAAGGGCACACTGAATTAATGGGATTTAGAGTTATTAAATATCAGAGGCGGTGAATAGATTTTGTCATCAGCCAAGCTGTTTCTCAATTTTCAGTCGTTCAGCTAAGCTCAGGTAACCTGTTGTTAATGGAAACTCATTATTCAGTGTGCAGACATAAGAGTGGCATCACTTTCAATTTAGCAAGAAAACAAATGGGTCTTTATGCAGAGGGCCCAAACATTATTTGAGAAAAGGGCATCTGAGTAAGTATCCTCTACCTTGAGAAGGCCAAGTGATGGAGAAAACTTGAGAAGCTCTTCTATTACATTGTTGTGCCCCTTTAAAGCTGCTTTGAACAACGCTGTTGATCCATCCTCAAGGGTTAGAAGTTAAAAGGTAAAAAAAAATATCACACATTAAATCATCTTAATCTGAAGTTAGCTTACTTTATAGCTTTTTCTACTGTCCCGTGAAGCCAACATCAAGTCCTTGAATTTGCATTACCTGATTTTTATCTATTTTATTCATTAAGGAAACATCTGGGTCTTTAACTGCTAAATTTTCAGTAGGTTACCAGTCATAGCAGGTCATTTGGCTCTTTGGTTATAGTGAGTTTCTGAGTAGATATGCAGTTTGTTGTTTTTATAGACTTTGATTGAACAACATACTTGTCTGTTAGCATCCCGATCTGCACCCCGTAAGAGCAGCACCTTCACCACCTCACTGTGACCCATCTGAGCTGCCATCCATAGAGGGGCAGTGCCATCCTTGAGAACACATGGATGAGAAGTGATGGGGGGTACAGTGACAATAAAAGACATAAAAGAAGAGGAAGTGAATGAAAAATATTAAGGTTGATACAGGCATATGATGAGGAGACAGGTGATGTGAAAAAAAGAGCTTCAAGCTCAAGAGGGAGAGACTATGTAGCTATGATGTTCAAATCGGTGAAAATTTAAAATAAACTCAGATATTACCTCCCTTGCTTGGTTAACCTTAGCACCAGATGCAAGGAGTTGACGTATCACAGTCACGTGACCTCCCTGGGCAGCAAGGAACAGAGGAGTGGCCCCATCCTGAAACATGAAAGAATGATCTCATACACAGGATGGACAGGGCTGGTCTTCTGTACCTGGCTTGCTGAAAACCTGAATCTCCTGAAGCTTCTCACTTTAAAAATTGATTTATGATATATTGGTACTATTTCATGAATGTGCATTTTAACTGACAGATTGTTTTCCACAGCCTACAGAGAGGCACTAATCCTGCCAAATGCCTGTTGTGTGTGACTCAGCTGTCTGTAGAAACCTGAGAGGCTGGATTCCAGGGACATTGTGTGCATGTAACCATCAGACAAAAAGGCAGAACACAGGGCTGAGGTGTGGAAGGCTGACAGAGAGAGGACACATGCCTAAAGAGAGACTCACATTCAGCTCGTCATGAACATTGGCGCCATTCTTTAACAGGGTGTCCACCACCTTAGAGTGTCCATACTGAGAGGCAACAGTGAGAGCTGTGCCACCGTCCTGCCACCAAAACATGTGGGGAAAACACAACAAATGCAAGCATGTTACGTAGGCGTGTGGAGAAGCAGAAAGAAAATAGACAGCACTGCGATCTGCAGAGAGCAAGTGCCTTAGATAAACATCAGCGTGCCCTGTGCTGCAGCATACCTTTGTCTGGCATTCAGTGGACGCACCGAATTCAAAGAGAAGCTTCACTACGTCATGGTATCCCTGCTGGGAGGCGAAGAAAAGGGCAGTAGAACCAGTCTGAAGAGGATAAAAGACTTTGCTGATGTCATCTTATTTGAACATTAGCTCTATGTTTAAAACAACTATCAACAACTAACATCTCTAAATAAATTTGAAATTTGAAACACAAACAAAAAACCAACGAAAGCCCCATTCAGGGTTCTTTTATTTAGTTTTACCGTCAAATTCTCAACCAGAAGATGTTTTCTTATCGACAAACTACTTTCAAACATAAACATACAAAACCCCAGAGTGCAGACACTTTATTTAAAGGAGGTTTAGGACAAGTGCTTCTCGCCACAACTTCAATAAAAGGACTGATGGCATTTGTGGACCTTAGATTAAAGAAGCTGACTGAAGAAATTGCCTCCCTCCAACACACATTTGCAGACTTTTGCCACACACTACAGTTTACGGATGTTCTCTGAATGCCTCGCATGAATACAGTCCTACTGCACACATGATTGGGGAAGCAGCAGCAGCTTTGTATAGCATGTATGTAAGAGATTTAAGGAAGTTTATCTTTATTACCACAAAATGTGCCAATATGCCTCAAATACCACTTTCAAGACAATTCATTAAACATCGAGCAGTAGCTAGTTAGTTTAATCATTAAAATTATTATTTTATTGTTGTAATTTGTTGGGGGTTATGTGTTGGACTGTTATTAGCTCTCACTATTTATTGATCTTCTCTACTACCAGACAGTAGTTGGTAACTTTAGCTTTGCTTATCTTAGCTGACAGACTGGTGGCTCTGTCTGAAGGTAAAAAAAAAACCCCAACAAATCAAACACATACCAGCAACTCCAAAACTCATTATCGATAACATAATATCTTTGCAGAAGCCCATAATATGTGAGAATCACATAATATTGTAGTTAGTGTGGTGTGATGTGAAACTGACATTTGTGCTTTCATGTGCTTCACTTTCCTGGCTGTGAGCAATGACTTTCTGGGATGGTACACTTGTTATAAAGCAACTTTGAAAATTCAAAGTCAAGGCTTAAGGTTAGTTCCAAGTCTTACATTAATTCTGTGGGCTTGTCACTTATTTTCCCACCATACCTCTCTCTGGTAGTTTATATCAGCTCCTTGCATGATGAGTTCTTTAACACAGTCATAATGGCCGCTGTATGATGCCACCATCAGTGCTGTTGTTCCGTACTGAAAAGAAAACATGCCCATAACAGATGACATTTTTTAGGGGGACTTGCTGTAACCCGCTTTAAATGTGGGGATGCAACTAAGAATTGGTGCAGCTTTTCCAACATAATAAATGACACATGACCTGTAAGTGGTAGAAAATGACAGAGAAAGAAATAACACGTCACTTTTTACAATGATAGCATAAATGTGAAATTGTGATGCACACACACATACACAGACACACACATGCACCACATCTTTGTCTCCCTACCACAGTTGGGTTATGGTTAAAGCATGCAGCTGAGCAGCCGGGACATGCAGCGTTCGTACATTGTCTCTGCAGTCTGCGTCCACTCGACCGCTGTTAAGTAGCAGCTGAAGAAGAGCCAAGTTCCCCTTTCTGGCTGCCCAAAACACAGCATTAGCCAGGGGTGTTTCCTTCTGGAAAGTAAATACACACAACAACCGCTGACCCTAAACCATCATTATAGCATTACACACACTGACAGTAGAGTACAGACGATGAAAATAGCAGAGTGCAGATTTTTAAAGTGTCTGCTATTGAATGTCATTAATTAGGTGTATCAGTTCACAATCAAACTAACACACACAAACACATACACATTCAGTCACTCCTCACAATAAAGAGACTCAAATGAAGCTGCTGATCCATCAGTGAGTGCGTTCAATAATACACATATGCACAGTTATAGGTGATAGATATTATGTGGAATTCTAACAGGAGCACAGCCCAAATGAGATCATGCAGACTGTGTGGGTGCATTCAAATCAGTAAAGAAACACTTCAGACTCAGAGGTTTTCCTTGCGGTCATTGAAATGTAGCAAGTGTTTAGATAATCCCCAGAAATGACCGAATCACCAGTCTGACAGGAAGCAGATCAGAGGTTTTCTCCTCATCTCCAGGCCTCTGGCTGCCTGCTGAGCATGACGGATGGAGGAAAAAAACCGGTTTACCTTAAAAGACATGGCGCAGACCTCATTCGTGACTCATGTTTCTTCCTGTGCAGTCGTTCATTAGAGCCGATGCTGAGCTGAGCGCCTCTCGCCTGTTTGGCCTGTTTTGTCGCACTGTGTCTGGGTGTTGGCGGCAGCCGTCCCCGGACATAATAGCAGGCAGCCGGTCAGCTGAGCTCAGCCTCTGCAGTCGGTCTCCGCCGGCCGGAGGTGAGCGGCAGGCCGCCCGGGGGCGCTGCTCCGCGGCGTGGGGGAGGGAGGGAGGGTCGGGCGGATGGAGCCGGTGTCCGGCCAGGCGCATCTAACTAAGGGCTCTATTCAGCTGGCACCTTCAGCTCCTTTTGCTCAATGAATTTGAAATTATTTTATATTTCATTTATTTGAAAGCCAGATCCCAGTTTACTGATTCATAAAAAAAGAAAAGAAAAGAAAAACAAAAAAAGAAAAACACAAACATTTAATGCAATTCTAAAATGCAATGGATTTATGATTCAATCAGGTTACTATGTGGTTTGTGAGATCTGGCTGTGCTAAATAATAACCTTTATAACATATATCAAATACTATGGGCTTGTATATACATATCTATTAAATCTATGATCTATATTAATCAACACGTAGTTTTGATATATTCCAACAACAATGTATTTTATGCTATATTATACATTATTTGAGCAAAATTAATATTGAAGAACAAAATAGATAAATTGTGTGTCAGACATTATTATTATTACAATAGTCATAATTATTATTTTTCTTTGTATTCTTATTTCAGGTTTACTGTATGAAGTTAAAAACAGTTATAACCAACCAACACATTTAATGATAATCCCTGTGTACTTTTACCTAAGCAGTATTGTGAATGAAGAAGTTACAGTGGAAAATTTTTCCATGAATGTTGTCTGCCAGTATTTTCATTGTTGAAATGGATCTGTGTACTTTTTGCACTGCTGGTTTTGGAAAGTTATATGTCAGTTGTTATGCTCAATTATAAACCAGCATTTGAAAGATTTACAAAATTGCAGCTTTTGCTCTTGCTAGATGATAATGAGGTATTACAGTGGAGGAGCAAGGAAAGCATCTTATTTTTGTTGACTAATATCCTTCTCAGGTCTCAAGTGTTGATTTGGGGATTCAGTAAAGGTATAGTGGAAACATATACTTACTGCAAAACTATATAAGGAAGGTTGACTGTGAGTCCAAAGCTGCATCACTGTCCAGAGTTACTCTCAGACCATGGAGACAAAACACACTCACATGCATGCAGGTAAGATAGCCAGGTTTTTTTTTTTGTTTGTTTCATGTGGAATGTCTATCCTTTTACAGACACATATTTCATTGAATCTCATAAGGTTTGACACAAAGTTGTTTTTTAGGTTAGTCTCATTGTAGGTTTCAGAACAACTAACCAGTGAAAGTGTTATATATACCAACTAACTTCTTTGAGTAAATTTAATGTAATTGCAACATGTAGGAGCATCAGTATTACACCAGTCTGTTAAAACAGCTAAGAAACAAATATGTTTTAGCATATAATGTCAAGACTAACCACCTTTTTTCAATACAAGAAAATGCTTCATTCATTCATCTTCAACTGTTTATCCGTTTCCGGGTCGTGGGGACAAGAAAATGCTCACTTAATAAAATGATAACTTTAAATTCTAAAAAGTGAAAAGCACCTATAAGATACTGAAAATATAGCAGTCATGTTTTAGGTCAAACTTTCAGTGTACAACAATTTTAGACATGTGTCATAGTAATTATTCCACGCAGCTCATTGTAAATGCCATACCAAATTATAAAAGGTGACATCACGGCATGTCTGTGGGACTGATACGAAATGTGATGTTCTGGTCCTTGTAGCTCAGCAGGCCGGCTTCTTGCTCAGAGCAGCTCTACTCTTGGGCCTGCTGTGCGGTCCGTGGCATGTAGCATCAGACTCAGATGAGGTGCTACTGACTGAGTGGGAGATCTGGAAGAGCAGCCATGGCATTTCTTATGATGACATGGTGAGAATGACTCCACCTCTTACCCTTTACTTCACCAACAGTAACATGCACATGTACACTGGTTGAGTTTTCCTTTAAGTGTTTTATCATATTATCATGTAGGATGACATGCAAAGGAGGGTGATCTGGGAAGACAACATGGAGATGATTAAAGAAAACAATCAAGGTTTTTTGATAGGGATGAGGCGATTCATGATGGCCATGAACAAATATGGGGACCTGGTAAGCACCAGTATTAGTTTTTTTATGCTAAAAGCATCTCCGCCTATAATTACAAAGTGAAGTAAAAATAGAAAATGCTAACTGAAGACTACTATTTAATCTGTCCTGGCAGAGGAATAGCCTTTCCATGCTTGATGCTTCATTAAGCTGGTGGCTGTTGCTTAGCTGATTAACTGATTAGTAAGATTATTTTCAGTACCACAAATAGTTGTAAAATGATCTTTGTCCTATTTTATGCACATAGACAAAACAAGAATTCCGGGTTTTGCAAGGCGCCTTGATAAATCCCCGGTATGCAAAGAGAGGAAAGACTGTCTCCGCCCGGAGGCTGCGTGACAATGCTAGGCAGTTTGATGCTTGGTTTGTTGACTACAGAAAGATGGGTTATGTCACTGAGGTGAAAGATCAGGTAAAATAATCTTTATCTGAATTTATATGAGTATTCTATCCAGACTGAGTCATTACTGCCTTCACACTAATTTGAATGTTCCCCACAGGGTTACTGTGGCTCATGCTGGGCCTTCAGCACTACAGGGGCCATTGAGGGACAATTATACAAGAGGACAGGCCAGCTTGTATCTTTAAGTGAGCAAAACCTGGTAGACTGCTCCAGATCGTATGGTACCTATGGCTGCAGTGGAGCCTGGATGGCCAATGCCTATGACTATGTAGTGAGCAATGGGCTCCAGGCGACAAACACCTACCCTTACACCTCAGTGGTGAGGCCGCTGGACTGTCTCTCTTAGATCAGTCAACAGTACATTTTTCTCTTTCCCACATACGCTTACCATTTTGTTCTGATTTTCTGTTTTAGGACAGCCAGCCCTGCTATTATGACAGTAGACTTGCAGTTGCTCATATTAAGGACTACAGGTTCATACCCAAAGGGGATGAGCAGGCTCTGGCTGACGCTGTGGCAACCATTGGTCCAATCACGGTAGCCATTGATGCAGATCATTCAAGTTTCCTGTTCTACAGCTCAGGTTAACGGCCTTAAAATATTCCCTTAATCAACCATGGTTGTCAGCGATTAAATATAAACAATGCTTCCATGATGACAATGGATCAATAACAATAAATAGATTAACATCTGTGTAAAAAGTGTTACTAATAATGATGAAATAGATAATCATCACCGAGCTCTGCAATCTCTCTTCTAGCATCTTTTCACTCTTCATTCATATTTCTCTCATGAATAGGTAGAGACCAAACCACCATTAAAAGGAGGATGAACAGTTAACTTTAAATTTGTCAGGTGGTCAGAAAAACAACTCCAAATGAAAGACAACGTGTTTTTGTGATTGCTGGATGTGTCAATAAACAACAATGGTCTTTAAAGAGTGCTTCTGCTCAGACATCTAAGTGGTCAAAAAAAAATCAGTTAATTCAGCTTCAGATTTCATTCACAGGTATATACGATGAACCACAATGCAATCCCAACAATCTGAGTCATGCGGTGCTGCTGGTTGGCTACGGCTCCGAAGGAGGCCAGGATTACTGGATCATCAAAAACAGGTTTCTTGCATGCAGACAGTATACAAAAAAAACAATACAATTTCTATCATGCATAATGTGTTTTGTCATGTCTTGTTAATTGTTTGAAACTTTTGTGTTTGTGTTTACAGTTGGGGTTCCAGCTGGGGTGAGGGTGGCTACATGCGAATGATCCGGGACGGCAGAAACACTTGTGGCATTGCCAGCTATGCCTTATACCCTATTCTATGATTTTGAGAAGATGCATTGAGTGTTAAACTACTCAAATGATCTGTCAGTGAAATTTCAGAATAATTTCAATAATTTTTCATACACCTAGCAATGTCTTTAAAGTCCTGTCGTCTATATTTTCTGAACTGTCTGCTGAACCTTTCTGATACTGAAGGTATCATGTGGAAAGACCACATCTGCCTTTTACAGTGAGCACATAGCTTCTCTCAGGGACAAAATACACACACAAGATTCATTTAGCCTTTTAAATGTTTGTGATTTCTAAATAAAGTACATTTCACAATAATACAATATGGGATTGTGCAACTAAAACCTTTATTGGTCCGGTATGGTTAGCGAATGTTAACATACTTACAGTGCTGGATAACTCACATTACTGTGTGAGTTTATATTAGTTGTCCTACTGTCTCAGTAGCTTACTATTTTAGCTAATTTAAAAACAATTATCTTAAAAATATAGCTTTAGTCCAAAAAGATCTGGTGACATTAACATTAGAAAGTGAAATCAATCAATTTCAGTGAAACGGCAACACTTTGTGGATTTTCTTGCAAGGCCATCTTTTGTTTAAAGAACTAGTTTGTTGGATTTATGGGGCAGTCAATAGCAATTGGCAATAGTCAATCAACCACACCTAATTTTTTTAAGCGTGAAGGAAACCTTACAGTGGTTTAGAGATAGCAGAAAAATGCAAAGGGCCCTTTCTTTTGCCACTGTTACATTTGTCCGTTTTGGGCTACTGTTGAATCATACCAGTGCAAGATGGCATCTCATACCTTCTTGTCATTATAAAAGACTCATTCCAGACAAAAACACAGTGAGAACATGGTGATTTTTTGTTTCAGGTAATTGTACAGAGGTATTAAAAACATGATTATCAATGCTATATTGCGTTTCTGTCAATAGATCAAAGTTGAGCCCTCCTCAAAGTGTCCTTTAAGTTGGAGAGCAAGGGAGATGAAAAAAATAGATACAGTAACCTCCAGTCCTAATTTATCTCCATATTGATGAAATTGCTCCACTAAAGATTTGCTTATAGTTAGGTGTCAATGGTACAAAGCGAATGTGAACAGAACTTATATTCCTATTAACAACAAAGCTCCTCAATCAAATTGTTTGCAGAGTGAAATTACAAACAGAATGCCACTGAGGAGTAAAAAGTACAGCAAAGGAAATATGACCAGAATACATCTATTTTCATTGACAAATGTTGCTATAGTCTCCCCCGTTAACTGTTATCTGAGTAGGTACATAAGTTCACTGAGCTTCTGCAACCAAATATTTTGTGATGAACACCGATTCAGTTTGTTGAGACACATTTTGGTGTCACTTGCTGCTGCTTTTCTGCAGGTTACACACTAATTCAATGCAATTATTTAATTGATTTAAGAGCCTGTACCAAATAAAGTCAGGCTCTTTCTTGTACATGTCAAAAATCCCTTACTGTTAGACCCACTGGGCAATCTTAGCTTCTGCTTGTTCTAAAATTTCACATTATATTTTCAGACTGCAAGACTTTTTCTACAATAACATATAATGTTAACATGTGCATATACTGAGATGTTTTAACTGACTGAATAAAGTGAAAACAATTTTCTCCTAAGTATTTTTGTGGTACTTTACCAGTAAACCACACATAGTTCACTTATTTTACTTAAAAGCTAAGCTCCATGTGAACAGTCATAACGTCTTCAAGTGCAACCATGCCTTATTGAACTTTGGACATGCCTGTGTGAAAACCTACTTTTCTTTACACTGCTTGTTTCTCTCAGTCCAGCTTTCCTTCATGGATCTCACATAAGAAGCTCCAAGGTTCACCTGAAGCAGAGACAAGGACATGCAGGGACACACACACACACACACACACACACACACACACACACACACACAGACAGACAGACAGACAGACACACACACACACACACAAGTTCTATTGGTCACATTGTCACCCATGTTCACATTGTGTTTCATTTAACTAACCTCCAGAAGTGCCAGTTCAACACATCCAGTGACCGTTGTGAGCGCTGCAAAGAGGGTTTCTATGGAAACGCAGCCTCCAGGACCTGCCGTGCCTGTCTATGTCTCTTCATATGGAATAAGTCAGTCATTTTTTTTTTTTGCCCAGGTCAAATAAACACAGCTAACTTTTCCTGGATAAGTTTGAAGATCTCATTTATTGTTTTACAGTTTTGCTTTGGCCTGTCTGAAATTGGGCTCAGGAGAGTTTGACTGTTTAAGTAAATGTGGTTACACTGGAGCCAGATGTGAGAGGTTTGTACTTAGCTCAAGAAGTGTCTCACACATACACTACTAATCACAGCCATCATTTAAAATTCAGCATCATGATCATCTGTGCACTGAAGTGTAGCCTCCAAGTCACTGAACTTTTTCCTTTTGTTTGCCCTCTCTTTAAGATGTGCACGTGGCTCCTGCGGCAACCCAATGGTGCTGGGGAGCAGCTGCAAGCCCTGCAACTGGGCTGTTGGCATCTCAAACATTTGTGATTCTCTAATTGGAGGTGAATGTGCACATAAACAGAAAAATTGTCACCGAGTTCAATGAGTAAGCCATTACTCATAAGTTTAGGTCACAGGAGGCAGATTAAAGAGAAATGTTGTGGCTCTAACTAGAGTCACAAACCAGTGGAAAGCACAAGTTCAGCATCAAGCATGAGTTCTATTTTTGGAACATCTTGGTCAAACAAATCCAAAATCCAGCCTCTAAATCACAAATATTTGATTACAGAAATAGTACAAATATTCCAAACAACAACAACAACAAAAAAACAAACCTAATTTCCCTCATAGTACTATTTAACAAATAGCACGGTGGATAGCTCAAAGGTTACCCATTAGCTTTCATACGGATTCTAAAAAACACCACAATCCCAACTGAGAAAATTAAGAATACTCACCTTGAGGATTTTCTAAAGACACATGGAATTCAGTAAAGGAGAATAAGTTTGGAGAGAAGAGAAAAAAGAGCCCACTAACTTGGCATTTTTTGTTAAGTGGGAGGAGGTTCTGACTCAAGTTTAAGGGATCATCACTTGATAATTCGCTGCTAAGAAGGGGACATAAATTAGCAGTTTTGGCGTAAGTTTGGCCTAAGCAGCAGCTGCAGAACATCAGTCTTCACTCTGATTCACATACTTTTCTGAATAATATCTCTGAAACCAAGGTACATTTCACCCCATTCAGACTGCAACTGCTGACTTTTTCCCCCTTCAACCAGCTACACAAATAGCACACTCGACCACAACTTGCAGCATCATTGTTAGGGCAGGCCGTGAGGCCAAAGTTTCTAGGAGCCACAAGGCAGACACAGAACTCTGGAGTGTTCAAGGCAACTGAGATTTTCATGACAAAAAATGTAATCCAAACAGGGTAAAATCAAAATCACTGCACAGGGCAGGGGCAAGAGAAAGTAACAGACAAAAAACCACTGCAAAGCAGGGAGAAACAGGGATGAGCTATTCAAAAAGTAACAACAGAAAAACACTGCAGGGCACGAAAACAGAATCCAATAGTACAAAAGGGAAGAAACCAAAAACCACTGCGAACAAAGAATGACGGGGGGTATATATACACACAGGGAAGTGAGAAGACAAGGGACAGGTGCAGGGCATGAGGAAAACAAGGAGGTGACTACACAAGAAGGAAAATACGTGCTGGGGAAAAAAAAAAAAAAAAGACACAAGACAGGAAATGCTACAAAATAAAACAGGAAACACCACTGACAGAAAACAGAGGGAAAGGAAAGGCAAAGGAGGGATCCTAACAATCATACAGAAATAATTCTGCTCCTACAGGTGAGTGCAAAAAACCCCCCGAAAAAAACAAAACAAATGATTTTGCATTTAAAAGTAAAAACATTAAAATAACTTTTTGGTGGGTGTCACATATGCTCTTATTCTGTATATGCATGTTTTGAATTATCATGTAACCGTTTGCCAAAAGTAAGTACTGTAAATGATTAAAATTAATTATAAGCTGTATATATTATATTCATGTAACATTATCATGTTTCATGCTTGCTCATTTCCCATGTTTCCAGGCCCTGGTTCAGAGCTACAGCAATGATGTGAGGAAACTGGACCCAATTGTCAAACAGCTGGAAACAGATGTGAACACTGTCAAAGATGATTTGAGTCATCTGACCGATGAGGTACCAGGAGTGAATATTCAGTTTATCAAAGGCCTAGGAGTATAATCAGATGTCTTAAGAAATATTTTGGTGAATAAAAAAATGAATTGAAATGGAATACTACTGACATACAGTTGCATAACATTGTCAGAAAGACTTCACAATGAAAGGAACAATAAAAGTCACAGTTCATGATGCTCTCAACCCAACAATATGCTTTGTCTATACTGCTGTGTGTAATCAGTGAACAGAAACTTATTTGGAAACACGAGAAATCTTGAGCTTTTTTTAAATTCCCAGAGTCTTCAGACTGAATCAGATCTGGAGAGAGTTTTGCAGAATGGGAAGGAGACAGTGTTCCAGGAAGAGGAGCTCCTCTCTGAAGCTGAATCTCTACTCACACTAACAGGAGGCAAATCCACAAATTGGCCTGTGCTTACATTGTTTGAAGATAGAATGACATCTCACACTGAAGGAAGTTGAACTTAAATAGACTCTGGTCAGTAATAATAATAGTAATAATATCTGACTTGCCAATCTTGCCTGCTTCTGGTGTCCAAACCTTTGGGTAAGCTGAATGACTGGTGATGTCAGTGTGAGCCTCAGCAGCACGTATATTATCAACAGTATTGTTTCTCTGTGTGTCAGAATCAATAAAGCAGCTGTCTCAGGTGAAACCTGGAGGATCCACCACTCTCTCAGAAAACACGAAAGCCAAGATGATTGAGGAAGCCCAGCGCATTGTGCAGGAAATGACAGACAGAAGCTGGATTCCTCATAGAGGCAATGCTAACATCGAGCTAGAGGAGGCACAAAAATGTGAGAGGCTCCTTCCTCTAATATCCAAATTCACTTTACAATGATATGAAGCAGAGCGATCAGTCGAGTCACAACGATTATATTCCCCACCTTTTAGAACCAATGAACAGAAGGAACCTCTACCAAATTAGAAATTGACGACACTGATAAGCTGACATCCAAAAGTTTTTGTAAAGGTTATTTGTCTTGTATTTAAAAGCAACATAAAATCAAGGCAAAAGAATCCAGAGTCAAAACAAAGTATTAACTCTTCATAAGGTTTTTTTTCCTCAGTATATGAAAGAACCCAACTAACAAATAGGAAAATAGTTCCTACAGCCGAAATATGTCCAAATTCTGGTCTTCTCTTCAGCGTTAACTTTAATTAGGGCAAAAGAGGCAGTTCCCACCATCCAGGCTGTCCTAAGCCAGACTGCAGACTCTGTGATGGTCTCAGAGTCCTCTCTAAGAGAACTGGCTCAGATGCTGTCAGAAGCAGAGGACAGACTCAACAGGACGCAAGGCCTAACCCTGAAGAGTCCGACGATACTACAGCATCTGCTGGTGAAGTGAAACTCAGCCCTCAGTTTGACTTTTCGATCAGTGTTTGAAGCAACAATTTGTAGCATCTTCATTCATCTGTCCATCATTCTCCAGAATATTCAAACTGAGGTGGAGAAAGGAAAAAAGCATCCTTCCTGTTACTGAAATGACTGAAGATCTGCTAAAAAATATAGCTGACATCTTTTTAATGCTAAAAGAGATTGAAAAAAAAAAAAAAGAAGCCATCTTACATTTTTAATCACCATAATTCTATCAATTTTCAATTGTTCAAACTGATTCAAAATTTACATTGTGTAAATTGCAGGAATTTGAGAATCATGCAGCTCCACTAGATGGTGCCAGACGGGAAGTTTAAAAACATCTTCCATGCTGTGGCCAAGACAGATATTGTAACTAAGACTGAGGATCACACGGAGCAGCTTAGCAGAGCTGCAGAGGGGTTTGAACAGTGACTGTATAAGAGAGGAAACTAAGACTCTGGATAGATTACATTTTGGGTGACACTGACACACCATTATTATTATTATTATTATTATTCAAGACGACTTCATAATGTTACCAACAATACTGAACTGCTCAGTGTGCTCCACACAGCCCCTTACTGGGGCATCATAAATGTCATGGAAGAAGCTGAGAGGGAAGCAAATCAGTCCAAAGGGGCAGCTGATCAAGTCTTAAAGGTATCTCACGTGCTATTGATCATACCTCTTTAACGAAGCTCCAAATATTGAGTGACTGGCTGATAAATTTGAAAATTGTTTGAATCTTCTTGTAAATTAGGATGTAGAGGAGGAAAGGCTGCTGAACAGGGCTGAGGAACTCATTTATAAGCAGAAGCCAGCAACGCCCAGAATAACATGAAAAGAGTGTAAGAAGGATGTTTTAGAACAAGTCGCATATAATTCTTTAAAATTCAACAGATTAAGCACCTTTCTATTTCTTTTAAATAGTGCTTTCACATACAGTGAACACCCAGCAAGCTCATGTGCAGGAGCAAAAGGGAAAAAGAGAACCACTGAGAGCAGGCATCTCAGCTCTCAGTGAGGACCTCAAATCCACAGCCAAGAGGTCGCTCACTCATTTGAAAGACACAGCAGGTCATGAACTTTACCTGCAAGAACAAAAGATCATGTTGGCGTTTTGATTTCAGACATCACAAAAGTCCTGATAGAGTCTGCGAAAACAGCTGTCTCTATGTCCAACTCCACCATCAGAAATGTAACAGAAAGGCTAAGGAACATCAGCCAGGAAGTAGTCAGGATAACGTTGACCGGCAACACTGTGAATATGGACCATAGACTGACTGATGCAGGGCAGGCGTGTGAGTATTTAATGGTGTTAAAATGTTCTCACTGCAAACATAACAACTTTTTCCTTTATCATTTTTATTTGGTTTATTTTCTGGCTATTGCACAATAACACTGAACCAGGAAGGATTCGTTTCGATGCCTGTAAGTCAAGACAGCAGCACAAGAAAACACATCAGGGAAATCTAAAGTTTCTGACAGGGTTTCTGCTCTGAGTTTCTACTTTGGCACAGCTGAGTGGGGAATGCAGAAGTCACACTTCCACTCGCTTGAGACAGATTTTGCCAGCTAACTGGTAAAGACAATATAGTCCAGTCCGTCATTCTCTGACACAGAGAAGTCCGGAGGAAAACATTGTCAATTATTTCGTTAATTAACCCATGGATAATTAGTCACACGCATTTTTAGCAAAGGACATGAAAGTGTTTGTTTTCTGATCTTCTCACAGCTCTCCATCGCTACAACATTCAATGGAAAAGGCCATATTGAGCTCCGTTCTCCAAGAAACCTCGAAGACATAAATCCATTCACAGTCATCAATCTGCTTCTTAATTGGCATCAAAACATTCCCTCCAAGGCTAACAGGAGGCTGCGGGGATAGCAAGACAAACACAGCTCTCTTTTCGTGTTCTACTTGGCCAACAAGGATGTCAGTTTTTCTACTTTATATTTAGAAAGATCTGTTCTTCACAGGAAGTCCCTGTAAGGCGTATCTATGTTTTTATTTTATCTGTCATGCTCTTTAATTTACAGGCATCTGGTGACTACATAGGGATGGCTATCAGAAACAATGTGTTGATTTGTGTTTACAAATTGGGTGGAATCATCCATGAAGTGGAAACCAGCCAAATAACAACAGCAACAGATGTGAATTCCTCACACTTTGACAGGGTTATCTTTCAAAGGTAATCCTTTGAGGTTCAACAAGTGGACACGGATGGGCCTTCAGCATGTTGATTATCTCCATGTACCAAGATGCTGAAGTGAACATCACACAGAACTTCACATCACAGAAGCCGGTCAGCCTCATCCCAAAGCACAACGTTCCAAACACCATGATGGGTGTCCTTGACCTAGATGCAGACAGAGTTGTTGTCTATGTGGGTGGCTATCCTGACAGCTTCATGGTAACCAAATACTGCTATTTTATTCTTATTTTATACGTATTATGTTCATTTTTTCAAAGGCATGTTACAAAGCATAATGTAATATTACAGGGCCGCTCCATATAAAAAGAAAAGTGCAATGTAGATTCTCAATTATATAAGAGAAACAATGTGGTGAGGTTAAATGATGAACTCTGTTTAGACCACTCTGATCTGTATAATATTCCCAAATTAGGAATTTGTCTGTTTTTAACTTAATTCCAAAATATATTTAACTCTCAGGGATTTTAACAATTTCTTCCATTTCTTAAGAAAAAGATCATCAACATTTAGGCACTATTTTTTCCAGTCACTTCTTTAGAGATGAGATATTTTATCATGGAGAAAAAAGGGGGCAGTGCTATGATTAAAAAGGATTCTATAATTCTCTCCTTGACAGAAACGGAAGACCGGCTCAGACATCTGTAGGGGCAACCCATGGAAAAATCTCAGATATGCAAAAATCCTCCATTGCTAGTACAGTAAATAACAGATTTAGAGTCAACGTCTAATAATTTTGTCCAATCTTAAAATTTGAGTTTCTATAGAATTATTGTTGTTAATGAGTATAAAAACCTGCTATTAACTGAGCCCCCGGGCAACATTTTGAAAGACATATTAGACCTTTGTTGATCATTTGTGGTGGCATCGATGCTCTTTGCCAGACACAAGACTTCTCAAGGTGGATGCAAGCTGCCTATAATTTTTATCATGTCTAACATTTGTTTATGTTTTCCTTTTTTCTTTTCTCAATGTCTGTGGGCCAGAGATGAGTTTAGACGATCACGAACAAAGTTAGAAATCTGAACAATTATTTATCTACCATTAATGAAAATGTAGTTCTCCAGTTCGATAAAACTGTTCGTACTAAACGAATCCATTTATGACCCTTTGGCTGTTTTACTTCTTCTTCTTTTGACTTTTTTTTTTTAAATCTCCACTGGAGCTGCGTTATCCCAAATACAGAGGAGCAATGAAACTCTCCTATATCAATGATAATCGCACCTGCCGGTTCAACTACAAATGTTCAGTCAATATGGGTGCAAAGCAGCCTCATATGAAGTAAGATTTAAGAAAGATTGCTATGTTTATAGAGGTTTGTTATTGCAATTACAGTAACAATAAAATAATGTTTAATTTGTTCAGGATTCCTCAGTCCGAAGTATCTGATTACTATGATGGAACAGGTTACTGCATGCATTCATAAAGGAGCCACACAAGAAAAAGAGAAGGATGTTCAAATTTCACACAAAGAGCACAGAAACAAATGCATTCTTATTCTACATTGGAAATGAAGTAAGTAAGATGTTTATAGTTGAATTGAATAATATTTAGAAATGTATGGTCTACACATACTGTTGTGTTTTATGTGTGACAGGAGTCCTCTTTCTGTGCGTACGTCCTGGTGCTTCAGGGACAACAAGCAAGTCGAGAGCTCAGAACGCGAACAACCAAAAAAGTGTCTCTCTTTGTATTTGGTATTTCAAAATAGACACGAACAAACATCGCAAAAACTATTATGAGAACATTGTACTAATTTCATTTGTCACACATTCATCTTACAACTGTACTCTGCGATTATCGTGGTTTGCAGCGAAACGATTTACAAAATCATCTAAGTTCAAAAGTGTTGCAATCTCCCCTTTGATATAATAGCTTACCTGCAGCCAGTAGTTGGTTCACGTTAGGAAAGTCAGCGTGTGTGCTTCACACAACCGCTCTTCTTCTTCTTGGTGAACTGTGCGCGACACTTAAGCGACATTTAAACTGCGCGGCGTGCAGTGTCCGGCCGGAAATGCTGCGCCAGTGCAGGAAGGTTCCGTTCCGCACGTGGGGTACTATTGACAGCTGTGACGTTTTGCCAGGAGTGGCCAATAGGGTGGCCAAGACTCAGCGTGAGGTGCCTGATTCAGGCTCCTGCAGGCAGCCAGTGCAGAAATCGAGCAGCACACCGTAGTAAGTACCAACTCTATGGTGAACACAGCTGGCTCAGTTACTCTGTGCCACAGCAGGACCTGAATTACAGGTGATGGTACACAGGCTGTAATAAAAACGTTTGAATGCATTCATTATTTCATCCATCCAACCGTCTATCAATCTCTGCTTGCATCTCAGGCCTCACTTCTCTCTTGATGTCAAGACCAAGTCATCCAGAGGGCTGAGCCTCCATCTGGCAGAGAGAGGACTCGTACCCCTGCTGGCTCTTTACATCGCCAATGGCAAGATCAAGTTTTCACTGGGGCAAAACAGGACCATCCATCACAAGCCGAAGAGCAATGATGGGAAATGGCACAGAGTAACTCACAACATGCACAGAGTTCACAATGAATCAATCCTGGCCCTCCCTGGCCCTTCAATATAGATTTTGTCAGCAGTAGCTATATTATAAACTCATGCCAACTTTAACTCTGTTAGGTGGTTGGCTTTGCTGTTAGAATGAGCTGTAAGGATAAAAATGACTAAAATAATGATTAAGAATTGACCGCCTATGATGTTAAAGGTGTCATGGAAGTTAACAGTTTCTAATGGTCATCTACAGGAGAAGTGCAGTAGCTAAGCTGTGATTGGCCAATCAGCAAAATTTGCTTGCCTGACATCTTAATGTTGATATTTTGTCACTTTACCCGTGTGACAGATTGTTTGCATGTGTGTATAGGTTGAGTTCAGTGTGGAGAAAAGCAATGTTCACCTGCTGGTTGATGGATTCCGTGTGACTGATGGTGACTTTCCTAATGATGAAGGATAGTCTTTAGATCTGCTGAACCCTGTGTACCTGGGTGGAAATCCCAGAATCACAACTATCAAGGTGTGTCTAATCTCCAAAAAACCTTAAAGAATGAACTTTTTTCCTTGGTTGATGGCAAACTTGACTCGAAAAAACTTGAAAAAACTTTTTAGAACTTTTTATTG
Source organism: Remorina albescens (assembly GCA_034769265.1). Classification (NCBI taxonomy): domain Eukaryota; kingdom Metazoa; phylum Chordata; class Actinopteri; order Carangiformes; family Echeneidae; genus Remorina; species Remorina albescens. Next base: position 13,560,589 of record CM068489.1, read on the forward strand.
GTTTCAGGAAAAACCAAGAAAATACCACAGTCAACGTCATCCACAGTGAGGTTGTTGAGATTGGCAACTCATATTTACAGACTGTGTTTGACTCGAGTCTTAAATTTGATATAAACACAGAGTCAATGGTCAAATGGACCTATTCGTTTACTGTGGAGGATCTAATCTTTGGTGTTTTGATATGCATTCTGTGTAATGTGTACCTACTTTTTATCGTAGATTTACTTATCTTGTCTGATACTGATTGTGAGTGGTTGGTGAGTGAACTTGGTGGACTATTGGAAATGAATTGCCCTTCAGGGACAAATAAAGTTTTTCCATATCTGTATCTGTAAATCTCAGTCACTGACATTTTTTGATATGATCAAATATTGCAATTTCATGCCATTTATCAAATTTTTCATGATACAGTTGGGTTTTTTTTTTATTTTGAGAGAGAGAGTTATTTTTGTCTGCCCTGTTGCAGTACAGCAGCGCAGAAAAAAACAATTCTCTGCTTTGTATCCTGAAATATGACAAATAATACATGGCAAAATAAAAGTAATTGCAATATATGATGACGTCATATATGTGATATTTTGACAGAGCTATATTAAGATATCCCCTAAGCCCACATCTAACCTCCTGGTCTGTCTTCATCCCCTGACAGGGACAGAACATTCCTCTGAACAGTGTCACTGGCTGTATATGGGATTTCAAGATGAACAATGTAGCTGTTGAGCAGCCTGATGGAACCCATAGGATGTTACCCTGCTCTGATGTGCTCACAGAGACTGGGACATACTTTGGTGGTGGTCACATCGGTTTAGGTTTGATGTTCCATTTTATAGATCCTCATCTTATGTAAATTACAAAAGGAGCTCAAATCTAATGAAGAACGTTTTGGAATAGATAGGTACTCCGCTTCTGGTTCCCACTTCATGTTGTCCTTCGAGTTGCGTCCTCTGTACTTGACAGGTCTTCTCTTCCATGTTCGAAGTAATAAGGCCAGCATTAATATCTTCTTAATGGAAAACCAGGTACAACCTTTCACTCTTAGATGACTGATGACAGCTGATCTGGCAGCAGTTCATGTTTACTGTTTACATATTTACTGACAGTCTTTTACTAGGTTGGTGCTCAAGCAGATGATAGCAGCAATGCTGTTATTATTTTTGCGACTCCTCCTGAAAGCCCCTGTGATGGAAAGTTTCCCCTAATTACAGGTACGATCTCCCGTCTCACACCATTACACAAACCTGATCTCATGTGAGTGGCTCCAGAATTTAAATTAATCTGTTACTGTCAATTAGTGACTGTACAACATGAGAGTATTGAACTAGTGGTGGACTCCATGTCTAAGCTGAAAGCTTCCCCCCTCACCTCCTTCTCACACCCAACAACACTGGATTCACTTTCAATTGGCGGTAAACACATTCTCTCACATTTAACTGAAAGTCTTTTGATAAATTTCATTAACTAATCTTGGACAGAATCCTCTTTCTGAATTTTGTATTCTTCTTTCAGGGACACAGAACTACAGCCAGGTCCCCGTGTCCTCACCTTTCGTGGGCTGCTTGCGAAACATTAAGGTTAATGAGAGGCCTGTTGAATTTAACATACAATCCAAAGTGGTTTATCCCATCAGCATCAACAGATGCCCTAAAAACTAATGTTATTCAACTTGGAAAACTTGGTTGTGCTGTTGCTCATAGTGCAACAGCACTAGCTACTATTCCACTGTGCTATGGAAGTGTCCATGACATAGAAATAAAAATTCTTATAACGCAGGTTAGAACTAGAAGGAAGGAATATGTGTCAGATTTCAGACTTCAAACACTGGATTTATATTTTCAGACAAGTTTCATACAATTTATAAAGGTTGTAAGTGTAAAGGAGATAATGTGAAGAACAAAACTGAAACATTGTGTTTAGTACTAAGAAGTTTGGTTAAAAGTTATTATAGTGGATATACACTATATTACCACTATAAGTGACATCCCATTCTTAATCCGTAGGGTTTGATATGACATCGGTCCACCCTTTGCAGCTGCAACAGCTTCAACTCTTCTGGAAGGCTTTCCACAAGGTTTAGGAGTTTATGGGAATTTTTGACCATTCTTCCAGATGTGCATGTGTGAGGTCACACACTGATGTTGGAGGAGAAGGCCTGGCTCTCAGTCTCCGCTGTAATTCATCCACACACTACTAAACCTTGTGGAAAGCCTTCCCAGAAGAGTTGAAGCTGTTATAACTGCATAAATAAATAATTTAAATATAATATCTTGTCACACAAAATCATTTCCTCTGAAATTTGTCCACATTCCTCCACACATGACACAACTGGTAAAAACATACATGAATGCATTGGACAGCTTTAGTTATGCTAAAATAATATAATGGAGACATACGCCATAAGATTAAACAGCATGTTACCTAAACATCCACCAACCCACTGTATTTCACATTTCAACAAAAATGTTAATAATGCTCTTTACAGGATTCAAGCTCATGTGTATTTAATGATGTATAGACTATAACAACAAAACCAATCAAAAACAGTTAGCAGTCAGGACTTAAAGGAAGTTACATGCATAGTAGTGATACAGAAAATTTGATCTTCGAGCCTTATAAGGCAAAAGAAATGTTTTTGCAAGTTTAACCTCAGTCACAAGTAGGGGAATGTGAATGACATGAAGTCAGGGGAGGTTGGATATATGTAGGTATATACATAGATATATAGATAGAGTCAAAACCCTATAGTGAATAAGAAAGATGGACATTAAAACCCTCATTAATGCTACTCGGTGTTAAAAATCCAATATCTATTCTTCTCATAAACACAAATACTACATTTCAAAACAACTTTATGGATTTAAAAACTGACTGACATTTTTATGCACAATTTTACCATTATACAATATATTAAGGCCACGCAGTTGAAGTAGATTATTTGCATATTGCTTGTAGTTACTGTAACAGTCCCATCAAAGGAAAACCTTTATTGCTGCTCTGCACCGATGACACTTAACAGGAAGTGTCCATTAGTAGATGTCTGGCAGCTGGTTGTATTTCCGGTCCCAGTATCCACCAGAAAAGAGCCAGTCCTGGGAGCAGTTGTGGGGGTTTTGTCCCTGTTGAAACCACCTGAAATCATAGCAAAAAAAAAAAAGTTTGAGCCCATGAGGGGGGTGGAGACACACACACACACACACACACACACACACACACACACACACACACACACACACACAAACTTTTGACTTCAATTGATGTATTATTATATATTTGGTGGAAAAAAGGGAGAAAATTAAGGAAGGATTGTGTGGTTTGTGAAATTTTATCTAGTCCCACTAGGGTGAGCTCTCATGCTAAAAGAAAGAAGAGCAGATTAACCAGGTCCAAATCTGAAACTTTGGTGAGTGAAATGTGGAGGAAACATGAATTCATTGGCAGTACAAGGATACAAGATCACATCACAGAAACGGCAAGCAGCTCTGACCTTGGACCAAGAGCAGGACTCCTTCACATCAAAATGAGGATGTAAAAGACAAGTGGAGAGAAAAGAGATTTGCTTGAATGAACAGTAAAGAAAGGATGATCATATTACAGTCACAAGAAAAGATGCTAAATGCAGCCATGATGAGGTCTGTATATCAGGTATCTCATGTTTTTTTTGTTCATATAAACATATATGAAGCAGGTCAAAGTGTTAATACTGTAAAGTTTTCAAAAAAAAAAAAAAACAAAAAAAAAAAAAAACAAAACCAGTCACACACAGTCTATATCCAGAAACTGAGCGTTAAAATGAGCAATTGTGACTTGTAATTTTGTGAGTTCACATCAGTGCAGTCACTGCTGAGTAATGTTCCATGTCCAGCCCACCTGATCCCCATCCAACTCTGCAGGATTTAGTTTTTGACTTTCTACCTGTCATCTGGTATATTTTGATTTCACCACTCAAAAACACCCAGCTGATTGAAGGAGATGCTTGAATGGAGGAAATATAAAAATATATTAAGATGGTATTTGGTCTATTGCTCGGGAGTGGACAAAGACAAGTTGCCTGTCACAATGAGCATTTACACATTTCATGACATACATAACAGCTTGTTGATTAAATAGGAGAGAACAGTTTCTCTAACAAATTCACCTTGTCTTCCACTCATCAGATTTGGAGCGGTTTTTGCGAGCAGCTCTCTGTTTTTCCTCAAGTCTTTTCTTCTCCTCACTTGCGAGATCTATTTGATGGCAATAATGAGAAAAGGCAGCAGTGAGGAGCATTATTTATTTGTAGCTCCAGTAGGTTAGTAGTACGATTAGAAGTACCACTATTCTTTCAAGTAGATCTATCCATCTTACCGATGTCACCATTCTCCATGGCTCGTATATCTGGCCTCAGCCTGCAGTCTGTCTGAGGAATGACTCCCTCCATCTCTTTGTGCAGCTCATTTAGCTGCATTGCAAACGACGTGAAGTTGTACATCTAGTTTAAAAGAACATTTTGCATATGTCAAACATAAGAGCACTGGTGAATGCTTGTATTGCATATTGATCAGTCAGACCTGGGCAGAGTTGGCTGGTCTGGGTGCGATTCTCCACAGCAGCTGGCTGCCAGGAATCACCTGGACAGTGTCTTTGACTGGTGAAGGAACTTCTTGGTTGTCATGGCAACCCTGCAAGGAAAAAATAAAATAAAATTGTGATGCACTCACCAGGCTCTCTGCAAGATGCACAATTATGCTGTTTGATTTAATGTTTATTGATAGAATAGTGTTAATGTGAATGTTAGCAACTTTACTTGACTTATATTTCCCATTAATTCTTAAACGGCATTATTCACGATGACTCATTCTGTTCAGAACAAAACACTTCATACCACTTTGTTGCCTTTTCTCTCTTCTGCTCCTTTCTTGTCATTTTTCTTATGTGCTTCAAAGGCAGCAGGATCGATGACATACAGGGACTCTGTCCATTTCCCATAGAGAGCACAGAGCTTCTTCTTGCTGTGGAAAAACCATGTGCATAAACATTAGACCAGGCGCAAATCAGGAGAATCTGTCAATTTTTGTCCAAAATAAATAAAGAAAATGAAACGAAAACTGAAAGAAATGTAAAAGTTCTTTCATGTGTGGCTTTACACTGGTAGTTTTTTTGAAAATGTCAGCCAAATTAATTCAAGTTTTAAAATCACAGGTCATCATGCTGAGGGAAGCCACAAGATTTGCCAGTTTCCACTTATTTGTTATTAATTCTGTTATCAGCATCTTTTGTTTCTAATTAACTTCCCTCATTGTCAATTTGTGCATCGGCACATCTCCTCGTGTGGCTTTGTCTCTCAAGATGTCTAAACCTGAGCAAACCACTTTGTAGGTCTTAATTAAAAGAAATTTAAAGATGATTTTTCATTTCTAAAATATGGATATGTGGAGAATCCACTTTTGATAGATACCGGTTATCACAAATAAATGACTATTTGCTGGGATGCCAGTCGGTGTCATGCAGCTACTTTATCTAAAACTTCATCATATGGTATGCTGCAACATGTGAAAGACTGATGAGGCAGGGCATAAGTGACTGAAATCCTCTCATTCATCTTCATGCATCATCGTAAGCTGTACCTTTTGTCCAGGATATACCCTTCGACCTTATGCAGTTCATTGCCAAAAAGGCCACATGGTTTGAAATTCAGGTAGCACCTTTCTCCAGTTCTGGGTGAAAAGAGAACAACATGTTACCATCTCGCTGCCTGCTTTATGAGTATCAGCCAGACGCAGATGGCCTTCACTGTCACTAATATTTTTAGGCCACAGAGGCCATTAAATGATGTGGGCTCTACAAATACTTCTATTCAAAAATAAACTACACATATGCAGTATGTTAACATGTATCAAACTGTACATACACGTGTATATTTTAGAAAAGTTTCACTTTCAGCAGATGAATGTAAAAACAAATGTGTTCAAGTGTAAAACTTTTATTTACCATTTTATCAGCAAAATTAAAATATTCAAAAATTCATTTGAGGAACTGCAGCCTTTGTTACTTTGGTGTTGGATTCAGGATTGGCTGGATTTCAGCCCTGGAGGATGCATCAAGTCATCCTTATTAATCAGGCTTCCTTAAAATGTTGACATAAGCCTTACCTGTGGTTTATCACCTCTACATTTCCATACTGCTCAATCCACAGCTGGCCCACAATGATGTTGTGAACACAACACGTAGGATTTGTCCATGTGTAGGCTTCATTGTACCTGCAGAGGAATAAACACTTGGGAAGAATGCACATAAAGATGTTTACAAAAGCTTAATTTTGAAATTATTTAAAATTCTTTAAAATTCGGGTCCGGGTTCTTACTTGGGCAGCTCTAGTGTGATGATGCCTTTTGGCTCAGCCTCCACACTCTTGCCCCAGAATTTGAGTTTGGGGTATATGGAGCCATGAAACACAAAGTCTTGTTTCAGGCCCTCAGCGTGGAAGGCACTGACGGGTGGGTGGTGGCTCACCTGCTCCGATATGAGTCTGAAGCCCAGATCCTCTCTGGGAGACAGGAGACAGAGGCTCACAGTCATGTTGTAACTCTGTTGGTTTTGATTACTGCATCTTAAAATTTCATCAGTGTTTAACATGAGTTGTATAATTCCACCCACCTTAGCAGTTCAAAAGTTTCTCCCAGCAGGGGGTTGAAGGGTTTACCTGTCCGCTCCCACTGAGAGGCCACAGCTGACACCATGAATGCAGCCACACACTACGTACAATCACATACACTGTACTCCCAAACTTAAAGTACAATACGGCTAAAACATAGTTTATTTGATGCAATGCGAGTCCCACCTTCATCCTTTCAATGGAGTCTGATGAGGCATTGGCCTGGTGTATGAGGTACGTGTGCTCCATATACTCTGTGAGACGCTGCAGGAAGCTAAGTGGCTCGTTGAAAATCACTGGCATTGTAATTTTGGAGAGTTCCTGAAAGCCACAAAAGGATGAACTGGAGAACAATGTTCCACAACAGTAACATCATACAGTCAAAAATTCACAGGTTTTTAATCCATGTGGTGTGTTTCAGTTCAATTTTCAGATATAAGATGAATGAGCATAACAGGTTTCTGATATTCCTATAACGATTACTGGGCTTTAACTTTTTGATCTAGAAACGGAAAACTATAAAATAATACCATAAACCTGCTAGTCTACAATATGACCGCCATATTTTCTTAGAAGACTATGTCTACAGTCATCTCAATGGATGTGTAAAGTTATATTTCAGACAGTGGTGGGAAAGTAAAATAAATGATCGACTTCATGGCTAAATGACTAGAATTTATGCCACATCCAAGTCTATAGTTAGATCCCCAAATGGCTGGACCCCTTAATGCATGTCTTTCCCCTCCTCTCACATGGCTTTAAAAATAAAAAAAAAAGTCTGACCTGATGATTATGCTGGAAACATTGCTGAAACTATTAATTTAGACTCCTGTGGGTAAAATTATTGTTTGAACATGTTATTTGTTGTTAATTTTTCATTTAATAACAAACCATTCAAGAGTTTTTTTTTCCTTCTATTTATTTATTTATTTACTTATTATTGGGTTTAACCTGGTGCCCACTTCTGTACAGCACTTTGGTTGACTGCTGTCGTTTTAAATGTGCTCTAGAAATAAAGTTTGAGTTGAGTTGAGCTATGCAACTAGTAAAGTAAAAACAAGACATGATCTTTTTTTCTTACCATCCCAATGCAGTTCCTCAGGATACTCCAAATACTGAAGTCATTTCTTGAAAACATTGGTGCAGGTAAACTGGTCCTAAAACAACACACACAACAACACACAGGTGTTTCACATCAATAAAACGCACATGACAAATTAAGCTGAGTAAATGTCTTCGTCATAGAATGGCTCCAACTTCTTTAAGCAGATAAAGAATAAGTGTCCTCAATGTATCGTGTGACACAATAAAACAAATCCTAGAGAGTGCTTATTGAAGGTTAATGGTTGCATGTCTGGGTTTTTTAGGACCAATGCAGCATGAGACAGAACCATATAGAGGACGTTTAATGAAAAAAGTCAAAAATTTAACAACCAAAAAAAGAAAAGTCTAGCAAACACCTGGTGGTGGTGGCAAAAGGCAGGCTATCTCCGACAGATCAACACATGACAGAACAATCTGTCTGACAGAGCAGTAGAGTCTAAGCCAGTCTTATGTATGTTGATTGTGAGATGAGATGATCTCCAACAGGTGTGCATCAGGGGCACACCAGGAAGGAATGAAGGGGAAGTCCACCTCTTGCCACACCCCCAAAGGGAAGGAACACAGGAGAGAAAAGTAAAACTCTACCAAACCCAGACCATGACATTAATCATGCATAAGCAGTCAATAATAATAATAATAATAATAATATATTTTATTTGCAGCGCACTTTACATTTAAAACAATCTCAAAGTTTTACAGTGTATCAACAAAAGGCAATAGGAAAACAATCAGTAAAATATAGTCCAAGGTCAAAACAATCACACAACAATCAAAGTTCACTGAAAAGCATCAGTGCCTTCTAAAAAGGAACGTCTCAAGAGTTTGTGGAGCCCCCAGATGGTCAAGAAGGACATTCCATAAATGAGGGGCTGCACAAAAAGCCTGATCCCATGTGGTGCAGGACCTAACTCTGAGGAGATGGAGGCGGTAGGTGTTGGTGGAGTGGACAGATTGTGTTCCCATGGATGCACTGGTGCATGACGAGGGATACCTTGTATTAAACCCTAGCAGAGACAGGAAGAATACAGGATGAGTGTGATGTGTTCATATTAGTGCACTCTCATGAGGACTCTAGCAGCACTGTTCTGGACACATTTAAGTCTTTAGACATTCTTCTAGGGAATCCCGATAAGCAGTGCATTGCATTAATCCAGTCTGGGGGAGACAAAGTCACTGATGAACTTTTTGGCATCAGAAAGTGCGAGAGTGGGACAGAGTTCGGCAACGTTCCTCCAGACAGGTAGTGAGTGTTGTAGCGGTGGTGTCACAAGCTGCAGACAGGTCCAGCAGAATGAGAAGGGGAGGACGAGCCAGCATCATCGTTTGTGACCCAAACCTTGGTGGCTCCGGTACTGTGAGCGGAGCAAAAGTCTGACTGAAACTTTAATAAAAAGTGGTTGTGTTTGAGGTGATCCTAAAGGTGGGCTACAACTACCTTTTCCAGAACCTTGGAGAGAAAAGGCAGGTTGGATATGGGCCTGTAATTTGCCAAATTTTGCCAAAAACCTCAGGGTCAAAGCTTTGTTCATCAATAGTTGGTCTGATTTTGCCATTATTATTACGACGATCAATGGACTAACGGCAGCAGCATTTGTTTTTATGCGTGTGAAGGGCACAGTTGGATAGTTTCATTTTCTTGAAGAGATCCTTAACCTCCTGCAGGGAAACTTCAGGGAAGAAACAAAGAGCCGGGAAATCCCAAACTGAAGTTCAATAACTGGAGAAGAACAAACAGTGTCAATTTAGTTTTCAAAGAAGGCCATAAAGTTGTTGCAGAGCTCCTCTGTAGTTTCTGTGACTGGGGGAGTTGGAGGTTGGAGAAGATGATAAGTGGTGGAGAACAGCTACTTAGAGTTGTTGGGGGGGTTGATTTGGGTGACATTTGAATAAAAAATAGATCGTCCCTCTTTAAGGGACTTTGAATAGGCCTTTCAGGGTTTCAGATAAGCTACTTTGTGAACAACCAGCCCAGAGGCTCTGTTCTGCTGTTCAAGGGTGAGCCCAGCTGCCTTCATTTACCACAGCTCACCCATGAAGCAGGGGGCTGAGTGGGTGAGGCATGTCGATCCACAATGCTACTCAAAGTCTTATTGTAAAAAATCCGCTTAGTCACTGGCTGACGAGATATTTGAAGAGATTAGGCTCTGGAGGTCCATCAGCAGGATATCTGGCGTCATATTTTCCACAGTTCCTGAAGCTGAATTGGCATTTGGGCTGAATGTGGGGGGAGAGAAATGGCAGGTCTAAAAACTTGAATCTGAATCAGAAATAGTTTTATTGCCAGGTATGTGTAAACATACTAGGAATTTGACTCCGGTGTTTCAATCTTGGACAACGGAAAGACAAAAAGAAATAAAAAATAAAAAAAGGAAATATATACATTGAAATTAGAAATATTTGTCGTGGGATATGATACATAGTGCAGAAAGGTGCAATGTTTAAGGAGATGATTATGTGATCTGACACACCCAGATCGTACACATGAAGACTGCACACCGGGACACAGTCAGTGATGACCAGATCACTCTCCTGGAGTGTGTGGGAACATCTACATGTTGTGTGAAGCTGAAACAATCCAATAGTTGCAGGAATTCAGCAGCAAAGGGGCAGGATGAAATATGGGCTCAGTTTGGATGGTCGATAGATAAGAAGAACTGTCATGGGGGAAGAAGACACCCTGGGTTAGGGCAGGGTGACAAACCCTGATGACAGCCAAGCCACCACCATGACCGGAGCCAGACTTCTCTCTTTTTTTATTTAATTTTATTTATATAGCACTTTTCAAAACTGTGTTGCAAAGTATTTTACATGGGATAAAACAAGTGTAACATATATATAGGATGAGCCAGAAAAAACTATTGCAAGAGCTTGAATGAGATACTAGAACTAAAATATGACATGAATCATGAAAAAGTAACATGATGAATTAAGACAAAGTCTAAATTCAAAATGCCCTCAAAAACTGCTCGAGGGATTAGTGAACATGATCATACTGCAGGCTGATTATTGCATTACACTGTGACCTTATCAATATTTAACAACTCCAAGACTCTGTTGATACAACTCTTTTTCCTGCCTTCACCAGCCTGGCCCTGACTCTAAATTATTCACAGGGGGAAGTGGAAAACCCTCAGCAAAGACACAAAACTGAAATAAAATAAAAAAATCAGCTTTCTGAGGGGTTTGGGAGATAAAACAGGCTGACACAGTTTTATTACAGCAAGAAAATAACCATATAAACATATGACATGGGGGGGGGGTTACTCCCGCAGTCCATAGGGGAACAGGGGAGCATACAACACCACTGACCTATGCGTTGTGAACCCATTGGGCTGACTCTCGTCCTTGTCGTCATGGTGATCGCCAGGCAACATGCTCGTGGGGCTACTGCAAGGGCTGTGTAACATGACTGAGCCTTCGTCCTCCTCCTCGTCCTCCTCAAAGGAATGGCTGGCCACTGTCTCAAAGCCACTCAAGGAAAGTTCGGAGTCCGATTCTGTCGGAGACGAACACAGTGAGATGATTTTGCCTGGTCTAATGAGAACGCTTCCAAATAAAAAAAATCTTCACATCTAATCATTTCTGAGTAAATACAATTCTCTGGATAAAATGACCTGATGAACAAAGGCTTAGAGAGGAGTATAATAAAGTGAACTTAATGCAGTAATTGTTGATATTTTTCATAGTTTTAAAGTAAAACCAGTGTCAACAAATGTATCATAACAATTATAGATGGATTTAACTGTTTTTAGTTGCTTGCAAATATATATGAATATTTGTAAACATTACATTAACGGATCAGATTAGATCAGATATTCTTTTTGAATGGAGTGTATCAGTGTAACACGTGCTTACAAAGAGCCTCTCAGTTAGTCTGTTCAGAGAGGAAATACATTCATGACAGCTTAAAATAAGCTTAAAATAAGTTCATGATGTTTCCTGATTTCTCTGATATAGAAAAGAGGAGAAACTTTCTCCTGGACAATGAGCTCAAAAAGAGATGGAAAATGAAAATAAGTGTCAGAGAAACTTTCCAAATAGGATTATAAAAGTGTTTCCTATCCCTAAATATACCTGTACCTATACTGCCTCTTTCCAGGAGATAAGTCACAATCTTGCTTTCTTTTCCATAACATTGCATTCTAGACCAGAGGTGTATTTTGTCTACATTACGATGTCACAGTTGACTTTTGACCTTTTAGATATAGCATGTCATCACTTGATATTATTTTAATTTGGTAATATTAGCATTGGGATACTTGAATTATGGCCAAGGCGCCTCCAGGCGTTCCTGATATATCGCAATCACAACAAGTGGAAAGATAGTAAATGTCACAGTGGCCCTGGCCTTTGACCACAAAAAATAAAAAACAAATATGAACTAAAAATGTTGGTGCATGTGTTTATGGAAAAAAAGGTTTAATAAGACCTATAGCATAATATCTACCACAAATATCCAGAGCTGATTGGGCTCCAATGCAAATGGATCATTAAATCACTTTTTCATTAAAACAGGAGGGAGGAAAATTCTCATTTTTAACATTTTTTCTTAATTAATATTCAAAATATATGTTGGTATATATTTTGTTCTCTATTTATGTACATACAATATATTATACATTTGTGCATCTTTTTCTTTTCTTCCTTTTGATGATTACAACTTGATATAATTATGGGATACTATTTAAAAAAGAAAATGACAGATTGACAATTGACAAATTATTAGCCACAAAAAACAAAAACAAAAACAATATTACACTCAGCAGCAATCAATGCAGATCTTTCAGGCACGATTTAAATAAGGATTTTATTTTTCACCGCATGTTAACTTGGTTTTTTCACCCGAAGAGTTGGTTACACATGGTGCCAACAATTTACTATCAATTTAGACAATTTTTTTTATAAATAACCAGAACAAGAAGAGCAAAATTTTCTTAGCCTTGTTGAAAATATCCTCAAGTATCCATTACGCCCATTTTTGATGAAGTCAGCATGCAGGCTTTTCAAAACAATAACAAGCTCTCATGTGAATTTTTCCTTTTTCTTTTACAAAAACAGGCAACTCTCACTCACACATGAAGAAACAAACATACTAAAGACACTGACCATCAGGAAAAAGTACTCCACTCTCCTAAAGGCGAGTGACTGTGCAGTGAACACAGAATCGCCTGTGTCTCCCAAGTGTGTTTTGATAACTTGTCAACTCACCAGATACGGCGTCGTGGAACTCATCATCACTGAGGACGCTCTGCGGCGAAGATCCCCTAACGACGGATTGCTCAAGTTCGTGGTGCTCTGTGGCCAGAGTCTGCAGCGCTTCAGAGAGGATCTTATTCTTCTCCACCTCCTGCTCCAATTTCAAACTGCGCATCTGAGCTCGCCACACGCAGACACACATGCACACACACACACACACACACACAAAAACAAACACAGACAATAAACACTCATAGAAACATGAACCAACATGAACTCTTTCTTCCACATTTGATAAATAAATATTCTCATGGGTGCTGAATTTTCATTCCAGCTACTGTTATAAACAGGATACAAATTTGGGTGACCAGATGGGCTGTGATGGCAGTGCGTCTGCATATAAGCAGCATGATGACTGAGTGAGCCTCCCTACTGCACTGTCCTCTCATTACCAGACCGGTGGAGACAGACAGAGATGGATATAAGCGGGATCAGCCATGTTTACCTGCACTGAGGAATGGCTGCCATCTCAAATGGCCTATCAGAGAACATGATTCCAGTTGAAGAGAGGAGATCAAATGACGAGTAATGGACTAACATATCAACCATCATCCAACCCTCCCTTTTACACAAGACATTAGTGTTCACAATAATTAAGATACAGTTGCACCTTTCTGAAAATTATTGTAATGGCAGTGTTAAAGAGAGAGTGTTTTACTTTGGATCGTCAAGGAAAGAACATTTCTGGAGGCCAGGTGAATTGGGGACAAAAACCTGTATAATAAAGACTACAGATCAACTACCACTGTTGCATTACACACAGAGCTTTAAACATAACATTCCTGCTGCGTCATTCAGAATGCGTACCATCTTGTGCAAACTGAGTTATGAGAATGCATGAGCTCTTTAATCAATCGGCCTCTCCAGGATCACAAGGGCAAAAGGCGCACAGCTGAGGGATCGAAGTCTGGCCAGGGTGCCAACACTGAAAGTGCTGAACTGGCCGTTAAGGTGAGGACATTTAAATGATTTTTGGAAGCCTCTCTGGGCGTCTGCAGCACCATCTCCTCTAAAGACTGAGAAATTCATCTGTCAGTTGTTGGAGGAGAACACAAGACATTTCATTTCCAGTGTCATGAAATTTCCAACAAACAATGTTTGCGGCAGTTTTGTTATGTTAACATGAAAAGATCATGTTTAAGATGCAGAAAAGGACAGATCTCAGATAGGCAGAAAGGCATGTAAAAGAGCTTTTATTCTCTCCTTTATCATGTGAAGGTGAACATACTTTGATTTACATATTTAACAACTCCAATGTGAATTCGGTACAGGAGCCAATGGACTGGTGCTTCAAAAGAAGCAGCTGCACTGCTTTACAGCAGTAAGTGACTAATTCTCACTCTGATGTGACAGATAAAATTCTGAAAAAGACACTTTCAGGCTCAGGGCTGATAAAGCAGATTAAGATCATGATGAAAATGTTCCTCTTTGATACATGCTTTACTTTTCATGCACCATCAGTGCACATTACTTTAAATTTGGGCGTATACGGGCAATTTTCAGTCTTCAGGCTCACATTCATACACACTTGCAGAAATTCATTCCACAGTCAGCAGTGCTTATATTGTGATAGCTACATAATAATATAATACGTGAAAAGGCTTGATTAGAGCAGTGATTGAGCAGTATAATCATAATTTAATTGACCAATTTGGTCAAGTGCATAGCGATGACAGTGTCAGTCAGTCTGATGGGCACTGTGGGGACTAAAAGACCGCAGTGATAGATGGATGTTCTTGAAAACTCACAGATGAATAACCTCAGGTAGGCTGATTGGTGCTGACACCTCCATTGTCTCCTGTATTACTGACCACCTGACAGGCAGACCACTGTGTCCGATGTGGTGATTGGTAGTAGTACAGGAGCTCCACAGAGGGGACTGTGTTGTCTCCTTTCGTTTTTACCTTTTACACCACTGACTTCCAGTACAACTTCGAGTCATGTCACAGCTGTTGTTGGGTATATAAGAGGGATGAGGGGGAGAGTACACAACACTGATAGACAACTAATTAACTATCCATATCTTTACTTTGTACCTATGAATTGTAGAGTTTCAATTTAAAATTTTTTATCTGTCTGTCTGACTAGCTATCTATCTTCTACAGTATATGCTTGAATGATCTGTTCATTCAAATGACATATTTATTGTTCGGAACCATCAAGACCAGACAATGTATGTTCTGGTTCTTTATGCCAAATATGTTGCTGAAATCCTTTTCATTTCCATTTTTCTGGTTAGTCAGCGAAAGGTTTAACTGGATATTCCCAAATATATGCACAAAAAATCAAAACCAAAAAAATGTATTTTTTATTCAAATTTCATAATACTGAACAAAAATGGTAAAGTGGACCAATTCCTGGCAGAATTTTGAAGAAAGATACAACTCAGATACAACTGAGAAGCTGACACACGTACCCCTTCCTGTCTGGAGAAGAGGCTGAGACAGATGCTGAGACTGGAGCTGGTCTTACTGGACAACTCACAGATTTCTTGCATCTTCTGCACGATGGTGGATGGAAAGCCTGAGGGGAACAAACACACTGGTGAGGGACCACTGGCACAAAGTCATGTGCTGAAGTGAAAGTGGTTAAAGCTGCTTAAAAAGCAGGACAAACCGACCAGATGGTGCAGTCTGTAAACGTATGTGTGTTTGTGTGTTAAAAAAAAATCACAATGAAAATGCTTTACTTTCTTCCAGACTATCATTTTTCAGTATGGACAGGAAAGCTGCCACCTCCTTCTCGAGCTTTTTCTGGCTGGCCTCTGCTGCCTGGTTTAAGAGAGACCAGAGGACATTTATACATCATTGCACTGTGCGATCATTAGCTGTGCTGTTACTGAGCTGCTCTTTTTTCTTTTTTTCTTTTGGTTCAGAGCCACCTGTAGTGAGTCTGCTAACTCCCCAAGTGACGTGGCCTCCTCCTCTTCCTCCTCGCTGCCCTGCTCCTGGGAGCAGTAGTGCGTGCTGTAAGCTGTGTGCTCCTCCAGGGCTTCCAGCCATGCCTGCAGGACAAATACAGATTTGGTTTTGGTTTAAGAAAATCAAACATATTAATTTAGCCAACAGATTGTAACTTTGGCCAAGTAAGGAGTGGTTTTCAGATAATTGGATTTAAAAAAAAAAATTCACCTTTTTAGTCAACATGATAGGCAAATTCCAGCATGTGTACGCACCCTTGATGTTATCCACATACAGAAGCACAAATCACAGTGTTTTCCCACCTACACTAAATTTTCACAGTTCCATAATGACCTGAAAATGTATTTTCACCTCATACAATATGTGTCACATCTGTGCACTTTGGATTGTTAAAATTGCAGCCCTTTGCTTTAGTTGTTTATCTGGGCCATTAATGCATTCCAGTAAAAATGAAATGCTAATAGTTTCCCAGAGCAGTTAGTCAGTGGTGTTTGAGTTTACTGCCAGGGGAGGAATGAAACTTACTTTTCTTGTTGCCTTCGGGTCATTTTTAGGTGATACCTTGAAGTGATGCACGCTATCATCAAAGCACTTGAGGGTGAAAAGGCAGCAATCTTTGGCTCTGATCTAGAACATGAAAAAAATGACTTGTCAAAAGGTTTGACACAAAATTCAATGCACTATTTTAAAGGAAGTAGTACCATTCATAAATACTGGCTTACCAAGCAGTGGGCATTTGTCAGGGACTTACAGCCTTGACGTCTGACATTAGAAGCTGCATCGGACCTTAATAAGAGAGAGGGTGATCTTTGTTGCTGTAGAGATTTTCTTTTTTTTAAAGAATGAATTTTCTAAGTATGAAAGACAGAAACCTTTTATTTCTAAACTCATTTTGTCACCTCTAGCACCTCGCTCAACAAACATGCGCAGAACTTCTGTTGTAAATATTTATTTTGAAGATATTTCCACATCTGAGTTGTTGAGAGATGACACCTACTGCTTTGAATACCAGGATAAAACCCCATCCTGAAGGATGACCCAGTATGAGCGCCAGCCAAAAAATCTTGAGCTCTGCAGGACGACACAGGGGAGGAATCAACGCTTTGATTTTGACTTTATTTTTAATGCTCTTATTTGAAGGTGGTCTAGAGTGAGGGTAGCAACTTCACATTCCTTCATAAATACTTTCATGAATTTGACAATATTCTGCATTTACAAAATTTTTATTGCATACTGCATACAACAAGGAGAGCTGAGTAGCTGGAAACGTGATGAAGTAATTTTTTTAGGGTTTCTGAATTCTGTGTAACTACAATTCAGACAATTCTCAGATGCGAATTAATCCACATTTGCACCGATAGCAGTATACATTTTTGGTTTGTTATCTTAAAAGAAATCACTCTCACCACTCCTTGAGTCTGACTATGAAATATGGCTTATAGATAGTAATGCAATATTTTTTGGCTATAACTGCAATACATGATACATATCTCAATATTTTGAAAACTCCTCTGAGGTACACAAAATGTACAATTTAGCTCTCTGATGCACAAAATGACACAAACAAAAAATGACTGTAGTCAAAGCGACATTTGTTTACATTAAAACATTCTGGATTGCTGTTAATTCATTAGTGGTTTATATTAAAAGGGAGGATTCACAACCAAGTTATATCTGCACATTCAGATTTACAAAAACAGCTTAATACTACAAAAAAGTGCATCAAAAGGAATCCTTGAGAAAGAGCTTCAACCAACAGCTGTTTCCTCCATCTTCAATTACATTTCAGAACACACATAAATACACTTTGGGGCTTAATTTCTTCGACTCTCTCACAGTTCCCTCTCTACTGGATCCAAAAAAATAGACATTTGACCCACATGACACAGGAGAGTTTTTTTTTAATAAGCAGGGAAAGATGTTGTCTGTGAGTTACCCATTATTTACAATACCCACCCCCCATGTTACCATCATGGACAATAATGATTTTACCTTCCACAGCAGTCCTTCGTACTTCTTGATATGGTGGGTCATACCCTGAAATACACAGAGGGGAGACGTGAAGAAAGTAAAAAATAAATCAAAGACCGGATGAAAGAAGAGTCGACTCTGCGCACTCACTCGATGAACATTGCCTTCAAGGACCTGCTTCATTGCTGTATCGCTGGCCAGGTCAAACACTGTCTGGCCTGAGAGTTTTGAGAAACACACAACAGAGAGCATGACAAAACACTGAGGAGGAAGACTGCTTGGGTAGTGAAAACTGTTCAAAAATAAAAGTTATTGACATCTTCCGCTTCTTACTGTTTTCCCGTTTTTTCATTCCAAAGGTTAAATTGACAGAAATAATAGCTTTGTTTTGTTAATTAGAAGTTCAATTACATTTCTGCAGAAATGAAAGCTGTTCATCCAGTGAGTCTTTACTTATGTTTGGTTAAGAAATCTAAATGAAAAAGTTAATTTAAAAAAAGTGGTATATTTGGTACACAAGTGAATGGTTGCAGCAGCAGAACAGTGTGACTGATTTAAAATAATGTGTGTGTGTTCATGGTAATGAAAGAAAAGGTAGAGTTTGAATCACCGAGGGTAATGACTAATAGTCATTCAAAACAAAGAGGCTCTGTGACACATAAGGATCAGATATTGCTACTCCTGTTTGGACAGTCAGTTGGTTATTGGTTTTGGTCTATTCACTGGTAAAATGTGAAATCTGCTCAGTCTTGTCTTTTAAAGATAGGAGCGGTTGATGAATGTCACCTCTGACTGATGGTTTTACCATTCTTGTTCTTGATGTTGGAGACGGCGCCACTCTTCAGCAGTTTCAGGGCACACAGCCTCTGGCCCCGATAGGCTGCACAGTGCAGGGGAGTGTTACCCAGCAGGTCGGTGCAGTTGATGTCTGGAGGCTTCTTCTTGCTGAGCTACAGGGAAAACATAGTACAAAAACAAATTGGTTGTCTGGGCTCTGCATTTTTCCTCATGCAATTAACAACTTAAGCAGAATTCTTCGCACTGTGACCAACAGTTGGAATAATCAGGGCTGCAGATGGATTTCTAAAACTTTGCTCCTACTATTTTAAGAGTTATTTCTTAATTAGGTTGCTATCGCCAGTTTTATTGTTGTCAACTCTAGACTTGTTGAGACTTGAAAACATGCAAAGGCAGTTGAGAGTATAACTGTCATTTCAGATAACACTCCGAACAATCCCTTTTCTGCACTGAATTACCCACAGAAATGACTTCAGATGAACTCAACACATTCGATATTATTATTAGTCAAAATGTGAGATTTAAGTAACGGTAACTTCATAACTTTGGGAGTTGTACTTCACTACAGGGATCAGTGTTTGACTAACCAGTTGAGAAAGAGTTGGAAGGTCTCCTTCACATGCAGCTTCCAAAAGCTTCCCCTCAAGTTTCCTCTCCTCTGTTCTTTCAGCGGCTGGTGCCAGTCCAAGGATAAGATGTACACAAAAAAAGAAAAAAGAAAATAAAAAAAATAAATAATAATAATAATAATAAAAAAAAATATATATATATATATGTGTGATTTCAGAGTTTGTACGTTACATACAATCTTTGTATGATTGGAAATCAAACTATTCAACATGGATATATCTAACACTGACAAGAAGTTTTCATGAAACTTCAAAGAAGATGTATCTCTCTCACCTTCCAACATGCTTCTGATCTCTGCATTTTGAGTGACATCTTTGGGAATCTGTGCTGTCCCATTGATGACAGTAGCGCATGCATCATAGTGCAGCAGCAGCATGACAACCTCCTGATCAATATGTAATCGAATGATTGATTGATAGGCTGAATTGATTTATAAAGGCATGCACATAATCATACTATAAATGAACAAATGGAATCTGAAAGGAGAATTGGCCAGACACGGAGTTACCTTTCTCCCAGTGAAGGCGGCTTTGTGAAGTGCTGTGTCCCCAATGTTATTGGGTAAGTTGACATTTGCCCCTGCCTGCAGAGTGTAACAACATACTTGTTACCCATGCACTTTTGTAACACCCCCAGAATAGTGTAACAGGATTTGAAATATCCACTTTACCTTAAGTAATTCCTCAGCTACATCTTTGTGCCCAAAGTAACAAGCCAAGTGAAGAGGGGTCCACCCCAGGTTAGACTTACTCTTCCCTGAGAAAACATTACACATTATGTTATAACAAGAGACTAATGATTGACATTGTATTTCCATGTAATGATCAGGCACCTTTGCAGTTAATGTTGATCTGCGTCTCTTCCTTGATCTTGGACATGAGGAGCCTCTTAATCCCGGGTAAATCTCCATTCCGGGCACAGTGTAGGAACTGCTCCTCTTGCTCCATTTCCTGGGCCCCTGCCCCTGCAGAGGAAATCGTATAAAAAAAAAAAAAAAAAAGGCCTGATCCTTAATTTCCCACAATGCAACTCAATAGCATCTTTCATTAACTCCTCCCTGACAGTTAAACAAATTGTGAAACTACTGTAAGTATGCTATGGCAGTGTGTCATTTTTTCATTCAGTCATTCAAACGGTTTCATTTAAATTAATTATGCAAATATTATTTTGTAACAAGAGCAAGATCTCTGAACAAGCTACCACAAGTACAGCCATGGTGACCCCCTCCTGGCAAATCCTGGGTCCTACACAGCAAAATCAAAAATGCTAGATTTTTGCTAGAAATGTTGTGTGTTAAAATACAGTGTCAAATCAACACTTGTTAAGTCTAATTTAGCTCCCTGGGTGTTATTCCTCAAAAAGAGTCGTTATTAATGTGGGGAGTTAAATCCAAGCAACTCTGCTAAGTGTTGATTTCAACACTGAAATGACTGATTTTAAAATCAGCACTGGAACGTGTTAGTTCAAACGTATGTGTGCCCAAATATTTGCACCTAGAGCAGGGAGTGTAAGAGGGGGGAGACCACACCAATACTTTCCTTTCGCTTCCTTCAACTACAACAGCCATCCTTGTTTAAGTAAATCAAATACACATGCATATCTAACAACATTTTCTACGCAGTGATATTTTATTCGTGCAGCTAGTTAACGTTAAAAAAGCATTCTATTGGTTTGTTGGCCAATACACTTCACACTAAGTTGCCCAGCTAATGGAAATTAATAAGCTTAAGTAAAGGTAACAGGTGTTACACATAAATGCATGAAATATGTAATAAGAATAAGTCTGTTAACAATACCATGTTTCATTTATCCAGAGGAAGGGCAACATAATGAATTCACATAATTTCGATCTAAGCAGCTCACTTCTCTTGATGATGGTGTTTTGGGCTTTTGCAGTGCCTTTTCAGCCACTGGACAAATGTAGGCTGGTGAAACAGCTCGGGCCAATTCATTTTGAAAGAGCACTATCCAATGGGGATTCTCCAACTAAGTCATGTGGCATTTGGCTGATCAATAAGGGAAATATTATCTCTCCATCACTCAGCCCCACTGTTGCAGTGCAGATGAAAGTGGGTATGTTTCAGAATCCAAGCAGAAGCTGATGATAAGATTACATCACTGTGACATTATTAAGGTAATTTTCTTAGATGTTTTTAGTGCTCACTGTGATCACAGACCTAAACTTCATGTGTATGATAAGCGGACTTCAAAGGTATTTAAAGACACCTTTTAAAGATTTCCCTCAGTTTCATTCTAGAGCAGCTGACTCAGTTCAAATTGCTTATCATCCTACATTATCCAGGACACATGGACAATGCAAGAAAAAGTCATATGACACTCTTTTGTCGGGTGCTAAGGACAAAGAAAAAAGGCAATCCAAGTAATTACAAAGGGTGTCAGTCAAGAGAGGAACCTTCAACAGGAAGGAAACAAGTCCTATACAGCGTGAGTCTACATGACCCTTCTCAGTAATGACAATACAAAAAGAGACTGTCTTATTCAATGTCAATCACATGGCCGTGAGGAAGTGTTAAAAAAAAAAAACCACACTAACAAAAGACGACAACAACTTCGACACTGTTACTGTGGCATCTCCAGGGCACAGAAAGAAAAATATAAGCTGAGGCTTAAACTGGTTTACCTGGGACTGTAAAACATGTGATTCTAACAGTTACTGAGCCTGTCTGTCCACTGTCTACTTCGTTTTCAGTAGCAAATGCTTAAACACTCTCACATTGTAATTGTATAGGCAGAATACTTAAAAACACACTTGTTTATGTTTTAATTCCTTTTAAAGTTTAGTTTAATATTACCTTTGACTCTTGTTTGAGTCCTGGCAGTTCTTTATTTCAACTGCCAAATATCCAAATTCTTCAAGAACTAAATCTTGATTGGGAACCAGTGGAATAACAACCCAGGCATAAAAAACCTGCATAAAATGTTACTTTAACCTTGTTACATTAGTATTAACAATTATTTATGAGGTGACATACAATAATATCAGACAAGGGGTCTATTTTCTTGCAGCATTTATACTTGAGCTTTTACAGTAATAGGATATTGAATGCAGATTAGTATTATCACTTGTAATAGTGTATAGGAACTAAGAATCCATTCCTGTTTCACCAGTGCTTTTTTCTTTACAATCCAATTTGCCAGATTATTTGTAACTAGGATAAACAATTGACCTAGGATTATAAAAAATACATTATATATTTTAAAAATAACCCTTTGGTTGGTGCAAATCCTTCCAGCTGTGGGGCAAATCTGAAATGAAGCCAGGTGTTTGGCTTCAGCTGTGAGCAGGTGATTGTGTCAATAGAATAAAACAGAGCGATGATCGGGCAGGAAAAGCGGTCAGCCAGACACTTACTGCTTCTGTCGGTCCAGACCTGGTCTGAATCCTGAGTCAGGACCCCCGGGGCGGCTGCATGTGATGGTTTAAGCTCCTCTGAGCCGTCTCCGCTAATCTACCGCTGCAACCAATGCATCGCACCGACACACACACATGAACACACACAGAGACACACAAAATCACACACACGATTGTCATACACAGTGTACAGTCGATGGTGAGCTCTCCGATGGCGAAATACTGCTGTCCATGTCACACTCACACACACGCGCGCACACGCTTGTTTTTTGTTTACCCTGACGTCAGCTGACCTCGGCAGAGCGGAACTTGCCGGAACATACCACGAGTTTCTTTCAAAATAAAAGGTCCTGTAGCTATTTCAAACGCAAAATAGCACAAACTTAAAAAGTCAAGTGATGCGAACTGTTACACATTCCTAACGGGTTAGAAACAGAAATACACTTAACATCTAACTAGCTGCTAACTGCTTTGTTTGTTGCATTGCAAAATATGTACAAATGCTTTGTGCTTTGTTAGATGAAAGTACGACAGAACCCGGAAGACAGAAGGACCGGAAGTAGTTACCTACTTCCACACACACACGCACACACACACACACACACAGCCGCAGTTCGACTTCTACGTGTGACTCGTGTTCTTTAAGTTTTATCTGATCTCCTTTTTCACGTTTTAACAGCTGACACTTGATGATGAGACGAACAAATGGCCGACGTCGTAAATCCGGAGAATGAAGGAGATCTTCAGTCCCAAGTAAGCTGTCAGTGGTCTGACAGGCTGAAGACAGCGGGGCACTTTGTGTCTACTGCCCCATGTCCTTCTGAAGTGGCCCTGCTGCAGAGCCCGTGTGGGCAAAATAGCTGTTGTTTACCAACGATCCAACATAAGCCGGATGAATAATAATCACTCACAACAAATCCAGGCTGGCGGCTCTGAAATTAATAGCACAAAGAAATAATTTCAGTATTTGTCTGAGAATCACAATAATTAAATAGCGCACGCATGAGCGACTGTGCACAGACAACACAATACAGAGGCTTTTACACACACACACACACACACACACACTGTAAATTGCTCTCAAAGTGCTTGGATTTTTGAAGCTTAGTGGCAGCAGCACGTTGCACAGAGGCCACACATTATCATGTCATGCCACCAAAACAGAGTTTAAAAGGGATGAATCCCATCATGAGCAAAGATAAATATACCTGTTGCTTTGTATGTCACAACTTTATTGTGTGCCTATCACACTTACATTACATTTAGAGCATTAAAGCAGTCACGTTGTGTGCTCCAGCTGTGACTGTGCCTTAGAATTTGGGGGAATTATTGAAGAATATGTTATTGTGTTTTAAATTCTGAAATTGCTTTGTGAAATTATTCATACTTGAAATGATTAACACATTGATTAATTTTCTTGTCATGGCTTCCTCTCTTTCAGATTGAAGAAGTCGAAGCTTTGTCTTCCATATACGGTGATGAGTGGTGTGTTATAGATGAAGCATCCAGAATATTTTGCATCAAAATATCCAGCAACTTAGAGGAGCCAAAATTGACAGCATGTCTACAGGTAGAGGAAAGCAAATCTTGGGCATCAGTCTTAAGTATCTGTCTTTGCAGTTTGTACTCTGGTAAAAAAAAAATTTGCCTTGTTGATCAGATAATTCTCCCACCTGACTATCCCAGCGCAGCCCCGCCCATCTACCAGATCAAGTAAGTCAATTTGCCTTTGAAATTTAATCTTGAGGTGATCTGCCATAGTGATAACGAAAACATGGAACCCAAACCCCACAGCTAGTCATAGTTAATAACCCTCTGATTGTTTTTATGGCTTTGTAGTGCAGCGTGGTTGCGTGGCCCTGAGAGGGTCAAGTTGGCAAACAGCCTTGAAGAACTCTATGTGTGAGTGCCTCTCATAATTTCTGACTTCACAAGTAGGTGCTGTAGAGTGACAACAAAGGCCTTTCACAATAATTTCACCATAATATATTTAAAATTTATAAAAATTTCAACAGGGAGAACATGGGTGAGAGCATCCTCTTCTTATGGGTGGAGAAAATTAGAGAATTCTTGGTGGAGAAATCCCAGACGTCAGAATCAGGTGAGGTGTGATTAATGAAATTTATGGTTGTGAGTCACACCAGAATAGTCCATCATAATAACGATCCAACAAAGTGTGCACATGCCTGGCTTTTAAAAAGAATGGGAAAGGGTACTCTGATTTGTTATATGTTTTACCTAAAACATTTCTGTGATTAGTTAAGAGTATGTTGAACAATGTAATTGAACCATGCACATAATGGGAGAAGAGTTTTCTCCATCATTACAATCGTAGAAGTGAAATGGACACACCCTGAAAATTTTTGCCCCAAATGTTTCGGCCAACACATTTTGGAGTGTTCAAATAGAGCTTTTAAGTGAGTTCTTCTCACACTTTATTTATGTTTTGTAAATACTTAAAATTAGATGGTTTTCCAAACTCTTTCCATGCCGACCATTCTGACAGACTTGCTGTATCCAGTTATGGTTGGCTACGTCAATTCTGTGCTTTGCAACAAGCTCGGGGATGTGAAAGGTTTCATATATCTTTATTGTGAAGCATGTTCATAACAGATGTATCACAGCTGAAAATAGTTTGTCTATCAGCCAGTCAATTATTGAATAATTTCTTTCAAAGTCCTGATGATTTTACTGTTCTCCAACTAAGTCCTGCTCAGATGCATCAGTGACATAACTACCAGATGTGATGTGAAGCCATGGTTAGCTGCACACGATAGCCTTTAGGGGCTTCAAGAAAACCTTCTTTCTTACTGAATTAAAATCAATATCTGTGCAATTACTTCCATTACCACAGGCACAATCAAATACAGTGTAAAAGATAAGCAAAGTGTCAGCAAAAATCATATTTTCTATTGTTGGGCTTGTGTAACTTGGTTATTTATAGCTTAGAATAGTATTGTCCATTATTGAGGCAACTGGTCAGCTTTGAGCCATCAGCCTGAAAACTATATAACTATCCTCCCCATTATTAGGGAGCACAAATTCTTCTGTGCAATCCATGTGCTCATGAGTGTGACTGTTTGCAGCATTTACACACAGAGGTGCACGTATGACAGATTGTTCTCATTCAAATTACACTGAGGAGAGAGAGAGGAAAACAGAGGGATTTGGGGGGGGGGTTGATAAGGCTTGATAAAGATGCACCTTTCACAGAAAAGGAAATGGAAAAGGAGTAAATACAATGGCTAAGAAAGAAAAGTAAAGGGAAATAATGGGTTTGATGAAAAAGGTTGCTTGAATTAGGCCAGAATCAGAGCAAAGGGTGATGGAAAAAACATTAAAGCAAATATTTGATCACATAAATACAAAGGCCCATGTTTTTGAGTCCTGAGCAGTGTCCTTAGGTGTACCTTTTAGCCTAAACTCTTACCATGTCACCTGAGAGGTAGGCTTCATGGCAAAAATTACCTCTGCAAAGCTTCCATCTCATTGCATTGAGTGCAAGATAATAACTGAAGTCAGCTCTGATGAGTATATGGACACTTTGATGAACTCAGATCTTGTCTCACTTGGACTGTGGTGGTCGGGTAATAGTAGAGCAATATTCAGAGAGATAATGTGGAGTGGAAACAAGGCGTGACCCAGTTCTCAGTGGAAATTATGCACTTGATGCTTGAATGATGAACCAGAGCTCTGCAGCTTATTTTGACATACTCGTCACCATCCTGCTACCAGAAATACTCAACACAACACTTTGACGGATCTGAATCATTATTGAATATAAAATTACAGCTGTGTGTGAACTATCATTCCCCAATGAGTGCATGGTGCATTGTGTTGACTTTCATGTCTGAGTTCTGTTCTGTTCTGAGTGTGTATAACTTTCCTCTACACACTCACTGGTCAATATTAGCTACACTTTGCTAAAACTGGGTTGGAGCCCCATTTGCCTTCAAAACTAATGCTTTGTGGAATAGATTCAACAAGGTGCTAGACATATCCCAAAGACTTTGGTCGCTATTGTCATCACGCAGTTGTTGCATATTTGTCGACTGTACATTGCAAATCTCTAGTTCCTCCACATTCCAGAGGTGCTCCCTGGATAGAGATCAAGTGACTGTGGAGGCTATTTGAGTACAGTGAACATGTTGACAGTAGCCATCAGAGGATGGGTACGGTTTGGTCATAAATGTATAGACAGGGTCAGCAACAATATCTATGACCACTAAAACATGTATTTGTGATCACGATAAAAAGAAATAAATGAATTAAATAATAGAAAATAAATGTGCAAATAGTCTTTAAACAAAAAGGTGATGTGCAGAAAAGTAACTCAGATTAGCAGAAGTTAACCTGCCCTTCAGGTTGTGACTGTTTCAGGTTCAAATAAACTAAAGAATAGCTTCCTTTCAAGTGACAGTCATGTCCATAAAAGTTGAAAAAAGAAAAAAGTTGTCCATTTCATATGAATTCTTGCTGGGTTTGAATCATCCAGAGCTCCCGGCTTCTTATGCTTGAGGCGCCCATGATATAATAGTTCAGCTTTAGAGTTTGTATTTAACCCGTCTCATTGGTGGTTTTCTGTGAAATGTTTTATTGAAAAAATATTTTCCTCAGCAGATCAACCGGAGAAGGTAAACATAACGACTGAGGAGAAAGTGGACGGTGATGAAGATGAAGATGCTGAAGACATACCTGACTTCAGCACTCTCAGACTGAACACAGAAAATCTACATCTCTTCATGGAAAATGCAAATGGTAGTACTTGTACAGTGGATTCAGAAAAAGCCTCTAAACACACAGCTCACCGGTGTGATTTCTGATATTTCATTATGCAGATGAAGAGGTGCCTCCAATAAAACATGGAAATCCCATCACAGATCGACGCAGCACTTTCCAGCCTCACTTGGCACCAGTGGTGACTCCCAGACAGGTAAAGGGCTTGAAATACTTGAAATACTTGTGTGTGGAAAAAAGATTGGGAAATTATAAAGTTAAATCAAGAAATAATAAATCAATATAAACAAAAATATAAATAAAAATTTAAATATAATGACATTATAAAGATAAATAAAATAGAAAAGATAGAGCTATGACTATGAAACCCTGGAGCATGCTCAAATCTGATCTGATCAAGAGTATCCATCTTTACTGCTACATTAGTTGCCAATGAATTTCTTTTTGATATGGATGAAAGGAAGGAATGTCATGGTGTTTTCATTGACTTGTTGCAAGCTTTCAATACAACTGACAATATAATGGTTAGGATAAGACAATATGCAATATTGGGTTTGATTCTCTTTCAGAATTACTTTCCTTATGGATTTTAGTGTGTCAAAGCTAGAAATAGACCTTTTACCAGTGACAAAAGCCAGAAATATATATTTCTACAATTTACACACATCCACACTTAACAGTTGTAAAATTGAAAGAACTATATAATATCAAGGAATTGGACTTAATGAATCATTTACATTTAAACATTATATTAAACCTCTCATGATCATCCTTGCACAGAACCAATGTGAGTTTATCATTCTGTCCTCAGATTCATTCCTGATGAATGGACTCAAGTTGGTTGGCTGCACTCTGATGCAGAGCTGTGATAAACTCTTTTGACAATTTTGCCTTCACAGGCACAGTGAGAGAGATAGAGGAAGGAGAGGGCATTGAATGCAGCAAAGGGCCACGAGTCATATGGCAGTTAGCTCTTAGCCTTTGTCGTACATACTCTATTAGTGCTACACATGGAAGCCTAATTTTTCAGGTTTCAGTAGAAATTCCTTGATGAGGCTTTTAGAAGGACAGGATTATTCTCCAACTCGAATATCATCATGCTCATTCATACGTTATTTTCTCAATCGTGATCTCCGCTAACACACCAACTCATTTTAAAAGCCTGCACGTGCTGTGAAGTGCTGATTCAACTAAAATTTTTACAGATGCAGCTGAATAAATGGAGCCTTGACAGGATTTTCTCATTGTCTTAATAATAACCTGAAAGTGTTCCGCTGTTGAGGATATAATGGAAAAAAACAAACAAACAAACATAGTATCTCCACCTGAAACGCTGTCTTCACAGATCTCTGAGGAACTATTAGAAACACAAACAATGGGACACACATACATGGACAATGTGTGAAATTCGGGATAAGGATAATCATTTTGCAAGGAGTCAAAAATTTAGTCAGTGAAATGAAAACCATAGGAGAGGCAGGGTCATGAGAGTCACAATCATCATGTACTTTTAAAATGGATTATTAGTCCTTCAAACTGAAATGTATTTGCATGAAACAGCTGACTAATGCTCTTTAATGCATGAGTCAGACAGCACACTGAAGTCATCTGCACATATGCGTCATTTTCAATGTCACTTGAATTTGGCTTTGGCTTTGAGGTCCCTCTGTTTCCCCAAATCACACTTTCTAAAGCAGCTGTTGAGTCTGATACAGCATATAACAAATTAAAACAAAGGAAAAATAACATTGTAATACATTAACACAAGCTATAATATTTAAAATGATGTGATCATGAGAACATAAATTGACCTTGGGTTTAGTATGAAAGAGGTTTGTATTTAACACTTTGCTGAAGGAAACATTTGTGTCTCAGCAGCTTCCGTCCACCTTAAGAATAAAGCAGGGTGCCAGTGAAGTGAGGAATGGGTGATAATGCTCAGTGACTTACATGTTGTGTGTTGCAGGTGAAAATGGTACTGGAGAAGCTGTATGAAAACAAAAAGATTGCAAGTGCCACTCACAATATTTATGCATACAGGTCAGTAATGTCAAATATTTATACTGTGGGGTCAAAAATCTCAGACCACTTTCTTTTCATTTCAATGGGACATATCTATACCAGTGTATTTTCCATGGCTTCATTATGTAATCAATACTGACACCTTTAGGTTAGTTTCACAATGTGCCTCATTAGTGGAGAAACCAAGAGAGGGAAGAACCTCAGCCCCAACAATTTTCTCTAATGCAGTTAAAGGTCAACAACAGCACCACCGTTTTCTGCCAGTATTTTGTATTGTATTATGTAAATAGGTGTGTTTTTTCATGTGTGTGTGTCATCTTCTTTTTATGCATGCCTTCCTGCCTGTTTGTATGTTTTGTTTCTTTTTTTTGCATGATCTAATGGAGTTGGTGTCATGCTTCTGGTGCTCTCTCTGGGTGGTCATTACTCACCGAGAAGAGATGTTGACATTTAGACCAAAAAAAGAGGCTCTGGGTGTTACAGTGTTATTCTCTGACCAAATAGTTAAAGGCTTTCCGCCTGATGCCAAGTTGTTGCAATTCTGTCTTTTGTAGGATTTACTGTGAGGACAAGCACACTTTCTTGCAGGACTGTGAAGATGATGGAGAGACAGCTGCAGGGGGGAGACTGCTGCACTTACTGCAGGTTGTTATTTGATTAAGAAAACATCCAACAGCTGACTCTGTTGGATGCATATGTCACTCTATGTTGCATCTGTTAAAAAAGGGAATAAATGATCAATCACAATACTGTAGCAGGCACAATGAATTCGCCCAGAATTAATCAAAAAAACGTTGTTATATTCACTAGATCCAACTTTTATTATTTTGGCTTTTGCATCCTTAATTGGTGGCTTTTCCAAGGTGCTTTGCTCATTTTCAGTCTGTATAATTAGATGTCTGCTGTGGCTTTTAACATTATTGTGAGTAAGAAGCTTCCCACTGACACTGACCGTACCCTCTAACCTAATGTTTTCTGTGGTAAAGTTGATCTAATATCCACGTGTGGAGCTGAAACTTAAGGGCATGCCTTTTTTGGCAATTTGAACGGGTGAGTTGTACAAAGATTCACCCCTGAACAGTTTCCATGAAGGAAGAATGTAGCTATAGAGATCAAAACAGTTTTTTGATCTCACTCACTTTTTGAACCACCCTCAAGTGGGCATTTTAGGAACTGTAGTATTTTTGTTTAACATGTTAGCGTGCTAGCATTTGACAGTACAAGAAGCACTGAAGTACACCTGAGGTTGAGGTCAAAATTTTATCTATTCGTGGTACTAAATAATATCCACCAATATTTCCATCCCTAGAGACTTGCTGCTCGTTGGAACTGGCAATTTTCAAATTTCCACTGTTGTCTCACCAGTAGCCCAAAACCCAAATTCATTCATTTAATCTGAAAGCAGAAAATTCTTTTATTGGAAAAATTGGATTCATTTGTTGCTAAGTGGGCTGAGGAAAAATCAAAAGAGATGCAATTTGTTATCATATCCTGAAAACATTACCAGGAAGCAATCCAATGAGCAAAAATCAAACATTAGATTTCATCATCATCAATCATTCTTGGTTCATTTTATATTAGCACATCATTATCTTAGTCTCTTCTGAAGTCAGAATTAATCTTCATGGTAGAGCCAAGCCTTCATTTATGTATCTGTGTTTCTTGAAAAACTGTTAGGGGACACTACAAAAGCACAAAATACGTACAAACATAATGTGTATTTTTCCACTTTGATCCTCCCAGAGAAATTTGATTAAAGCATAACTTCACAGTTATTAATCCTAACCATGATTCACTCACACACATGCATTCACTGACATGCACACATATACGCAGATACACACAAAAATATTTTTGCAGAAAGTCTGTTGTAATCAGAGCTGAATATCCTCCTCCAAAACAGTCAGTCACTAACACTCCGGCTGTCCAAATAATAATAATAATAACCACCACCATCATCATAATCATTTTGCCAATATATCAGGAGTCCCATGGGTTTTGATCATGGGTCTTTTAAGCATTTGTTAGTTGTCACTTCTGCTTTGGCACAATTTGAGATATTGCAATGCACCTTTGACCGCAGTAGTTTTTGCGCCCCCAGTTAGTTTCATTAACCGATGTGTATGTATTTATATCCGTTGTTTGATTAGGATTGGAGTTCTTTGATTGCAATGATTTTACGGATGAATAAATTGAACCTTGAAGTTTCTCTTCTAATACAAGATAAACATGTCCTGGGGCTTATTACATATTGAAGGTAGATTTATGAAACTGAAATAGATTTTCTCATCATGCTCTGTAAAAGATGGTGTCTGGCCGACCGCTTTACACTGGCAGCAGAACCAGGTACATGTAATGAAGACTTCTCCATTGTGTGGCACCAGGTGTGAAATATTTTAGCTGTTTAAAAAATGGCTGCCTGGAAATGGTGTTAACATTTGAATGTGTTTGTCCCTTTCCTGGCTCTGTCAAATTCACACCCATTTCACATGTATCACATTTGTCTCTCACCACAGATTCTGGATGTGCGTAATGTCATGGTGGTGGTGTCTCGATGGTATGGAGGTATTTTGTTGGGTCCTGACCGCTTCAAACATATCAACAACTGTGCAAGAAACATCCTTGTGGAGGAGGGATACACTTCTTCCTTGGTGAGACTCTCTCTGTGTGTCTGATATTGCTCTATAATCTTCCCGTCATACATCATGAGTCAAATTTGACTTTGCTGTGAGTTTTCTGATGCTAAAACTACCAGGTATCTGACAGCAAAGATTTCTTTCTGTATCCCTAAACAGGGAGAAAGTTAGTTATTCCAACAGTGTCAGTTCAAACAAACTTACTGGTTACAGTGAGTACGCAGAAGTACTATATTAATATAGAGTGAGTGTTTGTGTCACTTTCTGTTCTTGCAGTAATTTTTCAGCAGTTGCCAAGTTAGGAACATTGGTTCATTAGAACTGTCTAATTGCTACTTGTTTTGGCAATCAAACATTTGCTCCTTGCTTTTCACCAGCCTGACGTTCGGTCTGGTCTGCTTTGAAGCTGTCTTTGTGTTCTGCAAAGTAATTCTACTGATTGCATTGTTCACCTTCAAGCAGCTGCTACAGAGAGATCGAAGGGACAGCGACCCTGTTCTTAAGCATATCTTACTACAAAACCCCGGCAACGCAATGTAAAAATTCACATTTTCTTTCATTCCCATCCTCGCAACAGAGGTTCTATTCGACCTGCACTCTGTGACAGCATGTTTGAGGTCACTTCCTAAAGAGGGAGGGACTCTACAACCCCAGCAGAATGGCTTTTTCCTCCAAGAAGTGCTTCAAACACAAGAAATAACCATTAAAAATGATTACAGAACAAACAGGTTGAGTGTGTAATCAATGATTGCATCATTCAGCGGACTTGATCTCTTGGAAGTGCTCCTAAGTAGATGAAAGAGTTCAAAAGACACTGATCCAGTGTTAACATGGGTTAATGTGAGATCAAATGTGATATATCTGATATCAAATCATTTCATGTATTGGGTTAGAGGTTAATTCTTGGGGATGTTGTGGTCACTGCTCTTAACTTCTCGCCACCTGGGTGCCTTTACTCATCATCAGACAGTTGTAATTTTTTAGTTAGTATGAAGAATGGACCGACAGGTTGACACTACCACCTCTGTAATGCTGCTAGCAAAGCAAAGCTTTCACAGACTCTTAGTCGATGAAAAACTTTCCAATTGAAACTTTCTACTGGCAAAGTTAGAAATGGTTTGGTTCTTTCAGTAAGAGTAAACTTTATTGATTCCTAAGGGAAATTTGTCTCAGGCGTAGTACTACACCTCATTACTTCACACAAAAAAATCTCGCAAACAAATCCTAAAAATCAAACGAACAAAAAAAAAGCAACAAAAAGACATAGACTACAGCTTCATTTACAACACATAGACATTTTAAAGTGCAAGAAAAGTGCTGAGTGCTTCAGTGCCTGTATGTTAATTTCACTTTGCTCCTTTGCACTATTAACATTGTTCAACAGCGCCATGGAGGCTGGAACAACTGATAATTTGAGGTGGTCTGTTTTTACGCTTTGGCATTTAAAATCTTCTACCTGGTGGGAGAAGTTTGCACTCAGACACCAGAGGCTGTGTAGAGTCTGCAGAGATTTTTGTTGCTTGTTTCATGACTGACAGATTCTGTCGACTCTCTATGAGCTCGTACTTTTTTCATTGCTGTTTTGTGCATGCTAACCAACCTGATTTTCAGTTTTGTGGTTAACTTACCAAAGCAGGCCATCACTCCATATTTCATAATGCCTTCTATGATAGCTCCGTAGAAAATTTTCATGATCTGCACCAACTAACTGGTAAACACCTGCGTTGGGAACTCCCAATGAGTTCTAAAGGTGCTCTGCGAATTTAAAAATATTCACATTTAAATATTTTTCATCCTGCTGTACGTTACAGAATTATCTATTGTGCTTGTGCTTTTTCCCCGCCAAACAGTAATTATTGGAATATATTCAAACAGCACCAATCCCCAATCACTACATTTCAAATTACACATTTGCATAAGACAGCAAAACACAACAGGAGTTCAGACAATGAGTGTCTGGTAAAAATCAGGTCAGGAGCTGTAAAACATCCCTTAAACATTAAGTATTGAATATGCTTTCCCACCGTTAAGTGCATGCTTAATGGTGGGACTTGTAATGAATGAAAATCACAAGTTCTTATGTTGTCTAATCCTTTTTTTCTTGGTTCACAGGATGAGGCTACCAGATCAGGAGGGAAGACCAAAAGGCCAAAATGCAAGAAGACAAAGTGACTTTTAAAAAGATATCCGTGCAATTTTTGCCATTCAACTGAGTGAAAAAATTGTTTTTTATCTAATTTACATGCATTAGAACCAGAGATGAGCAGTGTTTTTCTATGCGCCTAGGGATAAATTATTCAAAATAATTAAAGTATTAAAGTATCTCAGAGCAATTTTGCCTGGATTGTGATACGACCCTCGCTCATTTAGGTGCCAATTAAGCTCACGGCTGAATCTGGATCAAAGAAATTCAGACCCAGTTTATTTGGCATGGCCAAGAAATATGATCAGATACTGTAGCTCAACAAAATTAAGTTCTGCTGACACCAGCCTTCTCACACACACTCATCAGCATAATTATTAGCAGAGATGCTCGTGTCTGAAAATGCATTTAAAATCCACGCAAGAATTAACATTTTTATGTGTCTTCTTGCAGCATTTACCTAACAACGGCTCCTGTGGGGCTTGCCTCATCTTTTCATCTGGTGTCACTTGATCCCTGGAAACAAACGTTCTGCAAATTAACCAGATCTGTGTTGGTTTCAGGCAGCAGAGGATCGCTTTCTTAATATATCCATGTTTCATCCGTGCACTTGGCATTTGGTTTTCCATCACCACAACCTGACTATTGTGAGATAACTTTTTGTGTTTAGGATCTAAAGAGAATAAAACTCAAAGTACGATCCAGTCTGTACATTTCTTTTCAATGATAACACAAACTATTTCAGAAATTTCTGACATATCTGAGCTCAATGCTGCCTGCTCATTCCAGCTGTTGAAAATAATTACGGCTCCTTCACTCAGTAGAGAGCTGTTTCTCCTCAGCAAGGTGTCAACACACTGAACCTATCATCATCAAATAGTCATATTTTAAATTCTCATACAGTTAAGTTCACATCCAAACAATTGTTGTCACTGTTGGTTGTGATGTAACAAACCTTGGGAGAACTTGAAATTATTAGCAGAAAAGCACTAATAGAAATGGTCCGTCCCACAGAGATAAACAACACTTTGCAAATAAAACAGCTGGCAGTATGTGATCTAACTGTTGTGGATTTATTAAATTAATGGCACACATGTACCTGGTATTGCTGCCAGTGTAACTGTCGACAGGGAAAGCAATGCGATATGAAAATGTGGTTTTGAAAAAACAAAACAAAACCCATATCTACTTGAAATGATGAAATAGCATTTCATTAATTAGTTTTTTATTCTTTTTCTTCCTCTACTTTTTATTTTATAGGTATTTGATATTGAACACTACTTTGCAGATTTTTTTACCGTCTTGATTTTTAAGTTTCTTTCATCATCAAAACACTTAGTAGGTGAAATCATCAGGCTCAAGAGGCTGATAGACTCCTTAAGAGATGCAGCTTCTCTGAAATGAAACTGACCTCAGTGAGGGGTTTTGATGCCTTTCTTGGTCAACCTTACTCTTAGATTAATGAGTAACAATAAAATACAAAGGAAGAAGTAGATCCCTCCTGCCCTTCATTTTGTGTCCTAATCAGAATATGGGCCTAACCCTGAATTGATGCTCAGTATGAATGTCTGCAGATGATGCCTTTGTGGCAGGATGGCACTGCTCGTTTCCATTCACAATATATCCATCAGACCAATGTTGAACAGCAGCCTCCCCCTTAGTGCCGCTGGGTAGGGAACAATTAATCAGTTCCATCCTGATCCAGATAACTGGGCGGCGCAGCGATATATTGAAGGGAGTGCCGGGTGTTTAGGATATGAGTCCACCATCTCCTCCTGTGGCTTGCTTCCTGCGCCGGCATCAGGGTTTGGTTCGGTGTGGCTGTATTGCCAGCTCGGTACAACATGTAGCCTCGGGGCCAGGTCGATAATGGTTGTGTGTGCACAGCATGGCCTTGGTTATGAAGAAGGATGGCTCATTACTGTCTTTGTGTCTTTCCTTGCACAATGTTCAGTTGAATCTAAAATGTGAATCTGTTGGGTCTCTGACTGTTTTTGACAGTCAGTAAGTGTCATCACTCATGACACATCCCCAGGTTTCCATTCATCGGTACAGGCTATATGTGTGAGTTTGTTTTTATTCCATTAAACTTTAATTTGGTGCCCTAACTTCAGTGTGTTGTGCACATCACAGTTGGTGGCTCGCTTTCTGAACCGGGCCTTTGAGCTCTATCAGCTATTGCTACTGCTGCTTTTCTGCTAGAGAAACTAAACCTCTGTGTGTGTGTGTGTGTGTGTGTGTGTGTGTGTGTGTGTGTCCATCTGTCTGTCTCTCTGTCATGCAGAATCTCCCTAGTTATTGTCTATCCATAATCAGTAGTTGGTTAAGTAATTGGTTATTATTGTGGGTACTTTTTGTATTTTTCCCTTCCTCTTGTACTTTGGGCTTGTTAGGGTTAGATTGTGATAGCATAGCTGTCCATTATAACTATTTTTGTGCCATGTTGTTCAGTGAATTTTGTTTGGTGTTGTCGATGATAAGGTACCATTGTGAATAAACTTTTCTACATTCATTGGGAATCACGTCAGTCCCAAGTGTTTTTGAACCTGTGACCTTTCTGTGGGTATTCAGGTGGTGGTACTTGTCGGACACTTAAAAGAAAAACTGCTTTAAAGTAGTCTGCTGTTACAGAAACCTTGATCAGTGTCTGATTAAGACCGGAAGTCGACCAGAGTCTGTAGCTACTCTCACAACATTTTTAATGGGTGAGTTCAATGTAACCTACAATGACATTTTTTTGTTTGCCTGTCAGAGCACAGCCTCTGTAACTGAACACATTTGAACACACAAATGTATTCTTGAATGCACAGGCAGTTTCAAAAAGCAAATTGATAGCGTCGCTTTACAAAAGACACTGAGGCTTATTTTGAAAATATGGTCGGATATAAACTTCCTTGTATGGACTCTGTCAAACTTGACGTATGACAAAATCCGCTGTGAGCCGGTTGTGTCCGCGCATCCAGCAGTCAGTGCTGGAAGGTCCCCGACGGACCGGGAGGGCATCCAAAGGGAACACACTGATTAGTCATTATAAAAAAAACTGAATAAGCTCTTGTCTCTCCACATCACAGACTCAAAATAAGAAAGAAAAAATGGGAAATGTGGGAAAAGTGTCTCCATTGAGTCCCAGGTGCTCGGTCCTGTCGGACTCTCAGGTACGTGCAGCTGGCACTTGGTCCGTGTTTCTGCGCGTGCAATGAAAGCCGCTCCGCCGTCACTGTGGCCGTACTTCAAACTATGGGCGCACACATTGTGGAGTTCAACTCCAGCGGAAACTTGACTCCTGCCGTGTCCGAGGCTGGGACTGTCCTCCCGGGTTACCTGCTGGTGATCCTGTCGGTGCTGATGGTGACCCTGGTGGTCGTGGTGGTGGCGGGCAACGCTCTGGTCATCATGGCTTTTATTGTGGATAAAACCCTGAGGAATCAGAACAACTTCTTCTTCCTCAACCTCGCTATATCTGATTTTCTCGTGGGTGAGCTGATGCGTCTTTTGTCTCCTGTGTCTCTCAAATTGGGCTTCTGCTCCCTTCAGTCAGAATGAAACCTCACTTTTTGTCATTTCCCTGCAGTGTCATTATTCCCAGTCTATATTGTTCAGTGGTGCGTTTATGGCCACCTTATCTTCCTTTGTGATTTATTATTGTGCTGTTTTGCAGAATCCCTCTTTCACTTCTGCCAGGCACGATCCCCCGCTTAGATAAGACAGACAATGTCTCTATAATAACCGCTGCAGGATGCTTTTGTTTCTTACGTCTTTCCCTCTGCGCGGAGGGTTTGTGTTAATATTGCAGTGATCAGGTCTTTTTTTGGTCACATCTAATAGTTGTGACATTCAGACTGTATGGAGACTTATTTATATTGTATTTGTGATGGGATTAGATATTTGGGCACTGAAGTGTGTGTGATTTGTCCATCTGATTCAGGTGCTTTCTGCATCCCCGTGTACATCCCGTACAACCTGACGGGCCGGTGGATGCTGGGTAAGGGTCTCTGCAAGGTGTGGCTGGTCATGGATTACCTGCTCTGCACCGCCTCAGTTTTCAACATTGTCCTCATTAGTTACGACCGCTTCCTGTCAGTCACAAGGGCTGTAAGTACATGTTGGTAGACCCCCCCCCCCCCCAAACACATACACACATTTTTCATTGATAATCAGTGGATTCTTAAAGGTCTCACTTCCAGGGTCAATTTGCTCTGCAGAGGTAAGTCATTCACTGCTTTATTTATTTTCATTGTCGGAAGATTTTAGTTTATTTAAATGGGCAATCACTGTTTTGACACTTGAATTTGGGAGTTGCCACACAGGCTGTGTCTGCAAATCCTCTACGTTCACTATGAAGGGTACCATTCACCGTTTGCTGTTTAATTTAACAGTCCAAACTCTGAACGTACATTCACTACAGATGTTTCCAAATTCAGGAGGCTGCATCATTTCCCAGCCTCAATTTGCATCCCAGCAGCCCTCTTCAAATGTAGCTGAGGGAGACAGTATTTTTTTAAGTCTCTCAAGATTTACGGTACACTAGTAATGACAGCAAACAACCCCATGAGGCAGCCTGAAGATTACACATTTAAATGTAAGTATTGTGTTTCAGCTCAGTCCGGCTGCTAATGGATGAGTTAAGGTTGCTATGGTGACAGGGGCCACTGTAAAACTGGCCAAACTGGTGACAAAGTGGACACCCTCCATCATACCAGACTGTTTTCGGCATCTGTGTTCTATGAACGCTGCCAATATGTATATATATCACATATCGCATGGATACATTTTATAGTCTCAGTCTGCTTTATTTTTTTATTCACGACATCTAATGGCCGAAGCACAGTTTTGTAATGGCATCTCATTAGGCTACTTTTGTTTTCTTTTAATCGATTGTTTCAATTCAATATTGGTAGAAAATCTTGTTTATCACAAAGTCATTTTTTACAGGCTCTCTGTATTTTACAATAAAAGTTGGAAATGCTTTTCTTTTGTAATTTACACTGTAATAAATCCACTTTCTGAATCATTTAGTACCTGAATGAGTCAGAAAGTGGATTTCTTCTTTAACCACAATCACACTGTAATTGCCACTGATATAACCAGCTGTTGTAAACATAGACTGACATTTAATGGTGTTAAACAAAGAAAAGATGGAAAAACTCCAACAAGAAAAATGAGATTGGTTATAAGAGAAGCCATGCTAAATGACAGGGGTTAGAATGAGAAAGGTTTAAATAAAAATGAAGCAGGAGAGAGGAGAATAACTGATGGGTGATTAAAAGGGATGATTGGATTTGGAGAAACCATATGTCACTTTAACACTTGTGCTGCATCACTGAATTTGGCTTTTGTCCTTAACACACACACATATGGCGTGCGTCAGAAATTAGTACATCCCAACCAATTTTGCAGAAAAACATCCACCACCTTTTAAAATTAATACTTTAAATTCATTATACTTTATAAAGTATTATAAAGTACATACTTGTGGGGAGTACTGGAAAGACAAGTTGAGCATTTTTCTTCAGATATAAAATTCATTCTCCAAGAATGGAAAGAGATACATTAGATGAGACAAATGTCGCCCACTTGATCATTTCAATTCTAGAAAAGCTGGTGCTGTTCTTAAAAAACCAAGAAAGCCATTCACAGTTTTAAGTTAAGCCGAATTGGGTGTAGGATGTAATCATATTTGCTCCATATCATTTGAATAAAATATGTTTTTTTTCCTATCCC
Organism: Remorina albescens; assembly: GCA_034769265.1. NCBI lineage: Eukaryota > Metazoa > Chordata > Actinopteri > Carangiformes > Echeneidae > Remorina > Remorina albescens. Next base: position 13,600,529 of record CM068489.1, read on the forward strand.
AAAGGTGTTAGGTGGTCAAGCTTTTTTATTAATAAAATAAATCTTCAATAAAACTCTTTTGTAAAAAAATGCAGCAAATTGTCTTCATATTTTCTGAGAAATCAATAGAAGTCTTAATTTTCAAATGTTGTGTACTTTATGTGAAGTACTTTATATATCCATCTGTTATTTACACCACTTGCTCATGCAGTAGTCCAGGGGCTGGAGCCAATGGCCACCTATCCAACACAGAGGTACAAAAACAAACTAATGGCCACTCAGAGCAGAGGCAAGTGCACTTCATGGCCTGCAATTAATGTGTTTGAGAAACTGCAGCTGATACTTGATGTTATTGTGCAGCGGAGTTTGATATTCAATGTGCATCACTGTGAGCCATTCTTCTGCCTCTCTTTTGGTACAGGTTAAATACAGAGCACAGAGAAACAGGACCCACCAGGCTGTGTTCAAGATGGTGTTGGTATGGGTGTTGGCCTTCCTCCTCTATGGCCCTGCCATCATCTTCTGGGAGGCAATTGTTGGCCAGAGTATCATCCCGGCCCATGAGTGCTACGCAGAGTTTTACTTCACCTGGTATTTCCTGCTTAGCGCCTCAACTTTTGAGTTCTTTACACCGTTTGTGTCGGTGGCCTTCTTCAACCTCAGCATTTACCTGAACATCCACCAAAGGAACAAGAGCAGTGGCACCTATGCAGAGGAGGACACCAAGACTCAGAGGACCAGCAGGTGGAACAGAGATGGAGGAGTCTGGTCAGTGCTTTTTATCAAAACCCGGAAGGTGTCGTCCAGTGAGCCCACTGCTATCTCTCCTGTTATCGAGGATGATGACGTTCTGTCCCCGTCCTCCACCGGGAGCCAAAATACCACACAGATATTCATACAGAGGGAGAAGTTCTTGCCTGACAGAAACCAATCTAGACTGTTTCAGCATACAGCTTCCTGCATGGCGCCTCGCCGTACGACACATGCGTTGCGCCTTTCCCGAGACAAAAAGATTGCCAAATCTTTGGCCATTATGGTCTGCATTTTTGGGATTTGCTGGGCACCTTACACTCTACTAATGATTATCCGCGCCGCATGCAGCGGTGAATGTGTGCCACACCCCTGGTATGAGATCACATTTTGGCTCCTGTGGCTGAACTCTGCCATCAACCCGTTCTTATACCCCCTGTGCCACAGCAGCTTTCGAAGGGCCTTTTTAAAGATTCTGTGTCCTAAGAGACCATCAGTACAGCCTGAAATTGAGGCTCAGTCTTGTTAGATGAACTTTGTTGCACTGACAAGCCTTATAAATGCAGTAGGCCGAACACTAAAAATCCATTTACTGTTCTTCGATCCTTTATCATCCATACTGCTGATCCATCAGGGTCATTGGGGTGCTGACATTGTGCAACAGTGGGGTCTACCCTCAGCAGGTCTCTGGTCTATCGCCAGGTCGACATACAGAGAAACAACCTTTCACAGTCATGCCTAGGTTAATTAACCTAACCTGTCTGGACTGTTGGGTTAACCCACGCGGGCACCGGGAGAACGTTTGTAATTTTGTGAAGTTCTGATGTTGCCACACAATGAATAGGAAGAAGATGCAAACTCCACACAAAAATGCCCCAAGCCCAAAAAAATAAACCCAGAACCTCCTGCTGTGAGGCACCACTCCCCCGTGACAAACAATCCACACCCACCTATCAAAATAAGCAATATGATAACACAATGTATTCCTGAATGAAGCAATGTAATCATGAAAAGTGAGACAAACAGAAGTTGATGCCTTTAGTGTCATTTATTTTTTCTGCCTTTTTAAAGCACAAAAAAATGCAAAAGGTAAGAAATATTTATTCATTTTTATCCAAAGTAATTTTCAAGTATGGGACAAAAAAAACCTAAAACTTCAGTGCAAGACACTTTTGTGTAAATGCTACATCAACAGAGTTTTGAATCTGTTGCTGTTTGTATGTTCTGTTTTCTTAAAAGAGGTCCTTTGCTCATATTTTCAGAAACATAGTTTGCAAATACAAACCTTTCATTGTGTGACACTGTGTCACAAAATTACAAATGTTCAGTCCCTAAACTTCAGAGCACTTGAAAAAAAACAAAAAAAACAAACTGGCATTGGTTTACTGAACGCAGCCAGCAGTTCATTGTCACCGCTAAATCCATGCTTCATTTCAACAACAGTATTCTTGTTGATAATCAAAATGCAAGATTTTAAATTAGAACAGCATTAAAATGTTTTCTACCCTAATATCTGTGCCGTATTTATTGCTGTAAGTGCAGTATTTATTGAAAGACTCTGTATCGTGGCCGTGGATGTGTTTCAGTGTAAGCAGCCAACAAAAATACAATAAACAGAAGAATAACTACTAAGCTGTCTTGCATACATTATTGATAAAATTTGGTGCACAGTAGGAGTAGTTTGACTTATATTTGCACTTATTCGATTTCTTACAGAATGTTAGATGGTAAAATATCTGTTTGCTAAAAAAGGTTCAAGAATAAGAACAAGCTGCAACTGGGACAGAGCTTAGCAAACAGACTGCCTCGATTGCACCATTACAAAATCTGCAAAGCTCCTATAATGTTTTAAATATCAGGTGTGTCGTGACACCAAAAGGAGCAAATGGCAAGAAGAGAATGTATTAAAAGTGCTTATCCAGAGACTATTAAACTTCTCATAATATTATCCCCCCCCCCAAAAAAACAGTTTCAAATGAAGCCAGAAGGTAAGATGAATGCACAAATTCAAAGGAACTCCAGCTAGTGTTGCACTACCATGTAGCCTTAAGCTAAAAGTTTGGTTTATTGCGATTAACGGACTGCACAATTCTTTTGTCTTCGACAGAGCCAGGATAGCTGTTTCCCTGATTCCAGTATTAATGCTAAGCTAACAGGGGGCTACTGTATGTCAACCAATGGTGTAAACTGAGTTATCCACTAGTTGGAAGGTTGTCGATTTGATTCTGGACTGGATGAACATGAAACAGGTATAATTCTTCTCATCTAACTCACTGCAAAAAAAAACAAAAAACAACAAAAACATGTAAACTCATTTACCAAAATGTCCAAGGACACCTCTGTGTGTTATCTCTGGCTGACATCCATTTCCATGACCATCACACATTACAGCCCTTCACTGTCAGAGGATAAACTATCAAACTGCAGATTTTCCCACCAGGGACTAAAAAGTATTTCTGATTCTGATTTGCTGGTTCAAGTGAGATGAGTGGGCAGAGATGAATATTTTGCTGTGAGTGTCATACTCAGTAGTTGTCTTATTATGAAACATAGCTCACAAATTGCTGTTTATTAGAATGGGAGAAAATTAAGTTTTCCGGATTTAAGTGAATGCTGTTGTTGCTTTAAAAAAATAAAATAAAAGCTCAAAAATCCAGCTCTTACAAAGTAGGAGTGAATAAGTGATTGAAGAAAAATGCGGTCAAAGTTTTGTTATCTGATGACCTTTGGTAAATATTTCCAGCACAGATGAATAGAATTAAAATAAGTCAGGAAAAACTTCCTTGGGGATTTAGCACTGCCAGGAAACAACACTGTTGCTCGGTGCTGTGGGAGTAAAGTAAGTAAACCCCGAGGACACACAGTCCAGGAACCAATTCATGGTGTTGAGAGAAATCATTGCAACAGGATGGATGTAGCTTTAATTTCTCCAAGTCAAGATATTAAACATCGTGACTTGACATCCATGCGTAATATTGGATACTGTACAGAAGCAGCAATATAATGGGTAAGTTGTTTGGATGACAAGTTCAAAAGTTCGGCAGCATGCCATTTTTAACACAGAAGATCAGTACCTTTCCATGCATTTTGCAGTTTCTGTGAACAACAGCTTAAAATTTGGCAGGGCTCCCATCAACGGATTTTCCATCTCTACTTCAAGTGGACTTTGTTTTAACCTTTCTTTTAGTTTATTAACACAACCCAGACAAAAATAGACTTTGTTTTAGCTCTCTTCTTTTTTGTGTCCAAGGGCTCTTGGGAATGGATTGATTTCTCAGTTACTGATCCCCTTTAATGATAAAGATTTAAATGTCCAGGTCTCTGTGGATGTGGTTTTACATTTGTATCATAGAAAAAATGAACTGCCGCTCCTACACATCCAAAAGGCACCAAAAACATTCAGGCGTCTCAGCATATATTTATTAGAATAGAAGCATACAAAGCCTGGAGGAAGCAGCAATAAAGTCTATTTGAAGGCATTTCTTATTTCTTAAAAGGTCATATCTTGCGGTTTGGGAGACATGTATGGAGACGCAGGTGGATTGCAAGTAAAAAAACAAATTACCTGAGTAAGTGCCCAGGTTTTGTGCACCATTGGAGACCTAAGAACCAAATATCCACAGCCTTTCAAATAAATAGATAAATAAATGCAAGTGGTTCATATTTGGATCGCTCTGAGATACAAATGTGGTGACAATCATATTATTGTTATTGGACCAAATAAGCGGTCGAACACGATGATATAAAACCTTGATGAGATCCTTGAAACTTTGACTGGGATAACACAAACATCTGGGTCTTCATTGTTTGAACTGATGATTGTTGGAGAACATGGAGTTTGAAATGACCACAGAGAAAATCTTTCTAACTTCGCCAGCATCACAACTAATCTGACCTAAAAATCTGTGTTTGGATGTTCAGTAGTAGTTAAAGTGATAACAGCTGTTGCAGCCATCCCAGTCTTCCTACTGTACTATCATTGTGAAAATATAACAGTTTGGGTTAAATTAGTACATTTATTAGTCTGTCTTAACTTTGTTGAATAGTCATGGAAGACCCACAAGCCACAGAAAAACCACACTCATCTTCTGGTCTATCTTGAACTAACAGCAGTAAAATTGTAGCTTAGGGCTTTGAAAGAAAATGTTTCATGTTTTATGACTTAGAGAAAACACACATACTGTTGTCTAATGTGAGAGTACAGTGTCCCTGTCACAGATTGTGTTCTCCTCCGCTGTTGGTGAAGGGGTGTCAGTGAAAGGCTGTGAAATGACACCAACAAGAAACACCTCACTTGTCTTTCCTACAACACTGATGGACACAGGAAATGCTTTTACTTTTTTATGACCACTGACAGAAGATAATGACTTATGCTCCCTTTTTATGTTTTTATCTCAAAACAAGAGCCACACTGCATCTCCTGTTTACTTTGAAGGACATTTACTGTGAATTTTGGCCCTGTGTACAACTTCATCCTCCTGTAGTCATTTTTGGCACTAACTAGCAGCTGTTTTCAGGAAACCCACCAGTCTCCATTTAAATGTCATGTCTATTACAATTTAAGTGAGCGGTTTAAATGGGATGTGAATTACTCTGCAATTTGTCATTCACCAAACAGCTTAAACCAGAGTGAATTTTATCTGTTGCCCAACACTCAGTAAAGAGGAGGCGAATATGTAAGAGTCCGAAAATACCATTAAAGAAAAATAATAATGAATAGGGATAGAAAAATTACAAATATAAATATAGCAAAAAAAAAAGAGAAGATCTTCAACTTAGAATCACATTGAAGGCAAAAGTACAAAATAAAAAAAAGACAAATTGTGATGTGCAAAGGTAAACTGAAAGAACACTGGCTGAACTAGAACACTGTTTTCACTGGGAATCATCCATTATGGAGGAGAGCTTTGACATCATCCTCCCACTTGTGGATCCACCTCCACCTCAACAGGACGGATCCTAGATCAGTTTGTTAAGTCAGTTGGTGTCTGCTGCCCTCAGGCTTCTCTTGATAAGGCTGTTTACTAAATGAACAAATCTCAGAATTATGGCGGTGAAAAATGTCAGGTATTTGTGCCCTCTGTCCTTAAGATATGATTTAAACATTTCCAGGAAGGTGACCTTTCCTTTAATTTAAAGCATTTTGTTGGAGTAGACAATCACTGTCACTGGCAGGAGCCATTTATCTGACCCCCTCCCCCAAAAAAATCTAATTACGCCTTTAAAAATGTACCACAGCACAAGAAGTATGAGCAGTTTCTGGACTTTAATTGTTTAATTCTTCTAAATCCATTGATATGAAGAATTACAGCAGATATTACAAACCAATCTACTGAAAAACCTACAAATAGAGAGGGTTTCTAAAAAACTCTTTTTGTATGCCACAGTCCCTTATGGCCCCAAATTATGTTAAAAAGTTTAATACATTTTCACCAATTATTTTGTGATTGAGGGTTCTGATCAAGAAACAAAACAAAAAGAAATTTCCAGTGATTCAAACTGCTATTAAAGGTTCTTTAAATGGTTAAAGGGTGGCAAATAAACTTCAGAGGAAAGTAACTGATCATTTTTATGTGACAACTAAAGCAAGCTGATCCTCAGATGTAAGGGTCCAATTGCCTTTAGAGAGATGCTGTTCCCAAATTTTGACTGAACTGCCAACTCCACAGAGTCAAGAAAATAAAATTATTAGACCTATCAAGTTGCTAGTCAGTGGTTTGACAAACAGAGACTTATGCTGATGTCTGAGGAATTACTATTTCTTTTCATGTAGCTTATCACACTATGTTATGCTACTAATTTGCTTTGGTGTGAGTGATGGGTCTTTTGAGTGGTGCAGATCCTGTGATATTTAAAAGCTCAGCCTTTTGTTCCTTTTAAACACTGCCTGAGCCAAATATCTGCTGCTCTCTGCTGTACCATTACTCACAATCAATATTTTAAAAGCCCCATATTTTTGAGTGTTTCATTTGAGGTTGATATCCATGAGAACATGCATGTAGTTTTCAGATTCAAACATCATCTTAGTGTAGATTTACATCTTTCTCAATCAACTAGCCAAAAAAGGCTCTGAACGTCACTTCTGTGTGATCGCATCAAAAAAAAAAAAACAACACTCAGATTATGTTTGTATGTCTTTACTGTAGGTTATATGAGACTTCTCAAATGCAGCATTTTTAAGCTTTACGATAATTGTGTGTGTCTTCCACAGTTCTGTTTGTGTTTCCCTTTGTTTGCAATAATTGTCACTGTCATTTGTATGTTTTTGGAATGCTACAATATCTTTATTATTACCATGACAGGAAAATTAACGGTAAAAATTTCAACAAAACATTAAACATTAGGCGTTTCACTGCCAGTGTCAAGTAATTCACATGTCATGAATTTTGCCATTGCCATTTACTACGATGGCATACCTTCCCCAAACCTGGCCTCTGTCCTTGGATTGCTGAGGTGGAGGACATCAGCTTTGACTGTGAAAAATTACATGATCCAAGCACCAGCCTCACAGTGTAGTGCTTGCTCATATTTCTTGCTGCTTTAAACAGCACAGCAAGCTGTTTTTGCCAGATCAGTTTGATGTGTTGTTTGTTTGTCCATTTGTAAGGCAAGATGACTGATAACAGTACTTACATATATGCAGCCATCAATGGAATTCAAAGCAGCTCTGAAATATCTAGTGTTTGTCTGTCTCGGGGTTATTTCCATGGCCCTAAACCTCTGTTATAAATAACTATGAAACAAAGATTCAGATGCTTTATTTGCTTCTTTGACTGACTGCAAAATTCATTAAATCAATAAGTTCCATAAACTTTGCAATGGTAATGATAAATGTCAATATTAATTGTGATGGAATTAAATAAAAAAATACACATTATATTTACTATGCATATATATATATAGTGACAAGCTAGTGAAGTGAACACAACAGCTAAACAGTTTGATATTTCTTCAGACGTTAGGGGAGCTCAGAATTTAGTTTCATTAATGGGCACAAACATGAGTGGCACTATTGCTGCATATCAGGTGGATGTGTGTATAACCAACTGTTTGCCAATCTATTGCTAACACTAAGTCCAGTTTTGTGATTGCAGCTTGTTTCTCTTGCCCCTGAACTTTCTGCTCATTACTCATTTGCAACGGATTTACACATCCAGTGAGATTTGTTTTTATTTGAAGCAAAATTCCTGCTCATCTGGTGAAAGTCCAATACTCTTTTTCTTTGGGCTCTGTTTTTGGTCTCTACCAGATCCCCAGGTAATATCAGGCTTCTCTGCTGTATCTATCTTAGTAATTCCGAAGTCTGCCTACTGCCTGGCTAAGTAAAAAATGAGCAGAGCCTTTCACAGAATTATGCAGAATGTTGTAAAAGTGCTGCTTCAAAAGTCAAAATATAATATTTGTCAAAGTGGAGTAAAACTTTAATTTAAAAAAATAACACTCGACTTCGCTTCACAAAAAAATCTTTTAAAATGGATGCTGGTGTTTTTCAGGAACATACAATCCTGCCACATGTGACAAAAGAGTGTTGAGGAAAAGATAAACAAACCAAATATATTAATAACAGTCTCTAGTTTGAACCCACAGCCCCTGTCAACGATGCATTGGTGAGACAGGGCAGAGAAGTCTGTACGAAGGAGAAAATCACTGCAAGATTGCAAATGAGAATGGCTAGTTTGCTGAAAGCTGGTTATTATTACTACAAATAATGCTTTCTTTTCTTGGCAGACTGTTTAGGTGGGGTCAGTGACATTTTCAATAAAAAGAAGAGTTGGTTAAATTGTCTTCAATTGTTGTCTCCCTACTAGAGTGAGCAATAAATCTAAATATATTTGCAGCACTTAATTCATTTAAACTTCAGTCCCTTGTCCTTTAAAGGCACATCTATAGAACATGATATGAACAGATATGAACAAATTTTCATTTGTAAAATATAGAGATTATATGAATCATGTCATAATAAATTGACCTGACTGATATAGTGATTGTAACATATCTATAGCCTCTGAAACGCGGAAATTCTCTTTTTTTCTCATAAACAAGCAACAACATGATGTGGCAGAAAGGGGGTAGGAAAGAAAGAAAAAAACAGCAGAATCACCTTTTAACACCTGGAAGGAAAGGGAAGTGGAGTAGGAGATGAGATAAATTAGACCCACCTGTGAGCCGGTGGAAGGGAGAAACTGACAAAGGAGCATGAAGAAGAACAGAGAGGAGTGAGAGTGTGAAGGACAGGAGAAAACTAAAAAAGCTGTAATCAAAGTTCTGTAATCATAAGTTCACTACTTATTTAATCTTTAAAGCAAACAGTTAATTGCATACAGCAACGACAAGCTGTAGTCAGTTGGATTTTCTTGGAGCGCCCTAAGCAATCCTGGGGCTGAGGAAGAGCTGTTCCCTGGAGTGTGTCAACGGGAGAAAAGTGTGACTAACTTCCCTGGATGTGTTCGGAAGTCGTTCCCTGCCTGGATTGGAAACCAAGAAAGAAAAGCTAAACGCTAAGTACTCCCCCTTTGTCTGGCACTCTCCAGGCTTCCTCTAACCTCTCCCCTTTAACTCTCCCCCTCAACCACACTAACCTGGCTCTGCTGGCCTCTTCCCTGTTCACCATTCCTCTGGACAGCCACACAGCCCCTCTAACACACCACACACCTACCCCCTTACACGCCCAAAACCCCTCTGTCATACATTGAACTGAACTGAATTTACACATTCACACTCGTTTTGAACTGAACTCAGTAACACTTATAAACCCTATACACCAGAGACTATTGAAGTGATTTTTGATCTTGAACTGATTTAAAAGTGACCTGGTTTTGAATGTGGAGTAACATACTAACATAGTATGGCATTCATTTATTTAATCCTTAGTGCCTATAGTGATATACATACCCTTTGGAGGTGAGCTGGGAAACTGAAGACAGAAGGGATCACTCCATCTCTCATCCTGACTGTCTGTCCCACCGGCTTGAAATGCTCACTGCAGAGCATGGAGGATGAGCTTGCATTGAACCCATTCCTCCGGAGAGCTACTTCCCACTGTTTCCTCCTGTTGCTATCTTTGGGAAACCTATGAAGTATGACAAAAGTTAGCCAAGCAATTAACAATCTAACAAAAATGTTTGGGGCAAAACAATAAAAGAAGAATGAAGACTTCATCGTTTGAAGGCGGGTTTGACCGCCCTAATTCATTGTTTATGTTCTGAATAAGGGGTAACATACAAGATTGATCTTCAACCTGTTCCTTTCCTACTATGGATGTGTAAACTGAGTTGTTAAATTATTAACTGTATATGTTTTGATGAAAATGTATACTACCGTGAGCAGAATAAATCAAAATAAATGAATGAAAAGAATGAATGAATGAATGAATGAATGAATGAATGCGCAGGAATACGTTTCCACAACATCGGCAAATTATGCTCTCAAAACTATGTTAAAATGGTCAAATAATGCAGTTTATGGGCCAAATACTATCAAAGGTAATTGTTAAGTCTTACCTGTGAAAGGTAATTCCCTCAGATTTGGTTTGGGTTGTACAACGTTTGCAACAATTCCACGCAGCACAGGAATGAGGCATCTTCTCTGCGCCGATGCTTGCCTCATCCAATATGGCGGCGACGTTGACGTACAGCTCAGGGCTCAGTGCGGCGTCTATGTATAAATGTCTATGGTATCCAACACCTGTGAGTGTTGTTTTCACATCCGGGAACTTGGCGAGGCACACTTCCGTTAGAAATCTGAACGACAGCCATTTTCTTTTCCCCGCAACGAGAATATACCACACAAGTGACAGGTGAGTTTCATGCCGATGTAACTCACTGTTTGATTGATATTTTGCACGAAATGTGTTTTTTTTTGGCTCGATATTTTAAATACAGGAAAATGGCGATATTACTGTTGTCTTACAAACGAATTACCGCCACCGTACATGCAGACTAAGCAGACATGCACCTGTCACTTATGTTTCATGCTAACGTTAGCGCCTGGTTAGTCTTTGGACACGGTAAATAAACGGTAACGTAAACTACTATAACTGAAGCTGTTTGAGTCGAGTTAAAATGGTTTCCGCCGTTAAAAGAACAACGCGGGCGTCGGGAGTCATTAGCAAACAGCGGAAGAGTAAAGACCGGCCGGGCTGGAGGTTAGCCCGTCGGTTAAAGGAAAAAAATCTTAAATTTTCTACAGTTTATATGATTATTGATGTCTTTTAATTCAAATCTTAAGATAACACTGACGCATATGTTACTGTTGCTTATGCAGTTAACGTTGTCTATTTTGATTTGTGGCACGAGCAATCAACAGAACCATAAGAGCCCCAACAATGTTCTCAGCCTTCAGGTAAGTGAAAATGTAAAGTTAAAAGTTTCTATAATGTTCATGTAATAGCATAAGTTAGATTAATATCCCTCAAGATCAGCTAGAGGTGGGTTTAGTAGCCAAAAGTTGTACTCAAGTAAGAGTATGATGTAATTCTCCATAGTTTTGAAATGAAAGAAATTATACTATACACAAGTTTTTTTTCTTTTCTACAGAGTGGGACAGTGACATGGTATCTCTTGTTACTCCTGCATATCCCGCCACTTCAGTCCCTCTACAAACAGAAGACAAAAGATCAGTGCAGTTCAGGCCATCAGTACTTTTTCTTGTTATTGGAAAATAAATATTTTTGATACAGTCATTTTTGAAGTGACTATTTCATGTACATTTTAACTGCTAATACCAGTGGTCCATATATGCTGTATCAGCAGCACAGTAAATACTAGTTAAGTATACATTTTACATCAGTGTTACTGGTCATAACGTCATAGTTTTGATTAAAAATAAACTGGTGTTAATATCTTACACTTGGTTTGTGAAGTAACACTATTGTAGGGTTAATTAATGTAAATTTATCCATATTGGTGTCAAAATGCTACACAGTTAGAATTTAAAATAAAACAATTGTAGTCTAAATAAATCTAAAATTATCCATATTGGTGTCAATGTTTTACACTATTAGAGTTTGAAGTAACACTATTGTAGGGTTAATTAATGTAAATTTATCCATATTGGTGTCAATATTTTACACTATTATAGTGTTTGAAGTAACACTGTTGTTGTACTAAGTCATTTAAATGTATCCATTTGGGTGTTAATATTTTACACCATCAGAGTTTACCTAAGTGTTGATAATCTCAACACTATTGAAAGTGTTAATTTAACTCTGAACCAGTGGTTCCCATATAAACACTGGGTCAGTGTTAATTTTAACTCTGAGGGAGTTAAATTAGCGATTTCAAATTTGCTGTGTATATTCTAAAAAACCCTTTTTTCTAAATTTGATAGATGTTTGATTATGATGATGAGATGTAAAATTTCTTGCCTTCAGGTTTCTTGTGTTTTTAATAACGGAGATTGTTTATTAAAAACAATAATGATTAAATTCAATGTTATTCGCCCTTGTAATTTTATGGGAATTGTAAAATTAATTTGGAGTTCCCCGCTGTAAGATATTTATGTCACTCAACAGCTAACTGTGGGTCTAATGTGAATTTTTGTCCCCTATAAAACTGATCACAAGACTCTTGTTAGCTGTTTCTGTCAGAGCACAAATGGGGAAAAATCAGGTCGTTTAAGTTTCACAGAGAACAATTAAACTTCATTTTCAAGCCACTCATGTTAATGAGCACACACACCATCAGCACGGTATGATGCACAACACAAATGTACGACACAAAAACCCAATTTCCTTCACTCCAGAGGTCTCTTTATCAGAAACAAACCCACCTCATCTTAGGCTGTGTGTTGTGTTCCTTCTTACAGAATATTGCATTTTTTCTCTTAAGGTGTAGAAACAACACAGTATCCATCCATGGGGGCATCTCAATGTGTGGCAGAACATTTTTGCAAACTGTTTTACACATATTCCTACACAGGACTTATTCATGTACCATTTGGAATTTTAATGCATTAATCTCCTGGAAAGCCAGGTTACAGGCATTTAAAAAAATCTATACTATTTTCCACCTTTAGGAGGTTTTGAATTACACTCACCTGCCGCTTTATTAGGTACAACTGTTTGTTAATGCAAACCAAGAATCTGAACAAGAAGGGGGAGTTAAGTGACTTTAAATGTGGCTTCTTTGTGCCAGACTGCTTGTCTATTGGGATTTTCATTCACAACCATTTCTAGTGTTTACAGACAGTGGTCTGAAAAAGAGAAAATTTGGCCCTTGTTGATTGCAGAGGTCAGAATCAAATAGGCACTTGTCACAATAAAGGTGTGCAGAAGAGCATCAACACTGCAGGCTGTAATGATGTGGGCAATATTTTCTTGGAACACCTTGGGTCCCCTCAGAACCAACTGAACATCGTTTGAACACCAGAGCCATCCCTTTTTGACCACAGTGTGCCCATCCTCTGATTTCTACTTCCAGCAGGATAGCATACAATGTCACATTGTCTTGAACATGACAATAACTTCATTCCACTCAGATGGCCTCCACAGTCATCAGGTCCCAGCAAAATCAAGCATTTTTGAGTTTGGTGGTAGATTCACATCATGGTTGTGCAGCTGACAAATCTGTCTAAGTGCATGATGCTATCCAAACAACACTGACCAAAATATCTGAGGACAGGATGGACCATCACAATCTATTACTGTTCAGAAAAAGTCCAGATTATTCTAACAACATTTGCACATTATTAAAAAACAAAGAGCAGCTATATGTATACTCATCATACTCATCATCTTGGCTATATGCAGGAAGAGGAAGGGTCAACATATTTTCTGACTTGCAGAGGGAGTAAAGGGGTTGTGTTGATGGCAAAGATGGCATTATTTCAGTGACACAATAATGGAGAAAAAAAAAACAGTCACACCAGTGCATACTGTATACTATGTGTGTACTATGTGTGTCAGCTGCTCTGGCTCTGGGGGATTTCATTCTTGATTCATTTCTGAAATGATCAGAGTGGATGCAGGTAGTAGGTAGGACGAGCAGAGGGGAGCACTGAAAAGAAACATTTTTGCTGCTCTTATTCTTTTGCTGTTTGCCCTCCAACATTGTGGAGCAATCTCCTGGGTTTTCTAATGCAAACAAATTCTGTGGTGTAGGACAGGAACGTCAAAAACAACTGGGAGTCATTTCCAATTATTTCTGTTTAATAATGGCAAGCAATTTCATTTTACATTCAAGTAAGATAACTTAGATTGTAAATGTAAGTGCAAGGTAAATGAAATAAATATGTGGTGTATATAAATAGAAAATTAGATATCACCTTTTCAAAAGCCTTCTTTCATTAGAGCTGCCATATTGTGAATCTACTGCGGAACAAAGACGAGACCCTCCACATTAAAATGTAAATCGTTGATTTGTGCATGGCCATAACAGGTTCACTGTATTCTAAAATTCATTCATTGACCACTTTGAAATTATTACACATATTGAGGCAGTGTCATAAGATTTAAATATTCAGCTTTCATTTAAAAGTCAAGGAAAAATACTTTAGACATTCAGTGTCAAATGAATTTGGTTTTCAAATCACTATGATGTAGCAGAGCTTTTTTCCTCTACAGTAATGTCAGCCACACCGTGAACCTGAGTGAGCTGCTTGCAGTCCAATGAAGCCAGTAATTTACTCGGCCCAGGCAGTGTGGGAGTGAAATGCTCAGTGATAGACACAGAGGCATGGCTGTCAATATCACTGTGGGTAAGACAGGAAATGACAGTGGGTGTCACAATAGGAAAAGACGGACAATGTAGACAATGTAAATAAAAGGAGACATGATATGAAGTGTATTTTTCTCCTCACCCATAACGAATCTTTCGGGCACTTAAGAGGCCTAATCCTTCCACATGGAACACCACTGCTCTCAGCACCTGTGGCAGGGGGTTCGTGAACAAAATCTCTACTGCTGTCTTCTTGCCTAACACTGCCTTCCCAATTGGCTGTGTGACCACGCCAAGACAGAAAACAAAGTCAGATATGTAATTAGAGTTGTTAAAAATGATTAGCAGTATTATTTCACTCAAAGTAGCATTTTCCTTTTAAGGTGTTTGGCTTACCTTTATGATGAGGTCAGGGGTCCTGAGTCGGAAACTAAACTGAGTGGCCAGGACCTGTTGTGTTTCTGAGACCCTGCCTGACAGGGTCAGCATCAGGGCAGCCTGATCTATCAAGTGGCCCTTGTAGTCGTCATACTTCAGCGACCATTCCAACATCTTTACTGTAAACAGTAAATGATAATGTTGCACGTGGTTAGTTTTTGTATTCATCCGTCCTCTTCACTCTGACGTTACTGTACATTCAGGTTATATGAAGAGAGTTAACTAAGTATTTAAGTATTTACTAAATTTAAGTAATAGTTTTGTGAGATTAGTTACAACCAATCCCCAAATGCCACAAACTCCATCATCTTTCTGAAAACTGTTGGGAAACCATCCACCCACCTTCATTGGGCAACATGTCCAAGTCTGTGTTGTCCTTTCTGACCGTGGCTCTGTGGACACCGGTGTAGTACATGACTGCCACCTGGCTGTGTAAGAAGACTTTGCGTTGCTCTGAGCTGCTGTTTTGCACCTTGATGGTTACCTCAGCATCCTCTCCCATGTTAGGATCTTTTCCGTCCATGGTTACCTCTACAGAGATGTCCTCTGCTGTGGGAGATGAATAGGCCCCTGCTTTGGAGCCATAGCGACACGCTGTCTCAACAGCGATGCGTTCCTCTTCAGTGCCTAAGAACGAAATTTCAAGTTAAATCATTGGGCACTACATTTGAAATGCATATAACATAGGTTTTGGAATCTCTGTGACAAATTGTGAATGAAGTGTGTTTCAGTGTGTGCCCTTTTGTTTGATGATACCTTCAGCATGTTTATAAAGGTGTGTGATGTCACTGCGCTCATAAGAGCCAACAGCCTTGGTGCTGATTTTGTGGCCAACAACCTTTTTCTCACTGGAGATTTGACTGAAGGTCCCATCTGCATTCTTCCTCCAAAAGATTTTATCACTGTTTACCTGATGCACAGAGAGGAAGTTAGTAAATCAAGCCCTGAGCAGACGGGAAACTGTCTGCTGGCTTATTGGTCTGTATATTGTGACATTCACAAACCTCAGCAAACACAAATGGACAGTCGTGTTTGAGGTAGACGTGACCATTGCGTACAGCTGCAAGGGAAGCGGGGCCGCAGCGGAAGGTGCCCTGGCTGGTTTCCTGCGGTGTGGCGTCAACAGCTTGCCAACCTCCGTAACCTTGAGGCAAGTCCAGACGAGCCATCCAGCAGTCGTTCCACACGTGAAAGTTCCTTCAGGAAAAAACTTTATGATCAAACTTTAGAAGCCACAAAACGGCATAAGGCGATGTGTGTTGTGTGCTGCTGCATTACAACAATAGTGACAGAGCTCACCAGATGGAGTCGGCATTGAGATGCTCTATAGGGTCCAGGTTCTCATCCAAGTATATGTCTGTAGTCAAGGAGACGTCTGTATCGTGAGCCGAGCTGAAGTTGGATACAGTTCGACCGGGAATGCCCAAACACCTTAACACTGAGTCACCAGGTATCAGAGGTTAGTGTCTGTGCAGATGAAACAGCCATAGGAAAGAAAAGCCCAAACAACCATCTTACCAGTTGTGAATACACCAGCGAAGACCCAGCACTGGCCATATTTAACAGGCTTGCCACTGGTTTTATGGTATTGCTGCAGGATTTCTACACTTCCACTCCACACTGTGGGAGCATTCCCGTCAGAATAAACTCCGGACCAGTTTCCCTGCACAACGCCACCGTCATCAGGGGAGTTGATCTAGATAAATGAAAAAAAATAAATAAAATGCAGTTTTTGGTTGAATTCTTTCTTTTACATACACTACCAGTCAAAAGTTTGGACACACTTTCTCATTCAAATGAATAGGAAAGTGTTTGACTGGTAGTGTACATATGGCAATTTGAAGCAATAAATTCAGTTCACTGAAGAATAGAAACTATCTCTGGAGTAGGGCTGACAGCCTCACTTTTGCATATGAGGTCTGCGGCCTTAGCGTCTCCTAAAAGTTATCTTTTATGCCTTCACATCACAGTGAAAAGAAGGGGGACTGACATGAACGGTCCTACGATGGATTTGCTGCCGCCGAATGCAACCTAAACACTCATTCACTGATTTGCCACCAATACTTTATTCACCAACAGGAACATGAGCAATTCAAACAACATAAATGTTCGGCCTTGCCATCTGATAAATATTGAAATATTTCACTGATTATTGAAGACCATCTACTGGCGCTGCCAGAGGAAAGGTCAGAGGAAGGTCGAATTTCATAGCAATACATTTCACAATTGCTGAGACATTTCATTGAAAGAAATGGCAGCCCTGTGGTAGCATTACGGAAAGGTAAGGAGATAGGCAGAGTTAGTCAGTTTTATTGACTGGGAACCATGGAGGTCTTTCAGAGGCATATCAAAAGGTGGTGTTATGACTCTAAAATTGACCCTTCTGGTTCTTCCCACCATCAAACTATCAAATTGGTATTAAACAGGGGCAAAGGACCCCATCTCTTTCACAAGCAGATGAACTTATAGCACAGTGGAGAGATGTACCAGACAAAAGGTCAAATGGTCATCTGCTGAGAATGAAAACATGGGCACAAGAATTCAAAAGTTCTATAGAAAGTGATCCCCATCTCTGGTCGAACGATGGGGACGAAGATTCAGCCCTGCGGATAAAATGCCTGTGTGGTCATTGCTTCTCTACATATCTGTGCCATCTTTACCATTTTCCCCCCTCTGGTTTCAAGTCTTGCTGTTCTTTCTTCTTTCTTCTGCCACTTGCTCTGAATAAATTTTTCTTTGCCCACCTACCAATCTTTGATTTTTACAAGCCCAGTCAAAACTGAGCTGAGCAGCAGAACTGCCTCAGAAATAACATTGATAATGACTGAAAGAAAGGTTTTATTTTGAAAAATATTTGGTTTCTGAGTCACTTAGCCAGTGCCAGTCCTTAAAGTTAGGTAGTTAGGATGTTATGCTGTTAGTTAGTAATGTAATGAAAGTGTTGTGCACATTTACCTGCATAAAATCTGCAATTCAGACAATACTATCTGTCCTGGTTGGCTTTAGGAAAGTCTATCAAGAGCAAACAAAGCAGAGACCACGGAGTTACTGCACTAACCATCAGCATGGGGATGGGCACCACATTTAGTGTGGCTCCATCTGAAGTGATAACTGAACCGCTCTGTGGGTTTCAACCAAGTCCCTTTGGCTACATTACATGTTCCCACAGTAGGCAAGAACCTTACATTCTGCTCATTCTGCTCATGACGGGGATGATAAAATAATATTGAATGCAAACTCTCATTCTCAGACATACTGAAGACAATCACTGGCCAACTTTCCACTATTGCCCAGAGCTAAATTTAACTCTGGTATATAAGTCTGATTTGTAGAATTTTTCACCCTGCTAACGATGTCTTTATTTATATAATCTCAGTCGTCATGTTATATTCCTTTGCCATGGGCACCGGAGAATCACTGGATTTAAAGGTCATAACTTTTGAGCTGATTAATTACATTTATAGATTTATAAAGTATTTCCTCACCAAAGGTTAGTGCCCTAATTAAAATATTTTTTACAGCAACATTGCCTTCCTTTCACCCATGTTGCTCCTCTTTTTTTAATAATCGTAAAGCAGATGTGGGCTCAATATTCCATCCCTTCCTTATGTATACTGTGTATCTGTGAGGGGGCTTGAGCCAGTCCCATCTGATATTGCACAAGGACGTGGTACACTCTGGACAAGTTGCTGGTTTTTATCATAGCTGGGTTTCATATTAACATTGTGAAAGGACTACAACAAAGCCACGATCTTCTATACAGCCCTTCTACTATAGCCCTGCACCAAATCCAGTCCTCCTGGTCCCACCATCCAGCCTTGCAGAATCTAATTTCTCTGAGAGTTTATCTTAAATCTGCTATTTTGTTATTTTGCTATTTTGCTATCATTCACACAGTCTTACACAACAGTCAACAGTCTTACAATAGGCAGATCAGGTGAATAAAAGAGAGTTTCGCAGTCTCACCATGGCGGAGATGATTCGCACCACATTAACTGGGTCTCCCCAGCCAGAAGGAGGAGTTCCACTCTTTTCCAGGACAAAGAGGCAGGCAGCCAGAATCCCATCATCAAACTGAAAGCAAAACAGAAAACACATGGAGTAGGTAAGGGAGGCCAGTCAGCTGTTACAACTTCACTTAAACACTGAAGTGGAAATTAAGACAACACTGTCCACTCACCTGGCCATAGTTCCAGGTCCTCACTCCAATTTGATTCTCTGTGCCGTAATAGATTTGCCCTATATTGTTCAGGACATACTCATTTCGTTCATCTTCAGAGTTCATGAACACGATGTCATCTGAC